>OX638066.1:33196047-34496395 GCA_951804385.1 Trifolium dubium
CAGCCGAAAACGTTAGATTACCTCTTGTATGATCCAAGATTCTTTCGACGCCGGTTCAAATTTTACGATCCATGATCTTTCCATTTGTTCGGATTATAGAATCCGATTGTGACTGAAAATGTCAAGGGTTAAATTGGTAGTGAGGGGGGGGGGAGAGAAATTTTCCACTTTTACATCTTTACCAAAATTAATTAATACTAGTATGAATAGTGGGGTCACTATTTTTGTTACATGTTCATAAACAAAAAGTTACAAGGAGGTAACCTGTAAATAATCTAAACCATTGAATACTTATATTAATAAATCAATGGTTGAAAGGCCAACTGCACCATCATAGGAAACTCTTATATTTTCACATGTTAAATCCCACCGTTTGTTAGTCATGTCCTTTGGCTAGACTAGTACCCCTTGTATTTATCTATTCCTATTAATAAAAAAATTGCAATTACAAAAAAAAAGGTTAAATTCCATTGAAAGAAGAGTTTGGTAGATTGGTGAAGATTTATAACATAGTCTAAATTGGTTTGACATGAAACCTTTGTTGTCTCAACATAAAAGTAAGGATGGTGTTACATTTGATTAAATCTTCTACGTAGATGTTTTTAACAACTTAGATTCGATCCAAAAGATTAAGCAAAATCTAAGCGCACAAGAAGCTTCAGATTCGACGCAATAATTGAGAGTTCAAATATCTGATATTTGAATCAAATTAGAACGTTAGGACACTTGGAGTTTTAAGAAGCACCATGGAACATACATCGAACAACTTGTGCTAGATAGGATTCTAAATTATCGTTAATATAATTTATTTTTGTTTTTTCAAAAAATAAACATGCGTCGATCAATATATTTGTGTTTGTTAATGACATTTAGTATTACATTTATTATATATATGAGTTATGTACATAGGATTTAGGGTGAAAAACCATTTGTACAAACTTCCTGAAAACTCTAAGTATCTAGCGCATTGAGAAAACGAATGTAAAGGCTGTTGCAGTGATTTTCGGAGATCAAGCTATTGATTAACTTTGACTCGCAAAATAGGATTCTCCACCAAACTTTAATTTTTTCAAGGGAAAAAGAAAAGATCAAGTAAAACTCACAAATAAACATGCAAAGCTAAAGAAGCAATAAAGCAATGAGCAATGCAATAAGAGACCGAAGATACAATGGTTGGTTACGCTTATGTAAAATATTAGCACCCCAAACATTAATGGTACTCCATGGTAACCTCTTGTATAAAATGTATTTTGTGCTTTTGTGTGTGCATGAGAGAAATAAGAGAGAAGATGTGTGTGCTTTTTTATGGTTTTTGAAGATGTTTAACTATTCTTTAAATTTATTAAGTCATTCATTGAAAAAAATGTTAAAAAAACCTCTTGACGAAAGTCAACGTTTCTTAAAAAGATTCCTTTTTTTTTGAAGATTTAATTTTTTGAATGTATAGGTTTTTTTTTAAATCTAATACAACAGAGATAGTTTCATAAATATCAAATAGGCTATATAGGTAGAAATGGGAACAGACTTGCACATTTAATGTGTGAACAATACAATTTGGATGCTGCTAGTTAATAATATGATTTTTTTCAAAAAAAAAAAAAATTCAACAGAGATAGACAATTAAACATGCAAGAATCACAAAGTGATACAAAGTCAATAAGATAATCTCTTCCCTTGGATTTAAAGAGAGAAGCCATAGTAAAAAAAAAAACATATTTTTGGTGTTTTAAAATATTTTTGATGAAAAATAAAGAAACATATTTTTTGAAATTTATATATATATATATATATATATATATATATATATATATATATATATATATATATATATATATATATATTTGAGACTAAACCAACTCCCAGCCAGTTGCGCTAGCGTGCACTGAGTTATGCAAATATACACAATTAATACTAGTATTAAAACAAACGTTTAAATGAAACATAACACGCTATCACTTTCTTCCTCCAGCCAACACGTTAAACAAATTTCAAAGTTCAATCTCAAAAAATCGTTTTTTTCATTTGTTCACCAAACATGACATGTGAATATACCATTTTACTCATAATGTCATGAGGAATATATATATATAACTATGGTATTTAAGTTAACTGTGATAAACTGTATAACAGGTAATCAACCAAAAATCATAAGAACCCTAAATTTTAAATTTTAAATTTTAAATTAAATTGCATACATGAATAATCAATGCCCAAAAAGTTAGGACTATTATTCCTCATATTGCAAAAGCATGAATAAAACAAGAATCAATTGAAATGATGCTCAAATAAATGAGTTCGAAGTTGGAAGAAACTTACTAATTGGAGAAAGTCCAATGCTTCTTCTCAGGGTGCTTCAAGATGATAAATTGATCTCTTTAGCTTCCTTTCCCCAAGAGCGTAATGGTACAATCACCTTGCTTTAAAACCTTCTATGTTGTCTTACCCAAATCAAGTTGAAAGTGACAAAAAATGGGGATTTAGAGACGGTAATGGAGGTGTTACAGTTGGTAATTAATGCATATAGAAGTTTATTTATGATGTATTGATAATGATTTAATGGAAAAAAAAACTCAATGAAACTGAAAGAATTTAAGGAATTCGAAAATTTGTTTTTTCAAGCTTTTTTAATGGAATTTTGTGAGAGATTTCTTGTGTGTTTTCTGCCTTTGAGTTTTGGGACTGGAGTAGATTTTATAGAGGTTTCATTTGGTCTTTAGAAGTGAACAAAATTGGGGTTTGGTAGCCTTCCAATGCTGATTTGTCTCTAAAGTTAGAAAAGTGGTTGAAAAAGCTTTGTGGTTTCAATGTGAGATGGAGTGATCAAGGAGGCAAAGTGGAAAGCTTTCTCTGATTTTTGCAGCTTGCTTTTGAGCTTAACAATAACAAAGCTCAATGCATGAAAAGCAAACTTTACAAAATGCCAATGCAACTTTTATGCAAAAAGTGTATCATAAAGGACATGTAAATGGACAATGTTTCAAACACTTGTGTAATGAACCAAAGGCTTGTGTAAAACATCAATTTTTTTGAGGTTTATAAGAAACAAAGGTCTGTAATCACTGTAACACCCGGCGCAAGCACAAAATAATATTGCAATGAAGCCGCCACCATATTTTATTTATCCCGTGAGGGGAAAGGAAAATAATGATAAAACCTTAAGAGTCTGGTTCGGGAGTTGGTTATATGAGGGGAAGACGTTAACACCCCCTCATATCTGTTGTACTCAACGAGAACCATTTGAGGAATTTGGTTTGCATAAACGAAAATTAACCGCATAAAACATTACATTACCGCATATTAAACTAAAAAGGGAAAAAAAGAGTTTTTTATTATTTGGCTTGACGAGATTACGATCTCGCTCCTACGTATCCCCCAAATACAATGAGGAAGTCAAAGCTCATGTAGTTCTTCCTGAAAAAAAAGGTTTTGTTTGTTGGTTGTTTTTAATGAACAACGTTTATGTCGCATTCAACTAATACGGCAGTTTGCTAGTATGCTCGACTAAGGCTTAAGCGTTTGTCTATATCAGGGGAATAGATAAAACATCGTCCTTTTGAGAAAACAAGTTGAAAAGATTTGATAGCTGAAAAAGAATTGATTGCGCAAGGGCAGTAAAATCAGTTGTGTGAGTTGAGTCATTTTTATGATCAGAGTATTGTTTAGTGAATGTGGATAACCTCGATGTCACAAGTCATCCGTCAAGGACGAGGTTATCCAAGCAGAGACAAGTCATTCGTCAAGCCCTACTTTTTTCATTCAGTTTATTATCGAATTAATTAAAAAGCGAAAATAAGCGGAAACAAGTCATCCGTGAAGCTCCCTCTTATCCTTACTTTTTAATTAATAAGTATTTTAATTTTTAGAACACAAATAAACTAAACGTCGCTAGTCATCCATCAAGGACGTAGTTTATTCATATTCTATTATTTAACAAAAGATTTTCACAAATTCAGTTCAGAGAAACGAAAGAAAAAAGAAAGGGTAGAAGATGAGTAGAATGCAGATGAATGCATATGATTGATAGATAACGATGATGCTGAACAAATATAAATGGCGCGAAATTAAATCATGGAAACAAGAATTCAATCAACAAATATCAATTAACAATTATTTGAACTTAATTAGTTAAAATAAAATAAAACAGAGGCGAGTCATCCGTCAAGCTCCTTCTTATTCTTTTTCAACTAACAAGTTTTTCTTCACTTTTTAAAAGTTCGGGAACAACGATAAATTAAACCACAAGTCATCCGTCAAGGGTTATTTATTGTTATTCTATTTATTCGCAAAAGAGTTTTTATAAGTAAAAAAAAGCAAAATAGTTAAATAAGCACTTTTCATTTTATAAGTCACATAAATTAAATTAACATAGCAAGGGTACAGGCAGAAGTTAGGTGTGTACATAATAATCAGAAGAAAAAGAACAAATTAAAAAAAACTGAATCTGGGCCCAAAAAGGGATGACCCAGCCCAAAACCAAATAAAACTGGTTCAGCTCTTGAACCAGAGAAGGGGGCGCGTTAAGTAAATGGGGGGTGTGGGAAGTGGATCTTGACTGGGTCCAACCAGAGCACAACACGTGTCGCACTAACCCATCATCTTCTACATGGTAATGAGTCAGTGACTCAGTGAGTTTGCAAAAGCCATTAACGAGTCTATGACTAGCTCGGTTTGCAACAACAACAATAATATCAAACGATCACCGATTCATACAAATAAATAGTCGATTTTATAGTACTCTCCGTGTAGATCACGAATATGCCATTATTTTTCACAATCGGTGCTTGTATAGGGAGAAAAAGACCACGCAAGTTTAGATCCAAAATTTCAAAAATGATTTTCACGCGAAAATGAGTAAAACTAACAATTGAAATAGATTTATAGATGTTCCAGAAGCACGAATTGATTGTTATTTACCTTCGATTGTGAGCGAAATGGCCGAATCGGAGGACTTAGTTTCTTGCCGATTTGGGAGCTTTGAAACACCCACTTCCGGTGGTTATTTGGCAAAAACAACTGCAGATTTGGACTCAGGAAGGTCGAAATACTAAGAAATGAGCGTTTGATTTTGGGTTTTGGTGATTTTTTGGGTCACCGGAATTTGGTGGTTGGTGGCCGGAAAATGGAATTTCGGCGGTGGTGCCGGAAAAGTGTCGGTGGAGGAGGGATTTTCTGATTTTTCTTCTTGGAATGTGTGTCCTTTTTAATCTGATTATTTTAATGGTATTTATAGGGGAGGATTAGGTTAAGTGGTATTATTGTAATAGTTAACACTTTTGAGCTTAAGGAGAAATTAATAAAAAACGATAATGAAATGGTAATAAGATGGAAATGATGATGTGGTATACAATAATTGGTTCATGGAAAGTATATTTTTGATGATGAAAATGCGACGAATAAAAAAAAATGAGCGAATAAAAATGAAATGAAACATATTTTTATGATTTTATGCAAAAATAGCGAAGAACGCGGAAACATTATTTTTGAAACTATTTTTTTTTGGCGTTTCTTAAAAATAAGAAACAATTTAAAAATAAAACATTTATTTAAAAAAAATTGCAAAATTAGGGTATTACAGCTGCCCCTATTTAATTATCTTATACTCGAGTGCACCAATGACTTGCGTCTTTGTGCACTCGTAGTAATAGGTAATTACATACAAATGCCCTAATTTTGTGATGTGAAAGTGATGTAATGAGATGAATGCTGATGGGAGATAAGGGTTGAAATCATACCTGGAGAAATTTAGAATTGGATACCTGAGAAAGAAATGATCGTCTCCCGTCCGAGTGCTTTGATCTTAAAACGAGTCGTCTCCCGTCTGGGTGCTTGAACTCTAAAAACAAACTGATCTTCTCCCGCCTGGGTGCTTGAATCATGAAAAGAAAAACTGAATTGTCTCCCGTCCGGGTGCTTGAATTCAAAAGTAAACTGAGTTGTCTCCCGCCCGGGTGCTTTAACTCCAAAAGAAAAAACTAATCTTCTCCCGTCCGGGTGCTTAAATCATGTAAAAAAAGAAAATTGAATTGTCTCCCGCACGGGTGCTTGAATTCAAAAATAGGTTTCCTTGTATAATTGTCCACTCAGTGTGTAGAAGCTACAATCCAAACTCAACTTCCATTGAAAATATGAGACTGATTTGAATATATCTATCATTCTGAAGAAACTGCGATCCAAATTTGCGCCCATTGAAACATTAAGACTGATTTGAATTTACCCTTCATCCTGAAGAACTTGCAATCCAAATACCGCGCCCACTGAAACATTAAGACCGATTTGAATCTACCCTTCATCTTGAAGAACTTGCAATCCAAATACTGCGCCCATTGAGATCTATCTAAATTTGTCCTTTACTAAGGAAACTGCGATCCAAACTCTGCGATCACTAAAATATTAAGACTGGTCTGAATTTATTCTTCATTCCGAAGAACTTGCAATCCAAATTCTGCGTCCACTGAGACCTATCTAAATCTATCCTTTACTAAGGAAACTACAATCCAAATTTTGCGCCTACTGAGATCTATCTGAATCTGTCCTTTACCAAGGAAACTGCGATCCAAATTCTGCGATCACTGCAAACTTGAGACTGATCTGAATCTATCCTTCATTCTGAAGAACCTGCAATCCAAATTCTGCGCCTATTGAGATCTATTTGAATATGTCCTTTACCAAGGAAACTGCGATCCAAATTCTGCGATCACTGCAAACTTGAGACTGATCTGAATCTATCCTTCATTCTGAAGAACTTGCAATCCAAATTCTGCGCCTACTGAGATCTATTTGAATCTATCCTTTACCAAGGAAACTACGATCCAAATTATGCGATCATTGCAAACTTGCTGAATTTTGAGGTATCTTGAAAAAGAGTACTCGCTGGGAAGAGAAAATTGAATATTCTACCACTATTCTTGACAACTGCCAGATAACTGTCTATGATTCATCAAACCATTTGTTGTAGACGCAGTGTGCTAACTTCTTTGGGGATATGGTTCAGAAATCAACTTGTTGAGGTACGGAGTACCAACTTTACTGAGGATGCAGTATGCTGACTAGCTTACTGGGTAACGACTTATTAATCCATTCATTGGGGATGCTATGCATAAGCCAACTTTACTGGGGAAAATGGTTTGACAATCGTCTTGCTGAAGAGGCGGTGTTCAAACCGACTTATTGGAGATGAGCAATTATCAACTTCCTCACTGGGGAAAGAAATTATTCATCATCCTTTCTCATTGACAATATGGTGCACTGACCGTTCTTCTTGGGGATGACACTTTGTTGACCAATTCACTGTGGGAAAAGATTCATCATCCTTCTTGTTGAGAAATTACGATTCAATAACCGTCTTGTTGGAGAATCAGGTTCATCAACCTCTTTTTTTTTTACTGAATGAGAGATCCAAGTTCACAACCTGTTAAAACAATATTTTGAACATGTGCTTCATGAATGCATGATTATGTATATCTGATGCCTAAATGCAAAACTAATGCAGATGAAATGTCTGATCGTATGCATAAATTTGTGAGATCTTTTTTGAATCTGTATGCATGAATGCATGAGTTTATATGCATGAATGCGTGACTTTCTGAGTTTCTGCTAAAGAGAGTTTGAATTTCCCGGCACCGAGAATCAGAATATCTCCGACATTGTTGAGATGAGGACCCTTGCAAGCTTCGGTTGCAGCACAGGTGTTCAAATAGGCTTCCAAAGAGGAACAAAAACTTTCTTTATCTGATGGGTATGCCCCAAGTACTTTTCAGGGAAATATAACCTTGACATAGTATGCCCCAAGTACTTGAATCCTTGAAGGGTATGCCCCTGACTAACTGGTATTTGCAATGTAACCAATTCGGCCTTGGTAAGCAAGGTATTCCACATGTTTGCCCCTAATTAGCAGAATTTGTAGATAACTTGCCCCTAGCTAGGAGCGTCTCAAATCAGCTTTGCCCATGATCAGACCATAGCTCATATTTCTTTAATGCCAAATATTAATTTGCAAGAAAATCATTTCTTTTGAAAAGTATTTTTCATATAATGCACATGCGAGATTTTTTTTCATGGAACACACATGATGTGTAAAAAAAAGAATGATAATTATCACTCAATAAATAGGAGGAGTCAACTTAACAATAAATTGCCGAATGCTTTCAAAGTGAACCTAACTTCAATTAGGTCTTTTGAGGGTTAAAATGTGCAACAACAATCATGTAAATTGAGCCAAAAACAATGTCAATTGTGTTATCAGATTCCCCCATACTTGAGTTTTCGTTTGTCTTTAAGCACATAAATAATAACTCTTTTTAGCACATTTTTGAAATAGGACACGACAACTCTAACCATACGTGGTTGCCGGCTAAAGAAAAAAAATCAAGTAATAGATATCAATGCCAAGGGTACTGTAGTAACACAAAACCACACATTGCAGTCAAAGACTCTCATCATATGAAGACAAATCTGAAATATTTTATTGTGACTCTAACTTCTGCTTAAATTTTATTCACCCTTTTCATTCAAGTGCAATCACATTAAGCCCGTTATCTTGTACACACTCATGGTAGAAAAATCTGTTGGTGATTATGATCATATATCGAGGGGTGCTGATAACATAAGTTTGGTGAGCCCCTTTTTCTCTTCCAAATGCAGTTGCGGGGGATCGGATCGTAACCTGCCCTACCAAGTTCAGAATCAGACTCATCTGAACCAACTACTAAATGGGTACACTTACAATGGTTTTTCTTTGTACGTTCAACAACTGTTGGATTAAACAACCGAGTGAAGGTCCTCTAACTCAATAAGTACATCAACCAAAGTATGCAAATTTTCATTTTTGGATCATTCACTTATGTTCATCGATTTCCTACTTAGTTTGTGCCCAAGATGGTGCCGATTGCTAAGATAAACTACTAAGGGTTACTTTAAAACTTATTTTTCTGTCTTTGTCAAAATTACTACTCAAATCGATCTTGCATACTTCTGAGAGTCTAAGGTGCTAAGACAATACCGATTTTATTGAATCATTACTAAACCTTCATAATGCAGCCTCAAAGTGCAAAAACAACCTCCATACTCTTAAAAGATATGTCTCAAGAAACTAGGAGAATTAGATAACGACAAAACATATGCAAGAATGGCTCAATTCAACATTTTTTACCATTGAAATAAATGAAAGAAAGTGAAACAATGCCATACATCATCAACTAGGTTTTTTCCATTGAAAGCATAAATCGGCAAAGATCAGTTATTTGTTTTCATCATCCTCGCTCCAAGTTTGTAAGTAATAAAGTAAAATAAAAGAGATGTATACAAATGAATTGATTCTAAAAACATGCATGTTTATTATATTGAAAGTACTTGACAAATTACATAATCTTAAAAGCAGACAAATGCTTGACAAGAAAGAAATAAAAGCTTAGCGATCATAGCGACGAGCTTCCTAGTATCACCGACTTTGACTAGATAACTTCTTTTCTAGAATACCCAATTTGAACAAACCCTTGATCCATCAATTTTTGGAGACATTCTTTCATTCTGACGCAGTGATCACGATTCTTTTCACAGACTTCACAATCGGGATGCAACTCCGAGAACTGGTCATAATTGAGCAACATTTTTCTGATAAATGTCATAGGAGTCTTGACCATAGAAACATCTTTTATCAAGCTTTCAGAAGTGTCAACCTGATTCACATCGGTTCCTGAATGCATCAATGACTGTTTATATTTCACAACTGGCCCGCCTTCCTTAAAGTACAAAAACTTCTTGTTGATAAGTTCTTGCACCATATATCTGAAAGCCGTGCAATTATCAGTGGAGTGACCTTCAGTACCGGCATGATAATCACAAATAGCGTTGACGTCATACCAAGATGGAAACGGTGCAGTCATAGGTTTCAAAGCTTTAGGTTTCACTCTTCCACCTCGAATAAGATGTTGGAGGAGTTGACTATACGGCATAGGAACCGGATCAATGACCTTCTTAGACCGTTGTTGGGTCTGTTGTGGTACATGATTCACAGGCATCTGTAAAGGATATCCAGAGTACTGCTGATGTTGAGTTGTTGCCACATATGGGAAGCATGGGAATTGAGCAGGAATTAATGGCGGAGCCTTGTCATTTTCAGAAGTAACAACATCAATTTCCTCCTCTTGTTTTTCGCTGAAGCTATTAGATGGCTCTCTTATACTATTTTGAGAACTAGCAGTGAGCTGAATCTTGCCACTTTTGATCCCCATCTCAATTCTTTCCCCAATTCGGACTAGATCAAAAAAGTCAGAGGAAACACTACCAATCATCCTTTCAAAATATGCCCCTTGCAGAGTATTGGTGAACATGTCCACAAGTTCTATCTCTAAGAGTGGTGGACATACTTGAGAAGCCAATGCTCTCCACCTTTGTGCATAAACCTTGAAGGATTCATCTTCATTTCGAGTCATATTCTGAAGTTGAGCACGACTCGGAGCCATGTCTGAATTGTATTGGTATTGTTTGATGAAAGCATTAGCCAAATCTCTCCATGATTGGATGTGACTACTCTTGAGTTGCATGTACCAGTTGAGAGACGCACCAGTGAGACTGTCTTGAAAGCAATGTATCATAAGCTTATCATTCTTGGTATAGGAAGCCATTTTTCTGAAGTACATTGTCAGGTGGTTCTTTGGACAGCTCAAACCTTTGTACTTTTCAAAATCCGGCACTTTGAATTTTGGTGGGAGAACCAAGTCTGGTACCAAGCACATCTTAGTGAAGTCTAATGGATCATTGCTTCCCTCCACCAAATTCAACCTTTCCTCTAGAGCTTGAAATTTCTGATTGGCCTCCACTAAATGATGGATGGCAGAATCCACTTTTGACACCCCAATAGGTATCTGAGAACCTTGGTGAGAAATCATAGGGTCACTTAAATCCTCTTGTGACAGATTGAGTCCTTGATGAACCGGAGGTCCTCTATTCTGATTCTCGACAGCTTGGGAACTAGATGAAACATCAAACACGAATGGTACATATTCAGGTAGAGCATATCTAATTGGTACACCATGAGGTGGCCAATTCACTGCATTCACCGAAGCATTCTCTTGTGGGACCTCAACTGTAGGTGCAAGACCCTCATTCACAACCGTTCGGGGCGATAGATTCAAACCGGACAACATTTCCAGAACTTTGTCCAACTTTCCACCCATCTGATTCACTTCGCCTTGCAAGGCATCATGTTTTTCTTGCCAATTGTCCATGACGAAATGAGAAATTTTTCTTAACAAATACCGGTGCCAGGAAGGTAGCTGTTGGAATGAATGAACGAAAATGAGATTTTTTGATTGAAAAATGCATGATTTTTTATGATTGAAAATGCATGATTTTTTTCATGAAAAACTTTTCTCACTTTTTTATTATAAATGTATGCAAGATGAATATGCATGATTATTTTCATGAATGCATGGCTGTCATGAATGTAATGCATGTATGGATCAACTGTAACACCATTGTATCATTTGGCGAACTTGATAACAAAGTCACAACTTATCTCAACCATTTAGTCATTTTCAAAGTGGAATCTCTGAGGCCAAAAGTCCAAAGTCACCTGTAACCCATCCCTCTCACATGTGGTTCTAGGGTTGACACGGTTCCCAAAATCATCGATTACTTTTTCCCAAAAAGCAACCTGATCTGAGTGAGATGATAACACCAACTGGATGAGTCGACATTATAACCTCGACACATGTTCTAAACAGTGGTCCCTATAGAAATGTTTCGGACACCTAATAAAGGCCACCAGCGTCTCTGACCCAACAAGGAAACATGAAGCCCGCTAGACATCCGTCAAGGGGTCCAATCATCCCAAGTGAGTCTATTCTGGCCGAGACCGTTATATCCAAGCCCAGAGACATCCGTCAAGGAGCCCAATAAAACAATCCCTCATCTAATCCTGAGTATCTCTCTAGCTCGGGTACGGAGCATAATCACACTGTAACCAAGAACCAAGCCATGAAGGCAAAAAAGAAAAAAAAGGAGTAGAAGAGAAGAAAAAGCCAGCAAATCCAGACAGTTCAATATTTTTGCGGTAAAGTAAAAGATAGGATAGATACGGCTAACCTGGAATAAGCAAACCAAAAGCCCCAAATTAGGCTTAACTCACTATAATCTTTAATTTCCCCAGTGAAGTCGCCAAGCTGTAACACCCGGCGCAAGCACAAAATAATATTGCAATGAAGCCGCCACCATATTTTATTTATCCCGTGAGGGGAAAGGAAAATAATGATAAAACATTAAGAGTCGGGTTCGGGAGTTGGTTATATGAGGGAAGACGTTAACACCCCCTCTTGATCTGGTGCCCTTCGTAATAGGTGATTGATCCATGTCGGTCACAATGCATTCACCTTTGTTAAATTGACCTTCATCCCTTAATCACACAACTGGCTTATGCTAATCAAGTTTGCTGTTAGGCCTTCAACTAATAAAACATCATTAAGGCTTGGAGAATCAGAGTAAATAAGCTTCCTAGTGCCTTTGATTTTACACTTGACTCCATCACCAAAAGTTACAAACTTGTTTCCTTTTGATGGTTTGATCTCAGTCAAGTAACTTTCTTCTCCAGTCATATGTCTGGAGCAACCACTATCAAAATACCAATCATCTCTTGATGTAACTTTGAGAGATGTTTGAGCAATTAGTTTTACAACTTCAGTTTTGGGCTTCCACACCTTTGAGAGATGTTTGAGCATATAGCTTGTAACAGAAGGGTCTGATGTGACCATAAACTCCACAGTATTGACATCTCCAGTCAAGATTCTCAGGCTTGTTGTTTTTGCACAATGTTTGAGACATCTTGCTTGACATGTTGACAACAGGTTTGCTTGCCTTGACAAATTTTGGTTTTAGGGATTTTACATGTTTGAACTTCACAAAACCTAAACCATTTAAATTCTTAATTGGCTTGCCTGTTTCCAGAATCTGATCTAACACATCTGAGTCATTGTTCAACATCCTAATAGATTTTGACATGCTATCTATTTTTGATTTTAGTAGGATGTTTTCTTCAGATAAAATAGAGATGGTGTTAGATAGCTTCTCTTTCTTAGTCTTCAGGTTACATATGGTTACCTTCTTGTTAGCTTCTCTTTCGCTGTCATTTACTTTATTGTCATTTTTAATTTCTATCGAAACTTTTACGTTCAAACTCTAATTTTTATTCATGATACAATTCTGACTTTGGACTTTAGCAGTTTTACTAACCAGGAAATCGTCCCCCCTAAAATCCAACATGTTTTGGCAAGTGCCCTGTTTAGTAAAATTGTTCATGACATGGAAGACAACTTCAAGATGACAACAAGACAAAAAGCGGTTTTTGACTGGAGTTTCTCCACTTATAGGATTAGGGATTGTGAGTTTCACTATTGGACATACGGCCCTCAAAGCCGCTTCAAGCAAAGTGATAAAGTGGCCGTTTGTTGTAGCTTTTTTTTAGAAAATAATCACTTATTTTTAAAAAATAATCACTTTATAGAAAATAACATCTGTTTGTTATAGCTTTTAAAAATAATCAGAATCTGGAAATAATCTAAAAACTGCCAAAAATCTGAAGCTGATATTAGTAGTTTTTTTTTTATAGATTTTTTTTAGAGGAAAGAGAAAACAAGCGTCAAAATTTTTTGGACAAAAATATCCTTAATATTATTTTAATATTCCATTAATATCCTCTTTATAATTTGTAGGATTAATTTGTTATTTTTAGAAGATAAGATTTAAAAATTTGTTTTATTTGTAGCTATATATATAAAGTCATGTGATCATAATGGAAAACAAGAACTTGAGTATTTTTCATATGTTTATTTTATATGATATACTATTATATTTGGATAATTGTACTTTATTGTAATTTTATGATGCAAAATCACTTTTATATAGTTGCATCCAAACAAGTTAAAAATTATTTTTTTATAAAAAGTAATTTTTTTAATAGTAAACAAACACAAAATAGCTTCTGATTTTTTGTAAAATCTCTAAAAAATAATCTCTAAATTATTTAATGGTAAAATCACTTATTTTTTAATCTGTAACAAACGGGGCCAAAGTATGAAAAAGTGTTTTCTAACAATCAACATGCTTTTATACCATTAGTTTTTGCCACTTTTAACTTTCAATCACCAAATGTTAATATTTTAAAAAGAGTTCAAAAAATATGCATAACAATGATGTGTCTCTCAAATCTATAAATGTGTTCTTTAAGCGAATTCGTTTTGCAATTCAAAAAGGGGCAGCGGCGCAGCTTGTTGCTCGTTTACCTATTCAAAGCCTCTCACTAAAACTACCCGAATGAAATTATTTAGGACTCCCCCTAAATATGTGACTCTCCCTAACCAATTAATCAAACTGGAAGAACGAGATTGAACTCGTAATATCAGTGCAAAGTATTGCACGATAACAACAACAACAACATATAAAAAGACTCAATAAAATCACTTGGAGCTATAACTATAATCTTGAGTCATGCTTTGCTTCAATGTTTGGTCCTCTATTTATAGTTTCTGATTTGAGATAGAGCCAAGCTGAATAATAGGAAAGTTTGTTGAAGTCTGTTGAGAATAAATCTTTTATCTTCCAAAAATAAAATATTTGTTTTTGTAACTTCTTCAAGCTGTTCCAAAAATATGAGGAGCGCAAACAAATAATCTTCTGATTTATTATTTATTTTGTTGAGCTGATAATCTTGTAACAAACATTATTTGTTTGGATATTTGATTTTAAATCTTCATAGATAAGAAAACGCGCCTTAACATACTACTTAAGATATATACTTCAAGGACAAAGTTACCCAACAGAGGCAAGTCATCCGTCAAGCTCGACCTTTTCATTCAGTTTATTACTGAATTAATTAAAAAGCGAAAATAAGCGGAAACAAGTCATCTGTCAAGCTCCCTCATATCCTTACTTTTTAATTAATAAGTATTTTAATTTTTTGAACACAACAAACTCAAAGTCGCAAGTCATCCGTCAAGGACTAGTTTATTTTTATTCAACTTCTTGAGAAAAGATTTCCACAAATTCAGTTCAGAGAAACAAAAGAAAAAGAAAGGGTAGATGAGAAGAATACAGATGAATGCATGTGAATGAGAGATAACGATAATGCTGAACAATTATAATGACACGAAATTAAATCATAGAAAAAAAGAATTCAACCAATGGATATCAGTTAACCAATTATTTAAATTAAGTTAGTTAAAATAAAATAGGACGGGAGCGAGTCATCCGTCAGGCTCCTTCTTATTCTTTTTTAACCAACATGTTTTTCTTCACCCTTTTTTTAAAGTTCCGGATTAACAATAAATTAAAGCCTCAAGTCATCCGTCAAGGACTATTTATCATTATTCTATTTGTTTGCAAAAAGAGTTTTCAAATAAGTGAAGAAAAAAAATGCAAAACTAGTTAAATAAGCACTTATCCCAAAAGTGCTTATTAGAATAAGCTCTTTTGAAATAAGTACTTATTTTTAATAAGCACTTTTCATTTTGTAAGTCACAAAAATTAAATAAATTCACAAAGGTGTAATAGTAAAACAGGGGTGCAAACAGTATTTAAAAAAACAGAAAAAAAAAACAAAGAAACTGGGCCCAAAAGGGATAGGCCCAAGTCTGCCTCCAAACATATGAACCGGACCGGTTCAACAGTGAACCGGTTCACCCCCAAAGAACCGGCTGGGGTGTGGGGAGAAAACAGGGGGCGCGCGTGAGAAGGCCACTGGCCACTCAACGCGCGCCAAGTGGCAAGGCTGATTTCACCTTCTGATCTGTCTTGGAATGTGTGTCCTTCCTTGATTCTGATTTTTTTAATGGTATTTATAGTAGTGGATTAGGGTAAATGACATTAGTGTAATAAAGAGTAATTTTGAGATTAAGGGATAATTAGTGGAAAATGATAATGAAAATGATTATGAGGTGAAAATGATGATGTGGCACATTGTAATTAGTTCAAGGAAAATATATTTTTGATAATGAAGATGCGACATATAAAATTAAGCGAATGAAAATGAAATGAAATATATATATATATATATATATTTTTATGATTTTAAACAAAATTAGCGGAGGACGTGAAAACATTATTTTTGAAACAATTTTTTGGCGTTTTCTATAATAATAAAAAATAAAATATTTATTTAAAAAGAGTGCAAAATTAGGGTATTACACATGATATACAAGAATCGGGGATCGAAATTAATAGAGTCTCAAACATCCTTCATAAAATTATGACATATTTTGTTTGGTTTGACTTTAGATATAGTGCATGTTTGATTTCAATTCTAGAGGGGTCAGAATTGATTCTGAACGTGTAGAATTAATCCTGACACGTTTAGTTTCTGTAAAATAGAATTGATTCTAACTCCAGAATAAAATTGATTCTGCGTGAAGCTTGAAATTGTAGCTTTTGGCTTTAAAATTGATTTTTACACTGAAATGTATTGTTTAACCCTACATTTAGTTGAATGTATCCAAACATAAATCAATTCTACTAAATTCAAGTATGATAAAATCAATTCTACCAAAATTAATTCTATCAAAATCAATTCTATCTAAAGTCAAATCAAACATACCCATAATTGATCTTGATAGAATTGATTTTGGTAGAGTTGATTTTATCAAAATTGAGTTTAGTAGAATTGATTTATGTTTAGATACATTCAACTAAAAATGAATTGAACTGTATATTTTAGTGTAAAAATCAATTCTAAAGCAAGAAGGTACAATATCTAGCTTCAAACAAAATCAATTCTAAAAGCAAAATCAAATCTACTTTACCAAACTCAAACATGTCAGAATCTACACGTTCAAAATTAATTCTAACAAATCTAAAATTGAAACAAAACATACACACCTATATAAAATTTTCAAAGGCATTGCATGTGTACAATTATAAATGAAAAATAAATAAAAAAATAAATAAAGTCACAGACATGAATCAGTCAATCTGATCACATGAGGGTAAGTCTCGAAATTTTCTCAATCGCCCCCCCTTCATTCTCTTTTCCCCCCCCTAACTACCGATTTTGCCCTTAGGGGGTTTTTGGGGGGTATAGGCACCAATTCGGGATCTAGATCCCGAACTATAGTTCGGAATCTACGTCCCGAAGTGTATCCTGAATTTTGGGGAGTACAGGCACCAGTTCGGGATATAGATCCCGAAGTGGTGCCTGTACCCCCCAAAACGTAGATTCCAAACTATAGTTCGGGATCTAGATCCCGAATTAAAGGGTAATTTAGGATTTTAGGGGGGTTATAAAGAAATGAGGGGGAGGGGCAAAAGAGAAATTTTCGTAAGTCTCTATTACACTCGATATAGAGTGTGTGTTTTTTTTCTTGCTTGAATATAATTTTGTTTCCTTTATTTTATTAAAATCCGTAATTTTAGTTTTTATTTTAATTGCCCAACTTTGGTTTATTTGTTCAGAAATTTTAACTAAATTCATATTCTTTATCATTCAAATTTGGTGAATTAACAATAAATTGTTTATTCTCAATCTCTTACATAATTATATTATTTCAATTTTATCATGACTCAATTTAACACCATATTTTTGAAAATTCTCGACAATTAAATTTTATTTTCATATCAAAATATTTACTTTATTATCATGTTGTCAAAAAAGATGATAAAAGTTACATGTCGGCAAAAAATTGAATCAAGGACCAAAACTGCACAAAGTGAAATAGGTGATTTAAATTGCCCTTTAATAAAATGGTAATACTTGGTGTACCCCATTATGATTTGAAATACTTAATAATATTTAACCAATATAAATTTTATAAAATATATCATTGAATTGAAAGTTTATATCATACATATTATTTGTGTAAAATTTGAGACAAATCCAAAATCATTTCATATGTTATTGAGACCCATTAAAATTAACGATTTGTGTGATTTTTTTAAACGTCGTTAATCTTTATATATCTCAATAACATATCAAATAATTTTAGATTTGTCTGAAATTTTACACAAATGATTTATAAGATATAAACTTTCAATCAACTAAGTGTATTTTATAAAAATTTATATCGGTTAAAATATTATTGAATGGTTTAGAGAGAAATACATTTAAAACTATGAAGGGATAGGTTAAAAAACAATTTCATTTAAGAATTTAAGCTATTTTTTGGCTTAAACATCATTTTAATCCTTGTATGTACGCGAAATTTTGGTTTTTGTCTATGTATCAATTTTTGTTCTTAATAAGTCATTGAATCAATCAAATTTTTTGATTTTAGTCCTTAAAACGAAAATCTGCAGAAAAATTCGTAGGAAAATCTACAGAAAACTTGTAAATTTTCATGCAGATTTTCTTTTTAGGGACTAAAATCAAAAAAATTAATTGATTCAAAGATTTATTTAAAACAAAAATTAATACAGAGATTAAAATAAAAAATTTCGCGTATAATCATGTATATACAGAAATGAAAATGATATTTAAAACTTTTTTTTTTTAAATGTGGAGGTCACTAGTGACTCACGGGGTGACGGTAGTAGCCTATAAACGCGGCATCATTTTCCGCAATAAATGGTTAACATTTACGAACTGCGTGACGGACGGTCCTAAATTCATCTTTTGTCTTTTTGGCGCATCTCTCTAAATTGTTTATTTGTCGGTAACTATATCCTGTTGTTTATCATTATGTTTATTGATTATGATGGTTAACAAAGATACTGTTACCACATTAACAAAAAAATTGTAATCTAATGACTCAAATTTTATTTATAAAATAAATAAGTAGAGGTATCAACATTTGAATTTTCATTCTTATCTTTCAAGGGACAAATAATTTTTTTGGTATATAAATAAAAATTTCATCTTTAAAGTAAATAAGTGGGATGTTTGGAGTTCGAATTGCATCCTCTACATACATAATACTCCTTCTGGTCTTTATTATTATAAAAAAAATTATTTTTTAAATTCATAGAATGTTTTATGTATATGAACTGGGCGAGATCCGTATAGACTTAATGCATTGGGTCAAACACGGTCTATTTATTAACGAACCACGGCGTGAAAGATTGAGGTTATCTGATAATAACGAATTTTGCCATTCCTTGGGGTAAAAGGGAAACTACCTTGAGAAGCAAGGGGGACGTGGCGGAAGAGTAGGAGCTAACCATTATCCCCTAAATGGGCGAGGTATGAGCCGAAATAAGGGGAGGATCCCACTCTTATAGGAAGTTAGTTGACATTTTGTATATAAAAGGAGGAGTTGATCTCACAAGAGGGAGACGGAAAATATTCATAATATACTACATAACCTAATCAAATTCATACTTTGGTATACACCAAATTTTCCCAGTATATATACACTGTATTATGAACTAAATACATTAAATATTATATGAATCTAAAAAATATATTTTTTCTTATAATTAAGACCAGAAGGAATATAATGTCTCTACCAAATAAGTAGGCATAAACGTATGATCTGCCAGCAATAGTAACAGGTTCAATCATGTGTTTGATGGATAATGTGATAATTAGCGGATTGGATTAAATGCAACTAGGGTGGAAATAATGTTATATTCGAAAGCGACTCTCAAACTCTAGTGAATGCTATAATGTCTAATAATATTACGGAGTTGGAATTTGTACAATTGTTACTCATATTAGAGATGATTTATCATTATTGACCAACTTTAAAGTAAAGTTTGTAAACGACAAACGAATATGATTGTTCACTTTTTTGCAACGGCGACTATTTTTGGGGCTAATCACAAGACTTTTAAAAAAAAATTCCACATGTTTTAGGCCAAAATATTTTTTTTAGTACCTCGGAAATATAGATTGCTCTCATCCATCTACCCAATCCATATATCCCCAGCTCTTACCGCTTGACCAATGGCAGAGTCAGAAAATTTATAAAACCATGGCAAAATATCAAATTTAAACAAAAAATTTAATTTTGCAATGAAAATTTTCAGTTTTGAAAACAAAATCTCAATTTTGCTTTAAATTAATCTTTAAGAATTTCAATTTTACTCTAAACTAACCTTTAAAACACCAAAAATTTTATTTTGTAATGAAAAATCTCAATTTTAAACATTAAAATTTCAATTTTGACATAAATTAATAGCTAAAAATATCTAAAAATATCAATTTTATCCTCAATTAGGTCATAAAATACCAAAAAATTCTGATTGAGCTCGGACTGCAGCCCTGACAGCCTTTTTGGTCAATTCGCCTATGACTTAAACCATCATACGGGAACACCAAAATAAATTTTTTATCTTATAAAAATATAATTTTCACTTTATTTCCAAAATAGTTTAAAATTATCACAAATCATATTCTCTTTTTACTAATTTTTTTTTGACAAATCATTCTCTTTTACTGTCATAAATAAAAACCTTAACAAGTCTAATACAGCAGCAGCAGCAAGTATATAGGCATAATCGGTGTTGATGCCACGTGTCATTTCCTTTTTCCTCATTTTTTGTCGTGTTCTTTTTTTTGTCTGAATCTCTTTGAATTGCGTTTTGAATTAAACCAAAGGTTCATTTGTTTCTGTTCTTCATTCAGCTATAACACACACTTCACACACTACACTCACTCACTACTCTTTCATTTTTCTCTCAAAAATTTCTTCTTTTTCTTCATTAACTTCTAGGGTTTCATTTTCAACTACAGTGACAATAGTACAATACAATGTTCAACTTTTTAATCAGAAAAGATGCTAGAAAGATTCTTAAACGCAAAGATAGTGATGCTGGTGAAAAAGGTACTCAAACCCTTTTTGAGATTTTACTTGGATTTGGATTTTTCTGCATTTAGGAGATTTTTGTCATTTGGGTTTTTTTTTTATGGTTTGATTCTGATTATTTGATCTGTGATATTTGATTTTGTAGAATGGAGGTTCTGGATTGTTCTAGATGATTGATTTTTTTTTTTTTTTTTTTAACTTTTTGATGCATTGCTTTGTATTTCTTATGTTTTGAATTTTATTTGATAATCTTGGTACATGCAAGCTAGGGATTTTATACACTTATGTTTATGTTTCCTTTTATGAAAATAATTGACTTTTTTTTTTTTTTTTTTTCTGTTTTTGGGGATTTCTTGTAGAATGAGTTTTGGACTTGATTTCAAAAATTTCATTTTTTGCTCTTTGAAGATATGATGAAGACTTTTATGTTTTTAGCTTGAATCACTGACATGCACACCGGACACGACATTCACAGATCGATACCAATCGATACTGGTATTAGTTTGAGAAAATTGGTTTGTAAGTGTAGCTCAGTTGGTAGCTGACTTGTGAGTGACATTGATTTGTATTGTAGGGTATGGTTGAGAAAATTGGTTTGTAGGTTTAGCTCAGGTTGATAGCTGTCTAACTGTCTTGTCAGTGACATTGATCTGTATTGTAGGGTATGGATTTGAACCTAAGATTACCCACTTCTGCAGCACACTTAAAGTGTGCGAGTCTAGCCAGTAGGAAACCTGACTAACAATAGTTCGAGAAAATGGAATTATTGAATTTAACTCCTTGTGTCGGTGTTTTGGTAGATTGACCCATGTTCGATGTCAAACACTCATTCAATATGAAATGTCAGTGCTATATGCTAGTAGGTTTTATTTATGTGCTTAATTATTTTACTCTTTTAACCTATCCCTAGTCCCTACTCTGAAGTTTCTGAAAAGAGTTTAGTTTATGAGTAGGTTCCTTGTTATACCTATGACAAGAAAATTGAAAATAATTATTCATTTACTGTAAATATCTTTACATAATAAAATGTCACAGTAATGAAGATGTTTTTTTCATACTTTCTGTTATCTTTTGCAGGAAGGGCTTTGGAAGATTTGAGAGCTTCTCTCTTTAATCAATTTAATTTCTCCGATGGAGCAAAACGTCAACAGAGGCGTATATGCGGCCCAGCTACTGCACTTACCTTCAATTTTGTGGTTGCAGTTGGTATTATTTTCGTAAATAAAATGGTATGTATCCTGTCATTTCTCCTATCTTTCTAAAGCTGTGTTGTGTTGAAATTTCGATATAGCGTGGTTGATTTGTAGTTGCTGACTTTCCGAGGTTTCCTTTTTTCTTGTTTTGTTTCAGGTGCTTCAAACTGTTAAATTCAAATTTCCTATACTTCTCACACTAATTCACTATGTTGTGAGTTGGTTTTTAATGGCAGTTCTGAAAGCGTTTTCTTTACTCCCTCCATCTCCTTCCTCAAAATCAACTCGAATGTCAACTTTATTTACTCTTGGATTTGTTATGTCTCTATCTACTGGCTTTGCTAATGTTAGCTTGAAGTATAACAGGTAACCCAACTACTCACATTTATGTTTAGAGTATTTCTTTTATACACTAAATTTAATTTCCATTTCTTCAGCATTGGTTTTTATCAGATGGCGAAGATTGCAGTGACGCCGTCAATAGTTTTTGCTGAATTTGTATTGTATAGAAAGAAAGTATCTTTTCCCAAGGTATATTATATGCACTCACCTTGTTTGTACGTGGCGATGTTTCATTTAGCACAAATAGTATGAAATGTGTGCACCTTTTATGCTATGACGTATTTTTACGTAAAACAACATGGATCAAATTGTCCATGCCATCATTATCTATCTATGAGGCAAAGCGCTTGGCTAATTTGTAAAGCAAGTATGTCTATTAATCACTTTAATGAATCCGGAATCCTATATTGTACTTTTGTTTTTTTGCGAAAGGTAGCTAAATGTGGTAGATTTGTAGTGTTTTCAAATGTGACTGCAATATATGTGCTTTTGAGGTACCGTGTATGCAGCTCAAGATCGTGATTGACATAAAGTGTCCAGGCAGTGGGACATATACGCACAGAATTAGCTTTTGTTTGATTTATTAGCCTATACGCAACACACCGGTTACAATTGAAATGTGTATTCAATATTCTTGAACAAATTTTCTCATAGGAAATTTTGCGATGTGTTGTTTATTAATAACAGGGGTAGGACCCCTCGAAATTGACTGTAGGTTTTAAATTTTATGTGCTTATTACATTTAAGGTTTAAATGCTTACTATAATATTCGAAGCTTCACAGGTGTTAGCATTGACATTGGTATCTATTGGTGTTGCGGTGGCTACAGTGACGGATCTGCAATTCCATTTTTTTGGTGCTTGTGTAGCATTGGCATGGATTGTACCGAGTGCTGTGAACAAGATCCTCTGGTCTAGACTGCAGCAGCAAGAGAACTGGACAGCTTTGTCGTGAGTAATTTATTATATCTTTACATTTTACAACCCTTATATCCCATCCCAATTCTGTTTGTATCGGAGCATATCCTAGTATATCTTGTCTAATTTGTGGGTTGATAAACAGGTTGATGTGGAAAACAACACCTATTACCTTGATTTTCCTTGCTGCTATGTTGCCTTGTTTAGACCCTCCAGGTGTACTCTCCTTTGATTGGAACTTGAGCAACACTTTGGTTATTTTCGGTTCAGCGATTCTTGGATTCTTGCTGCAGTGGTCTGGTGCTTTAGCATTAGGGTAAGTGGCATTTGTTGTTATTGAATAATTTGTTCTGGAAAAAGAATTTCAACTGCGTAGAATGAATAGGACTTATCTGTTCAATGTGTAGAGTGAATTAGCTTTAAAGGTCTGGATGTAGAGTCAACTTTTACAGGAGAGTTCTCTAAGCGCTAGGATATTTATCCATTGGTATTAGAGCTGGTTGTTGATGGCTCAGTAAGGGCTACCTACGGCTTACTGGAAAGACTGAGTAAAACATTGTAGAATGTAGCCACCAAGACGTCGTCTCTCAAAGGCGGTGCTATGATAGGGAGTGAGGTATTAGGTCTCAAATCGAATAGCGTGTAATGCTCGGTGGAGTATTTAAGTGGCTTCGTTCTTCCCATACTAATGTTTTCCAATGTCAGTAATCCTCTTACAATCTGATAAATATTTAAAGACTCATGGGTCGTTTACGTTCCCACTAAATTCAAGACATCACATGAATATGTGCCAAGAACGGTACTATAATTTGGATGCTATTTCTATGAAATTACCTTGTTAAGTATAAAGTTATTCAAACAAGATGGTTACATATTTTTGTCGATTTAAGTACCATTGTATTTACCTTTTGAAGCTTTCCTTCCTTAATACTTAGTCTTACTTCCACCTGGCAATTTACAGTGCTACATCTGCCGTCTCGCACGTTGTCCTTGGGCAGTTTAAAACCTGCGTCCTGCTTCTAGGAAACTATTATCTCTTTGGATCTAATCCCGGCACAATCAGTATCTGCGGGGCATTCACAGCCATAGGTGGTACGTCTGTTTACACTTACCTTAATTTGAAGCAGCAACAAAACAAGGGTTCCCCTCGACAATCTTCCGTTTTACCTAAATCAAAACTTGGCAAAGAAAATGGTAACACGAATGGCAACGACGGACATTATGGGGCGGAGTCTGTCTAACTTGATGCCCGAACCTATTTACCGATTAACCAAACTTTTTATTTTTTTCTCATGTTTCTTGATTCTCATCTAACCATTTTGAGGTGTTAGATAGTGATGTGTCAACTAAAATATATTATCAGAAACAATATAGACACTGACCTTTGAATCTATTCCACATGACAATTACTTGTTTCTGTAAACATGTAACACCATTTGTATATATGAATGATTTGGTGGATTCCTCATGGAAATTAATATTTTTTTCTTCTTTGGGTTTTGTAATAGGAGCTACAGCTGCATTATGTTGTTACAGAAAACAAAACAAAAAATTGTACTAAACATTTTTGGTTGTCAGCATTTGCTGAAATTTGTTATTGAGCATATATGGTTACCGTGTTTTTGAACCGTGGCATTTTAAGCTTTCATTGTTAGGGAGTATGACAGATAAATGTATTAGCCTTAGGAATTGATTACAAGTTTGGCAGTGATTTTGACAAAAGCTACATTTTAGAGTTTCAACGAAATTATGGTAGAGCAGTGTCGTGATTTTGCCAGGTTCACCGCTAATTTGAACATACACTATGTAATATTGTGAAAACCAAACATCATAATTGAACTATTCAAGAACATGAGAGTTGATCATGTGATACAGTTAGACTAAATTTTCAAACTTATACAATGGATCCTTCCATTTTGTTTTGGATTGGGCCTTAGCTTCGCTGGGCCCTCAACCGTTAAGGTCGAGCTAGCCCATCACGAACTGTCCATATCGTCATTGTATCTAAGTGCCAAATTAAGTTAGGCAAACCGTAACACCCGGCACGGAATGATTGGCATTTAGTGCTAAATGCTAATCATGGCTTTTTCAGCCGTTATTTCAACAACTATTGATGGTGATGACGCGGTCATCGCCCTTCAATTAATGGTCTTAGCTCAGTGCTGCAAACTGTATATATTCTTCTCTAGCAGACTATTCGGGTATCTTATTCTTTCCTTGTTACAAGCTTCACTTCACGCAAAAATTGTCTTACAGGTACAAACCCCCTCACTTATCAGGCGAAGACCACCGCCATTCTTTTATGATTGGGTAAGATAACATTTATTTTGAGAAATGAATATGATTCATAGTTTCATCTGTCATCCAAATACAACTTACTTATTTTTTAAAAATTAATATTGCACCGACAACTTTTAAAACACAAAATCTACGACATTGTATCAATTAAATGAATGAAAAATATCAATAAAAAAAAAATCTATGACATGGTAACTTCTAAACAAAGTGTTGTCCCTCGCCCAAAACTCTTGTAAAATCGAATGCAGCAAACTTTGTTTCTCTTTCTCTTGTTAAAAAGAAGTCTCAAGCACCAAGAATCACATAGTAGAGTATTGATATAGGGAATGCAATTGCCAATCCAATAGAAACCCTGCAAAATTTGTAAAGTTTATAGAAATTATGTTGATGTCACATTATTTAAACAAGATACAAATTGGACCTTGAAATTATCAATGCACAAATCTAAAATCGACTTTGGTATTTTAATTTATAACTAATACTAACGATCAAATTAACACGCGCGCACATGCACTTACGCTGCGTTAAATATTTCGGCGTGGAGACCATACTCTTTGGCGAATACAAAGGGAACAATACCTTGTGGAAGAGCAGCCTACAAAATTAAATATAAAATCATATTATTATTATCATATAGTATGAAGTTACATGGCTTTGAGTTAATTTGTGAAAAAATAGCAATTTAATTTTAATTTTACCTGAATAATTCCTACTTTAAAAACTGCTCCACGAATACCAACAGCTGCAGATGTTGCAGCAAACAATAATGGACCAACCAAAAATTTAAGTACCATAGACATTGCTGCTGAAGTTTTTCCACAAGCAATGATTTTGGGTTGTAATGCCATGAATATGCCTGTATTTAAGAAAACATTAATAATTAAATAATGAGACATACTAGAAAACATAGTAGTAAAAATAATGTTTGACATTCATAGTCTCCCACTATTAAGACATTATTTCAATTTGAAATAGAATCATGGTATTGATATTTTTGTCTATGGACATGTCATATGGTTAATACTTGAAGAATGAGAAAAATTAGTCAACCATTAAACGTTCTAAAAAGTGCATATTAAAAGTCTTTAGTTTGTCTAGTAAAACATCACATTTTATATGCATGAATTGGAATCCGAACCTCGTATATTCCACTTACTTTAAAGTTGAAATTTTCTTCTTTAGACTATTTGATAAAAATAAAAAATCAGTCTCTTTTGTTTGGCATAAATCTAAAAGGAGAAAAATAAAATGTGAAGATACATACCTAGACTAAACATGGCCATTCCTAATCCGGTATGAGAGATTATGGTAATAGAATCATGTATGATTGATGGCATTTTGATATTCTTCCACCTGCAATTGTACAAAAAAATAATTAGTAAATTACTTTAGTCAGAAAAATAAATAATTTGTAAATAATCTAAAAGCAAGTCTCAATTGTTAGAGTAATCTCAATTGTTGAGATTTTAAAATTAACATTTTAATTTTTATGCTTAAATGCATTTTTGATCTCCTATTTTAAATTTTTAAAATTTTTAATCTCCCTATATTAAAACTCAACTTTTTGGTCGCCTATTTTGAAGATCAACCTTTTATTTTAGTCCCCCTCTCTTTTCAATGACATGGCGCTTTTGAAACTGACGTGGCAAAGCTGATTAGGATATAGTAAAATGCCAACTCATTTCTTATTGTTAAATACAAAAAATTACTTAAATCATAATTATTTTATTAAAACAAAATAAAATTAATTATTTTAATCACATGTTTCCAAACAATTATTTTTATACGAAATTTTTTAACATGTACACATGAAAGAATGATGCATGTTAGTTTTCTTCTTAAATATATATTAGTTAGACACCTATGCTGTCGTACGGGTCGCGCGTTCCGCGCGTCACGACAATGACTTTTGTATATGTTAAACAAATACTTTTATAAGAATGTTTTGGATGCACGAGTATTAGAAAATACCTAGATGATATGAGTGCCCATACAATGGCAAGAACAGCAGCATATAGATTAGGATTTCTTGAGAGCTTGTTCCACACCCTAATGAGAATGAGCTTTATCATCATGCCACGACTAGGTAGAATTTGTTGTTCATTTTTTACACTTCCTTCTTCATCATGCCTCTCCTCGTTTTCATGCTCTTTCTCTTCACTTACTTTTGTACTAGAATTCTTGTCGATCAATTTATTAACACCTCTATCTAAAAATCAAATTTCATAAGAAAATCAATTAGTTTACTCTTATAATAGTATCCGTCTTTCAACGTAATAAGGACGGTAAACATACTTGCAATTGTGAACACTGATTGTTTGCAGTCATTGACTGCACAAAATCACGCACGCAATCATGGAAATTGTGACCATTCGATTAAGATCAAGTTGTCCAAATATCAATAAAAGTTTAAATTTTTTTATTTTTAGAATTTTTTTTATTGTTTGTGAAGAAGATAAATTAGCCCACCATTTTTTTTTAAAAAAAAACTTAAATTATTGAACTTGAGATATGGAGCGTCTAATCTCAATTGAACAGTTACAATCTCCTGATTGATTTAGTGACCGCAAACAATTTGAATTCAAATATTTTGGTGAATTTGTTAAAATTTATGAGTAAATAAATGTAAACCCAAGAAACATGAACAAATAACTAATGTATGCAATATGAATGACTTATGCTACTATATATATAATGTACGTATAATGAGAGTACCTTCTAATGCTTCAATATTTTTTGGCATGCCAAAGAGACCACTCAAATTTATCTTTGTTTGACTAACAACTCTTTCTGAATTTGATTTTAGATTTGGAAAAGGTGCAATCTTTGGACCCATAGTAGTGCAACTTCTACTCTTCTGAAATCTTTTCCATATATCTAACATGTCTTCAAAATTATCATTTGGAAGACTATTTGTTAAGCTTGAATAAGACTTGACACTATGATTATTATTACTACTACTACCAATTTTTCCCAATTCAACATCAACATTTGATACAATTTCACTTTTGTGGGACCCTTCATTAGTCTCAACAAAATATTGTTGAGAAATAAAGAGCTTAGCAGCTCTATATTCATACATTAACAACAAAACACTAGTCCATAAAACACTTTGCATAACCAAAATTTGTATCAAAAGTGATGTGGTAAATTCTCCATACATAGCATTCAAAAGAGGTATACCTACAACAAGTGTGTTTGGTAAATTAATAAGTGAAAAAAGGGTTATAGACCAATCTAAACCACCACGTTTTGTGAAAATGTTCCATAGATTTAGACAAACCAATGTCACAATTTTTTGAAGTGTGTCAGCAACAATTAATCTCCAATTCATATGGTATGGATTAATTGGAGATATGTAAACAAAAGTAAGTGTAGGAACTGCAAACATTGCCACAAAACGGTTTATACCAACACATTGATCGGGTGTGAAAATTTTCCACCATTTAATTGAAGCATAGCCTAATAACATGGCCACATATAGGGGCATGATACTCTCAAGAATATTGTATACATCTTTACCTTTAATCATGGTTAAACTAGTGCATGGACTATACTAAAAAAAAAAAAAATTAAACAAACTAGCTAGTGTATGGAATGTAGGTGTATGAGATGAAAGTGTAAGAGATTGTGGAATATATAAAGTGAGTGATATTTATATAATTTAGAGATTTTCTAGTCAAACAAATTTCGAGATTTTTTTTTACCATAACACAATTTTCTGGTCTAAGTTCAAAGCAGATGAACTGTTTCTATCAATAACTAAAATGACACTAATAAATACTTTATAATAACATATTTGACCTCAATATTCTAAGGTTATATATTAAGTAAATACTTAAAATAGAGATTACATGAATACAGCATCTTTTTTGGTACAAGCAGACTGCATTATTATTTATCTTTATCTATATATATACCTTAAAAAAACTAAGTGAAACTTTGAATCGGCAATATAAAGGGTATGCTTCTATGGTATATTAAAAAAAATTCTAATGTATCTTTACATATTTGTTTTTTTTTGTTTTACAATAGTATATTTGATTTTTAAAATAATAAATTGATGATTATTTTTATAAACTAAAAAGTTATTTATTGACTGTTATGATTTAGAGAAAATAATTTCTTAAGAAAAAACATGATTTGATTTTTTTTATATACATTATACTAATTTTTATATATTTTTTCATAAAAAATTTAATATTCACTATTTGAATAATAAAAATTCAAAAAAAATATATATTATTTTTTGGACAAATTTGTTAAATAATATCTAATTATGGTAATATTTTAACCAATTACCTCTATTTTAACCAATTATCTCTAGTAATTTGTTATAATATAAAATATCTAATCTCTAAACAAACAAAAAAAATCAAATCTCTTCTTAACCATAAAAATGAAAGATCAAATCTTTTCTTTTCCTTTAAAACTAAAGATAAATTATCTCTGTTACAAAAACAAATATAAGTTATCTCTATTTCTTAACCAAGTTTTTAATAACTTAATATAAATTTGTTATAATATATAAAATATCAAATCTCTAAACAAACAAACAAAAATCAAATCTCTTCTTAACCATAAAAATGAAATATCAAATCTTTTCTTTTAACACTAAAGATAAATTATCTGTCATAGAAACAAATATAAGTTATCTCTATTTCTTAACCAACTTTATAATAAATTAATATAAATAAGAAGGATATATCTAGGTCCTTTAGAGATGGCAAAACAGACCGAGTTAGTCGGGCCGACATTTTTAACCCGCCATTTTTGGCGGGCTGTGCTAAGTTTTAGTCTCAGTACTTTAAGTTGATTCGCCCCTTTTAACTAACTTAAAAAACGGGGGGCGGGTTGGCCCGCAGAGTTTTGAACATTATTTTTTGTTATTTTTTCTATACTTGAGATGAAAAAAATAGAGAAAAATAAAAACTTTAAAACTTTTTTTTTCAATCTAATATATTTTGAGACTTATTTTGATATTTACATTTCTTGTTTATGTTGAAGAATATTGTTGACATTATTATAGGATGTGGCGAATTGAAATTAAATTTACTAAAAGTAGGTTACATAAAACAATTTTATACCATGTTAAATTACATATTATTACTGTATTATTTATTACATTCTTCGGGTTTATTAATTTTTTAGTTATGCGTTATGTTAAAAACAAACATTATCTTTAAAAAATACAAAATAAGTGATAAATATCACCAAAAAATAAAATAAAAAAATAAAAAGAGTTTGGCAAGTCGGGCCGCCAACTCGCTAATAAACACTGCGGGCTTAAGTTTTGAGTTCGGACAGCTAAGTTAGCCTGCTCCACCCCATTTATAGGCAGGCTTAATGGGACGGGCAACCCGTTTTGCCACCCTTAAGCCCTCCACACATATTTGCCTAAAAGTGAGGGGCACGCGAGGAGGTCAACATTATTTAACTTTGTCCCATATATATATGGCAAAATCTACGGTGCACAAGTCTATCATATGGTGCACCATGCACAAATTGCCGAAAAAATTATAAGGAATACGGATTTTATAAAATCGACCATTAGATTGAAAGTTTATACAATAATGGTTATCTATTTCAAATTTTACAAAAATTGAAAAATCATTTGATATATTATTGAGACTCATTAAAATTAACAGTTTATCAGTTTTTATTGAATACTGTTAATCTTAATAGATCTCATTAACATATCAAATGATTTTCAATTTTTATAAAATTTGACATAAATAATTTATATGATATGAATTTTCAATCCAACGATAAATTTTATAAAATTCTTATTTATTATAATATTTTCGGCGACGTTGTGCATGGTGCACCACGTGTGAGACTTGTGCACCATAGAGCTTGCCTCTATGACAAAGTCTATGATGCACAAGATATATATATCTAAAAAGTTAAAAGAACAATAATTTAAAACAGAGGGAGTATATTCATAGATTTTTACACCGTTAGCTTATGCAAATGATGGTGTTGAGAATAATTAAGGGAACACCTGTTGTTCCTATGAGCTTAGAGGACTTGTGGAATTTGTGTATTGATCTTTTTAATCGGCAAAATTGAGCATGTTGTTGTGGGGTTCTTATAAAATTTCTATTATGCTTTTCATTTTAAAATGAAGTTTTTAGTCTATGTATCTTGGATGTTAAAATAAAGATTATTTTTTTGATAAGCAAAGATGTAATAAAAAGGCATAAGGGGTGTTCAACCCATTATAAAGTATAAAGAAAGTCCTCTAATGGCTTTGGAAGCACATTAAGGGATTGTTACACCAATCGAAAACAGAAACACTAACAATATTCCGAGACCGGCCTACAAACCAAAACCAAAAGAAGTAAACAATTTGGTCCACCAAAAACTGAAAATAAACAGATCTTCCTTGAAATAAGTAATTGTTTCTTATGTGTCAAATGCTTCACGTCGTAGCCAACTAAATAATATGACGGAGTTGCTTGCTATGCTTGCCTTTTGCCAATTCACCAAACTGAAGGAAAAAAGACACTACATCTTCAAATAGGAACAAGTTGTAGCCCATCCACCTATATAAATATTGCCAAACTAGTGCAATGGTAGAGCAAATGAAAAAGGTGTGCTGTAGACTCTCATCCATAGCATGACAAAAAACAAACCGCACATCATAGTTATTAGTTAAAATGCCTCTGTGAGGAAGAACATCCTTCTGCCAACAATAACCGCCATCCAAAGACACTAATTTTCGATGGGACATTATTTTTTCAGAGTTGTTTCAAAGCTGTCTTCAAGTGCGATTCAGGCCTTCTTTCTTGAAGAAAAGAATATGTGGATTTCATAGTAAAAAAACCATCGGTAATTGGGATCCATTTGTACCTATCAACGCTATCCCTCTTAGGCTGAACCTGCTGAATCAAAAGGAGCAACTCACCTAATGAAGAAAAATCCACTGCCGTAAGCGTGCAATTCCAAACTACCCTCCACTCCCACATATCATTCGCCCACCCTCCCATATCTGAAATGCAAGCTGTTTGTTGACATGATTTGGTGAACAAAGAAGGAAAAACACCTTTGAGAGGTTCTGGACCTAACCATTTTTCATGCCAAAAGCAAATTTATTATGACCATCAACCAAAATACTACTAATATTAGCGCCGAACCACCCATCGTCTCCCTCTCCTACTACATTCCAAATGTCACGCCACCAAAGCGAAGTTGTTTTGATACTTTGCAACCCTTCCCTGCACAGAAAATTAGTAACAAAAGAACCGTATCGAAAACGCAAAAGAACACACCAAGGAGCAGACGATTTATTGAAACACCGCCACTTCCATTTGCTCAAAAGGGATTTGTTAAACAAACCCAAGTCTTTAATAACAACAGATCTTTTAATTTAAATAGTCGTGAAATTGGGCTACTTAATTTGTCAGAAACAAAGGCATAGAAAAATGCTAACATCTAAGCAAAGCAACATTCAACACCTACAACTCCCAATATACGAACAAATGTGACTTAAAAACATTTATTTCCTTGTAGATTGCTCGTAACTCTTTGCTTCCTACTTTTCATCAACAATCTTTATCTTCAAGGACGGGTAATAGACTAATCCAATCACATGATCAACCAAAAAGAACACTATTGGTTTGTTTGGATAAACTTTTTAACAAACACAGAAAAAGGAAGGGATCTTAACCTTCAACAAAGTAGGAAAGTAGGAAAGAACCTGAGCAATAAGGAAGTGTTAGGATCAGTTGCAAATCATATTTTTGATAAAATTTAAAAATACAATATAAAAATTAGAATTGTCGATACAATAATATAAAAAGTAGGATTAAGAATACAATACAAAATAGTCTAAAAAGTAGTTGAAGTGATGGTCAATGATTCTATAATAGCAATCAATTAAGTACTAATATAACTTTATTCCAAAAGACGAACCATGAAAGGTCTTCTTAGGAGGACAACGATACATTCGCAAAGTTAAACTGACAAGTTTGGTACATGAAATGTGATTGTTTTGTCCATCCAGAACTACACATAAAGTATTCAACATGTTAAATGCGGAAAAAGGCTCGACACAACCATCATCATTGCGATTGCAATGAAAGGCAGAGTGCTTCAGAGACAATGGTTTATGATGGCAAATTCAGAGAATTTGGAAATATTTGTTGCTGAACAAAGTGAAACAATGTATTGCAGCAAGCAGAAAAATTAAAACAAATAAATTCAAGCTTCTCAACCTAGCTCACACATATTAATAATGCAGTTACAGCATCCGAAATTCACATAACAAGACAATGATTACCGATTAGCAAATTAACAAAGAAAAAAAAATGAAAATTAGCAAATCAAAGAAGAAAAAACTGAGCACAAGTAGCAAATGAAAGAACAAGTAGTAAGACCTTAAATTTCGATCGGCAGTCGACGGTGGGATGAAGGCTGAATCAGAGTGTGTGATTGATCGTTACCAGTTTGGGATTTAAACTCTGATAGAGCTTTGAGTATGAGAACTGTGTCTTCCTTAGTGAAGAGAACTCTACGAGAGATGGATGACTTGTCGACAGCAGTGGCGAGTCATCCATCTTTCAGAGAGTTCTCTTCACTAATAGAGACACAATCACCATACTCAAAGCTCTATCAAAATGGTAACGATCCAACAACACAATCCAATCACACACTTCAGTTTTGTTACCGGTAACAGATCGGAAAGCACAAGAAAACGAAGCACGCAGGTGGCTGGATGAAAATGAAATGTGTACAGAGAATAATGAAAGTGGCAGTGCAGCGGCCGCTAAAAACAATAAAGAAGAAATTAGGGTTAAACAAATTCAAGAACTATGGGTATGACTATGAGTATGAACTATATATTAGCAATTTAACATCAATAAAGGTATTGGGCTTTGAAAAAAATATATTATCGGGCCTACAAAAGTACAAAATTTTGTATATTTTTTTTGTTTTGATTAATATATAGAATATTCTTGTTTGTTTCTTTTTCAATAACGTTTTTTATTAAAGTATTACCTCCGTTTCTTTTTACTTGTCGTTTTAGAAAAAAATATTTGTTCCTTTGTACTTTTCATTTTAGTAATTTAGGTTATATTTTTCCTATTATATCCTCATTCTTATTTTATTTTATTGACTAAATTTTGTATAATTGTTTTTGTTGAAACAATAAAATCTTTTTTATTGTATACAAATTTTGTTTGTTTTTAAATAAAGTTTTTTACAATTTTGTTGAAAATAGATAATGTTTGTGAAAAAGAAGGAATTTATTGGTGGATTAAAAATATGATATATTTAAAAAAAAGGGTATACTAGGAAAATAAGGTGCAAAAATATACCTCTCTTATTTTGGTCTTTTTTTCTAAAACGACAAGTAAAAAGGAACAGAGGTAGTACAAAATTGTTTTCAATAACGTTTTTTATGTTTGAATCCTAAAGGTTGATGTTTATAATTCACTTCTTTTGTTTATAAGAAGAAAAAAAATTACATAACCTCTTTTGTTTTTTATTTCCTAAAAATTACATTTTTGCCAATTGATCCATGCTATGTTATGGTTTGGTGGCCGTGTGAGACGTCATACTTTTATAGCTTTTTCTTGTTGGTATATTGATTATGTTGCTTGTTTACTAAGTCTTTGAATTTTTGTCTGTATTGTAAGGGTTTGAGTACTCCTTATACTCCATTATAGTATATTATTGCTTATAAAATAAATGCTATGTTTTTAGAGTAATCAATTTTTTGATGTTATGCATGTTCATTGAAACACCCAAATTATTAGTATTATTTTTATTATTAATATGTTTATTTGTAATTAATGTTTATGGTGTGTTTATGTGTGCTTATATGTCATTTAGTATTAATTAATTTATAAAAGAAGAGTGAGAAAAAATTAAATGCAATCTGCATTTAGTTTTATGAGAATAAGTAAAAATATTGTTGAAAAGAGTTTTTTCCGTTATAATTTAGAACCAAAAAAAGAGCGTTTTTTTCCTTATAATTTGAGATGGATGGAGAATATATTTTATTTTTTTTAAGCAAGAGATGGATGGAGAACATGGGTTTTGTGGGAAGGACCGATGTAGAGAGTAGGGGTGTAAACTGATCGAAAAAAATCAATGAAACCGACTATCTAAACCGATCCAAACCGGTAAAAAATTGATTGTTTTTTGTTCGGATAAAAAACCGAATTGATGAGAACCGAAGTGGTTTGGATCGGTTCTCGGTTTTCATTTTTCCAATATGCGGAATCGATGAACCGAACCGATCATCTTATAATAGTCCATTGAGATTCTATTTTGAACAGACTTTCACTTTGGCAGAACACGTAAAACAAAACATGTAGATACTATACCCGAAAAAATTTAGCTACCTATGTGTTGTATTTTGTATTTCAAAGTTATGTTATTGTTTATTTGGTTTATGTTATTATTGTAATTTGTTTGAAAATTTGAGTTTAAAATATATCGTTTGAAAAAATAATAGCATATATCACACCGGAAAAACAAAAAGATATACAAACCGAGTATAGTATCCGATCCAAACCGACCAGTTCGAATCGGATTCAATTTTAAAAACTGAACCAAACCGACCTAAACTGAACCAATTAAAAGTCATGAGTTCAGACATCGAATTCACTCTAAACTGATCCAAACTGAGACACATAAAATAATCTTTTATTAAGATTTAAAAAAAAAAAGCAAGAATTCTTTTAAAAAAAATTATTAAATTTTGTAGAGACCTTAGTCAAAGGAGAATACCAATCTGAATTATTTTAGACTTTTTTTACTCAAATTTTGAAGTTTAAAATCTTTTACTTAAATTGTTTGACTCTTAGATCAGATTTATTTGTGACGGATATATGATAAAATTATTCTGTGACATAATAGTCACTTAGGAATGTATCAAAAAATAAATAATAGTCACTTAGGAACATTTGTGGCTGTCAAAACGGGCACAAATGTCCTATCATATAATGTAACTCTGTCTCTCAACAAATATGATATAAGTCATGCAAGTGATTGAAGTTGTTTGATCAAAAAATTTTGGTACTTTTGAAGTGGTTTGTACTGCATTGAAAAAATGGTGTCATAGCCTACTTTTGTGCATTTAAGGTGAGGTAAAATACCCTTATCACACCATGACTACACCGAGATAGTCAAGTTGCATAAGAGTAAGACAATTCAAGCAAAAATTTTAAATTTTTAAAAATTAAAAAAATTACTAGCAAAAAGAGGTCCATCATAAATTACTAGCAAGAATGTTCGACTTCCGACTCGGGACAATCTTTATCGGCGGGGTGTTCTTCCATTACATTCTAGTTACTGTAGTCTCGGGCTGTAATTTACCGGAATCTTTGACTCATCTTTTCTTCGTTTGTGGTTCTGCTCAGAAGGTGTGGTGTGGTGTTTTTGCGGTGGTTGGGTATACAGGCAGTCCTGCATAATGAGCCAATCTTTCATGCTCGTCAGTTCATTGGTCTTTAAATGTAGGTGGTTAGGTCGAAGCATTTTTTTCATCTCCTCTTGCTCGCGTCTATTTGGTGTATTTGGAATGCTCGTAATGCGTCCCTCTTTCGACATCAACCTTTTGCAAGTAATCAGGTGGTAGAACAAATCCAACTGCAAGTCTGGTGGTGGAACAGTACATGACAGAACAAGATAGTACAGGACAAAATAAGACAGTACAGGACAAAATTGTATCGAAGAGATATAGGGAGATATTTTTTTTATATTTGAAAATAAAAAGGGTATTTTCGTATTTTTTATGGTTGTACTGTGGACAAAAAGTTGTCCTGTGGTTTAGTGAAGGACAAAAATTCTTGATTTTGTGCTGTCCCTTGTTACCTATTTTGTCCAATCCCATAACCAGTTTTTAAATCAAACAGGGCACAAAAAGTTGTCTTGTCTAGTCCCTTGTTTTTTAGCAGATCAAACGCACTCTTAAGGTGCAAAAACCAGGATTTACGTGTGCATTTAATATGTGGTATGCCAATCCGTTATCTTGCTTAGGCTGACGGAATGACTGATTTTGTAATTCGGTTTTGTTGGGGTGCTTGTTGTGCTTGTTTTTGGCCATTACCCTGGATGTGTTGAGGCAAAATCCTAATTTGATGTTTTAATTATGACAAACATCTTTAATTATATTTTAAGTGAATTCTGATCTCAGTGTGATCTAACAAATGCTTTTGAGTGATTAAAATAAGATAGGAACAAAAGCTTATCATTTAAATATCACTATCTTTTGTTATGTTGAAACTGGCATTTTATGAGAATGGTCTAAGAACGTTCTCATGTCTGGCAAGTCTGCGCAGTTCAACATAAGCACTTATTTATGGCTTCTGATCACAAGACAAATATGAACTTTATGCAAGGGAATTTTAATTCACAAGATCTCAATAGTGCATAAGTCATTTTAGGCAAGAAGTAAATAGTGACAAGAGAAGCTTTCTCTTTTAGTCATGTTTGAGGAATAAAACATGAATTTAATATTCAATGTCACAAGGAGCCTTTGTTAGAACATTGCAAGCTGTCACTATTGGAAGACATTATATGGGCCAATAAGATTTAAACAACATACTCTTTACTATGAGTTGTGTTGTACTTGCAAGGACAAGTTTTATATTTTATCCTATGTCCTTTTCCTACATCTATGAAAGCTATGTGTACTTTGGATTGTACACTTGTGATAGCAAAAGGATAAAAAGACCAGCTGGCTCATAAACATTCTCCCATGATCTTCTGATGTGCTAACTTGCCCAGCAAGCAAACGTCTTCCTTTTTATGAAGACTTTCATCAGCAAATGAACTAGAGAACGATGTGAGAACGTTCTCATTCCTGGACAGCTTTTTGCACAATCTTTGATATATTCTTTCCAGCTGTCTACATATGTTGGTATTTGAATTTAAACAGCTTTCCTGCAACGTATAGCCTTGAGGAACAAGCAACCAACACGCTCCTGATTTCAAGAGCTTTAAATCTCACTCTCCATATCCAGAACGTGAAGAACATGCTGAGAACGTTCTGGCATATTTGTTATCTTTCATCAAGTACAATGAGCTGTCATCTTATGGACTCAAACGGCTAGTTTTTGGCTCCTCTGAAGCAACTTGATGACCAAGGGACGAAGCACTCACACCAGATATAAATAGCACCCTTGGAAGCCTTTGAAGAGCAAGAGTTTTCAATACAATCAATCATCTCTCTACTTGTCTTTATCGCACAAGTTTTCTAAGCTCTTCTTTGATCACTTTCACTCTCAGATCTCATCAGCATATACTTGGATCAGTATGTCTTTAGAGTAAACTAAGTGTTTTTGTAACTTAAGCTTCTCAACGTGGTTGAGTTTATTTGTAAGCTTGTGATCCAACAAACTCTTTGTAAAAGAAAGAAAGCTCAAGTCAATACGTAACTATTGATTGAGGGTTAGGTGTTGTTTCCTTTCAACCTGAAGGGTTGGAATAGGTTTAAGCTTGGAGGGCTTAAAGGCTATTGATCTTGGTCTAGATCAAGGAGGTTTTGTGTATTTGAGATCGGTAGTATCTCAAGATCTTAGGGGATTAATCTCACGGAGAGTGAGGACTGGACTAGCCCTACATTGGGGTGAACCAGGATAAATTGCTTGTGTTATTCTCTCTTTACTTATTTCTGTTTAACGCAAAGCACTATACACACACTTCACTTCTATTTTCAGTTTTACATACTAATCTCAGATCAATCTCTGCTGTTTGTTTTGAAGTGAAATTTTAACAGGTCATTTTAAACGTTCACAATTCAAACCCCCCCTTTCTTGTGAAAAACTTTGCTACTTCAGGATATTGACACTTTGTACAATTACACTATAGACAGTGCACTACTTGTGCTAGTCTAGAGTAATGTTTTAATTCAATATATATTTGGCTGTTTCTAAAAAAAATAAGTGCATTAGAAAGAAAAAAAAAAGCTTGAAGAAAAACACAACAATTTTGTAACGCTTAAAAAAATATTAAATAAAATTATTTTAAACCTTAAAAGAAAACAACTTTAGAATTTGCTTATAACTTTTTGTAAAGTACATTGGGACAAAAGGATGTTAGTCACTGTGTTTATATGTTGGCTGATTCAAACTTCCGAAAATGGTCTATTTTTTTTTATTTTTATTGAGGTTGCAATTGCATGGTATTACTATGTCTATTTTGTTTTTTGCCATTAGTTCATGGAAGCTTTTATTTTGGGTAGGGGCAATGTTATATTTCAGGATGATATTCGAAAAACAACAATTATCATATTTTTTAACAATGATATTTATGTATCTAATAGATTCCGACATGTCAAACTTTAATGCAAATGTTATTTATGACATGCACATTTTAGGTATTCTGAATGAGGATGCCAAAGACACAACTGCTTACCATCTAATCTACTGTAGTTTAAGAATTTCTAAAAAACTCATGGGCAAACATGAATGAAATTGATCCAAACTAATTTTAATTGGTAGTCTCAAAGGAAAAGAAGAACAATCATAAACAACATGTTAATGCTAATAGAAGAAATTACTCTACCAGAAATACTTTCAAAAAATTTCATTAAAAGAGTTGATCTTTGTATTTTCTCATTTTCTTTTCTTGCCTCTTTTGTTTCTTTTTCTTTTGAGGGTTTTAGTTTATATCCCTTCTTTTTGCATTTCCTCCGTCCCAAAATAAGCGACAGTTAACCATTTCACGTTTGTCAATACACAATTTTGATTGTTACTCCCTCCGTCTCAATTTATTTGTTACAATTCATCAAATCACACACTTTAAGAAAAGTGTGTATATGAAAGAAAGAGAATATGATTTTTACAAAAATACCTCATATTTTTATTGGTAATAGACATTGGAATACTAAAAAATAAATTTTTGAGTATTTGTTTCTCTTATCTAATGATTTCTTTAATGGGGTAAAATAGAAAACATCAATGTTATAAATAATATAATTCATTTATTTTAGGAAAAACAATTTTAGAAAGTAGAACATTTATTTTAGGAAGGAGGGAGTAATTATTATCTTTAATTATCTATCGTTAAAAATTATAAAATTTATATCTTAAAAATACTCATCCAGACAAATCAAACAACGTCTTATATGTTAATATTTGCATTTAAAAATCAATAAATAAAGGGTCTTGCTAACGAGTGCACACGGTGCACTCTTTAAGCATACTATTTAAAGAAATTATTTTTCTAAAAAATGAAACAACACAATCTCCAATGCGTTGACTTTATACATTTTTATAAAAAGTTACTATTTAAAGGGCTTAAAAAGTGCACCACTCTTTAGCATTTGTCATAAAAAAATATGGTCAAAATAGATTATGTAAATAATTTATAATAGTCACCTGGTCATTTATTTTGAGACGGAGGAAATACTTTTTTCCTTTTTATTTAAAATTGTTTTTAATGCTTTAAAAAAATTGATAATTTTATCGGGAACAATAACATATTTAACTCGTTATCAAAAATAAAAAAATAACATATTTAACTCTAAAAATAATGTAACCAAAATATATGGGTTAAATATGTTTTTAGTCCCTATAAACATCCGATTCTTTTACTTTTAGTCCCACTAAATTTTTTTCCACCTTTTGGTCCTCCAAATATTTCCGATCATGATTTTTGATCCCTGCTTTTCACTCAACTATGTGTACGATTCAAATTTTTTAATGAAGTTTTGTGATCATGTTAATAATATTATAAAAATTACTCAAACCAAAATTCATAATTTTTTAACAAATGATGAATTAACTATGAATTTTTAAGCACAAACACTTCAAAAATTCATATTTAATTCATCACTAATTAAAAAAATTCAAATTTTGCAAATTAATTCAATTTTTAATATACTAAACATTACTGCAATACATAATTCCAAATTTTAATTAGTATACATGAGTTGACTTAAAAGTAGGGACCAAAATTCATGTTAGAGAATTTTCTAGAAATTAAAAGATGGGAAAAAAGTTTAAAGAGATTAAAAATAGAAGGTTCAAATGTTTATAGAAATTAAAAACATATTTAACCCAAAATATATACGACTTAAAACAATAAATGTTGAACTTTGTAATGTTGAAATTATTTAAGATACAAACCATTCTAATAGTCACAATAACGAAAAACCAAAGATGGAACATGTTGAACTTTGTAATGTTCATCACCACCTTTTTCAAGTTTGATTCTAAATGCAGCAAACATTGATCTAATCTCCAAATCCTTAAGACTATTCACAAACCTTATTCCTTCTGGAATAACCTCAAGTTTAGTACAATTAGAAATCTCAACTTTACCAAGACAAACCATAGCACCTTTCTCCAATTTCCACTCTTCAAGATTAGACAAATCACTCAAAACAAGTGACCTTAATTGAGGAAAACCATTGCTAGAACAAACCATTTTCTTTCCTAAAAATGAATCAAGTTGTAACTCAAGCAACCTTAAATTTGGTAGCTTCTCTAATGTTATCATTGGATCATCAACAAGACAAGAACCTTGTAGTTTAAGTTTAGCAAGTTTTGATGAAATTTGATTTGTTTGAGGGAAGTTACTTATAGGTCCTTCAATGTGAAGCTTGTATAGATTTGGACACCCTCTAGAAACTTCTAGAATTGATATTTCTTCAGAACTAACATAAAACAATGACTCAAGGTGGTTAAAGGTTACATTAGTATTTTTGAAGATTTCTCCATAGTTAGGATCATCTATTACCAATTTTCTTAAATTGGTTAGTTTCATGAGATCTTTTACATCACATTTCTCTGCAGGGAAGTTAACCAAAGTTTGCAAGTTTTTCAGGTTGGATAGTTGCCATTTTTCGATGTCGTTGCCGCATGATTCAGGTAGATATAAATGTCTCAATTTTTCCATGTTTGTTATGACATTTGGAATTTGAACTGTTGAGTTTCCTGTGAGAAGATCTAGGGTTTGTAAGCACTTTAAATTACCTATCGAATTTGGCAACTCATCAATTTTTGTGTTTCTTAGACTTAGAAACCTTAAATGGATTAAGTAGCCAATTTCTTTAGGTAATTTTCCCATTTGACATTGAATTCCTTCCAAATTCAAAACTCTAAGTAACTTGCATTTTTTGAAAACTGATTTCATCAAACTCCATTCACTTAACCTAGCTGTTTTATCATGGTAGCAAAGTATAGACCTTAGATGTTTGTGGCTTTTTAACTTCTTAGGCAAGAATCTATCAACATCTTGATCAAGATATAACGCGATCCTTCGAACTTTACCGGTCGGCCTCGCTTTCGAGGTACTAGTTTGGTCCACATTCCGCGAATCGATCATGTCGAGAAAGTTTTCTTGATATGCCTTAGACACACATAGATCCCTCATGAGGTTATGCATTTGGACTGTTCTAATTCTTCCTGTTGAACTCTTTTCAACTACCTGAATCATACACCTTTCGACGAGTTCCGTCAAGTAACGTTGCGCCACATCCTCAAGAGCTTCCTCCCCGTATCCGGTGTTTTGGACTAGTGATATGATACCTTCTGCCACCCATGTTCTTGTTAGTTTCTTTGTTTGTATCTCTTGGTTTTCAGGGAAATGTGCTAAATGTAGGAAACATGGCTTCAATTGGTAGGGTAATTCATAATAGCTTAAAGCTAATACTTCAGATACTCCTAAATATTGTTCTTTGCCTTTTGCTTTTCTTAGGTATGAATTGATGTTCTGTCTCACAGTGTCCCATTCATAGAATGTTGGCTTTGATGCTAATAGTCCTCCAAGAACAATTATGGCTAGAGGTAAACCTCCACATCTTCCAACCATTTCTCTGCCCAATTTCTCCATCTCTGTGCTAATTCTAGTGTCTGTGAAAAGTAAAAATGAAAGAAAAAGTTGGTAACTTGAATTTATAATTTCATTTGGATAAACACTATAGTTACTTATGCATTCTTGTTTATATTATAACCATATATGATATTGTGTAACTTTCAGCAAGAAAAGAAACCATATAACTCTTGAAATTTCAGTGAGACAGAGAATATTCTTAGAAGAGAAGGGGACAATCCATTGACATACGAAAAATGTTAGACATTCCTCCTTGACTTTGCGGTCGAAGCTATCTGCCTTACCTTCATTATGTTGGGTGTAACGAGGTGGGTTTAGTTTAGTTACACATCGTCTAGTCTTATGACTTGAGTAGTAATTATAACTATAACAGGCGAAGATTCTTCACCTTACAAGACAATTTCATGGAATTGAATTTGGCCTAATCAAAACTCTAAGATGTTAGCTAGTGAAAAGTGGTTATAAGTGGTGTACATCTCTCACCTTACAAACCGGTTTACCAGTTTTATAAGATCCAGTTAGGTCCACTTCAGATAACTTAGAGAAAATATAGTACGGACACTCCCAATAACTGAAAATATATTCGTGTTGACATGTCAGTGTCTGTGTCTGTGCTTCATAGGTGCACAACAATAACTGATAATCTGAAGTTTATCAATCGGAAAAGTAAACCAGATTATAGCATTTAGTCATTTATGATCCCTTTTAGGCAACATTCATACAAAACTTCTAGGGGTCACAAACATGGTTTAGAGTTTAGACAACTAATCTTTTGATAAAAAAGGAGCATGAACAAGATTCTTTAAGTCATTCATTGTAGCTCTTGTTTGTTGAATTCTATGAACTAATAGTGCTGAAAGAATTAAACAACTGCATAATGAATAATACTGCTAAAAAGGATAACTAAATCTACATACATACATACATACCTGGATCATCATATTTTGGAAAAGCCTTTTTCTGAAACAATTCCCAACTATCATCTTCATCTAAACACCTTGGTTCATGAAGATAACAAGTCGGATCCATATACAACGCAACATCAGTATTTCTAGTAGTAAGCAATATTCTACTACCAACAACAGACAAAGATCTCCCACTTGGAAAACCAGGACTCAAATTATTCCAAGTTCCTACACTCCAAATATCATCAAGAACCACCAAACACTTCTTCTCCACTTGAACTTGATAAAGCTTTTTCGCAACCTCCTCGTCTCTCATATTCGCAAGTTCTTCTCTTAACTCTTTAGAAGGAGATAAAAGCTTTAACAAAACCCCTTCCCAAACATCCCTTGCTTGACAATGTTGTGATATATAAGCCCAAGCTAAGCTCTCAAAGTTTTGCCTAACATTAGTACTATGATAAACCTTCTTAGCCAATGTTGTTTTTCCTAAACCTCCCATACCCCAAATAGCAACAATTTTGTATGATCCCTTATTGTTGTTATTAACCAAACATGACTCCAAAATCTTAACATTATCTTCAACACCAATTATATCTTCTTCAATAACATGAGAGTAAGATCTTCTCAAAGCTTTGTTTCTCCCATGTATCGAATTCGAAGCTTCTCCACTTTCATTTTTTATACCAAAAGTTTCTAAATTTCTTGTGAGACTAGTTGTCCTAGAAATGATTTCATCAACTTGATAACCTACTTGATGAATTTCTATTAATCTATTGATAATTGAAACATAGCTTTTGATTCTGTTTAAAGTACCTGTCATGTTGTTTCTTCTTGAAGCACCTTTTAAGGCATATGCTTCAATGATATCATCAGAATCATAAGCTGCTTCTCTGATTTCTGAAATCCAATTCTTGAGAGTTTCATCTTCTTCTTGCTTTCTGTCTGCATCTTGTAAGTAAGATTCCATCATCCTTAACTCAGTTCTAAGATTCTTCACTTTGTCTTTCACTCCATATAAGAACGCAGCTTCATCTATGAGTAAATCACTGATTTTTTGTACTGTGAAGTCTACTATTGATTTTGCCATCTTGCAAAATTGTTGCTTTTTTTCTTACCAAACAAAATGTTTGTTTTTTTTTTTTGATTACTCACAACCCATTTGGTTGAAAAATAGAGATCTAATATCAAAAGTTAAACACTGCTACTATTAATTTAAGTAGCAGAATGAAGAAAGTAGAAGAAGTTTGAGGTTGACTTTGACTATGAAGTTAGCAGCATTATCACATTGTAGAATTTAGAGTAAGAAGATTAGAGACAAGTTCCTTGTATCTTCCAAGAAATTAGAGGACCATAAAGTCATATGTATGTCGACAGTGTAAGTCAAAAAAACAAATTTATCCTCTAATATATAAAAAAAGTATCGCTAACCAGTGTTCCCAGGACATTCATTAAGCATTTTATTTTATAAAGAATTTTATTCAAACAGCGAAACAACAAATTTTTCAATGCGTTGACTTTATAAATTTTCATAAAAATTCTTAAATTTTTTTCTATTTAAGGTCTAAAATCTCACAGGCACTTGTTAGCATTTGTCCAAAGAAAAATATTGAAAAAGTCTAAGATATGATTAAAAAAATTGGACAATCACCTTCTTACAAGTTGTATTAGTGAATTAGACCCAAAATTTAAAAAGAACCGTATGCATTTTTTTAAGTAAAAGGTGAATTTTATTTTTAAAAGTAAAGGGTGATTTTTTTGTCATATGATAAATCAATTCAATAATAAAGCAAACAATAAATAAAACAAAAATTAAAATCAAACATAAAGGAGTGAGATGGGTAGGTTAGGTATATAGTTGAAAACTTGGAGCCGTGAAACACATTGATACATTATTGATTATACTCTTTCTTTCTTTTTTTTTTTTTTTAGAAAACATAGGGAGAAAAGTTGTGTGGCCTTCATTGACAAGAATTAATGTATTATCAAAGATGGAGCCAAATATAGGAATCAATAAGGCGAATGTGAAGCAAATCTTTTGAGGTATCTTCAAGTTTGGTTCAGTTGAAATGAATATTGTATGTAAAATTGTAAGGATTGAGTTAGAATGTTGATACACAATTTATTTAATTTTAAAAGGTGGAATTTTATAAAATTTATCGAAGGATTGAAAGTTTATTTTATAAAAATCATCTATGTAAAATTTTACAAAAAATTAATATGATTTGATATGTTATTGAGGGTTTGAGATCCATCAAGATTAACAATAACATATTAAATAATTTTCAATTTTTTTAAAATTTAACATAAATGATTTATATAATATAAATTTTCAATTTAATATTAAATTTTATATTATATTCGTTATAGTATTATTTACGATTGTGCATCACGTATCACTTGATCAATTATTTCCCCTTAGACAAAGACAAGAAGGTAATGGAATAATACTTTCACAAAAAAGAGCTCCATATTGAATAATGATTTGATTGTTTATACTTCTTTTGTTTCAATATAATTGGCCTATTTGTCAAAATAGTTTGTCTTAAAATAATTGACTTTTTTTTATTTCTAACATAAAATTAATTTTTTTTCTTCTAGTTTTACTCCTTATAAATGCTTTATAGGTTAATTATTAGTTGAGAGAAAAAATGACTATAGAGAAATTAAGGGCTTGTTTGAATTAGTTTTTGAAAACTGTTTTTTAGTTTTTAAAAATTACAAAACTTGTTTGAATGTATGATTTTGTAAAATAGTTTTAGAAATTGTTTCTCTTTTTTTCTTTTATAAAACTAAAAAACAGAAACACCTTTTAGGTGTTTTCCTTTTGTTTTTAAAAAACACGGAGTGGCATACCTGTAAATAAGTCCAACTTTTTTTTGTTTTATTAAAATAAATAATTTGGGATTTGAAGCAATTGTAGAAAGAAACAGAAACATGCTCTCGCCTCCATCTTCACTCTCGCACTCGCTCTCCATCTTCAGTCTCGCTCTCCATATCTTTATTCCTTGATTCTTGTTTACTTATCCATATCTTTTGGGTTATGCCTTATAAAATTGCATAGGTGCAATTGATGGTACACATATAAGTGCATGGGTTTCTGCAGAGAAACAAATTTTATGTAGAGGTAGAAAATCAACTATCATACAAAATGTAATGTGTGCTTGTGATTTCAACATGATATTTACATATGTATATTCGGGCTGGGAAGGAAGTGCACATGATTCAAGAGTTTTTTTGGATGCAATTACTAATCCAAATGCGGGATTTCCTTGGCCACCTAGAGATTAGTAGTTATATCAACACAAAATAATGTTTTTCTCAATGATATTTATAACGCTAACATATATTTTGTTTATTGAAAGTTCATTCTATCTTGTTGATTCTGGCTATCCATGTACCGGAGGTTTTCTTCCCCCTTATAGGGGTGAAATGTATCATGCACAAGAATATAGAGGCCAAGGTAGACAACCGAGGAGCCCGGAAGAGTTATTTAACTATAGACATTCATCTCTAAGGATGACAATTGAATGTTGTTTTGGGGTGCTAAAAAATAGATTTCCAATTTTAAAGTTGATGCCTCCATATAAACGACTCATAGTAACTGCCTGTTGCGCTATTCATAATTACATATGCAAGTGGAATTTGCCTGACGAGTTATTTAGAATATGGGAAGAAATGGATCCGATAGAACTTGAGAGGGTGAATGAAAGGCCTAACATATAAGGGATGAGCTCCAATGCTAACAATTTAACAAGGTTATCTGATGATGAAGGTGTAGCTGAAATGACAATGGATATGAATCAAATTAAAGAAAGGATGTGGGAACACCGTAACAGTTAATTGAACGGATTACACTTTATATTTTCTTGTATGAGACTTTGGAGTTTGCTTAGTTTATATTTTCTTGTATGAGACTTTGAAATGACTTTGATGGTTGTTGACTTGTTAGTAGTTTGCTTTGGCATATTTTCATTTTTCAATATTATAATGCTTAATTCGTCAAAATAAATAAATTAGTATAGCGTGTAATTCGTCACAATCACGTTTTTTTTATTGTAAATACAATAGTTTATATCTATATAGTTAATATAAATATAGGTTGCAAAAGTAGATTTAAAAATTTTGATTATCAAATAAATTTTATAATTTTCTTGTTTTGAAAACTGTTTTTGAAAATTAGATTACCAAATGAGTTTTCTCTTTTTCTCTTTTTAGAAACTGTTTTTGAAAATTACCTAACCAAACTCATTTTTTTTCTTTCTTTTTGAAAACAGTTTTTAAAATCTAATTTTTAAAACACATTTTAAAAACTAAAATACAAAAGTGTTTCAAACATGCCCTAAGTTTTGGTATTCCAAAGTGCTTTTAAGGTTGAATAGTATTTTTTTAACTTACTTTGAGTTACAAGGTAGGAATTGAATCATAATTTTTTTATGAAACAATAAAATGAAGGGAATATAGTAAAACTAAAAGTGATATTCTCTCTATTTTATTTATACATTTTTTTTAAAAGTTTTAATTTGGCAACAAGATCAATTATTTTTTAAAGTGTTAATTGGTCTAAACAATTTCATATAATTGTCAAACAAAAAATTCTGGATTTAAACACCCAAACCCAAAGACATCTTTAATAAGAAGCAAAAGCTAAATTCATCAAAACTCAATCAACCCCACCAAAAACCCTCCACTTCCACTTCCACCAAACAACAACCTCCAACAACCAAATCTACAAACAAAGAATCAAAACACAAACACAAACACAAAACAATGGCATACGTAGATCACGCGTTTTCGATTACAGACGAGGATATAATGATTGGAACATCCTACACTGTCAACAACAAACCCCCTATCAAGGAGATCGCTCTTGCTGTTTCCCTTCTCGTTTTCGGTTTTCTTGGTATCATCATCGGTTTCCTCATGGCTTATTACCATGTCGGTGGTGACACTGCTCACGGTAACCATCTTTTCACTTTTCTCTGAATAATTGTGATTTAGCAAAATTAGTAACTTAGTAATTGTTAATTGGGTAGTTTAGTAGTTGTAACTTGTAATTGTACAGAAAAAAAAAAAACTGGGTGGTTGCAAAATTGTCTGTGAGCTTAGATCAGTTGGTAGGGACTAAGGTCAAAGGTAGTCAGACTTGAGATCCTACGCAATATTGGTTGGTAGAGGCCAAGAGATCGTAACACGGGATATTTTAATGCTGATTTTGTTGTAGAAAAAATTTTGTAGGCTAGAAAATTTAGTTTGTTAGATTAGTTCAGTTGGTAGAGACATTGCACATAATATGCATGGACATGGACCGGGGTCTGAACCCTGCCCACTTATTCACCTTTAAGGGGTGGCTACCTGACAAAAAAAATGTGTGAGTTGATGATAAATTTTTAGGTTTTTCTGGGATATTGAACATTGGACATAGTACTTGTTAGTATTCTCTCGTCGTCCCTGAGGTCAACAACTTAGCTTCCGGCTGCTTTGCACTGCTAAATTAATTTGGTTTAGTTGTTTTTTTTTCCCCTTAATTTATTTTTGAGTTGCAAGTTGGTCCCTTAATTTTTATAAATGTTAGTTTGGTCCCTTAACTTGAAAATTTCAATGCGAGTTATGTTGGTCTTTTCCGTCACATTTCGTTAATTAACTCACTGTATTTGCAAGTGTGGATCCGACGTGGTTATTTTTATCATAAGTTGACTTGAGGTGGAAAATGTGGAGATTTAATGAAAAGGAAATAGGATTTGAAAGAAAAATGAGAAGGGAAAAAAAATAGAGAACATAGAAAGAGGAGGAGTACAAGGTGAGCTTGTTCATTATAATGTATGCGGCAAAATCGTGGAAGACAAAGAGGAAATCTATTGCTGATAGAAGTGAGCGTTTTCCGTCCTCCACATTATGTGTGTTCTTATACGGGTGGAGTTTGCTTTAAATGTGTATGTTTTTACTCAGAAAACATATATGCTGGTGTTTGTTTGATTGTGCATCTAGGCAGCCAATGAACTCTACCATGAGAACTTGAGGAACACTGGCTGCAGTTGCGGTTTTTGGATGATTTTTCTAGTGAACACCATCAAGAAAGGATTATTGTTGGACATCCTGATTTGTAATTGCAGAAACATTGAGGAATTTGGGGAAGATTAGATTTTCTTGTTTGGGGAAACCTTATCCCCATGTCATATTGGATTTTGCACATCTCATAAATTGATACCGTTAATATGTATTTTCACCGAATGGACCAACTTGTAGTAACTTTTTTAAGTTGAGAAACCAAACTGACACTTTTAACAGTTAATACTAATAGACCAACTTGCACCTCAAAAATAAGTTAAGGGCAAAAGGTAATTAATCCAATTATTTATATAGATTAGTAGTAGTAAATTAGTGATTATGGTGCTTGGGCAAAGACCTTGTGATTGGAACTCTTTTTTACGCTCTTAAATTCATCGATCAAGCTGCTTGTTTAGCTAAAGACTGAAGTTGTAAACTTTTGGTTTTAACTGAAATTTAGCTAGCACATGACAAGATTATAACTAATTAGCTGGTTCTCTATTATTTTTGTTGTTGATTTGATTTTGAAATTTGTGTGAATGGTTTATTTTGACAGGTCTATTCTTTGCAATATTGGGAATGCTATTGTTCATACCGGGTTTCTACTACACGCGGATTGCTTATTATGCTTACAAAGGATACAAAGGGTTCTCTTTCTCTAACATTCCTCCTGTTTAGTTATCATAATTTCAGTTTCACAGCCTCATTATGTACAGATCATCGCTTAGTGTGGTTAGCTGATGTGTTGGGGATAGTGACCCCTCGATTAATTCCAGTGTAATCTTTCTGTCGGGCTTAGGCCCTCTTTGTTATCAAAAACAAAAAAAACTTCACTTGTTGTTTGTACTCCATGTCCTTCGGTTCTTGTATTTTTGTTTCGTTTGCCTGACATATAATGAGCTGTATAGATTCAGATTGTAAGTTGTAATCGCTCTTAATATATACTACTACAATTTACTACTGTTGTTAAGACTTTATACTTTTGTGTTAATTGTCCTGCGCTTAATCTGTTGTTGAGAGACAATGGAAATGAGTTTAGTCAATGGGTTTAGTCACAACTCACAAAAGATGAAGATTATTGTAATTGTAGGCTCAATAGTGATTGTAATTTTATGGTGAAATCTACATACTATGTTCTATGTCAAACCATTTTTCTCCTTTCTCTTTAGGTTTGGATTTGGACAAATGGTGGTTAAACTGTCGAAGGTGATGGTATTTTTTTGGCAAATGCTTCTTGAGCTCAAAAAGTTTGTTGTTCAAATATAGATATACATATATATACAATGTCATTTAAAACATATCAATTTTTTAGTTCAAAAATATGGAGAGATCAAAAGATTTTAAAATAAGAAGGCTAAATTTGAATATTAAAAACAATTTTTAATTATTTTTTTGTCAGATAGTCTAGTGGTTACACATACATCCCTAAGGGGTTTGAACCCCGGTCTTTGTATATTATGTGCAAATGTTCAATTAATTGAAATTAAAACTCACCTATTTTAAAATATGGGACCAAAATATCAAATTTAAAAAACAAATTTTTATTAATTTTAAAATAACAAAATGTTAATAGAGGATTAAATTTTGTGGGTTAAACTCAGATCAAAATTAAATATTAAAGATTTTGTTTAGTAAACTAAATATATCTTCCGCGCGCAATTGCATGACTAATCTTTTCGAGTTAAGTGAGATTCATTTAAGAGCTTGATCTCTCCCAAGTCCCAACAAATGCTTCTCCATATACTAATATTATAAGATTTGAGATTCAAGCGATTTAAGATTTAAGAAATAATAACTTTATTTACTAATTTTATTTGTTTTAATTTTTTTAAGAATTATATTTTTTATTCAAAGTTATTATTTACTTATTGTTTTTAAGTGAAAAAATAGATTGGGGGACCAAAAGTGCAACAAAAATCAAAATAGGGGGACCAAAATTGCAACAAAAATGAAAATAGGGGGCTAGAATGTTTGATTTTGAAATAGGGGATCAAAATTGCAAAACATGTAAACTAGGGGACCAAAAGTGCAATTAAGCCTAAAATTATTAATTTTTAATTAATTCACAAAACAATTGAATTGATACGACGTCGTTTCCAAGCACCCAACAAATCAACCAAAACCTCTCCACCATTGACTATCTCGCATCAGAATTAGCGAGTACAGACATCAGATCCGTATCCACTGAACTGATTCACAATCTCCAGATCACCCTCGTAACTATCTCTCTTCCCTTTTTCATTCACAAATTTTATCGAAATGTTTTTATTATAATGTTTGATTTGCATAAAATATGATTTTTTTTGTTCTCTTTTTTATGATGATGTTTAGTTGATAAATTCTTAATCTGATTTGTTCAATTTCTAATTTTTTTTAGTTACTTGAATCATGGCTGTATCTGCAAGAATCAATGTGACAGTGATGATTGTGATGGTAGCTTTAGCAATCTCTGTTTTTTGGGATTCAGCTTCAGCTTCATCTGTTGGTGAGTTTGTTGACAAGACCATTAATTCCCACACAATCGTCATCTTTTCCAAGACCTATTGTCCGTAAGTAGCCGATGATTCGAACTACGTAATCATTGTGTTCTTGTGTGTTTATTTTAGTGTTTTAAATTGTGGTTCATGGAATATTGTAGTTTGTTCAAATTCTGCAATACAATAGAATAGTGTTGTAGCTATGAAGCGCGGACACTTCTTGGAATAGGCGTGTCCGCGTGTCCTAGTGTCCGACACTGACACTTACGTTTACATTGAAATATATCATTTTCTCAAAAAAATCATCTGTGTTAGTGTCCTATGTCCATGTCTGTGTTCGTGCTTCATAGAGCTGTAGCATCGTTATAGCCGCTATTTGTCAACATTGTGTACTAAATACTATAAATAGTGTATTTTAGTCTCTGTGAATATAACTTAGTTCGTAGGGACATTGTGTTAAATATGAAGGGGTCGATGTTCAAACATGTGATTCCCCATTTATTTAACTTCAAGGGTGAATTTCTATCCAAGTGACTACTTGACCAAAAACAAATAAAATACTTCTACTGGCCTTAATTATAAGCAGATATCTACTTTTCAGATTGATTGAATAATTGACGTGTTTGGTCTATAATGTAGACCAAATACATGCATTATTCGATGAATCTAAAAGTTGATATTTGCTTATAATTAAGGGCAAAGGGAGTGATGTTTTGTATAGCAATAGTGATAGTGATTTGTCCAAATTCCATTAGGATATAGTGTTACTATTTAACAACATTGGTTTATTTATCTGTTTACTTTAGAATCAAGTTTGCTTATAGAACATGTTCTTTTTGTTATTTTTTTGGAATAAGCTCGTGTAGGATTATGTTGTCTGGTTTTTATGGTTGAGTTATGTATTAGTCTTTCACTGCTTTAGGGATCTTGCATTTTTTTCTCACCCATTGTAAATCTTCATTTTATTTATCTAATTTCTGTGTAATAGCCCATTTTATAAAATGCACCTTAATTAGAATTTCAAATGGACATGTCAAGTATGACGAGATCCGACTTGACGTTGTTCATGTTTGTGGTGTGAAATATTAACTGCTGCCACATTATTTCTGAATTTGTGTACTTTCATTGTTCTTCTGCAGTCAATAGTTCATATCTGTAAATGTTATTCGTGGCATCTTCGAAGCTTCAACAGTTTTCTGTTTACAAAATTGGAATTGGATTTAAGATGGGATCATATCTTGTTGTATTTGAATTCCAGCTCTGGCTGCTTATGTTGCTTCTTTGTTGTGTATATAGGTACTGTAGAAGAGCAAAAGCTGTTTTCAAAGAACTGAACCAAGTTCCACATGTTGTGGAGCTTGATGAGAGAGGTATACTAAAAACTTCAGTTTTCTTTAGATTTACACGCAGAGAGAGGGAGAAAGAGATAGATATATAATCTAGAAATAAATATTAGGGTTAATAGGTATATACCCTCTGTAAAGTACATGATTTTTGCAATACCCTTTGTAAAATATTTTTTTGAGAATACCCCCCCTGTAATATTTGCATTTTTGCAATACCCCCTAGACTTTTTCAACCATTACATTTTGTGGGGGTTTTGAACCGCCGCAAATAAAAACCGCCGCAAAATATAATTTTAGTGGGGGTTTTAAACCGCCGCAAAATGTAATGTTTGAAAAAATTCAGGGGGTATTGCAAAAATTCAAACATTACAGGGGGGAATTCTAAAAAAAATATTTTACAGGGGGGCATTGCAAAATTTGCATACTTTACAGGGGGGTATTAGCCTATTTTCCCTAAATATTATTAACTTATGTTTCAAATAGCATATTTATGTTAAAATAGTATGGTAAAAATAAAGTATTTGTATAAATTTTATTAACTTGATCAATTTCATGAGATTCAATTCAACGGTTTACACAAGTTTTGACAAATAGATTCAATTGAATAATTCATCATTAACATTTATGAAAATCAGGGCTAAGTTAGCATCCTATTTCTTGGAAAGAAAGCTTTACGGGGTTAAAAATTAAAGCATTATAAGTTGTGATTTGTGAAAGAAGATAGTTTGTTTCTTTCAGTAGTTCTTAGTGTAGAAAGAGGGAAACTGAAGTAAGAGTTTATGATGATACCGTTTTCTTTGATAGATGTTAAGGGGTCATTGTTATTATAGAGATAGTAAGACCTTTTCCTTGCAGATGATGGCTCGAAGATTCAGGATATTTTGACTAATATTGTTGGGAAGCGTACTGTGCCACAAGTTTTCATCAATGGAAAACACCTTGGAGGATCAGATGGTAAATATATTTTCTCTATGAAACACGGACGCACATGTACACGACATTGACGTTGACATGTCGATACCAATAATAAGTTGAATAAATGATTCTCTGGTTCCCTAAACTACTTGTTCATTGATTGATTTCCAGATACCATCGAAGCTTATGAGAGTGGGCTTCTGGCTAAACTTCTAGGAATTGAGACAACGGATCACGACGATCTCTGAATCAAATTATTGATAAGGGGAAACTCTCTTTGTGATGCCCTGATTGTATTCTGTGACAATATGATTTTTTTTCATATTTAAAGGTCAAGATAAGATTACATTTTGGTACGCTAAGCTTTTATTTATAAAATGAGATGGATAGGCTTCTTATCTCAGTAAAGCGCTATCTCCCCCCACTCCAGTTTCCAGCTTATATATTACCAAGTATGATAACATGATATTATAATTGAGGTGTCACTGAGGATGAAATGAAGATATTGATTAAGGTAGTTGATATGAATTCATAAACCATATGATCACTTTATTACATTTGCAAGCAATCCTAACAATAAACCCGTTTAGCATCTTTTTTATCATTGAAGAATTTCATGTATGCGTGGACTAAAATAGAGGGGCTAGGGTTTTTATAGTGAAAACTAACATGAAACATATCTAATTTGGTGTTCAACTTTCTTTACTGTGCTTCTCCAGATTCATCTCTGGTACTTGGAGCCTGTCTCGAAACACAAACCATTCATATCTCTTCTATGGAACCTCTATTTCTGGAGTAGTTTTGAAACTTGGTTTTCGGACTGTTAAAGTATCTCAGAACTGGTTTATGTACTAGTTTGGCCCCAAATTTACTTGCTTTCAATTTCAATAATTGTCAGTTGATAATGAAGCACCACCTGTTTGAAATGCTGTTGTTATTTCTTTGTCGTTGCTCTGCCAATAATCATGTCCCAACCTCGGAGGTTGCAAGAGAGGCATGACTCAGCGATTTTAGAATTCGTGAATCATGTTAGCGATATTTTCTATACCATGTTAATTTCGGTAGGTGGAGATAGTTGTGTGATCTTTGTTCTTAGTCTTTTTGAGGGCTTTGTGTGCCTTAATCTTGTTTTAATCTAACAACAATATTATGTCCTGATTGGTAATGAGTTATTTGTCTGTCAGTTGTGTTGCCTAGTTCAATGTTGATGCTATTAGGTGTATAGCTTTGCACATTTCCCTTTATCAATCATATTTTACAGTTTAGATATGTAGAAAATTCATTTTTAGATATGTAGAAAATTCATTTCATTTCATGTACAGGTTTTTTTTTACAGTTTAGGCATATGATCAATCATATTTTACCATCATATTTTACAGTTTTATGAAAATATGATTATTTTGTGACTATAATTGATCATGCTACGTTTGAATAAGTGAATACAGTACTATTTATGATGTGCTTTTGGTTATTCATAAATAAGAGTAAACTTTGTCTAATTTGTAAGACCTTCATAGGTCTTTTATGGTGCACAAGACAATGATATATAACACTATAACGAATACGAATTTTACAAAATTCACCGTTGAATTGAAAATTTATATCATATAGATCATTCATGTCAAATCTTAAAGAAATTGAAAATCGATTGAAATATGTTATTAAGATCCATCATAGTATTCAATAAAAACACAAAATGTTAATCTTCATGAATCTCAATAACATACAAAATGCTTTTTAATTTCTTTAATATTTGACATAGATGATATATATAATATAAATTTTCAATCAAATAGAAAATTTTGTAAAATTCATATTCGCTATAGTGTTACCATTAACTTGTGCAAGACCTACTATGACTTTCACATTAAAATTGTCCATAAGAGTATGATTGGCTAGTACTTGCTAGTTATGGTGATATGACTATGAGATAGAAATATAGCACTAATCAATGGATATGAGCTCTCAATTATTTGTGTATGATGTGATATTGATAGAGTTAATCTCTTTTGATTTTGAGAATATGATAAGACACAAACAATATTCTACATGCAACCAATAATTTGCTTGATATATGTGTCGTTACTCCTCTATATTATCCCACCTTTAGGACGATTTGGACAGCTAACCAACGTAGCCAATATACACCAGTTGTGAAAAGGTACTCTTATTTTTAAAAAATGGTGGATATAACTATAAGGTTTTGAACACTAACTTTAATGTTTCATTGTGGGGAAACTTTGGTATAGTTGGTCCCTTGTCTTGTTCCCTTGTCTTGGTGACAATATTATTTGGATGTGGTCATATCATTCATTGTAATGAGGATAACTTTGAAGTTATTTTCTAGTAAATGTGTTTATGTGTACGCCCTTCAATGTGTATATTAATCTTCTTTTTCATTATGACATTGCATATTCTTATCTCATTTATCTTTCTGTACTTGTCAACCTTGGACATTATGGTTCAATATGTCTCCTATCTTTGTGTGCTGTAGAGTTGAGAGAGATCTTAGTTCCCACTAAAAATGAGATGGAGTTCATGTTTATCATGCCTCACAAATTGTAGGACTAGTCCTTATAAATGTCATAAGTCAATAACGTGGATTAGGTTTGAGTGAAGTCAGTCATCTCTGTTTGCACTACAGTCGAGTATGTTGGAGTTGTTTGATCAAAATGAGATGGTTCAGATTTTATTGTAGAATTTATATTTAAATTTAACTGAAATTTGAACTTAAAATCTTAACTACATGCAATTTGTTTGCATTGGATCCATATCCCAATAGCACCCAAGTGATTTCTATGTACTTTTTTTTGTTACAATTTTTCTATGTACTTTTAGTTGGGTTGTGAATTGCCTTAAGTTGTTGTTGTCGTTGTTATCGTTGTTGTTTCTTTATTATTGGGTGTTACGCTAATAATTTTTTAACGAGTCGAGTCATTTCCAGCCCTAATTAACATCGCACTAATTGATCTCAAACTATTCCATTATTATGATATTTCATGTTTGGGGTGATTTTATGGTTTGACCTGCCCCTCTATATTTTTGACAATACTTAAGAATTAAGATATATATTTTGCAGTTTTTTTTTTCTTCAGTTGTTTTACTCTTCTCTTAGTGTGGAGTTGTGTTGATTTCCTGTCTTATAGTGCGCTGTTTTTGATTTCTCGTCTTAGTGCGGTATTGTTGTGATTTCCTGTCTTGGTACGGTGTTTGTTTTTTCAGATTTGTGGATTTGTTTCGATTCAAATTCAGAGCAGATTCAATGATTTTAGACTCATCAACATTACAGATCCGAAGATAGGACTACTCCGAACATTTAAAGTTTGTCGTATCAATAGTAGACTTTGTCACATTTGTAGACATTAGGCCGTTTTGGAGTACTAAAACCCTTGTAAACACTTGTTACATATTGTTTGTACCGTAGAAGCTCCCTTTTCTTCGAAGGACTAAAACCCTTGTTTGAGTTGCCTTACACTTAGGCCGACTCTGATAAACAATAAAGTTGAGTTTTGTTGGTAACAAAAATGAAAAAAAAAAGTGTTTTGTAATTAGAGGCATCCACTTATTTTTGTTCGAGAATATCTTAAACATAATTATTTTCTAGTAGCTAAATTTGTTAGAAAACAAAAATAATTGAATAATTAACTTTTTAAAACGATAAATACAACTTAGTTTGACATATTTAACGTATTGTTATGTAACCCTCTATAAGCATGCATGTTATGAAGTGTTGATTGCTAGATTGCCTTTGATATTGTTCGATAATAATATTATTAAAGCAATGAAGAAATTTTGGCGTAACAATGTACTGTTGAAAGTTAGCATTTTTGAATGGAGGTTGCTTCTTCATAAGTTACCTATTAGAGAGGCTTTGTTTCATAAAGGTATTGCCACAATTTTTTTCGGTCGTTGCTGTGTGTTTTGTTTCAAGGAGATGGAAGATATCCAACATGTTTTTTTCAATTGTGAGATTATTGTTAATGTTTGGAAAAATATTTTCAAGTGGATGAGTATTGATTTTGTGGAGTTCACTTCGGTTTTCAATCATTTCCTTTCGTTTGGGGCGCTTATTTTGAGTAAGGGCACTAAAAGTTTCCGGCATGCTATTTGGTTGGCAACTTGGTGTATTTGGAGAACGTGCAATAATGTCATTTTTAGAGGTGATAATCGCATTCTTGTCCAGACTTTAGTGCATCAAAGTATCTATTTTGCTTGGTTGTGGTATGTAGGCCGTCGAACAAAGTCTTTGAGTAATTTTTCTTTTAATGATTGGTGTAATAATCCTCTAGAATATTTTCATCGCTCTTAACTTTATACAACATTGAATTGTAAGGATTGAATACTCTTATACTCCTTATAATTCATTCTTTTGCTTATCACATAAAAAAAATGAAAAGAAAAAGAGAATTATGTTACACGTTGTTTGAATTATTCTAGTCATTGGTCGTTTTCTACTTTTCTTCACCAAAATTGCTATTTGTGTACCCCTATGAACCAAGTAACGTTTCTTAGTGGTGTTTTGACATAATAAAGATCTATAGCGCTCCTCAAATCTTAGAGACATTCTTCGTAAAGTGTAGTGGTTAAATTCAAATTTTAATACATCTATTTATTCCGTTAAAATTTTAGCCACCAACTATCAAACAATTAAGACAAATGCTAAACATTGCACTATTTAAAGAATTAAAAAAAGTAAAATTATCTTGGAACTTATGCATCAAACTTTTTTAAAGTGTAAGTTATGCTTGTTTCAATGTAAAATTTACTACTTTAAGGTTCCTTAACCATTGCATAGAGTGCATTGGTTAGCAAGACCCAACAATTAAAACCACAAACGGGGCAACATGCAATTTTTATAGTCGTCAATCATCCCTTATCATGATTTTCTTAAAATCTTAGATTTTTTTTTATACTTCTTTTGATTTTGATTTTGATTTTTTAAATAATTTTTTTATAATAGAGAGACAGGATGGAATAATAGTATGCTAAATTAGTTATGGATATTTGTCTAACATAATTGGTCACTGAAATGTTTTCTTACCTAAGTGTAAACCTTAGACTCAACAAATCTTTGTTTTTTAAATTTAGTCAATGTTTCCATGCACAAGTAAATCATATTATTTATTGTCAAAAAAAAAAGTGAATCATATTGTTTATGATATGTTGTTCATATCATTATAACGAATATGAAATTAATAAAATTATTCGTTGAATTGAAAATTTATATTATATAAATTATTCATGTAAATTTTTTTTAAAAATAAAAATCATTTGATATGTTATTGAGACCCATCAAAATTAACAATATTTAATAAACATTCATAAACCATTAATTTTAATGAGCTTAATAACATATCAAATAATTTAAATTTTTTCATAAATGATCTATACGATATAAAATTTCAATCTAACGGTGACTTTTGCAAAATAAGATTCTTTATAATGGAATCAAGACTTGTTCTTAATATTCAGTGTCTTTGGGTGGAGATTGTTGCTTGCAAAGTTGCCGACACGGGACGTTCTTGTTAAGCAGGAGATCGTCACAACCCCTCCATATAGTTTATGTGTTTTATGTTTGCAAGAGGTCGAGGATTTACATCATGTATATTTTACTTGCAATTTCATATCACAGGTCTCGCATTCAATTTCTATGTGTGACTGGGTACATCTTTGGCGCCTATTATTGACGCAGTGCATCATTTTCTTTCTTTCCGTAAGGTAGTCAAAGGCAAGAAGTGCAAGAGGTTGCACCATATTATTTGGTTGGTCATGACTTAGAGCATGGCGTATGCTCGACAATTTTATTTTTAGAGGTGCAAGTGTCAACGCTTCTATTTTACTATACCATATTTGTTATATTTTTTGGTTGTGGTTTATAGGCCGGTCTAAATTCATCGTTGATTTGTCTTTTTTAGATTGGTGTATTAACCTTTTAGATTGTTTTCATTGTAATAGTCAGGGCCGGCTCAAGAGTAAATTAATCCAAGTAAGGGTTTTAGGCCTCCAAAATATATAAAAAATTTATTGAATAAAAAGGCCTCAAATAAGTCATAAACTCTTTACAAAAAGCCTCAAAAAAAATATAAAGGCCTCTTAGAAAAAATATTATAAAAATGAGACAATAACTTTGCAACTTCTCAAGAAATTTTAAAAAAATTTGTTTTATATCTCAGAAAAAAAAATTTCAAATAAAAATAAAAAGGTCTCACTTTAATTTGCTTTAGGTCTCACTAAGCATTGAGTCGGCACTAAAAATAAAAGACAAACCATTTAGTAGTTCTTAATATTCAATAATTAACTAGGGAAACGCTAAACTTAGTCTGGTCCAACTTCAATATGTAAGTTTAACAACAAATTATTAATTGACACTCAATTCTCAAAGCCACATACTACTAAAAGTTTGAAATAGTACCCCAATTACCTACAACCTTAATTAGTTGTTTGGGTTGTGTCAACTAATCAGTTGTAAGTTGTAACATTATTAACAATTAACAACGAACTAATAACAATTTAATTCACTAAGATAAGATGCCCCCTAGTAGTACACAAGAAATAGGCCACAATATAGGGGGAATTCTTTCATTGAAAATATTGGGACCATACTTTGGAATTTTGATTTTCATTTCCATTGTTTTAGTTCAGTTACGATGACAAGTTTTTGTGTAACGATTGAATAAATAAATATTTTTATTTAAAATGTTTCTCTTCAATTTTTCTCTTGGGATAATTAATTTTTTCGAAATGAGATTTATAAGGATCTCAAAAAAAAAAATAGTACAATTTATAAGCAAAAAGCTATTTTTTGTCCCAATTATAAAATAAAAACTAATTTTATCATTTTAAAATATACTTTTATTTATTCTCAAAAAGTTAAATGAAAATTACATATTGTTTTCTATTTTTTTTCCACGGTCAATAACTAATACTACAAATTAGTTTTACATCTTTTTATAATGTATGTAAAAAAATACACAAAAAACAGCATTTCAAATTATGTTTTAAAATTTTATGATAAGTGTGGTTTTTATTTTGCTTATAATTTATTACAGAAGGAGTAAATAACAAGAATTTAAAAAGATGATAGTGATATTAAATTTATTGACAATTGAAATCAATACAATAAATTTATTCTTTTTTTTTGTACATCGGAAAGATAAATTGTTTCCGCTAAGAATTGATTCTTGAACCTCCTCTTACCCAACCTATATATCCATCATCTCTTATTACTTGATCTATCTCACAGGAATTTATTCTTTAAAATAAAGTATGTGTCAAGTTCACATTAGCATATTTATTACAAATTGCACAAGCGTACTAAAATGCAAGTCGTTTTGACCATCTTATACATATTAAGAAATGTTATTAGTGTTGTATGGAAAACATAAAGAGTTTAAGTGCTACTAGTACGGCGCTTGCGCGTTGCGCGGTTTTTGCAGAACGCCATATATATATATATATCTAATAAATTTTTTTATCAACGATAAAAATTATCATCTTCCTGTGAATTATAAATTTTTATTAGTAATAATTTGTAATAGTGATTTTTTTAAAACTTTTATTATTGATAAAAAATATCATCTCCACATAAATTATAGATTTTTAATAGTAATTGTAAAACTTTTATCAACGATAAAATATGCCATCTCCCTGTCAATTATAAATAATTTTTTTACCAGTAATTAACTTGTAATAATGATTTTAAAACTTGTATCATCGATAAAAATTGTCATCTCCCCGTGAATTATAAGTTTTATATCAATAATTTTTTTTTAGAGAAGTTTATATCAATAATAGTTTGTATAGTGCTTTTAAATTATTTATCAGCGATAAAAATTGTCATCTCCTCGTGAATTATAATTTTTTTTATCAGTAATTAGCTTTTAATAATGATTTTAAAACTTTTATCAACGGTAAAAATTGTCATCACCCTATGAATTATAAATTTTTGTTAGTAATAATTTGTAATAGTGATTTTAAAATTTTTATCAAAGATCAAAATTGTCATCTCTCCCTTAATTATAAATTTTTATTAGTAAACTTATAATAGCGTTTTTAAATTTTTTTAATAGAGATAAAAATTGTTATCTTCCTGTAATTTTTATATGTAATAATTTTTAATAGTAATTTGAAAACTTTTATCGACAATAAAATATTCCATCTCCCCGTCGATTATATGTTTTACATCAATATTTTTTTATATAAATTTTCATCAATAATAATTTGTATAGTGATTTTAATTTTTATCAGCGATAAAAATTGTCATCTCCCCGTGAATTATAATTTTTATCAGTAATTAGCTTTTAATAGTGATTTTAAAACTTTTATCAGCGATAAAAATGGTCATCTTCCGTTGAATTATAAATATTTATTAGTAATAATTTGTAATAGTAATTTTGAAACTTTTATCAAAGATCAAATTTGTCATCTCTCCCTTAATTATAAATTTATATTAGTAAACTTATAATAGCGATTTTAATATTCAGAGATAAAAATTATCATCTTCCCGTGAATTAAAATTTTAAATCAATAATAGTAGGGATTTGAGATTGAGAGGGTTCTGATGCAAAATTGAATAAATGATTTTCACAAACGTAACCTTAATACTAATATTTCATTTGATCTTTAATGAGGAACAGGTAACACATATTACATTATCAATAGCTTGCTTGTTGGAGTTTGAATTGAATCACCTCCAATAGTATCCTAAATCTACATTTTATGTAATAATTAGGCAAATACATGGACAAATAATTTGCTCCCTTAAAAAAGTAGGGTTAATTAGGAAAATACATGGAAAAATAATTTGCTCCAAAAATTTAAATGTTTTTCAACTCTATTTCTCTTCTTTTCACTGATATATTTTTTTGTTGATGACAAAAGGGGAGTAAGAGTAATTAATTTTGGACGGAACTTTAAAAGCACTAACTGAAACTGTCAATATCTATAATTATTTTTAAGTTTATGTTCTAAGCAAACCTATATATTTTCATGTGGAGAATATATGTTAATATTGAAAGAATCTTTACATATGATATTTCAAAGAAAAAGTGCAAATTTTCCTTGGAAGTACTTAGGGGCAGAGCTTGCAAAACTGTCTCTCAAGAGTCAAATATGTAAAAATTAATTCAAAGTTAAAATTTATTCTTAGACTGAACTCAATTGATCAATATTCAACTCAGGGGGAGTGTGCAAAACTTATAAAGTTGTTTTCGAAATTGATAAATTAATTCAACAACCATTGCAAATTAATAGTTATATTGTCATCATCAAAAAGGGGAAGATTGTTGGAACAAAAGTGGTTCTGACAATTACTCGTTTAATTTTTGATGATAACAAAGTATTAATGAGCAATAGGGTATTTTAATAATTGATCTAAGTGTGCAGGAACACAAGTTAAAATTAATGTTGCGCAACTTAGAGATTCTAGTGACTTGATCAGCAGCATCAATGCAAGCTCTGATGATATATCAGAAGGAATGATCATCAGAAACACTTAGTCATCAAAAACATACAACACAGAAGCTGTATTGGAAATATAGGTTCTGACAATTAGTTCTTCGCTAGAAGCTTCATCAAAAAGAAATCACATGTCTGATTTATGATTTGATGAAGAGATCACATGTTCAACTTAAGGATTAACAAGGATCAAATTTAAATGAGTGAAGGAAAATCAAAGCACGTTAAGTCTATCATCTTGGGAAGATAATGATAGCATTAGTCATTTTCCCATTACCTCATTTGGACATACAAACTCTTAACCTGCAAAAGGAAGTCAAAGGTTTCCTCTTTGAGCTTAAGCACATGTGACCACCTAGGAACTACTCCAGTGGACCAAAAGACTTGACAACGGTCATGTACTTCAAACGTCTCCATCATGTCATATATATAGAGACCTCGTACATGAAGTCAAGTGTGGATTACAACTTGCAAAACTGATTATACTCACAAGAAAGCAAACAGAGCTTTTGATAGTTATCTAGATTTGCATTTCTCACTTATTCTCTTAGGATTCTAAGTGTTAGTTCTTGTGTTTGTGTTGTAATTTTACCTTGAGTATTTGATTATTGTCAAGTACTTCAAGACACCTAAAACTACTTTATATCTTGTTTAAGTTTAGGAAGTCTCTTGCTATGAGCTTGAGCATAGGAAGTCTCTTACTTGTGTGTTTGAGCAAAGTGTAATCTGTGTGATTATAGTGAACTCCTTTGGAAGTGCAAGGGGACTGGACTACTCTCAACTTGTGAGAGGAACCAGTATAAAACTGCCTGTGTCTCTTCTCTCTCTCTATCTCCTTTTATTGTGTTTATCCGCTGCATATTCTGATAAGTTTGAAAGAACTTTGAAGATAATTTTAAACTACCTAAAACACAATTCAACCCCCTCTTCTTGTGTTTTTCACACCTTCATTCACCTCAATTAACTTTTAGTTTTTTTATGAGTAATAACTTGTAATAATTATTTTTAAAACTTTTATCGCCGATAAAATTGTCAACTCCTCGTGAATTATAAACTTTTATCAACAATAACATGTAATAGATTTTAAAACTTTTATCAGTGATAAAATATGGTATTTCCCCATCAATTATAAATATTAAAAATTTATCGGTAATAACTTGTCATCCGGTGAATTATAAATTTTATCTGTGATAATTTATAATAGTGATTTTAAAAAATTTATTAAAGATAAAAAATGGTGATCTCGTCGTGAATTATAAGTTTTTATGAGTAATAACTTTAGTATACAATAGAACGAAGGAAATAGTCATGGCGTTCAACGGTGGACACTCTTGTCTCGACCAAAACTTATTTAATTATAAAATAAAAAAGTACTATTTACTAAAAAAATATAATAATTTATATACTAAAAACAAATGCCATTATTATTATGGTCAAACATTTTTGTTTTTTTTTGTTGACAAAAGTCAAACATTGTTGTTATTTTTATTATTATTATTTAAAATGTTGGTTTGATTTATGTATCATAAACTCAGCGTTTAATGTAACTTTTATTTTGGTCAAGATAACTTATTACTAGTAGTATTGTCGAGAAAAAAACTTATTACTAGTAGTATTTAATTAAATATGTTATTTGAAAAAAATTAATTTTTTGATTATCGTAATTTATAATTATTTACTAAAGACAAAAAATATATTATTATATGAAAAAGCTAAGTCTCATATATAAAAATTTAATAATTTGAAAATATTTTATTTAACTCCAAATATACTTTTCATTTTTTTCATTTGTGTGAATGAACTTAACTCAGTTTTAGTTTGTAAAGGCATTGCATGTTTAATATAGGAATCAGAAATTGAACTTCGGACAATTTTAGCAACTAAACTAATTGATAAGAAAAAATATAATTTTTTTGTCTTTTTTAAGATAAAAAAGTGAGTGTACAAGAGTTTGAGCTTTTGTTCTTATATTATCATTCAATACTTTTATCAACCGAGCTAAACTCACATAGAAACTGAATTATCTCTCTTTTTATTTTGATAAAAAGAAAATTATACTATTTGGTGATTGACTCGAACTTTATGTTTCAAATTAAAAAATGAAAAAGCTATTTAAAACTATTTTGATGAAATGATAAAGAATATCTTCTTGCTTAACTAAAAGACATGGAGTTGAACAAGTCCTAGAAATACAAAAGAGTTAAACTATGTTGTGGGAGAACTTTACCACCATCCTTTGTGATTCTATCACTTATTGGACGCGTTTGATCTGCTAAAAAATAAGGGACTGAACATAACAACTTTAGTTGTACTGTGTTAGATTTTAATACTGTTTCTTGGACTTGACAAACCGAAGATCAAAAGATTAGACAAATATTCTTATCCACCACTGAACATCGAGATAACTTTTTGTGCTCAACACAAGTTATCTAAAACACCAAAACAACATTTTCTTTATAAAACATCGTACAAGACAAATTTTGATCAATACCTTAAACATTTATCATATGCGCGTTGTTCTATTTTTTAAAGTTTTGTACTATTCTATCTAATATTTATATTTTACTGATTAAATATTATAGTCTTATCCAATTCAAGAAATTAATATATACATACGCAAAGAATATCCTGCTCAAACAAAAAATAATGAAAAAGTCAAACATTTTATGTCATTAAAGAAGTTTTGGTTTCCTATAAGGAGTCAGAATTCTAACGCATGCTTTTACTCCTTTCCCCCTCATTTTATTATTGCATTTAATGTATAAGTCATCATTATTAATTATTATTATAATTATTTCTACATGCACAACTTCTTTTTTTCATGATGATAAATTACAAGAAGCCAATAATAACTGATTAAATTTTATCACAAAGAATAAGACCAAAACCTCATTAATAATTAATAATTTCCAATATTAAATTCACCTCTTTCATAAACCCCCCCACTTTCCCCTTTGACTAATTCACAAAAACTTCAACTTCTTATTTTTCTCTCTTCATTCTCTCATTTTTACTTTTCCACCATGGATGATTATCAAAAATCATTCACGTTGGATCTTAGTCTTGGACTTGGAAATTATGTTCAAAAGAATGTGAACAAATCATTGGATAATAATTCAAAAGAAGAATTAACCATTGGTTTGAATCATGAATTGAGTTTGAAGAGAGTGCATGAAGAAGAACAAGCTCACACAATTGAAGAAGAAATTGCTATTCACACCACCAATGACAACAACGGGTGTACAAAGAAATTGAGGCTTACAAAGGAGCAATCAACCATGCTAGAGGATGCTTTCAAGCTTCATAACACCATTAACACCGTAATATATTTGTTTTTTTTTTCAATTTTCTTTCATATACTTTCATATTTACCATAGCTTTAAAATCAATTTTTTTTATTAATTATTAATTTTATGGAAGCTATAATTTTGTGTGATGGTTGTAATTTATCAGTTTTTTATTTATTAATTACTGTTTTATATCATTAGTTTTTTTTTTGGGAGAATTATATCATTAGTTATGTTTTCATATTTATGACAAAATTTGTTTAAGGGAATTTATTTATTTTTATTTCGGTTTCACATGCAGGCTCAAAAACGGGCACTTGCTGAAAAGTTGAATTTAAAGCAAAGACAGGTTGAAGTTTGGTTCCAGAACAGAAGAGCAAGGTATGTTTTCAATTTTCAATCTTTTATGATTGTTTGATTCATGAGTTTTGATTTTTGGTTTGATCTTAATCTAACATAGTATTTGCCTTCATAAAGTTTTCACTTTTGATCACTTATACTAGGTTCCATTATTCTTCCTTTTGTTTTTTGATTGATGTGTTCATTCATTTTACAATGACTACCCTTGAATTCATGGACAAAATTGTCATTTCAAAAATTATTTGCGTCGGTAAAAAATACTCGATTTATCTGTTTCATAATATTTATCTTATTTGTAAAATAAAATTCTCTTCAAAGTTTTACTTTCAAAGTTTCAGTGTACTTTTAATGATTTGTTTTCTTCAATTGTACTATCTAATTAATGTTATGTTCATGTTCAAAGGTTGATAAATATAATTTAATAAATTTTTCTATTTTTTTGTCTGTTTAAAGTGGTCAAATGTAACATTTTAAATTTTTAATACGATCAATAATCCCAAAGAGATTTTATTAAATGAGTCAAAGGGTTACATAAATGTTTTTGAGCATGTAAATTTTATTAATTAGATTGTCAAGCACTACAATTTTGAGGCTTATAAATTGAATATTTTTCTTTAGTCAAAAAAAAAAAAAGAATATTTTTCAAACTTATTTGGTTGACTTTTGACTAAACTTTCAAAGTAATGTTAATTAGGATTGACTTTTCATGACTAAGGTTTTTTAATATTTTATTCATTTTGACTTATATTCAGGACTAAGCTGAAACAAACAGAGGTAAACTACATATTCTTGAAGAAATGTCATGATAAACTAAGTGAAGAGAATTTAATCTTGAAGAAGGAATTGGAAGAGTTGCGTGCATTAAAAGTTGGACCATCATCCAAAGCTTCAAATTGGACCATTTGTTCATCATGCAAGAAAATATGGAAGCCCAATGAAGGAGACAAAAATGAAGAAGATGTGATGAAAATGAGCAGCCATAGCACCATAGAGTTAGATTAGAAGCTATAATAAGGATATAATTTATTTATTGATTAATTAGAATATTATTATTATTATTATTATATTACTATTATTATTATTATTATTATTATATAGTATCAATTATATCAAACATATAGTCCGTACACCAAATTATGATGTATAGGACTGCTATAGGTTACATAAAGATATTTAGATTATATTATTAAGGGTATTCCTATAAATTAATTAGCAAATTGTTTAATTTGTCTTATGTTTTTTAATTTGTTTTTGCAAATGTAAATAAATAATTTAATTAATAAGATGCAATATTAGTCAAAGTAGTACGGACATGAGTACGTGTGTGAATTTGATATTGTTGAGTTGAAATTGGAGAAGAAGAGACAAATTATATGACCACTCTTTTTGGCTCAGTCAATTGATTTGAAACTAGAGTTAAGGATCATGATGTGTGGTAGAGTTTCTAATTACTAATTACTAATTTAATAGTTTTATTTTTAATTTTACATAAAAAAACAACTTTCCTTACATATTTTAGTAAAAAAAAAACTTTCTCTACACATTGATCTATATGAGACATGAGTCTCGTCTAAATGAAGACGTGTTATTTAAACTTTTAACTTAATTTATTAATGGTAGTAAGATTATATCTTTTCTATTAAACGTTAGTTAATATAGTAGTGGTTAGTATTGAATTTTTATAATTCGATTTTACAATTATATTTAAAAGTGAATTATTTGATGTCAGAATTCAAATTCTTTGAATTCAAATTCTTTGAATTCTAAACTACCAAAACTTCTTTCTTTAGGAACCATATGATGGTAAAAAATTAAAAAGAATATATCTTCTTTTTGTACTAAAAAAAATACCCGCCCTCCTTTTTGTTTTACTCTTTCAATTATAGTTTACTTATAAATATGATCAGAGGAAATATCAAATAATAGAACCCGTTGACCCAAAACAAAAATTAAAAATTAACAATTTGAATATTTATTGATAGTGAACGTTGTTTTTATAAATTTATTAACTATATATGTTTTTATCAAAATATTCATTGTGAAATGTAGAAAAAGAGATAAAATAATTAATAATGCAGTTGAAAATTAAAATAAAATTTTATAAAAATGAAAAAAAAAACATTCTCAATTTTTTTTGGGTTAATATGCCAATACTTGTTAGAAATAATATAAAACTATTGATGTAGTCTTTTTTAATAGCTTAAACTTTTGGGATAATCGGTCATCTGACATGGTATCAGAGCCTATAATTAAAAGTGGTCTTTTAATAGCTTAGTCTTTTTTAAGTGGTCTAGATTTCAATTCCCGCTCCCTTCACTTTCTAATTAAAAGTGTAATTTAAGCATATGGTAGTGGTCCTATGCATTATACACGCTTCAAGCCCAATGTAATCTCTTGCGTGAGGGGACGTGTTAGCAATAATATAAAATCATTGCTGTAGTCTTTCCTAATAGCTTAAGCTCTTGGGATAATCGATAATTTTTTTTTTTGAGAATTCCCCCGGTAATGTTTTATGTTTTGCAATACCCCTTGGACTCAATCAACCATAAAAAACTCTCGCTAAAATAATATTTTGTAGCGATTTTTTTGCGGTGGTTTAAAACCTCGGATAAAATTATATTTTGTAGCGGTTTTTTTTGTGGCGGTTATATTATGGTTGACTGAGTCTAGGAGTTATTGCAAAGAATCAAACATTACAAGGGGAATTCCCAAAAAAAGTTTTTAGAAGGGGGTATTGCAAAATTGACATATTTTACAAGGGGTATTGACCTATTTATTAATTTTTTAGGATTAATAGGCCAATATATCCCCCTGTATAATATGCAAATTTTGCAATACCCTTTATAATTTTTTTTATTTAGAATTTCTCTATATTGTTTGATTTTTTGCAATACTCTCTGGACTCAATCAACTATAAAAAACCATCGCTAAAATTATATTTTGCGACGATTTAAAACTCTCGCTAACATAATATTTTGCGGCGGTTTAAAACCCTCGCTAAAATTATATTTTGCGGCGGTTTTATGTTGCGGCTGTTATATTATGGTTGACTGAGTTCAGGGGATATTGCAAAAAATCAAACATTACAGAGGGAATTATAATTTTTTTATAGAAAGTATTGCAAAATTTTCATATTTTACAAGGGGTATTGGTATTAGTCTATTTACTTTTTTAATAATAAAAGATGGAGGTAGTATATGATTATCATATTATCAACTATTACCTCTGACCGTCACTTAATATTAATGTATTATAATCAAAATATAAACTAGTCAATTGTAGTTGGAACTTGGAAGCTTACTAAGAATCATAAAAACAAGTGAACCAACATCAGCACTTCTAATTTATCTCTTTAATTGACTGCTTTTAATTGGGTCAATAAACCACCGACCCACAAAACAATTGGTCACATATCACATAATTGGGCCACCCATTGTCACAAGAGTATAGTAAGACACATTCTTAGCATCTTCCTAGTAAGTGCTCAAACTTCTAATCTAGAAAAATCATTAAGAAGAACACGATGAAAATTAAGAGGAAAATCTTGATAGCGTGTTTTAGGGGCTAACCCAAATTTGATAATGTGTACAAAATGTAGCCAATGATGATAAATATGGATGCTTGCTGGAATTACATTGAAAGTACTAACCTTTTAAAATTAAATCATATATCAAATGAAATGAGCAAGATCTCTGTTAAATAAGAATTACAAAAAACTTATTTATAGTTTTTGTAAGTTTAGAGTGCAACCTCTCAGAGGATGAATTAAGTTTTAAGATTATTTTTTATTATTTTTTTTAGAGATGTTGTGAGAAATTTTCCACTGTGTTAGATCTTTGTACATGCCTTACACTAAGACTTTTCCTACAATCTTCTAATATAACAAAGAAGCATACCACTTCCTTGATTTCACAAGCACCAAATCAATGTGGGCTTTGAATCTCCTCGATTCAAAGAACATTTTCTTAAATTATTAACCACTAACACTGTTGAAGAAAAATTTGTATGACTGTTATCAAATCAATATCACTTTAATAATGCATATATCTTAGTGGTAAGAAACTTTTAAAGATATGAAAATTTAGGCCATGTTTCATAAGATATAAAAGAAAAGTAATTATTACATTGAATTTGTCAATAACTTTACTCTTCAAATATAGATCTATGTATATATGGGGCTGCTAATTTTGATCATGTGGGTCGAAGTTAGCAATATTGACCCACGTGTAATTATTGGGGGGTGGGGGCGCGCATGTAGGGCGATATGAGTAGTTGGGGGGCGCGCGGAGACAATGAGAGGGGGGGGGGGGGGGCGCTAAGTAATTACATGTAGATCAAACATTGCTAACTTGGACCCACGGTCGAAGTTAGCAATTCCATATAGATCAAACATTGCTAACTTGGACCCACGGTCGAAGTTAGCAATTCCATATATATATATATATATATATATATGAGGGCTGCTAACTTTGACCATATAAGTCGAAGTTAGCAATATTGGCCCACATGTAATTATTGGGGGGGGGTGGGAGGCGCGCATGTGAGTAGTTGGGGGCGCGCAAAGACAATGGGGGCAGGCGCTAAGTAATTACATATGGATCAAACATTGCTAATTTTGACCCACAGTGGAAGTTAACAATTCCATATATATATAATTTAAGTACAATGAATAGAAGGTAAACGAGCAACTATCTACGCCGCCACCCCAGGAAGTCAGAAGATCATGGAAATGCTTGATTGAACCTAAAATATATGGGAATTAGAAAGAAACTTCATCCAAAGGATACAAATCAAGGTAAGCATCATGTTTGCTAAAGCATGTTTCTCTATGACTAAAAATGAAACAAGTATTTTTTTTTGTGGTGTTTTAAAGAAAGCACAACTACCAGATGGATTGGCGTCAAACATTTCAAGATATATAATAAAGTTGTTAAATGGGCCGGCCCGGCTTGGCCCGCGGGGTTTTCTACTATTCATAGGTTAAAGTGGCCCGACCCAATTATAGGTGGGCCATGATTTAGTGAGCATGTCCCTGCAAAAGCCTGGCTCGATGGGCTTATGGACTGCCTCAATCCAATTTATATTATTTTTTTCCAGTTTATTCGATCTTTTTTAAGTGACTTTGATATATTTTTTCTTCATCATTGTTAATTTATTGAGATATAATGTTACATTATTTGCTTCAAGTAGTGATGACACGAAATCATATCGTATTTTCAGCTTGCTTTTTATGAACTTTTAGTGGCATTTGATCTGTTTTTATTTCTTTTGTCTCTTTTTATGCTGGTATTTGTTTCTATTTCAGATTTGTTGAATAAAATAGGCCGGAGAAGGAAAGTGAGCAAAAAGCGCAAAAAATGAAGCAAAAAAGGGGGGGGGGGGGGGGGTGCAAAGCACAAAATCACGTAGGTCCAGCCCAGAGGGGCATTAGCCCCCATCAGCCTAGTGTGGTGCCCGCCACAGGTTCTAATTTGTGAAAAACAGTTTTTCTGATCGTATGGATTTGCAGCGTTTGATCCGTTTTGTTTTCCTTATCATACGATAACAGGTTCTCCTCAAAAGCAAGCTTATCTTTTACTAAATTTTAGGATCGTACATCATATATTTTTCTATAAATAGCGAAGACAAAAACAGAAACTACTCTTCTTCCTTTCACGTACTTTTTCAGTCAGTTTACAGTCTTAGTTTATTAAACTGTATCAGTATTTCCACACCGGAAATCTGCTACGAATTTTAATTACGTATTTGCATCAACAATTTTGTACCAGATTTATTCAAGTATTCAATTCTAGTTTTCCATTCAGTAATTTTACCAGGTTTTTTATGCCCTTTATTTACTGTTTATTTAATATGTCTTATTTAATTTTCTGCTTTTATTTAATTGTTTCTTCTCCTATGTCTAGCTAAATCCTTTGATATCGGTATGTAATCCTAATTACCGTAGGGGATTTAGTAATGATTCGACGCGTTAATATTTAAACTATTTTCTCATTATGGTTTCTATTTTTAAAACAATTTATTTAAGGTTAAAATCAATAGAGCGAGAGTTTGAAGTTTTAACCAGATAGTGGTTATTGGATATTAATTTTTGAACGAGCGAGAGCCACGTTAGAATTAATTAGAACTAATTGGTTTTCAAAATATACTTTCAAAATTATGTGGTAGAAAAGTGACAGTAAAACTTCTAGTGGAGAAAATATGGTTTTTATCAATAAAACGAGAGTGTGAGGTTTAGACCTTTAAACCGAAAACGTTCTTTTGAAAAATAAATACTCTTTCGTGCTCCGTTGATTTGTCGAATCCCCGATGGTTAATTAGTTACATACCGATATCCCGCTTCTTAATTAATTTAAATCTTTAATTTAAATTTCTAAAATTCTAAAAATTCTAAAAGTCGCATTAGCCTTAGATTTATATCGTAGCAACAGAAATACGGTAGTTCGACTATTGGTCTCTGTGGTTTGATATCTTTTAAAACTAAAATGACGTGACTGTGCACTTGCAGTCTCTGATCAAAAATATTTTTATACACAAATCGTCGATCAAGTTTTTGGCGCCGTTGCCGGGGACTAATTAAGTCAATATCATAACTAAGTTGTTACACTGTAGAAATTAAGGCGTTTTTAGTTTTTAATCCAAAAATAAAAAAAATCGAAAAAAGAAAACACAATAAAATTTACCCGTTTGGTTTGTCAATTGTATGCCAAGTACTCGCTCTCAAGGCGAAGAATTAGAACAAACAATTGACAACCCCGAGCGTCTACTAAGTGTAAGACGCTAAATTCAAGAGTATAGTAACAGGTATACCCTCCCGTGAATAAAATCTTTTTTCCTGATACTAAAGAAGAATTAGAGATGGAACTAGGACCACAAAACCGTCCCCTGAAATACTATGTCATCCCTTCTCAAGCTGAACGGCACAACAACATTGTTGCCCCCGCGATAGAGGCAAACAATTTTGAGCTTAAACCTTCCCTGCTCTCAGCGGTTCAGCAAAACCAATTCATGGGTAGTCTTATGGACAACCCAAATCTCCATCTTTCTACAGTATGCCGATACAATGAAAGCTAATGGCGTCAGTCCCGAAGCAATCAGGCTTCGACTATTCCCTTTCTCCCTAAGAGATTGAGCCCGAACTTGCTCCAGTATTCACCTTCAAACTCTGTCACCATGTGGGAAGAGTTGAGGAAAGTCTTATTAGCAAGGTACTTCCCACATAGCAAGAATGCTATGCTAAGAGCCCAGATTAACAGATTTAAACAAAAAGACAATGAATCTATTTACGATGCATGGGAGAGGTTCAAGGACATGTTGAGGCTATGTCCACATCACGGTTTAGAAGAATGGTTGATTATTCACACGTTCTACAATAGTCTTATGTACAATACAAGGATGACCAGAGAAGCTGCCGCGGGCGGCGCCCTGATGGATAAGCCCTACAATGAAGCCTACCAACTCATCGAGAGTATGACTCAAAATCACTACTAGTGGGGTAGCGAGAGAACCCCACCAGAAAAACCTCAAGCTAAAGGAGGAATGCATGAGATAAGTGGCATTGACCACATCAACGCTAAGGTTGATGCTCTCACTCAAGAACTAGACAGGCTTCTCAATGCTCCTGCTGCTACCATAGCAGCATCTGTCTCAAACTGTGAACTATGTGGAACTCCTGTGCATGCTATAGAAGAATGCCAACTTCTGACTGGAGTCCCTTTCGATCAAGTGAATTACGCCCTAGGAGGCCCATATTCTAACAACTATAATTCCGCGCGGAAGAACAGTCCATATCTGTCATACAAGAGTAACAATGCATTGTATGCATCTGGCCGAGCACTGCCCTCCTCTCCACCGGGTTATCAAAAACCCTCTGTGCCAAATTCTAATGCCCATAGGAAGCATAGTGTCGAAGTCATGTTTGAAAATTTCATGGCATCCAGATGCAATCCAACAAGGCTTATGAAAATCAACACTTGCACATGAACAAAATGTTTGAGCAGTTAAGCAACAAAGTAGATGCTTTGACTACCCATTCTAAAATGCTAGAAATCCAAATTGCTCAAGTGGATCAACAACAAGCATCTATGTCTGCTCCTGCAGGAACGTTTCCTCGCCAATCTCAACCTAATCCTAAAGCACAAGTGAACGCTGTGAAACTGTGTAGTGGATCATAGTATGATGAACCAAGTGATCTTAGGACTGAGAGGCCACCCATGCAACAAAAGCATGATGAACCAGTTGAGAAAGAGAGTGAACCTAAAGAGAAAGAAGGAGATGACGGAGAGCCTAAAGAAAAAGAGAAACCTTATGTGCCTCAGCCGCCTTCCAAACCTCCCATTCTTTATCCTCAAAGGTTTGAAAAGACCAAAAGCATGGGGCAATTCAAGAAATTCGTGGAGCTTCTCAAGCAGTTGAACATAACTATCCCATTCATTGAAGCTATCACTTAAATACTCGCGTATGCTAAATTTCTTAAGGAAATCTTAACCAACAAAAAGAGGATCGAGGGTTGTGAAACTGTTATGCTCACTACTGAGTGTAGCTCCATCCTTCAAAACAAAATGGCACATAAACTCAAAGACCTGGGAAGTTTCTCTATATCTTGTGTTATTGGAAAGTTTGTCATAGATAGGGCCCTATGCGATTTAGGTGCCAACATAAGTCTTATGCCCATGACCATATGCAAGAGACTTAAGTTAGGAGAGTTGAGCCTACTAGAATGTCTATTCAGTTCGCTGATCGTTCTGTCAAGATGCCCTTAGGTATTCTAGAAAACGTTCCCGTGCGTGTATGTCAATTTTTCATCCCGACTGACTTCATAGTCATGGACATAAAAGAGGACTGTAATACACATATCATCATAGGAAGGCCATTCCTAGCTACAGCTGGTGCGATAATTGATGTAAAGAAAGGAAAGCTCACTTTTGAAGTGGATGATGAAAAATTTGAATTTATTTTGACTCAATTTCTAAGCGCACCGGCCATAGATGATACTTGCTATCTGCTATACGTCATTGACGAATGCAAAAAGGAAATGGAGAATGATCAAACTGCATACTCATAAATTCTAAGATCTTCTCCAACTCCAACTCTCAAAGTTTTGGACGACGAGGTTGGTGAATGCTCCGAGATTACACCGAGTTTGACGCCTTCTCCTGACCAATCTTCTTTATAACTCAAACCTCTACCTAAAACCCTAAGGTATGAATTCCTTGATCAAGAGCTTAAGCGCCCCGTGATTGTGTGCGCATACTTAGGACAGTCGGAAACCAACAAGGTATTGAATGTTCTCTGAAAATATCCTGCTGCTTTAGGATATAACATTTCTGATCTAAAAGGGGTAAGCCCTTCTCTTTGTATGCATTGCATCTTTCTCGATGAAGATTGCAAAACCTCTCGAGAACCACAAAGAAGGATAAACCCCATTCTCATTGAAGTAGTTAAAAAGGAAGTCGAAAAACTTCTAGAAGCAAGAACCATATGCCCGATCTCCGACAGTAAATGAGTCAGTCCCACACATGTCGTACCTAAAAAAGAAGGGGTGACTGTAGTTACAAACGAGAAAGGCGAGTCCATCGCACAAAGAGTCGCAACCGGAAGTAGAATGTGCATTGTCTATAGAAAACTTAACAAGGCCACGCGCAAGGATCATTTCCCTCTGCCCTTCATTGATCAAATGCTAGAGCGTCTGTCAAACCATTCATACTTTTGCTATTTAGATGGTTACTCAGGATTCTTCCAAGTTCCTATTCATCCTGATGACCAAGAGAAAACAACCTTCACCTGTCCTTTTGGATTGTGCAATGCCCCGCGACTTTCCAAAGATGTATGACAGCAATCTTTGCTGATTATATCAATGATATCATGAAAGTTTTCATGGATGATTTCTCCGTGTGCGGACAAAGTTTTGAAGGGTGCTTGACAAACCTAGAAAATGTACTCGAAAGATGTGAAAATGTCAATCATGTACTAAATTGGGAAAATTGCCATTTCATGGTTCGTCAAGGTATTGTTCTTGGACATATAGTGTCCAACAAGGGGATTGAGGTAGACAAAGCTAAGATCCAAGTGATAGAAAATCTACCATCCCTAAAGTCTGTACGAGAAGTCTGCAATTTTCTAGGTCATGTTGGTTTCTATCGGCGATTCATCAAAGACTTCTCCAAAATTACCAAGCCCTTAACCGGGCTGCTAATGAAAGATGTCGAGTTCATTTTTGATGAAGAATGCTTGAAAGGGTTCAAACAGTTAAAGGCAGCTCTCATTTCCGCACCTATCATGTAGCCACCTGATTGGAGTTTGCCATTCGAGATCATGTGTGACGCTAGTGACTATGCAATAGGCGCAGTCTTAGGACAAAGGAAAGATAAGAAGCTTCATGCTATCTATTATGCTAGTAGGACCTTAGACCCCGCGCAAATGAACTACGCCACCACTGGAAAAGAACTCCTAGCTGTTGTGTTTGCAATCGACAAATTCCGTTCTTACCTAATAGGAGCAAAATTCATCATCTACACTGACCACGCCGCAATTAGGTACCTTGTGAGTAAAAAGAATGCAAATCCTAGGCATATAAGATGGATCTTGCTCCTACAAGAGTTTGATTTAGAAATCCAATACAAGAAAGAAATTGAAAATACAGTGGCTGACCACTTGTCACAGATGGAGGGAATGATGCCTGAAAAGGTGCCTATCAATGACGATTTTTCATATGAGAGGCTTGTAGCCCTCATGGAGAATGTCCCCTCAAAGTGTTCTTTAATAGATGAAGACACTGAAGTTGTCAATGTAGTCTGCACGAGAGACACACTGCCATGGTGTGCTGACTTTGTCAACTCGTAGCAGCTCGAGTCCTCCCGCCTGATTTGACTTACCAACAAACGAAGAAGTTCTTCAGTGACTTTAAACATTACTATTGGGATGGCCTTCTTCGTTTCAAAAGAGACGCCGATGGAGCCTTCCGTCGATGTGTCCCTGAAGATTAAGTCCAAAACATCATCTCTCATTGTCACTTTGCACCATGTGAAGGACATGAAAGTACCTCCAAGACTTGCACTAAGATCTTGCAAGCTGGCCTCTATTGGCCCACCCTTTGGAAAGATGTCCACACCGCTATAAAGAGTTGAAATCGGTGCCAGTGCGCCGGTAGCATCTCTAGGCGCGACGAAATGCCTCAAAAAGGCATTCTCGAGGTAGAGATATTCAATGTATGGGGGATAGACTTCATGGTACCCTTTCCACCTTCTTTTGGAAACAAATACATATTTTTTTTTTTAATTATGTGTCTAAATGAATTGAGGTTGTAGCCTCTCCGACCAATGATACACAAGTAGTGATTAGACTGTTTAAGAACCAGATCTTCCCTAGGTTCGGTGTGCCGAGACTAGTCATCAGCGATGGTGGCTCTCATTTTATCTCTAGGATTTTTGAGCGACTCTTGTCGAAATATGGGGTCCTACACCGTGTAGAAACTCCCTATCACCCGCAAACAAGTGGGCAAGTGGACTGGTCTTTAAAACTAAATGAGGCATTGTGGGCCTATAGTACAACTTTTAAGACCCCAATTGGGACCACCCCTTTTAAGCTAGTTTATGGTAAATCATGTCATCTGCTGGAAGAATTAGAGCATAAGGCTTATCGGGCCATCAATGTCCTTAACCTTCATTACACCACCGCAGGTAAGAAAAGAATGTTAGATATCCAAGAACTAGAATAGATTAGTTTAAATGCTTATGAGAATGCTCGAATTTATAAAGAAAGAACTAAAAAATGGCATGAAAAACGTCTATCTAGGAGAGAGTTTAATCTAGGAGAGTTAGTGCTTGTTTTTAATTTAAGACTTAAACTTTTTCCCATAAAACTTCGCTTTAAGTGGTTCGACCCCTTTAAAATATCTAAAGTATACCCTCATGGGGCGATCAAAATTAAGAGTGACTCAGGAGAGACGTTCACAGTAAATGGACAGCGGTTGAAACATTACCATTTTAAGGATAGTGATACTAATTTTGAAAATCTAAACCTATCAGAGCTGTCCGCTAGAACTATAAACTAAATCCTCCTCTTAAGTCGAGCTAACCGACTTTAAACAAAGCGCTGCGTGGGAGGCAACCCACTTGTTTTTATTTGATGTTTTCGTTTTAGTTTGTTTAAATTTTGTAGCAAGTAAAGAGATAGCACGCGCGACAAATGGTGGTTTTTGCAAAGCTTGGATACCTAGGTTCCTTCTTTTCCTACATTGAGTCGTTGCATTGGGCCAATGCTTGATTTAAGTGTGGGGGAGGAAGTTTCTACTGCCTTATCTTTCTATTTTTGCTATCTCATTTCCATGCATTATAAACTCTAGGATAGTACATGATTAAGTTGAGCCAATTGTGCATATTCTTTTTGTTTTGTCTGATTTTCCCATTTCTTGAGCTATATAAAAAAAATTCTAAAAAGCAAGCATTGTGGTTTGATATTTGACCTAGCACTTTAAGAGTATATAAGTTGTTTTGCACTTTTAAGCTATCTTATGAGGGTTTAGTAATGGGTCAATAAATTAGTACCATTTAAACACCCTAGACCCCCAAGAGTATGTAAGATTAATTTGAGTATTAGTTTTGACAAAGTCTTGAACTTGAGTTTCAAAGTAACCCTTAGTACTTTATTTTAGTAGTCGGCACCATCTCAAGGCACAAACGAAGTGGGAAACCGACGAATATAAGTGAATGATCTAATAAATTTATGTGTACTATTGGTTGATTATGAGAATGATTGTTAAAATTCAGCAAATGTTGAAACATGCAAAGAAAAAAATACCATATTAAATAAACTCATTAGTAGTTGGTTCAGAGGTTGATCGACGATTTGTGTATCAAAAATATTTTATAACTGCAAGTGCACAGTTTCGTCGTTGAGTTTTAAAAGATATCGAACCACAGAGACCAATAGTTGACCTACCGTAATTCTGTTGTTACTGTGTAAATCTAAGGCGATGGATTTAGTTTAGAATTGTTTTAGAATTTAAAAGAAATAAAAAAAGAAGAATTAAATTAATTAAAACGGGATATCGGTATGTAACTAAATAACCATCGGGAATTTAGTAAATTAATAGCGCGCTAAAAAGGGTTTATTTTTCAGAAGAACTTTCTCAATTTAAAGGTTTAAACCTCACACTCTCGTTTTGTTGATAAAAACCATACTTTCTAGACTAGGAGTTTTACTGCCACTTTTCTACCACCTTAGCTTCGAAAGTATATTTTGAAAATCAATAAGTGCTAATTAATTCTAACGTGGCTCTCGCTCGTTCAAAAATTAATATCAAGTTTCTACTATCTAGTTAAAATCTCAAACTCTCGCTCTATTGATTTTAACCTTAATTGCTTTATTTTACTTTCGTTCAAAAGCATAGGAGTTTTAAAATTAGAAACCCGAATCAGAAAAATAGTTTAATATGTGCGCGCGCTACATCATCATTAAATCCCCTTCGGAGAATTAAATTACATACCGATATCTAGGAATTTAGCTAGACATGGTAAAAGAAATAAATAAATAAAAACAGTAAATTAAATAAAGCATAAATAAATAATTAAATAAAGACATAAAAAAAACCTGGAAATAAATGATGAATAAACTTGACTGAAATAATCGGTACAAAATTCTTGACAGGAAAGTGAAAACAGAACTGAGAACGGATTCCCGATGTGGAAATACCGTTACGGTTACTGTAACAAGAAACTAAAACTGACTGAAAAGTAAAGAAAATAAGGCGTGTAAAATTCTGAGATTGAGTCTTCTATTTATAGGAGGAGTTTGGCTTCTACGATCCTCAAAATTAGGAGAGGATATGCTTCTCTTTTGATCTCATCCAACAACCATCTGATTAGGAACAAACACGTGCTTTCTGCCCACGATACGCGAAATTGGTTTTGCTGGAATTGGGCTTCTGTGGCGGGCGCCACCAGGCCAAATTCTGGGCTTGGCTGATTTTGCTTGTTTGCACCTCCTTTTTGCTGCGTTTTTGGCCCTTTTGCTCAATTCTCTTCTCCGACCTATTTTATTCGACATTACTGAAAACAAAACAAATACCAACATAAAAGCAGATAAAAGAAATAAAAACATATGAAAATGCAACTAAAGTTCATCTAAACTAAGCTAAAAAAACGATATGATTTCGTGTCATCAAATTCCGCCACACTTGAACCATTGCTTGTCCTCAAGCATAAAAGAATAGTGAATTGCATAGCACAAGTAAAAACACATGACACGATCATCCTACTCATACGTGGTTGCCGGCTAAGCCATGAAAATCAAATAACAATACAAATAACAAAAACATCGTAATGACACACTAGACTCCCATTGTTTGATAACAGACCTGAAGCATTTCCTTTTGACTCTACCTCTCACCTAAGTTTCATTTACCCTTTTCATTCTAGCGCAATCACATTAAGCCCGTTATCTCGTACACGCCCATGGTAGGAAACCTGTTAGTGATTATGATCATCATATAGCGAGGGGTGCTGATAACATAAGTTTGGTAACCCCTATTTGTTTTACCCACTTCGCAGTTGCGGGGGATCGGATCGTAACCCGCCCTACCAAGTTCAGAATCAGACACCTCTGAACCAACTACTAATGAGTTTCTATACTATGGTATTTTTTCTTTTCGCATGTTTCAACATTGGTTGAATTTTCATCAATTATTTCAAAGAATCAACCAATAGTATTCATAAACATTTATTTTCAAGATCATTCACTTATATTCTTCGGTTTCCCACTTAGTTTGTGCCTTGAGATGGTGCCGACTGCTAAATAAACTACTAAGGGTTCATTAAAATTCAAGTTCAAAGCTTTGTCAAAATTAGTACTCAAATCATTTTTACACACTTCTGGGAATCTAAGGTGTTAAAACGGTATTGATTTTATCTAACCGTTACCCAAATTTCACAAAATAGGCTAGATGGTGCAAACAACCTATATACTTTCAAACAATCAACATCAAGCATCTAAACTCAACGCTTTTCTTTTCACAAGAAATTTTTTGATATAGCTCAAGAAATGGGAAAATCAGACAATAACAAAAACAATACGCAAAATCAACTCAATTTAAGTGAACTAACCTAAGGTTTTATTATGCATGCAAACTAAATGACTGAAAGTAAAAGGAAAGCGATAAAGCTTCCTCCCCCACACTTAAATCGAGCATTGTCCCCAATGCAACGACTAAAAAGCGAGGTTGGAAGAATAGAACCTGAATAGCTAGGCCTGCACAACTGTAAAGTCGTCTAGCGTGCTATCTCGTTATTACCTGCAAAATAAAATGAACTAAAAAGAAAACATTAAATTCAAAATCAGCGGGTTGCCTCCCACCAAGCGCTTTGTTTAATGTCGGTTAGCTCGACTTTTGAATTTGTTAACTCAATCTGGCTCTTCTTTCAGACTCACATTCTTAAATTTGTGCCCAACATCCCGAGGTTTCCATTGGAACATGTCGAACCATCTCATGGGTGTTTTCTTTTTTACTTTCTTTTTCTTGGAAACGGACTGGGGTGACTTATCTAGAAAGATATTATGATCTGGATGGGCTTTTAGTTTGTCGGGAGGGACTCTTTTAAATGGAGTTTTGTCGACATTTCGTTCAGCTATGTCGATTCTATAGCAAGAGTTTTTCAAGGTAGGGCTTTTTATGGATTGAGACATTATGAGCTCGATCTTTTCATCACCTACCTCAAAGGTAATTTTCCCTTTCTTTACATTAATTATAGCTCCCAAAGATGCCAGGAAAGATCTACCTAACAGAATGGGGATATCAGCATCCTCCTCTATGTCCATGATCACAAAGTCAGTAGGGATAAACAAATGATTGATTCTAACTGGAACATTTTCCAAGATTCCTACTGGGTATTTGATAGTTCTATCAGGCAACTGTAGGGAGATCTTTGTAGGATTTAGCTCTCCTAGACCAAGCTTTTTGCAGAGGGATAGAGGCATTAGACTTACACTTGATCCTAATTCACAGAGAGCTTTATCTATGATATGTCTCTCAATGACGCAAGGAATAGAAAATTTTCCAAGGTCCTCGAGTTGCGGGGCAAGCTTGTTTTCACAGATTGCATTGCATTCCACTGTCCCAATGTCTTCAAGCTTTGTTTTGTTAGAAAGAATTTTCTTTAAGAACTTTGCATATGAAGGTATCTGGGTTATAGCCTCAATCAAGGGTGTGTCAATATGAAGCTTTTTCAACATCTTTATAAACTTTTCAAGCTGGCTAGGACCATTGGATTTATTAATTCCTGGAGGCTTGCAAGGAGGAGGTTCTGGTGCAATTTCTAAAGTTTCACCTAGATTGTCATTATCATTTTTAAGAGTTGGAGGGGCACAAGGTTTTAGAACTTTAGAATACGTGGTTTGCTCCATCTCCCTCTCTTTTCTACATTCGTCAATGACATCTAGTAGATAACAGCTGCCGTCTGTAGCTGGTGCTTTCATGAATTGTGCTATAATAAATTCGATTTTTTCTTCACCCACTTCAAAAGTGAGCTTGCCCTTCTTTACATCTATTAATGCACCAGCATTAGCTAAGAATGGCCTTCCTAAGATGATAGGTGTATTGTAATCCTCCCTTATGTCCATGACTATAAAATCAATTGGGATAAAGAATTGACCTACACGCACTGACACGTTTTCTAGTATACCTGAGGGGTATTTGATAGAACGGTCAGCAAATTGTATTGACAATTTAGTTGGTCTTAATTCTCCTAACTTAAGTTTTTCGCATATGGTCATGGGCATGAGACTTATGCTGGCACCTAAATCGCATAGGGCCCTATCTATGACAAACTTTCCAATGACACAAGGTATGGAAAAACTTCCTGGGTCTTTTAGTTTAGGAGGCATATTATTTTGAAGAATTGCGCTACACTCGGCAGTAAGCATAACAGTTTCATTGTCCTCAATCCTCTTCTTATTAGATAAGATTTCTTTGAGAAATTTAGCATATGAAGGCATTTGGGTGATAGCTTCTGTAAAGGGTATTGTTAGATTTAATTTTTTTCGAAGCTCCACGAATTTCTTGAATTCCTCCATGCTTTTGGTCTTTTCAAACCTTTGAGGATAAGGAATGGGTGGTTTATAAGGTGGTGGAGGCACATAAGGTTTCTCTTTTGCTTTAGCCTCAACGCCATTTCCTCCTTTCTCTTTAGGTTGACTCTCTTTCTCAATTGGTTCGTAAGGCTTTTGTTGCTTGGCTGGCCTCTCAGTCCTAGGATCACTTGGTTCATCATACTGTGTTCCACTTCGTAGTGTCACAGCGTTCACATGTGCTTTAGGATTAGGCTGAGGTTGGCCGGGAAATATGCCTATTGGGGCACTAGTAGACGCTAGTTGTTGAGCCACTGGAGATATCTGAGTTTCAAGCATTTTGTTATGGGTGGCCATAAGATCAACTTTGTTAGCCAAACGGTTAATCACTTCATTTGTTTGACTATATCTGAGTCTCAGTGTAAGATTTATCCATCAATGCGCCACCAGCTGCGGCATCTATTGTTATTCTTGTATTGTACAAGAGACCATTGTAAAAGGTGTGGATCACTAACCAGTCTTCTAGACCATGGTGTGGGCAGAGTCTTATCATGTCCTTGTATCTTTCCCATGTTTCAGAAAGTGATTCATTATAACTTTGTTTAAACCCATTAATTTGAGCTCTTAGCATAAAAGTTTTGCTAGGTGGGAAGTATCTTGCTAAGAAAACTTTCTTCAACTCATTCCACGTGGTAACAGAGTTGGAAGGTAATGAGTGGAGCCAAGCTCTAGCTCTATCTCTTAAAGAGAAAGGGAAAAGACAAAGCCTAATTGCTTCGGGACTAACACCATTTGCCTTCACAGTGTCCGCGTATTGCAATAATATTGACAAATGTAGATTAGGGTCGTCACTAGAACTACCAGCAAATTGATTTTGTTGTACGGAAGACAACAAGGAAGGATTAAGCTCAAAACTATCTGCTTCAATAGCAGGGGCAGCAATGCTATTATGAGGTTCTTGTGAAGGAATAGTATAGAACTTAAGTGGACGTTTTGTGGATGGTCACCCATTTTTTTTTTTTGTTTAATTTTTTATTTTATTTTTGAATTTTTTGGATTTTTAAATCTTTTACTAAAAATTAAAATTGCCTTAATCTCTACGGTGTAACTACGGAGTTACAATGTCGACTAAATTGGTCCCCGGCAACGGCGCCAAAAACTTGATCGACGATTTGTGTATCAAAAATATTTTATAACTGCAAGTGCACAGTTTCGTCGTTGAGTTTTAAAAGATATCGAACCACAGAGACCAATAGTTGACCTACCGTAATTCTGTTGTTACTATGTAAATCTAAGGCGATGGATTTAGTTTAGAATTGTTTTAGAATTTAAAAGAAATAAAAAAAAGAAGAATTAAATTAATTAAAACGGGATATCGGTATGTAACTAATTAACCATCGGGAATTTAATAAATTAATAGTGCGCTAAAAAGAGTTTATTTTTCAGAAGAACTTTCTCAATTTAAAGGTTTAAACCTCACACTCTCGTTTTGTTGATAAAAACCATACTTTCTAGACTAGGAGTTTTACTGTCACTTTTCTACCACCTTAGTTTCGAAAGTATATTTTGAAAATCAATAAGTCCTAATTAATTCTAACGTGGCTCTCGCTCGTTCAAAAATTAATATCAAGTTTCTACGATCTAGTTAAAATCTCAAACTCTCGCTCTATTGATTTTAACCTTAATTGCTTTATTTTACTTTCGATCAAAAGCATAGGAGTTTTAAAATTAGAAACCCGAATCAGAAAAATAGTTTAATATGTGCGCGCGCTACATCATCATTAAATCCCCTTCGGAGAATTAAATTACATACCGATATCTAGGAATTTAGCTAGACATGGTAAAATAAATAAATAAATAAAAACAGTAAATTAAATAAAGCATAAATAAATAATTAAATAAAGACATAAAAAAAACCTGGAAATAAATGCTGAATAAACTTGACTGAAATAATCGGTACAAAATTCTTGACAGGAAAGTGAAAACATAACTGAAAACGGATTCCCGATGTGGAAATACTGTTACGGTTACTGTAACAAGAAACTAAAACTGTTTGAAAAGTAAAGAAAATAAGGCGTGTAAAATTCTGAGATTGAGTCTTCTATTTATAGGAGGAGTTTGGCTTCTACGATCCTCAAAATTAGGAGAGGATATGCTTCTCTTTTGATCTCATCCAACAGCCATCTGATTAGTATCAAATGTGTGCTTTCTGCCCACGATACGCGAAATTGGTTTTGCTGGAATTGGGCTTCTGTGGCGGGCGCCACCAGGCCAAATTCTGGGCTTGGCTGATTTTGCTTGTTTGCACCTCCTTTTTGCTGCGTTTTTGACCCTTTTTGCTCAATTCTCTTCTCCGACCTATTTTATTCGACATTATTGAAAATAAAACAAATACCAACATAAAAGCAGATAAAAGAAATAAAAACATATGAAAATGCAACTAAAGTTCACATAAACTAAGCTAAAAATACGATATGATTTCGTGTCATCAGAGGTGTCTGGTTTTGGACTTGGTAGAGCGGGTTACGATCTGATGCCCCGCAACTGCAAAGTGGGTAAAGAAAATAGGAGTTACCAAACTTATGTTATCAGCACTTCTCTCTATATGATCATTATCACAAACAGGTTTCCTACCATGGGCGTGTACAAGATAATGAGCTTAATGTGATTGCGCCATAATGAAAAGGGTGAAAAGAAACTTAAGGAAAAGGTAGAGTTAAAAGGAAATACTTCAGGTTTTTCTCTGTATGATGGGAGACCAACAATGTTTGGTTTTGTGTCATTACGGTGCTTTTGGTATTGTTAGCTATTATTTGATTTTCATTTCTTAGCCGGCAGCCACGTACCATTAGAGTAGTCGTGTCTTGTGTTGAACCTATGCTATGCAATTCACCATTTTTATGCTTATGGACAAGCAAAAGTTCTAGTGTGGGGGAATTTGATGACACGAATTCATATCGTATATTTAGCTTGATTTTCATGAACTTTTAATTGCATTTCATCTGTTTTTATTTCTTTTGTCTCTTTTTATGCCTGTATTTGTTTCTATTTCAGATTTGTTGAATAAAATAGGTCGGAGAAGGAAAGTGAGCAAAAAGCACAAAAAATGAAACAAAAAAGGGGGTGCAAACACAAAATCACGTAGGTCCAGCCCAAAGGGGCATTTGCCCCCATCAGCCTAGTGTGGCGCCTGCCATGGGCCTGTGGTGCCCGCCACATGTTCAAATTTGTGAAAAACAATTTTCCTGATCGTATGAATTTGCAGCGTTCGATCCATTTTGTTTCCCTTACTGTACGACAACTGATTCTCCTAAAAAGCAAGCTTATCTTTTACTAAATTTTAGGATCGTACATCATATATTTTTCTATAAATAGCGAAGACAAAAACAAAAATTTCTCTCCTTCCTTTTACGTACTTTATCAGTCAGTTTACAGTCTTAGTTTAATAAACTGTAGCAGTATTTCCACACCGGGAATCTGCTACGAATTTTAATTACGTATTTGCATCAACAATTTTGTACCGGATTTATTCAAGTGTCTTAGTTTAATAAACTGTAGCAGTATTTCCACACCGGGAATCTGCTACGAATTTTAATTACGTATTTGCATCAACAATTTTGTACCGGATTTATTCAAGTATTCAATTCCAGTTTTCCATTCAGTTATTTTACTAGGTTTTTTTATGCCCTTTATTTACTGTTTATTTATTATGTCTTATTTAATTTTCTGTTTTTATTTAATTGTTTCTTCTCCTATGTCTAGCTAAATCTTTTGATATCGGTATGCAATCCTAATTTACCATAGGGGATTTAGTAATTATTCGGCGCGTTAATATTTGAACTATGTTTCTGATTCTGGTTTCTATTTTTAAAACAATTTATTTAAGGTTAAAATCAATAGAGCGAGAGTTTGAGGTTTTAATCAGATAGTAATTACTGTATATTAATTTTTGAACAAGCGAGAGTCACGTTAGAATTAATTAGAACTAATTGGTATTCAAAATATACTTTCAAAATTAGGTGGTAGAAAAGTGATAGTAAAACTTCTAGTGGAGAAAATATGGTTTTTATCAATAAAACGAGAGTGTGAAGTTTAGACCTTTAAACCGAAAATGCTCTTCTGAAAAATAAATACTCTTTCGCGCGCCGTTAATTTACCGAATCTCTGATGGTTAATTAGTTACATATCAATATACCGCTTCTTAATTAATATAAATCTTTAATTTAAATTTCTAAATTTCTAAAAGTCTCATTAGCCTTAGATTTATATCGTAGCAATAGAAATACGGTAGTTCGACTATTGGTCTCTATGCTTCGATATCTTTTAAAACTAAAACGGCGTGACTATGCACTTGCGGTCTCTGATGAAAAATATTTTATACACAAATCGTCGATCAAGTAACAACAAGAAGTACGATCATTACAAGAAATTTTTACACTTGCAACCAACATTTGGGAAATACATCCACGTGAGCATTGTTGGCAGGGTTAGGAAAAAGGAACATTTGCGAGGAAATTATAGTAATTTTCGTCGCAAATGTCAGGCCATGTGACCGTTGCTCACACATGATAAAGCATGTGCGTTGGTCTATGCCATTTGCAAGGAAACTCTTATAATTTTCGTCGCAAAAGTCTTTCCATGTTGACCGTTCTAATACTACATCACACGCATCTGACAACGCGTATTACAAAGCCATTTGCGAGGAAAAATATTCAAATTTTGTCGTAAATGTATTTAGCCGTTGGGACAATCTATCTGTTGGTAAAGTACCCCTTCCTTCCTTCCTTCCTTCCATCCCTTCCTATAAATACATAACTAATAATTTTTTTTCCATTCATTCATTCATTCATTTTATTTTTAACCTACTGGGCCTTCAGGCCCAGTTCAGTCCCAGTTCCCTTTTTTTTCGTTTTGTTTTTTGACCTAGGTTTATACTTACACTCAGTTTTTATGTTTACACCCCCTTTTAATTTTTTTTTGATGCGTTTTGAAAAACAAAATTTAATTTTTTCTTAATTTATTTTTTGTTGTTGTTCTACATGCCATGTTTATCATGATGCTTTGTTTCGTCATTGCAATATATTCGTGCATATTTTGCTTAGTTATTTGATCAGGTTATTTCTATCATATAATGCATTTCGATAAATGTAAGTGCATCATGTGACTTATATGATCTTTACTTCGAATTTCGATACTTCTCATGAGTATTCTTTTCTTCTTTTTGATAATGTCAAAGGGGGAGAAAAGATTGGCAAGCATAAGCTATGGATGAAGCTTTGAGTCTTCGGATCCGTTGTTCAACATATGTGCAAGATGGCATCAACTAAGGTGGAGCTTCGCAAATGGTTAGCCTTGTTGTTGTTTGTGTCTGTATCTTAAAGCTATTTGTAAATTGCATCTTAGGTAGGCTTAGTTAGCTTATGCAATAGTTTTGACAATTATCAAAAAGGGGGAGAATGTTAATGCACCAGTTCCCCTCCGAGTTTTAATAATTGTCAAAACACATGGAAATAGAGTAGAATATGTTTAGGCAACAATTGAAATTGACTTGACAGCAAAAACACTTTTTGAAACTTTAAAAAATCAAATTTTAGGTGTTTTGTATCGATACATACATACCTGTATCGATACAAATATCCTGAAACTTGTTCAGGCTGATTACTACGCATTTGTATCGATACAAATTGCTCTCATTGGAGTCAGAGGAGCCTCTGTGTTTCGAAACACACTTGTATGTTTCGAAACACATGCAGACTCTCCTGAAACCAGAGAGAGCCTTGTGCTTCGAAACACACCTTTGTGTTTCGAAACATATCAGTCATAACTCTGTTTTTCTGGTGTATGTATCGATACATACGCGTGGTTGTATCGATACAAGAACACAAATCTTCCTACTGTCAATTGCTTGTATCGATACACACTGATGCATGTATCGATACAAGTCTGTTAGATTATGCCTAAATTTGCTCAATTTTATTTTCATTATAAATAGCTTTATGTGTTTTTGTTGTAAGCGTGAGAAACCAGTATTGAAGAATTTTTTGATCAAGATTGTTGAGAGTTTTGCATCAAAAAGCATTCAAGAGCAATCATCATCTTCCTTCTTATCTCTATCAAATTGAAGATTGAATATGGGTTCAATTGGAGTTTCTTAGAAGATCTTGAAGGATAACGTTCGGGGAAAATTCACGGTGAATCAAAATTTGTCATCCGAGTTGATTGGGTCTTGAAGGTAGTGTTTCTCATCCGGATTCAAGTGTTGCTTGAATGTTACAATTCGATTTGGCGAGGGAATTATTCGGATGATCATCACAGGTTCTTGGTTGAAGATAGCGTGAAGGATTGATCGTTGGGAACAATAATTGAAGACAAGATCGAATTGGGGTTTGCGCAATTACAAGACGGAGCTATGTTGAAGATGGTGAAGATCGTGTAATCGAGTCTGTATCTTGCATATTGTATCGTTTGTAATTTGTGCATTGTTAAAGAGATTTTCCGAAGTAAAGTCTCAACTTATCCTTTTGATAAGTTGGGGGGAGACGTACCGGCCCACTGCGAGGACGACGCGAAAGCTGGGAACTCCCTGATCACTCCCTTGCGTATCTCTCTATCCCTTATCTCTTTACATTCTATTTTGTTATTTACTCGCATACATAATTTCGTCATACACGCCACGTGTTCGACGAAATTATTGTGTGATCACTTGGTTTGCTATACGACTTTTCAATTCCGCGATTTGTGTGTGAGACAATTTTTAATAGAAAAACTTTATTTGAAAATTGCTTGACTTGTTAATTTGGATTGCATTCCTTGTATCACCTTCATTCCTTGTATCACCTTTGGTCGAGGTGCAATAGACTACCGATCTAGGTAGCTTCCGCGCTTACTCGATTGATTTACGAAAAATCGTAGTTGTTTGTTTGGAACGCTTTAGTTCTTCCTTTAAATCTTCATCTTTTTCTTCCATTCAACAAAATTTCTACTCAAATATACTTCCAAATATCATAAATCTATCTTATTTATATTCTTTTAAACACAAAAAATCAAAATCCTAAATTCTCCACAAACCTTAAAAACCTAGATTTTCAATAAACCCGAAAATCAAATCCTTCTTTTAATTTAGTGTAGTATGTAGCATATTTCAATAAACCCAAAAGAAATTTCTTAATTTAGTGTTGCAATTTTGTTAGTTTATAGTATGTAGCATATTGAATTGATCAAGCCATGACTAATGCTAACGGGCAACAGCATAATAAGTATCAAAACAATAACACTGTCATGTTTTCTAAACAAAATTATTTGGGTTTTCATTGCCATGACACAATTAATTAGCACACGGGAACACAAATTGCAATGGAGGTGACTGAAGATTGCAAATTTTTTTTTTCCAACAATTGCAAATATGGGTTCTTACAAAAGGATTTGATTTTTTTTTTTTATAAATTAAGAGCGTCATAGTATCAAGGTGTAAATTAACATCCCAACTAGATTGGCACATCAAGATACCCCCATTCTATAATCTTAGCTAATAATAATATTAATATATATAGAAAAAGAAAAGTGAACTATATACAAAGTTGGGGGGGCTAACCAAACCCCAACAGAGGCTTCAAGGCCTGAATAAGAGGCGGGAGGACATCCCACCAACAATAATCACTGATGGAATGCCCATGTGCAACTAACCTGTCCGCACACATATTACCTTCTCGGAAAATATGTGAATGTCTAATATTCAATCCAAGTGCCAAAGCATTATACCAACGGTTCCGAAGCGGCCAAGGGACTAAATCAGGATGAGAGAAGGATGCCAAAGCGGCCGTGGAGTCGCTTTCAACCCAAATGTTATGCCATCCCATGCGATCTGCCCTCTCCAAAGCCAAACAAATCGCCATCAATTCCGCCGACAAAACAGAGTCATGGCCTAAATTATGTGCAAAGGCACCTGCCATCCACAACGGAACCATCAGTATTAACCTTCAACCAAAGTATTAGAGGGGGCTGCCAAGTAACCGGAACAATAGTTGGCGCATTGCGAAGCCGAGGATTAAGGCAAAAATTGTGTAAAACCGATGCCTCAGAAGCAACACTCTAACCTTTTAATAAAGGAGCAGACAAAGCAACCGCAGAAAGAATTTTAATTTTGGCGGCATTAAGAGTAAACCCATGATCATTGAATTTTGCACCATTCCGAGCCAACCAGATAGCATGGCAAGTATGGACAATAGAAGCCCGCGCAACATTGGGCACAAAGTCACTCCACCAGGGGGGCAGATTGTCGAACAGTGAGAATACAATATTCTGAACTAACACATATAGAAGAACAATACCTAGCCAAGACCAAAGCTGGGAAGAAAAAGCACAATGGAGGAAAATATGATCCATGGTTTTAAAAGCTGACCGACATAAAACACAAATGGAAACAACAATGCACCCCCGCTTCCGGAGATTATCATCTGTGGGCATTTGATTATGTAAGCAACGCCAAACAACAAAAGAAGCCGACGGTGGAATCGCCGGAGACCATAACCAAACTGCCCATGGCAACACCATCGAAGTAGGCAATAAAAAATCAGAGGCATTCTTAGCCGTGAGTATACCATCAATAGAATGCGACCAGACCAATCTATCCGGCAAAGGAACCAATGGTAACACGACCTTTACTATTCTGTGAGCCACCGCTAAATTGCAGAATGTAATGCAATGTGTAATATTCCAAGAATTGTTATGAATGAAATCACTAACCATACCGCGCAAAGAATTTTGAACCGGGGGCGGTATCTGAAGAAGGACAACCATGCCGTCACCCAACCAATTATCCGACCAAAAATTTATGTTTTCCCCCGTTCCCACTAACCAACGGGAATTTTGCTGCACTATATCGAAAGAAGACCGAATGTCGGGCCAAACCGAGGAACTAGCAAATGACGTAATCGGAGATCCATGACGCAAAAACCACCTCCTACCCATGACCGCCCATTCATCATTGGAGGACAAAAATTTCCAACAAAGTAGCAACATCAAAGAGGAGTTAATATGAGCAAGAGAGTGAAGTCCCAAATCGCCGTACTCGAAAGGTTGACAAATAGTATGCCAAGCAACCTTGCACACATTGCATGTAGAGACATCCCCACTCCAAATAAAATTACGAATCCAACGATCTAATTTTTTCAATAGAGCATGCTGCCAAACATACACTTGAAAATAATGTATAAGCATACTATGAATAACAGAACGCACCAATTGCACTCTTCCCATAATAGAAAGAAGACAACCTTTCCAAGTGGCTAATTTAGTTTTAACGGTCAGCCAGAGGACGAAGATATATGCTCTTAGGTTTGCCAACAAAAATAGGGAAGCCCAGATAAGTGAATGGAAATGCCCCAACCTGAAACCCCAAAAGATTAGCCAACCTAACTCGCCTTGCATTAGAAATAGCACCAGTATAGAACTTGCTTTTAGCATTGTTAACCAGCTGGCCAGAGGATTCCCCGTAAAGTTGCAAAATTAACAACAACTTGACAATATTAGACTTGGAAGCCTTACAAAAAACCATGATATCATCCGCGTATAAAACATGAGACGGTACCGACATGCCACGACAAAGACGCATAGATTGCAACTCCCCCACTGCCATGGAATTAGCAATGCTACGGCTAAGCACCTCCTCCGCCAAACAAAAAAGGAGAGGCGATAGCGGGTCACCTTGACGAACACCTCTGTAACAAGGGAAGAAACCAACATAATGACCATTAACCAGCACAGACAACCTTGCTGAATGTAGAATAGTCTCCACCCATGCACAGAAAGAAGGATGAAAACCAAACTGACGAAGCACTGAAATCAAGAATTTCCAATTCAAAGTTTCAAAAGCCTTTTGAATATCAATTTTCAAAGCAATGTTGCAAGCAAAACATTTTTTGGAAAGTACATTAACCGCCTCCGAAGTGACAATAACACAATCAAACAACTAACGACCCGGAAGAAAGCCACACTGATTAACCGACACCACCCTTGCCGCTATCAAAGCTAACCGATCTGCAAGTATCTTGGTGAGAATCTTAAATTGAAAATTTGCCAAGGCAATTGGCCGGAAATGAGTTTTTTAATTTTTAATAAAAATATGTTTTAAAAATTAAGATAGAATTATTTTATTTTTTTAATAAATTAAAATGAGAAAATGAGTTTATGTGTGTGGATTATAATAGATAAAGGGTCAATTTGCTTCAAACAAAAGATAAATGACCAAAGAGCTAGAAATTAAAAAGATAATGGACCAATTTATTACAAACAAAAGATAAAGGATTAAAATGTTACAAATAAATAAGATAAAGGACCAATGGTATATTTTTGCCTATTAATTATTAGTATTATTATTTATTACTTTATATTAACAAATTAACAAAAAAAATTATTTGAAAGAAACAATAGTGGCGCCACCACCGACTGTGTTTCAAAATTAAACTCCCCCACCCCTTAATTAATTAGTTATAATTTTTTTATTATTTCTTTTTATTTTAATTAAGTACATTATTTAGGTAGTTAATTAGTTTTGAATAAATTTGTATAGTTTAATAATATTATAATGTTAGTCTTTTAAAATTATTTGTTAAATAATGTTAATTAATTTTGTAAAATAATGTTATATATATATATATAGTTTATGTATTAGTTTGTCTTGATTAAAAAAATTAGTTAGTAAAAATAATGTTAATTTGTAAAATTAAACTTGTTATAATATAAAAATTTGGTATAATTTTTTTAATATTTATTTATATTTTTTAGGGTACACTACAACAAATTCAACCTATAGCCACGGACAAAATCGGTTGGTAAAGGTCGAAAAACCGTGCGTATAAGCCGAAAAACTTATACCGACCCCAGTTTTCTTCCGTGTACTTTATGTATGCTGTACCAACGGAATTTTCCGTGGCAATAGCCTATAGCTATGGCGTTTTCAGCCGTTGGACAATATCTAATAGCTATACCCACGGACATTACCAACTATTGTAAATCACTTTACCCACAGATTTGTCTGTGGGTATAGGTTTTTTTTTTTTTTTTTGCATTTTTACACATTGTACACACTTTCTAAATAATAATAATTTCCCAAAGTACATTAAAATCCAACAATTTCACCTAACTACAATTTTACCTAACTAAATCTCTCAAAATTAAAATTGCACGAAATAACTTGGAGCAGAACAAAACTGGTACAAACTTGAAAGCAAAATGACAACCATTTTTACTTCGAATCCATCACAAAATTACAACTCTAAAAAACTAGCAACGACTTACACTGTTACTTTTAATCTCTCTCTTCAATCTTCGTTAGTGTCTGTACTTAGAGAATCCATTGAGTCATCCCTCCAAGGTATATGACTTTGTATCTCTTGCACCAATTGAGATGGTACATAACTAACTACATTGACTACGTTTATGGAACCTGAAAGGTGAATAGTCTTAATTAAATATTAAATTCAATGGAACACTCTTACACATGAATAAGCAAGGAGGCCTAAAAACTTAGGCACTTATACTTTATTTGCACATTAACACTCACAAAAACTTATTGGATATACTAGTAAAGATGGAAATAGGAAAACTCTAACTTGTAAAGAAATCTCTGATTCACAAACTAGATTAAAAGAGCTCCGAGACATAAAAGATATGCAAATTTCTTCAATAAAGATTCTTTGGTACATAAAATAGATTTTGCTCAGCAGTCAGAAATTGGTCTTTTCTTCAACTCCCTTTTATCTACAAAGTCATATATAAAGACAGTGTTTTCAGTGTACACATTAGATGCAAATAGTACCAATAAATGCATATAGAAAATGAAAGTATGTGCTAGTTTATCACCAATCAATACCCATACCTTACCCAATATTGATCATTTTCTCAATTTTATCACCAATTACCACATCCATATATCATGTTTGTTTTGTTCTTCCTGAAACATTAAAAATAGATGAAACAAAAACAAACAATAACATCTGACAACAAAAAAACAATAACAACTTCCATCCAATCGTGACACTAATTGCAAAACATCATAAATATTGACACTAATAATATTCACACATAGATACAAGACCTGTAGCAAACAGAAAGTTAATAGTTCAAATACAAACAAATACAATACGGGCTTCAATTTAACACTAAATAGACACAAGACTCATAAACTCCAGCAATAAACTGCCACATATGGGCTTGAATTTAACACTAAATAAACTATGGCAACAAACTTAAAATCAAAAGGCACAAACCAGAAAACTAGAGAAAACCAGAAAAGTATAGGATATAAGACTAGAGAAAACTGGAAAAGTATAGAATATAAGACAGAAGTAAAGGAAACACAATGATGATTGAGGGGTGTTTGGAAGAAGAAACTTACAATTTCTCAAGGTTTATCAAGGAACCAAGGAAAATCTTCTATGAAGTTATTATATGAAAGATCCCTAATAAAAAGAATAAATCATCCTGAGTTGAAACACTATGGTTTGTTAAATATAATTAAAGTTAGTGAATACATTACCAATTGGTCCATATAAGAAATTATAGCTTAAACAAAATATAAATTAAACTCATAGTAATTATGAAAGTGGTAATTAACTTAACTAAATACTGTTTCAAGTGGACTTGTCAAGTGCAGAGAGAAAGCCAAACTCACTCTTTTTTTTTTCCTTAAATGAAGTAATCATTTTCTTCAATTGACCTTCAACAAATCAAATAGTATATATGATAAACAATTGAATACAAATAAAATAAATAAAAAGTTTGAAATTAGAAAGAGTGCAAACCTGTAAATTTGTCGATGGAATCATAACCTTAGCACACAAACAATAGGGCAAGTACCTGTAAATTTTTATGCAAACAATTGATCCACAGTCAAGTACAAAGTCAAGTACCACTTACTGATTCTCCAATATGTTTCATTTGGTTAGCTATAAATTATGAGTAACCATTATTTATTTGCTTATTTCCTCTAACAAACCTCATTGTGCAAAAATAAAGACATTTAATTTCTGCAGAATAAACCAATCCAAATAAGAGCTATTATGAGTCCAATAATTACTTCTCACTTTTCTTGCCCTTGGTTTCAAGCTATTTGTATTGTTCCAACCCAAATTGCAGAAAAACTAATGTTTATTTTCAAGTGGGAGAATTGCTATAACACATTTTTGGGGACAATATAAGACAATGTTACATTTTATTCAATTACAAATAGTAAATTTTTGTTAACTTATCCTAAACAGAATAATTGAGTTTCAATATACAATATTAATGCAAAACGATTATGCAGACATTTAATTATTACCACTTTCACCATCTGATGCATCTGCAATCCGCGAAATGGCGTCAACAAGAGCCTGCTCATGCTTCTATAGAAGAGTAGAATCAACAATCAGAATATGAACAATAATCACGGGGATGATAGTTGACAATAAGGAATTTCATGATGGTTAGTAACTGTACTTTGAGCATTTGCTTTGCTTTCTCAAGTTGCACATAATCTGGAAGACTTGTAGCAAAATCTCTTTCCACCTGTTATGACATAAGTATTATTAAAAGCTAACTTCTTTATCATTTTCTCATTCTCAATGAGGTTTTTTAGGCATTTCATAACTACCTCTTTAAATTGACGGGGATGCAAATACACATATTCAAAGATAGGGTCCAAGATGAAAATATTTATATCTTAAACACTACAAAACATATACATGATTAAGAATGAAAAACACATTGTTCACAATAGACCTACAATTCTTAGATTGTAGGAAAAACAATAGAAAATATAAATACCTAATTTTATAGGTTTTAAGGATGATAATGGCAAACCTGAAGCAGTGAGAGTAGTGCTGGGGGCTTAGCAAGGGAAAGAAGAAGGTGGAAAAGAGTTCACAAAAACAGGGGCAAATCATACAAACAAAATTTCCACATAATTATTCTACACCTAACCATAAAGTTCAAGTACACACACAAAGAGCACATAATCACGCACCTACCAGCCGGAGAATTGAGAACAACTTTCGGCAAATTCCCTTCACCTTCTGTATCTCTCACTCCCAAATTAGTTGTTTCTTTGTTTGTCAAACTCGCAAATACCATTCCACTACAAGCCATAAAATCATAAATTGATAGATAAAAAGAGAAAAAGCTAAAGTTTCTGAAACATCACTGTGTTCACATAGAATGCCATAAAAGAAGCCATCGCCATTTTTTTCTCCCAAATTTCAGTTTCAACCACAACACTAATTTTAATGGAAGAGGGGCGATACAGAGGTTAAGGGTGACGCCAAAATTGAACGCTGGAGACAGATAATTGTTGATGAAGACACGGTTATAGTCGTCGTCTTGCCGACATTGAAATTCAGGGCGGCAAAATTAAGCTCGTATATGGCAGGAGTGTTGTGAGAGAGAGTGGAGAATTGAGAAATTGGAGCAAAGAGAGAACGAGATCTAATGGGAATCAAGTTTGACCATGTTAGGTTAGGGTTTGAGCAATTTGATTTTTCAATTTAGAGAGGAGGGAATGAAAACTAAATTGAAGAGAATATTGCCGCGTGGTGTTATCTACACCCACGGTTTTTGTATGCTATATACCTACGGATTGAACTGCCGTAACTAAAAGTATCCGTGGCTATATGGCAAATTTCTTGTAGTGGTATATAACTTGTTTTTGCACAAGTTATATTGTTATTGGATGGTAGAGTTCATTATATTGCCGTTGTACATTTCGACATTTATTTCAGCTTAGTTTATCTAATTTATTTTAAATAAATCTTAAAAAAATATCTATTTAGTTTATCTAATTTATTTGTAGTAAAAATATGTTATTTTGTAAAGAACCTTGTTTGTAAATGATATTAGTTACTAAAAAAGTTGGTTAGTATGAAAATATGTTAGGTTAGTGAATGATATGTTGGTAGTAAAATATTTAGTTTAATAATGTTTGTTAAAAATATTATTTAAATAATATTAGTAAAAATAGTTGTAAAGAAATAATTGTTAAAAATATTAGTTTACTAATGTTTATTAGAAAAAAATTGTAATATAATAAATATATGTTTAAAGTAATTTCTAGTTGAGTAAACTTTTACAATAAAAATTGTTAGTTTGTAAATATATTAGTTAGAAAAAATTAAATATGTTATAAACTTGTTAGTAAAAACTTATGTAGTAAATAGACTTGTTAGATTGCAAATAAAATATTAAACTTGATTAATTTTTATTATAGCAACGACTCAATATATAGATGAATCAAATTAGATCTCAACGAAGTTGGATGTACGAAAGAAAATATCCAGGTATGAGGTTGATTAAAGCTTGTTTTAAGGAAGAAGTTGAACAATTTGGTGCGCACGCGATGTCACTAGAAGATTTTAAGAGACAAGGAGGGATAAGATGTCCGTGTAGGTTGAATAATACCTAGATTGATGTCAATACGCACAATTCGAGCAGTGAAGTGCATGCGGAGTGTGAAAACTTTGATTTGATGAAAGATATGGTTGATGACGCTCTCGAGGTGAATCTGTCGTACGAAGGGGGCGGCGAAGAGGAAATAATCCCGAACCAGAAAGCGCTAGAGTTTTATGCAATGATGGAGGAAGTGAACCGACCGTTGTATGAAGGATCGTCTGAGTTAAAGTTATCCGTGTGCGTGAGGTTTTTAGCCGTCAAGTCAAATTGGAATGTACCTGAAGATTGCTTGGAGTTCTTTAACAAGTTGATGTTGTATGTGTTGCCTGTAACAGACAACCTGCCGACTAGTTATTACGAAGCGAAGAAGTTGGTGTTGAAGTTGGGATTGGGAGTTAAGAAGATCGACTGTTGCGTTAATGGGTGCATGTTGTTCTATGACAACGAGTTCGGTACGAATGATGGTGCTCAAGAGAAGTGTAAATTTTGCAGTGCACCGAGGTATTAAGTCTGCAACAGTGATATGCATCGTAAGTAGAAACAGGTGTCGGTTAAGTCAATGTTTTATCTGTCATTGGTACCGAGGTTGCAGAGATTGTTTGCATCATAGAAAACTGCGGTTAAAATGAAATGACATCATCACAGCGAAATAAATTCAAATGTGATGTGGCACGTGGAAACATTTTGATGAAATACATCCTGATTTTTGTGAATGATCCACGTAATGTAAGACTTGGATTGTGCTATGATGAATTTACTTCTTATATCTAAGCGTCTGCAACGCCGTATTTTTGTTGGTCAATTACTGTCACTCCGTATAATCTTTCTCCTGAGCAGTGGCGAAGCTAGAAAATTTATAAATTTCGGGCAAATATCAAATTTAAACAAAAAATTTAGTTTTGCAATAAAAATTCTCAGTTTTGCCCTATATTAATCTTTAAGAATTTCAATTTTACTCTAAACTAACTTTTAAAACACCAAAATTTTTGTTTTACAATGAAAAATCTCAATTTTAAACAAAAAAATTCAATTTTACCATAAATTACTCTTAAAATATCAAAAAGTTTCGACCGAGCCCGGGCTACAGCCCTAGCAGCCCATATGGTGGAACCGCCCATGACTTATTTGGTTCATGAACTTAGTCCAACGAACTAATTGTCAAATCAAATTTCAAACTTTATTTGAATTGGTTCGATTCATTGTCAGTTCTATATGTCGAGAAAAAAGTAATGAATACATCTAATAATTTGCAAATTGACTTATATTTAAAAATTAGATATTTTTTTTAAAAAAAGTACTTATAATGAAGACCGAGGGAGTAATAATTAATCAATAATTTCAACTTTTTGTTTATATTAATCTTACGGGTTCTACTCCTCTTCACCACCTTCTCTCTCTCTGGTTGTATTAATCTTGCACGATGTTGTCAACATCGATAAAAAAAATTCATTATATATATTTTTTAATTAGTATAACAAAATTGATGAAATATCAATTATTTATAAATTGAAAGGAGTATATGTGTATGTTTAATGTTTTGTGGGTGAGAAAATTAGATTTTGACAAAATTGATTCTAATAAAAATGGATTTGAATCAATTTCAGACTCAGAAGCTAAAATTTTTACCTTCATGTAGAATTAATTATCTCCTATAAAATTGAAATCAAAAGTCAAAACTATTTTCCACCTATGATAGGTCAAGCTCTCTCCTCAGTATAATTTATCCTAATTCCTTTTTTTGAGAGAAAACAGAGGCAGCTAGGTAACTACTAGCCACACTGTAGTAACAGAATTAGAATTTAGACTATTCCCATGTTGTCTCACTATTAATGTTCTATATGTTAGATTAAATTCTTGCACATATATGAACACAAACCATCATTCATTCAATCAATACTTTATCAGAAAACAAGTGTTTTCAATTTCAATTCTAATGAAAAAAAAAAATACTCTGATTTGAATTCAATGCATGCACGTTACAATGTTACATTATTAGTGAATAAAAACACATTTAATTCTCCTTGCATGCATTAGCATTACACACCTTCTCCTCCTCAATGAATGTCAGCTTTTTTATGTTTGGTCCTTTTATCCAAAAGCACGTTGTGATGTTCCATTGATGAACCAACCAAGTTGGTTTCAGATAATTAATTGAAAAGGGTGGTTCTGGTTTCTTAGGTAGACTCTCATCAGCTATGTAATGCCCCTCAGGTACAGAATGTTGCTCTTTGGAACCATTATAGCATAGGCTTATATTATAAATTTCATTGCCCAATTATGCTCAAATATCGTTTTTGACTTCATATCAACTTTTGTTGACATTTTTAGTATATGGAATATAGATTAGATATATACTACGTACTCCCTGTCTCCCTCAGTCTCATTTTAAGTGTCACAGTTAACTAAATCACACATTTTAAATAAAATGTGTAAATGAAAGTGAGAGAATATGACTTTTACTAAAATACTTCCTTTTTTTTATTGATAGTAGACATATTAGAATATTTAAAAGTAGATATTTGAGTGTACTTTTTCTCTTATCTAATGATTGTTTTAAGAAATAAAATATGAAAAACCAATGTTACAAATAATATAAGACATTTATTTTGGGACAAACAATTTTGGCAAGTAGGATATTTATTTTGAGACGGAGGGAGTATTTTTTTGGTAGAGTAGAATTCCACCTTTTAAAGATGAATAAGTGGATGTATTAGAGTGAGTTTAAACTATGATCCTGCACATTATGTATAATGTTCCAACCACCTGAGCTGATCTCCTGAGGACATATATATGAGTTATTTAATATACTAAAGAAATCATGTTTTTTTTATAGTAACTAGTATCGGAAGAAGTTTTTGTAAACTTGACTTAGTTGATAGAGACATTACATATAAAGGGAGAGGATTGTAATTCTAGTACGTTCTATTATTCATCTTTAAAGATTTGAATTGAAACATGTATTTAAAAATCATGTTATTTTATTTTATTTTATTTTATGTTTGGTGATAATTGATTACATCAAAGTGTTATGTGTGATTAAAAGAATAATAGCAGAGAATATATATTTGAAACAAATAATAGGACAGAATATATTCCAAAAAAAACCGATGCAAATCAATTAAAATGTCTGAACCAAATAAATTAGTTTGATTTAATTTTATTTTTGAAAAACACAAAAAAGGAACTAATCAAACTAATCAAGAATTTTTCGGTTTGGACACTAAATTCATCCAAAAAACTAATTTAAACCGGTCCAATTACGTCCTAATATATACTAGCAAATAAATTCAAATAAGTCCATCTATGGTCATCTTAGTATTTTATTTGAGTTTTTGAATTTCAAAATAAACTTGATTGATTTGTTTCCACTATTAAAGTGTAACATCAAATATATATACCGACATAGTATAATTCTTATATGTAATTTATAAATGGGTTAATAGATATATAACCCCTGTAAAGTACATGATTTTTGCAATATTCCTTGAATTTTTTCAAGCATTACATTTTGCGGGGGTTTTTTCTTTGCGGCAGTTTAAAACCCCCACTAAAATTATATTTTGCGGCGGTTTTTATTTGCGGCGGTTCAAAACCCCCACAAAATGTAATGGTTGAAAAAGTCTAAGGGTATTGCAAAAATGCAAACATTACAGGGGGTATTCTCAAAAAAATATTTTACAGGAGATATTGCAAACATCATATACTTTACAGAGGTATATACCTATTAACCCTTTATAAATTGTCATTGGTCAAGTTGAATTGAAGTCAATTAATGAGGTTTGGTAAAAATTTCTGACCAAAATTGTGATGTATCAAGGTCTCTTTATCTGCATATCCGAGGTACTATAGTTAATGTCTCACTATTGCTTTAATAACTCACTCTTTTTTTCTCAACTCAAACCCCTTATATCTTTTTCACTAATATCATCACCAATTCCTTCTGCTTTGTCTCCACTCTCTCACCACATGATTTTCCTCTTTCTCTCTGTCTCTATCTCAATCTCTTTTTTGCCTTATTTGTTTTGTGCTATTGCTATACTTCAAAAAACTTATTTTTTTCCTTCCTATTTTTGAATCAACATTTGTACAATGAGAATATCCAAGTTGATATTGATAATTATGATGTTCCTTTTGTTATCTACTTATGTTGGTTCCAACATGATTGTTAGAAAATCTTTGCTTGTTAGAAATTTGTTTGATGCTCATGCAAAGAAGATCAAGAAGACAAGTGATCAAACACTTCATGTTCACAAGTGCAACACCAAGAGACACAAGTTTGGTCATTATTTGTCATGCTATAAGAAGAACACAAATTTTGATGAGATGAGACTTGTTCCAACAGGTCCAAATCCATTACACAATAGGTAGAAGCTAGAGTATTTATTCATTAGTTTAATTTGTAGCAAGAAATTAACAGTTCATAACATGATTTTTTTTTGTTCTTTTTCTTGAGTTAATTTAGTTAATTTTTGTTTCTCTATTTTAATGTTTTTTTTAGAAGAAATGTAATTATACAACTTCTAAATTAGTTTCTCAATTCAAAATTTTCCCCTTCCTAATTAATTCTCTTTTTTATTATGTGATTTGTTATATTTCATTTATGGGTAAATGAGTTATATCCCCTATAAAGTTGGTCAGTTTTACAATACGCCCTATAATGTTTTTTTGAGATCCCCCTGTAACGTTAGATTCTTTGCAATATCATTTTAAAACAGTTTAAAAACCTCGTTAAAAATATATTTTGCGGCAATTATATTATAGTTTATTGAGTCAAGAGAAGTATTGAAAAGAATCAACATTACATGAGAAAAAAAAATTTACAGAGGTATTATAAAATTGACGAACTTTACTGTATTAACCCATTTACCCTTCATTTATCATTACAACAAGAAGCTAGTAGTATGTTACATGCATTTTGTTATCGTAATCTTATTCCAAACACCGTGAAACATTAAATATTTTTTTTTTTGGTATGGCGTGAAACATTAAATATGATCACCTCTCCCAATTAAAATTCGAACATTATAACTTGCCAGGTTATCGGAGATATGATCACCCTTTTCGCTAAACTGAACCATCATTGATAGTGTAAGGTACATGAGATATGTGATTAAACTCCAATAGAAAAATATGTCCTAACCAAGATTTTAAATAGTTATTTATCGTTTAAAATAATTAAGTGTACTAGTACAATAGAATTTGTCTATTGTATTGTAGAAACTCTTAACTTTTTTGGGTGAATAATGTAAAACCATACTATTATCTTTTTCTTTTCTCAAATTATGAATTTAAAATCACATTAATTAGCGTATAGTTATTTACTTCCGCATTGTTTATTGACATTTAACTACACAACTAGTAAATATTACGTGCATATTTGAATTGACAGTGAATTGAGTCTGATCATAATTTTTCTAAAAACTATGCTTTACAATTTCTAGACAACAGTCACAACACCACATAATTTCACCATGATTCCAAATTCAACAAAAAAAAATTCAAAATAATTTTGTTTAATTTCTTTGCTGAACTAAGCATATTACATGTATGTACTACAGCACATTGTATATAAAGAAGAAGAAAAAAACAGAGCATATTGGTAAATTAATAAATAAACCGCATTGAATGCATGTCGGAGGAAGAATTGAATTGAATGTGATACATACCTGTAAGATATCTCTGCCATGCATGCAGCAATATTAAAATCTAATGGAAAGAGTTTAAACACATACACATATTATATGCTGTCGTTCTGCGTTTGTCTTTCTATCTGACCAAAACCTATACCTTATGTATCAACCATTGTGTTTTCCATTCCTGTATTGTATTCAATCTCTTTCACTTGTCGTATATCTCGAGGTTATGTATAATTGCGCACAAATCATCATGAATAACAATTAAAAAATAACAGATGATTACGAATTTTACGAAATTCACTATTGGATGATTATGACGATCATCCATTTTAATTTTTTATAGAAATTGAAAATAATTTAATATGTTATTAAGACTTATTAAGTTTAACGTTTTATGAATTTTTATCGGATACTGTTAAATTTAATTTTATTCAATAAAAGTATATTTATTCCTAGATACTTAAATTGAGGTTCTTAACATTATTCATGTGGGTCTCACTGTGCCACATATGATTAAGCAACTCTTAAACAACTTAGACAAATTTTGTTTTATCCACAAATTCTTATTTTGGAGTACTTAATACTATTATTCATTACCACATATATTCTTTGTCTTTTTCCGAATGAAAGATAAATAAACATTATTTTAATTCTAAGGATCAATTTTTTAAAGATCCTTGCATAAAAATATTTTCTTAGAAATAAGAATTAAGTATTTTCATATATACTCTCTTTAGTGGTAAAATTTTTTAAGTATCAAGTACTTAGACTAAAGATTTGGCTAAGGATCTTGCAATAAAGTTGCTCTAACATATCTAATAATTTTCACTTTTTTTAAAAAACAATTGTATAAATAATCTACATGATATAAATTTTCAATCCAAGAATAAATTTTGTAAAATTCGTATTTGTTGTAATCATATTCACAAATGATGTATTGTGTACTTATATATCGCATTGTGTATCACCCCGTTTTTTTTATAGCACAAAAAAGGAGTATTTTTTTTCTTCATTTTAACTTAATCAGAGTACGCGTACGTGATACAAGTGGTAAGCCCGACGTCATATCATGCAAAGAAACTAAAACATAATAGTACAACAATTTTAAAACATAATAGTACTATATGCATCATAGTGCTTCTCAGAGAAGCAAAGTATGGTACCTGGATATTTTACAACCCTAAAACATCACACCTAGTTCATGATCGATAAATATAAACACATCATGAACGTGGTTTATACTACAGCCATCACCAAAAAGAGGCTGATCCAAGAGTGTAAAAGTATATAGTACAGTCATCCAACAGAGTAGTAACTGTTGAGTCTTTTGGTATTGGCTGCATTTTTGGTGTGATAAACCTTGTAACAGGATGTGCGATATAATGCTTCAAACATCGTATCATCTCACTGTACGTGCTCCCGCGCGTTTTATATTTATGGAATATCCGTTTCTCTCTCATAGCGTGTTTAATGCATTAGATTCTGGTCAAAAATATTTTTATCAAGAATTTTCATGAAGTATATTTCTGCAGAAGATCTCTTTTAATTATTGTGGAGTAATTGGTTGGGCTAAACACAACAAGACCAAGTTACTTGTGAAGCAAGAATGCTTACTGGTTATTTAAAGGAGAAGCTAAACCTAATCCTACTGTAAGACTTGTTCACGCAGGTTTTGTTCTTGTCTAGGTTTTCTAGGTTTTGTGTGTGTGTTTATTTGTGAGCTTTTCTTGTGTCTCATTGATGCAAGCTTAGGACTGTGTTTTTGTGTTGTAATGTTTGTTATCCTCTCCTAAGCTTTGAAGTACGGAGTTAGGACTTGTGTGCTTATAACACTCTAAGCCTTTAGGTACGAGTGTATAGTTTTTAGGAGTGTGTCTCCAAAACGTATTTGTTTCTGTGTAACTGAAATCCTTGCTGTTTGTAAGGTTGTAAGGGAGAGAGATTGGATCTCTGATCTAGGAGTTCCTAAGTTGAAGAGTCATTGGTCGTGCCTAGGTGATAAGTCGTAAACAGGGTGTTTGCTGATAACTTAGAACTAGGACCATCATAGTGATATTCCTTCCTGGATTGGTATCCCCCAGATTAGGCTGCCGTTGTGCGTTGAACTGGGTTAACAAACACTGTGTCTTCTTTATTTGTTTCGTTTTTATTTATGTTGCCTTATTACGTGTTACGTTTGATAAAGTGTTTGATAAAGTGTTCAGCACAATGTATCACACACTGTGCTTAGCGTGCCAAGAATTTCAATTGGCATCAGAGCAGGCACCCTGCTGTTCTTAGGGTGAGATTCAGGACCTAAAATCTCTGGCATCATGGATAAGGAAGGAAGATACATGAACAGGCCACCTCTGCTCAATGGATCTAGCAACTATGATTCTTGGAAATCTAAAAGGACCGCATTTTTGAAATCCATTGATAGCAAAGTATGAAAGGCTGTGCTGACTAGATGGGATCAACCTACCATTGCTAACAAGGAAGGTACCTCAACGGGGGTACTAAAACCTGAAGTAGAATGGAGTACAGATGAGGAAACCGCAGCTCAATATAACAACAAGGCCATCTATGCGTTGTTTAATGGTGTAGACACCAATGTATTCAAGCTTATTAAAAATGGTGTGTCAGCTAAAGATGCATGGAAGATATTGAGAACTTGCTATGAAGAAAGTACTAAAGTAAAGTAGTCAAAGATTCAACACCTCACATCCAAGTTTGAATCCCTGAGAATGAAAGATGAAGAGAGTATCCAAGAGTTTCATCTAAGTCTACTAGACATTGCAAATTCTTTTGAAGCCTTAGGTGAGAAGATAACTGATGAAAAACTATCAAGAAAACTTCTTAGGTCTCTTCCCAAGAAGTTTGACATGAAGGTTACAGCTATTGAGGAAGCACATGACATATCCACCATGAAGATGATTTTTCTGTCGCGGGTTTTTTGAGACATACCCCACTAAAGTTGATCTTTCATTTTCAAAGGAGGGGAAAGTATCGAAAACCTTTTGTGAGAGATTCTAGGTACGGGGGTTAGTTGCGCAAAAGGAAGGTGTATGCACCTTAAGCGCCCATGGTACTCCATGATAACCTCTTGAAATACTTTTTGAGCTTTAATGGTGTATACTTTAAAAAAGAATTGGGGGGAGAAGATATAAGAAATGAGAGAGAAGATGTAGGAAGAATAAGTAATAGAAATGTGTTGTATGTTTTTTATGAAAGTAATAGATTGATGTCATTTTAAGTCTCACTTTTTAAGTGTCAATATAAACACGCTAGACCATACTTTATCACGGTTGAGAGATGTACGATCCAAAATCAACTTCGGGGACACCCTTCCCCAACAACTACAAGCATGATATAAGTCTTGCTAATGTTTATAAGGACAATTAAAATTTGGGACAAATAATGATAAAGATCTAATGATAGCTTGAAGTAGTAAAGGTAAACAAACTTTTCATGAAAGTAAGAGGAGGAAGTATTGTAAATTGTTATGTTTGTAAAATAATTTGTTGTTGAGAAAAAAATTGTAAATAAAATGTTTGTGAAAGAAATGTAATTGTTGTGTGTAAGAGGAAAAAGAGGTTTAAAGAGTAAATAATGAAATAATAAAATGGCGTTGCGACTAGATGGACCTACATTTTTTCTTTTATCACATTTTCAAATGTCGCGTTTTTTTTGGGTAAGAAAGAGATTTTTTCGCGAGAGACCTCATAACCAATTGAAATTTGATTACAAGCTCTCTCGCTTGGAAATGAGTTTATGGCCTTTGTGTGTGTTGTGTAAGCTAGGGAGCGATAAAGAAAGCAATAAATAAATAAGGTCCTACTCTATTACAACTCAATCGAATAATTAATTATTACAACCATATTGAATCAAACGAATAAAAAACGATAAATAAATAAAATCAATGCATAAAAATAAAATGCAAGTGCCGAAAATAAATATGAGGGTGAAATGCACATGAGAGAAGAGAAAATCATAGCAAAGCATGACATCTTAATTAAAGTGGAGTGTGTGAAAAAATGTGTCGGAGGTAAAAAGAAAGATGGTAACATTTGAAGTTTTATTCATGAACATTCTAATTAATTAAAACATTTTTAGCTTAACAAAGGAGATGATTTTTTTGATTAAAAAAATGAATTTAGATCAAAAAGGTCCTTAACTATTAATGCCAATTGTTAGAACTCAATAATTGTCCTAATCTAAATGCAAATGCATGTAAAAAAAATGTAAAGTGAAGTTGTAATGTAAAATTTTAGTGTAATGTAAAAATTAATGTCAATGTCATGTAAAAAAATGTAAAGTGAAGTTGTAGATTGTGATGTAATGTAATGTAGAAAAATGTAGCATATGATATGATGTAGGCAACAATATGATAAACTAAAAAAAGCAAGTAGTAACAAAGCATATGCAAATGCAAAAACATATAGTAATGTAGCATAAAAAATAAGAAAGTGAACATGAATCATACATTATGAAATAGCAAATAAGTGATAATCAAACTTATGCAAAAAAAAAAAAAAGACGTAACACATCAACGAGAATTTAGAAATTAAAAATTTCAACCCTAAAGGAGGTCTTAAAATAATAGTGTAAGAGTTTGAGCTCAATGAACTTAAAATAAGCTATTGTCCCGAACAAACACTTATTGAATAAGCTAGCACTAACTAAAATAATAAAAAAAAAACAACTTAAAATAAAGTAAAGTTAAAATTTAAATCTCAAATGGGGTCCTTAAATATTAGTGTAAAATTCGGACTCAATAAGCTTAAATAAGCTATTGTCCCAAATAATCACTTATTTGAAAAAAAACTAGTACTAACACATAATCAAAATAAGCAACAAAAAAAAAATTAAAAATATAAAAAGTAAAAAAATTAAATAACCTCAAAAGGAAGTTCCCAAATATTAGTGTTAAATTTGGACTCAATAAGCTTAAATAAACTATTGTCCCAAATAAGCACTTATTAAATAAGTTAAAAAAAATAAAATAATAATATGAGGTGTAATATAAATAAAAACACACATAATAAGAAAATTCAGCAAGAACAGCCCAAATCATTCTAGATTGGACCGGGTCGGTTTTACCCATGGGTCAACCCAGACTCGGTTACAAACCCACAAACCAAAAATGAAAAAAAAAAAACGGGCCAATCGTGTGTTGACACGTGGCATGGGAAGTTTCTTCTCCCACACAACAATACCTTCACGTACACCGTTAACAATAACAACATAAACTCACATCAAACACAAATTTTTCATTTTTTCACCAAATCAAACAAATAGATAGTGTTTTTCATAGTATTTTTCGTGTAGATAATGAATATGCAATTGTTTTCACAATAGATCAATATATTTTAAGAAACGACGACACAAAGTTCAAACCCACAAAATGAAAAATGAGATTCACACAAAATTAAGAGAAAGTGCTTAAAGGAAAACATAATACACTATGTCATGAGTTCGCAGCAACAAAAATCATGCGAAATGATGGTCTAAGGAGGTCGAAACACTTACCTTAAGTTTGCTCAAAAAGTGTTTCGGATTGGATGCTTTGTAGCTCGATTCCCTTGCGTCTTGGTGTTGTTCCCTTCTACTGAGATGTTGTGGAAGCCATTTGAACCAGTGAAACTGAGCTTTGGTCAAGATTGAATGAAATGAAAATTTCAAAAAAACCTCAAAAATGTGATTTCGGGTTTGAGTGTTTTTTAGTGGTTTTGATGGTGATTTGTGGTTGTTTTGTAGTGTAAACTTTGCTCTAAACTTGTTTTGGTGTTATATGGATGATTAGAAGTTGATTTGATGGATGTTTATGAGTTTTTGATGAGTTTATGAAGTTGGAAAAAATGGATTAAGAAGGATTTCGTAAATAGTGTTTTTAAGGGTGTTTGTTGATGATTTGATGATGATTTTTGTGTTTGTGAGTGTTTTGAAGTGATTAGAATGAAGTTTGTGAGATTGAGTGGTTGATTTAGACTTGAGAATTTTTTTTGAGAAATTTGTGTGTTTGGAAGATGATTTTGAGAAGAGATGAATGGAGGAGATGAATTTTTGATGAATTTGTTTGATTGGGAAGTGAATTGGGTTGATTGTGTGATTTTATGGTGATGAAGGAATGAATGAAGAAAATGGTTTATGAATTTGTGTTATGATTTTTGATAGATTATATGATAAGATGGTGAAGGTAGTGTTGTTGTTGTTCTTTCCCTTCGTCCACTTTTTCTTCTTTTTATTTCATTCTTTTTTTTTTTTGATTTTTTGGTTCAGAGGGAGAGAGTGGTGTGGTGGCTAGGTTTAGGTGATTTTTTCTCTCTAGGGTTTGATGTATGAATGTGAGATTGTATTTAAAGCGTAGAATTAGGGTGAGTGATATTTGTGTAATAAAATGGTAAATAAAAATAAATGAAAAATGAAATGAAAAAAAGGTTATGAGATAGAGATGGTGAGGTGGATGAATGTGATTAGTTTATGTTTTTTTTAAAAGGAAAATGTGACGGAAAAAAAGGGATAAAAGGATATGTTTTCTATTTTTGGCAAACTTTGAGATAGAAATGTAAGAGAGTAAGTAAATTGAAATAAAATATGATAAAATGTAAATATTTTTGATATTTTTATAATATGTGATGATAAAATAAAAAAGTGAAAGTAAAATATATAAAAAGATTATTTTTGATATTTTTGAACTTTTGCGCTAATAAAAAAAAAAAACTAAAAGACTAAAATTCTCAAAAAACCATAATTATGCGAATAATTAAAATATGCATGAGATGATGTTATTTTGTATGAACAAAGTTAAAAGTATTTTTTACTTAGAAAAATGTAATTGTAAAGAAATGATGAAAATATGAGAATAAGGGCAAAAATATGCATGAAAAAGAAAATTCAAAACATATATAATAAGGCATACATATTTAGATGTATTTTGATATGTAAAATGCAAATTGGATTTTAGGTCCAGAATTGGGGTACAACAGATGAACTGGTTGGATCTCTCTAAACTTTTTAAAAATGCTAAATGAACGAGGGGACAAAAAGAACAAGAGCATAACATTTGTCTCAAATACTGATGATGGTAAAGATATTAGTGAGGATGAAGGTGAAGAAAGCATAGCAGATTCCATTGCCTTGCATGAGAGACAATTCAAAAAGATGCTGAGGAGAGTTGATGGTATGAATCGACATAATGGGCATAACATCAGATTCGACATCAACAAGCAACCAAATAATTTGAAGAAAACCAAACCTGAAGAGAAGAACGGTCAGAGCAAGGGTGTGCAATGTCATGAGTGTGAGGGATATGGACACATAAGATCTGAATGTGGAACTTACCTGAAAAAGCAAAAGAAAGGGTTAATTGTTTCTTGGTCAGATGAAGACTTTGAGGAAGAAAATGAATCAGCTAGACATGCAACTGCCTTCACAGGAATCTGCAGCTCAGAATGTGAGTCAAATGAAGATGGTGAAGTATCATATGAGGAACTTGTTTGTACCTACAAAGAGTTACTCACTAGATACAATGAATTGTGCTATTTGAGAAACAGAAGAAAACTATCAACAAACTCAAGGCTAAAGTGAATGTACAAGTTGAGAAGGCCTCACAAGCTCAGGATGAAGTCACTCAAGTTAATATCCAAATGAATGACTTGACGAAACGTGTAAGTCAACTTAACTCTAGAACTGATATTCTTGAAGAAATTCTGGAGAATGTACCAAGTGGTAAAGCCAGGGCAATTGGGTACAACTATTCGAATCTAAATCAACATCAACAGAATCATGAAACCAAGTTTACTTCTGCAGAAGATATGTTTGATCCTTACACTGGGAAGATAATGTTGCAGCATCATACTCAACACCATAAAGTGTACCTAGTTCCAGAATTTGCTCTTAACTCAAAACCCCAAGATCACCAAAGAACCAATAATCAGAAGAAATATTGTAGGTGGGTTTGTCATCATTGTGGCAAGCGAGGACACTTTAGACTTTTCTGTTACAAACTGCATGGGTATCTTGACCATAAGTCAAATTCAAATAAAGTGCAAGAAGTTGGAATTACTAAGAAAGAATTGAAACCTAAAGCTGAAAGTGTTGGGTTAATTGCTCACACATCTCTTAGAGCTTCCTCAAGTGAAGATTGGTATTTTGATAGTGGATGCTCTAGGCACATAACTGGTGTAGAGTAGTACCTTACAAATATGAAATTCTACAAGTCTGGTTTTGTAACTTTTGGAGATGGCTCCAAAGGAAAGATATTGGGAATTGGTAATTTGACCAATCAAGCTTTACCCAATTTGGAGAATGTACTTTTTGTTGAAGGACTTACTGCTAATCTAATCAGCATAAGTCAACTATGTGACCAAAGGTTGAGAGTAAACTTTACCAATTTGAGTGTCTTGTCAATAATGAAGGACAACTGCTGATGAAAGAGACTCGATCTAAAGACAACTGTTATTTGTGGAAGTCTCAAGAAGAAGCTCATACTGCTACATGCCTTCTCACCACTGAAGATGAAGTACAAGTGTGGCACCAAAAACTAGGTCATCTCAACCTTAAAGGGATGAAGAAAGTCATGTCAGCTAATCCTATTAGGGGATTGCCCAGACTGAAGATCATAGAAGACAAGGTTTGTGGTGAATGCCAAATTGGCAAGCAAATTAAGATGTCGCATCCAATGTTAGAACATCATACAACTTCCAAGGTTCTAGATCTACTCCACATGGATATTATGGGACCTATGCTGGTTGAAAGTTTGGGAGGTAAAAGGTATGCTTTTGTAGTTGTAGACGACTTTTCTAGATACACTTGGGTGAATTTTAGTAAAGAAAAGTCAGATACATTTGATGTCTTCAAAGAACTGTGTATTCAAATTCAAAGGGAAAAAGGAAGCAATGTGGTAAGGATTAGGAGTGACCATGGAAGAGAGTTTGAAAACGCCAAGTTTAATGAGTTCTGTGCCAGTGAGGGAATCAAACATGAATACTCATCTCCTATCACTCCACAATAGAGTCATGATTCATGCCAAAAAGGTTCCTTATTATTTTTGGGCTGAAGCCATGAACACTGCATGCTACATACACAACAAAGTTACTCTGAGAAAAGGTACCTCTTCAACTCTATACAAACTATGGAAAGATAGAAAACCAACTGTCAAACATTTTCATGTATTTGGAAGTAAGTGCTATATTCTTGTTGATAGAGAACCAAGAAGAAAGTTTGACCCTAAAAGTGATGAGGGAATATTTCTTGGGTACTCTACAAACAGTAGAGCTTATAAGTATTTCAATTCAAGGACTCAAGTTGTGATGGAATCTATAAATGTGGTTGTGAAAGATTCACCATTAGAGAAGAATGATGGCATATATCAAGGTACCCCTGTAGGTGAAAATGTTGAACAAAGTGTTGAAACATCTAAACAGATTAATAATGAGGAGATCAATCAAGTGGAAGATGATACAGGTACTGAACCTCAAGTTTAAAGCAAAGGTCCTTCAGTACGTGTTCAGAAGAATCATCCCAAAGACCTGATTATTGGTAATCCTGAACAAGGCATAACCACTAGAAAGAAAAATGATGTGATTGCAAACTCATGTTTTGTATCTTTGTTTGAGCCCAAAAATGTGAAGAAGGCTCTAACTGATGAAGCCTGGATATAGGCTATGCAGAAAGAGTTGAATCAATTTGAGAGGAGTGAAGTGTGGGACTTAGTTCCAAGGCCTGAAGATGTGAATGTTATTGGAACATAGTGGGTGTACAAAAACAAGTCAGATGAAAATGGCACCATTACCAGAAATAAAGCAAGACTTGTGGCACAAGGATATACTCAGATTGAAGGGCTTGACTTTGAAGAAACGTTTTCCCTAGTGGCCAGATTGGAATCTATTAGATTTCTACTAGGAGTAGCTTGCATTCTCAAATTTAAGCTATATCAAATGGATGTAAAGAGTGCATTCCTAAATGGATACCTGCAGGAAGAAGTGTATGTTGAGCAACCCAAAGGGTTTGTGAACCCAGAACATCCTAATCATGTTTACAAATTGAAGAAAGCTTTATATGGGTTAAAACAAGCACCTAGGGCTTGGTATGAAAGGCTGACTCAATTCTTGGAAGATCAAGGATATAGAAAGGGAGGATTAGATAAAACACTATTTGTTAAAGAAGAAAAAGGAAAGTTTATAATAGCCCAAATCTATGTTGATGACATTTTGTTTGGTGGAATGTCTGATACGATGGTCCAATACTTTGTCAAGCAAATGCAATCAAAATTTGAAATGAGTCTTGTTGGAGAGTTGACTTATTTTCTTGGACTTTAGATTAAACAAATGGAGGACACCATCTTCATATCTCAAAGCAAGTATACAAGAAATATAGTCAAGAAGTTTGGAATGGAAAATGCCTCACACAAGAGAACACCAGCACCTACTCATTTGAAACTCACCAAGGATGAAAAGGGAATACGTGTTGATCAAAACCTCTATAGAAGCATGATTGGTAGCTTGCTGTACTTGACTGCAAGTAGACCTGACATCACCTATGCTGTTGGAGTATGTGCCAGATATCAGGCAGATCCTAAGGTCAGTCATTTGACTCAAGTTAAGAGGATCCTAAAGTATGTAAATGAAACTTGTGACTATGGCATAATGTATTCTCACTGTGAAGACTCTGCTCTTTATGGATACTATGATGCTGATTGGGCTGGGAATGCAGATGATAGAAAGAGTACTTCAGGAGGTAGTTTCTTCCTAGGTAAAAACTTAATTTCTTGGTTAAGCAAAAAGCAGAATTGTGTGGCATTATCTACAGCTGAAGCAGAGTACATAGCTGCAGGAAATAGCTGCTCTCAACTAGTTTGGATGAAGCAAATGCTGAAAGAATACTATGTTGAACAAGATGTTCTAACACTGTACTGTGATAATATGAGCGCCATAAATATTTCAGAAAATCCTGTTCAGCATAGCAAGACCAAACATATTGACATCCGTCATCATTTTATTAGAGATCTTGTTGAAAACAAAATTGCTAACTTGGAGCATGTGGGCACAAAAGAACAGGTTGCAGATATTTTCACTAAGGCACTTGATGCTGTACAATTTTAGAATTTAAGAGGCAAGTTAGGAATTTGTCTCTATGAGGAATTGTAGCAATTATAGTTAAGAGGAGTGTGGTGTGCAACAGTTAATTTTGTTTATTCTAAACTGCACACAAATCAAGGAAATCATGAGTGTAACCACCACACCCACACGCCACATATCATGGTTGGTTATTTTTATTTCAAATCTTTTCAAATTACTTCTTTTCAAAATAAACCCACTTATACCTTCAACTCCTCAACTCCTTCCTCACATATCTCTTCCAAACCGATTACTCTTCCTCTCTGCAAAACCCGTTCTCCCAACCTCTCGATCTCAACAATGTCTCAATCATCCAACTCAAACTCACCATCAAACACCACCGAACCATCACCCATTAGTGCTCCTTGATGAGACGAAATCATATCGTATTTTTAGCTTAGTTTATGTGAACTTTAGTTGCATTTTCATATGTTTTTATTTCATTTATGTCTTTTTATGTTGGTATTTGTTTTGTTTTCAGTTTTGTCAAATAAAATAGGTCGGAGAAGAGAATTGAGCAAAAAGGGCCAAAAACGCAGCAAAAAGGGGGTGCGAACAAGCAAAATCAGCAAAACCCAACAAATTGGGCTGGTGGCGCCCGCCACCAGCTTCGTGGCGCCCGCCACAGATTCCAGATCTAATTGAAACTAATTTTTGCGCAACGTGGGGAGCAAGTATTCGTCTGATCCGTTTTGTCCTCCTAATCGTACGGCAATTGGATAATCTGAAGGAAGCATATCTCTTCCTATATTTTTGGATCGTACGAGCAAATATTCTTCTATAAATAGAAGGCTCAAGTTCAGAAAATTTTACGCCTTATTTTCCTTTACTTTTCAGTCAATTTAAATTTCCTGCTTTGTAAATTGTCTCGGTACTTCCACATCGGAAGTCCGATTTCAATTCCGTTTTCACTTTCCTGTCAAGAATATTATTTCCTTTAATTCCAGCAACTTTAATTCAAGTTTCCAGCAATTTCTATTTCCATGTTTTTTATGTGTTTATTTAATTATTTATTTATTATGCCTTATTTAGTTTACTGTTTTTGTCTGTTTATTTCCTTTACCATGTCTAGCTAAATTCTTAGATATCGGTATGTAATTTAATTCTCCGAAGGGGATTTAATGATGATGTAGCGCGCGCACACACATACTATTTTTCTGATTCGAATTTGAAATTATGGCTTACCACTTACTATTAATTTTAACAGAAACTAATGTGCGATATAATGTGCGCACATTAACCAAACTTGCAGTATAAGTAATGACGTAACAAATAATGAAAAGCAGTAAACAACACAAGAGAATTGTTAACCCAGTTCAGTGTAAACACACCTAATCTGGGGGCTTCCAAGCCAGGAAGGAAATCCACTAAGTAAAACGAATTCAAAGTCAAACTCCCCGTTTGCACTTCTCACTTTGTAACTACTCGTCTAGACTTCTACCTAGGTACCCTGTAGGTATGAGAAACCCGTCTCACTTCCACTCTAAAACAAATATAATCAACAGAATTAGAGAACACTCCCCAAAACAATAAACATCACTCGTACTTCAAAGCTTTAAGTGATGAACAATATTCCTTGCTTAAAAGCTTCGGATTACAACTCAATAAACTCAGTCCTTATGCAAGCATCTAGGTGACACAAGCAAAGGCTCACAATTAACAATTAACAAAAGACTCAAACCCTAAAACTCTAATCTTCAATATTGGCTTGCGCAAATATTAGGTTTAGTCTTCTTACATATATATAGTCTTCAGAATCTTCTAGGTCTTCAGATAAGTCTTGGGCTTCAAGAAAATAATTCCTTGTAATAATTCTTTCCCAAGAAATATAAATTTGAACCAAATAAAATATTCCCATGATTGGAAAATATTTTTTACAAATAAAATTAGGTTAACAAGTAACCCTGATGGTTCATAGTACACGTGCGACTTAGCCTGCAAGCAAGCGAAGTAAAAACAAAACAAATCTTTCAAGAAAGATGTGGCGCGTAAATAAGTGTCAAGGTTCCGGACTCATATGATGTGCACACATGGTTCTTCACATCATGATATGCGCACATTGTCCTCCACATTGTGTTCTGCCAAAAATGAGGCCAACACAAAAACACTAACAATCTCCCCCTTTGGCAAATTTTTGGCTAAAACAATCTTGAACCGGATAGACATGCCAGAGAGATATAAAAGACAGACTCCTTCACATTGATCAGAGAATAGAGACTTTGAAGGAGTATAATCAACAATTCACATAGTGGATTCCTTATAGAAATGCTTACCAAAAAGCTTTCAACAATGAACATCAGAGGCACACAACAGCGGATAAACGACGGCCTCACACAAGAAACACAGAGGATAGAGAAGTCCTCACATAGGTGTTCTAGAAAAACACACATAGGGCTTGACATGCTAAAAGTAGCACATTCGCATGCAAGCACACAATCAACAAGTAACAGGTAATAAGAGAATCAAAACTCCCTCTAAATAACAGCTTCACATAAAACACGAGAAATATTTTCTCCCCCTCAAATCATGCATATCTCAGATCATGGAGACAATGATCATACTTCATAAGTAACACATTCATGCATAATCATGCAAACAACTCACAACCAACAATAAACATCTTCAATGTGACAAACACTGTGCCAACATATTTATGCACATCATACTTTTAAACAAATAACAAATGACTGGTGACATAGTGACACTAACCATGTGTCAAAATTTTCATGCACATCGTGCAGACAACTCATAATGAGTAACAATCAACCAGCAATAATAACAGCAACTACTACTACTTCAACAGCATCTTCATGACATAACCAGGTAGTAGAGAATAAAAGAGAATAAACAGCTCATATATCAGAGCTACAAACTAACAACTAACATCTACTCCCCCTTTTTAAACATAAAATTTTGCCAAACAGAACATACCATGTAGGAGGTCTTCAAGATTAGAGAGATATTGGCAAGAGAACAAACAAGCTAGCAGATTCGCATAGCAACAATTCATGGTAGATAATAAGAGAAGTGCATACCATAAGATTCATAGGCACAGATAGTGCAGAGAGAGAATCAAAATATTCAAGGATTACAGACCATAAGCACACAAAGGTGCTGCATAATAAGATCCAGGGCAAGTGCCCAAAAGAAAACATAGTAATCCAACAAAAAGGCTTTCATGAGGTTACATCAATAGGAGTGACTTTCAATCGAGTCCTCCTCAACTTCCTTCCCTTCATCTTTTTCTTCTTCAGGGCTTCCAGTTGACATACCATCCTCTTGGCCCTCTTCCGTGTCCTTGTCAGCAACTTCTTCTTTTTCAAGAACAGCAATAATCACCTTAAGTTTTCTCTTCCTTTCATCTAACTCCTTGCAAGTAGCTTTTAGTTCTATAATCATACCATGTGTAGAAAGAGAGACAGGAGAAGATGTGTCCACATTTTGCTGCACATTTGGCTTACTGGAGGTCTGAAAGACAACATTCTGCTTGCTTCCCCTCTTCATAGCAAAGTCACCTTCCCTTTTTAGGGTGGGGTGTTGTTCAAGCATAATAGCACATAGCAGGGTAGGAAATGCAATAGGCATTTTCACAGCAGTAGGACTTTTGGCATGTTTTACCGTTTGTAGAAAAATATAATTGCCAAAATTGAAGGGAATGGATTTTCCAACAGCATATATGAACTTACCCAGAGCAGCAACTATCCTGTTTAAGACACCATATTTCTGTGTAAGCTTGGCAGCTGACAATTTTTCTTTTGTTGGCCATGCCTTGACTTTGTTATCAGTTAAAACCTTGCATATTTCATTGTCAGTTTCTTCCAGCTCACCCTGAGAGTCTTCACTTCTCCCTAGAAACTTGTTGATGACAGTGGGAGAGAATTCCACACATTTACCCCTCACATATACTTTGTGATACTCTTTCCTAAGAGGATTGTCACAGTCTGTGGGGATGCTAACCAGAAATTCCTTCACTAGTTGCTCATAGCAGTCACCAAGGTCAGTAATGGTCTTCATCAAACCAGCTTGCTTAATCAAATTCATGGCTTCCTTGTTCTTTAGCATACTTGTACTCAGTTCCTGTTCAACAACAATTCTTTTGTTATATACATACTTCCAACTTTGAGCATTTTCAAGTTTGTGGAAAGAAACATTATCAATTTCAACATCAGGAACATCATCAATCTTCTTGGACTTTTTGGTGGAAGCTGGAATTGGGGAAGATGTGTGCACATCTTATTCCACATTGTATTCAGACTCAGAATCACTTGTAGGAGCCTTTCTTTTCTGACCTCTTTTGTCTTTCCCAGAGGTGGGAATTTCAACTTTGCTCCATCCTCTAGGTGGTCCTTGTACAGTAGCCTTTTTCTTACCCTTGGTAGTAGATGGAGTGGATTTTGGAGCAACAGACTTCACAACAGGAGTGGATTTTGCAGTGGCAACTTGTGAAACATTTCTTTGTCTCAATCTCCCTTTGATACTAGGAGCAGACACAAGTGTCCTTGCAACAACCTCATAGATTTCTCTGATTCATAATCATCTGAACCTTCATCTTCCACAGAGTTTTCAACTTGTACATCATCAAAGCATCTTCAGCATCTATTGACTTTTCTTCTTCATTAGCAGATTCATAGCTTGATCCATTTTCTTCACCCTTTTTCTCAGTATCAGCAGTAGGATCATGATGTGCCAATGATGTGTCAACATCAGGTATCACATTAGACTTAGGAGATAGTCTTTTAGAGTAGTAAGAGCATCAGCCACGAGTTGGCTTTTTGGTGATGCACCATCAACAACAGATTCATTTGAAGTATTTTGAGTGACATTAACTTCAACAGCAGGAATAAAAATAGTCTTACCAGAACTAACAGTAGAGTAAGAGAGATGTATGGCGATGATGAGTGGTTCTTTGAGGGAAGTGGAATGGTTATGGCAAGTATTGATCGTCTCTCCTGATTTCGCGTGCACGTAATGATGACATAAGGTGACCGTTGCACGCCCGCAATTCCTTAATTGCTACAATTGCTCTATTAGGCAAATGCCTAATTTGCCACTAAGCTTCTCAACCTGATTAGCATCTAAGGCCTTAGTAAAAATATCAGCAATCTGTTCTTTAGTTGCGACATGCTCAAGCAACACAATTTTTTCTTCAACCAAGTCACATATAAAATGGTGTCTAATGTCTATATGCTTGGTCCTACTATGCTGAATGGGATTCTTAGATATATTTATAGCACTTAGATTATCACAGAATAATGTGAGCACATCTTGCTCTACATTATACTCCTTCAGCATTTGTTTCATCCAAACCATTTGAGTACAACTACTTCCAGCTGTAACGTATTCAGCTTCAGTAGTAGATAAAGAGACACTATTTTGCTTCTTGCTAAACCATGAGATAAGATTGTTAACCAATAAGAAACAACCATCAAAAGTGCTCTTTATATCATCAGTAACACAACAATCAATCATCTTTGAATTTTTACTATGAGCATATAACAAACCATAATCAGAAGTACCACTCACATTTTTCAGGATCCTTTTGACTTGATTCAAGTGACTTTCCTTTGGTTCAGCTTGATATCTAGCACATACACCTACATTGAGTATTTCATAAAAGTTAACATCTTTAATTTGTCCACTTCCTTGAGCCAAAACATGAGTCAAAGACAATATCATTTGACCTTATAGTAGTAACTCCTTCGTTTAGGTCACCTATGATAAGATCAGTAGGGTGATTCTTTTGATCTCTGATGGATGGTGCTCTGTTTATAGGGGCAACTTCAGATTTTACATTCACACTGTTAGGAATTGACTTAATGTTATCATTCAACACAAGTTCTACATTCTGTTGGTAGATTGTGTACACATCTAGTGGCACATCTTCCTTTGAAGTGCTTGACATATCATCAACCTTATTCAAGAGACATACAAACATACTGCTTTCTTCCTGAGGAGACCACATGTAACAATTATCTTTAGATCTTGATCCTTTCATAACTATGTTTCCAGAATCATCAGTGATAGAGCACTCGGTTTTTTGAGAAACTGACATTGAATCCTTCGTCACAAAGTTGACTAATGCTGATAAGATTTGCTGTTAATCCTTTTACCAACAATACATTTTCAATCTTTGGCAGACCATTTGCAATTAAGTTGCCAACTCCTTTGATTTCTCCTTTAGCACCATCTCCAAAAGTTACAAAGTTGGTAGAGTGCGGTTTCAAATCTGTTATAAACTTCTTGACACCAATCATGTGTCTTGAACAACCACTATCAAAATACTAATCTTCCTTTGATGAAGCTCTGAATGAAGCTATTAATCCAGCACATTTCACCTTGGGTTTCCATTCCTTCTTCACTTCAGGTTGCTTGGGAAATTGTTGAGAAACATGACGATCGGGATACCCATATAACTTAAAACAGAAAGGTCTGATATGTTCTTTTCTTCCACAGTGATGGCATGTCCAGATTTTAGATGCAGATTGTGATGTGCTACTGGGATGTGGGCACATGTTTCGGGGAGGATGTGTCCACATGTTGTTCAACATCATTGGATTGTAAACTTCAGTTGCTGCAACAAAACTCAGTGACATTGCTTTTATGATGTTGCTTTTTTTTTTTTTCGAGTTCAGTTGTACAATTTCTTCATTCATACACATCCCAGATCATGGGGACAATTAACAACTCATAAGTAACATATTGACACCGACTATGTATCAATATCTTAGACATAACGTGCAAACAAAGTGACACCGACCATGTGTCAACATCGTTAGCCACATCATGCGTGCAATACTTATATGAGTAACAATCAGCTCATAAGCAACATATTGACACCGACTATGTATCAATATCTTAGACACAACATGCAAACAAAGTGACACCGACTATGTGTCAACATTGTTAGCCACATTATGCGTGCAATGCTTGTATGAGCAACAACTAATAATTAACACACATCAGGGGGCAGATACTCTTCATGGCTTGATCTCATAGACAAATGTGAATAGTATAAACGATTAACATCAGATCAGCAGCAGAGCAATAATTAACATATTCCTTCCAACAGAGATAAAAGAGATACATATACCTTCCATCCTTCTTTTTAATGCAAGGAGATCTTTCAATGTAAAAGAAGGCATGAACATCTTCATAACTACTTTAAGATCTTCAATGATAGTAGCACATAAACAGTACTCCCCTTGAAGTACAACTTCCCCTGAATAGGAAGCTTATACCATTAAACATAAGCACAACAGGGCATATTAGATGTTAAGACTGCCATCTGTTCCTCATCTGCATCATCACAATCTTCCTTGTCCATAGTACCAGAAACTATCTTCCCTTGACCTCACCCTTTTAAAACCAGAACAGGTAGAGTGACCTGCTCTGATACCAATTGAAATTCTGGCTTACCACTTACTATTAATTTTAACATAAACTAATGTGCGATATAATGTGCGCACATTAACCAAACTTGCAGTATAAGTAATGAAGTAACAAATAATGAAAAAGAGTAAACAACACAAGAGAATTGTTAACCCAGTTCAGTGTAAACACACCTAATCTTGGGGCTTCCAAGCCAGGAAGGAAATCCACTAAGTAAAACGAATTCAAAGCCAAACTCCCCGTTTGCACTTCTCACTTTGTAACTACTCGTCTAGACTTCTACCTAGGTACCCCGTAGGTATGAGAAACCCGTCTCACTTCCACTCTAAAACAAATACAATCAACAGAATTAGAGAACACTCCCCAAAACAATAAACATCACTCGTACTTCAAAGCTTTAAGTGATGAACAATATTCCTTGCTTAAAAGCTTCGGATTACAACTCAATAAACTCAGTCCTTATGCAAGCATCTAGGTGACACAAGCAAAGGCTCACAATTAACAATTAACAAAAGACTCAAACCCTAAAACTCTAATCTTCAATATTGGCTTGCGCAAAGATTAGGTTTAGTCTTCTTACATATATATAGTCTTCAGAATCTTCTAGGTCTTCAGACAAGTCTTGGGTTTCAAGCAAATAATTCCTTGTAATAATTCTTTCCCAAGAAATATAAATTTGAACCAAATAAAATATTCCCATGATTGGAAAATATTTTTTATAAATAAAATTAGGTTAACAAGTAACCCTGATGGTTCATAGTACACGCGCGACTTAGCCTGCAAGCAAGCGAAGTATAAACAAAACAAATCTTTCAAGAAAGATGTGGCGCGTAAATAAGTGTCAAGGTTCCGGACTCATATGATGTGCACACATGGTTCTTCACATCATGATATGCACACATTGTCCTCCACATTGTGTTCTGCCAAAAATGAGGCCAACATAAAAACACTAACAGAATTCCTAATTTAATTCAAAGCTTTTGAACGAGAGTAAAATAAAGCAACTAAGGTTAAAATCAATAGAGCGAGAGTTTGAGGTTTTAACTAGATAGTAGGAATTTGATATTGATCTTTGAGCGAGCGAGAGCAACGTTAGGATTAATTAGAACTAATTGATTTTCAAAATATACTTTCAAAGCTAAGGTGGTAGAAAAGTGACAGTAAAACTCCTAGCTTAAAAAGTATGGTTTTTATCAACAAAACGAGAGTGTGAGGTTTAAACCTTTAAGATGAGAAAGTTCTTCTGAAAAATAAACCCTTTTTCGCGCGCTATTAATTTATTAAATTCCCGTTGGTTAGTTAGTTACATACCGATATCCCGTTTTAATTAATTTAATTCTTCTTTTTTATTTCTTTTAAATTCTAAAACAATTCTAAACTAAATCCATCGCCTTAGATTTACACAGTAACAACAGAATTACGGTAGGTTAACTATTGGTCTCTGTGGTTCGATATCTTTTAAAACTCAACGACGAAACTGTGCCCTTGCAGTTATAAAATATTTATTGATACACAAATCGTCGATCACTCCTCAGCCACAACCCTCCGATATTATCACCAACGCAGTTCCTATCACCAGTATTCATCCCTCATTTGCCTCCGCTCTCAAACCCAAAACTTCAAAGCCCTCACCAAAATAAAAATCCAAAAAGAAACCCGCGCAGAAATCGAAACCCAAACAATCGAAATCCAGATACTCATCCAACTTCACCATGCAAGAGCTCTATTCTGATCATCAAGGATCTGTGAGTGTGAATGCTACTTCTGATGTCGCAACATTGCCTACTACTACTTCAATCGACATTCCTGAAGTAAATCTCACAAAAACCCCAAATGTTGAAAAATGGGATACTACTGTGAGATCTAAAGAGTCACCGGCAACTGTGCCTGATTCTCCTGTTAATGAAGTTGTTGATGAAGATGTGTCAAACACCAAGTTTGCTGAAGATGTTCTAAAATCATTGTCGGATAGTGCCCCTAAAGAAAAGGTTGTGCTGGATATTACAACATCCTTGGCATCAACTCAAGTTGTGACTGATGGGAGGGACAATGCTGAAAAAGAAGTTGTCCAAGAGAGTGTTGAGTAACATGAAGAGCAAGAGAAAGATGGTTCTGAGGATATTGCTGAAGATACTGACAATGATGTGTCAGTTGAAGAGGATGTGGTAAGTGTGAAAACCACTGATGATTCTAGTGTTGGTCCAACTGGTATTGGAAGATGGCTCATAGAAAGAAAGGGGAAAGAGATTGAGGTTACAGCTGAGGCAACAAAGTCTCCCAGAAAAAGGAAGTTGCAGCTAAAGCAACTAAATCACTGAAGAAGCCTCTCTATGGTCCTAGCAGAGGATATAGCAAGGTTGAAATCTCTGCTAAGAAACAGTCGTCGAAAAGGAAAAATGTAAGTCTGAGTGATTCAGATTATGAAGCTGAAGAAGATGTTCCAAACACTTTCATTATTTCCAAGAGAAAGACAACAAAGAGACAAAAGAGTGTTGCTGCTGACTCTGATGAAGATGTTGAAGAAGATGTTCCAAGTACCTTGACCTCAAAGAGAAGGGTTGGTGGGAGATTCATTCCACCAAATGTTGCTGATGTGCTAATAGACAATGTGTCCTTCCACTTCATTGACAGTGCTACAAAGTGGAAGTATGTGCATGCTAGAAGGCTGGGTCTGGAAAGGCAGCTATCTGATGAAACTTTGGCTTGGAAAGAGGTAATTAATTTAATTGAAAGTGTTGGTTTGATGAAAACTACTAGTGGGCTAGGGAACTGTTATGAAAAAATAGTGAAGGAGTTTATTGTTAATGTTGTTGAGGATTGTGGCAACCCCCTTAGTAGGGAATATCAGAAGGTGTTTGTTAGGAACCAATGTGTGGAGTTCTCTTCAAGTATTATCAACAGGTTCCTTGGTAGAAAGTAGGATGGTTATGCTGGGGTGGAAGTTGTTGAGGCAAAATCCCAATTTGATGTTTTAAAGATAACAAACATCTTAATTATATTTTAAGTATAATTTTGGTCATTGTGTTATCTAACAAGTGTTTTTGAGTGATATTAAAAAGATAGGTTTCATTGTGCAAAGCAAATAAATTAATATCACCTCATGAGAATGATACAAGAAAGACAGTCATCATTCTCTCATCATTCTCTGGCTCCAGCATGATTGTTCATCAATGTCAAAGCACCTATTTATTTTAGGTGATAAATGAACAAGACAAATGAACACTTTTCATGAGAATATTGCACAAGATCTCTACAGCAACTTATTCCATTATGGCAAGTCAAAGTGATTAATATCTTATGGGACTTTCCTTCTTGAGCCATATCACATGGAGCATGTGCAAAGAATGTTGTTTGACCTCAAGGCATAATAAATAAATATCTGAAGTCACTACAAGAAAACTGGCTATTAGCGGCAGTTTTTTTTACAGGTTGCGGCGGTTTTTAACCGCCGCTAAGCATCTTTCTGGTGGTTTGTGAATTGCCCCTATACCATGTGGCGGATTCATGTTTTGCGGCGGTTTTTTCAACCGCCAGACAGACTGCCGCTCCCTTTTTGCGGCGGTTTTGAACCGTCACAAAATTGAAAGGTAAAAAAGAAAATATATAGCGGCAGTTTTAAACCGCCGGTATATGTTCATGTGATTTAACTTTTTGCGGCAGTTTGGAACCGCCCCAATATGTTTTTTTTATTTTTTTTTTGCGTGCCCTTTTTTTTAGGCCTAATTTTTTTCCCTGTTTCTTTTAATTTATTCTAATGCTGAATTAAAAAATTAATTCATAAAATACTACATTAATTCATGCATAAACAATTGTATATATAAATGCTTCAAAGAAAAAAAAACATATAATACAATCTATTTGATTAAATAAGGTATTAAACATAGTAAAATAATATAACCAAAGTTTATATTGAATCGTAACTAACAAAAAAACTAAAACAAAGGTCACAACACATATGCCTAGTATATCAAAGCCAAAACAAATAGTAAAAGTTGAACACGTCTAAACAAAAAATATATATTTAAGTTGAATCATGTGGTGTCGCTTGATCACCCCCAAGCATATTATGACTACACTCAGAAGAGCGTCGTACTTCAAACGGTAATCCTATGTTATACCCCTGAAAACAAAATATAAATTATTATAAAAACAAAAGCATTATAGTATACATCAAGCTTCCATCATCAAATTACTGCACCAATTGTAAAATGGCAACACAAATTTAGAAAAAACATCACAATACACACATAACATGCTTGCAGTAGGTGAGTGTGGCATCATATTTACCAGTAAGGGAGTGGCCATAGATGCTTGCAAACGCTGCAATAAACTTTTAATATTGACCAGACTTCACTCAACCTTATAAATCAAGTCCTACACAAGTGAACAAACAACAAACAACAAACAAACACTACTTCAAAACCTGAGTCTTATTCTCATCTCACATTCACATAATAAGTATAGTGCAGAGTGTTTAGAAAATTGGATAGATTTGACAAATGATACGAGGTCAAGAAAACTGTAAAACTATATCTTACAAACAAAAAACTATCCAACATGATTGAAATAATTTTTTTGACAATTATGATTGCAATTAAGTGTGGTTAAATGCAATCGTTACTTGTTAAGTCCAATCAAAATAAAATTGATAAGAATATAAACATAACTTTGTGCAAAGGTAATAAGCAAACAATGCAAATTGATTTCATTACCTGATCAAAAAAGGCACAATTGTTGTTGAAGAAAAGTCAATTTGTGGTTCTTGTAGGCTTATGGCCTAGTGTTCATATGTGGGTGATCTGGTATCAGGAGCTTTCAATGCTCTAGTCATGTATGAATAATTCACATAATTCAAAGATGAATAATCCATCGCCTTAGTATAACCTAGAGTATTTCAAAGCATAAGATTAACACAACTCTCTATACTTAGGCTGCAAATTCTGGACAATACATACAAAGCTTGAAAGAAAATCAATTGCATACAAAATATAGAGAGAAGAAAAGTGGGAAATATGTTGAAGTCCTATTTCTGAATTTAGGTTTATATAAATTATCCCTAACCATAAGCTTGCAACTTACTTATATGAATATGTGATGACCAAAGCTTGATTCTTGATGAGTCCCACTAATAACCTGAAATTCAAATCACATCATGATTCATATATTATTACTCTACTTCATTATGAGGACAACCACAAACATGCATTTGACTTTAACTACATATAAGAAAATAATTGCAAACTAAGCATATCTAGAAACACAATTGAATGAAGTTGAAACCTGAAATCTGAATTCTGAAAGGTACGTAGTGACACTAGTCACTTTAGTAGAACAAGCTTCAACAGTTGAATGAAATCTAAAGAAATCAATGGATGAGCAAGTGAGCCTTATAACACCTGAAAACAGAAAACCACACCACACCCAGATCAGCACCACAAAAACAAGCTATTTATGTCACAAAGAATCACATTATATCTGCTGGTTTTATATACTGGTACCTAATTTAGCACATGCTATACTATTGTTGATGTGCAGGTTGGCACAATATATATGTAATACAATATATATGAGAACACAAATAGTACAAATATTAAAGAGCAAGACATTTTGTTGTTTCACCTTTTGCATTCACAAACCTTTTTCATGACTCTGGCTTGTAAGTATAGCTGCATTCACCCCACTTGCTGTTTTTAGACGCTGTGATATGTCAAGAAGCTCTCCAACAGGACAATTAGAGACATCTTCAAAGGCAACCAGTGCAACACTCCTCTCCAATTCTTCTAAAAAACTTTGCTGGAACCCAAATTTCAAGCATGTGTAAGCACCAAGTCCAAGCAACATCGGAAAAAAAAAGTATTTATGTTCTTATTTTGATTTTCCTTACTGGTAATCAAATTAAGTTATCACCAAAACTGTTAATAAACCGTTTATAAAAATGACATAAGTACTTCACTATTAAAGAAATAATACAACAATAGAGACACATAATTACGTTAGAAGTTTACATTTTCCTTAAGGGGTAGAGTTGAGTCTAAAAAAGTCTAAAGCATATCCTAGTTGTTGTTGATCCATCCACATTAGTCCATACTGAAAAATCTAACCTTGGGCTTGAAGGGGTGTATTTAGCTCCCATATCGACTAGAGATTTTACAAAAGCAGATATTATAATTCTTGGGCAATTCTCACCCCTTGAGCTAACTTTTGGAATTAAGGTCTATTCCAAATCAAAATTCAAAGACCTCTACTGCCAATATTCTTATATATGATATTATCCTAATAAGCATAAGATGTTAATCAAGTAAGTATAGTATAGTACGAGATTGGGGTAGCAAGATAACCATTAAAAAGGAATGTGTTGTGTTCAACCTATATTCTGGTAGAATTGAATTCATTATCATATCAAAACAGAATGGAAAGCTCACCTCAGGATTTAAGTCGTTGACTTTCTCGATTGCATCTTCAACATTACCGCTTTGTACTTCTTTCTTAACAACCATCCAATTAGTGATTGTAGCAAGATCAATGTCAGCTGAAGATCATTAAGGACAGGCATAGATTTGACAACAAAAAAAGAAAGATTCAACCCTCCTCCAAATAAATAATAAAAATAAGAAAAGGATACGCTCAGTTCCAGACTCATTGCGGAATTTCTCAGCAGCTTCAATAAAACCTTCGGTGACAAGGAAATTCATTACCAATTTATTCATGTCTTCTTTCCTAATCTGGACATTATTAAGCTTCCTCTCCCACTCTTCCCTTGTTATCACTTTCTTTGATGCGGCCTTTACACAAGTATTTCAAAGACAAAAATCATTAGTTTACCACTGCCATGAGACATTTTGAATACAGTTTCACATATAGCTTAAAGTCTAATCCAAAATAAATTTCCATCAGTTATTATAATATCACAGATAACTAGCTAGTCTCACATATTCAATTCAACTATAGTTTCACATATAGTTTTTGCAAACAAATTAGTCTCACTCTTTTTACTAGCTCAAGAGGTTAAACTCCTTTATTGTACAAACATAGAATAATTTGTTGATAGAAAACTACTATATGAAAACACTAACTCTCTTTACTATCAGTTATTAATATGTTTGCAAAAATTAATTGACTATATGATTAAGTGATTATATGATTTTTTTAAAATCTTAAACAAACACACCCATAGTTTCACAGATAACTTAATTTCTACAAATATGCACAAATAATTTCTACTAGTTAAACTAACCATGTAAGTTCAACAAAAATCACTTATGAACATATTTACAAAAATCACTTATAGTAATAATAGTAACTTAATCATTATTTGCAAAATCACTTAATCCATATTTAATCGCTTAATGTAAGCTCAATGAAATCAGAGAGAGAGAGAGTACTATCCTATCATATGTATTAAGGAAACTGAGAGTACTATCCTATCATATGTATTCCATGTTCTTTCTAAAAACTCTTCAAAAGGGGTTTTCTTTTATTAAAAGTTAGGGCAATTAGTAAAGTAAGTGCGTTTGAATCTAAATAAATAGAATAGAATCTTTCATATGCAGAATCATAATCCCATCCCCAACAGAAATCAAAGGCGAAAAGGATATTGCAGAAAATAACAAATAGCAAGTCTAAATTGTACAAGAAGTTCAGATCAATTACAAAGAGAAAATCAAATGCAAATCGAAAAAAATAAAAATAAAGTATGAACCACATTGTAAAAGGCTTTACTATGACTCACTATAGTGTTTGAGCAATTTAGTTTTTGTCCAAATGAAAACACTAATTTTTGTCCAAAGATAGCAAATAGGGAGTTCAACTGCTAATTTTACCAAACACTACAAATTCAATTAGCTAACTTATTTATTATAAACTAGCTCATAAGCTACTCATTCGCTATAAGATAAGTAATCAGTCATCTGCTATTTTTTGCCAAAACAGAGCCGAAAAGTTTAACATGTAAGAGAAAATTCCTATAAGTGTAAGCAACGTTATAAGTAAGTATATGAATATAAACATAAATAGGAATAGGAATAGGAATGAACCTAGTTTGGTGAAATCAGCAGAAGCAAGTGTGTCGGCGTAGTATTTATCGTTGTAACGAACAGGGAAAAGAGCAATATTGAGCTTCTTGAGTTGCATAATGTTCTTATCTCTAACTCCATCAAGTAAGAATGACACTTCACGAGCAACTCCCATTCTACTTCTCACTTCAATTCAATTCTACCCTAAACCCACAACAACAATAACAAAAAAAGGAATAATGATTATTATCGGAAATCTAGTGCAAAATTAGGGATTTACAATCTTTTAGCAGAAATCTAGTGCAATCTTATAGAACCAACTATACAATATTTTACTCAGAAACTAGATTAGGGATTTACAATCTTTTAGCAGAAATCTAGTGCAAAATTGCCATACATAGAAAAAATGAAAAATCAACACAGCTTCAGAACCAACTATACATAGAGAAGAATCAAAAATATAAAATCTACAAACATAATCAGAATAAGTTACCGAACTTGAAAAATCAAACATTTTTTTTGACTACCAATGTATAACAAGAAAAAATTGGAAATAATAAATAAAAAATTTAACAATAACAAAAGTTATTAATCATAATCAAAGCTTGGAGAAATTGAACCTGAACGTGGTGAAGCAAGTTGAACCAGAATGAATAGGTTGGAGAGGAGAACGTATCCAATTCCACAAACTAAACCGGCACAAACCCTTGATTCCCCCAATTTAACACCATTAATCCTTGATTCCATAAATTTCTTGTAAAACAAATCCAATTCCTCTTCTTCAGAAACTGAAACCCCATCAAGCGTCAAATCCCCATAACCAAAATCAGCATGAACCCTAGTCGATCTAGAGGTCGAACTCGCTTGAAGAACCGATAAAAGTTTGTCTTTTCGATCTGGGTAATCACTTGGAGAACGAAGCCGCGCCGGTTGAATTGAAGGTGGTGAGCAGATTACGGATTTGGGAAAGAAGTACGGAACGATGGAATGAGAAAGTATTAAAAAAACGAGAGAAAACAAAACGAAAAAAGAAAGAAAAAATAGGTCCAACCGCCAGTAGACCAAATAAACCGCCGGTTCATTAAACTATACCGGCGGTTCTCTAAAACCGCCCCAAAACCGCCACTATTATTTATTTATTTTTGTTTACCGGCGGTTTTATAAAAACTGCCGCAATCAATGTGCCGCTATTAGCCAGTTTTTTTGTAGTGAGTCAATATGGAAGAGAAGAACATAGACCAATGAGGAGAAGACAACAACTTTCTAACTATGAGTTGTTATGTACTTGCAAAGGATTATTTAATGATCTTTCTCCAAGAAGTGATAGTCATTTCTCCAACAAAGGCTGCACTCTATTTTCTATCAAGGTTGTACTTGCAAAGTACTTTTCAAATAGTCCTTGATCAGATCACAGCTGGTTGCTTGCATAGAAAGCTGTCCCCACATCATTCTCCACTATTCGATGAAGCTTCTCATCATTCTCCCTGAAGGATTGTTCTCATATGACAGCACATTTCAACTACAACGGTCACACTTGTTCAGCAAGCAATGAAAGTACAATGCCAAATCATCAAGACGCTCCTATTGGAGAACATTCTCCAGCTTACTCCAAGTTTGTGAGTAACGGCTAGTTCTTTGTTCTCTGATTTTCTAACACATTCTCCAAGACTCCAAAGGCTCTCCAACATCTATAAATAGCATGGAATACATCAGGAGCAAAGCAAGAGTTTGAAGCACCATTTGATCATTCAATAATACTTGTCTTTCACGCACTAGAATTACACAAACTCTTTTTTATCTCTTTCACTCCAATCTTCACAATTGCTATACTTGGATCAGCAATTATTCAGAGTGATTTTAAGAGAGATTTTTACAGTTACTTAGAAAGCTTTATAAACCTAGTTTGGTTTGTTGTTAAGCTTTAGATCCAAACAACTCTTTGTAATAAGAAAGAACTTGCTCAAGAATACGTAACTATTGGTTGAGCAACTACCTTAGAAGGAAAAGTAGAGATCACCTTGGTGATAAGGGGGAAGATAAGCTTGTGATAGCTTGACAAAGTTTTGGTCTTGGTTTAAGATCAAAGAAGAATAGTGGAAACCCTCACTTGGTGTGGGAAACTGGACTAGCCCAATTAAGGGTGAACCAGTATAAACTCTTTGTGTTATACTTCTCTTTATATTCATACTTATGCAAAACTGACACACTTGCACACACTTGAATATTCTGTGAGAATAATCAAAGAACGTTCTCTGCCATCTTTCATAGATTGATTAGAGAACATTCTCTCAACATTCTCTAAGTCAGTTTGATACACTTATACACACAACAATATTCTGTGAGAATATTCTTTGAACGTTCTCTGCATTCTTTCATAGCCTGATCAGAGAACATTCTCTCACCTTTCTCTAATTCTGTTTTGACTTAATTCTTTTCATTTAAGTTTGATTTATCATACAACTTATACTACCAACAAATTGAGTTCAATTTTAAAGGGTCACAATTCAAACCCCCCCTTTCTGGTGATAAACTTTGCTACTTCAGAAGTCACCAACAATGTAGTATGCAAAACTATTACTACTGATCAGGTTAAAGTGTGTCCTTCCAAAGGAAAAGTGTCCTCATGTATGTTATCTGTTAAATATGTTGTGTTAAACAGAATAGGTACTACCAACTGGGTTCCTACTACCCACTCATCTCACACAGCTATTGGACTTGCTAGGATGATTTATTCTGTAGGGACTCGGTATGAAGCTGATTATGGTGCTTATATCTTTGAGCAAACAATGGCTCATGGGAAGTCTTGGGATGTTCAAATGCCTCTTGCTTTCCCAACATTTATTTGTGGCATTATCCTTTCCCAACATCCTACCATTTTGACTGTTGCTGATACACCTCTCAAGAGAAAGCCTCCTCTTTCACTTCATTCAAAATTGTTTGAGGGGACTCATGCTGCTGATAACCTCTAAGAGGATACCTATTCCTGTGCAAGAACCTACCTCTGTCATGAATAGAAGAGCTATGATTACCTCTATGGAAGCTACTTGTTAAAGCTTTGGATGTGCAAAAGAGAGAGTTGGAAAAGGTTATTGTTGCTCTGAAGCAAGAGGAAGTTGAGGAAGCAGGTATTATGCTCTAAAATGTTCTGGCATGATGATATGATTCATCATTTAGTCATTCTGATGATTGATTTATATGCACTACTCTTATGGTATGATAGTAGTGTAGTTTAGATGGAGTATGAAGATGTGTGGTTAAGTGCTCTGATATATGCATGTGTTTAGGGGGAGCTGATTTATGTTCTACAGGGGGAGATGTTGGATATGATGTTCCAACACCCTATGCATGTATACAGGGGGAGATGTTTTTGTGAAATGTTGAAGCCTTCTATTCGACATCCCATCAAGTTTATGTTTTTGACCATTTAAGGCAAAGTAGTTATCTTGTGTTCCGCTGTTGCATGTTTCTCTTATAATCTCTGAAGATGTATTCTATGTGTTACTACTGTTCTTGAAGGTTAGCTACTACTGATCCTGATGTGCATGTGTTTATGTTAAGAAAAAGAATTTTTGTTGAAATGTCTGATTTTACTGAAGTATCTGTTTAAGTGACATCTGGATGGTCATAATTTGGTTTGGCCAAAAATTTGCCAAAGGGGGAGTTTGTTAGGTCCTTTGGTATTGGCTGCATTTTTGGTATGATAAACCTTATATCAGGATGTGCGATATAATGCTTCAAACATCGTATCATCTCACTGTATGTGCTCGCGCGTGTTTTATATTTATGGAATATCTGTTTCTCTCTCATGGCGTGTTTAATGCATCAGATTCTCGTCAAGAATATTTTTATCAAGAATCTCTATGAAGTATATTTCTGCAGAATATCTCTTTTAATTATTGTGGAGTAATTGGTTGGGCTAAACACAACAAGCCCAAGTTACTTGTGAAGCAATAATGCTTACTGGTTATTTAAAGGAGAAGCTAAACCTAATCCTACTGTAAGACTTGTTCACGCAGTTTTTGTTCTTGTCTAGGTTTTCTAGGTTTTGCGTGTGTGTTTATTTGTGAGCCTTTCTTGTGTCTCATTGATGCAAGCTTAGGACTGTGTTTTTGTGTTGTAATGTTTGTTATCCTCTCCTAAGCTTTGAAGTACGGAGTTAGGACTTGTGTGCTTATAACACTCTAAACCTTTAGGTACGAGTGTATAGTTTTTAAGAGTGTGTCTCCAAACGTATTTGTTTCTCTGTAACGGCAGCCTAATCTGGGGGATACCAATCAAGGAAGGAATATCATTATGATGGTCCTAGTTCTAAGTTATCAGCAAACGCCCCGTTTACAACTTATCACCTAGGCACGACCAATGACTCTTCAACCTAGGAACTCTTAGATTAGAGATCCCATCTGTCTCCCTTACAACCTTACAGAGAGCAAAGATTTCAGTAACTAAGACTAAATATAAACTATACAGTCAACAGCAGCATAGCCTAACCCAAAAAGTGCCACTGTAGTCAGTCGACAAGGAAGGACTAAGGAGGGCAAGGACAGGGGTAACATCCACACCCCACGATAGAACCCCCTAGAGAAGCCTGGGCACGTGAAGTAGCCTCGTCGTCCATCGGGTCAGAATCATCACTAGGCTCACTAGGCACATGATCGCCACGCCTAACAGGAAAACAAGATGGGCGAGCAATCTCAAACCAACTACTATCCTCAGAAGGAATAGCAGGAGATACCAAGTGAGGTACCTAGGGTCCACCAATGGATCCCTTCTCAGCAGCAGCAGCTGCCCACAAAACCGACTCCCTCAACCCCTTCGCAGGCGCTGATGGTCCTCCTCTCTCAAAGACGCCAGATGCGGGGGCATCCAAGCCGCTCGCAGCTACCTCCGCTACGGGGACTTCCTGTGCCCTCGGTGGTGGTGTCACTGAAGTAAACTGGAAAACTTCAAGAAAAAGAGACATAGGTACAGCAAGTGGTGGTGTCTGCCATACAACGCACTCGTGAATCTGCATAGAATCAAAAAAGTCTTATTCTCTACACGGCCCTGGTAGTACGCGATGCCTCAAGGAGGGTGTATCTTCCAAGCACTCTGCGCTGTATATAAGTGATATAAGGGTCACATTCTAACAATAAAATATAAACCAAAAATGCCAAAACACAATTTTATTTTAATTTCGTCTTCCTTTTTTTTTAAGACAGTTCTACCTCAATACATTACAAAATGAATTGCACACATAGCTTAATGCAGACTCTATATGAGCGTGATCACCCTTGCTGGGTCTTTTTCACATGCATGAATCCCGGAATTTAATCTCTCCGCAGAGAGTCGTAGGTTCACCCCTACTAAAAGTGTCATACAGTCCTCTGCGCCGACACGACTCAATAAAATCCCGTAGGATCAGGTGGGCTCTGTTCTCTAGAGTCTTCACCCGGTGCAGTCCTCTTGACATACACACAACTATGAAAATGCATGAGCATACTCTTTCTCTACATATATTGATGCATCAAAAATCATAGTAACTCAACATATATAATTCTCTCAATTATCCATAAAATACGAGGTTTTTTTCCTAAAAATCTAAGAGGGTTTTAGGTAGGTTCTAAAGCAATCAGTTAAGGATTTTAAGACTTTTCTAATTGGTCAAAACTCAACGCACCACTTTAACGTTTAACTATTTTCTTTTTCGCTAAAGAAAATAGTTTCGTTCATTTTTTTTTTGACATAAAAACGAGATACATTTTAAGTGTACAAAACTAAAATATTTTTTCTAAATATTTCACAAGTATCAAATTCTTAAAAGTATAAATCCTCGACAAAAAGTTTCAAACTAAAATAGTCATATCTTATTCAATATTAATCCGATCGAGACGACCCATACGCCAAATTCTTCGTCTCAAAAAGACGGATTAAATGGTTAAGTTGTTTTAGGACCCAAAATAATTTAAAAATACCAGAATACCCCTATACTTTCGGCCAGCATTTATTATCAACTCAAAACTTGTTTTTTTTTTAAAACCATTTCTATGTAATGATAGATCGGCTAAACATACAAGCTTTAAAGCCGAGAAAACAATTTCCAATGTTTTTTCTACATCTGAAAATTTCCAAAATACTCAAAACCAAATTTTTTTATTTAGATCCACAATTAGTACTCATGGATCTATCACTTTTGCAAACATCAAAACATTTTTCTATGTTAATGATCAATTAGAATTTTTCTTAAAATTAAACCCTAACAATTTTTTTTTTAATTCTAAACAAAGATCATGGGAAACATCTTAACTAACCTTAATCTTACTACTCTCTCCACAAGCTAGGATCAAAGATCAAATTAAATGAAAATTTACTCAAGAACACAAACTAAAATCATTAAACTTTCTAAGTTTGCTAGTTAAAGGGAAAGATAGAAAGCTTAGTTACCTTAAATAATAGTTCTCCTTGAAATTCCTATGATATTTCACACTTAAAATGGATGGATTTGATTAAGAATTGAAACTTTTGTGTAAGGTTTGGTGGGAGAGAGAGCTTCGGCCGTTTAAGGGAAAGAAGGGGAAATGAGTTCAACAATTTTCTAACTTAGATCTTATAGTAAAGTCTTGTATTTTGAGTCCTTGGATGCAATAGTGAAAGAGCCAAGATTGCATCATAGCCATTGGATCACTTTCACTCACATGGGTTTCTTAGATATTTTTCTACTACTTTGTGTCCCATCAAACCCCCAGCTCCCTAGTTCGCTCTCAGTCGAGTCGTTATTCGTTCACAGATAAAGTTTTTGGAAAACAAAATATAAATACTTAATTAAGTTCGACATTCTCTTTCTAAATTTTCTAGCCGATTTTCTTTTACCGCTTAAAATTTTTATCCGTTGATAAAAAAATAAATATAACGAGGTTGGATTCGCAATCCAGTCGATATATAAAAATTTGCTGATTCTATTTGAAGCTTGAGTAACGATTAGACTCGATCTCAGAAAATTTGCTCTTATTACTTATGCTATACGTGAAAACATAATTAAAATTCTAATATCTTAGCTGCTAAACAAAAGTCCTAATATATTAGGCATCATAGACTTATGGGTCTTACATTACCTCCCCCCTTAAAGCAGTTTCGTCCTTGAAACTTGAAACTTCATTGAATAACTTAGGATATTGTACTTTCATCTCGCTTTCCAACTCCCAAGTCGTGTCCCCGGTGGCTTCATTCCATATTACTTTGACTAATTGTATTTCCTTGGTCCTGAGACGCTTTATCTTTCTATCTCCAATCTTTATCGGTGGAATTTCAAATGACAAGTTCTCTTTCAATTCAATGACATCTGGCGCGATCACATGTGACAGATCAGGAATATACTTTCTTAACTGAGACACATGGAACACATCATGGATCTTTGATAGTATTAGTGGTAATGCAATTTGGTAAGCTACCTTCCCCATCCTCTCTGAAATTTGGTACGGTCCAATAAATCTCAAAGTTAATTTTATTGCTCTTATGGCTCTCCCCACACCGGTGGTTGGAGTAACTCGAAGAAAAACATGTTCTCCTGCCTCAAACTCCAAGGGTCTACGACGCTTGTCTGCATAACTCTTTTGGCGATCTTCGGCAACCTTCATTCTTGCCCGAATTTGTTTCACCTTATCTGTTGTCTATTGTACCATTTCTGGTCCCACAATCGTGCTCTCTCCGTCTTGATACCAACACAATGGAGTCTTACATTTCCTTCCATAAAGAGCTTCATATGGAGCCATCCTGATGCTCGTATGGTAACTGTTGTTGTAAGTGAATTCTATTAATGGCGAAACATCGTCCCAACTTCCTCTGTCATCAATAGCACAAGCTCTTAATAAATCTTCCAAAGATTGATTTGTTCTTTCTGTCTGACCATCAGTTTGAGGATGATATGGTGAACTATATCTTAGTTTGGTGCCCAAGGCCGCGTGCATTGTCTTCCAAAAATGCGAGGTAAATTTTGGGTCTCGATCTAATACGATGCTGGATGGTATTCCATGAAGTTTAACAATTTCAGCGACTTAAATCTCAATTAGCTTATCTGCGTTATAAGTGAGTTTGATAGGTAAGAAATATGCGGTTGAGACTCATTTGCAACAATAGAATGTCCAATGGGGACATCTAATTTTATCGGAGCAATAACAGCTGGTATATATGACTTAGTCACACCTTTTGGATCAGTAAATGCTTTTGGTAATTGATTTGATAAATTTTGCAGATGAATTTTTTGTACCCCAATTTTGGACATACAAATCTAATTTACATTCTCATGCATGAATAAAATAAATAATATACAAAAATAGGTATATTTTCGTTTATATGTTTTATTCATCTTTTTATGCATTTGTATTGTTATTAGTATTATTATTTTCGTAGTTATTTTGTAAAAAATATGCATATAATTAAGATTTCGTAAAAATCTTTTTTCATGCATTTTTATTATTTCGTTTTTAATTTTTACAAACATTTAAATTTTTAAATCAATTTTATCGGCTTCTATCTCGATTTTCTTTTAATTAGCGTAAAAGGTCAAAAACGTCAAAAAATAATTTTGATTATTTCACTTGTTATTTTTCACATATTTTAAATTGTCAAAAAATATTTACATTTTATTACGCTTTTTATTGCATTTTATGGGATTTTTTTATTTTAATTTAATTCAATTTCATTTTATCTCAAAGTTTACCCAAAATAGTAAAAAAGAATAATCAACATTGTGCAACCACATTTTGACACCTCACAAGAATATTCAACCTTGACCAACATTATTATGCCACATCATCCCACTCACATCATAACTCATTTTCATTTTTCAAAATAAATCAAAATTCTCACCATTTTGTCTTTTTACCATTTTAACCCTCTTTTTGTATGATCAACCAAAATTACCCTTAACCCTAATTTCTTACACTATAAATAGATGCATTAATTGATGAGAGAAGATTCATTCATTTCTCTCCACAAAAAACCATAATCTGATCTTTACTCTCAATTTCACAAATCTAAAAAAAGAAAAAAAATAAATAAAAAAATAAATAAAAAATTAAGAACATCACGTTTCAAAGGTATTGCAACGAATTCAAAACCGTTTTACACCAGAAATTTGTAGATCTATCGCATCAGGACTTCGTGTTTAAACCGTTTTCGGGTTCGTTTTCGGATCAAAGAATTTGAACGATTTTAAACTGTTACATGCTTAATTTCTGTCAATTTCGTTTTGATTTCGTTTTTTTCTGTTCAATTCTGTTTGGGTTTGAACTTTTAAATCCGGTTAAAATCGATTCCGATCCGAGTCTCCAAGACTTCAACTGAGAATTTCGCTTGTGAATTCATGATCAGTGAGATGAGACAATGAAGATCGAGTATCGATTTGCATTTTTTGGTCATGAATCGTTGATGATAGCTTGATTTGGAACTTATATGGGTTTTTTCTCTTAGCTTCTGCGTTCTGTTCTTACATTGTTATTCTTTGATTCTGATTGAAAAAACAAGACACATAATATGGACATGTTTTTTTCCATATTTGATCTAATCCACATGATCTGATGAAGTAATCAGAGACGTCGGAGTCTCTGCGAATCAGAATCATCTGATCTGGAACAGATCTGATCAGACGGTGATAATTGATTCAGGGCAGATTGGATCTATGCACGCACACTGAATCACTGCTTTGGGTTTGGTTCAATCCATGGTTCAAACCCAAAATGGGCCCGTCAAAAATCAAACTGGGCCAAACAATTTGGGCCCAACAAACTAGATTTTACAATCTTTCTTCCTCTTTTTACTATTTGCACCTAGCTTCTGCTAATACACCCCCATTATTTTTTTTCTTATGTTTTTTTTTCATTCATTTTTTTTGTTATTCAGCCTTTATATATTATTAGATTATTTACTTTATTTTTTTAGTTTAGTTAGCTTATTTTCTTTCATGTCCTGCATTTATTTTTATGTCATTTAATTACTTGCATTTTATCTTCCTTGCATTTTTACTTTTTTTTGCATTTTATATTTCATGTCATTTATATGTTATTATGTTACATTTGGATTGGACCTTTGGACCTTAAATTAAACCCAAGCTTAATTAGAGACGGACCTAAAAAAGTAGTGTTAGAACCTTAGAATAATTAACTTAGTTTAGTTAATTTATTTATTTTATATTCCGACGGACTTGTAATTTATTTTATGTCATTGCATCTTCATTCAATTGTTGCATTCTTACATGTTTATTTTCTTGCAAAGTAATTAGAATGTATTTAGGTGAAAAATGTAACCCCAAAGAGGATGTAGAAGTTGCATTGCATGCATTTTATTTTTATCGCTTTCCGTCAAACGCTAAAAACCAAACCAAAAAACTGAACTTTCATTTCCAAAGAGGTGTGCTTAGTAAATCTCATAGAAAAAAAATAGGAAAACACTAAAAACATCTCCCTCCTAATACAAAATGCTTTTAGTCCAAAACACCAATTAGTCGCACGTACTTAAAATCTCTCTTTTAAAAGGTTTTTTCGATACTTTCCCCTCTTTGGAAATTAAAGATCAACTGTAGTGGGGTATGTCTCAAAAATCCCGCAACAAAATTATCCTTTGAACATCTAGTTCACATTGTTTAGTTCGAGGATCAAAGTGAGATAATGATAATGCATTCCAACTGATCTCCTTTTCTAGCTGCTTATTATTCTCTCCCCATAATGTTGGAAATTTAGATTCATCAAAATGACAATCAACAAATCTTGCTGTAAATCGGAGATTCAACAAATCTTGGCTCGAGATACTTAATAATTGATGGAGATTCATATCCAACATATATTCCCAACCTTCTTTGTGGACCCATCTTAGTGCGTTGAGGTGGGTAAATCGGTACATATACACCGCACGTCTAAAAAATGTGAGATGGGAAATATTTGGTTGTTGACCAAAAACCAATTTTAAAGGCCAATTTTAAGTTGTTGGCCTGATGAGAATTAATGATGCAGCATGCAGAATTGCATGTCCCCAAGCAGAAATTGGGAGATTCTATCTCATGAGAAGTGGTCTTGCGATTAATTGTATAAGCTTGATAAGTGATTCTACAAGTCCATTTTGTGTATGAATATGTGTTACATGATGATCAATATCAATTCCAATGGACATACAATACTCATTAAACGCTTGAGATGAAAACTCAGCATCATTACCAAGACGTATCTTCTTGACGGGATAATTAGGAAACTGAGCTCTTATTCAAATTAATTGAGCTAACAATCTCGCAAACACCTGGTTGCGAGTTGATAATAAACAAACATGTGACCATCTAGTTGACGGTCGAATTATCAACTTCCGTTGTGAACAAGAAGCACATGAGTACTTATTAGATTGAAGAATCTCCTGGTTCTTCAATTGATGACCACGTAAATTTTCAATTATTTTTCGCATCATTATAGAACCGGGATGGCCTAACCGATCATGCCAAACTATAAATTTACTTTGATTTGTAAACTTTTGGTTTACAACAACATGTGTTTCAATTGTATTTATATAAGTGTAGTACAAACCAGAAGAGAAAGCTGGTAGTTTTTCCCACACATATGTTTTATCTAAATTTTGTTTTGTGATACAAAGATATATATATATATATATATATATCGTCAACCGCAACAAAATTAACTAAACCCACAGTATCCCAAGACTGTAGTTAAAGAAGCAAAAATTATAAATAAATTATTAGATCTTGTATACTCTATTTTTCTAAAACTTTATTTGTCCACTAGGGTAAGTGAGTGTAATCATGGGCGGATTGACTTATATATATATATATATATTGCACTGGGGCCTCAATATTAAGGGTGGCAAAACAGTTGTCCGTCCTATTTAAGTCCGACCTATTTGAGCACGTCTATAAACAGGTCGGAGCAGTTATACTTTGATGTCCGAGTTAAAAATTCAAGTCCGCATTGTATATAAACATGAGTACTTATTAGATTGAAGAATCTCCTGGTTCTTCAATTGATGACCACGTAAATTTTCAATTATTTTTCGCATCGTTATAGAACCGGGATGGCCTAACCGATCATGCCAAACTATAAATTTACTTTGATTTGTAAACTTTTGGTTTACAACATGTGTTCCAATTGTATTTATATAAGTGTAGTACAAACCAGAAGAGAAAGCTGGTAGTTTTTCCCACACACATGTTTTATCTAAATTTTGTTTTGTGATACAAAGATATATATATATATATATATATATCGTCAACCGCAACAAAATTAACTAAACCCACAATATCCCAAGACTGTAGTTAAAGAAGCAAAAATTATAAATAAATTATTAGATCTTGTATACTCTATTTTTCTAAAACTTTATTTGTCCACTAGGGTAAGTGAGTGTAATCATGGGCGGATCGACTTGTATATATATATATTGCACTGGGGCCTCAATATTAAGGGTGGCAAAACAGTTGTCCGTCCTATTTAAGTCCGGCCTGTTTGAGCACGTCTATAAACAGGTCGGAGCAGTTATACTTTGATGTCCGAGTTAAAAATTCAAGTCCGCATTGTATATCAACGAGTTGGCAGATTAGTGAACTGACCCGTCAATTTTTTTTTTACAATTTGATTTATAACAAAATTACTTATTAGTATTAGTCATTAGCAATGTTGCTGACAAATGATAATTTTAAAACTGCATAATAAAAAAATGTCAATGTCATAATCTTTAAAATAAACAAAACAACTTAACAACAAAAAAAAGAGTATATATATATATGAGATGATGAAACTGCTCAGTTTTTCATAAATAAAGAAAAAAAAAAGTCATTGCACTATCTAATTTTCATGCAAAATAAAAAATATCACCAAACAGATCCTTTTTTGGCAGGCTAAACAGAGCGGACCAAATTAAAGTGGTGGCCTGAAAACTTTAACTCAGTTCACTAACAATGGAGAGTTAAATGGGCAAGCCTGGCTAACTCGGCCTATGTTCCCACCCTAATACCCATAGTATGGACTAGGAAAATGTGTTGAATGAATGTTACAGAATAAATTATATTCATATATTATAGTTATAAATTTTAACAGTATACACAACTTGAGTTAGTGTCATGCATGGCTCCGCCACTAATGAGCACATAAAACTATTTAATTCTCAAGTGTAACAATTTTTGTATAAACACTGAAATGACTTATTTTGTATAAATAAAACATTTATAACTATGTATTTTGTATTGTTATCCTTTTAGTTAAACACTGAAATGACTTATTTTGTATAAATAAAACATTTATTTGACCTATGTATTACCAAAAAATTTAAAGGATTCACAGATGCATTTGACCTACGTACACAAAACAATTAAGTTGATAATTCTCTACATATTTTGAAAGAAATAGAAGATAGAGAGAATTAGACACAAAATAATAATATTTATTATTTCGTCCCAACATCAATTTTGTACGTCTATTTTCTTCAAATGAGAATTTTTATTTCTTTTAAAATTTGAAATATATACAACCTAGAAGGATATGAAATATATACTCCTCTGTAATGTTTTAAACTTATTTCTCTATTTCTCTTCTTTGAGAATAAATTTAATCATTGGCTTGGCAATGTTGAGGATTCAAAAGAATGGTTATCGTCATCCTTTTTGGGCCTTCGATCAAGGAAGGCTGGCCTCATTGGTGTTGTAACCATCTCAATTTTGAATGTCAACAATGCTACAATTTCTGACATGGGTGGTCTCAAATGTGCATGAGGTTGAAGGCATAAGAGAGCCACATGGGTTGCTTGCAAAACATCCTTTTCTACAAATCCATCTTGTCTCAGCTTCAGATCAACAAGAGCCAATAAATTTGATTTCTCGTACAATTTCCATGCCTATATACATATCATGAAAGATTCATTATAAAAACTATACACATACAAAATTTAGGGTATATATATATATATATAATAGCACCTCCAACTTATTACATCATATTTTAATTTTTGATATTAAACATTTGGTTTATAGGGGAAAAGGGTCTAGTAGACTACACTTTGACCATGAGGTAAATAATGCGTAATTAAAAAATTGTTCTTCACCCAAAAATTGAATCAGATTCTCCTGAAATTTGTCCTTTGATGAAGCTGTTTAAAACACTTCATTTCAACATCATGGTTCATTACATCATATTTTTAAATGCTAGAGACTTAAAATAGAGTTACACACTCATCTAACTCAATTATATATTTTACAACTTAAATTTGATTTGTGAGTGTTTGGGGTCGGTAATCCCTCAGTATTTACACAATTGATATATTAGTGGTTGTCGGATTGAGATAGTGTAAGACCCAAAATTTTGTAGTTGTAAAAAATAATTAAGGAATAGAAATAATTAATATAAATTACTACTGTTTCTTAGTATGTTTTCTATCATATGTACGTTTTAACATAATTTTGCTGAGATTGTGCCTGCGCGCGAGTTTAACATTTGAAAATTTGATACAATAATTTTATAAGCTTTAAACGAGTCTAGATATATTTTTGTCTCTCGAAATTTCGAAAAATAATTTTCTAGTAGCTTTAAACTATTTGATTTGAATATCTTGTTGTACATGACATTTATTTATCTTACATATGATTTTGTGAAATATATGTATTGACGTGTTGAGAATTCCATATGCTTGCATGATATGTAAATTGTTGCATGAGCATATATGAACATGTATGTTGGATGGAGATCGCACTGGATGTCTCAGATAGAGACTGCTATATGTGAAATATATAATATTATGCCCATGCATTTCATAGTCGTGTATGTCAGATGAAGACTGCACAGGGGTGTGTCGGATGGAGACCACCTAATCTTGCGGGATTTTATTTAGTCGGTGTTTGTCGGATGGTGACTTCACCTTTCATGCAGGGAATAGTAGGGGATGGACCTAAGACTCTTTGCGGAGAGGTTAAATTACAGAATTCATGCATATGACGATCAATAGGGGATGGACCTATTGGTGTCACATTTCATGTAGAGTTTGCATTAATAGGTTGTTGGTGTCACATTTAGGAATAGTAGTTTAAGACTCTCGTTACTCTTATTTATTGTCCCCTACATTTATATTGTGAAATTGTATTATGATATATTTTGAAATAAATGGTTGTCGCTATGTTTGTTTAGACACATCGTTTGGTTTTTATTTCTTAAACTTTTATTCGTGAAAACAAATTATAAAAAAGGTATTATATTCCGATTGATGTTTTAGAAGTGCGTTACTCTTATTTTAATTTAAAAACAATCGTGAATGTTCTTTTCAAAGTTTTTGTGTTGTTTAAAAAAAAAAAGTGCCTACTTTTTTTCTATGAAAAACGGAGTGTTATAGATAAATTGGTCATGATTTAAAATTAAATATTGGGTTTGTAATAGACTTAGCACTTCATAAGGAAACAATGTACTAACTACTAATTAAGGCCATTAAAAAAATTGTACTAAATACTAAGGAATCCTAAGAACTAAGAACTTACATATTCAGGAAGATACTGCATTTCTGATGGTAAACTATGATCTGTATTTTTCCTGCAACATATAATTTCAAGAAGGAGAACTCCAAAACTATATATATCTGCCTTTATTGACAATTCCCCTCTAATAGCATATTCAGGAGCTGTATAACCTCTAGAAAAAAATAAAATAAAGAAGAGAATCATAATCAAACATTTATGCATGTTGCAAATAATTAATTAAAAGCTTTGGAATGAAATTGGAATTCATATAGCATTTTAGAATAATTCAGTATTATTGTCAATAATATGCATTTTTAGGATTTAATTTAGGGTTTAGACGCGCACATGTTGTATATGCATGCATTTTTGGAGTTTAGGTTGAAAATACACATACACACACACACATATATATATATATATATACATGTAAATTTTTCTTAGATAGATGACATACAATGTTCCTGCAAATTGTGTGCTAAGATAAACTTGATCTTCGGGGAAAAATCTCGCTAGCCCAAAGTCTCCAATCTTTGGCAAAAAATTGTCATCAAGAAGAATGTTGCTTGCTTTGATATCTCGATGAACAATTCTTAAGTGTGAGTCTTCATGAAGGTATTGAAGTCCCCGCGCTACTCCAAGTATAATTTGAAACCTAGTGCTCCAGTTTAGAAATCGGACATTGTTTTCTACATTAAATAGGTCAAGGATGAATCTTAACCGAAATTTAACTTCAATTTGTACAATATTATAGTTAATCTAAAATGGGTCATACTAAATATAAAAAATAAAAATTCATACTAACACGTTTCATGAACACATATGTTAATATATCTACATCGAACATTTTAATGCTTAAAAAGTTAAATGTACAAATTTTAAGAAAATATATATTTCTTTTCTTTTTGGTACAAAGAAAATATATATTTCTATATTTATCTTTTTACTCCCTTTGTCTCATAATAGGATCTCTTTTGAGGTTATTTATCTTTTTAGATTATAGTATACCACCAAGTTGATCCTTATCGTTGTAACTCATCAGTCTCAAATAGACCAGTGACTCAATCAATATCTCAGGTTTGTTTCTGTAGACTTTGTCACATATTTCTCAATGTGTTGCATGTCTTTGTATAAAAAATAATCAATTTGGACCTTCCAATGAATCAAATTGAAAAAACAATTGATAAAGACAAACTAATTTGAGATATTGGTGGATCAGTCAAAGACCTATTTGACAGTTACTTTTTTCCGTAATAAATTACTATTATTTTTTGGATTTCAACTCATCCATTATTTCAGCAATTATTTCAAACTCATCAATTATTTCACTAACCACGATTAATAAGACATGGTAAACAAACTCATTTTATTATTGAAATTAGCAAAATTATCGATTCCTTAAAAATTGAAAAAAAAACAAATGAGACACTTATTATAAGACAGAAGTAACATTTTCCATCAAAAATTACGCCATGAATGGCTGAATTTTAGATATACATATTAAAAGGATAAAATAAAAGATAATAAAATTAAGACGTACACTCTATTATTATATTTATATTGTTGGGTACCATGTCATATAGGCAAAAATTAATACCTTGTCATATTTTAATTTTAATTTATATTTTAAATTAATTTTTTCTATAAGATACCGTATCCAATAATACAAATTAGATATCGAAGAGTTTATCACTTAAAATAAAGAGAGGATACTAACCATATACGAAGAGGTCTAAACTTCGATTCTTCATGTATTCATAAACAAGTAACCTTTGAGGTCCATCTATGCAACTTCCAAGAAGTCGAACCAAATTTTTGTGCTGAATACTTGTGATCAATTTCACCTCAACCAGAAATTCTTTTTCTCCTTGTTTGGATTTGTTATATAATGCCTTAACAGCAATCATCCTTCCATCTTCTAACTTTCCCTATCAAAACACAAAATAGATGATGTTACTATATATAGTTTAGTATTCCATCCCACTATATGAGAACAACTATCACAATTATACTTGTAGGAGACACTTGTAATCAGAATAGTTTTATTAATAAGAAAATTTCACTTCCCAAATTTGTTTTAAAATTTAAATTAGAAATGTTTGAAATTTTAAAAATTAAATTAAATTTTTGATGTAATATAATTACTTGTGCTTTTGCTAAAATGGCCATTTTTTGATGTATTTTTTTTATATTAATAACTACTCCATCCGTCCCAAAATATAAGGGAAAATAAAAAAATACACTTATTAAGAAAACATAAATATGAGAATTAAAAATATGGTTTTGTGTGATTTTTCTTAGAATAAATGCATGGAAAAATGAAAAATCAATTTTGATTGGTTGTTGTATATAGAGAAAAGCGGAGATAGAAAAAATTAAATGCAATTTAAATTTAATTTCATGAAAATAAGAAAAAATCATTCTTAAAATTGATTTTTTCCCTTACATTTAGGACAAAAAAATATATTTTTTTTCCTTATATTTTGAGGTGGAAGGAGTATTTTATTAAGTTAAGTTTGTTATTGTAATGTAAATAAATAAAAAATACATAATTTATTCGATCCAATAAACGTACCTGATAGACAGACCCAAATCCACCACTTCCAAGAAGGTTACCATCATCAAAATTATTGGTTGCTTTCCTCAATGTTTGGTAGTCAAAGTAGGTAATTGACCGAATGCTCCTACTAAAAAACTCCATGGATGCTATGCAATATGAACATTTCAAAGAGGTTGTAATTACATGTGGGAATAAGTTAAGTTAGGCCAACTGAAGTTTTGTGGAATTAATTATTTTATTTTTTTTCATATTAGCGTGAGGGATCACATGATAAATAAGATATTTCAGCAATGTTGACACTTTATAATCATCACCTATTATTTGCAGTATCCTAATAGATATAATAAAAATAATAAAAAAGAAAGACTTGGGGGACTAGGCTGAAAAACCAAAGGATACAAAAAACTCATAAACTATCTCAGTGCCTCATTAAAAATCTTTCCTATAATACCCCAACAAATAAAATCAAGGATAAGAGAAAAAGAGTGCATAAATTTAATAAAATCTTACGTTGAATTAGAGTTAGACCGACTAAATTTTTTATATTTAATAAGTTATATATAATTTTTTTGTAAATGAACATTTTATAAGGAGATAAATATGCATATAAAATTTATTAAAAAATTTAAGAGTTTAAAACTAATTAAACAAATTTGATTCATATAAAAAAAAACTAATTTGATTTTAATAGAGATTAAAACTGCATTTCATAAAAAATTGTAGGATCTAAAAATACTATTAAAATTAAATAGGGACTAAACTAAGAAGATCCTCATTTTATAAGGACTAAAAATATATTTAACTATTTAATGAATTAGATAAACTAAATAGTTCTTTTTATCAAAACTATCAAAAACACAATTTTTTTTTTATTACTTATGATAGTGAATATTACAAAAAATTATAAAAAATATAACAAATTAGGATAATGTTTATAAACAATGAAATGATTTTTTTCTCATGCAATTATTTCTTTAAAATTTAATAGCTGAAAAACAATTTTTTAATTCATAAAATTAATTTAGACGTGTTTATGGAATATTTAAAAATATAATTTAGAAGTATTTATGGAATATATATATATATATATATTATGAAAAGTATTTTTTTTTCAAAAGCATGTATATGCTTTAGTTGATAAAAAAATAGAAAAGAATTTAACTTATATAGTGTAATATATTTTTACACATGCATCCAATTAAATCATGCCATATAAAAATTTGTGTAGATATTTTAGGAATTTAATTATAAAAGAAACAAATGTACTTTTAGGAATTTTTTATTATAATTTAGAAAGAAACAAATTGTTAATGTATAATTGTATATGCTTGGTCGGGTAACAGATGACATTCAAAACATAAGAAATCATTATATCTTTGATATATTAATAAAATTGTTAATGTATAATTGTATATGCATAAAATTATACTACTTCTATTTTTCATCATAAGAGACAAATATACTTTTAAGATTCATTAATAGCTTAAATACATAAATTTTTTAATGAATTCAGAAAGTACATTTGTCTCTTATGATAAGAAACAAAGTAGAAAAAGTATAATTTTATGCACAAACAATTATACATTAACAATTTTATTCATATATCAAAGATATAATGATTTCTTATTTTTTGAATGTCATCCGTTTCCAGACTAGGCCACCCCTAATTCTACCAGTGCACAAAATAAACTCTTTTAAAAGTTCTGACATTTTTTTTGGTACAAAAAGTCCTGACATTTTTATGAACAATTATAGTGCCAAAATATAAACTTCTAATGGACGCTAAAATATAAATTAGAAAACAAGAAGTTTAAATTTTTAAAAAAATAGTAGCTTTTATAATCTCTAAATACGTGTTTTTCTTTGAATTACCTGATGATTGTTGTGTGGATGGAAATATTGTCTTCATAACCTCTGTAGGTTCAGCTATTTTTCCAAACATGAAGCAAAAATTTAAGAATTATTATATTTATAGTATTTAATAATAAGAATTAATAAGCATAGATATATTTCAAATTAAAACAAACTAAGAGAAATTATAAACAGAGAATTATGATATTTTCTATAAAAAAAAGTGTATTATGATGATTTTCTTTTCTCAAAAATACCTTCATATGAAACTGCGTTTTCCATTGGCTTTGTTGATTGTTTAATGCGTTTTCTAAATACAATCCAAAGAATGAATAATATGGTAAACACTACTATCCCTCCAAGGACAAAGAACATTGTATCACGTTTGTGCTCACTTGACATTATCTTTAACTCATTATTAGAGGGCAAAGGAACTTTCCACTTTTGTTCACAAAATTTATAACATCATGCATATACAACACACATATTTGGCTACATTATATATTCTATGAATTTACAATCATTATAAACAAAAACAATTGTGGAATAAAAAAATGGAAGAAAAGGGAGAAGTATTCAAAGGTTGTCCCATAGAATTGATCGAAACAAGGATGTAATGTCGGTCAATATAGGTGAAAGACACATGTGGTCGAATACTAAAATCCAAATGTATTTTGAACTATGTTGTTGAATGTTGCTTATTAAGTTTTTTATTTTGAACAACAACAAAGTCTTATATATATATATATATACTTGAAAATATGATTAAGTAAAGAGGTATTTAACCTGTAGTATTAGGTCTGGTAAATTTAGACTTTTTTTTTGTGATAAACAAAAATATATTATAAGGGAATACAAGGGGTACTCGAACCTTTACAATACAGATGAACAATTAAAAACTAGATAAACACACAAGAGGATCATAAGACCAGTCAAAAAAAGACAGACAAGCATGTCGACCCGCTCTACCACTAAACCCCACCCAAGACAACATTTTAATCTTATCAAGTACAAGACCTGCATCAGGTTGATCCCCTTTGAAAATCAATGTGTTTCTATGAATCCAAATACACTTAGTTGTTGCTAACCAAATCAAGTGACGGACACGCTGACCATTTTTGGACTTGACGAAAAGACCAAAACATAAAAAGTGAAACCAACCATCTAGTCTAGGGAATGAAACCTGGCCTAACCAACGAAACACAACTTCACATATCCCAACGGCGAATGGACAGCGAAAGAATAGGTGGCGGCGATTCTCAGGAGACGAAGAACAAAAACAGCAAACCACTTCACTACTACCTAAGAGAATACCGCGATGATGAAGAGCAGCCCGAGTAGGAAGTCTTTCTAGTAAAAGTTTCCAACCAAAGACACTAATTTTAGAGGGGATATCATTCATCCAAATTAAAGCTTCTGTAATGCCCCTTTAACATGAGAATTCGAAATTGGAGGTAAACGGACATCAACAAGCAAAGTATAACAAGATCTAAGCGTAAATGAACCAAGTGGATCCGCCATCCACCTCCACCTATCATCCACCTCGGTATTCAGAGAAAAATCAAACAAAATAGACTGAAGTTCTAACAATTTCCGATAGACATCATTAGCCAAAGCTACACGCCATTGCCAATTCCAATCAAAAGACACATCATCCCAACATAAACGGTCTGAAACCATAGAGTCTGGATTAACATCTTGGAGAAAAAGAGACGGGTATAAATCTGAAAAAGTGTGATTGACATATCATTTGATGAATTTCCAGAAACCAATATTGCGCCCATTACCCACACAACAACTTACCTGAGAATGAAACCAATCAACCCCACCATTCTTACTAGAACTCAAAATATCCTTCCACCACACCGACTCATTAGAACAATTAACCGACACCGTCCAGGTTAATAATCTCGAAGATAAATGACCATATCTATAAGCCAACAAAGTCGCCCAAATAGTATCCCTCTCAACAAGAAAACGCCATTTTCATTTAGATAACAACGCTAAATTAAAGAGCTCTAGATATTTCACTCCAAGACCTCCTTGCTCTTTCGGAATGCAAACATGATCCCACTTAATCCAACAAATTTTTTTATCCTCCAACCCACCATTCCATAAAAAATTCCTTTGAATCTTCACTAAGTGCGATAAAACACACTTTGGAGCTTTAAAAAAAAGAGAAGAAATATAAAGGAATACTAGCCAAAACATAATTGATTAAAGTAACCCGACCTCCATAAGAAAGATGACGACTAGTCCACAAACTCAATCTATTTGACATGATATCCGCGACAGGCTTAGGCCCAACTGAAATGCCTAAGAATTTGAAAGGACAAGTACTAATTTTTTAAAAACAAAAATATTTTTCTACTCACTTTCTATTTATACAATATAACGGATCCACACCCAACTCGTGTAATAAATAAAGGGGTTTTCTTTCTAGCTAAAACCACTTTTATGATTGATATTTCATCCTTTCTAATATTTCTTTTATTGTCTTCACTTTATCCGAAAAGATCCTCTCATTTCGGGTGCACCATATTGTCCAAACCACCTCATGCCAAACTAACAACACGCACTTTTGGCACTTCTTCCCCTTTTTTATTTGACCAAAGCACTTCTTACCTTTATTCAAAGGTTTAAGAAAACTTTAAAAGAGTGCAAGAATTGTGTTCGGCAATACACTAGGCACACCAAACCATCTATGAATGCCATTCCACACTTCTTTTACAATTGGGCAAAGAACAATGCAATTGGGATAGAACAAAAAAGTTATTTTCCGATTTCAAAACATCATCACAATACGCACACAATACCATCATTTCATGTTGTAGTACTCTTCTATGTCTCAAATTCAATCTTGTTGGTAGTCTAGCAAGCATTGCTTGCCTAGAATACATATATACATAATTATCTTTGAGGGAGCCCAACTCAACTATATTTTTTCTCTCTTTGTAATTGCTCCTCCCATATGAAAAAATTTCTTCTCGCCAGCACCTCCTCCCACCTCCTAAGTTCTCATCTCATCATATACTTTTTGTGTCGGTTGCATTAAAATTTTGAAAAAACGTGGAAATACCTCCCGTAGCAGTGCATTCCCAATCAAACAATCGGACCAAAAATTATTTTTAACTCCATTTCCCATTTTTTTTGACAAAAACATCTTTGATCCAATCCTGACCACCCCACTTTCAACACCGATTGTCACCAAATGCTTCCACCATAAAGATATATTTTTCAAAATAGATTGAAAGTTTATATAATATTGTTCATCATTGTCAAATTTAAAAAAAAAATAATTGATATGTTATTGAGATCCAACAAGATTAAAAATATTTATAAACTATTAATCTTGATGGATATCAATAACATATCAAATTATTTTAAATTTTTGTAAAATTTGACACAAATGAATTGGCAGAATTTTTTAAAAAAAAATTAAAAAATAAAAGAAAATGTCATGTGGTATGCCACGTCACAGATTCCGCCAAGTCAAATTTTGTTTACTTTGATCAGGGAGTAAAATGCAAAATCTTATACTTCAAGGAAGTAAAGCAACAAAAAAATTTATAGGGGGTAAGACAACTTCAATCTATTTTACAATGGTAAAAGGTAATTAACTCATTAAAATATATATAGTTATATAATCATCCAACATAATTAATTGAAAATGAATTCTTATACCAAAAAAAAAAGAATTCGTATAGTACCTAACAAAAGCAATTATTTAATTATTCAAAATAACGGGTACGCTAGAAATTTAGGGGAGGAAATAAAACTGGGGGGTGCAAGGGCCGCTACACAAATTGGGATGCCGGGGGCGTGCTAAGCAATTTTTCTTATTTATGCATATTGTATAAAGAAATTCCTTATGTATTATAACTCATGCCGATATTGTGATAGTTGAAAAAGTTAATTATGGTTATGACACAATGTTGGGGTTCTATATTGGTTAACTAACAAGAATGACATAGTAACCGACAAGGCCTTACCTTACCGGCAAGGCCTAACCTTACCGGCAGGCATTAGTGTCAAAATGAAGAAAAAAGAGACAGAGTTTGTTTTTATCATCCAAACAAATGCATTGGTGTAGAAAGAGAAAAAGAAAAGTGAGAGAAAGAAAATAAAAGGTATGGTTGAGAAGATGAGAATAATAAAATGTTGATTTTACTCATCATTAGTAATGAAAACTGAAAAATTGAAGGTAATATGAACCCGGAGCAAATATAAACCCTGCATTTTAAAGGATAAACACTTATTAATTCGTAATAATTTTACTAATTGTTCAAATGAAAATTGTATATGGATGGAGAGTGTCATTGGTGGAGTCTAGATGAAGACGTTTATTCTCACAACAATATTTTAGACCTACGGCAACCCCTAAAATTCAGAGGATGAAAAAACCGTTCTGGTAGAGTGCAATTGAGAACGGTTTTCGAATTGCGTTGTGGTAGAGTGTGAAAATTTTACAAAATTTATACAACGGCTCTGAACCGTTCTCGTATAGTAAACGAGAACAGTTTTTTATTTACCTATTATTAAAACGGGTAAAAACCGTTCAGATAAGAATTTTCATTATTTGAAAAATAAAATTATAAAACCATTCCCTTACTATAATTAAACAAAATTGAAAAACCGTTCATGTATTGTGTTAAGAAAATTTTGGGGGAAAAATTTCATTCCCTCTAAAAAACAATTATTAATTTGTTTCAAGAAAACATAAAAGCTTTAAAAAAAAAAAGATACCTAAGACTAAGAGTTAATTCATTCATATCAGTTACAGTATTTCAATCGCAATAGCAATCTCTTCTCCCTCACCATCACCATCACAATAGCAATTCGCTCTTCTCCCTCACAATCGCAATTCGCCGTTCGCTCTTCTCCCTCACAATCTCTGTTCGCCGTTCGCTCGGAATTCGTCACCATCAATTCATTGTTCACCATCGCTTCGCGGTTTCGTTCGCTCGCCGTTCACCATCGCTTCACCGTAACAATCGCTGACTTTAGCGTGAAAACGCTTTGAATATAATCTTTCATCTTTGCTCAGTGGCGGATCCAGGAAAATATGTCTGGGTGGGCGGTTAAAAAATTATAATATAAAAATTATACTATATACAAAAAATTTAAATTATAATAAACATAAATTTGATCTTTAAATTTTTTAAATAAATACCTTAAAATAGTATTTTGTATATAAAAAATTAATTAAATACTTTAAAAAATTATAACAGGTAAATGAATATTTTTGAAAGATATTTTGTTTTCTATCATTTTATAAAATATAAATAAATGTTAGTTACCAAAATTATTATAAAATAAATATATAAGAAATTATTACTCATAATAGTAATAATAGTGAATATTGAATTTTTTAATAAAAATATATATAAGAAATTAGCATAAATAATAAAATAGTTGGCAAATAATATTTTTAATTCATAAATATGTTGATTTTTGTAAGATTAAGTGTATTTAAATTTAACTATTCTACTTTTAAATATCTCATGTCTCTTTGCATTTGTTAAAATAGATTTGTTTTTGTTAAATAAAAATAAAATAGAAAAATATTCAAAAAATTGCTTGAGGTAACCACTGCGGCGCGCGTGCAAATCATAATAATTTAACGCAAAGATATACATATATCAGTAAAATTATTTTATTTTATTAAAATACCTAGGGCATAATAGTAATTTCCTTTTTATCGACGGTGGGCGGCAGCCCATCCCTGCCACCCCTATATCTGGCTTATGAAGTTTATGAATTCCACTCTTTATAATCAGGATTTGAAGTTTATCTACTTATAGAAATAGCTTAAATGAACATAAGTAATTTAATTTGCAATGCACAATTGTTTTTTTTTTGAGTTTAATTGTTATGCACTGACGGTGTAAACTTTTTTTACACATACATCCAATCAAAACACAAGAAATTGCCACTTTTATAGATTAGTTCCTAAAAAATCTCCATAAATGCTTACATGGCGTGATTTCATTGGATGCACGTGTAAAATAATTTTACACTGTCAGTGCATATAAATTAAATTCTTTTTTTTTTTTAATTATGAATGGGTCTATGATCTTTTCTTAAGTTTCTGAAGTTCTTGAATTATGAATGGGTCTATGATTGGTTTTGGTTTGGTTTTCATTTTTGAGAGTTTTTGTTGATTAAGGGTATGTTTGGATTAGTTTATTTGAGCTTATCTACTTACATAAGCACTTGTGAGATTTTATAGAAATGATTTATGGGTTTGTGTGTATTGACTTATTAGAGTTTATCTACTTACATGAGTACTTGTGAGACTTAGCTTAGAGATTGTTTTGGACTTAGTTGAGTGGTGTGTTTTCTGGGGCAATTCTTTGACCTGCACTACATGGCAGATTGGCTATGGTTTGGCTTTGTTTTTTCTTTTTCTGTGTAGTTTGTGCTTTGTTGGCTTTTTGCCTTGTATCTTTGATCTGTTGTAAGGTTTCTTGTACTTCTTGTGCTTAGAACCTTTGCTCTATAATTCTAATAAAATCTTTGCTGTTTTCAAAAAAGAATGAAGATGTAGAACAAAAATCAAATCACTATAAGCTCTTTAGGATTATTTGTTGTTTTTTGATTATCCTAGAGAAGGAGAAATTTTCAATTTTATTTTCGCAACCCCATCAAGAGTAGGTTGTAAAGCAAAATGCATTTATGATATTACACACGGTGCCTTATGCTAGATTCAAAAACAAATCACACTAATAATGAGTATAATAATTGATAACAAAACAAATGAGAAAAAAGAAGCGACTATTCTTGAGACAGAGTGCATGGTTGACTTCATGGCAAAATTAAATTTGTTATTCCTTTAGTACAACCAAAATAAGATACACATTTTACATAGTAGTTTATATGTACCAAATTTCATATTCATCTCCAACATAGAGCCAACATATATGCATCCTACATCAATCATCATGACTAGCAGGCAAATGATTCATGTTATCTCATAGTGCATTTTCTATTATTCTGCTTATATTTCCCTTTCATTCCACGTACCAACCATTCCATCAGCCATTATCTATATACTGAAATTCAGCCATTTCAAATACAAATAGCTATACAATCGCCCATTATACAAATGTCATGATAACCGGTAAGAAGAACTATAAGAGTAACCTATACAATGGAATTGGATTTGTTGTTTTTATTATCAATCAAATCGTTTGATTAATCATAGTACTGGGAAGGAGTATCAGTTGAAGCCTATTGGAGATGCTGGTCCGGTGATTGAGGCTGGTGGGATCTTTGCTTATGCTAGGAAGACTGGCATGATTCCTACTCGATGAATGATTCGAGGTATTGTGTTTCTTTGTTGCATTTGTTTCTTAGTTGTTTAATACAATGGTGTAGAGACATAATTGATAGTAAGTAGTTAAATATAGGAATCAACTTGATAATCTAATAGAGTCGTAGAATTTTTTGAAATATTCATAATCTCGTAGAACTATATGAGAGTGCCCTACAAAGTCAAGGACTAATTAGACGGATTACTGATTAATAAATACATGAAAATATGGAGATGAAGTTATTATTGAATCAAAATGAGCAATGAACGTATGAACCAAGAAGTGTAGTATTTCATATGCTAACTTAATTAACTTCATTGTTAAGATTCCTTTGCTGGCCTTTTTTGCTACTCGTTGTATACCATTCCTATGCTTTTAATTGTGAAAAACAAACTTGAAGAAATTAGGCATTATGCAATATTAGATGAGATTAATGGGCATGCACCCTAGGAATCAGTTTTACATTGACATTCAATGAGAACATCATTTTCTTTCACTTCATATGAATCATATCAGAGTGGACCAACATGTCAGAATAATTTCATGTGTAAAATTGGGTAGCACTGATAGTGCATCCCCTTTAAAATCATAATATATGTGTGTTTGGATGAGCATTTGTAAATTGGTTTTTCTAGAAAGGAAGTTTGTAGTGAAACTTAGTATAAAATTGTCAACTTCGTTTTATTATTCTTGGTGAAATTTGCTTTTGAGAGCAAGATAGATTTTAATTTATAACGAACAACCATACGTTTTTATTTTTATTTCGTAACCATGTTTACTTCTTTGAAACCCACAGAGCAAGGATTAATTGAGTGGGGTAAGACACATGTGTTTCTCTTTTTTATGTAATAAACCTAAACCCTTAAATTATTTTAATAGATCTAGTGCCATATTTTAACGATTTTTATAGTTTTGAAGTTAATATCTCAGTTTTGCTCAGTTTTGAAGTTAATAGCTTAAAAGTTCTGAAATGTGGAAATTGTTGACGCCGATTTCAATTAACTATCAAAGTTATTTTGGTACATATGTATAATTTCAACCGTCTAATGTGCAGTTAATGGCCGAGATTGATTACAGAGAAAAAATGTTTGATATCACTACTGCAACAAATCTTGATCCGATTTTTTTAACTCGGATAGTTGGGGTCTGCCAATGTTTCTCTTTTTTTACTACGTTACGTTGAATTTTAATTATATTGCTCTTATTTTGCACATGATGAATAATGATAGTGTCGATGAAGAAATGCAGGATTTTGAAGAAGAAAACATGTGATATTTAAGTTTTTATAATAGGATGTACATTTTGAAATGTTAGTTTGTTTGAGACTAATTCACATTAAGAAAAATTAAAAATGTTATGGTCTATATTATTTTGATGATGTTCCTTTGATTGTGAACTATTGAAATTAGGATCGGATAAAGATCCAACAACTTTATGTTGATCAATATTAATGTTATTTTGATATATGAATGAATTAAAATTAATTTATTTAAATGTTGTAAATTTTTTAATTTAGGATCATGTATGTTATGCTAATAATAATAATAATTTATTTTAAAGTAAAAAAAAATTATAATTTATTTATAATTTTTTTTAAGCTATTAACTTCAGGATTTTTTATCAAAAGAAAAATAAAAAAATTCAGGTTTTGTCAAAAAAAAAAAACTTCAGATTGTGCAACGGACGTAAACCGTTGCTGCATCGACGCAACCGTTGCCGTAGCCAATAAAGAGGTGATATAACAATGGGTCTACAAGAACGGTTTTAATATATTGGACAACGGAGGGAAATCGTTCTATAAACTAAATCTATAAGAACGGTTTTATCTTAAAACTGATATAAACCGTTGTGGTTGTAAAAAACTAAAATCGTTCTTTTATCTACTATCAACAACGGTTATATTTTAGGCGTTGCGCTTGGTTGCAAAACCGTTCTGCTAGGCTAAGACAACGCCTCAGTATAAGACACTTTCAAAACCGTTCTGCTAGCCTATAAGAACGGTTTTTTCATATTTCGCAACGGTTTTTAGGCGTTGTTATAGGATGAAAATGTTGTAGTGGATCTGGGCCAAGATTAATTGATGTCATTTTACTCATGCAATGAGGTTTTCCTTACAACACCTCTACCTTCAGACATAATTGAACGTTATGATATTTTGCATTTGACATTGTTAAATGGGTCGATTGCTTTCATAATATATGATAAAACAACTACTTTTCAAATAAGAATTTTGGGTGAACTTGATGTGAAAGAATCATGGACTACAATTTTCATAATTGAATCTTTACCTTCCATTGCACATCCATATTGGAGCAGGAAAGAAAGGGGATATATTCTTTAGAAAAGATGACGATGAACTAGTCTTCTTTGATTTGAGTATCCGAATTATTGAAGGGCTTGGTGTTAAAGAGAGCGAGGATTGGTGCTATATAGCAATTTATAAGGACAACCTTCTCCCGATCGGAGGTTTATGACTTTGGTTAGAAGAATTTTATCTTGTGTACATATCGGCTTGTCAAGCCACACATATTATATTTTATATTAATAATTAATATTAATATGAATCTTACTTTATCAATTTTATATTTTAGTTTCACTTTTTATTTTCAAACACATATATATTATGTTGTTGTAAATTGTTCACGTACACGAGAATAAAAGAGAATAAATGGAACCAAAAACAAAAGACAACTCATTATTAATTATTATTAACTAGTTTGAGACCCGTGCTTGCACGGGGAAAATTTTTGTAGAAATTTTTTTTGTAAGTTTTAGATCATGTAAAATTACCCACACAAATATACTTGTTAAAATATACATAAATAAAAATTACAATAAAATTATTCCATAAATTATGTATAAAATTATAAGTCCTCATTAATAATGCGATTAAAAAATTATTTTTAAAATTTAAAATGTTTAAAATAAATGAAAATCTCTTTCATTTTGTAAATATTGGCAAGTAACCGGTCATTCTTTGGATAATTGTGTTAACTATAATCCTAGGAAGTAAAATTGTTCAAAAAATAATGATAAGAAACTTCTTAATTACTACTACTCCTTCCTAAAATATAAAAGAAAATTAGTCAAGGAAAATTGATAGTCTGGTTTCTTTCAATACTCTGATTCTCTGACCGAATTCCAATCTGTTGGGATTTGCAGGACTAATTTTTGAGTTTCTGATGGTTATCAAATCTGTTGGGATTTGCAGGCTTCTTTGTATCAGTTAACCTTTTTCCATCGGTGTTGGCTTTTGAAGGGGAATTGTGTGCTAAATTTTATCCACCTAGGTTCTCATTCTATCATTGTCGCATTATATGTTGATTTAAGAAGTTGTTTTTTAGATTCTAATGGGCCGATCACTTTTGATTATAGATCGGAGTTAGCGTCTAGGGACATCTTTTTGGGTCGGATTGATGTATTTTATGATGGTCTGGAAGCCAATGAGTGACTCTCTAAGTATGGGATTAGAAAGGGTTCTCTATTTTTATCAGATCTGCCATTGTCTTGTTTCTCACCTTGTTTATTTCTATCTGGTGGATCAGGGGGCGTTTTTGGTTCTGCCGTTTGCCTTATGGCTTCAAAAGTGAAGGTCATGGTAACAAAACCCTAGCAGAGCAAAGCGTATGTTATTAAGATACCTCTTTTACCCGCAATCCACATCTTCAAAAGATTGGTGCAGTATCCTTTAGGGACAAAGTTCTGGGAACTCATACAGTGGTTATGAGACAAAGAATTGATCTACTTGCAAACAAGATGATACAAATTGAGTTGGTTCAAGGTAATCGTCTAATGCCTATGCTCCATATGAACCAAACTATAATGGCAGAATTGAGTGTACCTTGGAAGGATGCACTTGTTGTCAAATTGCTTGGCAAAAAATTAAGTTACAACATCATGAAGACAAAATTAGAAAACTTATGGAATCTTATAGGAGGGATAAAGATGATGGATATTCGTAATGCTTTTTACATGATCAAATTTGACTGTGAAGAAGATAAGAACAAAGTTATCAACGGTGGACCTTGGATTATTTATGATCACATTTTAGCGGTTCGACAATGGACTCCAACTTTCGATGCAGCCACAGCAAAGATCGACAAAACAATGGCATGGATTAGAATTCCGAGTTTAAACCTTGTTTTTTATGATGAGAGTGTCCTTTGGACTCTGGCTTCGATGGTAGGTACTCCTATCAAAGTTGATCTACACACATTGAAAGTTGCTCGCGGTAGATTTGCTAGAATGTGCGTGGAAATTGACCTCAATGAACCTGTGGTGGGTCGTGTGGGAATAAATGGAGAATGGTACCAAGTTCAATATGAAGGTCTACATAGAATATGCACTCAATGTGGATGTTATGGTCATATATTAAAAAATTGTGTCACAAAAAACATCACGTCAGACATGGCGGCGACGGCAGGCACAAAGAATAGCAATGGAGGTTCTGGCAACAAAGATGGTGAACCGTTACCACAGTCTAACGGCAAAGAAGGGGAATTGAATGCAGAAATATCTCAAATTAATATCAATAATTGTGCACCTGATATTCTGCATGGTGACTGGATAAGAGTAGAAAGAAGGAAAAAAAATACAAAAGGAAGTGGGTGCAGTCAAGGAACGGCCAAGGGTGGACAGTTACAGCAAAAACATGCCAAATATGGATTTGCAAATAAGGAGGATTCTAGTATAATGCAACAACAAATCCGTAAAGAGGTTAATGATAAGCAAAGTGGACCAAGTCAAAGAGCTAGCATCATGTTAAACCATAAAAAAAGGAAGCCTGACAACATTGAAACGGTGATAGCTGATACATATCAAGAACATGGACAAGATGGCACATATGCTATTGGTTCAACAACTAACTCTCAAAAACCTTTTGGAAATAATGGGAACAAACAACTAAACAAAGGTACAGGGCCTTCAATTTTGAAGCCCACTACCAAGTTCACTCCAAAGTCTATTATTGGTGATCCAAATAAAAAAGAAGAGAATCATGTGCACAACAAGGAGAATTTGGCTCAACAGTACCAACCGAAGGAACCAAAGCAACAAGACAAAACAAAGTCTTCAACAATGCAATTAGATGAGGCTCATATGGAAAATAAGGAGAAGGTGGATGATGACAAACATCATGACAAGGGAGACGAGGAAATGGGCATGGCCCATGATACCCATATGATCACATATTAATGGACTTCTTTCCTTTAATTTTGTGTTTTTTCTTTCTAATTATTTTTTTTAATGATAATTATTAATTGGAATTGTAGAGGTGCTCAAGGAAAAAATTTCCGAAGAGCACTTGCAATTTTTTGCAGGAATAATAGAGTTGACATGGTAGCCCTTCAAGAGACTCGATGTAGTGGCAACATTGCTCGGAATACTATTAAAAAATTGGGTTACAAATTTTTTCTCTTAGCCGAAGCTAGGGGATACTCTGGTGGTATTTGGCTCATGTGGAGTAGAACAGACATCCAAGTTAATCTTATTAAAACTAACTTTCATTTTCTTCACGTGCAGGTTAAGGAGAAAGATGTTAAACCTTGGCTTCTTACCGTGGTTTATGCAAGTCCACGAGAGAATGAAAGAAATGATACTTGGCAGCAGTTACGTCATTTAGCTACATCGATAAATGAACCATGTCTTATGATGGGTGATTTTAATGAAATTGCTAATCCTGATGAGAAGAAAGGAGGTGTTCAAGTTGATATACACAAATGTATTCAATTCACTAACTTGATTAATGAATGCAATTTGATGGAAGTCACTACATCAGGAACTAAGTATACCTGGAGGGGACCAAAATGGAATGGGAGAGATAAAGTTTTCAAAAAGCTTGATCGGATTCTATACAATGTTGCTTGGAGAGTAAGGTTTCACGAGGGTTTCACAAAAGTTTTGCCTCGTGTTCAGTCAAATCACCACCCCATTATTGTTCTTTTAGAAGGTCAGCCAAACAATGGTAGAAACCGCCCTTTTTCTCCGAATGCAAGCGCGCTCTTTTCGACATGGGCCCCAACAAGGCCCCAGGTGAGGATGGCTACTCTGCATTATTTTTTCAACAGAGTTGGGATATTGTTGCAGATTCTTTGTACTCTTACGTGAACCAGGTTTGGTCGAACCCTTCTCTAATCTCTTCCATTAATAATACCTTGCTTGTTTTGATCCCTAAAGTGGAAAAACATGAATTGTTACTCAATTTCGTCCAATTTCTTTGTGTAATGTGGTTTATAAGATAATTACCAAGGTAATTGTTAATAGAATCAAGCCTATGCTAGATAGAATTATCTTTCCTTATCAATCTAGTTTCATTCCAGGTCGTACCATACATCATAATATTATTGTTGCACAAGAGATGCTTCACTCTATGTCTAAAATGAAAGGAAATAAAATGTTCATGTCTATTAAAATTGATCTTGAAAAAGTTTATGACCGTCTTAATTGGAATTTTATTGAGAATTGTCTGACAGAATGTAAGTTTCCTCCAAAAAAGATTAATATTATTCATCATTGCATCTCTTCCCCCTCTTACAAAATTTTATGGAATGGTGAGAAAACTGATAGTTTCACACCTACGAGAGGTATTAGGCAAGGAGACCCCTTGTCACTTTACCTGTTTATCATATGTATGTATCGACTATCTCATATTATTGCGGATCAGGTGGAAGCCAACTTTTGGATTCCTATGCGTGCAGGTAGGTCAGGTCCTCAAATTTCTCATTTACTTTTTGCTGACGACCTTCTTTTGTTTGTAGAAGCTTCGATTGAACAAGCTCATTGTGTGATGCATTGCCTTGACCTTTTTTGCAAAGCCTCTGGCCAAAAGATTAATAGTCAGAAGGCTGAGGTTTTATTCTCAAAAAATGTCGATGAACAACTTAGAGACGACATTATGTTGCACACCGGTTTTACTCAAGTCAACAATTTAGGAAAGTATCTAGGGGCCAATATTGCCCCAGGTAGGACCATAAGAGGAAAGTTTAAGCACATCATCACTAAAATTCAAAATAGATTGAGGGGATGGAAGAATCAGTGTCTCAGCTTTGCAAGAAGACTTACTCTCTCCAAATATGTTATTAGTTCAATTCCTTACTACCATATGCAATACGCTAAGCTCCCTAAGACGTTATTTGATGAGATTGAAAAAATTCAAAGAAGATTCTTGTGGGGAGACACTGAGCAAGCTCGTAATCCTCATTTAATTGCGTGGGAGGTTTGTTGCTTACCTAAGAGTGATGGGGGTCTTGGGATAAGAAGACCTCAACATATGAATGAAGCTTTTCTTATGAAGATGCTCTGGAACATGATTCACAAACCTGATGGCTATGGTGCAAAGTTCTCTACAACAAGTATGGTAGAAATAAAGATCTTCGGGAAACCATTAGCTCTCAACCTTATGACTCACCTCTATGGAGAACTTTAGCAGGTATCTGGGATGAGTTTCAAAGTCATATGGTTTGGAAACTAGGGGATGGAAGTCAAATAAATTTCTGGCTTGATAAATGGGCTCCAACCAATAGTTCTCTTATGACTCTTTCTACCCAGTCTTTTATTGACACAACACTTACGGTAAAAAATGTACTAACAGAGGAGGGGGAGTGGAATTTAAATTTCCTAAATATGCAGTTGCCTCCTACTATTGTTAATCAAATTGTTGCACTACCTAGTCCCAAAACCATGGATGGTGTGGATACTTTGGGATGGGGAGGCACCAAATCACGACAATTCACAGTGGACAATGCTTACAACCTTCAACATGGTGATCATCGTCTTATAGAAGGGAATTGGAAGGCTATATGGGATTGGAAGGGCCCTCACAAAATTCAAACTTTTATGTGGATTGCTGCTCATGAGCGTCTCCTAACTAATTATCGCAGGAGTAGATGGGGAACTGGTATATCCCCTCTTTGCGCCGCCTGCGGAAATGGGGATGAAACTGTTATTCATGTCTTGAGAGATTGTGCTCACGCAACTCAAATCTGGTAAGATTGGTACCTTCTAATTACATAACTAATTTTTTTTCTTCATTGAATTGCAGGGAATGGATCTTTGATAATCTCACCAACCTTATGGCAAGGATGCAAAAAGAAAGCTGGAAAACTATTTTCATGGTCGCATGCTGGAATTTATGGACGTGGAGGAACAAAGCAATTTTAGAAGAAGACTTTCAACGTCCACATGAGCCGACTCAAGTGATTATAAAGATGACAACTAAAATTCAGAGCTACAAAAAAGAGTATTCGACTAGATGGAAACATCCTCGAGATACCGTGTACATTGGTTGGAAATATCCTCTAGAGGGCTGGGTCAAACTCAACTGTGATGGTGCTTATAAGGAATCAACAAAACTTGCTGGATGTGGTGGATTGTTGCGCGATACATCTGGCAGATATTTAAAAGGCTTTGTGCGGAAGATTGGCAGTTGTACCGCCTTCCAAGCAGAGATGTGGGGAATGTACATTGGAATGGATCTGGCTTGGAAACAAGGGATTACTCACCTAGTAGTGGAAAGCGACTCCAAAGTGTTGGTTGACATGGTAACAGGGAATTGCAACACCAATGGAACCATACCAGTCTTGATTAAGCACATTCGTCACTTCATAAATATGAATTGGCAGGTTGAAATACATCATTATTGGCGTGAAGGAAACAGATGTGCTGATTGGTTGGCTAATTTTAGTCTAACCATGAATTCTTTTGATGTTCGTGTTATAGAGACTTCTCCTTCAGAATTTCAAAGTCTCCTCTTTGATGACATCTTCGGGGCTTGCATGCCTAGGAGAGTTCGTTTAATTTAGTAATTTTTTTTCTTGGGCTATGCCCTCTTTATATACCAAAAAAAAAAGAAGGGGTTTTCTATTAGGTGGTGTATGATTTATTATTTTTTATGGTGTTTCGCCTATATACGGACACCTTTATTGTATAATTCCTTTTCTACCTGTCTCTGTTCGTCTTGTGCGGAGATTTTGTTATTATTAATAATATTTTGCCGTTCAAAAAAAAAAGTCAAGGAAAATTGATGTATCTCGTCAAAAATTTGATCCAAATACATCAACTTTCTTTGACCATTTTTCTGTATTTTGGGACGGATGGAGTACTTCTGTTCCTTATTATAAAATACAATTGTACTTTATAGATTCATTAAAATATGATGTATCTGGTCTATTAATGAATCGAAATACATAATTTGTAATGAATCCGAAATGTGCATTTGTCTTTTATAATAATAAAGAACAATGGTAATAGTAAACATGTTTCTAAGCAAGTTACGTTATTTCAAAGTCACATAAAATTATGGTAGGTAATAACTCATGCTTCAAAAAAGAAAGGTAATAATACTCAACAAAAATAATTTATGCCTCATTTTAATAATGATCCAAAGTTGAAGACATTGATGAGAAAATGATATTATCAAGAAAAGTCAAAAGTGTCTTACTATATTTTTTATAAAAAATGAATTTATAGCTAAGAATCGACTCACTATAAAAATATGGGGAATTTAATATGGACCCGATCAACAGTTCTGAACCTTAATGTGTTTAATAAAATTTAGATTTTTTTTTTTGTGAATATAAAATTTAGATTTTAATAGAATGTTAGAGATTTATTTTTCATTTTATTTTTCGATAAACAAAAGTATATATATCTTTCAAGCCATGTGTGCAATCGCAGTAATTAATCCTTCATGTTATTGAGATTTAGACCAAACTTTTCTATCATCAAAGTATTTATCACTTGTGTCGCATTTTTTTGGTTATAATTCTTTTTTGATACATATAAAATTCATTTTTAATTAATGATAAAAATGATAATAGAGATAGATAGAGTACAAAATTTTGGGACATTAGATCAAGACAGATAGAGTATAAAGAATGAATATAGTCTATATTTCAAAGATTAACCGAATTATTTGGTCTTGATATATGTATTTGGTCTTGATATTTGTGTTGTTGTAAGTAAATAAGATTCCCTACAGTAATATACACATAATAATGAATCTCAATCGTTTGATCTCATGTTAGGGTTTAGATTGTTTTAATTCAAAAGATACCACTTTCAATCTTAACCATCCCATTCTTTATTAACGACTGAAATTTGAAATTGCATGTATCTGTGTGTATTTATGAGTGCAACAAATCCTTATATGTTGAATCACCATCACAAGCTTGCATGGTCTCCAAACAATAGGGTAAAATGCTAGAGCAATAATGATAGACAAGCTGATAAGAAAATTAAAAATAATATTAGTCAAAGCAATTAAAATTATATAAAATATTGTACTAATTTGTTAATTGAAAAAGTTTTTTTTTCTAAAATATGTCAAAAAAAAATTTATAACATTCATCTTCTACATTAGAATTCCATGTTATTTTTATTTTAAGAAGGTACTTTGAATTAAAATTTCATCGAGTATATTATAAGCTATTTATTGATGAGACATTATAATTTTTTTGGAGAACTATTATGTATCATAGAGTTTAGTGGGATACAAATATCTTATACACAATGCCATGTCAATTTTTATGTTTAAGTAAATTAAAATAAATTCAAATTTCATTTATGTTCCAAAAATAATTCAAATTTTGAATAAAATTTATGGTACTTAAGAATTTACCATTGTTGTTTCACTAAAAAAAATTAGAAGACTATTTTAAATTTACCCTAGATGCAAAAAGACTTAACTTTTTGTTAAGTCGATCCCCTAAGTAGGAAGAATAACCTAAGTAAAATTGGTGGTGAGAACTTTGCATGGTCCTACAATATACAGGTAAATGCAAGATGATAAAAGTTAGTGTAATAAGCAAATTGGAATGAAGTTAGTAAAAACAATACAAATTGCACCAAAGAAGGAAGAATGATACATTGCAGACTGTTGGAATTGATTTATGAAGTTGGTACGAATCTTCAAGTTAAAAACACATTCTTTTTATTATTTGTGATCATATATCAATTATAATCAAATTAAACATATACCGTATATTAAAACAACTCACTTCTTCTCAAAATAAAGGGTACAACGTAATCATTCATTTGCATCTTTTTCATATGTTTTTATCTCATTATCATTATTAATACTGATTTATTTTTCCATCTCAAGTAATGATATGTTTTTATCTCATTATCATATGTTTGGACACCTGAATTTATTTATTCATCTCATTATCATTATTAATACTGATTTATTTTTCCATTGTGCTTAAATTGTATCACATGATCATTGTGGCAATTTTATATTTCGGCCACAATATGAGGGACGAGTGCAATTTATGTGAGAAGTTCCGGTGCGGTCAAAACATAAGCTTATCTCAAGAAGATGGTCAACACCAGTACTTGGATCTGTCAAACAGCTAAGTTTGGGATATGCATGAGTATCAGTAAATACTGTATTATTCTTTCCGTTCTAAAATACTGTATGTATCAGTAAATACTGTATTATTGTCCTTTTAACTTTTTAGTTTTGTCCCAAAACTATTGTCCTTTTCGCAAATCAATGTAAAACTATTGTTAGTTTATTAATTATACCCTTATAAAAGCTAACATATTAATTAAATATATTTTCGCTTTCTTAGTAAAGTAAGGGTAAAATAGACTTAACTTGTCAATCTTTATTGTTTCTTAATCTACGTAAATAACTCTAAAAAGATAATAGTTTTGGGACGGAGGGAGTATTAAATTGACTTATTGCATAAGTGCGTGTATTGCTGGGGACAATTGCTTTATGAATCGCTCCAAGAGTGGTCTTTATTTTCAAACTCACAGCAAGATTGAAATAATCCAATGGATTCTGTGAAAATATTGAACACTTGCCATGTTTATTCCATTGATATGTCCAAAAAGTGTAGTTTGACAAAGGCCCTGCATTGGCTTTGGGTATTAAATTGGCCCATTCCTTATCAAGTTGAGAGGTCAAAGTAGGGGGAATTTGACCCTGAAAAGATTAAAGTAAAATAAATAAATAAATAAATAAGACCAACTTTTATTCAATTAATCATATAGTAGTAAGTAATAATGAATAAAATAAATATCATGCATACTCACCAGGGATACCATTCTAAAGTGACTACAGGATCGTGGTTGAGCTCCAGTATAATTGGAGGGCCAAAGCGCATGAATTCCAAATGTGGTATAATGTGTAAAGGTAGGTTTGCATGGTGTAGTATGAGTTGCAAGTGCACAGAAGGTTGGTGGCCATTGGATGACCAACTTCAAATAATCATATGAAGCATTGCTTGAAGTGAGCAATAGTGAAAAGATGATGAGGAAATATTGAAACTTTTTTTAATTTGTTAATTGGAAAGATTGAAGAATGGTACGGTGAAGACTGAAGAGAATGCAATGGTTTATATAGGACTCATCAATGAATGTAAAAAAAAAAAAAATAGGAGTCATCAATGCATACATACATATAAGTAAATCATCCATGCTTACACGTTTTGTAATGAACAACCTGTGACTATCTAAAATTGGATACCTAAGAATTTTATCTAAAATTAAATCACTATTTTGTTTTTGAATTATATTGATCAACAAAATCAATCAATATGCGTAAGTAACAATCAACCTAATGTGTCCCATGAGCTTAACTCAATTGGTTGGACATATTGCACGAAAGTGCAGGGATCCGTGTTCGAACCCGGATACACCCACTTATTCACCTTTAAGAGGTGAATTTCTAGCCACTATACTTAATTCATGTTATTGATTTATAAGTATTTTTCTTTGAAGCATTAATTATTAATTACTATTGTAAGTATTACTTACAATCTCTAGTTTACTATCACTGGCAAATAAACATATATTGTGAAAAAAATAATATTTTAGTCATATTAGAAAATTTTGATTCTCAAAATTCCAAATCACTGAATTTATAATTTTGCCAAGATATCACCAAGTTTGAAATATATTCATGAAAATGTGTCATTATAGTTTTGCCACAATTATAAGAAATTTGACTTTTTTTTGGTCTTAAGAAAAGAAATTTGATATTTATAAATAGAAATTTTCACACTTAGTTTTCCATAAAATGAATGATAAAGTAAGATGGTGGGGTTATCATAATTAATTAGGTGGTTTTGGTGCAGACACATTGTATTGTATATTATTACTATGTATTATAGTTTTTCCTTCTCTTAGCACATTACTTGTGCAAAGATTACTTTAACATTCATAAGTATTCATAAGTAATGAACACAAACCAATATCCCCAAATTACTTACATCCCAAAACTTGCTATCATTATCAAATAGTCATATTTTTGTCAAAAAGAAAAGAAAGAAAGCAATAAGTCGTAGTAGAAATTTTTGATTCTTAAAACTCAAAAACAAAAATATATAATTTTGATTTTTATTAGATAGTATCAAAATGTTAGCTTATATCATACAAAAAAAAAATGTTGCCTTGCATGTGGTTTAGTTGTTGAGCGGGTCGATACACTATTTTATCCTTTTCTTTTTGGTGCTATGATCCTCTTATTTGTTTTTTAAGTTTGTAATTTTTCTTGTATTATAAGAGTTCGAGTACCCTTTGTACTTCTTTATGTAGTACTACTATTTATTATCTTTTTGCCTTATCTCAGCATAACTTGTGCCAAGAATACTTAACTGCTCATATATTTTCCATTATTATTATTATTATTATAATTTTTTTGGTATTAAATTTAAACTAGATAATGGTGTTCCCGTTAAGATTGAAAAGTTGTTTTTTATTATAATTAAGGTGTTGAAAATTAAATTTCTTTTCTAAAATGTTTAACTTCTTTTTATTATAATTACGGTGTTTTTTTTATATATTTTGTAGTATAATTGATTAATATTATAGGTATTAAAAATATATTTTAAAATAAACTTACTTATTTAATAAAATATATTTTTAATAATTAAGGGGTGAAATTTTAGCCATAAACTACCTGATAAAAAAAGTATATAATTTTAAATTTTGCTGTCACTAGCGACTAGTCATATTATAAATTTGATTTTTTGTTTTCCATTTCTAGTATACTGTCAATGAAATCAATCACAATCACCAACAATTAATTGGTCCAAATGGCAAGAGTTTTGGACCTCGTAATCATGTGATCAAGAGTATTCTATCTCATGCGTATTAAAAAAATTCGGTTGAGAGGGAAGAACTCATCTTATGTGCCCCAAAAATTCACTACGGCTAGGCCTCCCTATTCAATGTCTTGCCTAAAATTCATTACGAATTGTGTTATAAAAGTTAAAATATTTAGATCTTCTATGACAGTTGCATTATGTTATAGTTGAAGTAACAAAGTTTTTCACAAGAAAGGTGGGGTTTGAATTGTGAACCTTTAAAATTGAACTCAATTTGTTAGTAGTATAAGTTCTATGATAAATCAAAACTTAAATGAAAAGAATTAAATCAAAATATACTTAGAGAATGTTGAGAGAATGTTCTCTGATCAGTCTATGAAAGAAGATAGAGAACGTTCTTAGAATATTCTCAGAGAATATTCAAGTGTGTGCAATTGTGACAGTTTTCCATAAGTGTAAAGATAAGGATAAGAAGAATGACACAAGTAAATTATACTGGTTCACCCCTTAATTGGGCTAGTCCAATTTCCCACACCAAGTGAGAGTTTCCACTATTCTCTTTTGATCTTAAACCAAGACCAAAAATTGTCAAGCTATCACAAGCTTATCTTCCACCTTATCACCATGGTGATCTCTACCTTTCCTTCTAAGGTAGTTGCTCAACCAATAGTTACGTATTCTTGAGCAAGTTCTTTCTTATTACAAAGAGTTGTTTGGATCTAAAGCTTAACAATAAACCAAACCAGGTTTATAAAGTTTTCTAAGTAACTGTAAAAATCTCTCTTAAAATCACTCAAATAAATTGCTGATCCAATTATGCAATTGTGAAGATTGAAGTGAAAGAGATCAAAAAGGGTTTGTGTAATTCTTGTGCGTGAAAGACAAGTATTGAATGATAAGTGGTGCTTCAAACTCTTGCTTTGCTCCTGCTGTATGTCATGCTATTTATAATTGTTGGAGAGCCTTTGGAGTCTTGGAGAATGTGTGAAAAAGTCAGAGAACAATGAACTAGCCGTTACTCACAAACTTGGAGTAAGCTGGAGAATATTCTGAGAATGTTCTCCAAGAGGAGCGTCTTGATGAGCTGGCACTGTACTTCTATTACTTGATGAACAAGTGTGACCGTTGCCTTTGAATTTTGCTGTCATATGAGAACAATGCTTCAGAGAGAATGATGAGAGAACATTCTCACAGAACTGTGTTGAGAAGCTTCATGGAATAGTGGGAGAATGGTGTGGGCACAACTTTGCTTGCAAGTAACCAGCTGTGATATGATCAAGGACTGTTGGAAAATTACTTTGCAAGTACAACCTTGATAGATAATAGAGTATAGCCTTTGTTGGAGAAAGGACTACTACTACTTGGAGAAAGATCATCAATTAATCCTTTGCAAGTACATAACAACTCATAGTGAAAGAGTTGTTGTCTTCTCCTCATTGGTCTATGTTCTTTTCTTCCATAATAAATTCAAATGCTATTTTATTACGCCTTGAGGTCAAAGAACATTCTTTGCACATGCTCCATGTGATATGGCTCAAGATAGAAAGTCCCATAAGATATTAATCACTTTGCCTTGCCATAATGGAATAAATTGTTGTAGAGATCTTGTGCATTATTCTCATGAAAAGTGTTCCTTTGTCTTGTTCATTTATCATTTAAAATAAATAAGTGTTTTGGCATTGAAGAACAAACACGCTGGAGCCAGAGAATGATGACTGACTTTCTTGTATCATTCTCAAAGTTGATATTAATTTGTTTGCTTTGCACAATGAATCATATCTTTTTAATATCACTAAAAAACATTTGTTAGATAACACAATGACCAAAATTATACTTAAAATATAATTAAAATGTTTGTTATCTTTAAAACATCAAATTGAGATTTTCCCTCAACAATAGTCTCTAAACTCATTAGATCTCGAGTGAAACACTCTCTTTAGTTAGAATGATTTAAGAGACCATATCATATATTAACGGAGTATTGCATTTGTCTTCTTTGTTTTGCTCTTCATTTATTTCATGCGCTCTAAAAGAAAGATAAATGCGAGTCTCCAAAAATTCGAAAATATTCTTTTACCACACATTCGAATTTTAAAATATTCTTTTACCATATATTCGAATTTTAAAATCCATATTTGTTTCAAACTGATAAATTTTGAGTTTTTGGGACACACGAGAAGTGTGGGTGAGGAAAAAAATAACTTCATTCTTTTGATGTGAAATACAACTCCAATTTAAATGAAACCTCAACGAAAGTGATGACGACGATAAAGATGCAAAATAAAAACAATGTAAGTATATATGAGATTTTTTAATGCCCCAAAAAAAATGAGATTTTTTTTTTAAATTTATCACAAACTATTCATGATCACAAAACTTGGGCACATAATTAAAGATAAATTTTGGGAGATATAAGGATAAACTAGATTTATGAGTCCGTGCCAAGCACCGATAAAAAATACATTTATAAATTTATTATAGTATTTTATATGATACTATATATTGAAAATATTTTAATTTATATAAATAAGTGAAAATACTAATGTACCAAAAAAGCACATTTAAATTCTAATGGATATTTGTCAAAAAAAAAAAAAAAAATTCTAATGGATATTGAGCATTGATTGATGACAATATAAATATTTATAATAAAACAATTTTTGTTGTGTCAAAACAAATTCATGAATTAAATGTCTTATATAATAAAAATGATTATAAATTATAAAATATATGCATACTAACAATAACAATAGAGTTTTAATTGGATGTCAGGAGTTTGACTCTTAGCCTCGGCAATACTAACAATAACAATACTATAATTATTAACGGTTACCATTAAAAATTCATATTTTTTTCACTAGTTTAATTTTGCATTGGGCATCAGCACTCTAAGAAAAGTATTTCCAATGTTGATTTATTTTAAAATTATTAAATAGAAAATAATAACATGAGAACAAAAATAATTCTACGTATGAGAGTATTGAACTTAAATATTTTTTGGTGAATTGCTTTAATTTTTTCTAATAGCTTTTTTATGTGAAACTTTTAATTGAATTTTGTTAATTCTATTGGAAACTAGGTGACCATTTTTTGATGTTTGGTTCCTTCAATATATTCTTCAAGTATTTATACATTGATTTTTATAATTGAAAAATAATACTTATGCATGGACAGTTGGACACACATTTACACCCTGTCACCTGTCATCCGCCATTGTTTTGCGGATGACTCGTGGCGAAGCTCCAAAAACTTCGTGGTAATTGGTGGTGGGGCTCCTGTGACCGGTTGCCTCCCACCATTGCACTTACATTTTCCTCTGTTTTTTTCTTTTGTTTTAGCCGGGCCGGCTCTCTGCCTCTCTCTATTTCTAATAGCTGATCCATTGTTTGTAATGTTGTTGCTATCTCTTTGACTTATGACTTGTGAATATTCAATTATTTTAACTTTTATAGAAAAAATATCAACCTAATTTATTCTGTTAAAGTAACTTGTTAATTTTAACTTTAAAATGACATTTTATTCATCATGTATCATATATAATAATAAGATTCAATTTTTCGTTGATACCGATAAGATTCAATTATTATTCATAAAAATAAATTTTGCAATTTAATATTCTAACCTTAATTGGAAGAATATTATTACATTTGTTTTCGCAGTTTCTCCTCCAAAACTTTAAAGTAAGAAACAAAACAGCAACAAAATAAACGTCTATATTTTGATTATTTGGTATTATAAAAAAATTTGAAAAACTCAACATGATACACGAGCATAAAATATCATGTTGTTCTGTTCAAGTCATCTAAAAATGAACTAGATCGATCGCAAATTCACAATTGTCGTTAAGCATTCGAAGGATACAATTTTCTCAGCAATTTCATGTTTTCAACTTATGCAACATGTTCACCAAGTAATCATGTAGACATTTGTGCTTCAAAAGATGAAGAATTTGATGTTTGTTGAATTGATTCTCAGTTACTCTTCTCATTCCTTGTATATTAAGAAAGTAAATAAAAATTATTAGTTATTACAGTAAACATACTTTGAGACATATATAAGACCATGTTTGAATAAAAAGGTTAATTAAGGCTTATCATATAAGTTGATATCTATAAGTTATTTCTATCGCAAAAGATAAATAAAGTCAAACTGTTTTTATATATGCTATAAGCTATTTTTATAAGTTATACTAGAAGCTTTAAGAAAATGTTATAACAATTTATAGACATATCTTATGTTGTTTCCATAAGCTCTTCCAAATAGACTCAAAAGATTTACAATAGTTTCTTAAAGTAATAGTATAATTTACATACCTCTTTATTCTTTGTCTTGTAAGGAGAACAAGTAATCCAAACCCTATAATGATTGCAACTTTTATTACCTGAGAAATAAAAATATGTTAAAAGGGCATATAAGCATTCTTTAATAATAGCTTAGAGGATGCTACGAACTATGTAGCACCGAAACTTCATATTGAAAGTGTGTGCGATTGTGGAAATGTCGCTTCTGTTTTTTTTTTTCTTTTTTCAAATTATTATCAGTATCTACGTGGTAGGTCTTGTGGAGCTTCTAAAATGCCAACATAATTCTTATGTCAGAAGTTCATAATGATGCTTTTTCATGCTCACGAGTCAGGATGCATCTTAAAATATATATTTGCACTGTTGTGGCTGGTGTCTGTGTCCATGCTTCATAAGTTACTAAAGCAAAGTCCGAATGGGAAATTAGATAATTAAAATTGCAAAGTTGTTTAAACAAAACCATTGATCACATTTGGACCAAGGTTGCAAAGCAGTATCAAGATCTAACACTACATTATGAAGTTTGACAGGTGAAATTTTCTAAACTAAAAGTTTATGATAACCTGATTAAATGGTCCACCAGAATTTTCATCTCCATTATCATCAGAAGAAGTATTGATTTTTGATTCTTCATTGTCCTGTATTTTTTCATACTTGCTCCCCTCAATTCCAGTTTCAATATATGCTACATTCTGTTACAAAAAAATAAAATTAAAAATGATTACATAGTTTGAACATTAAGATAATGCCAATGGAAATTAATGCTCAAAGCTTTTATCAAAAAATAATATTTAACCAAAAGGATCACTAAAAAAACTTTTATACCTTCTCCATATTTTTTATTTTTGGTAATTTCCATTCCTCAGAACTTTCAAAAGGGTAATAGTTTTTATCTAAGTCCTTCTCAATGCATGATTCATATGAAACTTTAGAGTCTTTGTCCCTTTTTTTCTCTTCCTTTTGATCTCTATTTCTTGTATTTGAATCTGTTTGTCCCTTTAGTATATTTATTTGATCTTTACTTTCTCCAATATGTTTTGGAACCTGTTGCATGTTTCCTACCAAAGAGGCATTTTTCACTTTTTCTTGGTATAAGCTTCTTTGTTCTATGTTCAATGTATCTTGCTCCAAGTTCTGAGTCTCATAAGAATCTTGCTTTTCAATTGGATTCACTTGATATTTTGTTGGAGCTGGTTTAATATGAGGCTTCATATCCTGTGCAAAAAGTTATTTGTTGGAAAACTTGCACTGATGTACTAATCAATGAGCACGGACACAGACACTGACACGAATACTGACCACAACATTGACATGACACGTAAACACTGATAATAATTTAAGAAAATGGAAGTGGTGAAGTATTACCACATGTATTGGTGTCATGTCAGTGTCTAACACATTTTGGACATTAGACATATTTTTTGTCTGAAGTGTCGGTGCACAGGTACAAACATTAACTATACCTTAGGCATACCACTTTCAAATGCACTTATCATTTTCTTCACATTGCTAGGAGTTCTCCTTGGAACTTTCTTCTCCGTATTTAGAATACCAACATCCTCTAGATTATTTTGTACCAGATTATTTGTCACAACTTTAATTTTTTCCGAACTTAACAAATTCACTAATTCTTCTGAACTAGTAACTCTCTGAGGATGTTTCTCAGATGGTGATTGATTGGCATGCTTCTTGCCTATGTTTTGTTGTGACACAAGTTTTGCCGTTGAGGTCTTCTTATATTGATCTGCAATGTTCTAAAACATGTAAAATGACCATTAAACAAACTATAGTACATTTTCCAATGTCTTCTTGTTGCGATGAAAAGTAACCTATGAAGCACTGACAGACAGCAGACACGACACTGACGCATGGACGCCAGTTAAAGATGTCAGTACCGTGTCTAAAACCGGCATGTGCAGACACCAGACACGATACGCTTTTAATCTGAAGTGTCAGTGTTACATAGAATTAGAAAGAGATGCTTCTACGAATTAATTAATCCTTAACTGAGATTATCTGCTGTTGCTGTTCAGGCTGAGCTACGACAGCATTTCTAGTGGAAATTTCTCTGTCGTCATTGGAGAAAGCTACGGGACTTTGTATTTGGGAAACTGCTTCAAGTTGAAGGTGTTGCTTTGGTGATGATTCTTGAGAAGATGGAGCACTTAAAACATCAGGAAAAAGCCTTTGAGGGAATGTATGTAGAACCAAATTCATAACTAGTCATAAATTCTGTAGTTTAATCTATAATTTCTGATTTAAGTGTTAATGGTTTTTGTTTCTATAATCAGCTAAGTAAGATCAAACCTGAGACCTCATCGGTAGTGTGGAAGGGTAACGGTGCATTGCTAATAATCATACTAGTGTCGTTTTCTGCACCATCTCTTTGACTGCTATGAAGAAGTTCATCTTGTTTTTTCTTTAATGCAGATTGTCTCTAATAAATCAAAGATGAAAAGTTAGTGTGAAGACATTAATGTACCAAAACTATTAATGTTATCTCCTGAAGTTATTTACTGTTAGAAAATCATGTTGGTTCAACAGTAAAATGGATGCGAAAAAACACATAGAGAATAAAAGATATTTGATCAGAGTTTGGCCAATTGTACATAGTACATACTACCATCCAGTTTACCAGATTATGCATAAATTGTAAGCTACGACCTATACACAACAATTAAATTTGTATATATCAGCTTGTTCTGGACAGGGCCAAGCGCAATCCACCAACGGACGTGGTTAACTCAAGTCACTAGCTTCTTAACGGACCATATTGCGGAGACGCCTTAGAGGCTTACTGAAGCATGGCCATAGATCCAATTAGGACAGTTGGATCCGGATCTCTCCTCACAATCTATCGGTAGCTGTTCACTAAGAGAGCTGACCAAGCAATGGTTCAGAATCTTAAAACCTTAATCCTCTAACTATAAAGCCTACCTCATGATCTAGGCTCAGGTACACACTTTTGACTTTTCTAATCCTAAAACCTTAAACTACGATGCTTATTGATTGTTGGAGTCTTGATTGTTGGAGTGTTTGCAGGTACACCCCTCTCCACACTGGGAGCTGTTGGCCAAGGTCCATTGTCCACCGTCTAGGCGTCTAAAACCTTCCCTCACTCTTTCTGGCTGAAAATATTAGGTCCGGATGGATCGCAACTTATGGTTCATCTAGTTATATAGATGTCAAACAATATCTCCTATTAGTTGTTGATAAATTTCTATGTAGCTGTAAAATATAATAATAGCTATCAATAATTTTGCTTCGGCTCTAGTAGGACACCTAAACGCAAAAAGAGCTGACAAACCCTTTAGAGTTTAGACCAAAGCCAGCAGCAATACATCAGAAAATCAGTGCAGCACACTTGAGGTCAGAAACCTGTTTCTTCTTCTTTATGTATTATCCTATAGAGCTAACCAATAAAAGTTTAACTATTCCTATACAAAATATACTATAATTTTTCAATCATCTAACAATATATCAACATTACACAAATTTACCAGGCCCTTTAAATTCCATAATGGAATTTCCATTTGTCAGGTTCCACTCTCAAGTACACTACACCGCGTTTCAAGTTATTGCCCGTTTTGGGCCGTGTAAATGCAGTATAACAAAATGTATAATAGAGTAGAAATCATTACCATCATACGAATTCTCTCGCGCTCTTCAGCACTAAGTATGACTTGTAGCTTCAAATGCAAGTGTCCTCCCCCAAGTGGAAACATGTCTTCCCAAATACCTTTCTCTAATATCAACCTGATATGTACTCCTGCCAGTTATTCACTGCATCATGTTAGAAACATTTAATCTTTGATCAACAAATAATTAAACATTTTTTCAAATGGAATGTTATCAAAGTTAACCTGAACGTGATACTTCATTCCCTTCAGAATCCAGAATTTTTAAAATTAAATCATCACGGAGACTACTTAAAGGGCTGAAAAAAGACAACAAACAGTTATGACCTATGCAACACTGACACTTCGTATTGAAGACGTGTCTGACACCTACATAACACTGACACAAATATTACACTGACAACAGTTACATTCACTGGCTTCAATTTTCTTAAATTATTACCGGTATCTATGTGTCAGTGTCACAAATATTACAAAATAAAATAATGTAGGCTTTTATGATATAATCTTACAATGAAAAGTTTCCTTTGTCACTGATTTGGTAAGCAATTTTCCCAATGGAAGCTGCATTCATTATCAAGAATAATATCACAATAGGCACATAAGAAGTTGAGGGAAGGGAAATTAAGGACAAAGTCATACCCCTTATAGATATTAATGAAGAAAATGGAAGATCCAATAATTCAAGCACTGTAAAAAAATGAACAAAGACTATTAAGAACAAAAAATCACCTAGTGGCTAAGATACTTGAATTATATATTTATATATGCTATATGAAATTTAATACCTGAAACCATGATTGTTCCTGGCATTTCAGGGTGCAGAATTGAATAAAGATTAAAACTTACTATATATGTGTATGTATTCACGTCTCTAGCATAATATCATAGAATATTTTTTAGTCTTTAAGTGGTTGAAAGATGGAAAATTTGGATGGGATGGGAGAAGAAGGGATATGGTTAGAATCCAATGAAACCAGCTACTGTGTGGTCCTTCCATTTATTAGCCATAAAAGCTTGATTGGAAATTTCTCATTTTGTCTCATTTGTAAATTGTAATGACTTTGTTGGTGGTAAATTGTTTTTTTTGTCAGGATCGAGATATCCACCGCCAAAACGCATTGACTATTTTCCTTCGTTAGATTGCAGATACCTCAAAACATGGAATAGCTAGATCAAAAATTTAAAACTACTCTATATCTAACGTGAAGATCGAACTATCAACCTTTGATTAATGGAGAATAACCTCAACCGCTCAACCAAACTCAATTGTTGCTGGTAAATTGTTGAAGTTCAAGTACAATTATTGCTTAAAATGTTAAATAGATCACGGAATCGGTTAGTCCTTGGTATTGGTAGACATCCACTTGTTTGTTTATGATAGACAAATGAAGGATAGGAAAGGCATTTCCACTAAATAACTATCTAGTGTGGGTGTGAGTGCACATGATCAGTTAGCCCTGAGAGAGTAACATATATATAGTGAGAGAATAATCAGAAGTCATTATACATGATATTGAGATATTCTTTAATGCATCATTGGAGTTGCTGAACTACTTATGCTTAGAATCACTTTTCTGCTTATTTTACATTTCTATACCTTGTACTAGAGCTAAATTCCACATGACTTTTAACTCAAATTATCAATAATACTACTATTTGATATCATTTCACTATTTTATTCATTTCATAGTTCATGAGATCTTAACAGTCATCATAGTCGTCATTAGTTAGTCCTCATTGAGTTTTTTATTTTATTAATAATCGGAACAATAGTCTCGATCTTAGCTCAGTTGGTAAAAATAATGTACTAAAATATATTATAGTACGTTCAACACCGAAATATATTGTGAAACATATATTAGTGTTAGATTTTGTGGACGCAAAAAGACGCTATTAGCATCATAAATGATCTGACACTAGAAAATTGGAAGCTAAATTGCAGTTTTTTTGTAGTGAGCCTATTTTTGAAGGGAAAAAAAGAGGAGAGAGTATTGAGTTGAAAGAAAAAAAATCATATGCAGAAACATTTGCTAACATATTTTAACAATTTAATTATAAAAGTGGCATTATGTTTTGGTTTGATGTGTGTATAAATGTTTTACACTTTTACACCGTATATGCATCGAAATCTATTACTATTCAATTATTTTTTCCAGGATTTCTAGAATGTTTATTGTTATTCAAAAATCTGTCGATTTTAATAGATTTTTGCATAAAACGGATTTTGAGAGATTTTTAAAGACAAGAGTGGAGTGGCTATTGATAGCACTATTTAATATTACCGCTGTTCTAAAACTATTGTCTTTATGCATACCAATGCATAATTTGAATTAATAATATCTTTAATTTTCTTTCATAAAAAAATATAAAAATTTAATATTGTGAAAATATTCATCGAAACATCAAACAAGATCTTATTTGCTAATATTTATCTTTACACATTAGTAAAAAAATGCGATCAAAATAAATTTCAAAAGTCAACAATGACAATAATTTTGGGACAGAGGGAGTACCTATTATTCGGTATCGTTTTTATTTAATAAATTATGCTTTTTTAATATGTTTTCAAGGGAAAAGAGAGTTGCTTCACTTTTACACGGGTAACCTTTTTACTTGCTTTTTAAAAAGAATGCAGGAGTGAGAATATGTCAGGCTATCTGATATGGGTCTATGGCTCGGTTTATTTAAAGTCCAATTCGGCTCGGTCAAATTCGTAAAAAGACAAAGTTCGGACTTCAAAAAAATTCTAATTAATTAAATAAGCCGGGCTTAAGCTTTTTAAAAAGCTTACAAAGCCTAGTATATATACGATTTTAATTTTTTTTTTATGTATTTGATTATATTTTCATTTTATTTCCTTTTAAGATATTGAGTATTTAAGTTTTTTTTTTAATATTAAGATAATGTAATGGTAAATTAACATTAACATTCAAAAATAGGTAAATGATATATAAAGACTTATATAAACTTACATTATAATAGATAAAATAAACTATTTAAAGGTTTCAATATGAATAGTTTTTTTAATAAAAACTCAATGTAAAATAAGCTTTTAAATAGGTTTATAGGCCAAATCAGACTTTTAAAAAGGTCAAGCCAGACTAAGAAAAAACTCATCACAGTTGATAGATTGGATTTTAGACTTAATAAATTCGAAGAAAGTCATGCTTAACCTTAAAAAGCTCGGTTTGGCCTGACTTATTTGTCAACTTTATATTCTCATTGTTGTCTATCCATACATGACGCTTGGAAGAATATATAATAACAAAAATTGGCTTTTGTTACACTAGTGAGAGGAGGAGGGAAAGGAAAAGGTGGGATCCCGATGGATCTTTGGACATATATTTATCAATTAGGTCCTCAAAGCAATGGAATCCAAGTAAAATTGGTATTGCGGGCAGCTTTTACAAACTTAAGGTTGATTTGAAGATATGGATAATGTAATCATCCTAGAGGCTCAATTAAGTGTTGAGTTCAAACTCCAAAATACAATTAAGTAGTTAGTCATCCATATTCTAGAATAAAATATATTCATATATAAATTTGTATTGACTTATTCAATCATTATGAAATATGAAAAATTAATCTTTTTTTTTGAACTTTTTCTTAGGAGGCTTCTCAACTTTTCAAAGTAGAGTAATTCTATTACAATATTAGCTAGAGATAAGCTTGGTAAAAGCTTGTTTATTGTTAATTATATCGATTATCATCATGCCTATTTAATCTTTGCTCATAAGCTTCTAGTGAGTCTATTAATTATGTCACCGACAAAGTAGACAAATTTTTTATTTGCTCAATCGTGGTCACAATTGTATCATATTTACGAGGAAGGGAAATTAGAATTTTCTCAACAATTCTTTTGTTGAGAATATTATCCCCGTAGGTTTTCATTTGACTCACTTGTTCTTTTACTTTAGTATAGTAGTCTTTTATCGGACTCTTTCATTTTTATCAACTCAAACTCACGCCTTAGAGTTTGAATTTTAATGGCACATACCTTGTCAGTTCCTTGAAACTCCTCCTTCAATGTACCCCATGCTTCTTTGGCACTTGTAACTCCCATAATTCTTGGAAAGATACTATCTTCTATTGCTTGTTGTAGAAAGAATAGTGCCTTTGAATCTTTTTGTTTATTTTCCTTCAACTCTTTTTTCTGACCTGCATTGAGAGTTGAAGTGTCTTCGGAAAGAAATAAATCCTTCATCTACAATATCCCATAAATCTTGAGAGCAAAAAATGTCTTCATTTTAATGCTCCAAAAATCATTTTCACCATTGAAAATAGGGATTGTCATAGATGATGGTTGAATGATATTGGCCATGTCTTAGAGAAGACTTAGAAATTATGTAGGTTATAAGGAAGGTTAGCTAGGAAATATATGGATGAAGTTTCTACGCCCAATATATAATCGAACGTAGCTCTGATGCCACTTCATATCGTTTAGAATCAAGTTTGACAAAGTTGCATGTTTCACATATATTCACTAATGATTTCACTCGTCTTGGAGTAGATTTTTGTTAAGAAGTTTTTTGTTGAAGAGGTGAAGGTGGCGTACCAAACCAGCACCATTTACTAATCTTCCTATCTATCAACAACCCAACATTACTACCAAATTGATAGATTATGCGAGGATTAAGGGTTGCAATCAAGTACTCCAATTTCTCAATTGAACTCCTCCGCTGCTACACCAATAACCCACATGCTGCAATAAAACCGACAACATTTCAAATCCTTCACACACACAACTCTGCAAAACAACTTCATACAAAGTTACACCAGACCACAACTCAGACAGTAGAAAACCATAAACAATATATTGAAAATAGAAAATCTCACAAAAATTTGAATATCAATAATTTAAATAATTACATACTTCTCTAGTTCCGTACATTTTGCTACTAATAAGATTCAGTAACAATTTAGATAACAATGCAGTTCAAAAACTCAGATTACTCTCACCGGCAACCAAAAAAAATTAAACCATATAAATCACCTAAAATGATATCGTATCTTTATAGTTGCCTTGTTTTCCTCACACTTGATCCTTGATTGATATTATTTGGTTAATAATCTCTACATATATAAACTGGATTTCACAAATTATATGACCACATACATAATATGACAATACTGTTGCAACTCTTACTTAGAGATCACCATACGTATTACAATTGTAGCAGGATTATAAGATGCAGGTGATAAGAGAGAAGGAAGAAAAACATGAAAGGTTGAAGAATGCATCGATAGTGTGGAGGAAGACAACAACAACAAAGATGAACGGTGGAGGGAGAAGAGGTTTGCCGAGAGAGATTTGAAGGGAAAGTAAAAAAAAAGTTACAATTTTGGAGAGGAATAGTTGCTGCATTTTTCAAGGAGTTGGGGAGAGAGAGAGAGAGAGAGATAGTAAGGGTTGGATCAATTCTCAAGGTTAGGGAAGACCATTGAATTATTGGTTAACTAAATATTTAGTGGCATGGAAATATGTTATTATTGTTTTTAAATTGAGAGTAATTTCATTAATTTGTATCCAAAAAAAAATGACAGTAATTAATGCTATACTTTGGGAGGGAAAATTTAGGGTTAATTTTAACTTGAATGTTAAGCATCGTAACAAACATATATAATAAAAGATAAAAGATTATAGGTTATTATAGGTTTCTAATAGGTTTTGTTTCTACACTAATTGTTGAGTTGGTTGAAAAACCGTTAGATAATGGCAGAGAAACCCAAATGATAGAAGAAGAATGAAATGAATGAAGAATGTATAGCTGGGAGTCTTCTATATGTTTTTACCGTTTTTAGTCTTTGATGCTAATTTTATGTTTCTCTACTGTAATGTGCGGGCTTTTTGCAGCTCTTGTTAGCTCTGCTGGCTTGTATCAGCTTCGTCCCTTTTAGCTAGTTGCAAAGGGCTGATTGCTTGTGTTTGTTTCTCTGTACATTTGGCTTTGCCTTAGGCTTGATGGGTATGTCTTGTACAAATCTTTGCCTCTTAATAATATCATTTGAAGTTAAAAAAAAAAATGTATCGTTCTCATTAGATTGTAAAATGATGAGTACAACTCTTATTTATAGTTACAGGTTCACACTTTGCTACTATATATGTAAAAGCTTAAACATGACTTAAGCTATTTCACTAATCTAATCAAGAGACTAAAACAACTAATTACAAGACATTACGCTAATTATGTACACTGTGTATATTTCAATACTAATTGAATCTAATTCTTTTGCTACTCTTTGTTGGGTTTTGTTGTTGACCTTCTTTTCTTTTGGTTTCTGTTTGGGCGGTGTTTTGGTTGGTTGTGTTTGCAATCTCAAGCAGCTGCTCTTTCTTGGGTTTGAGGCGGTCTGGCATGGTCTTAGGTAATGGTGCAAGGCTTTATTCTGCTAGTCTTTCTAGTGGTGTTTTTTGGAGGCTGTTTGTTAGTGTATAAGATAAGATACCTGGGTTAAAGTTTGTGGGTGTTTTTTATACAAGATTTCTATATTTTCTATTACTTCTTAAGAGTCACAGGCATGTTTGACAGTGACATTGTTTCCTGCACCCAATGGTTTTTGCTTTTAAATTATTTGCAGTTGGTTACCTTGTAGGGTGGCCTCTAGGGCTCTTACCGCGGCAATTCAATCAAAATATGAAGAAGTTTATGTTAAATTGTCAGATATTCTGGATGGTTTGGTGACTCATTGGTTTCAAAAATTTGGTGTAAGATGATATTACAACTCTTTTCTTTACTCATGCTATTTTAACTTATGAATATATTCAAACTTATTTGCAATGAAATAATGTTCAGAAAATAGTTAATTATAATTATACACACACTATAATTATAATTAAGAAGGGCAATTTGCCCTATTTTAAATTTGAAAAAGGCAAAGAGTTACACATTATTACTAGTTTTATTTTTGGCTAAATACATATAGAAAGATGTAACGTGGCACAAAATCAACCTTGGAAGAAAATAGGGACTAAAGAGGCAAATATGATAGTTAAATGCCATTTCTTTGGTGGGTCTAAATTGAGTATTGAGTGAGTTATGAATAATAAATGTAACTAGCCTTCTGACTTCTGAGTGCAAATGATACAGGACATTTCCATAAAGGCAAGCTTAATTGGGTCCTTAGTTACCAAGGTCCCCTGATATTAAGACACCTGATGATACTTGATAGTACTTTAGGCTTAGGGTACCCCTTCTCTTAGGAGACGATCAACGGTGCATGTTGAACAGTTCAGCTGCATGCTAGGGTGCTGTCAACATCATAGATGATTTTTATTTATCACTGTTAATAAAAATGTCAAATTCTTCAATTCACCATTTTCGTTACGACATACTTACTATATAGTAAATGAAGCGATTGTATATGGATAACACCTAGGTACTCAGGGTTGAATATATATATATATATATTATACCATTGAAACTATATGGTAAAAGAAAAGGGTTGGACAAAAAGATTGATGAATAGATAAGAATATAGTGTGGGAATTAATTTGTCATTATTTCAATAACCAATGAAAATGTAGTATTCTCTTTATGTTGTGTCTACTGTGTTATTGCCTTGTTCCTATAATTTATTGGTTAACTTTAAATTTTGTCATATGCCTTTGAAATCTGTCATATGCCTTTAAATTTTATCATTCTGTCATTATGTTTCATGCTCTATGTTTAAATTATTGGTTCACTACTAGAAAAATCTTAAATACCGACGGCCAAAATTTGTCTCTAAAAGGCAAATATTCCGTCACTAAGCACGTTAGAGACAGAATTAGAGACAGATTTGATGTGGTCGTTAATTTCCTCGTCTCTAAGCCATTAGAGACAGATTTTATATTCCGTCTCTGATTGGAGACAGAATTTATCCGTCTCTGATTCAGAGACGGATTTTATATATTTGTCTCTAAATGTTGAATTCAAAACACAATAAATCCGTTTCTATTGGAGACGTAATTATCCGTCTTTGAATTCAAATAATTTCGTCTCTAAACATAAAAGTTTATCTCTATCAGAGACAAAATTATCCGTCTCTGAATTCAAATAATTTTGTCTCTAAAATTCCGTCTCTAAGTATAGAATTTTGTCTCCATAGAGACAAAACACATTTTTCGTCTCTAATAAGTTTTTTTTTATCTATTTAGCAATTAAATGTTTATACAATTTTTCATATAATTTTTATTTACTATAAGTAATTCATATAATTCTAGAATGTGAGAAAAATAATTTTGATCGAGCCAAATTTGTAATATTAACATAAAAATTTATGTCAAAGTATCAAATGTGTCACTACGACTTTACATAATAATATCAAACTTAAATGTACAAAAGAGAAAAATACATACTATTGATTTAGCAAAAATACATAACGGCTGAAATCAAAAAATAAAATAAATACATAACGGCAAGTAACTAAAGCTAATTCGCCAGGATATAATTAGCTTCTAGTCTTCATCCCTTCCATCTTCATAAATATGTGGACTTGGATAATTTGTTTGGTCTTGAACCTATTTAAAATATATATATATATATATATATATATATATATATATAAGTTATAAACTCAACTTAATAATAGATGTCATCCACCGAAAACAGGTTATTTTAGTCTAATCTAACACAACCATGTATCATAAATTATATTCAATGTTGCATGATAAAAACACAAGTCATCTTATTTTAGCAAACTTGTAACCCAGAGGCATGTGTTTTAACAAAACAAAAATAAATGCAAAAGCAAATGAAACTATACAAAGTATAGTATATCAAAGTTAACGGTTAACCACGTTAGCAATCAATTCACGAGCAAGTAGTAATCTGTCAAGCGAGAGTTTAAAGTCCTAGCACGGAATCTCCGGCAACGGAATTCCTATCGGTTAGGGACCGGTTTTGGCAGAATATACTGCACTTTCTCTGTGAATTGGGTTGGTTTTCTCTTAAACCCATGAACGTAGAGCATTTCGACGAGAAGTGATATTACAAATATGGCAGACGATGATCAAGGTTGGAGAATGGTTAGAGGAAGGTATCGAGGTGCTAGAAATCACATTCAGGAGCGGGTAGACATTGCTACTGATCGAGATTTCAGGAAGGAAGACAATGCAATGACTACGACTTTCTTTTTCACAAACTTTCCGGAACGTTACGGGGCGAAGGCTATTTTCAATGCATTTCATAATTATGGAGATGTTATGGAGGTGGTAATTCCGGTGAAGAGGGATAGGATTGGGAGGAAGTTTGGTTTTGCACGATTTGCAAGGGTTTCGGATTTGCAGAAACTTGAATCAGATTTAGACCAAATTGTGTTCGGTAAGGAGAAGATTGCTGTCAATGTTTCACGTTTTGCACGACTAGAGGGGAATGTTAGACAACCCTGTCCAGGTGATCATGTGAGCGGAAGATCCAGGTATCGGAGACAACACACTCGCTCGTTTTCGAGAGCAGGTTTTGACAGAGATCGCAGCATCAGGGGGAAGGGTGAGAAACCGCAACGAGAAAATGTCTCTTATGCACATATGGTGAAGAATGTGCAGGAGAAAGAGAAATCTCAAGACCAAGCACGCAAGGGAGACACTATTTACTTCGAGGCTGAGAAGGAGGATATATTGAAGCTAGAAAAAGCGTTCATCGGGGTGGCTGTGAATCCGGGAACAACGTATAACATTCAAGAAGCTTTCCATATGCAAGGCTATTTTGGAGTAAAAATCACTCCATTGGGGTCTAATTTGGCTTTGCTTGAAGGGCTAGATGATGGTGAAATAGAAGCTTTAATGGAGGATGCAAAGGATTGGCTTGAACAATGGTTCACGGAGATACGCCCATGGAAACCGTCGGATGTGGACATGGAGCGGATGGTTTGGCTACGCGTTTTTGGGCTGCCGGTGCATGCATGGAATAACAATTTTTTCAGATTGTTATCAAGTCGCTGGGGCACGTTTCTAAATGTCGATGACGCTACCAATCAAAAGATTTCCATGGATGTTGCACGTTGCATGATCAGAACAGCGTGTCAAAAAATAGTGGAGGACGTGTTAGACGTGAACATCAATGGTACTTTATTTCGAATTCGCATAGTAGAGGACTCAATCGGACCGTTGAGATTATTACCAGCACAATCCCTTGGTCAGCAACGGAGGGAAGAAGAGGATGTCAGCTCGGAGGAAGAAGAAGGTGAGATAGGCGGCCGGAAAATGTGGGAGGAGGTGTCGGAGCCGGAAAGTGACCCGGAGGGAGAAGGGGAAAATTTTAATGCACTTAATACGCCGTTTAATGCGAAATTAACACCTTTAATTGTTAGTGCAAGTCAACAGGGAGGAAGGAGAATTTTTGAGGATATTCAGACTTTTTCAAATTCAAATTCAAATGAGCCTTTTAATGCTTATTCAAAAAATTTGGAAACATATCTACCTTCAAACAGGGGTGCGGATGTAGAAGGGAGGATGGAGAAGGTAATTAGTTTGAATGGATCTTTGGGGAGTGGAGTAGGCCTGGAGGGTGGAGTAGTTGGGCTCAGTCCTTCCCCAAAACCAATTCAGGCGATTACAAGGGGGGTGGTTAGCAAGAAGACTAGTAGGAAAGGATTGGTAGGGAATGAAATGGAACAGGAAGTAGGACAAGTAGGGTCCATTACATTGCCACAATCAGTTCCAACTAGTAAAGGGGGTGTGAGAAGAAGTAGAGGCCAATCAGAAATTTTAGGCCCAATTGCTGTAGACAAAGTGACAAGGGGCGGTGTGGGCAAGCAAAAGGGGAGTGTGTATAGCGATGGACCTAGACATGTCTACAATTTTCTAACAGCAGGCCCAAATAAAATTGTTTTGCAAACAAAAAAGAGAGAGGCCCAGGAAACAAGACATGGAAACAAACTTGCGTTTTGCCTTACTCCCTCTATGAGAAAGCAGAAAACGATGGTGCAAAGCGTGCGTGCTAAACACCAGATGCGCACGAATTCAACTTCTTCAGTCAATTTAACCGGTGAAACCACGGAGGCGGATGGGTCTGGTCGACCGGTTTCAGCTAGTACAGCGCTCGGGACGAATCGCGGAAAATTCAATTGTTCCAATTCTTCTACCTCAGGCCCAGCTGCGGACTCATTTGTTGTACCAGAGAGTTTTCTTTTCTGCAATTCTATCACCTCTTCTGATATCAGGAATAGAAATAAAGTTATTTTGAGACAACATGAAGAGTGTGTAGTGCAGAAATTGTGGCAAGGTGCTTTGGAATTGGGGGTGGAGGTCAATTCAGGTGGCATGAAGAACGTGGAAGAAGATGTCGTGTGTTTAAAAAATCTACAGGCCAATGAGAAAAGAGATTTAGAAGAGAGATTGAGAAGGGAGCAACATCAACAATTGTTATTATGAAGGTGGTATCTTTCAACTTACGAGGATGGGGAGGTAGTGCAAAGAGGAGGCATTTCAGTTCTTTCTTACGAAAAGGGGCGTTTGATGTATGTTTTCTTCAGGAAACAAAACACTCTGGTTTTGAAGATTATATGATCCATAATCTATGGGGTCATACGGATGTCAATTGGGTGGCGAAGGAGCCGGAAGGATTGTCAGGAGGTATGTTGATTATATGGAACACGAATGCCTTCAATGTTTTACACAATTTTTCTGGTGACGGGTTTTTGGGAATAAAGTTTGAGAGGGAGGGATTGGTGATCAATTTTGTATGCATATATTCATCTTGTTTGATAGCCGGAAAAAAGAAATTGTGGGCTGATTTATTGCTTTGTAAACAAGGTAGTAGTGATGAAGAATGGTGTTTAGGGGGAGACTTTAATTCTGTTTTACACACATCGGAAAGAAAAGGTAGGAGTAGAGATAATAGAAGTGGCGAAATAGGATTATTCTCCCGCTTTGTAGAAGAGATGGAAGTTGTTGATGTGTCGGTCTTAGGCAAAAAATTCTCTTGGTTTAGCTCTGACGGCGCATCAAGGAGCAGATTAGATAGATTCTTATTATCAGAGGGGTTCATCAACAAGTTTCCTATATCAGGTCAATGGATAGGTGTGGATACAATACGTAGACAATGTCTCAATCAAGAATTTTGGCAACAACTACTTTTTAAGGAGAGTCTATTTAAGCAAAATTCGCGATCTCAATGGATTAAAGAAGGCGATTCCAACTCCAGATTTTTTCATCAATCTATTAAATCAAGAAGAAGAAAAAATCAATTGGTTGCTTTGAAAGATGGTCAGAATTGGGTCCAAGGTGTTGAAGAGGTGAAATTGTTTGTAAAATCTTTTTTTGAAAATAATTTCAAGGAAGGGTGGAAAGAGCGTCCGAATCTTAACGGGATTTCTTTTAAATCTCTCTCAGTATAAGACAATGATTTTCTTTTGGCCCCGTTCACGGTGGAGGAAGTTAGAGAAGTGATTTGGAGTTGCGATGGCAACAAATGCCCCGGGCCGGACGGTTTTAATTTAAATTTCATTAAAACTTGCTGGAATATTATCAAAGACGACATTATGGCTTTTTTGCATGAGTTTCACGATCAAGCGACTCTCCCGAAGATTATTACAGCGTCTTTTCTATCTCTCATACCGAAGAAGGATCATCCTCAATCACTCTCCGACTACCGATCTATTTGCTTAATTACCAGCTTGTACAAGATTTTGTCAAAAGTTCTTGCGGGACGGTTGAAGTGCATTTTAGGCAGCCTTATTTCAAATGTTCAGACAACTTTTTTACCAAACCGTCAGATTTTGGACGGAGTTTTAGTGATCAATGAGCTGATTGATTTGGCCAAACGCCGGAAGGATAAATGCATGCTTTTCAAGGTAGATTTTGAAAGGGCATACGACACAATCAGCTGGAATTTCTTGGAGTATATGATGAAGCAGATGGGTTTTGATGATGTTTGGTGCGGTTGGATGCGGGCCTGCGTCTGTCATAGTTCGATGTCGGTGTTAGTAAACGGTAGTCCAACGGAAGATTTTTAGATTGGTAAGGGACTTCGACAAGGTGACCCATTATCGCCTTTTCTTTTCCTTATCATAGCAGAGGGGCTGACAAGTCTTATGCAAAGAGCGGTTTCAAATGAAACTTTCCAAGGTTATGAGGTTGGTAACGCTCTTTCGTTTCATACTTTACAATTTGTGGACGACACTATTATTATAGGTGAAGGAAATTGGAATAATTTGTGGTTGATCAAAACGGTGTTGAGAAGTTTTGAACTAGTTTCCGGGCTAAAAGTTAATTTCCATAAGAGTAAGTTGTATGGGATTAATTTAGATGATAACTTTTTGCGGGCTGCCTCATCTTTTTTACATTGTGGTGTTGATTCTCTGCCCTTCCGCTTCCTCGGCCTTCCGGTAGCGGCTAATCCACGCCGGCGAGCTACTTGGACACCCATTATTGATTCAATGAAAAAGAGACTTTGTTCTTGGTCTAGCAGGCAGCTTTCAATAGGTGGTAGGGTGACTCTCATAAACTCTGTTCTGTCCAGCCTACCTCTATATTTTTTCTCCTTCTACAAAGCGCCTGTTTGTGTGATTAAAGAATTGACTTCCATTCAACGTCGTTTTTTGTGGGGAGGTGATTCGAGTAGTAAGAAAATTTGTTGGGTAAGTTGGGAGAGGATATGCCAAGCAAAGGAAAGAGGGGGTTTGGGAGTAAAAAATTTGCGCCTTTTCAATGATTCTTTACTTTGCAAATGGAAATGGCGTTGTTTAAATGATCAAGACGCACCTTGGAAAGCACTTCTAAATTTTCGTTATGGTTCATTTGCTTCTCATTTTCTGCATAATGAGGGAAGTAATATATCAAAGACGGGGTCTATATGGTGGAGGGACATACGGAGTTTAGGTAATGTTGATGATGGGAATTGGTTCGCACAAAACATTAGCAATTCTATTGGCTATGGGAACACACTTTCATTTTGGAAAGATAAATGGTTAGGAATGGAACCTTTGCGAGTCACATTCCCTTCGCTGTATGTTGTTGCACTTAATCAAAATGGTACAGTTTCGGATATGGGAGAGTGGGAATACGACCGATGGTTATGGCGGATGCATTGGACAGCCCCGTTGGAGGCAGATTTACGTCAGAATGCAGCAGAACTTCAAGAAATACTGGCTGGAACTGATCTAAACAGAACTATGGCAGACAAGCGCAAATGGATTCCTCATAATCTTGGTATTTTTTCTGTACAATCAGCTTATATAATGCTACAGGATTTGAACCAAATAGAAAGTCTAGATAATAGAATATTGGCAGCTCTAAAGAAACTATGGAACAACAATGTTCCCTCAAAAGTGCACATTTTTGGTTAGAGGTTGTTACTTGATAAATTGCCATTAAAAGAACATTTGTTTCATAAAGGTATGTTAACCAACGATATGGACAGAAAGTGTGTTTTATGCCAACAGGAGAATGAGGACTTAAATCATATCTTTCTCAATTGCACATTTACTCGTACGGTATGGCTTTACATATATAGATGGATGCATTGTGACTTGACACCTGCGGACTCTATTCTTAATCACTTCTTTTCATTGGGAAGTTTGGTTCGAGGTAAATTGGGCAAAAACTATCGGCATCTCATTTGGTTAACTACTTTATGGTGCATATGGGGACTACGCAATAACATCATTTTTAGAGGAAAACATTGTAATATGTCAAGTCTTTTAGACCATATTTGTTATTTATCTTGGTCTTGGTTTATCGGTAGAGGAGGTTTGAGTCATGTAACTTATGTCGATTGGTGTACAAATCCCTTGAATTGCCTTCGGGACAATCAAGTTCCTCTCCTTATCCCTGAATTGTAAGAGTTGAGTACCCCTTGTACTCGTTATAATTCAATTCTTTGCTTATCAAAAAAAAAAAACATACTGATCACGTTACATTAAACCCTTTACTTTTCTATTCTTCCAAACATTTGTTGATATCATGTTCATTACGTGCACATATATGTACAGTTGCTCCAAATTCTGATAGCTCTTCCACAATTGCGTACCTAATTAATAATAGAAAAATATAAATTATTTAATAAGGAAATAAATAACATATAAAGTTTCCTTTTAAACTAAATTAATCATCCAAAAACTAGTAAAATAATCAACTGCAGTAAATTATCCAAAGTAATTATAAAGAGATTGAGACTTACCTAGCAATAAATAGAAGGTTAATTTTAAGAGACAGAATTTCTAAAACCATCTTACAACAAAATTCCTATGTATGTAGCATGGGTGTATGGAGAAAAAACTCTTACCTTAACTGATTTTCAACAAAATTGATTTTAGATATCGTACGATCGACCTATGATTGAGTGCTTAACGTTTCTTTGAGGTTAAGAATTGCATCAGAAAATATAAGTACATGGTATGAGCTTCTTTGGGCAAAATATAACTGTTGTATATTAGATAACATCTTTAAAGTGTTTTGACATGTGAGAAGTAAGCATTAGTATGAGAATTTAAGTTGTTAGTGGCTGAACATGAGAGAATGGGAGGAGTTAAGATATACTCCCTCCGTTCCTCTTTTATTTGTGTTTTAGAAGAAAAAAAAACAAATTAAAAAAGTGTATTATTGTACCTTATCTACTTATTATATATATATTTTTTTTTTGGAATTCTATCAATGAATTTCTATTCTTTTTGCACATATACACTTTTTCTTTCAAAAAAAAAATAAAACCACCAAAAAAGTTGTAACAAATTTTATTTAAAAATAAAAACAAACTTTGTTACAAAAAATTAGGAAGGAGGGTATAATAGACAAAATAAAACATAATTTGTCAAAATAGTTATAGACAAAATATAACCTAATTTATCAAAAAATAATTAAAAACAAATAGTTATTTCTAAAATCAAAAATAAAAATGAATGGAGGGAGTAATTAAGAGTGGGGGTTGTACGTGTTGCTCTCCTATCCCTAATCCCTAATTTGTAGAAATAACATTTAATATCCTTGTAAGTTATGTTGAGATTTTTTTTCCCGTTCAAAAAATTTTGGGCTGACAATAAAAAATTGACGGGAAATTTTATGGTGGGATGAACCTTTGATGTTATTTCGTTTATAGATGAATTTTAGAGACAAATTAATTCAGAGACGAGTAAATTTTGTCTCTGACAGATGTTTGACTACTTTAACAATAAGTTGATTAATTAGAGACAGATACAGAGACGAAAACTATTAGACACGATAAAAATTTATCTCTAACATCTATCTCCAATTACTTTTTTAATTTATAAATTAAAAAACTAATTACTTTTCTGTCTCTAAAATCTGTCACAAATACATATATTTTAATTTTTGTCTCTAAACACTTTTTTCTGTCTCTAATTTCGTCTATAATAGAGATGAAATAAATTCCGTCTCTAAATTCCATTGGTATATTAACTTTTTCTAGTAGTGATAGTTAAAGCAAAGAAATTCAATGTCGATTGAATAGGTAAGGTAAATTAAATGAGATGTTTAATGGGATGACGAAATCGGAGATGAACAATATGATTCAAGGAAAATGTGTTTTGTAACATTAAAAAATATTATTATAAAAAATATAAAATATTTTATTTTATTTAAAATTTTGGACGGACAACAAAAAATTTGGCTGGAAATTTTTCGGTGGATAATAAAAAATTTGGCGGGAAATTTTTGGCGGACAATAAAAAATTTGGCTAGAAATTTGTTGACGAGATGAATCTCCGATGTTATTTCATTTAGAGACGGATTTTAGAGACAGATTAATTCAGAGACAAATCAATTCTGTCTCTGATAGATGACTATCTACTTTAATAACAAGTTGACTTTTTAGAGACGAATACAGAGACAAAAGTTATTAGACACGATAAAAATCCGTCTCTAACATTTGTCTTAAATTACTTTTTTATTTATAAATTAAAAATCTAATTAACTAGAGACAGATTTAGAGACGAAATATTTTTGAGACAGATTTTTCTGTCTCTAAAATCCGTCACTGGTACATATATTTAAATTTTTGTCTCTAAACACTTTTTTCTGTCTCTAATTCTGTCTCTAATAGAGATGAAATAAATTGCGTCTCTAAATTCCGTCGGTATTTAGACTTTTTCTAGTAGTGGTTAACTTTTAACTTTGTGTTGAATCTGAAAATGATGTACTCCTCCGGTCTCATATGTATGCAAAATTGACTTTTTAGATTCATTGAAAAAGGAGTGTATTTAGTCTATATTATAGTCTAGATACATTACTTTTGAATGAATCTAAAAAAGTATTTGTTGCTTATATATGATACTAGAGGGAGTATGTTTTTTTGCTGTTTTTTCCAATGTTGTTTTCTCTATATTGAAGGCTGAACAGTTGGGTAGAGAACTGACTGTGGACGAGGTCTTTTTACGTACTCACACCAAGCAGAAAGACTCATCTTGGGTTGACGAAAGAGCTAAAAAAACTTATGTAAAGAAAATTAACAACTAGCTTCTGTTTTGGCTCATCTTTCCCTTTGTGTTTTGTATTAAGGGATATGGCTTAGTTTATTTGTGTGGTTAGCTTGATTTTCTGCCTTTGTTTTTCATGTTGAACAGGAGGAATTTCAGGAAAAGTTGCATCAGACCTCAAATAGTACATATGGTAGTATTTCTCAAATGGTCGACCCTGCTACTCGTTTAAAACTATGACCCAGTTCATTCTAGCTAGCTTAGACTTGTAGCGACATATGTTATGATTACATATTTTTGTTTAATATAATCTTATGTTTTTATGTTTTTGTTTTGGTTAAGTGACATTTTGATGACTATAATCTCTTTAGTTTTAAAGTTAGTTAATTTGTTTGTGGTTGTTCAATATTATTGGTTATAATGTTAGATGAAAATGAAAGATATAAATCCTTGGATAGGCTAGAATCAGAATATTTAAAAAACAAAAAATTAATGTTACCCACGGCAATTCTATCATTAATATGCTCAATTCGATTTCCATAGCTATGCCGTGGGTAAAATTTTCTGAACATGGGTAACAATTACCGACAGTTATGCCGTGGGTAAGCAGTTCTGAACGTTTGTTACAGCAAAACTGTGGGTAACAATTACCAACGGCTATGTCGTGAGTAAGCAGTTCCAAACGTTTTCCACTGAAAAGCTGTGGGTAACCATTCAGGACAGTTATTCCGTGGGTAATTAGTTATAGTATAGCCGTCAATAATAACGTCAGTTAGGCCGTGGGTAATGCGTCAGTAATGTTACCCACGGCCTTTGTATGAGTAATGAATTACCAACGAGCTTTTTCGTCACAGACCCAAGCCGTGGGTAATCTGTGGGTAATTTTCAGTTATTCATAGCATAGCCGTGGGTAACGTTAAAATTGGCCGTGGGTAGAGACAGATTTTCTTGTAGTAACCGCTATCCAAGTACCAATTTCTGCTCAATTCATCATTGGAATCTTGGGTAGCATAGAAAATATATTGCTCATAGTCATGTTGATTTTTCTCACACTCATGCTCTTCAACGAAATTCGCTTGATGCTTATGTTTTATGTGACAGTTTTTCTCCACATGTCCAAATTTCTTACAGTGTTGACATTGTTCTTTCACGCGCCATCAACAATATTTTTCGGCATGATTTGTCCTCTTACATATGCCACATAGAGGATACTCATCTTGATTTTTCTTTGAAAAATTTATAGAATTATCTCCGTTTCTAGAATTTTCTCGACCATTTTTCTTTCCTCCCATAATTTGAGCTTTGTTTGAAAGGCATTTTCTATTGTATTGTCATCATGCCTATATCTTATGTGAAATACTAGTTAAGCTTTGATGTGACATTAAATATCGGAAATGATCTGATCCACGACAAAAAAAATTGTTTTTATCAAGGTTACAAGGATCGAGGATTCGGTTAAAGCAAGATTTGAGCAACTACGAACTATGCTTGGAGTCACCGAAATTTATATCAAAGAGAAGTGTTAAAATGTGATGAAAATATCTAGAACTTACTTTATATATCTTAATACATTGTAAGACTAGAAATCTCTAGATGATTTGTAATATCTAGTAATATGTAGAAATTATCTAGAGTAATCTAATAATAAAATAAATCACCACCATACTAATCATGGGTGGTAATGTAAGTCTATATATAAATAGACACTTGATCCATATAATTGAATCATCCAATAAATCAATTACATTTTCTACTATAAAGCTCTTAGTCTCTATTTTAATATTTTCTCCACCACGCACACACTTATTGAGCCTTCTTTCTAAATCAACTTTCTAAATTATCACTGCTACCTTCAAATTCTAACAAATACTCCTTGTAATAGAGTATGCCTTAATAAAATTTTGCATCATTCAAAAAAAAGTTCATGTAAACAAATTGACAAGTATACCTAAAAATTATACACAACAGTAAAGTTTTGAACTCAAATCTAAACAAATATATCAAGACTAATTATAATATTGTCATTTTTCTATTGACTTTCATTTCAAGAAAAAGATACAAATTTTTAAACATTAAAGAGATTATTGTTGCACCATTATATTCCACAAAAACAAATGTAGTATAATTACAAAAAATATTGAAGAGATAAATTTTAAACATTTTGAAGAGACTATTGAGAAGTAATACACCAAAAAACCAATTGTAATAAATAATTTTATTGAATGGCTGTTATAGGATTGTACGATCATATGACCAAGACACTCACGTTTTGTGTTTTGTCTACATGCCCAAATCCAACTTATATAATTTAATAAAACCACACACGTACCCATCTAATACTTTATTGTCACTATTATCAATTTTACCCTAACAAATTTATTTTCAATACCCTCTTTCCCCAATGTATGAAACATTTTTCTCATACAAATTATGATTTCCACAAAACAAATTCTTCTAAGATAATATAATTATCTCATAATTAATCTAAGTAACCATTAAAAGACAAAGCCATGAGTAGAATAGCAGCCTCTTTCTCATCTTGAGGGAAAACTTGATGGGAAGCCAAGTTGTTACTCAATCTTGTTATCAAATCTTCAAAACTTGTATCCTTGCTTTTCAACTTTGGTGCACATTGATCAATTTTTGACCTTTTTCTTTTGATTTGCAACTTCTTTTCCTTCACATAAGGTTTCTCAGTTGTCACAAGAGTTTCACCATTTGCAGATGCAGCAGCCGCTGCAATGGCGCGTCGCGCTTTTCTTTGTCGAATCCCGCAGGCATTGCAAAGTGACTGTTATAAACAATGTGTTTGTATGTTAATAGCTAGTTGGTTTAAAACCTTAATCATATAATTCAATATCAAGATTTTATTGGGTGTTTCTCCTATTGCGGTCAAAGTATATCAATTGTATTTGACTGCAATTCCTTGCAACATTAAAATCTAACATCAAATTAATTGCGACATATGATTAAAAAATAATAATATGTATATTTATTTTATAATCAATCAACTATACAAAATTAAGTTCAAAGTCCACCTTCAAACATTTTTGTAAAAAAATTATATTTGCTAAATGTAACATTTGAATTTAAATATAAAATATATTATCATTTCAAAAAAAAAAAAAAAGTTTGAATAATAAGATGAATCCGTGAGCATTATGTACCTTAGGACCTGTTGGTCCACTTCTCCAGAGAGGGGTCTTAGTTGTGTGGCAATCACTACAAACCCTAACAGTGATGCTATTGTTCCTACTATTTTCAATTCCTAATAGCTTTTCTTTTTCAAAATTGAGTTTAGAACCCATTTGTTCTTCCATCATTCTCTTAATAATTCTCTTCTTTGATGGCATCCACTTCATTGAAGTACTATCCTGACCTTCAAATTCTTCATTCTTATCTTCTTTCTTCACTTCTTGATGATCCCATGATCCACTAGAAGGAACAAATTTCTCAACCTAAAAGATCACAATCACATAGATAATCAAATTTTTTCTTAAAACGACGAAGAAAATTTTCTACATAATATATAAAACATAATCACAAGAGTACTTAATCTATATACAACTTCTTTAAAACAAATATTAGTGGTTAATTAATTTGAAGTATAGCATTAGGGATCGAATCCTAAAATTATGAAAAAAAAGAAGAAGAAAAAGATCGAACTCTCTTGATATTTTTTTTAAAGTTCTTCCGTGTAGCATAGATTCCAATAAATATATAAAATTTTGGAATAAAACCTAAACTCAGGCATGATCAATTTGGTTAAAGAAAATATATATAATCATATATGATTATAGTTAAATAAAATTAAAAGGGGTGCTAACTATTTATTTATAATATACCTCTAAATGATCACTTTGTATGTGGTTTGGTTCACAAGAATAAGATCTTCCTTGATCTTGACATTGGTTGAAGAGTAAGGAATATGAAGAAGAGGGTTGATGAATATTTGAATTGAAGAGATGGTGGTGATTGTGATCTAATTCATTATTAAGATCAAAAGGCATAGAAGGAGAAGAAGATAGTGAATAACGATAAGTTGGTGTCATGGACACACAAACCGAGAGAGAAAAGGGAGAGACAAAAGTGTCATGACTGTAGAGACTGAGGTATGGATCAGTATATATAGAGCTGCAAATCCTGCAATTGTCTACCTTTTGTTCGGTAAATAAATTCAGGTTGAAAATATTATCAAAAAAATCAAATTAAATTCTGGTTGAAAAGAAGTTAATAGGAGGGGAGAGAAAATATAAAAGAATAAAAAAACAATTTTTTTAATAGATGTTTGTGTATCTTATCATAAATGATCCAGAGAACTTTTTAAAATTAAAATAATAGTATAAATTTAATTTGAAATTTTTTAAATTACAAAATTAAAATTCAAGTGACCTCAAATTATAGAGATTTTTTACATATTTAAACCTAAAATTTAATTTTGATCAACAACGAATTGGTTTATGGGTCTTGAGCGCTTTAAAGATATGGTGAGTTGACTAATGCGTATTGAAAGAATTCAGTTAAGAAAACAGAACTCACTTTGTGTGTCTCACAAGTTTTTCGACAGAGATTAGTCATCTTTAAGGACGATAGAAACTTTGTACATGATACTTTGAATGAATTTCTTTTTAAAAATTAATTTTAAATGAGTTGATATTGTAAAATTTATTTTGATCATTAAAACGAATTGAGTATAAAATAATTTATTTAGTTGACTTATTAATCAACTTTTTTAAATATAAAAAGTTTGTTGACAAATAAATTTAGTTTAAAATTTGTTATGAAAGTATGGGTACGTTCACACAATGAATACTTTGATGTGTAGAGTAAAACTAATAAACAATCAAATAAGTGAGACGACAATAATGATCAATAACAATAAACAACAAAAAGATAAATGTCACAATAATATTGTTTACCCTGTTTAGTCAAACCGACCTAGTCTCGGGGAGAGCCCCTCTTTGTTTCACTATAATGCTTCTAGTGACGTTACAAAGAAATCTCAAATTAGAGTTACAAGAGATAGTCTTCAAACCTAACTCTACGATAATCTCGAGTTTCTTCACGTGATCAAGAAATTTTAATATAGTGTTTCACAAGAATTAAAAAAAAATCCCAATCATAGTAATATTACCAAGAGCAAACTCTATTTAATCAATAGTTTTCTCGTTGGCTTCAAAACCCTTGTGGAATTCCTGGCACGCTAAGCACAGTGTGTGATACAGTGTGCTGAACACTTTATCAAACACTTTATCAACGTAACACGTAATAAGGCAACGTAAATAAAAACAAAAACAAATAAAGGAGACACATTATTTGTTAACCCAGTTCAGCGCACAACGGCAACCTAATCTGGGGATACCAATCTAGGAAGGAATATCACTATGATGGTCCTAGTTCTAAGTTATCAGCAAACGCCCCGTTTACAACTTATCACCTAGGCACGACCAATGACTCTTTAACCTAGGAACTCCTAGATCAGAGATCCCATCTCTCTCTCTTACAACCTTACAGACAGCAAGGATTTCAGTTACACAGAAACAAATATGTTTTGGAGACACACTCCTAAAAACTACACACTCGTATCTAAAGACTTACAGTGTTATAAGCACACAAATCCTAACTCCGTACTTCACAGCTTAGGAAAGGATAACAAACATTACGTTACACAAAAACACAGTCCTAAACTTGCATCAATGAGACACAAGAAAGGCTCACAATAAACACACAAGCAAAACCTAGAATCCTAGACAACAACAAAACAGCGTTAACAATTTTTACTGTAGGATTAGGTTTAGCTTCTCCTTTAAATAACCAGTAAACATTCTTGCTTCACAAGTAACTTGGGCTTGTTGTGTTTAGCCCAACCAATTACTCCACAATAATTAAAAGAGATCTTCTACATAAATATACTTCATGGAGATTCTTGATAAAAATATTATTGACGAGAATCTGATGCATTAAACACGCCATGAGAGAGAAACGGATATTCCATAAATATAAAACACACGCGAGCACGTACACTGAGATGATACAATGATTAAAGCATTATATCGCACATCCTGCTACGAAGTTTATTACACCAAAAATGCAGCCAATACCAAAGGACTCAACAAACTCCCCCTTTTGCAAATTTTTGGCCAAAACAAATTATGACCAGCCAAATGTCACTTAAACAAATACTTCAGAGAAAAACAGATAATTCAAGAAAATTTCTTTTTCTCCACATACGCGCATACACATAAGGATCAGTATTAGCTAACCTTCAAGAACAGTAGTAACACATATAATACATCTTTAGAGATTATCAGAGAAACATGCAACAGCGGAACACAAGATAACTACTTCGCCTTAAATGGCCAGAAACATAAACTTGATAGGATGGCGAATAGAAAGCTTCAACATTTCACAAAATATCCCCCCTGCATATATGCATAGGGTGTTGAAACATCATATCTAACATCTCCCCCTGCAGAGCATAAATCAGCTCCCCCTAAACACATGCATATATCAGAGCACTTAACCACCGTCTTCATACTCCATCTAAACTACACTACTATCATACCATAAGAGCAGTGCATATAAATCATTTATCAGACTGACTAAAGAATGGATCATATCATCATGTCATAACATATCAGAGCACAGCATATCAGAGAATAAACATACCAAGTTTTTACTCCCCCTTTTTGCCACAAGTTTGACAAATTAACAGTACTAGAGAGATTAAATATTCAGGAGCTTATTACAGACCAAGAGCAACATAAATAAGATAAAATTCATGTAATACATCAGAAAATGAATTAAAAAGAAGTGCTAGATTCAGTCACTTTCAACTCCTCTGTATCATCATCAGCTTCATCATCCTTAGCTGCATCACCATCAGCAGCAACATCTGCATTCACACCTGCACCAGCAACACCTGCTTCCTCAGCTTCCTCTTGCTTTAGAGCAGCAATAACCTTTTCCAACTCTCTCTTTGCTCATCCAAAGCTGTAATAGTAGCTTCCATAGAGGTTATCATAGCTCTTCTATTCATAACAAAGATTGGTTCTTGCACTGGAATATGTATCCTCTTAGAGGGCCCTGCTATGTCAGCAGCATGAGTTCCCTCAAACAATTTTGAATGAAGAGAAAGAGGAGGCTTTCTCTTGAGAGGTGTATCAGCAACAGTCAAAATGGTAGGATGTTGGGAAAGAATAATGCCACAAATAAGAGTTGAGAAGGCAATAGACATTTGAACAGCCCAAGACTTTCCATGAGCCATTGTTTGCTCAAATATATAAGCACCATAGTCAGCTTCAGTCCTAGTCCCTATAGAATAAATCATCCTTGCCAGTCCAATAGCTATGTGAGAAGAATGGGTAGTAGGAACTCAGTTGGTAGTACCTATTCTGTTGAGCACAACATTTTTAACAGACAACATACATGATGGCACTTTACCCTTGGAAGGCCATACCTTAACTTGATCAGCAGTAATGATTTTACATACTACATTGTTGGTGACTTCCACCTCAGCATAACCATCCTCCTTCCTACCAAGGAACCTATTGATAATTGTTGGAGAGAATTCCACACATTGGTTCATAACAAAAACCTTTTGATATTTCTTACTAAGTGGGTTATCACAATCTTCAGCAATATTGACAATAAACTCCTTGACTAATTTTTCATAACAGCTCCCTAGCCCACTAGTAGTTTTCATCAAACCAGAATTTTCAATTAAATTGGTTACCTCTTTCCAAGCTAAAGTTTCATCAGAGAGCTCCCTTTTCAGACCCAACCTTCTAGCATGCACATACTTTCACTTTGCAGCACCGTCAATAAAGTCGAATGACACATTGTCAATGGGCACATCAGCAACATTTGGTGAAATAAATCTCCCACCAACCCTTCTCTTGGAGGACAAAGTGCTTGGAACATCCTCTTCAACATCATCTTCATCAGATTCAGCAGCAGCACTCTTCTGTCTCTTGGTTGGCTTCCTCTTAGAGATAATGAAGGTGTTTGGAACATCTTCTTCAGATTCATAATCTGAATCACCCAGACTTACATTCTTCCTTTTTGAGGACTGTTTCTTAGCAGAGATTTCAACCTTGCTATATCCTCTGCTAGGACCATAGACAGGCTTCTTTAGTGATTTAGTTGCTTTAGCTGCAACTTTCTTTTTCTGGGGAGACTTTGTTGCCTCAACTACAACCTCAATTTCTTTCCCCTTTTCTTTCTCTAAGCCTTCTTCCAATACCAGTTGGATCAGCCCTAGAACCATTAGTGTTTTTCACAATTACCACATCCTCTTCAACTGACACATCATTGTCAGTATCTTCAGCAATATCTTCAGAGCCTTTAAATCGATGGCGATGCCAACTTCCCATCAACCACCGTGTTTCTCTCTCAAACCTTAAACTACACCATTCAGGACATGCACTAGATCAAATCAAGTCCCACTTGATTCTTAAACTTGACACTAACCTTCACTTGCTTCCCACAACACTTGCTAGAACCAAAAGCTCTCCGGTTTGATTTTTCCTATTACATCCAACTACCCTATGTAGTCCCACAATTTGACCCCCTTCTCTTCAACCCACTGAATGCCTTCCGCTCTCTTGAAGATCTTGTAACCAACTAGTGGAGTAACTTTAGGTAGTTTCACAAGTAACGTCGAACTTTCTTCAGCCCCGTAGTAATTAAGTTTGTCCTCCTAAAGACACGCTTGCTTCCAACTATCCACATATTTTGAGATAGCCATACAAGCTCCACCACACCTTCATCCCCCGCAATGCCTCCCGTACTCATGAAGAATTGCTTGTCTTCGACTAACCTTGGATTTTTCGGTAGTCCTACAAGCTGCATCATCAAACTCTCTTTGTTCCTAGCTACCATATGTAACCCCACAGGTTTCCACGTCTCAATACCGTGCATCCAATTGCCTCCTTATCACTGATTTGATAGCCAAAAGCTAATGTTGATTGTCTACATCTAGTTCCACTAAGAAGATATTCCACCTCAGGTTGAGTTTCATTTACCAAACTCACAAACCATGTATCCCTTCTATGATTTCCACCTTGTAAACTCTAAAATTATTCAAACTGCTCTAAAACAAACTTTAGGCTATTGTTTGTATCCGACAATACTAGTTTAATTCCATCACCTAGTAAGCCTTGCTTCACTAGTCCAATCAAACCTATGTCACTAACAATCTTTGACCCGAAACCTCATAAGTCATCAATGTCATGAGAAACTCCACTAATTAAATATGCATGGCCGATAACATTAGACCAATTAACAAGTATAAACAACACTCTTTGGTACCTTATCAACTATCTTTGCATAAGTTAGGAAACTTACATTACATGGTGTAAAAGAAATTTTTTTGTTGTTAAACCATAACTCCATACCTTGAACCTTGCAAGTTTCCTGTCTTCAAGATGAACGTTTTCACCTTCAACTAGCTCTAGAGTCTTAAAGTATTATTTCTCAAACATATGTGAAAAAGAGCATCTAGAGTCCACGACCCAACTATCCTCCAATTCCCCACTTGATACCACTAGTGCACCTTCATCCATGATTCATTGTTTTAGACAGAACTCTAATATTACTAGCGGATTGTTGCGAATTCGTTGAATAAAAATCACACGAATGAAAATTTTGATGTGTGGGGCAATATACACAAGCAACTAATAAAGTAGAATATGCAGTAATAATAAAACTGGCGGAAAACGATAAAGAACATGATAGTTGCTTACCCAGTTTAGTCAAACCGACCTAGTCTAGGGCAGAGAGCAGCTCCTTCGTTCCACTATAATACTTTTGGTACCGTTACAAAGAAATTTCAAATAAGGGTTACAAAAGATAGCCTTCCAACTTAACTCTACCCTACTCTCGAGTTTCTTCCCACGGGCAAGAAACTCAATTTATAGTGTTTCCCAAGATGAAGAGTAATAATATACCCCAACCCTAGTAATTATATCAAGAGAAAACCCTCTTTAATCACTAGTTTACTTGTTGGCTACAAAACTCTTAAATTCTTATTTCCTTAGGGCTACATCATTGCTCTCCTTTTCCCACTCTCCCAAGTTTTTCAAGAAGAAACAACATCTATTTATAGGAAAATAAATCACTTAAAAATAGGAACAAATTTGTTTTAAAATAAAACAGAATCTCACTTTGTTTGAAATATATCTAATTTAAAATTAAACAAAATCTTTATTTGTTTTCAAACATATCTAATTTAAAAACAAACATAATCTTTGTCATTGATTTTCAAGTTTGTCGAGTATGAACTTTTAAAAAATATTCTAATTAATGTTAGACTTTTACAATTTTTACTAAAAAGATAGATTTTTAATAATAAAAACCAAGAACAAAAGTAATATTTAATTAAATTTATTAAAATTGGTAAAGTCCACCCTTAAATAACTGATCCATATACCTACAATATTGACCGTTTTTAAATTAGATCTACTTGATATTCTTTTCTTTTTGATTTGTAAACTTTAATTTTATTACCAATACAAAGTTTTATTCATTGCTGTTTAGTGATGATCGATGAAGCCTGATACTGTATCCAATACCGATACGCGTCAGAAATTTTTATTATCAATACAAAATTTTCATAGCTGTTTAAATTTTTTCATATTGCCGTATCTGTATTGTATCGTATCCATATCGTATCTAATATAAAGGCTTCATAGGTGATGATTAATCTTTATTGAAAAAATTATGAAATACATTAGATAGATGAACTCTTTCCTCTGCAGCTAAATTGCAAATCTCCATCAAATTTTTTTGCAAAACATATAAGATGAATTCTTCCTTAAACAAAATGTTCTTCATTCACAAAAATCTCTAAGATCAAATTCATAATCACTTAATTTGAAATGTGAAGTCCTTTATCACTTGAAGCGACCTATTTCTAGTTTATTATATACTATATGCATGAAGCATTATTTAAGTGGTCCATCTTTTAAAGAGGGATTACAGCCTAATAACATACATATAAGACATTCACGTGAGTTCCTTCGAGACACCTAAAAAAGACAAAACGATTCAGGAGAGTGTGGAATGCTACTACTCATCAGGCCCCATACGTATCACAAATTTAAACCTTATTTGTAGATACATACATAGATTTTTTTACCACACTGACAGCACCGCATTGCATTTTGCTGCATATATCATCAACTTCTAAATTCTATATAAGTCCAAGCCATAGTTTTGTAAACACAAAAAAAAAATTATAATCCTAGCTAATTGAAACTATAAACCGTAGAAGAGATTGAATTTGATTAGTAGCCACATATGAGTAGATGACAAAGATAATGTCACATACACATTTTAAACCAATAATTTTTTCACCTTGTGGCCTTGTGAGTCAAATTCTTAATTTTCCGCCATATTAAAGACACATGTTAAAAATATTTTAAATAGTAATTGTTTTTGAAAAAAAAATTTATTTCTAAAAAAATAAAATATATTATTTTCAATATAAAATTATTATCTTTGAGACACTAAAATGTGTCGTAAAGGCACATATTAATTTTTTTTTCTAATGATAATACTACCTAATATATATTGTTCATCTACAAATTATTTTTTTCTAAAGAGTTGGATTATTCGATGGATAAAATATATATTTTTTAAACAATCAAAACAAAGATTTTATTAGCTCAGTAGTAGAGTGGTACAAGATGTGCATACTCTATGGCATGAAAAGAACTACAACTACTGTTAGGCCAGCCATAAAACACCGCCTTGAAAAACCATAACAACAAAATAGCAAAGAAGACAAGGATATATAATATCCTTGCCATCCTAAACATCCAAATGGATGGGTCGACATATACCACAAACTAAAATCATATACAAAATCCTTCCTTTTCACCTTCAATCACCACCGTACCTGTAATTTGATTTGAACTAGCACGCCTGATCAGCCACAACAGGTTTATTTTGAAAAATGCATAAATTTCGTGGCGACTTCTGAATCTACCCAATGGTTGCTGGCCACAACATCTGAAAAACATTTTTAAGTTTCAAAAATGGAATCACAAGGCCAATGAATTGTTGAGTGTTGAGCATGAGGGACAACTGCCGAGTGCAAAGCTCCCTAAACACCTACAAACAAACAAATAGAAAATGGGATAAAGATTCAAACGCATGCAGTGCATCCAAGGCTGCAAATCTGAGAGCCTTGTGGGATATACCCCGACGAAAAATGTTGTCTCTAGTTGAAAGTCTGTTATTCATGAAACGCCAAGCAAACATACAAACCTTGATGTTAGAATAGAAAATATATTTTAAGATATGTATTAAATTTAAATTATATTTGTTGAGAGAATATCTCTTATTATTATATTTATTAGTTTGTATCCCTAAAATAAAGGGATTTAGTTTAGATTTAAGTCTATTCACTTAGTTATAAATACCAAGTTAGTATATAGTATTATTTAGGTCTTTAGGTATTGAGTCTTGTTATTATCAATAAATATTATTTTCTCTCATTCTTTTACCTAAATTCCTCAAATTCAACATGGTATCAGAGTCATGGTATCCACCTTGAAGTAAAATTCCGCTGCCTTTTTTCCCGAGAAAATTTAATGCTCGGGTATTCTTCCCATTACCTTTTTTACCTCTTTGATTTATTGTTTAAATTTGAAGGTCATGCTTCTCTATAAACCCTAGTTGTTATTATTATTCGGCTTAAACATCATTTTAGTCCCTCTATGTACGCGAAATTTTCATTTTAGTCCTTGTATGTGATTTTACTCCAAAACAGTCCCTGTATCGACCAAATTTTTTGTTTCTGGTCCCTAAAGCAAAAATCTGCAGGAAAATTCGCAGGAAAATCTGCATGAAACTTGAGAATTTTCTTGCAGATTTTTGCTTTAGGGACCAGAAACAAAAAATTTGGTCGATACAGGAACTGTTTTGGAGTAAAATCACATACATGGACTAAAAGAAAAATTTGGTATACATACAGGGACTTAAAAGATGTTTAAGCCTTATTATTCTTTTATGTTTTGTGCCACCTTTGTGGTTCTTTTTTACTCTCTTTGTTCTATTTTAACCTTCTTACTATCTTACCATGACACATGCAACCCTAGTCAGTTTTCATGAATCCTTTACCTTTAGCCACTGTTTTCTCCAGATTGATCGTTAGTCTCTCCTGGTCTTATTTTGGTGGTCAAATTTCCCGTTTGTGATACCTTAATTAATCCGCGGTTTCCCGTTTGAGATACTTCTAATCCGCGGGTCCGTTTGTGATATTTTTAATCCGTAGTTCCTGTTTATGATTTCTTAATCTGCGGTATCCCGTTTGTGATACTTCTAATCCGCGGGTCCGTTTGTGATACCTTAACCCGCAGTTGCCGTTTGAGATGCTTTTATCCGCGGTGCTGTTTGTGATCCTTTAATCCGCAGATTCTGTTTGTGATGCTTTTATCCGCGGATATTTTAACATAATTCGATATGGATTCATCTTTTCGGCTGCTACTCTACTACTACTTATATGGTTGTTGCTCTTCATTGGTTGTGCTATGAAGTTGTTTAATTTATTTAAGGGTTAATTTTGTTACAAGCTTAAAGCTTAGCAAGCTTTAGCTTGAGGGGAGTGTTAGAATAGAAAATATATTTTAAGATATGTATTAAATTTAAATTATATTTGTTGAGAGAATATCTCTTATTATTATATTTATTAGTTTGTATCCCTAAAATAAAGGGATTTAGTTTAGATTTAAGTCTATTCACTTAGTTATAAATACCAAGTTAGTATATAGTATTATTTAGGTCTTTAAGTATTGAGTCTTGTTATTATCAATAAATATTATTTTCTCTCATTCTTTTACCTAAATTCCTCAAATTCAACACTTGAGAAAAACATTTTTAAGGCAAGGTAAGTCAACAACATGTCTCGGCTCTGTATCAACAAGAATTTGTCTAGTCAACGATAAGAGAAAGGAGCTAGGAACATGATCCCCTCTTTGTGTGCGTTCATAATTTAAGAGTAAATATTTTAGTAGACTAATTTTCTTTTATATAGTGGTAAACTTTTGATGTTATATATTGGGTATAATAAGGATGCATATTTTAGTTTGTTTGATGTACACATTTCTATTGGTCAAAATTAGAAATGTAAAAAAGTCGGAGAAGTTTGAGGGGATTTCATTATTGGTTTCATTAGTTATATCTCATGAATAATAATTTTAATATGATATATGTTCTCTAAGGTTTTGTTTGCGAGTTTGGAGGGGAGGGGAGGAGCTTGGGGGGTTATTTTTTCTTCATAACACAAAAACCCTACAATTTGGTGGAACTCAAAAATTGTATTGGATGGGGGTTTGGAGAGTTTATATGAATTCTTCAAATTTAATTAATGTTGTTATAATATTCTTAATTTTATAATACTAGTATAACTGACCTGTGCAATGCACGGGTTAATATTTAAATTTATAATATATTTTATTAATTTTTAAAAAAAAATTAAGTTAATTAATATAATTTTTGTCAAATAGTTTTATTTTTCCAATTATTTGTGAAATTAATTTTATATTTTTATTATTTAAATATAAAAATAATATATATTTAAGAATTTTAAAGAGATAAAATAGGGTGGAGAGTGATCTCCCGTTCCCCGTTTTGAACAATATCATGTTTCATTTCTAGTCCCCATTGAAATTACAAAAAAGATAGGTCGTGTATTAAGTTTTAAGGACAAATGCACTCCTTTCGATTCTCTCCGACTACATTTTTCTAAATTTTATCATATTTATTTATTTTACACGTTTTTTCCTCCAAGCATATTATTGAAAATACACAGTAACCAAAAAAAAATATTCTGCTTTTCTTTCCCTCAAAGCATATTCCGATAATACACTTACCAAAAACAAAAATATTGGTGATGACTTATATTCCTATTTTATTAGTATTTTATTTTATTTCTATATTAATGCAATAAATCCATTTTTTTGTAATTTTTATGATGACTTATATTTACACTTATATTAATATCAATGTATATTTTTATAATATACACGGGATCAATATTAATAATCATATATTAATACAAGAGTTTTTTTTTTAAAAATAAATGAGACTTTATATTCACATATCAAAACAAGGTCCTATGTTTTTTTTTTAACAATTGTCACGGGGATGGAAGAAAAAATATCATATCGTTGAGAACAGAAAGTAAGAGATCATTCTCCAAAATATTAACTATGACTTATAATTACACTCATGTTAATATGAGTGTATTTTGATTTTGTAATTTATACATGCAAGGCAATATTTATATTAATATATTAAAATAAATCCTATTAATTTTGTAATTCTTACGGAGATGGAAAGAAAACACCATACTGTTGAGAACGGGGAGTGGAATATCAATCTCCACCATGTTCTATCCCTTTAAAATCCCTAAATATATAATTATTTTTTATAATTAAATAATATAAATATTAAATCAATTTAACAAGTAATTAGAAAAACATAAATTCCATGACAAAAAAAATTCATTAATTAACAATATGATACAAAAAATAAAATTAAATTAAAAAAAATTAATATTTAAACTAATCTACTTTATCTTTAATTATATATATTAATATAATTTTGAATTTTAACCCCGTACATTTGTACGGGTTAGTTATACTAGTATAATATATTTACGGATGTCTCTCTCCTGATCATAATCTTATGTGGCAAGCTATCAAGTATTCATATACCTATGTGGCAAACTAAGAGACCATCTTGATAACAAACAAAGTCTTCCTTTATGTATCACTCTTCGATTCTCACTCAAGACACCTTTTCAATTATGAAACATTTTATTTTACTTTTTAGAGTTCCTTGATTTACCACTCTTCGATTCTCACTCATGACACTTTTTCAATAATGAGACATTTTATTTGATATTTTAGAATTTCTTAATGTACTATTCTTCGATTCTCACTCATGACACTTTTTTAATTATTATACATTTTATTTTATTTTTTTAGAATTCTTTAATGTATCAATTTTTGATTTCCACTCATGACACATTTTTAATTATGAGACATTTTTTTAAAAGATACTTTTGAAACACATATTCTGTATAACTAAGATTAATAGTCAATTATAGAGTATAGACAAAAACAAACAAAACTCTTGGATAAAAACAAGTAAATCTCTATCTCTATCTCTATATTATATATTTACGAATCTCTCTCTCTCTCTCTCTCTCTTCTGAATATGTGGCAAGCTATCAAGTACCAATATTTCTATGTGGAAAACTATGAGATCATCTATATAATAAACAAAGTCTTCCTTAATGTATCACTCTTCGATTTCCACTCATGACACTTTTTCAATTATGGGACATTTTTTTTAAAGATATTTTTGAGACACATATTCTGTATAGCTAAGATTAATAGTCACTTATAGACAAAAACAAAGAAAACTTTTGGATAAAAACAAGTAAATCAAACCAATTTATAACAAATAACAATAATTTTTTAAGATTAATACTTTTAATGAAAAAATTTCATAATAACTTTTCTATAACTATATTTTTTTAATCATCATAATTAATGATATATCATAAAAAAATTTAGTTGATTCAAATGCTGAAATACTATTTTATAAGTATAAGTACCAAAACTAATTATATGTATTAATTTTTTTAAAATAAAGTTGTATGAATTAATATATACTATTACATAAATATTATTATGATAAACATAATTTCTCAAATAAAAATATATTTTATTAATTTAATTTTTAACTTTTGTTCACATGCAAAATTTAAGTCATTTCTTTTTATCATTTTTTTATTACTAAGTTGTACCAAATATAAATCATACTTATTCCTATTTTATTTGTATTTTATTAAGAACATATTTTTATTCTTATATATTAATACAATAAACCCTTTTTTTGTAATTTTTATGATTACTTATATTTACACTTATTTTAATATCAGTGCATGTCTTTATAATTTACACGGGATCAATATTAATAATCATATATTAATACAAGAGTTTATTATTTTTTAAAATAAAATGAGACTTTATATTCACATATCAAAACAATGTCCTATATTTTTTTTTTAAATTGCTAGGGAGATAGGAGAAAAAATATCATATCTTTGAGAACGAAAAGTGGAAGATCATTCTCCAAAATATTAACTAAGACTTATATTTGTAGTCATGTTAATATGAGTGTGTGTTAATTTTTTAATTTATACAAGGAAATATTTATACTTATATATTAAAACAGATCCTATTATTTTTGTAATTTCTACAAGGATGAAAAGAAAACACTATATTGTTGAGAACGAGGAGTGGAATATCACTCTCCACCATGTTCTATCCCTTTAAAATCTCTAAATATATAATTATTTTTTTATAATTAAATAATATAAATATTAAATCAATTTCACAAGTAATTAGAAAAACATAAATTACATGACAAAAAAAATTCATTAATTAAAAATAAGATACAAAAAATAAAATTAAATTAAAAAAAAAGTTAATATTTCAACTAATCTACTTTAACTTTAATTATATATATTAATATAATTTTAAATTTTAATACGTACATTTGTACGGGTTAGTTATACTAGTAATATAAAAATTAGAAAAGTGTTGTTGGAGGGAATTGAAGGGAGTATATTTAGCTTGCCTAATTGCTTAAAACATAAAGCCTTGAAATCTTGCCACATAAACATATGAAGACTTGGTTACTTGCCACATTGGATGATGATCGGGAGAGAGACATCCGTAATTATATTATATAGAGATATTAATCATAAGTATTTATTTGTCATTTTCTATAAAAAACACTTTCTCAAAAAATGTAAAAAATTTCTCTATTTTTCTCTCTATTTTCCTCCTTTCAAAGCCCTCCCCTCCTTTCCCTTCAAAACTCGCAAACAAAGCCTAAGTGTAGTTTAGTGGTGGTGAATATTATAGGGAGGGATTTTTGAGTTGGGAGCTCATTTCTTGTACTATTATGTTGGGTCCATTCCCTTCATGTATTTGGGCTTGTCTGTGGGTGCTAACCTAAAGAGGTATGGTTACCTGGGAGTCGCTTCTTAGGAATGTTATAACCATATTGGGATTTTGGCAAAGAATGAAGGTATGTGACTTTTGAGGGAGCATTGTGCTTCTTAATTAACTGTTAAACAATATCTTGATCTAGTATGTCGTTCTTGAAGATTCTTGACAAAGTCTAGAAACTTATCTCAAGTCAAGTTTTCAAAGAGATATCATTTGGGTAGATTGCCGGTGATAAATATTGAGATTAAAATTGAGTATTTTTTTTATACATCGGAAAGATCAATTTTTCATATTAGGAATATATTGATCTCTGAATTTTTTTTCTATTCAACTCATATATTTCTAAATTCTTACTACTTGAGCTATTACGAGGACAAAATTGAGTAATTTTAAAATAGAAGATCAATTTCTTAAATATAATGAAAATAGCTAGAGAGATCAAAATTGTACATGTAATTAAGCAATTAAGCGTAAAATAATAACCAAAATGCAGTCCAATTCTTTAGATGATTTATAACATTACATTTTTATTGACTTATTCCTCCGTCCCATATTATAAAAGAAAACGCAAAAATCACACTTATTAAATATATATATATAACGATTGAAAATATGTTTTTTTGAAAAAGATCGTATAAAAAGATGTAAAAAAAAATTTATTGGTTATTAGTTATTGATTATTGGTTATAGAAATTTGAAAGAGTAAAAGATAGAGTAAATTTTTCTTAAAAAAATAAAGGTTTATGCATTTTCTCTTATATTATAGAAAAAAAAAAAATTATGAGACAGAGGGAAGGAGTATATATTTATAACCAAAATAAATATCCATATTTTAAGTATGTATAAGACAAATGTGCATTAAATGCCATTGAATCTATCTAAAGAATGTTTGAGTTGAGTCATTTTTACCCAATATATTTTTAATTTAAAGAGCTAGCCATGATGCATTACATTGCATTACATTGTCTTTTCTGCTCGTGGTGGGTAGGGCAAGAGGTCATGACAGCTCCTAGATCGTTGTGACGATTCCTATAACCTTACCGTTGCCAAAAAGCCATTAAAACTTAAATGGTCCCAGAATCATAAGCACAAGATTTTCTGCATTTGTCAACTTTTAACATCAACTTTCAATAAGATATACTACCTCCGTACTAAAATATATATCGTTTAAATAATATCACACAAATTAAGAAATGTAATCATTTTTGTATGGAAAAGATAAGTTATGAATTAGTTTACAAAATTATCCTTCATTAATAATATGTGAAACATAAATTATAGAATTGAAAAAAAAAAGAAATGTTTAATTAAGGGTATAAAAAGAAAAAAGTATTAAATGTTTCAATGATAATTAAAACGACATATATTTATATTTGAAGTAGCAAAGTTTTCACAAGAAAAAAGGGTTTGAATTGTGAACCTTTTAAAAATTAATCTCAAAAGCTTATTATTATAATTAGTTACTTAACAATAACTCAATATAAGTATTAAAGAAAGATTATGAATGATTTCCAATTAAAAGAATGTTTTTTGAACAATGTACCAAATTGTGTTAAAGAACGTTCAAAGATCAATCTTTCAGATTGAACTTGATTTTAGTAAATGACAGAATATAAAAGAGATAAATGAAAGAGATAATAGAGACAAGCAATTTATACTGGTTCACCCCAAGAATAGGTTACTTCCAGTTCTCACACCAAGTATGGATTTCCACTATGTTTATGAGATGTTACAATCTCAAGTTTCTCAAAGTCTCTTGATCTAAAACCAATATCAAGTTGTTTCAAGCTTTCACCTAGCTTATCTGCCACCTATATCCTAAGATGGACTTTCTTTCTTTGCTCAAACAAGTAGTGACGCACACTTGAGCAAGGTTTCATCACTTTTCTTTTTACAAAGAAATTGTTTGGATCTAGAAACTTGACAATAAACTAATCCTAGTTTATAAAGCTTCTAATGGAACTAAAAATCTCTCTTAGAATCACTCAAGAATGTTGCTTGATCCAGTTGCAAGTATTTGGATTAGGAGTGAAAAAGATCATAGAGGAGTATGAGAAGAATCTTGTTCACATAGACAAGTATTCAATGATTTATGTGGCTTGAAAACTCTTGTCAATCTTCAGCTGAGAAGTCTTCTATTTATAGAGTGAGGGAGCGTCCAAAGCCTTAGAGAATGTAATAAATGATCAGATAATGTTGCACTAGCCGTTGCATTCAAATTACCAAAGGCAGACCTGGAAGATTGATGGAAGATCATTCTTTGAGAGGAGCATATAAGTTGAGCTGGCATTTGTACTCTCTTGCTTGGAAATAAAGTTAATGATGAAGCTTTGTATTTACCACGTGCATAAATGATTATGATATGATTGGTCTTCCTCTTTTATTCCTTTGTGTAGCCAACGAGTAATCAAAGATTGATCTGTAGTCTGGAAGAATGATCTTTGCCCTCATAGATTGATCTTTGAGAAACATAGGAGAATGGTGTGGGGACAACTTTCTTCAAAACGGTCTTATTGCTGTCACTGACCAATATTTAGATGTGATGTAGTACTATGCAAGTACATTGTCCTTTTTGTAGATTTTAGCTTTTAATTGAAGAATGGCCTTTTAATATCTTTTTGTAAGTACTTGTTCAATAGTAGTAGTAGGCTTGTTGTTGCTTTCTTATTGGTCTATGATATTTTCCATCATGATTAATTCTTGAGACATATTAAATGTCTTTTTGCAAGAATATTCTTTGGCATATATTTAGTAATTTTGTTTGCCTCCAAAGAGTAAGTCTTATGAAAGATTTTAATAAATTCTTTGCCAAATGAGTAAAGGAGATCTTGATGATGAAAAAGTCATGATAAAGTGCTTCTTTGTCTTTTGCCATTAATCACTTAAAATAAATAAGTGAGTTGCCATATCAATAGAGTGTAGCACAGCTCAAAGAATGATGAAATATTGATGCTGAAACTTTGTGAATCAATCTTTGGACTTATTTTAATTTGTTTAAAAAAAGGCTAGCTTAATGGTTCCTATCTTAAAAAACACTCAAGAGCACTTGTTAGATAACATAATGACCAAAATTACATTTAAAATATAATTAAGATATTTGTTATCTTTAAAACATATAATTGAGATTTTCCCTCAACAATATTGTGGTAATTTTTTTTTCTCAAAACGACATATATTTTAGTACGGAGGAAGTAATCTCTTTTATTTTTATATGAGACTATCTTAATAGGATGGTTCCAAAAATATATACTTATATTTTCAAATAATTTTTGTCGGTTGTCATGTTATTGAATCGGTACAAAGTACTTCTTTCGGTCACTACTATAAGCAAAAAAACACTTCAAATTTTGGTCACTATTAATAGCAAAATTAACTATTTTTAAATTAATTAATACTATAATTTCAAATATACTCTTATTTAATTCTATTATTCTTAAACAATTATTCCATTTTATGCTTTGGTATTTGTGATTTAAAAGGGCAATACAGTAAACTTAACTAATATCTTACATCAAACCATGAATATTAACTACACTTAACTAAATTTCTTAAACACTACGTAAATAATATTTTTTGCTTATAATAGTGACTAGAGGGAGTATCTATCTTGTTTAAAGGTGATTAATGTGTATCAAGGAATTTTGAGAACACACAAATTGAGTTTATTTGAGTTTATTGGAATTAATTTAATAATTAATATACTTTTCAGGTGGGAATTTAATATCTCGTATATTAGGTACCATATAATTATCCGAATAGAAATTTAATTAACCTTTTTACTTCAATAAAGATGTTTTCCAACATAATATTATTGTAGTATAATTATTTAGTAAAATATTCTAACAAATAATCTCACACTTGAACAATATATTGTAATAAACTATTATAATTTATTAAATTAGAGTCTCAAACTATTTAATTGACATCTCATTATTTTCTTGTCACGTATTGTCACTTTTTCCACATCATTTATTTATCTTATGTGGCGCTCCTATCACTACAAGAAAAGAAGCAAACAGCGGCGGTCGTTTAGCGGCGGTTATGCCATAACCGCCGCCGCTTGACAAATTTACCGGCGGTTCTTTAATTGCCGCAGAAATAAGTGTATTAGCGGCGGTTTAAACTGTCGCTAGACGGATCGCCGCGCTTGGAAACGTTTACCGGCGGTTTTTAACCGCCGCTGAATGCGTATACTGATTTTTTTTTCTTTTTCTGATTACCGGCAATTCTTAACCGCCGCGGTTTGCGTTTTTTTTTATTTTTTGGCGTTTTTAATTACCGGCAGTTGAGAACCGCCGTTGATGGCCTTTATTCAATTTTTTTTCCGTTTTTTTTAGCTATTTTGTTTTGACTTTTTTTTTTAAATTGTTACAATTGATGAGGCGTACTTACGTGAAGTTTCTCGTTGTCAAATAACAAGTATACAATCTTTAACTTTAATTTTACATTGAAAATAAATCAAATTTCACTTTTTAAACTGGTTAAATTAGAATTTCAATGGGTCTTCTACTCTTTCTTGCTTTTGAACATTCGTAAATACTCTTGATGAAAGTTCTCTATTTTTTTTTGTACATCGAAAAATTGATGAAACCTCTCCTTCAGCGTCATATGTTTCTTGTATTTTATCAAACGAATCTTCAACTATTTCTCCCTCTTCACCACCCATCGACGGTTTCAATGAGTCTACCACTCTTTATTCATTTTAAATATTCACGAGTCTCTTATTTTTTTTCTCTCTCAAATATGTTCTTTTACTTTGCACTTGAAATTTTTAACAATATCCACTCATCTTATTTATAGAATTTAATGTCTTCATATTTTTTTTACTAAAGAACCATTATTATATGTAACCAATTTTTTTTAAAAAAATTGAATGTATATCCACAAATTAAACTAACTTTGCTTTAAAAAGAAAAAATTGTTTCAAATAACAAACTTTAGTTTTTCAAATATATATATCACTTCCATTTACCGAAAAAAAATCACTTCTATGTATTTTTTTTTTATATTTAAGATTATAATCTTATTAAAAATTGAAAACTAATTTAAAATAAAATATTTAAATTATTCGAGTAAAATAATATTTAAGAGTATAACATTTTGAATATTATTAAAATTGACGAGGACCAATTAAATAACTCGATAGCACTTACCAAAAAAAAAACTTGATAGCAATAATTTTTTTAATATATATTGTTAGTATTTTTTTTAGTTAAATTTTTTTAATCCTGAACTTATATAAATTTTGTTTGTTTTGGTAAGATTTGTATCAGTCAGTTTAGAAAAATAAAATTTAAAATTAACCCTAACGCAAATATCATACCAAAAAACGCGAACGCAAAGCTTTGCACAGAACACTGAAACGCAAACGCAAAGCTCCTCTGAATCGCGTCCTCAACACCGGTAGTAGCGGCGATAATTATTCCGACCACCGCCGTTCCTCTGTCACTAGCTCCTCCTCAACACAGGTTTCACATCTCTCTCTTCCTCTCTCTCTCTCTCTCTCTCTCTATCTATCTCTCTATGTTAACTTGATAATGATGATTTTCAATGATAATAATTTGTTAAGTTGTTAATTTCTTAGATTCTTTACAAATTGATTTTAGGGTTTTCAATTTAGTAGTTTAATTTCTTGAATTCTTTTTAAGTTTAATTGTTAGGGTTATACCAGTGTTATAGTTATCTTCCCTGTTGTTTAGAGGTTGCACAGTTTCAATATAATTTATAATATGAACTATTTGAATTCATGGGACTTGTGTAAAAGGTGTTGAAACTTTCGAGTGACTCATTTGAGTAAGGTATATGGTATATAATCAAAGTTTTGAACTAAATTGGGAGTTAAATTCATATAGAAAATATGAAAAGAGGTTAGAGGTTGAAAAACACGGTAGTTTCTTAAGGGAAAAAAATAGCATGCCCTTTTAAATCTTAATTATAGAGCCACACAAAATCAGCATATGCAGTTGAATTACTTAAATGAATTAATTGTACTAAACCAATGAAGCTATTCAATGATCTTAGTGCCCAACTATACTACTGCAGCCTTTTAAATGACTGTCATGAATTTGTACATTAGAGATTTGTTTATGAGAAGTAATCATTTTCCCAATGTTCCTAATCCTCTGCCTCAATAATACTGCTCTTGAACACAAGAACTTAATTGTGTTTCGTGCTCTAAGTAATCCTTTAATGTTTGTTATACACATTTTAAATTGATTTTGGTGCTTTAGATAAGAGATGGTATATACAAAAGGCAACAATTATTGTATCATACAAGGTGATAACCCTTCAATTTAAATTACTCTGCCTTGAAAATCTATTGTGTATATGATGTATACTCATGATTTAAATTTTCTCAATTGTAAAAGAAACATGAGGAAAGAATGTGGAATTTTGGCCATCGAAATTATAAGATGATAGGATTGACATTCGAAATTAAATAAAGGAAAGATGTTGGTTAAGGGTTGAGATGAAGAAATTGAGAAAATACTTTAGTTATATTTCAATATTAGATGAGAAAATGCACTATATAAGAGCGATGCTACTAATTTCATTTATGATATTGAAGGCTATTTTAATTTTATTTTTTCAATAATATAATTATAAAAGTTATTTAAATGTCATACTATATAGTATCTTAGTATGTTAAAATATAATCAAATTGATTGTTATTTAGTCATTGAGATTTATTCAAATGATGTTGCGAACACTTGTCACTAGGCATTAGTTTGTAACTTCGTATTTGGGTCTTTGTATTAGACCAAATCTGCCACTAGGCATAAGTTTCTGTCATGTTTTGTTTGTTTATCTTTGTACGGGTTTCTTTTAAAAGTTGTTAAATATTTTGTTGATTAATGTTCCATGTTATGTATTTTCAGGTATGGCATGAAAAAAAAGATTACAGATTATGACTGGTCCCACACCGATTGTAAATGAACCCATCAATACTGCTCCCACACCGACTGAAGGGCCTACACCACCTATGAACCAACCTGTGCGACCTCCACATCCTGAAGCTAACAACATTGATGCATCTACACTTGCAATCAACAATCCAGCAAACAAGTCAAAGAAAAAGTCCGAGAAATATGATATATATACTTGTGATGATGGCTGATCTTGTCATAGATGGTAATTTTTTTTTTAATACTCATTTTTTTATGGGCTTAAACTTCAGGTTTTAGACACGGATGCTCCCACAAGAGAAGACCTTCTTCAGCTAATCATGAAACACTGGATTAGGGTGGTTATTGAGTACATTAGTAGATTGATTGATCACTTTAGTATATTTTGAAATACATTGATATGTTTTGAAGGATGTTTTAGATGTGATCGATTTGATATTATAAATATTTTACTTTAGGTTGAATTATTTTGTATTTGAAGTGATTAGGGAAACATTAATATTTTGAAGCATTTGGATTATATAAAATTTCTTATTATGTTTACTTTATTATTATTATTTATTGTAAAAATAAAATCCAAACAAAAAAAATAAAAAAAATTGCGGGAAACCAATTTTTTTTTTGTGAGAAATCAAAAGAAAATATTACCAATAAATTGCGGGAAATTTTTAAAAAAATTGTGGGAAACCAATAAAAAATATGGGAAACAAAAATAAGATTGTTAATAAATTGTGGGAAATATGAAAAAAAAATTGTGGGAAATCAAAAATACAAATTGTGGGAAACCAAATAAAGAAAAAAAAATTCAAAAAAAAAAAGAGGGAAACAAAAATAGCGGCAGTTAGAACCGTCGCAATATTTGCAGGTGAATTTGCAATGCAATGTCCATTAGCGGCGGTTGGAACCGCCGCAAACATAAATATTCCTAAAAAGCTGGAAAAGATGATAGCACGGCGGTTGGAACCGCCGCAACACCCCAGTCAACCGTCGCAAATTGATTTAGCGGCGGTTATACAAACAGTTGCTTGGAACCGCCGCTACATGACCTAGCGACGCCTCTTCTGGGACGCCTTTTCAACCGTCGCTGTATACATTTAGCGGCGGTTTCAACCGCCGCTGTATGCTTCTGCAACCACCGCCAGATGCCAGATTTGTTGTAGTGTATTACTCTCTACTACTTTCATATTCGTATTCTTATTGTGTTACAATTACAATTGACTTGATTTCAAAAGTCATAGGTAATTATACTCATAACTTCTCCATTATTATTGGTAACCATTTTATTTTTCCTAACTCTCCAATTCTCTTCATTTTGGAGATCTAGAAAGATTACTCATTTTCCTTCTCCCTAGCTACTATACATTAATCCAACAAACCATTTTGTATTCCACAACACCTTTTCCATAGATTTAGAGGCCATTTACTAGCACCATCCCATATTCCAATTCAAAACATTATATCATTTTTTTTTATTAAAAATGAGATATTCATTCATTCTAATAATTGATCGAGTACATCATCAAATGCAAATACAAATTCGCTAAAAATAAAAAGGATGAATCTGCGAACAAACTCACAGCATTCAAGTTAATAGCATATAACGGTATTTTGCCTACAAATAATATGATAAAAGTAAAGTCACCAGAATATTCATGTTTCTGGATATGCAACGTTGACGTCCAAATAATTGATCGAATCTGCAAGTGGTTGAAGTTGATCTTTCGATAGAAATAAATGAACACCGTACCAAGACGGAAAATAAAAAACGCCGTACCAATATGACGACGAACAACACACCACCACACTTAGACGACGAACAATAAACCGCCGCACTTAGATGACAAAATCACTACAAAAAAAAAACAACTAAAAAACTTGATTTTGTGAACAATCGCACTTATTTCGATTAAAAATAAAGAAAATATGATGCAAAGGGGTGATTTTAGGCCAAAAAATGACCTAAAATCAGTCCTCACCAAAGGATGAAGAAGATGAAAGCAAAAATAGGGTCGGCGCAAAAAAATGACCAGCTATTTCAAAACAAAACATTATATCATGTAATGTGATATTTAGATCTTTCTAATAGCCACCACAAGTTCCCAACCAATCTTCTACTTTATTGAAGGTTAACATATATATTCAATTCTCCTATTATTCTTCATTATTTTCTCCATTATTTTACTTAGTATAATATATTTTTACTTTCATGGAATCACACAATCTCTACCATATATATGTACACACACACACTAAGGGACCAACATATAATTTATATTTTCAAATAATTTTTGTTGGCTGTCATGTAATTTGAATTGGTACAAAGTTTCTTTCATATTTAATTAAATGTGATTAATGTATGTGTCAATAAATTTTTGTGAGCACACAAATTGAGTTTATTGGAATTAATTTAATAACTAATCATACTAGATATTCTCAATACAAAGATTATAAAGTATAATAATCCTTTAGACGGAAGTAAAATAAATATATGAGCAATATATTGATTATATTTATCAAAAATTGTTATTAGAAATATATAAATAGATGAACTATTGATGACGAATGACGAGTACTCGTTAGTTTGTGGTTCTATCTCAGCCACAAACTCATTATACCTTTATGCACTCTTTTTTTTTTTTTTTGACGTACCTTTATGCACTCTTTAGATGAGAAGAAAAGGTAATATATATGGTGTGTCCGGTATATTAGAGATTATAGCCAACCTATAGTATGATCATCGCGACAACCACTCATAATGAGCGCTCATATTAATTACTTAAATAATTATCCATATAGGAATTTAATTAACTTTTCTACTTAATTAATAAAGATATTTGTTCCCATAATATTATTGTCGTACAATTATTGAATAAAATATTTAATGAAACATTCCAAAAATCTTGCACTTGGACAATAAATCGTAATAATTATATAAGTATTCTTATGGCACGAATCTTAATGTTATTTATCTCTAAATTTAAACTTTACAATTTGTTTCACCTCATACATCAATAATTGAACCACTGCACTAATAGGCTCGCAAGCGCACACACACAAGAAAATAAGCACTTTGTGACTGTCAAAATTGCAGTTTGTGATGGTTGAAACCGTCGCAATTTTACCTCTGTGAACCGTCGATGATTTTATGTCGCGAGAGAACTTTGCGACAACTTTGAAAACTGTCGTTACAGCTGTCGCAATTTTTGTTGAAACAATTTCAAAATGTCGTTAAGTATTCTCCTAGAGACCCACATAACACTGTTTAATAGCAGAAGATGCAACGGTTACAGAACCGTGTCGCAAATAACAATTACAATATCCATACAAGAATAGGAAATTAAAATGCGCAAATATATAATATATTTTCAAATCAAATAATGGGGCCAACTTTTAGTTGTATTATACTCCCTCCGTCCCAAAATGTAAGAGAAAAAAATCAATTTTTTTGGTCCCAAAATATAAGAGAAAGAACACAAACTTTTACATTTTCAAGAAAAGTTCACTCTCTCTCTCTCTCTCTTACTTTTTCCATAATCAATAACCAATCAAAATTGTTTATACATCTTTTCAAGTAACTTTTTTACTAAAACACTTAGATCTAATCATTGTATTTTACTTTTTTTTAATAAGTGTGATTTTTATTTTTTCTCTTACATTTTGGGACAGAGAGAGTATAATTTATATAAATATTAAAAATTTAATCTCATTCATATAATTCATTCAATAGTGACAACATCCATACGTCAAAAATTTAACCAAAAGTACTTGAAACTCTAAAAGAAAAGAAAAAACTAATATAGTTCAAAAGGTTTCTTTAGAGTGTGTCTCTTGTTCTTTGTATTGACTGTATTCACAAGGTTGTGTGTTTGAGTGGAACTGATATGAGATCTCATATTTAGGAGTTCTTAAGTAGAAGTTAGCCCGGGTAGAGGGTAGGTGACAAGTTGTAAACGAGGCGTTTACATATAAAACTTAGAACTAACTTTATTATAATGATTTTCCTTCGTGGATTGGTATTCTCCAGAGTACTTGTGTTTGTCACCAAACTAGGTTAACAAATATCCTGTGTCTTTTACTTTCTTGTCTTTTACTTTTAAGTTGTGCTTTGTGTTTTACAATGGTAAGGTGTTGGAACATTATTACATTCAACATCCCATTGTTGTTGGAACATCTTATGCAACATTTGTTACTATAGCGTACCAGAATTTCAATGTTTTTTTTCACCTTTTTACATTTTACACGATAAGAACACCGCATGCAACATTTGTTACTTTAGGTCTTTTCACATTTTTACATACGGTCATGTTAACATGTGCTCTTAAGGTACATTTGGGCACATTTTAAGATGCTAAAAGTAGTAAATTTTTAAAATAAAAGTCAATATTTTGCCTTTTCACCTGTTTTTAAATAATAATAGTTTATCTTTTTACATATTATATGATGAGAACTCGTTGTGAACCAGATTTAACAAGTCATGAGAGCCTATGTTTTTATTCATATATTTATTAATAAGAAAGTTTTTTCTAATGTAATTTCAACGGGTACTTATATAATTCTTTCTATACCAATACTTTTGTTTTTATTCATATATGATGACCATTTTTTATTTCAACCGGTATCTATATTTCTAATTATATATTAATACGAGAGCCACTTTCTTTTGTATTTTTTGTTGATAAAATTATTATTTTTTCATGTGATTGCAACAATTATCAATAGTTTTAGTTATACATTAATAAGATTTTTTTTTATTATTTCTACGGGTACCTAATTTTATTTTAATTTCTATGGGTACCTACTTTTTATTGTATTTCTATGGAGATATTTCTACTTATAATTATGAATACGAAAATCATCATTTGATATGTTATTGAGACTCATCGAAATTAAAGATTTATGTGTTTTTATGGAATACTGTAAATATTTGTTGAGACTAAAGAATATAAGAAATAATTTTCAAATTGGACTTGGGAATAAGCAATAACAATTTTTTAAAATTGTTTTGTATTATAATATAAACCTTCAATTTCTAATGGTGAATTTCTAAAATTTAGTACTTAACATATTATATTAATATGGGGACTTAACTTTTTTATATTTTGTACTATTTTATGTATACCGGATCTATATTTTTACTCATATAATAATATATATTTATAATATTGAATTTCTTTTCTAATATAGAGCGTGCACGCACGGGTCTCAAACTAGTTGATCATAAAAGAAAGAAAGTTGTTGAACCAATGCATGCTAAAACCGCAGCAAATCAAAAATATATTAAGACAGTGGTTTTTTCCCCTTGCAATTGTAAGTGCACCAGTTCACCTCCACGTTTTAATAATTGTCAAAACACATGAAAATAGAATAGATTACATTTTGCGTGAATTAAACTTGCATTGACAGCGAAAATCTTTTTAAAACCTTGAAAAATCAAATTACAGGTCATTTGGATCGATACACATCCAATTGGATCGATACAAATGGTTTGAAATTTGTTCTAGTTGAAAAACACGTTTTTGTATCGATATAGAAATTATTTGTATCGATACAAAACTGATCTCAAGGACATAGAGCAGCTCTTATGTATCGAAACATGCTTGCATGTATCGATACATATCAGTCTCTCCTTGAATTAGAGAGATCATCATGTATCGATAAATGCTTGCATGCTTTGATACATATCATGCTCTCTTTAATCCAAAGAACCTCTTATGTATCGATACATATCAGTCAAATTTCAGATTTTGTAGCTGTCAACGTATTTGTATCAATACAAGTATATACTTGGTTCAATACATATCTATTAAAATTGCCTAAATTTACTCCATTCTATTTTTCCTTATAAATAGCATCATGGGGTTAATTTGTATGTGTGAGAAACTATTGGAAAAACACTTTAGATCAAAATTAAGCGGATATTTTGCATCAAAGAACATTAAAACCAAGTTCATCATCTTCTTTCAATTCTCAATTACCTCAAGGGTTGAATATGGGTTCAATCATGTGGTTCTAGTTTGATTGGAAGATAATGTTCCATACGGATCGTGGTGAATCAGATCGTGCTCGGGTTGGATTGGTTTTAAGGAAAGGTTTCTCATCGGGTATTCAAGAAAGATCGTTTCTTGAAGGTTTCGACGTAACAACGAGGGAATTTGCCGAATAACCATTACGGGGTTCTTTGTGGAAGAACAAGGTGAGGATCGGTTATTGGAACCAGAGGTTGAAGTTGTGGATTGCGTCGAGGTTTGCACAAATTGATCGAAGCGACGCAAGTGAAGAAAGATTAGGTCTTTTGTATAGTCCTTTGTGTTTTAGTCTTTTGAATTTGTGCAATTTGTAACATTCAAAGAGATTTTAAAATAAAAGTCTCAGTTCGGTGTTTTTACCGAGTTCGGGGGAGACGTATTGGCCAAACGCGAGGACAACACGAACGCTAGGGAACTCCCTTATCACTCTGTTTGTATTTCTCTTACCCTTAATTTCGATTTTTCATTGAATTTGAATCATATTGAATTTGACGCACACCAAGTGCTTGTACAAATTCAATTGATTGGTTTGATTTGCGATAATAGTAATTTGTACTGTTGACTTGTTGTGTTAAAGTTTTAAATCAATTGAAACGGTTTATCTTAGTAATTGATCACAAAACATCACTTAAACTTTATTTGTATCATCATTCAAATCGAGGTGTATACTCCTTTTCCGTTGATAGACTACCCATCTGGTGGGCTTCCGCGTGCTATATTTTTAAAATACATAATTGTTTTTCGGATCACTTATTCAACCCCCCCTTCTAAGTAATTGAGTCGTTTAGTCTAACAAGTGGTATCACAATCTCGGATCGATTTTACACAAAATTGTGTGGATTTGTGCCAATTTGATAGATCACAAGGGCTTTTTCACCTAAGGGGGCTTATAATAGAGCTCCGGTATTAATGGCAAACACTTTGATTATTGGAAAAGTAGTATGCATATGTACATCAATTCTTTTGATGGAGAAGTTTGGAACACCATAGTGAACGATCTGTTTGTTCCATCGACGACCGATCAACATGGTGTGATCACAATCACACCTATGGAACAATGGTCGGATGATGATAAAAAGAAAGTGAACTATGATTCGAAAGCGCAAAAAATTTTAATCTCCTCTTTGGGGATTGATCAATTTTATTGTGTTTCGCATTGTAATTCGACTAAAGAGATGTGCGACACATTGGTTACTTCCTTTGAGGGAACCGATGAGGTCAAGCAATCTAAGGTAAATACTTTGACATAAGAATTTGAGTTGTTTCATATGCGTGATGGTGAATCCATTGCGGATATGCAACAAAGATTTGTAAAAATAACCAACAAGTTACAAAGTTTGGGTAAACTTATCGTAAATGAAGTTGCCACTAACAAAATTTTGAGATGTTTGAATAGAGTTTGCCAACAGAAAGTGACCGCTATAAAGGAAGCTAATAATCTAGCTCAACTCAATCTCATGACTTTGTTTGGTAAACTTGAGAAGCATGAGCAAGTGCTCATCGCTGTGGATAAACATGAGAAAGAGAGTAAAAAGGAGAAGCCTACGGAGAAAGAAAAAGAGAAGGATAAAAGGTCAATTGCTCTAAAGGCCTCTACATCCAAGTCCAAAAGAAATGAGCAAGTGGATAGTAGCTCAAGTGATTAAGAATCGGATAATTAGGAAATGAGTCTCTTCATCAAGCGCTACAATCGGTATGTGAGGAAAAATGGGATTAGACACTCCGACGATAACCTTAAAAAGTTTAGGAAAGATAGTGGTTACCAAAGAATGAATGTGGTAAGTACTCCAAGAAAGGGGCATGCTGTGAGTGTGGCCAAGTTGGTCACTACAAGCCGGATTGTCCTAAGCTCAAGAGAAAAGAGAATGAGTCACCGACATTCAAGAAAGGAAGCAAAGGGAAGAAACCTTATGTTGCATGGGAGAGTAGTTGCTCATCATCCTCTTCGGCATCAAGCTCGAGTTCTAGCGACAAAAGTGAGTTACAAATGTGTGCTTAACTAAAGGCGATCGCAAGAAAATTGCTCCTAAAAAGGTAAATCAAAATCCATCTAGTTCATATACTCTTTTAGATTATCATGAGTTACAAGTAGCTTTTGAAAAACTATATAGTGAGACTCAATAGGCTTTTAAACGCTTAAAAGGACTTATGCAAGTTAACAAATACCTTGAAGCGAAAGTATTCGAAACGGAACAAGAGTTAAAAGCTCTTAAGAAATCTATGATAGAAAAGCCTATTGTTAGTTATGATAGTTATGGAAACAATAGGACCAGTTGTGATGGTGGTTTTTACTTGTTTTGAGATTTGAGAAAACTTCAAGACAAGTTAGATAATCCACCTATGCCAGAAATTACATACTCGGTTGATCCATCTAAATTCAACAAAAATTTGAAACCTAAGCATAAGAAATATAATTTTGTTGAAAATGATCATAAGAGGAGTAATTCTAACATTGTTTGTCACTATTGTTGTGATAAGGGACATTCCATTGCTAAGCAAGAAAAAAATTTGTACCAAAAGAAAGATGCAATGGATTCTTAAATTCATCAATGGTTTTGTTACTAACCACCTAGGCCCCAATTAGAGTTGGGGACCTATTTCAAAGGCTTAAAGTTGTAGGAAAGCGTCTTGAACCATTGACGAGAGACACCAACAACAATGGCGTTCAAGACACTCAAAGGCAGAAAGAAATGAGAGAAGCTTCGACTCAAACACTTAAGAGGTTATGGAACTTGATCACTTCCTATACTTGATACTTTAAAGGGAAGATTCTTATCTTAGACTTTATTCCTTATTCCTTTACTTTGCATTTATATTTTCTTTGAGTGGTTCTTTGTTAATATACACATATTCTAAAATTAATATGAAGTTTGTTGCTATATTTGTCCAATCCTCCATTTCCAAAAAATTTGATTAAAAGATATTGATAATTTTGTTGGACACATTTGCTTAAAATGGGGATTTGACAAAAATCTCAACAAAATTACATATTAGTTAATACTTTTGTATGTATATGTTTGTTTATACTTGTTACAACTAGTTGTGCATAATACGTATATAATTGCTTTGTCTTGGTACCTTGATTGAGAATGTGAAATGTTTATCATGCATTATGTGTTTTAACATGTATTCTCATGTTGATGATTTGCTGTGTGTTATGAATAAATATACTTAGTGGATGTCCATCTAATTCCACTACATTTCCCACTAGTGAGTGGATAATAAATACTCTTGTTCTTTCATTTCTCTATTGATGTCCTATAAATAGGACTCTTGTATATGATGTAAGGACACACATGAATAGAATAATACAAAACTCCTTCTATCTCAATTCTCTATTCTTTAATCTTCGATATTTATTTCTAACACGTTATAAGCACAAGCTTACCAACTGAATACCAACTGAAGCTCTTAAAGTAAAGTAACAATTCCTTAATCCTAGCTCCTTCTTGTTGTCATTGTTTCTTTTGATCTCTGCACAATTTTCTTTTCGGGTGCAGCCACTAGCGTGTGATTGTTTTTAGCTGTGGACATCACAATCCATATTCTTTTATGAGGTAATCACATTTCACACTTAGATGGTAAAGTTTAGTGTATAAAGGATATCATACAATTCACACCTTGGTGTGAAAATATAAGTGGTGATGATAAACTTAATATAATTAAAATAAATAAATTGATATTATATCTTTAATTTATGTATTTGAGTGTTAGATGTTGTTTGCGCTTCGTAACCGACATTAGTATTTAGTATGGTGAAGCATAACACTTTGATCATTCAAAATAACATAAACATGTTTATTTTTATATGATATGGTGTGAATTATACTTAATAATTAAAGATTGTATATTGATGTATGGTTTCTACTATATCAAACTATGTGATTATATCTTATGTTCTAATACATTTGTGGTTTAACCAATGATTTACGAAAAACTTGGGTTGAGATTATAAGGCTTGGTTTATTTTGTGAAAATGTGTATTCGTCTATTTTTTTTCTCAATAAATATGGTATTTTTTGTTGATATAATGAAGTTTTGGTGAGTAAATTTTAAATCCAGTCGGTAATTCCGATTGTTTTTTTTTTTTATTTGGTTGCAATTGATAAAGATTTAAACATTACAAACTTTTTAAATATTCGTTGGTTTTGATGTGTTGAACATAAGGGAAAATCTAGTATTTTGGCTTGGACTATATATTATAGTGAATTTAATTTTGGGCATTTTAGTTTGATTTATTGTTCATGCTTCTATTGTGATTGTAGCGTGTTTTGTTGGACTTAAAATTATTCGTGGATATTAAAATTTTAAAAAGTCCAGATTTGATAAAAGGTTTAAGTCTTGTCTGCGACGCCTAATAATTATTTTAGAGTTTGAAATATTGAGTGTATTCCATATTATATACATGCTGGAATTTATTTGGAATTGTTATTGTCATGATGATTTATGTTACATCTCTGTTAAATCTTGATACCATAGATCATGTATGAATAGTTTAGAGCTAGTTTAACTAACATGATGATTTATTGTGCGTGTCTATCTTGAGTGAAGATTTTAAGGCTGAAAAATAAATAAATTTATGGGTATAAATTTTATTGATATGTGTCTTCAGTTTGTGCAAAACTTATTTTAATTATATTTTTTTTAAGGAAATGCATGTTATTATTCATGATTTTTGTTCTCAGGGAGGATGATAGTTCATTGGATGATAGTTCATTGGAATCTTTGAATTGTATAATGATTTTTGATGCATTTATTTATAAGATAGTTTAACAAAACTCTATTACTAGACTCTCGATCCTTTGCTAGATGAGGCGGCCCTTTAATATTTTGTTTGTTATATTTTTTAGTTATAAGTAACACTTATGGAAGGTATATATAGAATTAGTATATAATTTAATCTTCTATAAATGTATTTCAGTATGGAGATAAACCAAAAGGTAAGTAAAATTGAATTTGTTTTATTAATAGTTCATTTGATTAATACTTTATCAATCTAGTCCACCGAAAGATCAGTTTGTTATATTTCATATAGGAGTTAGGAGTAATATACATGAGAAAATCTTCTTTCGCACATTTTATAATTTTAAAATTAAACATATTTTCGGTTCAGTTGACATATGTATATTACACTACATCATTATATTCATGTTGCATTGTTGAGAATCACAGTTTATCTAATGATACCAAACAAATGCGGTCTAAATAGTTGAATTATGAAACTTATTTGTACCAAGTAAATGGTTAGACAACTCACAACCAGAAGTTTGTGAAATGTTTTATGAAATAATTTGACAAAGAGTTCATTTTCTAAATTTTCAAAAAGTATTTGATAAGTTTCATATATGAATCAAAATTGATGTTTAATATCTTGCAGCATATGCTATAATAAAAGAAAAATATGGACCTGAAGATCCATTCTTTAGACGTCTAAAGTTAAATGTGTGATTAATACTTATGAAATGGTAACTTCAAAATTATACTTTGGGAACATGCATGAAGGAAAATAGGGATAGTAAAAGCAGCAGAATTCAAAAAAATTTCTTTAATGATCCTTACGAATGAGCATGATCATGTGTTTAAGGTTTACTTCTTGTAGAGACGAAACATTTGATTCACGAACAAGTAGAGATCACGAGCGTTAATGGAGATCACCGACGCCTCTAACAAGTCCACACGAACAGCCATCTTCAATAGAGTGCTAGCCCTTTATGTTTGAAGGCTATGCAAGAATATTGAGAGAGAGGATTATTTTAGGGTTTTCCAACTCTAAAATATTCTTGTTCTTTTTGGTGTGTCTTGAGCTATGACAAGAGATTTCTATTTATAGATATTTCTTGTCTTATGCATCAAGACAACTCTTGTCTTGTGCACCAAGATATCTCTTGTTGGGCTTTGGCAAAGCCCAACAAGAGAACAGGGACTAGGGCGCGCGCTCCCCATGAGTGGTAGCACTCATGTGCGCGCCCTCCCACCATATCCTATGGTGTTCTTTGCTCGTTCAAATTACCGTGTTACCCTTATCACATTGCACATACACCGTACCTTACGGTGTTCCTTTAATTATCTCAATATTAGACTGTCCTTATGTGTGTGACCCTTGTAGGTTTCCATAACGTTGACAATTATATTAAATCTTTTATTTAATATAATAAACAATGAGCGGTATCTAGCAACACATCATTGCTACCCAAGTTATGAGAAATTAACATGTGATCAAAACATAACCTTTGTGATAATATATGCGTGTATAATTTTCCCCTTATGTCTATATTGAACACAAAGCATACTTGGTATCATCTTTGTCCAGTTCAATATTGGGCCCATGACATTTATCCTATTATGCAGGATTGGCAAATTCCATCTAGGTCACTACTGTCCCTCAGCATGCTTTGTGAAGTACCCATAAATTGCCTTTACGACTATCCAGTTACGGACAACGTTAGATCAACAACAAAGTACTTGACTCCACATCTAGGGTACAAAGTGGTTTCAGGTCTAAAGGCGATTTACACCATTATCACCATGAGAGTAACTTATGACACTTTAGCATAATATTCTATGTAGTACTCTTATAGCGGGTCAATCCGGTATAAATATTACTCCAAATATTTATATATACCTATGTCAAGACTTGATAACTCTTTATCCTATGATCCATGAGATGCGATCATCAGTCTATCTTCATAATAGTCTTTATGCTTTAAGGTTATCCCATTTCATCATAAAGCTCGACTACGGATACTTTAGGAATAATGTCCTTATGTTTAATAAAATCTCATGATTAAGTCACACTTAATATTTCTTTAAACGGACTATCTATTCTAGGGACTTTATTATTCTTTTTTTGGACTCTTACAAACATAATAAAGAAATGTCATATTTTATATTTAAACTCCTAAAGCAAATACTATGAAAATAGATTGGCTCTTAGGGCTTACTCCAACAAGATAAAATTGGTGGTATTAGAGCCACTTACGAAACCATGATTATGATGTTTGTTTACGTTATGTTTTAATTTGATTAAAACTTTGAACAAGAAAAAATTGAGGAATTAAATTTTAATTGATCAAGTTTTGTGTGAGATACAAGGGAACATGATGCAAATAGAGTATATTTGATATACTAGATTTAATCTGTTAAAATCACGTAGTCGTTGTTGGTATTGAACAATCCACACCAATTGTTTCGGAACCTTCGATTGGTGAAACATTGATGTGGTGATGAATCAAGCTGACATTCATTCATGGTGAATTTTGATGGAAGGAAGTTGTTGCATTAGGGTTCAAGACAACACAAGTTGTGTTATGCTGAAAAACTGCTTCAGAATTACCGGAAATCGTGACACGATGAGAGTCATTACGACACGATGATCAAAACAGAAAGGGTCTGAAACAGCACCATCGTGACACGATGGCCAGGAAAGAAAAGTTCTGCTTCCTGAGTTGCTGAATCGTGACACGATCATGGTCATCGTGACACAATTTTGCCTGATGTGCACAACGTGATCAATTTTCAAAATTTAATTTTAAGTAATCCAACTTGAACCAATGATAATAATAAAGTGTGTTTGTTATTATTGTTTTGTAATGATTGATTATGACCTTATTTCACTCTTTTGTTTTAATTTGGGAATTTAAATACGGCCGGTGTGTCGTGCCTCTCTCTAAACTTCTTGATGTAATTTCTCTTCTCATCTTACTCCCTCGTATGTAAAACGAGTATTCTTTGATGTTACATTATAATAGAATTACATAGGAATAAAGGAAAACAGTGTAATACCCTAATTTTTCACCTTTTAAAATAAATATTTTATTTTAAATTTTTTTATTTTTATGAGAATTTATATCTTAGGAAAATTTATATGTTTGCATTTTATTAGTTCTTAGTTAATACAAGTTTTTTTTCCCTTTTATAAGTAAAAATATTAAAATTAGTTTTTATTAAATTTTAGGCTTTATTTCTATCTTTTCATTTTTACTTGCTTTTTTTACAAACTCATTAGAAACTATTTATATTTTTATCTTTCAATAAGTTTATTTTGCTTCTTGCCACTTAACCATTTTTGTCCCTTACATATACTTCTCATTTAAAAATAATTACAATTTCTCCCCATTTTCTTATTTTATTAAAATGCCCCAAAACTTTATCTTTTATTGCAAAAAAAAACCCAACCCTAATTGGAGGGGTATATAAACCCACCCTCCAATTAGAGAAGGAGTCACAAAATCAGATTCATTTTCCCTACTCTTCTTCTCCTAGCCGCGCGCCCCATCTCCTACTCTCTCAAACCCTAATTCCAAAATCACTCAAAATCCCCCAAAATCAACTAAAAATGAAGAGATCTGTTTGAACCCAAGCTTTTATTTCGTTTTGCTTACTGATCTTCTCTCCCTACGCGTTTGAAAACGGCGAGAACAAGCCCAAATTGCACGCATCCGAGAATCAAAACCACCAAACCTTCAAAGGTTGAAATCGCGATTTCAGACTATTCTCGCTCTTTTTCTGCTTGATTTGTCCTCATAATCCTATATAAACTTCTGTTCTGATTTGATTTTGTATGAATCGCGTGGTGTTTGCATTTTTTTGGTTTTAAGTTTTCGGATCTAATTTTTTAAACCGATCGATTCTGTTTGTTAAAGCCTTTGTTCGTAAAACTGATGAAAGATTCACGATCTATGTTCAAAATCGCGTTGAATTGTTTATCAATTTGTGATGTTTGACTTCGTTTCATGTACTGAGTTGTAACTCGAAAAACCGTTCGTTTGATTCGGTTAATACACGATGATTAACGCGTTATTTTGAAAAACTAATGATGGATTCGTAATCTACGTTCTAAAATGCATAAGATTGATTGTTTGTTTGCCCGTTTCTGTGTTGTTTGGCGTTTGGTTGTTGAGACCGAGTCACTGACTCGCGAGCTTCAATGGAGGTCACTGAGTCGCTAACTCAGTGACTCGGCCGGTTTAGTGGAGAGGAGGAAGACGCACACGTGTCAGCCTGTGATTGGCTGGCACGTTTTATTTTATTTTTGTTTTCTTTTCTTTTCTGAAACGGGTCAAGAACCGGGCCGGGTTATACCTGTCAGACCCGGTCCAGTTCAGGTTTGAAATGGATAGGGCCTAACTCTTTTGGCCCAGTTTTGTTTTTTTGGTTCTTTTTTTATTTTACTGGGTAAACCCCCCTTTCTGCTGGCTACGCCACTTGCTGGGCTGAAGCCATTTTGGGCCTTTATGGCCCATTTTATTCTTTTCGCGTTCTTTTTTTCCTTCTTTGTTTAATTTTATATTTAACGCTAATTTAGGTACTATGTTAGAATTTATTGTTTAAAACGCTTAATTGAATTTAATGTTATATATAATTGTGATGCTTTATTACCATATCTCTCATGCATATCATATCCATACGCACTCACTTCTTCATCCGGTACTCTCCTAATCTTTAATCTCTGGACTTGGTTTATTTTTCGTTTCTCTTTCTAAAATAAAATTTAAAACGTTGATTTCTCAATTAAAGTGGAAAAAAGGGAGTGTGACGTACGTCCCGCTCGGCTCGGATAGTACAGTCTCAGTCTGTGATGTACGTCTCGGATGGTGGACTATCCCCGCTTTAATCGAAAAGTCATCAGTTGATTAATTAAAGTGAAAAAGAGGAGTGTGATGTACGTCCCGCTCTGCTCGGATAAGACATTCTGTGACGTACAGCTCAAATGGTGGCTTATTATCGCTTTAATTAATTAACTTTAAAAAACTGAATGAAAAGAGGGAGTGTGACGTACGTCCCGCTCGGCTCGAATAGGACAGTCTGTGACGTACAACTCAGATGGTGTCCTATTCTCATTCACTGAATAATCTCAAAATGTTCTAAAAAATATTCAACTCACTTCAATTTCTTTTTTTCTGCCTTTGCGCAATTAAATCTTTTTCAACTCAAATCTTTTTCACTCTTTTTCTTAAGAGGGCGATGTTTTATCCATTCCCCTGATACCGACAAACGCTTAAGTCTTAGTTGAGCATACAAGCAAACTGTCGTATCAGTGGAATGCGACATAAACGTTGTTCATTAAAAACAACCAACAAACAAACTTTTTTCAAGAAGAACTACATGAGCTTTGACTTCCTCATTGTACTTGGGGGATACGTAGGAGCAAGATCGTAATCTCGTCAAGCCAAATAATAAAAAACTCTTTTTTTCCTTTTCTGTTTAATATGCGGTAATGTTTTCTTTTATGCGGTTATTTCTGTTTATGCAAACCAAATTCCTCAAATGGTTCCCGTTGAGTACAACGGATATAAGAGGGTGTTAACGTCTTCCCCTCATGTAACCAACTCCCGAACCCGACTCTTAAAGGTTTTATCATTATTTTCCTTTCCCCTCACCGGATAAATAAAGTATGGTGGCGGCTTCATTGCAATATTATTTTGTGCTTGCGCCGGATGTTACAAACAACCATGAAGATAATGCTTGGAGAAGTAGATCATCGTTAGGCTAGTTTAGGGTTCTCTCATTGGCTTGAGAGGACACTTGCGTTAGGAGGCCATAATCATATCATTTAATTTTATTGTATGTATGTATGTTGATGCATGTGAGAGCGTTTAATATGTTAAATAAGCCGGTGAGATCAAACTTAATACAAATCCCTCAAGAGACACATAAGAGACTAATAAAGAAAATGTAGGTTTCGCCTACGCGAGGTGCATTTTCTTTACCAGGTAAAATATGTGAATATTAAGTTTATGCTTGCCAAGTTTTAGAACTCATCAAGACTAGTATCGAACAATGTAGGTTTCGCCCACGCGAAGGTGCTTGTTTTACATTAGTAAGGTGCGAGGGGATAATTGTAATATCCGACTTCTAAAATTTGGGTCAAACTTAACTAAACAAAATATAATAAGATTATATAAGTTTAGAAGCATGAATTGGGAATAATTCATATGATGAATTCGAATAAGGAGTTATTCACCCAATTGATAGATTCGAGAATTGTATGAGATACAATTGGAAGGAGTTCCTCCCTAAATAACTAAGTCTTGTGTAATCCGCCTATGCGGACTTAAGACGAGGTGAAATATGGATCTCGACCCACTAGAAAATCTTCCAACGAGATTTTCCGAATCAAATGATGAGGGTCATTTGTTTTGAGTAAAATAGTGGGAGCATATTTAATTAAAGACCTAATTAAGTATAATGATACATATATTTTCACTTCTTTATGTAGATAACCATGTCATCAAACAACATTTTGCGATCAATCCTTGACAAAGAGAAATTGAATGGTTCAAATTTTCTTGATTGGCACCGTAATCTCAGGATTGTCCTCAAGCATGATAATAAGCTGTATGCCTTAGAGGAACCTGTTCCTGAGGAGGAGCCTGCTAATAATGCTCCTATGGGTGAAAAGGAAGCTTTTAAGAAGCATGTTGATGATGCTAATGAGGCTGCTTGCCTCATGTTGGCTACCATGAATTCTGAGCTGCAAAAGCAACATGAAAACATGAATGCCATTGAGATGATCGAACATTTGAAAACTCATTATGCGGAGCAAGCCCGTCATGAAAGATTCGAAGTCTCAAAATCCCTTTTTCAATGCAAGTTAAGTGAGGGATCTCCGGTAGGTCCTCGTGTGCCCAAGATGATTGGGTATGTGGGAAACCTTGAAAGGCTAGGATTCCCGCTTGAGAAAGAACTTGCAACTGATTTGATTCTGCAATCGTTGCCGGATAGTTTCAGTCAATTTATCCTGAACTTTAATATGAATGATTTGGATAAAACTCATCCTGAATTGCTAGGCATGTTAAGAACTGCCTAACAAAATCTGAAGACTAAAGGGAAATCCATACAAATGGTTAGTAATGGAAAGAAGCATCACAAGAAGCCCTATAAGCAAGGTGGTAAGTGGAAAGGCAAAGGAGTAGCCAACCCAAAGCAAATTGCCCCTGCTTTAAAACCTAATGGAGGCATTACAAAAGAAGGCAATTGCTTCTATTGCGGTAAGATCGGACATTGGAAGAGGAATTGCCCAAAGTACCTGGAAGATAAGAAGAAAGGAGTAGCTCCTTCAACTTCAGGTATTTTTGTTATAGAAATTAATTTATCTACTTCTACATCATGGGTATTAGATACTGGATGTGGATCTCACATTTGTACCAATGTGCAGGATCTCAAGGAGAGTAGAGAATTGGCAAAAGGTGAAGTGGACCTACGAGTTGGCAATGGAGCAAGAGTTGCTGCTTTAGCTGTAGGGACTTATAATTTAGCTTTACCTAGTGGATTAATAATTCAGTTAAAGAACTGCTATTATGTACCTACCATTAGTAGGAATATTATTTGCGTTTCTTGTTTGGACAAGTTTGGTTTTTCATTTATAATAAAGAACAATTGTTGCTCTATTTATTTAAATGATATATTCTATGCTAGTCCTCAAAATTATAATGGACTATATGTCCTAGATCTTGATATGCCAATCTATAACATTAATACTAAAAGGATGAAACCTAATGAGTTGAATCCAAGTTACCTTTGGCATTGTCGTTTAGGCCATATAAATGAGAAACGCATATCCAAACTCCACAAAGATGGACTTTTGGATTCTTTTGATTTTGAATCATATGATACATGTAGATCTTGTTTAATTGGAAAGATGACAAAAACCCCATTCACAGGAATAGGTTAAAGGGCCAATGATCTTTTGGTACTCATACATACTGATGTATGCGGACCATTGAACATGCTTGCTAGAGGTGGTTTTACTTACTTCATAACATTTACCGATGACTATAGTAGATATGGATATGTGTATCTAATGAAACACAAATCCGAATCCTTTGAAAAGTTCAAAGAATTTAAGAATGAAGTACAAAACCAACTAGGCAAGAATATTAAAACCCTTCGATCCGATCGAGGTGGAGCATACTCAAGCCTAGAATTTAATGACCATCTAAAGGAGTGTGGTGTCGTATCACAACTAACTCCTCCAGGAACACCACAATGGAATGGTGTATTTGAAAGAAGAAATCAAACCTTGTTAGACATGGTGCGATCCATGATGAGTCATGCGGATCTTCCAAACTCCTTTTTGGGACATGCCCTACTGACAGCAGCTTATACACTTAACCGCGTTCCATCCAAAAAGGTTGATAAGACACCATATGAGATATGGAGTGGTAAAAAGCCATAAATGTCTTACATGAAGGTTTGGGGTTGTGAGGTCTATGTAGCGACTAATTACAACTAAACTTGAACCCAAATCTGACAAATGCCTATTTGTAGGATATCCTAAAGAAACAAGAGGATACTACTTTTATAATCCTTCCGAGGGCAAAATGTTTGTCGCTCAAACTGGAGTCTTCTTGGAAAAAGAATTTATTTCCAAAGGAATCAGTGGGAGGAATGTGGAACTTGAAGAAGTTCAAGAACCACCAAATATTGGGCAAACCATTGGGAACATGAGCAGCAACCACAAGATGTTGTGGAAGAACAACCTGCTCAAGTAGAACAAGTCCAGCGTAGGTCAAACAGGATATGTCACGAACCTGAGAGATATGGTATCTCATAACTGAACATGGTGACGTATTACTCATTGATCAAGATGAGCCTGTAACCTACCAAGAGGCCATAATTGGTCCTGAATCTGAGAAGTGGCTAGAAGCCATGAAATCTGAAATGGATTCCATGTACACAAACCAAGTTTGGAACTTGGTTGAACCTCTTATAGGAATTCGTCCTATAGGATGCAAGTGGGTCTTCAAAAAGAAGACTGACATGAATGGTAAAGTACATACCTATAAAGCAAGATTGTTTGCTAAAGGATATAAACAAATTCATGGCGTTGACTATGATGAAACCTTTTCACCAGTTGCAATGCTTAAATCTGTTCCGATTTTACTTGTTATCGCTGCATATCACGATTATGAAATATGGCAAATGGATGTCAAAATTGTTTTCCTTAATGGAAATCTTCTTGAAGATGTGTACATGACACAACCTAAAGGGTTTGACATTCCAAATGAAGCTCATAAGATATGCAAGTTACAGCGATCAATCTATGGATTGAAGCAAGCTTCTAGAAGTTGGTATCTTCGTTTTGAAGAAACTGTAACAAAATACGGATTTGTTAAAAATGAAGATGAACCTTGTGTCTACAAGAAGGTTAGTGGGAGCATGATCGTTTTCTTAGTATTATATGTAGATGACATATTACTAATTGGAAACGATGTCCCAAACTTACAACAAGTAAAGCTTGGTTAGGAAAATGTTTTTCTATGAAAGATCTTGGTGAAGCAGCTTATATATTGGGAATAAGAATCTATAGAGATAGATCACGAAAACTGCTTGGCCTAAGTCAGAGTACATATATAGATAAAGTTTTAAGACGCTTTGGCATGCATGATTCCAAGAAGGGATTCATACCAATGCAACATGGAATATGTCTTTCGAAGACACAGTGCCCTTCATCTAAAGAAGAAAGGGAACACATGAATGAGATTCCGTATGCGTCAGCAATCGGATCTATTATGTATGCCATGTTATGTACTCGACTAGATGTCTCGTATGCTTTAAGCGCAACGAGTAGGTACCAATCTGACCCAGGTGAAGCTCATTGGATAGCTGTCAAGAATATCCTTAAGTACTTGAGAAGAACTAAGGAATCATTCTTGGTATATGGAGGTGAGGAAGAGCTTACGGTTGTAGGGTACACCGATGCTAGTTTCCAAACCGACCAGGATGATTGTAGATCGCAATCTGGTTTTGTGTTTCCCTAAATGGTGGCGCTTTAAGCTGGAAGAGTTCAAAGGAAGAGACAGTTGATGATTCTACAACTGAAGCCGAGTATATTGCTTCCTCAAGTGCTGCAAAGGAAGTTGTTTGGATCAAGAAGTTCATAACTGAACTTGAAGTAATTCCTAGCATTGTTGATCCCATTAGTCTGTACTGTGATAACAATGGTGCAATTGCACAAGCTAAGGAACCCAGATCTCACCAATGATCCAAACATATACTTAGGCGATATCATCTCATTCGAGAGATAATAGATAGATGAGATGTGAAAATATGCAAAGTACCTACAATTGACAATATTGCTAACCCGCTAACAAAGCCTCTTGCGCAGTCGAAGCATTAAACATATTACGTCCAAAATATTAATGAAGTCCCTAGAATAGAAAGTCCGTTTAATATTAAATGTGACTTAATCATGAGATTACATTAAACATAAGGACGCTATTCTTAAAGTATCCGTAGTCAAGTTTTAAAGTGAAAAGGGATAACCTTAAAGCATAAAGACTATTATGAAGATAGACTGATGATCGCATCACATGGATCATAGGATAAGGAGTTATCAAGTCTTGACATAGGTATAAAAGATTAAGAGTAATGGTTATACCAAATTGACCCGCTATGAGAGTACTACATGCAAAGTTATGCAAAGTGTCATAAGTTACTCTAATGGTGATAATGGTGTAAACCGCCCTTACACCTAAAACTACTTTGTACCCTAGATGTGGAGTCAAGTGCTTTGTTTCTGATCTAACGTTGTCCGTAACAGGATAACCATAAAGGCAGTTAATGGGTACTTCACAAAGCAGGCTGAGAGACAGTAGTGACCTAGATGGAATTTGCCAATTCTGCATAACATGATAAATGTCATGGGCCCAATATTGAACTGGACAAATATGACCTCAAGTATGCTTTGTGTTCAATATAGACATAAGGGGAAAAGGGGTAATTGTAAACGCATATATTATCACAAAGGTTATGATTTGATCACATGTTAACTTCTCATAACTTGGGTAGCAATGATGTGTTGCTAGATACTGCTCATTGTTTATTATATTAAATAAAGGATTTAATATAATTGCCAACGTTATGGAAACCTACAAGGGTCACACACATAAGGACAGTCTAATATTGAGATAATTAAATGAACACCGTAAGGTACGATGTAGGTGCAAAGTGATAAGGGTATCACGGTAATTTAATTGAGCGAAGAACACCATAAGATATGGTGGGAGGGCGCGCACATGAGTACTACTACTCATGGAGAGCGCCCGCCCTAGCCTTGTCTCTTGTTGGGCTTTGCCCAACAAGAGATATCTTGGTGCACAAGACAAGAGTTGTCTTGATGCCTAAGACAAGAAATATCTATAAATAGAGACTTCTTGTCATAGCTCAAGACACACCAAAAAAAGCACAAGAATATTTTAGAGTTGGAAAACCCTAAAATAATCCTCTCTCTCAATATTCTTGCATAGCCTTCAAACATAAAGGGCTAGCACTCTATTGAAGGTGATTGTTCGTGTGGACTAGTTAGAGGCGTGGGTGACCTTCATCAACGCTCGTGATCATCTTGAATTCCGCTGCTTAAAATATCTCTGTTTTCCTTCAGTGGTATCATTTAAATTGAGTTTTTGTTTCTCATCAAACCAATAAGTTATTATATGAAAGTCCTCCCCTTGAATTGCAAATGAGTATAGGTTTATAACCTAATAAGTTAAGATGAATTCTTAAAGAATATTGGGAAAATGAATTTGACATGAATCTCCATAAAGTATCTTGAGCTAAAAATTGGAGATTTGTTTACGGCCCAGAAAGCTTATTATCAAGTGAGAAATTAGTTTTCCCAATATTATGGGGAGAAAAGAAGCAGCTGAAAATTTGAACCAGAAGTTCAAATGAATCACTTGAATTGAATTATTATTGTTATTGTCTCATCTTGATCCTCAGATAAATCATTTGCAAAGTTTATGAAATAAACTATCAGCTGCTAACGCTCCAATCAAAATTGCAAATGAATCTTAACCACTCTGAAGCGTGGTAGTGCAGTCGGTTCCAAGGATTAAAATTCCTCAAATGAGAAAAGGAGCTAAAAAGAAAGATAACCCAAGTGAGGATATGAAAAGAGTAATTGACATAATTGATTTTTTTAGTTCCAGAAGAACTTATCAGGTACCTGAAATTTAGGAAAATATAGAGATCTCGACAAATTATGTCATGAGTGAAATATGAAGGAACCGAAAGGAAGTCAACGTTGAGAATATTTTTAAATATAATATAACGCTATTTTTTATAAATGACACTGAGGATCATGAACCAAAGTCTACTAAAGAATGTAGACAGTGAGAATTGGCCAAAATTGAGAAATTAGATTGAAGTATAATGAAACTAACTTTTCAAGCAACATGTTTGTGGACTTGTAGTCCAGACTCCTAAAAGGTGTGAAATTATAATTGCGTACAAATGAGAATGATGAAATAGTGAAATAAAAAGCATGACTTGTTGCTCAAGGATGCACGTATTATTTTGGTACGTAAGATGTCTTGTAGCACATGGAGAGCTCAATTTTTACATGATGAATGTTTTACAATATATTTATATGGCTCATTTGATAGACATGATTATATGAAGGTCCCTGAAGGATCTCCTATTAAAAATTCTAAATAGATCGATCAAATAGTTAATTGAATTTTGACAAATTAAATTTATTGAGTACATGATGCTAGTGTCAAGAAAATATCAAATATCTCGGTCTTGAAGACTTTAAATTAACACACATGCATATTACTTATATGAGTTGATGAGATAATATATGATTTATCACCGACCAAAATACACTAGAATAAAGTGAAATAAATATTTTCATGTTAGAGTTAAAGCTTTTATTTTAAGAATATATGTTCATCAAATTAACCATGCAGATATGAGATATTTCTCTGATCCATAATAAGTCAATTCTGAAGCACGTGAATATTTACATAAGGCGATAGAGGCATCATCATGATAAGAATTTAATTCAATAGTTCTCAATTTTACATATCGAGTTCAAATATCAACAATTCAAAGAAGAGGTTTTCAAGACAATGGTGACCGTAATGCTCTATTAGAAGAAAGATATATCTTGAAACATACTGATTACAAGTGTTAAGGAAGACCATTTAAATGTTAACAGGTGCTTCAAACAGGGGGAGAAAAACTGCACTCTTTTCCCTTGCTATGGTTTTTCCCACTGGGTTTTCCTGGAAAGGTTTTTAACGAGGCAGTTCCCACTAAAAGGATATTGTACTTTTTTTCCTTCACTAGATTTTTTTTCCCATTGGGTTTTGTTTTAGTAAGGTTTTAACGAGGCATATCCTCGATGGACATCCAAGGGGGAGTGTTATGAATAAATATACTTAATGGATGTCCATCTCCTCCCTTCTAATTCCACTACATTTCCCACTATTGAGTGGATAATAAATACTCTTGTTCTTTCATTTCTCTATTGATGTCCTATAAATAGGACTCTTGTATATGATGTAAGGACACACATGAATAGAATAATACAAAGCTCCTTCTATCTTAATTCTCTATTCTATAATCTTAGATGTTTATTTCTATCACTTTGATAGTTTTGATCACATTTATATTTGTTGTACCTTGGTAAATATATGTTCTTCATACATGCATGTTGATAGTAAGTCATAAATATAATTTTGCAAACATTTATGGTCATGAATTTTAAGAAAATTTGAAAATAATGTATTTTGGATTGATCCAAATCAAGCTTGTATTGATACATAAACCGTTTCTGCAATTTTTGAAAACTCAACTGATATGTATCGATACACATTCTGTTTGTATCGATACATAACAGTCCAACTTGAGTTAGAGGACTCATCATGTATCGATACATATAAACTGGTATCGATACATGAACGCAAAAAACGAATTTGTATCGATATAAAGTCGTGTTGTATCGATACAAACCAATTAAAATCATATTTATAATTCTAATTTCATTCATTCTATCACAACAACACATTCAACTTCTCTCGCGCCCTCTCCTCTTTCAAAACCTCTCATTCCTAAATTCTCCAAATCAATCTAAACTCAACTAAATCACGTGATTCTTGTCTTTAATATCCACAAAATTCAATACCCTCTACACTTTTCTTATCAAGTTTGTGGTTACAAGCATCAAACTCATCAAGTTCAAGGCTAGGGTTTGAAATTGGGATTTTTTTAAATCTCAAATTGGGTGATTACTTGAAGTTCTCTGGGTTAGAAAAGATTATACAAGGATTTAGCACAAGGAATTTGGTGAAGTTCGAGTTGAAAACTTGGTATTCTCCGTCTCTCTTTCTCACACGCTCATTCATTTTCTAAAGGTAACTGATTTCTCATTCCCTCTTTTGAAATGACAACTAAGATGAAGACTAGGAAAGGAAAAGCCGCTGAGAGTAGCAATGCAGCTGCACACAATGTTGGTTTTAGGGAAGAAGACTTTGTGCATAATGATTGTATTAGTTTCTACACTCAATATTGTAGGTCTAGTAATATTTTGCATCAAAAGGTTGTCAATGATGATGATCTTTAGATAATGCATTTTAAAGATGTTGTTGAGATTTTAAGGAGAGAAAATCTCACTACCTTTTGTGATTTAAGAACCAAGTACAATGAACAAATGGTTAAGATATTGTATTCAGGCTTGCAAGAAAGAAATGGATCCGCATTTCAATTCAAAATTGAAAATAATTTTTATTCATTTACCAAGGATTTGTGGTTTAATTTGTTTGAAATGGATATGGGTGGAAGAATAACAGGTGAGGTCCTGCTAAAATACACTGATTTGGAAACGATTAACTATGATTCTGATGTATTTGTTTGTTCAGTTACTAGAAATGGTCGAATTCCGAAATCGATTGTCAAAAGATGCAAGGGTGATCTACTGGATTAAGAGTCACATCTTGTCTCGTAAGAGTGCTCGTTCTAGAATGGATAAAAAGGACATTGATTTGATGTATCTGTTGATGGAAGACAAACAAGTTGATTGGCCACATTACATTGTGAGCAAAATGTTTGATCTGAAAAATTCTAGTTGTGACCTACTCTTTGGATATTGTAGCATGATTGGAACTATTTTGAATCACTTTAGGATTGGCCAAGATATAGCTATGGATTACACTACACTTGGAGGAAGGCAAATCTTTAGTGACACACAATTGCGGAAGATGCATTGGCACCTAAATCTTGCTATGACGGATTATCACTACCTTGGGCCTAATTCAGATGATGAAGAAGAAGTGGATGCAGTAGGTAGAGGACAAAGGAGAAATCAAAGGCAACATGGTGAAGGAGGAAACAATCAAGGTGTGATAGATGAACAAAGTGGGAATTTGAATGAGATGATGGCTATGCTGAGGAATATGAGTATGCAAAAAACCACCTTCTACAATGAGTACACATAAAACTACCGCAACACCACTGCTAGAATTGAATAAATCAACACCAACACCAATGCCAACATTAATGAACTCCGTACCTATGCCACAACCCATTTTGATGATCTTCAAGCTCAAATCAACAACTACTTCACCCCAAACCATGACCACATGAATGAATGAGATTGAATGATGAATCTTGATTTGTACTTTACTTTTTATTTTCTTTTTTAACTCATGAACATCTTATTTTGTTATAACTTTATGACTTTTATTTCGTTTCGATATTGTTGTACGAATATTATTTCAAGTTGTGTCAAGCTATTGGCATAATTCACTTTGTTTTGTATGACTTTTATATCATGTATGGATGAGTTATGCATGATATGGTTTTTGATTAATCGTCCATTATCTTGATATGTGTCATTTTTATAATGTCGATGTTTTGCTATTGATGCTTCTCGTTTTAGCTTGTTGTTCTACATGCCATTTTTGTCATGGTTTATGCTTATTCGTCATTTGAATACATTTTCCATATCTTGCGTATATATTTGATAAGAATTCTCATCATAAAGTGCATTTCAACAAATGTAAGTGCACGATATGACCATTTGAAATTTTCTTTGAATAATCGATAATTCTCATATGTGTATTCTTGTCTTCTTTTTGATATTATCAAAGGGGGAGAAAAGAATGCAAGCATAAGCTAAGGATAAAGCTAAAGAGTTTTGAATACCGGTTCAACCCTTCAAGCGCAAAGTGGCATCAACTCAGGGGGAGCATTGTTAGTGGTTAGCTTTCATATTTGCGTCCGTAAAATGTTTGCTATTTATTGCATATTAGGTAGGCTTGGATAGCTTGTGCAATAGGTTTTGACAATTATCAAAAAGGGGAAGAATATAAGTGCACATGTTCACCTCCACATTTTATTAATTGTCAAAACACATGAAAATAGAATATAATACATTTTGGGTGAATTAAACTTGCATTGACAGCGAAAAACTTTTTAAAACCTTGAAAAATCCAATTACAGATCATTTGGATCAATACACATCCAATTGGATCGATACAAATGGTTTGAAATTTGTTCTAACTGAAAAACACGTTTTTGTATCGATATAGAAATTATTTGTATCGATACAAAACTGATCTCAAGGACATAGAGCAGCTCTTATGTATCGAAACATGCTTGCATGTATCGATACATATCAGTCTCTCCTTGAATTAGAGAGATCATCATGTATCGATACATGCTTGCATGCTTCGATACATATCAGACTCTCTTTAATCCAGAGAACCTCTTATGTATCGATACACATTAAATATGTATCGATACATATCAGTCAAATTTCAGATTTTGTAGCTGTCAACGTATTTGTATTGATACAAGTATATACTTGGATCGATACATATCTAGTAAAATTGCCTAAATTTACTCCATTCTATTTTCCCTTATAAACAGCATCATGAGGTTAATTTGTATGTGTGAGAAACTATTGGAAAAACACCTTTGATCAAAATTAAGTAGATATTTTGGATCAAAGAGCATTAAAACCAAGTTCATCATCTTCATTCAATACTCAATTACTTCAAGGGTTGAATATGAGTTCAATCATTTTCTTTTAAGGAAAGGTTTCTCATCGGGTTATCAAGAAGGATCTTTTCTTGAAGGTTTCGACGTAATAACAAGCGAATCAGCCGAATAACCGTCACGGGGTTCTTTGTGGAAGAACAAGATGAGGATCGGTTATTGGAACCAGAGGTTGAAGTTGTGAATTGCGTCGACGTTTGCGTAAATTGATCGAAACGACGCAAGTGAAGAAAGATTAGGTCTTTTGTATAGTCTTGTGTGTTGTAGTCTTTTGAATTTGTGCACTTTGTAACATTCTAAGAGATTTTAAAATAAAAATCTCAATTGGGTGTTTTTACCGAGTTGGGGGGAGACGTACCGGCCGAACGCGAGGACAACACGAATGCCAGAGAACTCCTTTATCACTCTGTTTGTATTTCTCTTACCCTTAACTTCTTAATTTCGATTATTTATTGAATTTGACACACACCAAGTGCTTGTACAAATTCAATTGATTGGCTTGATTTACGATAATAGTAATTTGTATCGTTGACTTGTTGTGCTAAAGTTTTAAATCAATTGAACGGTTTATCTTAGTAATTGATCGCGAAACATCACTTAAACTTTGTTTGTATCATCATTCGTATCGAGGTGTATCTCCCTTTTCCTTTGATCAAATAGGTGCAAAGTAGACTATGGATCCAGTGGGCTTCCGCGTGCTATATTTTTAAAATACGTAATTGTTTGTTGTATCAGTTATTCAACCCCCCCTTCTAAGTGATTAAGTCGTGTAGTCTAACAGCAATTTGATTTAACAGTCCACAATTCATGCATCTATCTATCCACCAAACAAAAAAATTAGGTAGTGGATTGGATTCAATCCATTCGTTTAAGATTTATGAATTGATTGATTCATTCAACTTGTTTGAACTATCCAATAAACTATGAAGCCTAGATACGAGATACGACACGGATACGATACGATACGGATACGACGATACGAGAAAATTTAGAAATTTAAGATACGATACGGCTAGGATACTTCAATAAAAAATAAAATATATAAATGCAAAATATATAAACATAACTAAAATATATAATAAAGAAACATTCACATTATTAAAATTATCAAAAAAGGTAAATTATATATCTTAAATATTATCTAAAAAGCGAGTCATGTACATCTCTACTAATGTCCTATAATTTTGTCGCTCATTTCATATATTCTTCATGTTTCTTTGACAAAAGTTGAAAATTTGTATGCACATTAACCAAATCATTAGCCATCCACTACAAGAAAACAGCATTTTAGCTTCCAAATTTAGCGTCGGCTGCCAACACCGACGCTACTAGCGTCGGTGTAGCGTCAGTCAAGCTCACGCTATTGAGACAATAGTATTTTATTTTTTCCGAAAATTAATTAGCGTCGGCGTGGCCGACTCTATAGTCAAAAAGGAAGACGCTAAATTAATAGCGTTAGTCCATCCGACTCTACTTCTTTAATTTGTAAAAAAATAAAATTACAAATCACTCTTTTTGTAACAAAATATTCAAATCATCACTATCACTATCACTATTCCAAACAAAACAAGATACAGATGAAAAAAATTAACTAAACCCTAAACACACAACTTCTGAGTTCTGATTTGTCACAAAAAAAAAAACTCTCCCTCCTCCTCTCATTCTCACTCGATCTCACTCCCTCATTCTTATTCTCCACCACCGCTGCTCACAGCCGCCAAGTCTCGACGGAACCGCTAAACCTTATCCTTCCTACCACCGCACTCTCGATCTTCCGTCAACTCTCGTTTTCACACTGTGCTTCGAACCACACTTCTACCCAACAGATCTGCCATCTCAACAGTTATGCAACCATACTTCTCCTCAATTTATTGGTTGTAACTTTGTTTCTTCATTTAGGTGATTTTATTACTAATATTTTTCTCTGTTCAGGGTTTTCTCAAAGAGAAATTAAGGTTTTTGTTAAATGTTTGGTGACAGAATTCTATGACATTTAAGGTAATATGTTGTTTCTAGAGTAATTAATAACGAATTAGTTTGTTGCTGATGTGTTGCCACTTTTCCCCTTTTAGTTTAAAAGCATGAATTGTTGTTGAACATGTTATGAAACTTGAATTTCCACTAGGTTGAACTGTTGAAGTCAATCCATTCCTTATTGTTATTCTCTTAATTACTAATTTAAAAATTCTAACTCCAAGCCAGGTGTGTGTGGTTCACTGGTTTTTCATTAAGAAAGTGTCATGGTATTTCTAAATTTTAGTCCTATTTCATTGTAGTCTTTTAATTAGTTACTGGTAGTAGGCCATCTCTTATTTGATTTTAAATGCTCGCATAAGTTGATGTCTCTTGTTAAAATTTATGGTGATATTTCCTTTGATTTTTAAGAGTATAAAGTTTTAGTTTTTAAGTTGTTTTAGTTATTGGATTTTACAAATTGCACTATAAGTTTCATATAGTCATTAACTGATTCTTAATAGATGGAAATGGAAGGATTTGAACTGAGGGTTAGTTCTCAAATCTCACTAACTCCCTTACCGGAAATTTCAATGGGTTAGTTCTCTTGTTTTTGTTACATTGCTGCAATATTTTCTTGGATTTTTTTTGGGAATGATACAACTGTTGTTTATTTATTGAAGAATCAAAAGGAATTGAATCAATTATTCTTTGGTATTAGTTTGATTATTTGATTATATTTTTTTCACAGTTATAATGAATATTATTATTTGCTTGTAGATCTATAGACAAAGGGTTATAACTCCGATTAGAAACTCGACATCTCCTCTTAAAGCACCACTTGAGTGGTAAGCTCTTCAAATTTCCATAATGATCAATCAATATTATATTCATGTATTATATGTATACATACACATATGTTAAATTTGTACCATTAGATGTGAGGATATTGTATTTCTGATTTTGGCAGATGATAAGTGTTAGCAATGAAGTTTTTTTGTTGATTGCTTTAGTGCAATTATCTTCGAGTTATGGGGCCCTGTGGGTAGGTGTTTTGGTTTTGTTTCTGATGTTTATCAGCTTTGGAGTCCTTTTCGGTTTAATTTTTGTTGTCTTTGTTCAACTCTTTTGTTGTTTTGTTATCTGCTAGGTTGGTGTGTAGTTTCCTTTGCTCTCTATATATGTACCTATTGTGCATAGGTTGAACTTTCTTTAATCATGTTTTTGCTGAATAAAAAAAAACTTAGGTTTGTTGAATAATAGATTTAGATTCTTTGGAAATATTAAACTATCGGGTTTTTTTGAAGCATCAAAATCTTAATAAGATTTTCTTCTCTATCTCATTAACTCCATATGCTCAATCTTAGTAACTGTTCTCTTTCATTTTTGCTTTGCCTCAAGGTGAGTAGGCTGATATCAAAGGGGAACAACACTTAGTTTATGGTTTGGCATGCTTAACTTTTACTCAATAAATGAGTATTAGTAACTAGTGTTTAATATATAATTGGAATTATGTAGGAGCACTCGTCACAACTTTAAAAAGTTCTTTTTCTATTCACTTTTTGTAAATATCCATGCATATAGTTCTTTCTCTTCGGAAGTTGATCAACTCTTTGGACTTAACTGTAGATTAATAAATATACATACAATTTGATTCTTATAAAAATAAATAAAAACTTATTTTATTGCCTAATTATACTGATTAGTGTTTAAGCACTACATAAGAGATAAAAGAAGAGAATTAGAGGACCCTATTATGCTTCAGTTTCAGTTAGTAGTTTATGAAAATGATTTTGTAGCTACCAATTTTTATAGTGTTTAAATGATATTAATTCCATGCTTTCCACCCCTAGAGGTACTTTTGCTTTTTCATGATCTTTTCTATCTTGTTCTATATTTAGTTCATTTTTGAAGAAGGTAATTTTGGATATCATGAGCAACACCCAATTTTGGATCAATCATAAATATGTTTGCAATTGATGTGATGGTGAGGGAGCCAGGGGCTTCTATTCTGTTAGGGTAGCTTCATTACATTGTGATACACATAATTGAACCTTTAATTTATTTCCACCTCTTTAATTAATTCCAATCATTTTGTTTGGATTTTTTGTTGTGATTGTAATGTAACTGTAAATTGTTGTCTATAGCGTGTAGTTTTATTGGGACTGGACAAATGTGTATAGGGACTGATATTGTGAAATTTTTTAGGGATTTCATACCCTCACACTAGTTACATTTTTTTTTCTATTTTGGAACACAAGGATGTGGTAGTCTATTGAGGCATAACACTACTAGAAAATCCTTCATTTAGCATGCCTCTTTTTACCTTCTCTTGTTTATGATGTAATAAGAACTTGACAAGGACATGTTTTATACAGGTAAACCTTCAATGCTTTGAATGTCTTGGATTGCTTGATTTCATTTTTTTTCACCTTCCAAATGGTGAGAACTTGATCTACTAATGTTTGTCATTCATTGGATTATCCTCACAACACCAATGAGGACACAAGCTTATGATTACGTGTTTATGTCCCCTTATGAGGGAGATTTTCAAGTAGAATTGTACTTGCTTTTTTAGTCATTTTGCTGTCAAACTAATTTTATTTGTATGAATGTTCCAGGTCTTATCGCATTCAACTTATTTTGCGCACAAGCTTTTATTGGAAGTTTGTGAAAATCTTTTGGGTAAGTTTTGCTTTTCTTGACTAGACCATATGCTTTAGAAGTACTTTACTTGCTCTTGTAATTTACCATAGGTTTTCAAATATCATAAGTTAGTATGTTTGTGAGACTTGGTGTACTTATTTAATTGGTTGGTGTTTGATATAACAAGGTTGCTAGTTATATTACATTCTTGTAAGATTTCAGTTGAAATTTGTGAATTGTTTTGCACAGAGCTTTTGTATTACCTTTCACTTGATTTTTTGCTGTCACATTAACATGCCTAGTTAGTTTGAAATGATGTTAATAGTGTGAAAATCATGTATGAAAGTTTAGCTCTTGTAACAAAAAAAAAATGTATGAAAACTTGTGGTATAGTGCTGAAGTTTAAGGTTCATAGTAGTAGAGGCACCGTAAGTTTTTATTATATATTAGACGCAAAAATGAGCAATTTGTGCATTCAAAATTTTGTTTTTTTTATTATAAAATCCCTTTAGCGTCGGACGGGCCGATGCTAGCTTATTTATTGACTTTTCAGAATTGACTTTAGCGTCGGCTTGACCGAGGCTACAAGATTTGGTTGACTTTTCAGAAGGGGACATAAATAGCGTCGGATGACTATTAGAGTCGGTTTTTTAATCGGCTAGGCCGATGCTAATATAGAGTCGGATGGTGTTTAGCCGACGCTACCCTTGAGCTTCGAGTGTTTTAGCATGAGCCACGACACCGACGCTAATCCGACGCTAAATCGGAGTTAGCGTCCGTTTTTGATGATTTAGCGTGGGCTTTGGTCCGACGCTAAAAGTTGTTTTTCTTGTAGTGATCTTGGATTCATTTTATTTCTTTTCAAAGAATGGATAAAATATAAACACTGAATACTTCTCTGATACGTATCGAAAAGTATCTGACAAGTATCACTGAAGTGTCGGTTTTTTTTATTTAAAAAATAAAATTTAATCATTGGATACTTCCCCGATACGTATAATGAAGTATCGGGAAGTATCTGACGCGTATCGGTATCGGATACGGTATCTGACACAATACTTGATCAATTTTGGAGTATCGGGGCTTCATAGCCAATAAATCACTTCCCATTAAATAAAATATAAATTATGTTAATTGTTTTAAATGATATAACATTATTTTTTTATTTAAAAAAAGTTATAATAAATTTAAATTTATAAACAAAAATTTATATAACTTGATTTATTGTGTTTATCGGAAAACGAAATTCAAGTGTTTCGTAGAATTGTTAGGGTGAAGTTAAATGACAGGAGGGTAAAATTGGAAATTTTAATGATTTGTATGGATGAAAGTATAATTGTAAGAAGGATGGAAGAAATTTGAAAGTTTGCCCTTCCACCCCTACATTTAACTCTTCACCCTTATAAATTATTAAATATTCCAATTTAATCCTTTTTGCCAAAAAAAAAACTACACTTTACACTAATTTTTGGAGTTCACCCCCACAACATTTTTACCTACTGATTTCAAACATTTAGTGACAGATTTTACACTTTTCGTGACAATTTTGTCTGTCACTATAAGTCAAATTCTTTCAAAATTAAGTGATATTCCAGAATTTGTGAATAAATTTTCCGGTAACAACATATTTCCGGTACATGTCAAAACGACCTCTTTCTACACATTTTAGACTTTTAGTGAAACTTTTTGTCTGTCACTAAAAGTGTGGTGTAGATTTAACTCATTCAAACAGACACCGGAACACTTTTTAAAGATATTTCGGTTTAAATCTTCTTACCGGAACACCTTTTTGAAAATATCACTTGAGTTTTAAGAACTTTGACTTCTAGTGACAGACAAAAAGTGTCACTAAACGTATAAAATGTGTACAAAGAGGTCATTTTGACATGTACCGGAAATGTTTTTTATACTATTCCGGTTTGTATGTTGTTACCGGAAAATTCATTCAAAAATTCCGGAAAATCACTTAATTTTGAAAGAATTTGACTTTTAGTGACAGACAAAAAGTTTCACTTAAAAGTAGAAAATGTGTACAAAGAGGTCGTTTTGACATGTACCGGAAATGATTTTCATATTATTCCTGTTTGATTGTTACCGGAAAAATCCATTCACAAATTTCGGAAAATCACTTAATTTTGAAAGAATTTGACTTATAGTGACAGACAAAGTTGTCACTAAAAGTGTAAAATCTGTCTCTAAATTTTTAAAATCCGTAGTTAAAAATGTTGTGGTGGTGAACTCCAAAAGTGAGTGAATGAAGTGTATTTTTTTTTTTGACAAAAAGGATAAAATTGAAATATTTAATAATTTGTTGGGATGGAGAGTTAAATGTATGGGTGAAAGGGCAAATTTTCAAGAAATTTTTCAAAAAAAAAGAAACAGAAAAAGAATATTAGTGGGCTAGCATCAAAATATATATAGGCCGAATAACTAAAATTGGTTAAAGCCCAATAATATAACATATTGTTATAATTTTAATTTAATTATAATAATATTATTATTATACAAAAAATAATAATATTAATGGTGGTTGTCTGGTTGACCATTAATGAACGCCGAAGATTCGCCGCAAGTGTTACTGAAAAATGCCGTTGGAGGCACCTCAAAGGGTGGGATAGTTGGCCCAAAGATTTAAAGCTGCTCCATACTCAAGGTGAGGATCGAACTCTCGACCCTTGGTTAAGGGAGGAGTTGACCACCACCTTTTAATTCTTTATTAAATTATTTAGTCAAAAAATATTCTTTATTAAATTATGTAAAATAATTTTGTTTGGCTCTTATAAAAATATTGGTTTGTGCCTATTAAAAATAATTTTGTTCTGGGTTAAAAAAAAAGAAAAAAAAAAGGTTTTAAGATAATTTAATTCATTGACATAATTTAATAGAAAAATGAAATTCCTGGCAATCAGTAGTACGATGCTTTAGCAATTGCTACAGCATCTACGCACAGAACAGATAACGTAAAAATATTAAAGGACATAAACATAAATAACACAAGTGTTTGTTAACCCAGTTCGGCGCAACTGCCCTAGTCTGGGGGATACCAATCCAGGAAGGAAATCCACTAAGTAAAACGAATTCAAAGTCAAACTCCTCGTTTGCACTTCTCACTTCCTAACTACCCGTTTAGACTTTTACCTAGGAACTCCTAGATATGAGAACCTCTGCTCACTTCCTCTCAGTTTGAAGACTTCCACGCAAACAACCTCTGGTTCACTGATCTTCGCACTGGCATTAAGTTCAATACATAAACACTTAGATGAGAACACTCTCAAACAAAGAAACAAACTCCGTACCTAAAGGCTTAAGAGCAATCTCACAATTAACAATACAAACAGCCTACGTCCTTATCATGTATCAACGTGACACAGGAAAGGCTCACAAGTTCACTACTTAACATATAAAACAACGCACGCTTTAGTGAACACAAGAAACAACCGACTCCGTACTTCATAGCTTAAGAGTGGTACACAAGAACAACCAACTCCGTACTTCACAGTTTAAGAGTGGTACACAAACAACTCTATACTTAAAAGCTTAGGAGTGCACACGTTAAAGCACAAGGCTTTAACCACGAAACCCTAAAGACTACATCTTGTAAATATTGGCTTCGCTGCTAACTTTATGTTTTACACATGTATATATAGAGTCTTCAGCGCAGCTTGACTTGTTGCTTAAGAAAAGGAGTCTTCAAAAATATATCCAATAAAAATAAACCAAATCCTAAAATATAGGAATTATATTTTAGAATTAAATCTTCACATAAAAGAAAACTTCTGACCCAAGGCGCGTTCTGTTATGCCAGCTATGCATGATAAAATATATTTTTAAAACAAATCTTTCCAAGATATATTTCAAAAATAAAAACGCGCGCGCGCCTAAGCTTCAGGGCTCAACATACTCAGATGCTTCAGCATGTCCTAGAGCATCTGGTCCAACATCTGGCTAGTTAGTGTTTTAGCAAAAATGATGCCAATACAAAAACACCAACAATCTCCCCCTTTGGCAAATTTTTGGCTAAAACAATCTTAGGCCATATGTGAATGCCAGAGAGATATACATAGCACACTCCTTCTAATCAATCAGAACATAGCAACTTTGAAGGAGAACAAGCAACATCTTCACATAGTAGATTTCCAATAATATTGCATAAAGATAAGCTTGAACACACAAACATCAGAGGCATACAGCAGTGGATGACATAAAATAGTCTCACACAAAAAAACATCCGAGAAGATATACTTCATCACAGATAGTGCTTCACACAAAACTGAATGCTTCAACATCTGATATAACATCATGCAAGCATAGGCGTAACACTTTCCTTCAACATCAGCACTCCCCTTGAGAACAATACCTCATGCATAACATAAAGAAACAACTCTCCCCCTAAATGCATGGCAGAGCAACATAAACTACTTCATAGCACCATATAGATAGATGTGTCAACATCAAGTAGAACCTCAGGCATATCCGTCAATATCAACTAACTTCTCCCCCTTTTTAGCCACAAATATTGCCAAACTTCATATGAGAATTTGAAATAGACATATACCAGAGTAGCATAAACATCCAAGGAACACAAGAAGAGGAAACACAAAGGAAACATGCTTAAAAATCTGCTCTGCAATTTCACATTGCACCATAGAACACTTGTGACAATATCATAGCATCTCCATATATTAGCATACTCAGATAACCACAACTGCATAATCCATCACAATACATTCCTACTCCATATAACATGCTCCAGCATCAGCAAGCACATCATACAACTAACATCATGACAAGCAACAACTAACAAGATCATGAAGTAATTACTACTACTCCCTCTTTTTAGATATAGATTTTGCCAAACATAGCATATCATACCAGAACATCTCAGAAGTAAAAGCCTAGCAGATTCACATAGTTAAGAACCAGAAGATATCATACCATTGAGAAGAGCATGGATATTGCATCAAGTGCAAAATTATGACTGTACATAGTCAGTGATATGCACCTCTATCATAGAGTATGAACCTCCTTTCATTCTTAGAGCCTTGCGTACTACAGTAGTAGAAGAATTTCTTGTTGTTGAGAAAACAATAATGATTAGAAGATGGAGAATAATGATGTAGATATGAAAACCAGCTTCTCCTAATGCAGTGTGCATCGTAAAGGATCATGTACAAGTTGCCCATATTGCTATGATTGTGACCCTTCTTTCATTTCATCATACTTGCTTCAGAGTGAAATATTGTAGATCCTCTTTCAATATAAAATTCTTCCTCTCATCAGAATATTCATTTTCAACCAATCTTCTTATACAGCAACAACATGTAACGTGAAAATGAAATACCTTACAAAGAACACCATGTCATCTTAGATACTCCATAGTGTAAATGTCTCATGATTAGCAACAACATAAAATTCTTCAAGTTCCAAAGCTTTGCAGGTTTCTTTCAACCCAGCTATCATATCCTTTCTTGACCTATGTCCAGTTACAACTTTCTTAGATGTTCCAACAATGTCTAAAGCATGATTCTCGCTGAATAGCTTGTGGTGCAGAGAATCACTCTTCTTAGCATGATCATCTATCAAACCAGTATAGTATCATCAAATATATTGCCATGTTTGCATAAAGTTCCTCAATATGTCAGATCAGCAGATAAGCATAGAGACTTACTACTTCTCATGTATACTTGCACTTCATAGACCAAAATTTTAGGCAAAACATTGTCAGGAGTAGTATCTTGAACCTCATTCAATTTGAACCATGTGATAACAATAGAAGTTTTTCAAAGCATAGTCATTCATTACCAACACCATTCATTACCAGCACCATTCTTCAATTAACAGAGTTATACCGGTGCTCCAAAAATTAGTTGTCCATCATGCAATCATTCACATACTATTGTAGAGTTAACAATAGTTTAAATGACAAGACTAATGAAGATTTTGAATGCTTTGGCCAACCATGTATCAGAGGCATGCACAGCGGATATGAAATTCAACTAGCCTCAAAGAGTATGAACAGAGAGAATTAACCTCTCACAGTGGATTCCCAGATGAAAACAGAAGCTTCAAGACAAATCAAGCTTAAGGACTAGGAAAAATAAATTTCTTCCCCTTAACTCATGCAATCAGCAAAATGTAGTGAAAACTAATTCTACTTAGTCATCATCACACGACATGCATCATCACACAAGATGCATATACTCCCCCTCAAAATAAGCACAATCACTCCACTCATAGATAGATAGACAAGAGACATATACTACACATAATATTCCCCTTCAGATAGTCAACAGGTAGATAGGAGTTAAACAGATAAGGAATAAAACAAAGCATACTTCACTCCCCCTATCTTCATGGCAGATAGCTATAGCAGAAAGCATAGCAATCACAGAAATCATAGCAGGCATACATGCAATAAACTTCAAAGGAGTAATCTTCAACCTTCAAGAAACCAGACTACTAACTACTGATATGGTATCAGAATAATAAACTTCAAACTTCAACTTCAGTAGCACAACTAATAATACTTCCCTTCACTTCATGAACATATACGCAGGAGACATGGTTAGAGGAACATAACCACATGGTGCATATTACAACCAAGTGCACAAGAAAGTGCATAGAAAATCCAGGGCTTAACCCATAAAAGCAACATAACATCAGATGCAAGAAGTCAGAATTAACACATAAGATGAAAAGTCAGCAGTTTCCTTAGAGTCTTCCACCACCAAATCATCACCTATGTTGTCATGAGCAATCAACTCTTCAACTTCCAGATTTTGAATAACACGATCCACCAAGAATTTCTTGTCATCCAGTACTTTACTCATAATCTTAAGATCATAAATCATCTGTTGTCTACTTAGCATGGCAGATGTGCCTTTGGCAGATGCTAGAGCAATGTCTGCAGCATGTGACTTGTCCAGAAACCTTGGATCTAAAGTATTGTATGACCCTCGTTGACTAGACTCATCAGATTGATTAAATACAGACTTTGTACCTACATCATAGATGAACTTACTCAATCCCCTTGAGACATCAGTAGACAAGTTACTCTTCATAGGCCACTCCTTAACTAGATCACCTGTAAGGGTTTTGCAGATCTGATACTGAGTCACCTCCAACTCAGGTATATCCTCAAAGCTTCTGCCTAGATATTCATTGATCACTACAGAAGAGAATTTAACACATTTTCCACACACAAAAACCTGCCTATATTCAGGACTCATAGGATCATCACAGTCAGTTCTTATGTTCACAATAAATTCTCTGACCAGCTTGACATAGCACTTCCCTAAACTTTGCACAATTTTCATTAAACCTTCTACATCAATTAACTCCACGAGTTCTTGTAAATTAATAGGTTTTTGATTCAGGATTCTTTCAACAGCAACCCTTCTTTCACAAATAAATTTACATCTGGAAGCTCTTTCCTCATGATGGAAAAACACATTATCCAAGGGAACAGATGGAACATTTATAGCTCTTTTTCTCCCTGCTTCTACTAGCTTGTCAGATGTGCCAGCATCTTCAACAACATCTTCCTCTAAGACAAACTCACTATCATCAGAAGACACATGCTTTTTCTTCAATTCCTTCTTCTTAGGCTCATCAGTTGAAAAATGTTTACTCCAAGTCCTTTGATGACCATACATCTCAGGCCTTAACTGATCATAATATTTGTTCTTCTTTGTTGCTGTAGATTCATTTCTCAATCTACTTCTCAACCTCCCAACTATACCAGGTTCAAGAGTTTTCTCTACAATTTTGTTCACATATGACCAAATTTCAACATTAGCTTCAATATGATGAGTACCTGTTTGTGAGTCTGAGAGAACATGATCCTCTGTTTCTACTTCAATAGTCTTCATACTCTCATCATTTTGATAGACCACAAGTGTATCACCAAACATATTTCCCTCTACATTAGCTTGAGAATCTGAATCATCAGATGCTCTAGCATCTTTTGCAGCACAAGATACAAGACAGTTAACTCAGTAACTCCTTCATCATAATTACCACTTTCAGGTATGGTAGTAGTTTAAGAATTCTCAAGAGTTGTTTTCCATACAAGGCTATCTGTGGCCTTTGTGTCAGCACCACCATCAACAAAAGATTTTTCAGTATCTTCTAATCCTAGGGTTGAAGACTCTTGTACAATCTCAGTAAAAGAATCAATACGCTTTTTATCCAAATCTTCTACATATATGGATTCTTGTTGAGAACAAAATCTTCTTAAAATGTTTTAAAGATAACAAACTCATTAATTTATTTAATTATGATTTAGCCTTGTTATCTACTAATGTGTTTTGTGAGAATTGTTGCATAAACGATATAAGTGAACCACGAGAGTGTTCTGGTCATACAACGCATGCACATGCACAACGTACCACTCATAATAATACAAGGCAAATTTTTTATTCAATGGCAAGAAGACAAAGTATCACTTTCATGAAGAAATAATATTCTTGGCTTTAATGATCATGGATCACATTTGTCTTTGTCACCAAATATGGCAAGTGTTTAAGGAAACATAGTTATTGGACTTATGCCCAAAAATGCAAAGATTCATCATGGGCCCAATACATTATAGAGAAGCTTGCTGCATGAAAGCCTTGCTTCAAAATTAATATTTCTATTCTAACACATGTGTTAAAGAATAAGGGGACAAGTAGACAAGGATCTCACACAAACCAAGACAATATCTACTTGCAAATTCTATCTTAAACAGCTTGCAATGAGCTGTCCTACATTATGGAGTTGTCCTTCATTTACAAAGAAGAGAGTATCACTCACGCGCATGCAATTATTGAGAGTCTCAAGAACTAGACCACTCTGGACAGAATATCTTCATAAAGATCTCAACTTTAATTTGAACCTATCAAATTCAAATTAACTTGGCACGTGGCTTATTTGCAATGGTCCTCTTGAACCTCTTCCATGGCCATTCATTCATCTATAAATACAAGGAAGCTTCAAGGTTCAAGGTTAAGAGTTTTCAAAGGAATTATTCATACACTTGTTAAAGCAAATCAAAGCAAGTTACTAAACTCTTCAACAAACAAAGCAAAGCTACAAAAAGCCCTCACTACTTTCAAATCATAATCATACTTGAGCTATTGCTTGATTGAATCTCAAACATGAGTTGAGAACCATTTGTTTCAAAAACCAAACCATCATACTCATCACTACCTTCTCAATTCTAACTTTCAAGTTAGTTTGAGTGAAATTGTAAAAGTCTTTCTAAGTGAAGGAAAGCAAGTTGCAAGCCTGCTGAGGCTTAGAGAATACAGTTTGTATCAGATCTGAAAAAAAAGATTGTGCCAAGCAGAAAGTTCTGAGTTGAGCACCTAGTGAAAAATCTCACAGACTGTGAGGACTGGACTAGCCCACTTTGGGTGAACCAGTATAAAATTTTGTGTGTTCTTATTGTCATTTATTTTATACACTCATCACACACATATCACTTTTATTTCTGCAGAATATTTCCAGAGTGCTCTGGTCAAGATTAATTATCTAACTTTAACATATAGTATTTCCAAAATCTTTTGGTCCAAATATTGTCTATCTAACTCTAATATTTCCAGAATCTTCTGGTCCAAAGATTAACTGTCTAACTCTGATATTTCCAGAGTGTTCTGGTCCAAGTATAATTATTTATCTTTAACATATAATTAACCAATATTATAACAAGCTTATCACTTACAATATTTCCAGAGTTCTCTGGTCCAAGATCAATAATCTAACTTTAATATTTAAGTGATCAATATTATATCAAGTAAAATATTAATATTAATTAAAAGAACAAAATTTTAAAAGGGCACAATTCAAACCCCCCTTTCTTGTGACATTATTGCTACTTCAATTGGTATCAGAGCCCGGTCTCTGAAAATCTGAGCATCTAACAAGTGCTAGAGGAAAAGATTCAGGAAGAAGCAATGTCAAAAGAAAAGTATATTCCAGAAGGAGGTTCCTCAACAAGACCACCATTGTTCACTGGAACAAACTATTACTTTTGGAAAGGAAAAATGCAATTGTTCTTAAAATCTCAAGATGTTAGTATGTGGCGTATAGTCACAGAAGGAAACTTTGTACCTACAGAAACTTCAGCAGCAGGAGTTGTGACTGACAAACCTGAAGCATCTTGGACAACAAGTGAACAAGAAAAGGTACTCCTAAACTCTAAAGCTCATCTATTTTTATCATGTGCATTAAGTATGGAAGAGAGTGAAAGAGTGGAAGAATGTGATACTGCTAAAAAGGTTTGGGATACTTTACAAATTCATCATGAAGGAACTAGTCATGTAAAAGAAACTAGAATAGATATTGGTGTTAGAAAATTTGAAATATTTGAAATGAGTGAAAATGAAAATATTGATGAAATGTATGCTAGATTCACAACTATAGTAAATGAGTTACGCTCTCTTGGAAAATCTTTTTCAACTCATGATAGAATTAGAAAAATATTGAGATGTCTCCCAAGTTCATGGAGACCTATGGTTACAGCCATCACTCAAGCTAAAGACTTAAACACTTTAGCGTTAGAGGACTTAATTGGATCCTTAAGAGCTCATGAAGTGATACTTCAAGGAGATAGACCAAATAGAAAAGATAAAATGGTTGCTTTAAAAACATCTCAAAAACCCCAAGAAGAAAAAGAAAGCATAACAATACAAAAAGAAAAACTTGATGAAATTGAAACAAATCAAGAAGATGTTGAAGATGAGTTGGCACTCATATCAAGAAAAATTCAAAGAATGATGAAAAGAAGAGATCAAATCAAAAGAAACTTTCCAAATAGAAAGGACAGTTCAAAGATAAAAGCCAGATCACTTGCTATGGATGCAACATACCTGGACATTACAAAACAGAATGCCCTTTGAACAAAAGCTCTTCAAGAAAATTTCCTTTTAAGAAAAAGTCAATGATGGCCACTTGGGACGATGATGAAGAATCCAACATAGACGAAGATGATGAAGCCAACATATGTCTCATGGCAAACTCAGATGATGAAGAGGTAATTCTTTTTGATAAACTTCCCTTATATAAAGAATTGGAAAATAAGTTTGACACTCTTTTGTATGACTCTAACTTTTTAACAAAACGTTGTTACTCGTTACAAAAGGACATTTTTGAAATAAAGGAAGAAAAAGAAAAGCTTCAAACTATGAATGATGATCTTAAGAAAACTATTCAAAATTTGCAGGATTCATATTTCAATGTATCTGAACAACTGAAAGAGTCAAACAAAAAACAAACTCATTTTCCAGAACATTCTGAAAAAATAAAAGAAAACTTTTTTCTGAAAAATGAAATCAAGGAACTTAGGAATGACCTTTCTAGCTTTATAAAATCTACTGAAACATTTCAAAAAATCATGGGCTCACAAGTAGGAATGTTTGATAAAGCTGGTCTAGGATATGATCTTTCAAAAAATCAAAAAATATATGAAAATTTCTTTATACCAGAAAAAGGAAAAACAATATGTTCATTTTGTGGAAATACTGGTCATCTAGAATCTATATGCTATCATAAGAAAAAGATTACTCATCACTTTAAACCAGAACGTACTTCTCAAATTGAAAGAATAAAAAAATGTGCTTATTGCAAAAAGGAAGGGCATTTTGATTATATGTGTTCTCTCAAAAAGAAATTATTTAAGAAAACTAACCATCAAGGACCCAAGACACTATGGGTACCTAAGAAACCACTAATTCAAAATGTAGGGATACTTTCCAAACTCAAAGAAAAAGCCTTGGTTCTTGGACAGTGGTTGTTCAAGACACATGACAGGGGATAGAAGATGTTTCCTTTCTTTTGTAAAAAAGGAAGGAGGTTCGGTGACGTTTGGAAACAATGACAAAGCACAAATAAAAGGTAAAGGTATCATAGGTAAAAATAATTCTGCAAAAATAGAAGAAGTCCAATATGTAGAAGGTTTAAAACATAATTTACTTAGTATAAGTCAACTTTGTGATAGTGGTTTTGAAGTTATTTTTAAACCAAGTATTTGTGAAATAAAACAAACATCTTCAGGAAAAACTCTTTTTACTGGATCAAGAAGAAAGAACTTATATGTTTTATACTTAGATGACATACCAGCTAAATCATGTTTTATGTCTATGGAAAAAGATAAATGGATTTGGCACAAAAGAGCTGGGCATGTAAGTATGAAAACTATTTCAAAATTATCTCAACTTGATCTAGTTAGAGGACTTCCAAAAATAAAATATGACAAAGATAAAATATGTGAAGCATGTGTAAAAGGAAAACAAGTCAAGAGTAGCTTTCATTCAAAAGATTTTGTATCAACAAAAAAACCTCTTGAACTTCTTCACATAGATTTATTTGGTCCTGTTAAAACCACAAGCCTAGGTGGTAAACAATATGGTTTTGTTATAGTTGATGATTTTTCTAGATTCACATGGGTGTTATTTTTAAAACATAAAGATGAAGCTTTTGAAGCCTTTAAAGATTTTTGCAAAATCGTTCAAAATGAAAAAAGTTCAAATATCATCTCAGTAAGAAGTGATCGTGGAGGAGAATTTATAAATTATTCTTTCAAATCATTTTTTAATGAAAATGGTATTTCTCATAATCTTTCTTGTGCAAGAACTCCACAACAAAATGGAGTTGTTGAAAGAAAAAATAGAACTCTTCAAGAAATGGCCAGAACCATGATAAATGAATTAAATGTTGAAAAATATTTTTGGGCAGAAGCTATAAATACTTCTTGTTATATTTTGAATCGAGTTTCAATAAGAAAATTTTTAAACAAAACACCATATGAACTCTGGAAAGATAGAAAGCCAAACATATCATATTTTCATATTTTTTGTTGTTTTTGCTACATCCTAAATAATAAAGATATTCTAGGAAAATTTGATTCAAAATCAGATAAGGCAATCTTCTTAGGATATTCTACAAATTCTAAAGGATATAGGATTTATAATTTAAAAACTCAAACAATGGAAATAAGCATGCATATTATATTTGATGAATATGATGATCTAATCACTCAAAAGAACGATGAAGAAGAAGAAAGAGAAATAACATCTCCTCAAGATGATCCTAAAGAAGAAGATAATCCCTTACTTCCTCCAAAAAGTTGGCGTACTCTTGAAAACCATCCTCCAGAACAAATTATTGGAAGCACAAATGAAGGGATACGAACAAGATCATCTTTTAAAGAAAATGACAACAACATGGCACTATTATCTCAACTAGAACCAAAATCCATAAATGAAGCCATTACTGACAAATCATGGATGGAAGCAATGAAAGAAGAACTATCACAATTTGAAAAGAATGAAGTATGGACACTTGTTCCTTGCCCTCAAAATCAGACAATAATTGGAACAAGATGGGTCTTTAGAAATAAACTAAACGAAGAAGGTAAGGTAATCAGAAATAAAGCTAGACTTGTTGCTCAACGATACAATCAACAAGAAGGTATTGATTACGATGAAACTTTCGCACCGGTAGCAAGGTTAGAAGCTATACGTGTATACTTCTTGCTTTTGCTTCTCATAAAAATATTAAACTTTTTCAAATGGATGTTAAAAGTGCATTCTTAAATGGTTTTTTAAATGAAGAAGTTTATGTTTATCAACCTCCCGGTTTTGAAAATGAAAAGAAGCATAATCATGTTTTTAAACTTACAAAAGCTTTATATGGTCTAAAGCAAGCTCCAAGAGCTTGGTATGACAGGTTAAGTACATTCCTAATAAAGAACAATTTTTCAAGAGGAAAAATAGACACAACACTTTTTAGAAAAATTGACAAAACTGATTTATTAATTGTTCAAGTGTATGTTGATGATATCATTTTTGGATCAACAAATGAAAATATGTGCAAAGACTTTTCTCATCTTATGCAAAGTGAATTTGAGATGAGTATGATGGGAGAATTAAGATTCTTTCTTGGTTTGCAAATCAAACAAGAAACAAATGGAATTTTTATTTTTCAAGAAAAATATGTAAAAGATCTTCTCAAAAAATACAAAATGAATGAAGCCAAAATAATGGCAACTCCCATGCATCCATCATCAATTCTAGACAAAGATGAAAAAGGAAAAAATGTTTCTGAAAAGGAATACAGAGGAATGATTGGTTCTCTGCTGTACTTAACTGCAAGTAGACCAGATATTGTTTTTGCAGTAGGATTATGTGCACGTTTTCAAACTGCTCCAAAAGAATCACATTTAATTGCAGTTAAAAGAATTTTTAGATATTTAGTTGGTACTACTAATCTTGGTCTTTGGTATAGCAAAGATTCTACTTTTGATCTAACAGCATATTGTGACGCTGACTACGCTGGAGACAAAATTGAAAGAAAAAGTACAAGTGGTGCATGCCAATTTCTTGGAAAAGCACTCATAAGCTGGTCATGTAGAAAACAAAACACAATTGCATTATCAACAACTGAAGCTGAATACGTATCAGCTGCAAATTGCTGCTCACAAGTATTATGGATTAAAAATCAGCTTGAAGATTTCTCAATAAGGTACACAAGTGTTCCTATTTATTGTGATAATACTAGTGCAATCAATTTGTCAAAAAATCCCATTCAACACTCAAGATCTAAGCATATTGAGATTAAGCATCATATCATTAGGGATCATGTAAACAAAAAGGAAATTGAATTAATTTTTGTTGACACTGAAACTCAGTTAGCTGATACTTTTACCAAACCTCTTGTAGAAGATCGTTTTAATTTCATAAAAGAAAAATTAAAAATCACAAAAGATCCACAAGAATGATAGTGCTATCAACCAGAGCACTCTTGTATCATAATACATAATTCACTAAAATATATCTATATATATTAATAGAAAATAAATAAAAAAATTATCTATTATTTTTTACTCTTATCTCTTCCATAAAATCTCTAAACAAGATTTCCCCTCTAATCAAATCACCTCTCACGTTTCCCCATACTAAATCATCATTTTTTTTTTAAAAAGGAAAATAAAAATTTTAAAAAAAAACTAAGTAAAATCAGGTTTGTTGTTAAAATCACACAATTCTTTCATCTTCCTCTTCATCTCTCTCTCTCTCGTTCCCTAACCCAAACAGAACCCTCTTCTTCCTCTCAACTATGGTGAGAACTAAAGGCTTGGCCAAAAGAGCTCCTCCCATGGAAACTCAAATACCCTCTCCATCACCACCCCATTCACCATCGCGTTCCTCAACCCTTTCTCCTCATCTCCTTAAACCACAAAACACCATTTTTCCTTCATCCTCTCAACCACCAAACAAAAATCAAACACCTCCTCACCTAAAAAAGAAAAGAAAAATAGTACCAACATCACCCACTAGAAGATCTCAAAGGATTATCTCTGGTTTTGGAACAAAGAGTAAGAAAACTAGTGATGAAGGAACTATCATTGTTGATAGCGATGAAAGCTATAAACCCTCAAACCCTTCTGAAAAAACAAAAACCCAAACTGATGAAAATTCTGTTTCCACTGGTGTGAAGAAAGGAAAAGAAAAAATTGATTCTGACACTGCTAAAGGAAAGGGAAAAACGGTTCACACCACTGTCAACAAGGTTAAGGGCTCAAAAGACCAGTCTTGCGCAAAATCTTCCTCTTCAAAGAATGATAAACTCATTCCTCTGATCCTGTTCGGAGACAAGAGATTTTTGAAAGAAAGTGGAGCACAAGACCAATTGGTGTTGGCAAGTATTTCGATTTCACTGCTTTAGAAAAGGAAAACCCACACATTAGGGATTACACTGATAAATTAGGATGGACATCTTTTCTGCAAATGCACACAAAACATTATCCTAGACTTGTTCAAACTTTTTACTTCAATGCAAAAACCTATCCTGGCCAAAACAAAATTTCTTCAACTGTAAATGGTGTAAACATTGAACTCACTCCTGAAATAATTGCAAAGATTTTCAATCTACCATTAGATGGTCCATGTTTGTTTGGTGATCGTTGGTATGAAAAATGCAACTTAACGCTTGATGAAATTCGTAAAAAACTCTTTTTAAAGAAAACCAAGGAATTTATAACCACAAAGTTGCAAGTTTTACCAAAAATCTTCAACATCATGAGCAAATTTTGTTTCATTCCTAGGTTAGGAAATTATCAAGAAGTATATGATAATGATCTTTTGATCATTTATCATCTTTTGAATGGAGAAAAGATAAACCTTCCATTTATGATTATACAAAACATGATTATAAATGCAAAAACTACAAACAAAAAGTTTGGTCTTCCATATGGAATGGTGTTAACCAAGATCTTTGAAGAGTTTCATGTTCCTCTTAATGGAGAGAAATTTGGAACTAAGGTTACTAAGTTTACTCCTAGAAATATTAGGCTCATGAAACTAGAAAAGTACACTTTAAGTTCCTCACACTCTTTAAGTGCTTCTTGCTCCTCTAAGAGAAAAAGAAGTCCTTCTCCCATCAATGAGGTTAATCAACCCTCTCCAACTACTCATCACTCACCAATACTAAACCAATCCTCTCATGAGCAATTTCCAACTCCTCCACACTCACCAATGCCAAATGAGGATAACCAAAGTGAAGTTCCTACTCCCACTCAAATTCCTACAAAAGTCACTTCCTTTGAGAATCTTGTGTCACAACCTCAAAATTCTTCTCAAACCCAAATGGCGCCTATCTTCATCTCCTCAACACATACAAACTCCTTCAACATTCCTTCCCCACAAACATCAATCCCAAATGTCTACTCTACTTCTCCATCTCCAATCTTCTCATCCTTCACTACTAATTTTGGTACATCTCATAACTTTGCTTCTTCCTTCTCAACCAATCCCACCTTTACCACTAACTTTGCTCCATCTTCCTCCACAAACGCTTTCTCAACCAATCCATCTTCATCCTTTCACCCATATCAATCTCAACCAATTCCTTCTCCTGAACTTATTCAAATTAACAAGTCTCTCAAGAAAATCAATCGCAACATAAAAAAATTGTTTCAATGCCACAACATAACTGAATCTCTTGCTCTTTACAATTCAGTTGAAACTGCTTTTTTGAAAAATTGGTACATTGAAACTGTTTGCACAAAACTAAACATCCCTCCTCCTGAGCTTAATCCCATCCCTCCCCCTAATTGCCCCATGCCTGCTCCATCACCATCATCCTCCTCTGATCAAGGTGCTTAACTACCTTTTTGATGAGACAAAGGGGGAGAAAAAGAAGGAAAAGAACTTATTTTGCTGCTGCTGCTGCCCTGCTATTTTCTCATAAAAATAGGCATTTTGTTTATATTTTAAACCATGTTTTGAACTGCTTATGCATTCTGATAATGCTAGGACTTACTTGACAATGCAGCTTATGGTTTGTATAATTATGGTTTGCTGCTTATGTATAATTATGGTTTGCAACTTATGTATAATTATGGTTTGATAATGCTCCTAAGCTGCTATGTGATAAACATGAATCATGTTGTTTAAATAGAAACTTATGTTGCAGTAACATGATTTTGATACATTTTGATAATGAGCTTCTACTAATATACATATTATCATATTGTATGAATGATAAATGGTTTTAAAACTTGGCACTGTAAATACATTCACAAAGTTGTATGCATGATAAAAAATGGCACTTTGTGTAAATACACAAATCTGGCACTTTATCAAAAATAGTACTATAATGCATAAATCTAGTACTTGAAGTGTCTTAGTCTATTCTTTGATAATCTCTTTTCTAATTTGCATATTGAAAAAGGATCTTGATCTCCTACATGATGCAAATCTCAAATGCTATGAGTCATTATAAAAATGCATTTTCAAAAACATCTCAATTTCTAAAAGAAAGAGGAAAGCTTAAATTGAGGGGGAGTTTTTGATAAACAAAATTGCATAATATTATTAAAATCAAATTTTTAGATAAATCAAATTAATATAAATTCAATAGTTTGTCATCATCAAAAAGGGGGAGATTGTTGAGAACAAAATCTTCTTAAAATGTTTTAAAGATAACAAACTCATTAATTTATTTAATTATGATTTAGCCTTGTTATCTACTAATGTGTTTTGTGAGAATTGTTGCATAAACGATATAAGTGAACCACGAGAGTGTTCTGGTCATACAACGCATGCACATGCACAACGTACCACTCATAATAATACAAGGAAAATTTTTTATTCAATGGCAAGAAGACAAAGTATCACTTTCATGAAGAAATAATATTCTTGGCTTTAATGATCATGGACCACATTTGTCTTTGCACCAAATATGGCAAGTGTTTAAGGAAACATAGTTATTGGACTTATGCCCAAAAATGCAAAGATTCATCATGGGCCCAATACATTATAGAGAAGCTTGCTGCATGAAAGCCTTGCTTCAAAATTAATATTTCTATTCTAACACATGTGTTAAAGAATAAGGGGACAAGTAGACAAGGATCTCACACAAACCAAGACAATATCTACTTGCAAATTCTATCTTAAACAGCTTGCAATGAGCTGTCCTACATTATGGAGTTGTCCTTCATTTACAAAGAAGAGAGTATCACTCACGCGCATGCAATTATTGAGAGTCTCAAGAACTAGACCACTCTGGACAGAATATCTTCATAAAGATCTCAACTTTAATTTGAACCTATCAAATTCAAATTAACTTGGCACGTGGCTTATTTGCAATGGTCCTCTTGAACCTCTTCCATGGCCATTCATTCATCTATAAATACAAGGAAGCTTCAAGGTTCAAGGTTAAGAGTTTTCAAAGGAATTATTCATACACTTGTTAAAGCAAATCAAAGCAAGTTACTAAACTCTTCAACAAACAAAGCAAAGCTACAAAAAGCCCTCACTACTTTCAAATCATAATCATACTTGAGCTATTGCTTGATTGAATCTCAAACATGAGTTGAGAACCATTTGTTTCAAAAACCAAACCATCATACTCATCACTACCTTCTCAATTCTAACTTTCAAGTTAGTTTGAGTGAAATTGTAAAAGTCTTTCTAAGTGAAGGAAAGCAAGTTGCAAGCCTGCTGAGGCTTAGAGAATACAGTTTGTATCAGATCTAAAAAAAAAGATTGTGCCAAGCAGAAAGTTCTGAGTTGAGCACCTAGTGAAAAATCTCACAGACTGTGAGGACTGGACTAGCCCACTTTGGGTGAACCAGTATAAAATTTTGTGTGTTCTTATTGTCATTTATTTTATACACTCATCACACACATATCACTTTTATTTCTGCAGAATATTTCCAGAGTGCTCTGGTCAAGATTAACTATCTAACTTTAACATATAGTATTTCCAGAATCTTCTGGTCCAAATATTGTCTATCTAACTCTAATATTTCCAGAATCTTCTGGTCCAAAGATTAACTGTCTAACTCTGATATTTCCAGAGTGTTCTGGTCCAAGTATAATTATTTATCTTTAACATATAATTAACCAATATTATAACAAGCTTATCACTTACAATATTTCCAGAGTTCTCTGGTCCAAGATCAATAATCTAACTTTAATATTTAAGTGATCAATATTATATCAAGTAAAATATTAATATTAAGTAAAAGAACAAAATTTTAAAAGGGCACAATTCAAACCCCCCTTTCTTGTGACATTATTGCTACTTCAATTCTATCATAGCATTTATTATGGAATTAAAGACTTTGTAAGCTATGCTATAAGTAGAGTAATCGAGAGTAAATATTTCAAAGGAGCAAATAATCAGAGAACTTGACATCTTCAAATTTCTTCCCACGGTCACATATGATCCTTACAAACACATTTTCATTCTTTCTCTTTCCAAGACTTCCAACTTTCAAAGGACCCATCACATAAGCAATTACCTCTTTTATGATCATGTTATAAGACGTTTTCTGGTCAGATGTTACAGCATTATCTAAGACATGCGTCCCTTCATATATTCTACAGTGCAACTTGAGAGGAGATTCCCTCTTACTGGCAACATCAGAGCCGATCAAAATATCAAGATGCTGATCAGGAATAATACCACAGAGCAGCGTGGGAAATTCTATTAGCATCTTCACATTCAAACACTTAACATACTTTATGGTTTGATCAAGAACATAAGTGTCAAAGTCATAGGAGATCTTAGTACCAACAATATAAAGAGACTTGTCCAGACCTGTAGCTATGTCAAAACTGTGAGAAGTGAACATCAAGTTGATAGCTTCATTCCTGTTCAAAATAGCATATTTCACCGTGAGCTTATTAGATGACAACTTGCCCTTCTTTGGCCAAACTTTGACTTGATTACCAGTGGTGGTCTTGCATATGGCATTGTCATTAACCTCAATCTCAGCCTGAGATGCTTCCAATCTTTCTAATAATGCCTTAATAGATGAGAAGTTAACTCGTTTACTTCTTATATAGACTTTTATATACCCCTTATTGGAAGAACTATCACAATCCTCAAGTATATTCATCTGGAATTCATTCACTCGGTTCTCATAACAACTACCCAGCCATATTATAGTTCTCTTCAAAACAGCAAAATCAATGAGACTCATGATCTCCTTGTTCTTCAGCTCATCCTTGACCAATTCCCTTTCCGTGGTTGATCTCTTGGTACACACAAACTTCCACCTCTGTATATTTGCAATGGAGTGGAGGAGTACTTTGTCTATGGAAACATCAGGGACAATGAGGGAAATTTTCTTGTTGACTGTCCTCTTATGTGCAGAAAACATAGATGTTGGAGCAACTTCTGCCACATCATGATTAGAGTCACTTGTAGGTGGACTCTTTCTCTTCAAACTTTTATTCCTAGTTGACATGACAACATGAAGAATAATCTTGCTCCATCCTTTCTTAGAATCCACACTAGGAGATTGCTTCATTACCATAGTAGGGGTTTTAATAGATTGGCTTGTTGAGACAATAGCTTTACCACTTGGGTTCCTCAGCCTTTTAGTAATATCACTAGTAATCTTTGAAGTAGGCTGCTCAGGAGCCTCATGATTCTTCATATCAAAAGTATCTTGGTCTTCAACATCAAATTTATCCGTGTTAGGCTTACCAAGAAAGATAGACTTCTCATTATTAGAAGAATCACTAAATTTACCCAATCAAACATGCATAGTCTAATTTCTTCTTCTTTAGAGTCATACTTATCAGACCAGGAAACATTTATACCTTTCTTTTGCTTCTTAAGATAGGTAGCACATTCTAATTTGATGTGTCCATAACATTCACATTCATGACATTGTACACCTTTTTCTTGGTTAGATTTTTCATCAGATGAGATGTCTTGAACATTAGGTCTTCTATTCAGCTTCTTCATAATTATGTTAAACTCTCTTCCAAGAAGTACCTCATCATCTGATATACCTTGGACAATTTCAACATTTTGTCCAGATTGATCCAAGAATGTTTCAACATCTCGTGCAGCATCACGCTCATGATTTGTTTTCTTGAGTGAATTGAGCTGAGTTTTAACAGATGCTTCAACATTCAACATGGCAGAGTGCTTGACATTGGACCTTTGATTCCTTTCAAATCTCATTAACATGTTCTTGAATTCTCTTCCAAGAATTGAATAAGAAATACTTTCCTCAGTGTCCACAAAATATGTCCTAATAACCAATCCTCCTTCCTTGTCCATATTGCTAGAAAATACTTTCCCCTTGATCTCACTCTTTTAAGACCAGAACAGGTAGAGTGACCTGCTCTGATACCAATTGAAATTCCTGGCAATCAGTAGTACAATGCTTTAGCAATTGCTACAGCATCTACGCACAGAACAGATAACGTAAAAATATTAAAGGACATAAACATAAATAACACAAGTGTTTGTTAACCCAGTTCGGCGCAACTGCCCTAGTCTGGGGGATACCAATCCAGGAAGGAAATCCACTAAGTAAAACGAATTCAAAGTCAAACTCCTCGTTTGCACTTCTCACTTCCTAACTACCCGTTTAGACTTCTACCTAGGAACTCCTAGATATGAGAAGCTCTGCTCACTTCCTCTCAGTTTGAAGACTTCCACGCAAACAACCTCTGGTTCACTGATCTTCGCACTGGCATTAAGTTCAATACATAAACACTTAGATGAGAACACTCTCAAACAAAGAAACAAACTTCGTACCTAAAGGCTTAAGAGCAATCTCACAATCAACAATACAAACAACCTACGTCCTTATCATGTATCAACGTGACACAGGAAAGGCTCACAAGTTCACTACTTAACATATAAAACAACGCACGCTTTAGTGAACACAAGAAACAACCGACTCCGTACTTCATAGCTTAAGAGTGGTACACAAGAACAACCAACTCCGTACTTCATAGTTTAAGAGTGGTACACAAACAACTCTATACTTAAAAGCTTAGGAGTGCACACGTTAAAGCACAAGGCTTTAACCACGAAACCCTAAAACCCTAAAGACTACATCTTGTAAATATTGGCTTCGCTACTGACTTTATGTTTTACACATGTATATATAGAGTCTTCAGCGCAGCTTGACTTGTTCCTTAAGAAAAGGAGTCTTCAAAAATATATCCAATAAAAATAAATCAAATCCTAAAATATAGGAATTATATTTTAGAATTAAATCTTCACATAAAAGATAACTTCTGACCCAAGGCGCGTTCTGTTATGCCAGCTATGCATGATAAAATATATTTTAAAAAAAAATCTTTCCAAGATATATTTCAAAAATAAAAACGTCCGCGCGCCTAAGCTTCAGGGCTCAACATACTTAGATGCTTCAGCATGTCCTAGAGCATCTTGTCCAACATCTGGCTAGTTAGTATTTTAGCAAAAATGATGCCAATACAAAAACACCAACAAAAAAAATTATGTTTTAAAAAAGAGTACTAAATATATTTTAAAAAATAAAAAAAAATACATTTAATTAGATAGATTAATGCATATATATCTATATAAAATATGTTAATCAAAGAATTGGATATATTGAATTGGATTTAAAAAAAAATATTTGGATTGATTAATGGATTCTTTTAATCCAGTCATAGTCATTATGATCTAAATCCATCCAACCCAAAGGATTTAGGGTTTAAGCTTTCTGTTTTTTTAGGTATATCAAAATTATAAATTATCCTCTTTAAAGATTGATCTCTGTACTTCTCCCTACTCAATCCACATGTCCTCTAATTCTTACCAAATAAAGCCCTCTGTTAAAACCTACCAAATAAAAGTTATTTGTTATTAGATTTTATAGACAAAAAAGCAACAAAAATCTCTCATATATTAAAACTTGTTTTAGTAAAAAAGATAATTGTTTTAGTCCCCACATACAATTCAAATATTAGGTGGGATTTGAGTGAGGAGTTTTAAGAATAGTATACTGAAATATTTTACAATATTTTAAAATTAGATTTAAAATAATAATTGTTTTGAGTACATAGACGAAATAAGTTATTGAAAACATACACACAAAGTAGAAGAATAATTGAGGTTCGAACTCCAGTCATAAATGACCGTCCGTTTTAACAATTTCGATATTTTCCTATTAGTTTGAACTAAGACTTCTTGACTAAAATAAGAATTTCTTTTTACATTGTTTTTAAGACTTATTCTTTATTACTGTAAAAAAAAAGACTTACTCTTTATTTTAAAGATATTTTTGTAAATTACAGTTTAGTTCTATAAAGTAATGAATAAAAATTTAAAAAGAGATAATTCTGCAAATAAAAAGCACAAAAAAGTGTACCAAAAACAAAAAACACAAAAATAATAATAAAAAATTCTTCTGACAAAGAAAAAATCATGATTCTAAATTCTTAATAAACACAAAAGTTTAATATTTTTAAATATTGATTTAAACTTGAATTTCACATGTACAACAATGGGTATTGAACTATATGCATTCTTGACAGTGGCGAAACTGGAATTTTTTATATTAGCTGGCCGCTAAAAATCAAATCATAATAAACAAAAATTTGATCATCAAAAAATTAAATTGTATACCATGCGTTCAAATCAATAAGCCACCCCCGCCTCTGATTTTGATAGGGTTGGGAATAGGCCAGGTCAGGCTTTAGCAGGCCTAAGTCTGACCTATGAAATTTTATTACGCCTGAGGCTGGTCTTTGGCCAATTAACAGTTAATTTTTTTGGTCTGACCTGACCTATTTAAATGTCTGACTTGACCTTATAGCCTACATAAAAGCCTACAATATATATAAATTTCAATTTTTTTTAGAATCTAGTCTATATTATCTAATTTTTTTAAATAGTTAATATAGCCTATTTAAAGCCTACATTGCATAAAATTTTTTATATAGTCTATATTACCTATTTTTTTATTTTAAACTAATTCCATGGGTCTTGCCATATGGAATAACTTATGACACCTTAAAGAAAGTAAATTAATGTTGTATCTATTAATTTAACTTGAATCAACTTGGTATATAAATATGTAGTATACAACTATTTATAACTAAAGTTTCCAACTAGAAGTTATTATTTCTTATTCTTTCTATTTAAATGACCAATGTTTTCATTTTTTTCTTCTTTTTGTAAAAAATTCAAAATTAATCTTTTCATTAATTGTAAACATCAACAAAGAACTTGAGATTAAGTTAATCTATCTGACAATAGACTCATATAGTATGCTACTTTAAATAAGTAAAACACATTCACAACCAATTTTATATGTCCTAATTATTTATTTTTTATCTATAAATTGTAATTATAGAATATATAAGTAAATTTTAATAATTATGTATAATTTTATATGAAGAAAAAAAAAACAATTATGTGTATATAGGCCGGCCTGTTAGGCTTTGTATGCTTTTTTAAAGCCTAAGCATGACCTATTTAAATAAAGAGGCTATTTTTAAAGCCTGAGCTTGATCTTTTTAATAAATACGCCGGCCTGACCTGAGCCTATGTAGGCTAGCCTGTAGGCCCCTGTGAGTCGACATGGCCTATTTCCAACCCTAGATTCTAGAACTTGGGGTTATTCGATTGAGATTTCAATGGATTTTAAAAGATTTTTTAATGATAAAAAAATTTTGTGTTATTCAATCAAGATTTTTATAAAATGTAAACAAATCGTGTGGTATTCAATGAAAAGTTTGTATTATAATCCCACAAAATCTCACAAAATCCTACGAAGTCTTTTAAAATCTTCAAAAAATTTTTTGTCAAAATAATCTCTCAAAATCTCAATCCAATAAACTACAAAACTACAACTGAAGTTGTCATGTCAAACCCTTTCTTTTTTAGCAGTGAAACTCACACTTAAATTCCCTGACTTATAAAAAAAAAACCACAAATTAATGTCATATTCTTATAATCATACCCAAATAACGCAAACCACTTCACCGCCAAGACTCTAAAATGGGTGACGACGACTCCGACGCCGAGAAGAGGCACCGACATCTTCCTCCGACCGGCGATAGCTTACATCACAGCCAACCACTTCTGTTCTTGCCGGACGAACTTATCTTACAGATCCTCTCGTGGCTTCCGGTAAGTTCCCTTCTTCAATTCAAGCGTGTTTGTAAATCATGGAAAACCATAATCTCTGATCCTCAATTCGCATATAACCATGTTCGAAACTTAACCTTGAATCCAAGCATAACCCATCAACGATTATTCTCTTCTGGGTTTCATCGTGAAGCTTACAAAATAGCATCTTTCCCTTTGAAGCCATTGTTCGAAAATCCATCAGAACCTTCTGAATCTGTTGAGTTCAACATAGAACAAAAGTTCCGTATTATAGGTTCATGCAATGGGTTGTTGTGTTTGTTTGATATGGATGAAGGTTATGTTAAATTGTGGAACCCTTCTATCGGATTTGAATCTAGAAATTTTCCAACTTTTAATTGTTTTGATAAAGGGAGGCTAATGGTGATGAGATATTATGGCTTTGGCTATGATCATGTTAATGACAAGTACAAGGTTCTAGTAATCTTTGGGTGGTGTTTGTGGTGGCTCTTATGAAAATGTGACACAAATTTATACTTTTGGTGAAAATTGTTGGACAACTATTCAAAATTTCCCTTGTTGTACCATTAGACCGACGGGAAGATTTGTGAGTGGCACTCTAAATTGGTTAGTAGTTAAAAAAGATGTTTGTTCTAAGGATAGTGTGATTCTTTCCTTTGATCTTGAGAAAGAAACTTATAAGGAGTTGTTGCTTCCGGAGAATGTTGGTGTTGAAAACTGGAATCATGTGCTTGGTGTTTTGAGTAACTGTCTATGTGTTTGTTTTGGCCCCGATAAAACTCATCGGAGTCTTTGGGTGATGAAGAAATATGGAGTTGCTGAATCCTGGAATAGATTGATATTGATCCCATATGAGCAGCTACACCATCGTGTACAACACCGGTTTCGTTTTACAAATCCTTTGTTCATTTTAGAAAATGGTATAGTTCTTCTAAGAATAATTGACAAGTTTGTGTTGTTAAACTTAAATAGTGGTAGGTTGGATGAGTGTCTTCTAGATAGCCGCCATACTGGGTATGAACAACATATTTACTATCCGAGTCTCGTATCACCAGAATTGTAAATACAAATTTGTGGTTTTGCTTACATTAATTTTTAGTTACTCCTTTTAATTATGTTAATCTTGTTGCAACTCCGGTTAAACAGAATGTTTTTGTTATAACTGGTTTCACATTTTAGAACTATAATTAGTTTGGTATTTTTTATTTATGTATATCATTAAGTCTATTGTGGTATGCATTTAGTTTGCATTTTTCTGATCCGTATGCAATTTGTTTTGCATCCTGTCATTGCTAGCTGCTCTTTGTTTTGCCTATATATATAGCCTTTTGTCTATGCATTCATCTTTTTGGTAATGAGGTATAGAAAGAAGCACTTGCTTGTAAGAATGATAGAAAGTTAATGGCTAATAGGCTTAAATACACTTTTGGTCCTCTAAATATTTTCAAAGTTTCACTTTGGTCCTTTAACTATTTTTCGTTCCGTATTGGTTCTTTAACTTTCATTTTGTTAACCTACTTGGTCCTAACCGTTAGAAAAATGTCAAAAACGAAAGGTAGAAGCCTCTAATGAGCAAACAGACACTAGATTTGGATTCAGCGTAAATCATGAGATGTTTTGGAGTATCGTTTCGTCAGTTTTTGTGACTGGAAAGATCACCAGTGATGTGGACGGAGACAGTGATGGAGGAAGCTCCGTACGCGATGAAGAAGAAGGTCTTTGGCCACGTGGCGTTTTCATATTGGATCTCATACCAAAACCATCAAGTCTCTAAGTGTCACGTACGCAAAATTAATGTTTTTGGCACTTTTCTAACGATAATTAGGACCAAATAAATTAACATAATAAAAGTTAGAGGACCAAAACAGAACGAAAAAATAGTTAAAGGACCAAAACAGAACAAAAAATAGTTAAAGGACCAAAGTGAAACTTTGAAAATATTTAGAAGACCAAAAGTATATTTAAGCCAAAGTTAATTGATGGATAGAGTTTGAAATGAACTTTGGAAAGAGAGTTAGATTATGTTGTTGTGTATGGTTATGAATGTGTTTTGATAGCATAATAAATTTTGTTCTCTTTTAGGCATAAGCAATATAGGCTAAAGTGTATAGGAATAGTTACGTTGCACAATGTTGTTGTATGTCCTGAAACTGATTATGATGATGGATGGACCATTCTTCTCATATCTCTATGATTCAATTTTTCATAATGGTGGCTGGTCTTGCATATGGTTTTGTGCCTACAAAAAGAAACAACATGTTGGCCATTTTATACTTAAATTTGACAACTTGTTTGGTTTATGTTTTGAGAATAATATGAAACCCACAAAATAAATATACTAAATAAGTCTTCGATATCTATAGCAGTGCTAACTTTGACTTACACTTCTGTTATTTCATCAAGTTTTTGTGATAAGATTCTGTGAACAAAGGAATATTAACGGAGAAATAAATAAATTCTTTATCCACACCTGGTCGAATTCACCAATATGTTATTGATTTCGATTGAAGGGAGCTATATTCTTTATAGTACCATATTCAGTCCTCCAAAGATACCTTATATGTTATTGATTTAGATTGAAGGGAGCTATATTCTTTATAGTACCATATTCAGTCCTCCAAAGATACCTTATATGTTATTGATTTGGATTGAAGGGAGCTATATTCTTTATAGTACCATATTCAGCCCTCCAAAGATACCTTTGCTCAAAATACAAATGGACACAACAGAGAGAAAACATAGACGTGTTATTCTTTTAAAAACAAAGTGATGTTTCATTTATAATAAATAATATAAATAGAGAAGTACAAAACATAAATAGATATGAAATAGAGAATATCAGTATGCTCATATTATAGATATGAAATACAAAACATAAATAGTTAGTATGTAGTTTCATATGGATTATTTCAAATTAAAGTTTTTGTATTACAGTAAAATCTCTATAAATTAATTGAGTCAGGACTGGAGAAATTTATTCATTTAGAGAGTTATTAATTTATCGATAAATTAATAATTATTAATTTAAAGCGTTTTTAATGACTTGAATATCAATAATGACTTTAGTAATATGCATTGGAAATCAATAATGACTTTTGATGTAAACAAGAGGAACAAATGGGTTCAATGTATTTTTAAGCAAGTTTGCTATATATAAATTACATGAATGTGATAGAGTATTTACAAAATATCTCACAAGTTTACCATATTATTAATTTATGATTTTCTTGGGACCGAAAACTACAAAGGGATCTCCCGAAAAAATTTCAATTATTACCTTACAAAAAAAATCATATAACATAAACATGCATTATTGAAGATCAAAACATAGTCAAAATTGTAATTTTTTTAAAAACTTGTATTTCAAAAATATTTTTATAAACATTAAGGGCCCGTTTGATACAGAGATTAAGAAATAAGTGATTTTAACATTAAATAATTTAGAAACTATATTTTATAGATTTTACAAAAAATCAGAAGCTATAAAACAAATTTCTAAATTTTATCTTCTAAAAAACAAACTAATCTTATAAATTCTAAAAAAGATATTATTAGAATATTAGAATAAATTTAAGATATTTTTGTCTGAAATTTTTGAAACTTGTTTTCTCTTTCCGCTAAAAAAAATCTATAAAAAAAAAGTTACTAATATCGACTTCGGTTTTTTAGTAGTTTTTTATAACAAACATGTGTTATTTCCATAAAAGTGATTATTTTTTTAAAAAAAGTGATTATTTTATAAATAATACTATGGGCACGTTTGTTACATATTAAAAAAATAAGTGATTTTGATATTAAATAAATACAAAAAAAAAAATAAGTACTTTAAATATAAAAAAAATTACAAAACAATTTTTAGTTTATTTATAAAGCTTTTTTAATTATTTTTAAACTTAAACAGTTTTTACTCTTAAAAAAAATTAGGTCAAACAAATAAATTTTCAAATTAAATTTCTTAAACATGTTGTAAGTTTTTTTTGTTGATACGCAATATGAAAAATTGATTTATAAGGAGTACAAGGGTACTCAACCCTTACAAATCATCAACACTACCATTTAGAAGTTATTAAAGCATTCTAAGGATTATTACACCAATCGAAATATAAAACATTAACATGACCCCCTAATGAACCTAAGAACCAAAACCAAGAAATATAAACAATTTGATCCTTTAAAATATTCAAGTTAGCATAGCAGCCATTGAAGACCATGTTATTACGCATATGCCATAAACTCCAAGTCGTCGCTAACCAAATTAAATGACGCATCTTGACCTTTTTCTTTCCTTTAACAACTTTGCCGAAAGCATGAATATGTTCCCAAATAGTAACAGCCTATCGCATCAATACCCATCCAACGAAAAATGTGATCCCACAATTGAACCGAAAAACAACAAGTAAAAAAGACATGTTCGACATCTTCATCTTCCGAAAGACAAAAAACACAGCCCTTATCAATATTAGACGAAAGAACACCTTTGTCGAAAAGAGCTACTCGGGTTGGAAATTTTTGGAGTAACAACCTCCATCCAAAAATACTAACATTTGACGGAACATCATTCAACCAACGTTTTCTCAACGCAATCTCCACGTCTGCACCTAAACTAGCCATACTAAGTCTGTCTTGCAGAAAAACATAACAAGAATTCATCGAAAAAATACCAGCAGTTTGGGGAATTCAACGACGTTTATCCGCCTTGTCACGACATGGTACAACACCAACAAGCAGCTGTAACAGCTGTTCCAATTCAGCTTGTGTATCTCCTGGTAGCGCTGCTGTCCAAGCAAAATTCCAGCGACAACAATAATTCTGCCACGAACCACAATTCACAATATTAGTACCGGGTGAAACGGCTAAAGAAAACAATGCTGGAAATTACACACTAAAAGATGACATGCCTAACCATTTATCTAACCAGAACCACTACAAGAAAATCAACTTTTAGTGACAGCAAAAACGCGTAGGTAAAAGTCAAATAGCTGTAGGTATAACTCGAAATACATATACCGACTGCTGTTTTTTTCGTACCCTATAGTTTGCTATACCCACGAAAATTTACCGTCACTATAGCCTATAGTTACAGAATTTCAGCTGATGGACAAAACATTTTATTATTACCTACGGAGCTTGACCGTAGGTATAGAGCATGTTCTGAAATCAATTTTTTTAGCTACAACTATTTATTAAATCAAAATTGACCTATAATAACTGTTTTGTGCACACATTTTTCTTATCATATTATTTTGACAATAAAAATTTAATTAAAAACTATTAAATGAAATGAAATTATTAAACAATAAAACAAAATTTTAACTATATTAAAAATTAATACCAAGTCTTACAAGGATGTAAAATTATACTATAAATTAAAATTACAACCTAAGGATTGCTACCCTTGAATCTTTTGAAAAAGAAAAACTCTCCTTCATAAATTATACAATAGATAAAAATGACAACCTAAGGCTTGCTACCCTCGAATGAGACAGTTTGCTACCCTTGAATCTTTTAAAAAGAAAAGCCCTCTCTCATAAAATCAGAAAAACAAGAAGCCTGCCATATGTAGAGGAGTCAATTTGAATCTCTTGGCCTTTGAAGTACCTTAATTAGCTCTTTGTTAATGTCAATTTCATCAAAGATAGCTTCCACAATACTCGTCTCCATATCCTTGAAAAACAACATATATACATAAATCTCATGCCAAACGACATCACAAAAAACAAATAAAATATAATCAAATAAATCATAAATCAACTTGGACCGGTCAGAAAACCTTGGGCCATGAAAGACAGAATCCAGCCCACTAAGCCGATACAGGCCTAATCTAGAAGGCACAAACACGTTTTGCACATTCCCGCCAGCAGTCCATGAATGCCACACGACCCCTATCACTCTCCCCCACGACTCCACAACCTTCCACTCTCTTGAAGCACATTGAAAGGAAACCCACGATTAAAAACCAACTGCAGGGAAAAAGAACATATATAAAGAGAGGAGATATAGCCAGAGGAAATCATCTAAAAAAACTATTCTACATTTGTCTCTCATTACCATACGAGAACATTTGGCGCCCACCGTGGGGCCCGGTAGTACAATTTCTCGGCCACACCAGTCACCAGCCTCATGGCGGTAAGCAACAGTCCAGAACCCAGCGACGACGATAATGGTAAAAACGAGGACCTCGAAGCTACCATTGCAAAGCTACGTCGCGAACACAAGCAAATGCAGACACAAGTACAACGACTGGAACAAGAGAGAATCCACTCGGATGATTCGGATAATGATATGGCGCATCATTCTCAACCCTGGCACCAGCCATCTAGGACGCTCCCGTCCCGGAGAATTTCAAACGCCACACCTTCCATCTTTTGACGGCAAAACCGACCCACTGGAGCATCTAATAGCGGTCGGGACTCAACTAGCTATTATAAGGGCGCAAGAACCCCTAAAATGCAAGTTACTTTCGGGAACTCTGAAGGAGGCGGCCCTGCGATGGTATATGAACTTACCGGATCATTCCATCGTTGGATACAGCGACTTCCACCGGAAAATGATATCCCAATTTGCGGGAAGTAAACATGTCAAAGTCACGGTAACAAGCCTATTCAACATCCGCCAACGGTCCCAAGAGAGCCTGCGAGAATTCCTAGCGCGATTCAGCGAAGCCACCATCAAAGTGTCCAATCCCAACCAAGAAATGTTCGTCGCGGCATTTCAGAACGGACTGAAAGCAGGACAATTCAATGAATCATTGATCCAGAAAGCAGCATCAGATATGGAGGAGGTTATGAAAAGGGCAGAATGTTACATCAAAGGCGAAGAAAGCAACGCCGAAAAAAGGCAAAGGGACGCAAAAGAAAGACAACCAGACAGGCGAGAGTACAACGACTACAATCAAGGACGCTGGAGAGACAAGAATAGTCAGAGCTATCCCTCAACGCCGTCCTGATACCTAGATAGGCCGAGAAGGGAACCAGCCCAATACACTCGTCTCAACACCAGACTGGTCCACGTTTTAGACGAGATCATGGAAACCAGACTCGCCTAGATGCCCAAAAAGAGGGACCCGCCTGTCGTCATGGGCGCTAATAGGGACGCGTACTGCCACTACCACAGGGCTAAAGGCCATGACACGGAGGATTGCTACAGGTTGAAGGATTTAATAGAGGAGTTGCTGCGAGAAGGGTACTTGAAAAAGTTTCTGGGAAGAGAACCCGAGTCCAAGACATCAGAACGCGTTAGATCCCCAAGATCTCCCAGATCGCCCCGGAAACCTAAACCCGACTCGGATAAAGGAAAAGAGGAAGTTAGAGTTCCCATTAATACTATATCCGGCGGATTTTCAGGAGGAGGCGAGACCAGCTCGGCCCGGAGAAGGTACACCCGCAGTATAAATCATATTAACTCCTTGACGCATCGGGCGGGGCTACCGGAATGCCCCAATATCGCGTTCTCTCCAGTAGACTCCGAGGGAATAACTCCCCACGACAACGATCCCCTGGTCATACAAGTTCAAATCTTCAGCTATGATGTCAAACGCGTGCTAGTAGACTCCGGGAGCTCGGCGGACGTCCTCTATTGGGATGCTTTTGTAGGAATGCGCCTCACGGCGGAACAGCTGCAGCCCTACAACGTAACCCTGATTTGGTTTGCAGGAGAGCAGGTAGAAGTAATGGGGCATGTTACCCTGAACACAACCTTCGGCGAGGGCAAAAACGCCAAGTCAATAAAGGTGCGATATTTGGTGATCAAAACCTTATCCCATTCATATAACATCATCATTGGTAGACCTGCCATCAACGGTTTAGAAGCAGTCATCTTCACCCTGTACCTATCAATGAAATACCCGCTGGAGAACGGAGAGACAGGCCGAGTCCAAGGGGACCAAGTAGCGGCCAGAAAATGCTATCAAGCAAGCTTGCAGGTGAGACCCAGGAGAAAAGAAGTCATCGACTCCCAGAAAGAAACAGACAGCGTCAATCTGGCTCAAAACAGTCCTAAACCAGACATCACCCTAGATCCAAGAGAGGATCAGGAAGATAGAAGGGTGAGCCCCATAAGAGAGCTTAAGCAAATTCAGATAGGCGAGTCACCGCACCAATACACCAACCTGGGTACCGAATTGGACCCAATCGAAGAGCGAAAGGTCGTAGCGCTACTGAAAGAGAATTTGGATCTCTTCGCATGGCAACCTTCAAATATGCCCGGCATCGATGAATCGGTTATCGTCCACAAACTTTCCATCATGGAGAAGGCAAAACCAGTTGCCCAGAGGAAAAGAAGGTTAGGCGAAGAAAGAAGACAAGCGGCAAAAGAAGAGGTACAAAAACTCATAACAACTAACTTCATAACAGAGATTAAGTATCCCACATGGCTAGCCAACGTCGTCATGGTTAAAAAATCGAATGGCAAGTGGCGCATGTGCGTCGATTTCACAGACTTAAATGCAGCATGTCCCAAAGATCCATATCCTCTACCCAGCATTGATGGTTTAATTGATGGGGCGTCTGGATACAAAACCCTGAGTTTCATGGATGCATACTCCGGATACAATCAAATCAGAATGAGCCCTGTGGACGCTCCACACACTGCTTTTATGACAACGACCTGTAACTATAATTACAGGGTCATGCCGTTCGAACTAAAAAACGCAGATGCTACATATCAAAGGCTCATGGATCGGGTATTCGCATCACATATTGGCAAGAACTTAGAAGTATACATTGACGACATGGTGGTAAAGACGCCAGAGGAAGGCCATCACTCGGAGGACTTAAAGGACATCTTGAACTCGGTAAGGAAATATAATATGCGCTTAAATCCTACTAAGTGTTCATTTGGAGTTCAGGCTGGCAAGTTCCTAGGCTTCATGCTCACCAGAAGAGGGATAGAGGCGAACCCTGACAAGTGTCAAGCCATCATAGATATGCGGAGCCCAACGACCGTTAAAGAGGTCCAGCAACTTACAGGCCGCATAGCAGCACTCTCCAGATTCCTCTCACGGTCAGGGGAAAAGTCCTTTCATTTTTTCAAAACATTGAAGGGCGGTAGCCGCTTCGCGTGGACAACAGAATGTGAATCGTCCTTTCAAGAACTTAAGAAGCTACTCGCGTCACCTCCGATCCTCACTCGCCCAATACCGGGTAACACTCTCCTCCTATATCTGGCAGTGTCAGAATATGCACTCAGCTCTGCGCTAGTACAGGAAATAGAAGGCGACGAGAAGCCGATATACTTCGTCAGCAGAGTTTTTCAGGGAGCAAAGGCGAGATACCAAAAAATCGAAAAGCTGGCTTTGGCAGTAGTCACCTCGGCAAGACGTCTCCGTCCTTACTTCCAAAGCCACAAGATAGTGGTAAAAACAGACTTTCTAGTGAAGCAGGTGTTACGCAAACCAGATTTAGCGGGTAGGATGGTAGCCTGGTCAGTTGAATTATCTGAGTTTGACATTACTTTCTCCCCCCGAGGAAGCATCAAGTCACAGGTACTGGCAGATTTCGTTTTAGAGTCAAACACTCCACCAGCTCCGGACAGCGACAGAATGTGGATGTTATCCGTCGACGGCTCCTCCAACCTAAAAGAGAGTGGTGCAGGCGTCGTGTTAGAGGGCCCTGACGGCATGTTAATCGAGCAATCTCTGAGATTTGAATTTAAAGCCAGCAACAACCAGGCCGAGTATGAAGCCCTCTTAGCCGGTATGAAGCTAGCCAAGGAGATGGGCGCCCGGTCGCTGAAAGCCAAAAGTGACTCGCAGTTAATCACAAGCCAAGTATCGACTGAATTCCAAACAAAGGATCCCCAGCTGCTAAAATATCTAACTAAGGTACAAAACTTGTCATCCACGTTTGAGTATTTCGACTTGACTTATGTGCCTAGGGAACAAAATTCAAGGGCAGACTTACTAGCTAAACTGGAAAGTACAAAAAAGGCTGGGCATAACGAAACAGTCATTCAGGAAACCATTGTCGTTGCAAGCATTGATTTCGACGATTGTCACTCGATCACGGAAAGGGACGACTGGCGAAAACCGCTGATACTGTACCTCACCAAAGATATCCTTCCCACAGATAAAGAGGCAGCAGTGAAAGTCAGGAAAAACGCTTCCAAATATACCATGATGGACGACAAACTATACAAGAGGGGCTTCACAGTCCCCATGCTGCTGTGTGTAGGAAAAGAGGAGGCAAGCAATATCCTGCAGGAGATACACTCGGGTGAATGCGGCAGTCACATAGGAGCTAATTCATTGGCTAATAAAGCACTAAGAGCAGGCTTCTACTGGCCTACCATGAAGACAGATGCAGCCATCCATGTCAAAAGTTGCGACGCATGTCAGAGACACTCTCATATTCACCATGCCCCCGGAGAAGCCCTACAAACAGTCATGTCCCCATGGTCTTTCTACATGTGGGGACTAGATATACTTGGACCTTTCCCACCCACAACAGGTCCAGTCAAGTTCCTTATAGTAGTAGTCGATTACTTCACCAAGTGGGTAGAAGCAGAGCCAGTCGCCACCATAACCTCAAAAAGAGTAAAGAAGTTTTACTGGAAAAGGATCATATGCCGTTTCGAACTCCCAAAATGCATTGTATTTGACAACGGTACCCAATTTGCAAGTGAATCAACAGTAGACTTCTGTGACAAATGGGGAATCCAGAACAAATTCATATCAGTAGAACACCCACAGGCGAACGGGCAGGCCGAGTCGGCCAACAAAGTGATACTCTCTAGTATTAAAAGGCTGCTCAATGACAAGAAGGGATCGTGGGCGGATGAGTTGCACCAAGTGTTGTGGTCATACCACACCACACCTCACTCATCAACAGGAGAGGCTCCTTTCAAGATGGTGTACGGAGCAGACGCCATGATCCCAATTGAGGCCATGATTCCGACTCCCCGAAGACAACAAGACGACCCCGACAACAATTCAGAAATCTTGAAACACAGCATGGACTTACTCGAGGAAACCCAGCAAATGGCGCAAGTACGGGAATTTGCATCTAAACAGCGAGCAGCCAGAAAGTACAACAGGAAAGTCCTACCTAGGGAGATGGAAGCAGGTGACCTGGTACTCAAGAGGCCGATGGGCAGAGACAAAGGAGGTAAGTTAGCTCCTAACTGGGAAGGACCTTTTCGAGTCAAGGAAAAATTTCAGTGAGGCGCCTACCGGTTGGAAACTTTGAAGGGAGAGGTGCTACCCCGCACATGGAACATCTCTAACCTTCGCTTCTATTTCAGTTGATCACCCAGAAAATTAATAAGGGGGCACTCTTTTCTCTACGGAGTTTTTAACGAGGCCCCAATGGTTTATCTCTTTTGCATTCATATTTCCATTATGTATTCATGACACTTTCCTTTACATTTAAATCACAATTTATATCCATTCATGAATGTAACTGGTTTTCAAATTCTTTACCCTATTGTCTTCAATTTTATGATGAATAGCACGGTGAAAAGCAACTCACCAACTATATAGTATCACCAGGAATAAACGTAGCGGAGGAACGAATCAGCAAGCAATACATCCGAGAAATCATTAGCTGAATAAGCTAATTATGGGGGCACTCGCCCAACTCTTCATAACGGTGCATATTAGCTGAATAAGTTAATAAGAGGGCACTAAAAATCATTGGCTGAATAAGCTAATTATGGGGGCACTCGCCCAACTCTTCATAACAGTGCATATTAGCTGAATAAGTTAATAAGAGGGCACTAGAACTCGCCAACCACATAAACTCATCGCGATGGCACTCGCCCATACATCCATAAAAAAATACATACTGACAGTTGGAAAAGCGAAACAAAAACACCGACGCAAGTCGTAATGGAAGGAAGTAAAACAGCAAGGAAAAGTCAATAAACTGTGTTAAAATTGGAACGAATACAGACAGCAACCGTTCGGCCACTCGGCTCACAGACACAGCAAAACACTACAAAGACTCAACACAAAACACCCTAGCTAGAAAGCAATAAGTAAAATTGATCATAATTCTTCAGCAAGCTCTTCAACTATCGCCCACAACCGGGCAATCTCCTCTTTCCAGGTGCGGACCATCTTCTTGTCACTCCTTACTCTCTCCCGATCGAGACTCAGCGCAGCCATTTTGGCAGTTAGTTCTTCCAACCTATCTTTCTTCTGACGAATCTTCATCAAGCTGTACGTCAGACCTTTTTGAAAATCTTCTCTTTCCTGATACATAGCATTCAGCTGGGATTCCACAGGACAAATACGCTCAGAAGCGTCGCTAATATACCTCCGGTAAACGCGTACGTCTTCCTCCAACACCATCAAAGAGTCTTTCACCATCTCCACATCAATGGCAGAATGCTCGAGGGAATTTTCACATTCGGCATCCATTTCTTCGACCGATTCGAAGAAGGGAATGTTTCCTTCAATCAAACCCCTCAACCGCTGCGCCGACCCTAGTAGGCGATGCACTTCAGGAGTCAGAGGAGTAGGAAAATCTTTCAAATCATCTAGAACCTCACAAAATGAAGCAAAAATGCTACTACTTTCCACGGACTCAGAGGAACCTAGCCGGAGAATGGCCTTGAGGGTCTCAGTCAAGCAACTCAAGGACTCCCCCATTGAACGAGGAAATCTCACGGTAGAAGAAGAGTTACAAGACATGAGGAAACTTTAGGAAGGAATACAAGACTCAGATCACGCAATACGTATTTATAACCCTAAGGAACAAAATTTCCCAATAAACAAGGAAACCCTAAAAACGGCACAGGAGAACCATAACCAACAATGTAGAGAAAAAGGGAGTCGCGTGCGTAAACATTACGGTAAGACAATAACAAAAACATCCATGCAATTAGCCCCAAGGGCAATACAATCATTACAATACACAAATCCAAAACACAAATATTAAAGTTACAAGCAACGCACAAACCCAAAATAGAAATGTTAAAGTTACAAGCCTTCAGCAACAACAGAATCGCCAACTATGGCTCGGTAGGAGGGTCAGTTATTTTCCCATCAATTATGACTTTGGTGGGCAGTAGCTCTGCCATTAAGCCCTCATCCAACCCCGGAAACTGTACTTTCACAAGGCTTAAAGCCGCGTCAAAGCCCTCCACATAGAGAGCTGCACCCTCCACCTTCAATTTCTCCACATCCTGTCTGGTCACCTCCAGCTCCTCCTGTGCCGACTTTAGAGACTTCTGCTTCTCCTCTATTGTTGAGTCCAAACTTTGTATTTTTTCCATTTGCTGACGCAGTTCTTCTTTCAACCGGGTAATTTCGTCGCTTTTCTCCTTCTCCAAATTCTTCTTCTCCTCAGCCAAATCCTCCAGATTCTTTTCGTACAGCGCCAACTGTTTGTCAGCCGCCAATAGTTTCCGCTCCAAGTCATCACATTTCCCCAACCTCCCCTCAAATGCTCCCTGCACTTCATCCAGCTTATAAGTGGCCACTCGGTTCAACAGAGTTGACCTTACGTTGGACACAAACAGTAAATTCTGCACCTCTGTCAAGCTCCGATCTTTCCAGCGAGGATCTTTTGGATCAATGGGATAAATGGAATCCAAGAATTTAGCAGCATCAAAAGACTCGGTCCAGGGCGATGATCCACTCGCCTCGGGAAGACTGCCATGACTAGCCCCAGGTGTTGGCGGAAGCGGAGACGAGTCAACTCTTTTCTGCCTTTTAAAAGGAGTTTCCTGGTCGTCGGAACCATCTTTGCCGTCGGGAGAATCTACATTGATAGGACTATCCCGAGTCCTCTTAATCGGAGGTGTCCTGTTTTCTCCAGACTCGGTTATGGATAGCTGAGGGCGGAGGGGTGACTCCGTCACCTGTTGAGTCCTCTGGGCGGTGGCAGCCGCAATATACGCTCTCTAGCGAGCGTCGGTAGCACGGCTCATTTTACCTGCACAAAAATAATAACAATAGTGAGTCAAAAGCTTCGCAACAAGATGATTCTATAGAAGTTTATAATCATGTGACCCTTACGTAGTAAGGTCCGCAGAGTAATGTCATCATCACCAGCACCTATTATCTCACGGGTGGAGATCACCTGGAAGGAGTTCAAGAACGCCACCGTCTCAACTTGAAAGTCAGACAACACATCTTCAGCAAATCCATACACAATGACCAGCTCAGATTGCCAGTACAGAGGAAAGCGCAACCGACCGTCCGAGTCATGCAACCATGAGGGAATATCAGGAGAAGGCCTCACTCGAAAAAAATTGTCCTTAAAATACTTATATGAAGACTGGTACAAGGTAAACCGACTTTTATTGGTTTGAGCAGTTAGGGATACCCATTTCCCTGCCTCTGGCCTCTTCACCTATTAGAAAGAAAAGAACACCCCAATACTAGGTTCGATCCCTAATCCTTGACACAACAGTTCGAACGCCTTTAAAAAAACCCAGCTATTGGGATGCAATTGAACGGGAGCAACATTCACCTCCCTCAAAACCTCGCAAACAAAATCACTGAAGGGAACCGTTACCTTCAATTGTCTAAACAGGTTAGCGTACAGGTAAAAAACTTCTGGTAGACGCCCTCGGGGGTGAGCCAGAACTACCGATTCCCCCTCTCTCACCGGTTCTATGATTACGTCCTCCTCCGATCCAGTGGAAGACACCACAACCTCCGACCGGAATAATGCCACACTTTCATCAGTAGTAAATTCAGATCCGTAATCCTTAGCATCCATTTGATCTGTGGACAAAAGTAAAGGCGGCATTATTTTCAACCCATCGTCACTCTCATCAGATTCACTGCTGGAATCATCGCTCACTTCAGGGATGCACCCAAACAGTATGGTGTAATACTGATCCCAATTCACACTCCCATCCAAACGAGTACAGTGTTTCTTCACCATGCGTTCGTATGACGAATCGCAAAGATGTGATCGAGCATCTTGACCCTCGGGATCAGAAAGATCTCTCAAGATAACCATGGCAAAAGCAGAAAAAATAGGAACGAAGAACAGAGAAAAACAAAAACAGAAGCAAAGAGGGAAATAGAAATTGAAAGAGAGAAGGAATTGTACCTGACTAGAGAATATAAGGGGGAGATCTCAAGCGCAGCAGTAGACAAAGTCACCAACAAAGTAGGAAGGATAAAACTATCGAACGGATACTTATAAGGGAAGGTAGAGTGGAATCCCAAACGATGGGTATTTGAAAAGCCTGCTCTCCCCTTCCCGCGTGACAGCTCGCTCCGGACAGATGTCAACCTATGGGCCAGCTTATGCAATGTTTGAACTTGGGCTTGGTCTTAAGCATTTCATCCTTTTAGGCCAAAGGACTCATGCTTGGGGGGCTGTGGACTGGTCAGAAAACCTTGGGCCATGAAAGACAGAATCCAGCCCACTAAGCCGATACAGGCCCAATCCGGAAGGCACAAACACGTTTTGCACATTCCCGCCAGCAGTCCATGAATGCCACACGACCCCTATCACTCTCCCCCACGACTCCACAACCTCCCACTCTCTTGAAGCACATTGAAAGGAAACCCACGATTAAAAACCAACTGCAGGGAAAAAGAACATATATAAAGAGAGGAGATATAGCCAGAGGAAATCATCTAAAAAAACTATTCTACATTTGTCTCTCATTACCATACGAGAACACAACTCAATCTACAAAAATAGAAAATAAAGAACTCTAAAGAGGGAACAATAACATGTATTGTAGTAACCATTACCATAAGACCTTAAAGCACTAGCGCATAAAAAGTGGCAATAACATGAATTGATACTAGAGATTGAAACCAATATGGCTTTCAAAATTCATTCACAAATCATAAGTACTTTACAACAGCAAATTAGAAGCTACAAAATGAAACAATAGAGTATTTAAAAAAAATTAATGGACAATACACAAATACTCTTACATGTCCGAAGTTATCAATGCTAATTGATGATAATCCAATAACCTGCATGAAAAATGCTCGTCTCATTAGAATACAATCCTTTATAAGTCACATTCAAAGTGACGATCCTAGTTAAAAGCAAGAAAAGTTCCGCATAACCCATGCATGAACCAATAACCCTTTTGGGAGAAACTGAATTTACAATTTAAGGAAAAATCCACAAATACCTTTGATTTATGTAAGAACGTGGAGGCCTATAGGATTAGTTTTAGTTGTTGAAATCAGAAGAGTATTCACAAAGCATTAATAACTTTCTCAAGCCTGTCAAAAATGACATGATTAAGTTTTAAGTTAAGATAAATATTTTTTTTTATAATGTAGTTGAATCCTATATGTTAAAGTTCTCTCACCAGTCCTCATGTGGCATATGCCCAACTCCCTCTATCAATTTAAGTTTGATCTGTTGAGGATTTCCTTTTTGAAACTCCTCTGCCACACACTGTAAAGTACTTGGAAGTCTCTGTTTCATAAAGCATAAAAACAACCAATGTGAACTAGTTAACACTTTTTTGTGGAAATTAAATGAGCCAATATTTATTCTACCAACATATTATACATGCATGGCATCAATCAAAACCAATAAAATATAAATCAATCCCACCATGTGGTATCTTAGAAGACTATATGTATAAATCAATTTCAACAGGCTTTATATAACTAAATTTCTCCAAATCCAACAATGGTATAATTTTATCATCAAAATACTTGTAAGAACTCAAGATGCATTGTTTGGACTTAAAGAACCAAACCCGTACATACTCTAACAAAATCATATATTAAAGCAAGTCAAGCACCTGAATCTGAAAGCACAAACCGGTTTTGATAAGACTTAAACACTAGAGAATTTGAGGGCCTAGTGCAATAGAATGACATTTACCTTCAATTAAAGCTACTAATACAAAATCAAAGAATCTATTAGGCCATTAACTAATAACCTTAACCACTTATAAATGAAGCAACATCTTTCACAAACTCTTGATTGGCTGCAAAATACATTGAAAACACAAACCAAATAAAAACAAAATTAATAATCACAAAATTAATAATAACCAAAACAAAGAATTTTTTGGCAAAGAAAACACAAGAAAACATACTTGAGAATTGAAGAGGCCAAGACAATTAATGTAGAGCACAATAAGAGCAACAACATTAATGCAAAGAAGCAACAATACAATGTTTCAAACACCCACCGGTTCTACTTTAGAAGCCACACTTATCTTATTCTTAAGGAAAAAAATACTTTTGGAACAAGAAAAATCCATATTGGAAAGTTATACCACTCACACTTAATTACATGAATATTCAAAGTGAAAGCATGGACTCATAATACTAGAAAGAAAAGAACATTGTTGATCACATATGGAATAGATTGACATGGTTAAAAACAATTAGAGTTGTTAATAGGAACATCAATCATCGAAACCTAATAATAAGCATACCAATTATGAGCATTGTAATTTCATTTTCATCTTAAGCATAAATTTCTAACCAAATAAAATAGGCAAAAAATAAGTAAAGAATTTGAATATAATTACACAAAATAAACTATGTTCATGTAATTTCTCATTAGCGAAGAGTCTGATAAATGAATAAGCATCATGCCAAATTTCCAATGCTTTGGTATATTTGGATCCTAATGGCTTTTCAGAACAAATATAAACACACTATCTCTACCTTCTCACTCTCGGTCTCCACCAACTTCTCCCAAAACAAATACACCTTAATGTCTATTTCACCAAAGTAACCTATCATGAGAACCTTGACAATTCTCAATCTCCATTTGAGCAAGAATAATTTTCTTTTTCTTCGAAATATGAGTCTCAATGGACTGCATTAACTGTCTTTCTACTAACCAATTGAGGCATAGTAAAAAAAACCTTTAATGGGCAATGGCATCGGCAAATGAATACCCATCCGCCAAAATACATAAAGAAAAGCAAATAGAAATAAAACAGCTCCAAGTGCAGCCCTTTTAGTTCTTAAACCAGTGTTTTAATTTTAAGCATTAAGTAACAATGATAATAAGGTAAAAGAAATAGCAATAAAAGTATATTTAATGTAAGTCGATCTTCCAATTCACCAATCTTGCCCTAACAAAGAAAATAAAAACATATTAATTCAATTGAAAGTTAAATTACTCTTTGGAGAGGATGAGAATGATTTCGAAGATGACCAATTGAAGAAGATTGCTAAAAACCTCCAATCCTAGATCGGTTAAAGTTGTTTGGGAACACTCCACTGCCGTCAGAACTCATGAGGTTTCCAATCGACATAAGATTATGGGTTTGGTCGGAGAGAATCATTGAGAGTTGATAAAGAAACTGAATCCTGAATCGAACTGGTGAGGGAGAAGGACGAAGGGTTCAACGAGAAGGTCGCCAGTTATCTTCTCTTGTGGAACGATTCAATGGGTTTGAAGAATTTTCTTTGATTTGGGAATTTGGGATGAAAGGGTTAATTTATGCGTGTTTCTAAGTTCCACACCAATACGGCAATACATACCTATACCCTCGGTGAAGGGATTTCTGCTGGTAATAGTCCACTTATACCTACGGCTGCTAAAATAGTCACTAAAAACATCTGTTGGTAATTGTAAAATTTATTGTAGTGAACTTAATCTCTTTTCCGTCCCCCAATACATTATTAATGTTAGAACCAAACCAATTTCCATCACCAACATTACCAATTCTCCAAAGATCGCGCCACCACAATGACGCATGTTTGTGACCCGAAGTGACTTCATCCCGCAGAAAATTATCCATCATTGAACCATAACGAAAACATAAGAGTTTATGCCACGGAGCAAGATTCTCATTCAAACATCGCCACTTCCATTTACATAAAAGAGAGTAATTAAACAATTCTAAATTCTATACACCCAATCCTCCGCTATCTTTTGATTGACAAATACATTCCCAACTAACCCAACGCATCTTCCGGGATTAAATACCACCACCCCACAAAAAGGATCTTTGAATACTTACCAACTCTTTTAACACACACCTCGGATCTTTAAAAAAAAAAAACTAAAGTGGTAAGCTAGATAGAACCGAATTGATGAGAGTAACACAACCACCAATAGAAAGATTACGATCATGCCACACACCTAGTCTTTTCTTCGTTGAGTCCAAAATAGGCTGCTACGTGGATTTCCGTCTTGGATTAGCACCGACCGGAATACCAAGGAAACGGAAAGGCAAAGAGTCCACACCACAATGAAGGAAAAAAGATGCAGCGCGAATAAAACTCTCCTCCAAGTTAAGTCCATAAATCTTGCTCTTATGGAAACTAACTTTCAAACCCGACACAAGCTCAAAACTTCTAAGAACCGTTTTAATGGTCCAAAGATTACTCCAAGTCCCTTCTCCTATGAGTATGGTATCATCCGCAAATTGGAGAGTATGAAACAAAATATTGTTGCTATCCTTGTAGCCGACAAAAGAATTACCTTCCACAGTTTTTTTCATTAAACCTGTTAATCCCTTAACCACAATGAGAAACAGAAAAGGTGAAAGTGGATCACTTTGTCACAAACTCTTTCCCACATTAAAATCAGATGTGGGACTACCATTAACCAACACTGACATCGAACTTTGGAACACACAAGCCCGTATCCATTGACGCCAACCAACCGCAAAAGCCATCCTAATCATCATATATTCCAAAAAAAATCTAATTCACAGTATCATAGTCTACAATTTTATTTTTTGGTACATGCCATAGTCTACAATATTATAAAGTGATGTGTTACTATATTATTTGTCGAGTTGTCGTCCTAAACAGCTATGACAAAACTCCAACAAGCATCCACACTTCCAAGACTATTGGTGTTACACACTCACTTATGGTTGTACTGTCTAGTTATTACCTAATTGGTGACATGTTGCTGTCTCAAAAATTAAGCAAATAGATAGATCTATTTGTGAGATGTTATGGCAATCAACTTTATTAGATGATTTGATTTGTTTGCTTTTTTGTTGATAATTGAGTTGTTACAAGAATGTTCAATTTTGAAGCAAAATTAATTATATGTTGAATTAAATGTTAGGAAATCAATACGAATTTGCCTCCAAAGTTCAACCACTTCAAAACATAATTTTTTTTTCTTATAATTTTTTTTTTCATTTCAAGTTTGCTTGATCTGAAAAATGTATTTATTGGATGAGATAACATGGGTTAAAGTTTAAAGTATTATACAAGTTTTGTCTTATATTGTTTGGTGGACAAAAATTTATTTTGTTATTTTAAATAAATTGAACTATAGATAAAAAGTTATACCGTAATTCAATAGAGAAGAAGACTTTCAATTTTTGTCTATTCTCTTGGCTCTCTAATTTGTCCAATCTAAAAAATAATTTTTAAATCAAATACAATACAATTCATATTGTAATTTTATCTTTATCATTTTATTTAAACGAAATTAAATATTTTAAATATTAACTAATTTATCCGTTCTATACATATACTTCACTCTCAAATATGAAATATGTCTCTCGCTCTATTAATATATCATATTAATTAGTCATTGTTTTTGTTAAATGTTTCTTATTTTCCTTCAAAAAAAAGTGTTTCTTATTTGGTCCTATCTTTGTTAAAATTTCTCAATTTAGTCCCTCCAAATGACCAAGTTCAAAAATAATTTACAAAAATAATTACTAATTTGAGATGATATTGATAGAGTCAGAAACCTAAACTAATTTGAGATGATATTGATAAAGTCAGAAACCTAAACTAATTTGAGATATTAATAGAGTAAAAACCTATTTGAAATTAGGTCAAAATTGAGATTTTTTGTGGTTAGTTTAGGACAAAATTGAAATTCTTTTGTTCAAAATTGAAATTTTATGTGGACTTTATAAATTTTTTTTGCCTCACACCTGCTAACCGATATATACGTCATGCCCAAGGACATCTACTTAAGTTCTTACTGTCACATCCATAATATTATTCTGGACTAAAATTGAGTGCAATCACTGATTAGTGACTTTATTGCATTCAGTCAAATTGAGATCGTTCATAGCAAGATCGAATAGTCAAATTTAGAACTCAACTTTATATTTAAAAAATAAACTAAAATTTAAATTTAAAATCATGATCGGACCGTCTATATTTACAAACTACAATGCATTATGCATCGTATTTATTTCTTAATATTTTCAAGTGTTTATAAAAATGTTTATAATTTTTGTTGCTAAAAAAAAGTATATAATCCCGTGATTGGCACGGGTGTACAAACTAATTAATTCATATGCTAACCGTTATTTTCGTGAAACCAAATCTTAATAAATGTAACAATTTTGGTCTTATTTGACTTCTCTACTACTTGCTAATCATTATCATAAGATGATGACGATGTTGGTGATTAGTTAGGGATATAGAGAGGATAAACATAATGTAACACCAGAATGATGTAACATCAATGGCCCAATGATGGCCAACAACTAAGGTTATTTTTTTATGTGTTCAATGGTGCCAGCCAAATGGTCTCTCCCCAATTTTGTGTGGTTTGGATTATGATTAATTATATTGTGAGTCATTTAGGATAAGTGATAAATAATATGTAGCGCATGTTCAATGACAATTACATCAAGGGAAGTCACCATTTTATGCCTCTAGTTTCTGCATCCATATCTTTTTAAAATATCTTTTTAAATTTGATATCATAGTCAAAATTTTGACAAATTTTCGAACATAATATGAAATTAAATAAATTTTATATAATATTGTGTCAAAAAAATCATAATAAATAAACATTGATATCATATAGACATTTTTTTGGCCAAATTGAATTCGAATTTAAACATGCAACAATATATAAAATTGAGAGATAGTTAGGCGTCGCGTGTTTTCGTCCTGTGGTTCGTTTTCTAGCAGTAGGTGACTTTTCTATGTTATGTTTTCGATGGGTGTTTTTTCGTTTCCGATTGGATTTTGTTGTTCTTTTCGATGGTGTTTTCAGTGTTCTTTCAAATGGGGTTTGTGCCATGGTTGATGCATGTCCAGGTTCGGTTGTGTTAGTTTCATGGGATGGGTTCTGTTTTGGTGTTTCAGTGAGGGCATTGAGTTGAGTTGAGTGTATGATAGGTTTTGTACGATATTGTATCCTCTGAATGCTTTTAAATCTATTGAGATTTGCATCATTTTTTTTGAATTACTGATGGTTTTCAAATCTATTGAGATTTGTAAATTTCTTTGTATCTGGTAGACCTCTACCACATTAGTATTGATTGTTAAGAGGCGGTGGAGTGCGAGTTGAGACTTATCTGCCTAGTTTTTTATTCTACCGTTGTCCTATCAACATTTGGCTCATGAATTAGTTGATTTTTAGATTCTAATGGCTGATCACTTTTGATTCGAGATTGGGAATTAGTGTATAGTGGTTTTTTTTGGGTCAAGTTGATGTCTTCCTTGGTAGTCTGGAAGCTGGAGTATCTTACTAAGAATGAGATTAGAAGTGGACCTCTTTTAGATGATATTTATTTTAATATTTATCATTGGTGTTCTGCCTATATACGACGCATTTATTTTGTAGTTTCTCTATTATCTTCCTTTGTTCGTCTTGTGCTAGAGACTGGATTATTAATAATACTATTTTTTCCTCTTAAAAGAAAGACATTCAAGGGAAAAAAAGATAAAAGTGGGTTAGAGCACCACGTGTATGTTTTTCTGATACTCTTTCATCTAATTCTCTTGTATGTTTTTGTTTTTGTTGGTTGTTGACTGATGTTCGTTTTTGAGTTTCTCTCTAGCACACTTTGTGCTAGATAGAACTCTCAATTTTTTAATATATTTTATTTTAATAATTTGTTAAAAAAAAAAACGTTCATTTTAATCTTATAAAATTCTAGAAATTGATCTTCGAATGTTTTGCATTGAAATATCTGATTTAAAAAATCTACACTTAATATTTCTTGTATCCACATACTTCTTCGTTTGCTTTATATTATATACTAGGGAAAAAAGAGAAATGCAATCCAAATCAACATTTCACATCACATGATCACAACATTTCCAATACCCATGATCACATAAGCTATGAAGTGACCTTGCCATCAATTAATTAAACTTCCACCATGCAAAGCAAACATATTTATCCAAAAGTCTCATTTAAATCTTTGAATAAAACAAGACTAATGTTCTCGAATAAAAATAATGGTTCAAAATTAAAAACATTGGCTTTATTTATCCAAGTAGGATGAGTATGTTACGTAACAACATATCGAACCTCAAGCAATATACACTGAATTGTCTCTACCTTATTGGTCCATTGTATCCAGCTAGCGAAGCGTACGTGAAACAGATTCTTTTAATTTTTTAAGATTGATGTAGAAATTATTATTTAATATTAAATTAAATGGTATAAAATATCAATGACTATTTTATAACTATTTAAAAAGATATATTTATCTAGGCTACTTTGACAACAAAAAAAATTAGTCTCTATAAAATTATGTCATTTTAAATTTAGTTTTTATCAAATTTTAATAGTAGTTTTAGTCCTCTATAATATTAAATTTTTTATATATATAATCGCTATTTTGAATCTATTTTACAAAAAAAATAGATAGATATTTTTAGTTCCTCAAAATAGTCCTATAAAATAGTGATTGGACAGTCCATTTGCCCCTTATAAACTAAACAGAATAAAATTTTCAACATAATTTAAATAGGACTTACCGTTTTTTACGATAGTGACGCGACATATTGTGGCCGGTGTAAGCGCTTTTCGCCATCCTAATTTTTGACACTGAGTTTGAGACATAAATTAAAAACTAGTGCCATATGGTCCCATAATTTAGCTTTGAACTATTTACAACTTATCATACAAGGAAAATTATTCATATTTTGGTAAGATATACGTAGTTGTTGGTGTGCAACAAATTAATGTAAAAATGTGACAAAGGTAGGAAGAATCTTAATTTATGAGTCAAGATATTAGTTGAGAACTTAAATTATTTTTGTGTGTGAATGAGGTGAGTGGTGTTGATGGTTGAAAAAGGAAAATATATGCCACTTGTCTAGTTTCATAGTCAAGTAAAGCTGTTTAATCATGGAAACTGGACCAAAACTAAAATAAATGGTACGGTCTACTCCCTCCGTTCCAAAACTATTGTCATTGTTGATTTTTAAAATTTATTTTGACTTTATTTTTTTACTAATGTATAAAGACAAATATTAGCAAATAAGATATTGTTTGATTCGTCTCAATGAATATTTTCATAATATTAAATTTTTATAATTTTTCATCAAAGAAAATTAAAGATATTAATGATTCAAATTATGCATTGATATGCGTAAATACAATAGTTTTGGGACGGAAGTAGTAGTAAATTTCTTTTCATTCTTACAAATAAATTGTCATTCTTAACAAATCCGTCAAATATAGATTTATTATTATTATTATTATTATTATTATTAGTACTTTAATGAAGGCTTAACATTAACAACTATATTAAGAAGAAAATAAAGCTTAATGTTGGTTAAAATTTCAATTTCTTTAACTAATACGTTATAAAGTATGCAAGGGAGTCAATGATATTAGCACTTTAATTAGTTAATAAAAAGTGCATGCAATGAGCCTAATGTGCATTGTCACTATCAAAATTGTCTTTTTATTATACCAACTTTGTTATTTAATCATGCATGGCTAATTGTTTATGTTGTGAAAATAATCTCTCACTCTGATCCATTATCTCTAATATATAATACAAAATACAATTTTGATTTTGTCATATTGCTACAAGTAAACCAAATAAATGCTATTTGATCAAAAGTTTAAGAAGTTGGTGGCAGGGGTGCAGACCTCTAACCCACTTATTTAAATTAAATTAAATAAAAGTCTTCAATGTGAGTTTTAAAACTAGTGCTAATTTTTTGTGTTTATCTTTTTTATAAGGTGATAATTTGTGTACCCTTTCGAAATTTAGGGGTATTTATCTCTAATCACTATAAAATGTTTTAAGCGATATAATTTTTTATAAAATATATCGTTGGATCAAAAGTTTATATCATATAGATTATTTTTGTAAAATTTAAGACAAATTTAAAATTATTTGATATGTTATTGAGATATTAAAGTTTAACGGTGCTTAAGAAATCACAGAAACTGTTAATTTTGATGTGTCTCAATAACATATCAAATAATTTTAGATTTGTGTGAAATTTTACACAAATGATCTATATGATATAAACTTTTAATCTAACGGTGTATTTTATAAAACTTTATATGGTTAAAAATATTTTAAGTGGTTGGAGGTAAATACCTTTAAATCTTGAGGGGCAGACAAGAATATAAACCCTTTTATAAACATAGTTTTTGCATCTAAATTATAGAATATGTGCTTTTTGCGCTACAAGACATCATAAACATTTGAGCTTGTTTTTTTAGAAGCAACTTAGTGCATTTTATTAAGAATTAAAGGATCTATATATGGTAAAGTAAGCATCGATGCCACAGTTAACAAATAAAACTCACACACAACTTACTCCATTTAATATGATCTTGTACGGACAAAAAATAATATAGGCCCACAAATTAATCCTAAAGTACATAATGTCCACGACTAACAACCACCGATGGAGTTTTCCTCATTAGCTTCCCAAACCTTTTTGCTCTTGCCAGGCCATTTATATATTCCCTCGGTCCTTTTTTATAAGATTTTTTTTGACAAAATTGCACTATTCACTTATATTGTTTTGACTGTATTTTTTTAATAATACATAAATGTAAATATTAGCATATAAGATCTTGTTTGATTTGTTTTGATGATTACTTTCAAAATATCAAATTTGTATAATTTTTACCATTAGACAATTAAAGATATTAGTGGTCAAAATTGTACATTAGCGTACATACAGTGGTCAAAAGGAGTCTTATAATTATGGACGGAGGTAGTATACTACAAGCTTTAGTTTAACAAATTTAATAATATATTTTAATTTTTCTTTTGATCAATTATAAAAATAATTTAATAGATTTTTACCTTCTAATATTCTACATCATCATTAAATGCCATACTTTTTAGCCTTTTTCTATTTACATGTACGATATATTACTGATAGGTGCTACACACGGGTCGGTTTGGTTATCTGTGAATTGTTAGAATCAAAGTTTTGTTTAAACTTTAGAGTCATTCATGTTAATTATTAAAAAATAATGTATAATCATAAGAGAAAGCGTATTTGAGTTTGTAAAAGTTACTGGGTATATGATCTTCCAAGCTTAAAATTCTTTATGGACACCTTGAATCTCCTCTGATGAGGATGAAGAGAAAACATGACAAGTCGCTGTTTTCACGTTATTCTACAATTGGGGATCATAACCGCTATAAATAACCTTAGGGTTATTTTCTATTTTCAATATTATAATTTTGCCCCTCATCAAATTAGATATTGACTTATGGTATCTACCTAATAAATTACCTTTCATAATATTTATGTTTTTAGTCATAGACTTATTATTAATTATACCACTGATGTTTTGGCTAATTATATAATATATATCTAGATGTGCTACAAGATGTGTTAACATCTGCAATGTGGGAACCAGATGTGTTACCCTATGTGCCCACATGTGTAACTATGAGAGTTTGTTTTAATTACGCGCTATATCTTTGAGAAGATTTGTTTTGGTTTTATCTCGCCTATTTTGCTGTTCAAGGCGCGCGTCTTGTTTGAACCATAAAGATTAGTTGTAACTCTAATTCTTTCGTAAGAAATAATTGTCCGTTTATGGAATTATTTTATATGGTTCGTTTTTATGCTTATTGGGTCAGAATTATTACAAATAATGTCGTAAAGTCCAAGACAAGTCTAATACTTGTGATATTCAAAGGCTATAAATACGTGTGAAGACAAAACCTAAAAGGACACTTATGTCGTCTTGAAGAATATAGTTTTTAGGGTTTAAGTCTTATTACTTGTGAGCATTTGTCAGTGTCACCTTGATGCATGCATAAGGACTGTGTTTTCGAGTTGTAATCTAAAGCTTTTAAGCAATGAATTATTGTTCACTACTCAAAGCTTTGAAGCACGAGTAGGTGGTTATTTGTTTGGAGAGTGTTCTCTAATCTTTAAAAGTAATTGATAAAGATAACACTGGTATTTGTTGAGTTGCATGAAGTGATATGAGTTTCTCTTACCTATGGGGTACCTAAGTAGAAATATAGCACGGGTATTGACACGTAAGTTGTAAACGAGGAGTTTGCTGAATAGCTTAGGGATAGCATTACACTAGTGGATTTCTTTCTTGCTTGGTATGCCCCCAGATTATGTGTTGTTGCACTGAACTGGGTTAACAAACCTTTTGTGTTGTTTACTGTTTTAGTTCTTTATTTACATTACTTGTTTTACACGCTTGTTAAAACGTTTGGCATAAAAGTGTTGACACATCAAGTAACACATCTTATACTTGTGTACCAGAATTTCAAATACTTTGTTATCATCAAAACTTAAGGACTATGTCAGAACCACTTTTGTTCCAACAACCAAGGTCCTACTTTGCGTTAAAATATGTGATTGATGCATGATCATGAGTTTGTAGAATTTCTTATGTGAAATTGGTGATGGTGTTGAACCTACAAAACCTGATGACATGGTGAGTATACCTCCACACATTGTAATACCTTGGGAAGAAGAACATTCTATAAAAACTCTTATACACCATATTTTTCCTGAATTAGAATGTCATGGATGTGATGCATCATATACGGTAGAAAGAGCCATACTTACACCTAAAATTTAATTATCAATCAATTTCTAAGAGAAGCACATAATTTGATGTCATTTGACGAGATTGAAAGGGATACACATAATTTATATCAACAAGAATTCTTAAACTACCATTGATCAAGGTAGTTTGCCACCACATATTCTAAAATTGAAAAAAGGTGCACCTTTGATGTTGCTGCGGAATCTTGACCCTAGATATGGTATGTGTAACAGAACACGATTATTATGTCGCGGTTTGTTTATGAACATGTTGTATGTTGAAATCCTAACGGGAAACAACGCTGGAAAAAGAAATTTTCTACCTAGAATCAAAGCCAAATCATCAGGCTCATGTCCATCTTTTGTGCTTAGTAGAAAACAATTTTCTGTGAGACTTAATTTTGCGATTACCATAAATAAGTCACAAGGAAAAATCATACCAAAGGTCGGAATCTATCTTCCACGTCATGTATGTTTTAAGCCATGGCCAATTATATGTGACTTTGTCTAGAGGTGGTTCACAAAATTCAACAAAGATACTCATTAAAGATGGTACATAGTGGCGGAGCCAGGAAAAAAAATTCGGGTGGACGGCTAAAATATATTATAATATGATCAATTAGAGTTTTATATATTATTATATCAGAGGTGAATTTTTTAACAATCTCATCGTCTTTAATATAAACATTCGTTAAGCTTTTGAGAAAATCAACTCTCATATGTTACACAACCTTTCTTTTATAATTTTCATCGTTGAAAAGATACGAGAAAAGTCAAAACAAGTCGTAGCACTCGATCAATCAATGAATACAAATTTGATTTATTTGTGTCTAATAATTTTTGACATAATTCACCAATGGTGGACATAGATCCTGAAAGACTATTTTTATTTATTAGCAAAAAATCCAATATATAATAATATGTATATATAGTATACAAAAAATAATACTCCTCCAGTCTTAAATATAATCAACTTTCACTGTTTTAGATACATTAAATATTTAATGTATCTAGCATATATTGTAGGTTAGAAACATTAATTATTCAATGTATCTAAAAAATGAAAGTTGCTTATATTTAAGACCGGAAAAAATAACACATATATTATATAGTGCATATAATACTACTACTAGTATAAACATATATTTGAGTGGGTGGGCTATAACCCACCTTGATCCTAGAGTTCCTCCGCCTCAGTGTACACTACAAAGAGAAGATAGAGAGTTTACAAAAAATATAATTCTTAAAAATATTCTTTTATTACAATCATTGGTATTTATGTTTAGAGATATGATATCACTTACACACATATGCCACAATATTGATTTTATATAATGACTAAAATATTGTCTTATTTTGATAACTATTGTCTTCTTCCAATTTTATATATAGAAAAACAAAGATATTGTGGTATCTTGTAACTACGTCAAGAGCTTAAATGCAAAAAAATAAGATGCAAACTTTTCAATCCAGGTATATTATACTTAAAATTCATTTGACACTTTAATTACATTGTTAGCAATTTTCAAATAACATAATTTTACAATTTTAGTTGGAAGACTTGTGAAGGATGAAGAATTTTTGCATTTTATTTTGTTATGATAATGTTGTTGTTGTTATTTGAGAAATTGGAAGATTCAAAATTTTAATTTCAAAATGTATTGATCTTTATCATTATCATGTAATATGACTCTCTTTTTTAATTCATGGGTATATATTATGTTAATCATATAATAATGCAAGATACTCCGTCTGATAAAATGTCCTCCACATTTCTACTCAATTGTTTCTTACATTTAATTCAACGTTTCTATATTATTTAATTTGTTGTTTTTTAAATACGAAGTATTCGTAAAAACATATATGAAAAAGATGTAGAATAATCTTCAACGTAAATAACGAAATAGAACATGTGTATCACACAGACGGACACATTTAGTTAAATATAAAATTTATATATTTTTTTTGTTTTCACCACCAATTTAATCTTGTTTGGAGGTCATTTCTGACATTAAATTTTCACAAACAGCTTAATTTGATTCAAATATCAATTCTAACATTAAATTTGTTTCGACCCTCATTCTCATTTGTATTAGAGATTCTACAATATTATCCTTGGAAAATATATACGAGAGATTATAAAATATTTTATTACATGAGTTGTCTTTTATTTTTATTTTTTGTGTGGAGATTTTTCTTCCTTCAATTTATATCTATCACAAAAGGATCGAATAAAACCACATTTAAATTAAGAAGCTAGTGCTATTACTTTACATATGTTTGATGAAATGGTTTATTTTATTCCGCTAATATCCGAGACATCATTCAGTCAGTTAATCTAGTTTAAAATAAATTCTAACTCAGAATAATTGTTGAAGTAAAAAAAAAAAAAAACTCAGATTAATTAAGTGTACGTTCTCGTCCTCTTCTAAATCCGCAGTCTTTGTATCAAAAATTCAACATCAATTATTACTAGATCAAACACCGACTAAAGTTTGGTCATAAAATGATTTTAAAAATAAAAGCTCCGGTCTAAAACAAACTATTAATATATTTGCTATTGATTGACTCTTTAACATTAATCATTGAACTGAGAATTAAAGATTATTTGAAGCATCGTAGTAAACCAGATCTTCACGTTTCAATTAAAAAAGTCAGTTATAAAATCAAAGGATAAGACATTGTACATAAAGGCTTTCTAGATGTCCTCTAACGTAAAACTTTGAAGGCTTTTTTTTTCGATTACATTTTATCTTATTTTTTTATTAAAATTTTTTTGAAGGCTTTGATCAATATGAATTTGATAAATTTAATTTGTAATTCTTCTTTCTAAAATATAAGAGAAAATTAGTTAAAAAAAGTTGATATATTTGGTTAAAAAATTGGTTCTGATATATTAACTTTCTTTGACCAATTATCTCTTATATTTTATGATGAAGTAGTATATATTATCGGCGGAAAGGATAATTCTTTTTGGTTGACTAAGTTGGTTTAATGGTTAGAGTGACATAGTTATGGAGTTGAATATAATTATAGAGACGTTATTGGTGTTCAAACCTTTAAAAAAGATGGGTTTAGATCTTCAGCTTCATCGTAAACTAAAAAAAATAGAATTACCACTTGAACCATCTTTTTTAGTTATGGATTTTAAACATGTTTATGTTTATAGCTAACAAAATAAGTGGAATTAATGCAAACCTTTAAATAAAATATGATGTATGTGTCAATTAAACTAAACATACATGATTTAAACATATTTATTTTTTATTATCATGATATTGGTACGAAGTTTTTACTGCCGTAATCGATAGTTAATCTCCGTCGGGAAATATGTAGGACACACACGGTGGGTCATTCCCTCTCATGTGTCAGAAATCAAACCTCTGACTACACACTAAAGCGGACCAAGACCATTACCATTTGGATCAATTTATTGTTGGTGGATTTAAACATAATTTATGAAGTCTATAAGTAGTTTAGAATACAATTACAAAATAATAAATCATAGTTCAAAAAAAGATGTGAATGATTTTTTTTTATCATATAGCGTAGTGATTAGAAAATTACTCATAAAATAAATAAGCAGAGTGTCTAAAAATCAAATAATAATTTCTACATACATATAAAATGATGATATCTCTACTAATTGAGCTACGCTCTTGAATACTATTTAGTTGTTGATAAACACGGTTATGACATCTACGTTTCTTTGATAAGAGCCATATAATCTATACTATTATTATTTAGGATCTCTTTTTCAAAGAAAAATGTACACATGTCATTTCTATATGCACTCTCTTCTCCTATTGTTTTCACATTAAATGCAATATTATTTTGTCATATGGAATCTTTAATTTAATGTAGATTTATGGTCTATTTTTTCTTTGGTAAAATTTGTGGACTATTTTTATTTGTTTTTCATGCAATATTGCAATTCACCTTTAATATGAACCAAAGATCTATTTTTTTATCGATACAAATTATATTTATTTTTTTGGTACAATACAGATTTTAATTTATCATACAATAATATATAATTATTGTTTATTTTTTTCCTTATAAAAAAATATATAGTTTTATATAGCAACAATGTTTAGATCATTTTATATATGTTTTCGGGGCCATTTTTTATCAAATTAAATTTTATTTGTAATAATATTAGAAAAATTAAAAAAAAATTACATTATTTTTTTATATTAAGTATACGGAAAAAAAAACTTTATATGATTTTTGAATTAAAAAAATGATATATAAATATATTTTACTTTGTAACCTAATTAATCTATCAATCAATGAATTCCACATATTGTTATTTTTAGAAACAATAAATTCACCTCCAATTGCCAGTTAATTAAATTAAAAAAAAAATCGTTGCATTATATTATTGTCTATTTAGAAATAATCTTAAATTTAGAAACAAACCAAATTATAGGGAATTTGTTCACCTGTGAATGAATAAACGTAAAAAAAAAAAAATGCAACACAACCCTGACACTATAAATTCAGTGTCAACATGCCATTTGCAAATTTGAATCAATTAATTATCTTTACAATTATCTTTACTTTCTTCCTAATACATATTTTCTTTTTGTTTATTTGTTTATTGTTTATGTTTATATTTATGCTTATACGTACAATGTCAATGATTTATCGTCTTCTCCTTCTTCTTCTTCTTTATTTTCTTTTCTTTATTTTTTTCTAATTCTAATTTCTTATTAATTTTATTTTTTTAATTATTTTTGCAGGAGTTGTTGAACACTTGAATTCTTCCAACACAAATATGCTAAAGGTTGTTCATCATAGACTTTCACAATTTTCCTAATAATGTTATATAATTGTAATTTTTTAATATTTATCGATAAAAATTATGTGTATTTTTTGTTATTTTTATCGATAGATATAGATGTGTATTTCTTTTCTATTAATCTTGCTTTTATCAATTTTTATGATGTTCTTGCACAATTTTTATTTTTTTGTGTTATTGATTCTTTCTCATTCTTCTTTTTATTTATTTATTATTATTTTGTTTGTCGTTTGATCTATTATCTAGATTTACAAAGTTAGAGATCAAAATTTCACACACATAATACAAATGAAGATATATGACTAAGTGACAATGATCAATTTTAGAATACAAAATATTACTCTATGTTTTAATGAGTTTCGATCAATTAATTGTCATATACTATAAAATGTGGTGAAGATAAGAAGATGATATCATGTAAGCAATATTATATTTTGCACATGAAATATGTAATGTGAAGAAAGAAAGAAAGAAGATGACTATAATAAACATAAATTTCTAATTAGTTTTACTCCAACAATTCAATTTTCCATATAATTATTTTTTCTTTGGTCAAGACAATTAGTTTTACTTAGTGTTATATATATAGTGTTATATAATTATTTTCCATATACTTAGTGTTATAATTTTCCATATAATTATTTTCCATATACTTAGTGTTATATATTTACTCCATATTTTGATCATTGATTTCTTTTTAATCCAATCCAAAATTAACCTATAATATTATCTTACATAATATATTTTGCTTTCCTTTCCATATTGAATGATATAGGCGACAATCAAGGATCTGCAACACAAGTGCAGATTTTGTTAATTTTTTCCTAATGATTTTTTCCTTTTATTTTTTAATTCAGTGGTGATTCTTATGAAAAGAAATTACTTCATAACTTTTTGATTATTTCAAAAAAACATAAAATTTTGATAAAACTTCACCAGTAAATGTACTTTATGCTAATTTAGTCACATAATCACTCAATAAATCATTTGTTCACCCACTGTTATTAATTAAAATTCTAACACTTTTTTAACACCTACATGAATGTGAGAGTATTGGTCTAATTAATTTACACCTCTCCAAATATTAAAAGTCTCCTTATTGATTCTCATATTTTTATATATTCTTTTGACAAACATATATATATATTTATGTTTTATGATGTCCCAATTAATGTTTGTCTCCTTCCTCACATAAGAAATATCTCATGACCTGATTTAAAAAACGTCCATTTTCTTATCAAAATAATAAATAAATAAAATTATTTAAAAAGGATATTCGTTCAATGATTTTTTTTAGTTAATGATTTTTTTTTGACACAAAAACAATATATTCGTTCAATCAAATTATAGAGTACAAAAATCAAAATTATTATATATTCAAGATTGCTAAAAATTAAAAAGGATGAATCTGTGAACAAGTTCTCAACATCCGAGTTAATAACATAAAACGGCTTAATGTCTACAAAACTGTCGAAGCCTACCATTGGTATTATAACATTCAAATGTCTAGAATAGTCATGCCTCTAGATCTGCAACGTTGATGATGTTATAGTCAATGAATCTGCAGAGAACTTGAATTGAAGCAAATATGCAAATTTGAAAAAACAAACACCATACAAAGACGGAAAAACACAACAGTACCGCAATAAGACGGGAAATCAAAACAACACTATACTAAGACAAGAAATAAAAAAAAAACTCCACACCAAGAGGAGAGTAAAAAAACACAAGACGAAAAATATGTGAAACATACTTATTTAAATAAAAGGAGTATAAAAAACAATCAATAAGGGTGACTAGGGTCAATTTATAAATGCTAATTAGATTTTCTTTTTTGAGTAAATAAATGCTAGTTAGATGAAATCCAAAGGATATGATAATTAGCTGTTATGTTTTTTTTTTAGTAAGATAATTAGCTGTTGTGTACGATCACAATAATCTACTGAAAATTTTAAAAAATTAGTATAATTTTTGTAAAATAATAATGAATTATCGTAATTCTAACATATCGATTGTGAAACCCACTTGGGTTGGCTTAGTGGTGTTGCTTTGGGTCATTGAAGTGTACTCTTTACAAGGTCTTAGATTCGATTTCTTCTGGTACCAATTTCGATGGGCTAGTACATACAGAGCAAAAACTCTGGCTTTAAATGGGATCCATGCAAATGGACTGTAGGATTAGTCCCCTCGAATTACTCGGTCTTTAGGCCAGATACCGAATTTTAAAATAAAAAAACATATTGATTGTGATATTAAAAAACATGCTTGATTGCTCGAGTCTTGAATATAATTGATATTGCTTTTAAAAATAATTTTAGTTTGAAGTTAGAGTTTATAATTTGTTGTTTTCGGATTCAAAATCCGTTCAAAATAAAAATAATTTACCACCAAAGTTATTACTGGTTGAGTCGCAGACTAAGTCGTTTTCTTTAAGACGTTTCGGGGTACTGCCAAATTGTGCAAGCAGTCGAAATATACCACGACGCCTCCAGGATAAAACAACCCAATTTTAAACTGATACCGAATAACTACTGCACTGAAGATATCTGTCGAGAATTAAACCCTCAATATGGTATAAAGACCATTCGTGTTTGGTATACGAACCAATCTTATAATGATATAAAAATCATTCCAATATGATACTATGACCATTCTCATATGGTATCAGAATCATATGCCATTCTCAAAATTCAAGGAATATAGTACTAAACCCATTCTCAAAATTGAAGGAACTATGGTACTAAGACCATTCTTGATTTAAAAGAATTGTAATACTTTAATCATTCTTAAACAAAATAATATTAGTCACAATACTAATATCTCATAATACATAAAAAATATCAGTTTTTTCTAAATAAATAGGAACAAAAAACTAGCACAAATATATACTTAATTTGCACTAGCCAAATGAAGAAATCAATTATAGTGGTTCATGATAATTCTCTAATATGAAATTATCCACTCAATCTCAAATAGTTAAACATAATCTTATCAATTTCAAAACCACTTAAAAAACTATTACGATAAAGAATTCAAAGTTTCAAAAATCATGTCATCACTTGAATAAGATATAAACCACAATAATATAATTTTCAGAAGCTAGATGTGTGTTGGCTAAATTGAACAACCAACCAAAGTATGTATCATTAGTTTGTGTTTAAGAAGTGAAACATATTTGCAAATTGCATTATAGAAAAACACCCACCGGTTTTCTCACAAACCCACATGTATAAGGGTAATGCAAAACTCAATCTTCAGGCTAGCTTTTGTGGTTTAGTATAGACCTCATAAATTCTAATATGGTATTAGAGTCTATCCTAGATCAATTTGTTGTTTGTTATGGAGATCTTCCATATTTGAGCCACCCGTTATTAAAATTGTTGATTTTCACGTTCCACCTTGTTCATTCCTAGCTGGACATGAGGGGTGTGTTAGAAATCATACATTGACTAGATATATGACATAGATAACCTTTATAAGGATAGTGCAAACCTCAACTTTCAAGCTACGTACCTTTTGTGGTTGAGTATAGATCTCTCAAATTTTAATAGTTATGTAATTTGGAATTTACTAGTATTGTTATACAACTAGATTGCAAGCTAGTTGTCGACGACATCATAGGAAAATTCAATGTACGTTCCGAGTTTGGAGCTATTATGCATACTTGTATAGCTTGTTTGCATTTATTACCAAACTTTATGATAAATTTTATTAGGAGAGAATCCAACAATATTGCTCACATGATGAATGAAATGAGTTAAGTTCGAAAAAAAGTTAAAGGTAGGCAATGGTTATAACATGGACCTCATTGTAACATAGTGTACCACCTTCAGCAAATTATTCTCCCAAATTTGAGAAAGTCCTCTGCCACCGGACTTTGAAAACACCACACCCGCCGTGTCATTCCCGTTAGCATCACCTCCATCCATATCAAGTAAGTCACATCTTGAGGGATACCATAAAGGGTACTCTTTCTTCCTTTCACTCTTTGTTTAATGTTATGTTAGTTTTCTTAGATAAACAATCAATTTCACTCAATTTTTAGTATATTATGAAACATGAATTAAAGTATTATTTTTTATGCATAATTCACATTCACATCTATTTCTTAACTTTTACCTTATATCTCTCCCTTGCAGGGATATTGATTTTGCTCCTCATTTTTTGTGGGTATATTGTGTGAGGGTGCACTATAATATATCGTGCACCAGTGACCACATTTACATGTTTTTTTTGTATAGAGACCACATTTACATGTAATCCTTAATATCTTTTGACTTTCTTAAAAATTAATTTATTCTCTTGAGTGGATTTAGATCACCTATAACATACTCCCTCCGTCTTTAACTATAAGACTTTTTTTGACCACAACACGTACGCCAATGTACAATTTTGATCGCTAATATATTTAATTATCTAGCAGTAAAAATTATAAAAATTTGATATTTTGAAAATACTCATCAAAACAAATCAAACAAGATTCTATAAGTTAATATTTACATCTATATATTATTAAAAAAATACGGTCAAAACATAATAGATGAATATTAAATCTAGTCAAAAGGGGTCTTATATTAAGGGACGGAGGGAGTATTAGGGTTTGAATTTTGTGCAGTCACTCAGTTAGTGATTTTTATTTGTCTAATTGAGTTAAGATGAATTAGAATTTAAAATTTAATTTTATGAATTTAAAAGATATTTTTATTTAAAATATTTTTATTTAAAATCATCTAATAATTAATAATGGATATATTACGTCAAAAAAAATTCTAAAAGATATATAATAAAAACAAATCTAATGAGTAAAAAATCTAAATTTTTTTGTTATCAAAAAAGTAAAAATCTAAATTTTTAATATTTTAACAAAGATAATTTAGAATTTGAATAAAAAAGTAAAGATAATTTTATTAATATAATAAAATTCTCACTTCACCTCCTTAAAAATTTCTCTTCTTATCTCCCTAAATGGTGTGGCCGATCAAATAATCTCTATTGCCAATGTACCGTACAACCGGAGAGATGCTTATTATCCATATTTTTTTTATTGTCCACAAATGCCACTTGCGATTTAAGTAAACCGTATCTCTACCCATTTGCACTCTCTCCAAAGCAAGAACAATATTTTGGTCCTTATTGTATATTTTATTCTAAGGGGTCTACAAATGACTTCACATATTCAATACTTGAACATTTTTTTATTCTATTAACAAACTACTCCACTCTCATAACTGTTCTTACATGTAGAAGTTAAACTCATCTTTGATCAAATACTATGTGAAAATAAAACTTTTCTTAGACATTCTTAAAATTTAAGAAACATGCAATGTGTAGTAGTTACGTGTGAAGAAAAAAAAATGTGACATGGGTCCCATACATTACTCTTTCTTCTTCCTATCTTTCTCAAAATCTATATAAAGCACTTGCATTTTTATTTCAACTCACCCATCAAACCAAAACATCTCACCTTATAACAAAAAAGTATAAAGTGATTGAATAATCTGTCCATAAACAAAAACCACAACCCTTTTTTTCTTCATCCTTGAATTTTCTTTTTCATGTTTTAATCTATAAGACATCATTGTTGGTTTGAGAAAGTTTTAAGAGTTTTGTTAATGGAGAGTTTAAGAGTACTATTATTGTTTTTGTGTTTGTGTGTTTGTTCTATCACAGCTTCTGTGACTTATGATCGTAAAGCTATTGTGATTGATGGAAAAAGAAGAATTTTGATTTCTGGTTCTATCCACTATCCTAGAAGCACACCTCAGGTACACTCATTCATCTTGGTACATCAAATTTTTTTTTTTTAATCTTTCATGCCACGAAGTTATGAATAACGAGCTCTCAGGTAGGTTCGAGTCTTGTGAATAGAAAAAATTAGTTTTTTTCATATTAATATTAATGGTCTAGACAAAAATAAAATCTGATAAAAAATTATTCGTTAATGCAGATGTGGCCGGATTTAATTCAAAAGGCGAAAGATGGAGGTGTTGATGTTATTGAAACATATGTATTTTGGAATGGACATGAACCTTCACCAGGAAAAGTAATGAATTTTAATGATATTTATTATTTTTTTATGAGGGTGTTTTTTATTTTTTGTTATTTTCACTAATTTAAGTTTTATATAATGTTGAATTTTTTTCAGTATTACTTTGAAGATAGATTTGATTTAGTTAAGTTTATCAAAGTGGTCCAACAAGCAGGACTTTATGTTAACTTACGTATTGGTCCTTATGTCTGTGCTGAATGGAATTTTGGGTAATGATTTTAATAATTTTCATTAGAATAGAAAAAAATTGATTATTAGTTAAGTTCTTAGAATTAGAAATTACTCAAAGATAACATGTTCTGTTTTTGTATACAGAGGATTCCCTGTTTGGCTAAAGTATGTTCCAGGTGTTGCTTTCAGAACAGACAATGGGCCGTTCAAGGTTGGAACTTTTTCTACTTGGAACTTAATTGATTAATTAATTGTTAATTAATTAATTAGTTAAATTCAATTATTTGATAATTATTGGTTGGTTACAACTTACAAATATTTAATTGATTTTCTAACTAACCGTCCAAACTTTTTGTCATTATGTTTGTTAGGTGGCTATGCAAAAATTCACTGCTAAGATTGTCAGTCTTATGAAAGCTGAGAGCTTGTTTCAAAACCAAGGTGGTCCAATAATTTTATCTCAGGTAAATAAAATTAAAAAAATTATATTTAAATATTTTCCCTAATTTGTACTTAGGGTAACAATTTTTTTGGTAAATTATTTTTTACTTCAATGATTTTGAAACATTATTTTTACTATAAAGTTTATGCAGTAAGATATCTATAATAAACTGAGAGGTAGGTAAAGTCTGGTTAACAAATCTTGTACATAGAACTCAGTTGATATCTACAAGAAGATTGATATGTAGGTGTCTGAGTTTGAATTTTGTACTCAGGATTTCCTACTTTTTCACACTTACCGTGTTAGTTAAGTCACGAGGCTACTTGTTTGAAACAAAAAGTCTTATCAACGATTATTCCAGTCAGGATTTGAACTCGAATTATTCCGAATGATTTGTTTTTTATTTAAACTCGTTAAACACTTGAGCCACACTGTTTAGATTTATGAAAATCTGAAATCCAATTTGAATTGTACACAGATTGAGAATGAGTATGGACCAGTGGAATGGGAAATTGGTGCTCCTGGAAAAGCATACACCAAATGGTTTTCTGAAATGGCTGTTGGTCTAGATACTGGTGTACCATGGGTTATGTGTAAGCAAGAAGATGCTCCTGATCCTATTGTAAGCTATTCCTCTCTTTTATGAATTTGATAAACTTTTATTTTTTGTGTGTTGTGTAGCTTTGGAGTTGTCTTTTTCATTATTAAATTCTTATCCTTATCTTGTTCCTTAAAATTTATGTGATCCATTTAGTTTTGGTGTTTATGACAGTGTTATACTTATTTTGGTTTTGTTAAGGTTGTGACTTTTACTATGCCATGATATTTGATGTATTTCCATAAGTTAATTTCACTTTTTTTCCTTATTGAATAAAGTGCTTTTAGGTTTACTTCATTACTTCAATTATCTTCTACACTTTTCTTTTCCACCTACGATGTTTTAATTTCAATTCAACTTTTTATAAAGGGAAATTTTTGTTGATTCTTTTGTCTTGCATCTTTTTCTATATGTTGAGTATTACTCGGGGCATGTTTGGTACTACAATAGGTATATCAGAATCATGGTGATTCATTGTAATTTCGCATAAATTATAATTTGTAGTTTTTACAAAATTACAGTGAGTGACTGTGATACTGACAAACTCACCATGATATCTAAATGTTTGTGTGGTTGCAAGTCTAGGGGGTGCAGGGAGGGGGAGGTGAATCACCTTATGATACAGGAGTAATGTTGTAATCTGAGTTATAGCATTTAAATACAGATTTGTACATGTTAGATCCTACGCGTGAAATCATAGAAAGGATTGCAGTTGAGGACATGCGTGAAATTGGCCGAACTAAGTTACCAAACATCGTGTGTTCATTGTTTGCATTTTTCCGCATACACTTTTGAACTGAAGTTACAGTTCTAATTTCCAATACTATCTAACCTATATTTACTGAGTTTGTTTTGTAGATCGATACCTGCAATGGATATTACTGCGAAAACTTCTTCCCCAACAAGAACTACAAACCAAAAATGTGGACCGAAAATTGGTCTGGCTGGTATGTTATGTCATACAAATGCTACATTTAAGTTTGAAAAATATTTCATGTAAGGTCCTATATTTAGTTTTCTGTTTCTTGTGTTTTAGGTACACTGATTTTGGTAGTGCTGTCCCTTATAGACCAGCAGAAGACTTAGCATTTTCAGTTGCCAGATTCATACAAAATCGCGGCTCATATGTTAACTACTATATGGTATTTTTATGTTCTCACGTTCTATGTCATACAAGTTATGTTATAGAAACTCAAGGTTCAAGTCCTAATAAAAGAGAAAACTAACATTATAATATACTAACAATTAACATTACCTATCATAAAAGTTTATGTTATAGAAACTTTGATTTGATTCTAATAATAAAATCTTATAATTGTGTCCAGTACCATGGAGGAACTAATTTTGGAAGAACATCTAGTGGACTTTTCATTGCCACAAGTTATGACTATGATGCTCCTATTGATGAATTTGGTATGCAGTAATAAGGTTGAAATTGTTTACACAATTTGAATGATGAAAATTATACACATTGATGTTTGTTCATCTCTGCCATTATATCAGGACTTACAAATGAACCAAAATGGACACATTTAAGAGATTTACATAAAGCAATAAAACAATGCGAGTCGGCTTTAGTTTCTGTCGATCCGACGGTGTCATGGCCGGGGAAAAACCTTGAGGTTAGTAAATTACGTGATGTACAGTTCGTTATAAAAGGCGCAAAATTAATATTGTCGTTAGAATTAAACATGTGTAGAATGTATATATAGAAATATGTATAGAATGTGTAGATGATTCCTATGCTTTTTAGAATAGATGATTTCTAAGCTTGTTAGATTACATGATTCCTAGGCTCACAAATTAGGGAAATGCTACGGTACAACGAAGAAATTATCATGTACTGGTACACTTAACATATTGATCAATAACTATTTGACATGTGTCATATTATATTATTAATATATAAAATATCAATGATGACTTGGATAAAATGTAAATTTTTATTGGTTAAGTACCAATACAATGGATTTTAACAAAAGTACCATAAAATTTCCCCACAAATTATTTATGTATTCTCGTTATATCATTTATCATTTATCTTTCATTTGTAATAAATTGGTCTTTTATTTTTTTTTCAGTTTTAAAAATTGGTCTCTTATTATTTTTTTTTGTAACAAATTGGTCTTTTATCTTTTTAATTTGTAACAAATAATATAAGATTAATGATTAATTTGTTACAAATAAAAAAAAATATAAAGGATCAATTTATTACAAATAAAAAATAAAAGATTAATTTGTTATAAATAAAAAAAATAAAGACCGATGATGTAGTCCTAAACCCTATTTTATCTTTCTTTTGTTCTCTTTCACTTGGTTTATGGCTGCTTTGTTATTTTTGACTGAAATCAAAATGGGTAGGATCGTTTATTGGGCCAGATTGGTTTGGGTGAGAAGTGATTAGGATTAAAATTAGGTTTAAGTGTTGATTAGGGTTAACTAACATACTTAAATACTCCAAATATGTATTTCTTCCCAAACATTGTATCCTCTAACTGCGCCGCTACCTGCTTTCCATTGCAGCAGAGTGCCTCTATTAACATCTATGCTCCAACTCATTGATTTTTTAACTTCTTCCACTTTTTTTTTAACTCTTTCTTCTTTGATTCCGGAACCAACTTCATCTTCTCTTCAACAGATTCACATCCATACCCATACCCATATTGTAAAAATCAAAACTTTCACACAAATTAAAATGACCCATATCATCACTACTTTCCCCCTTTTCAAAGTCTCTAGTCCAAGAAGGAAGATTTTGCTCCGAAACCGGAACAGGTTGTTACTGATAAAGAATCATGCGAAAAGCAAGAATTTGAAAAAGGGGTAGTAGTGATGAAATGGGTCATTTTGTTTTGATTTTTTACAATATGGGTATTGATGTGAATCTGTTGAAGAGGGGAATGGGAATTGGTTGAGGAATCAAAAAGAAAAAGTTGAAAAGAAAAAAAAAAGTGGAAAAAGTTAAGAATTTATTAGTTGGAAGTGTTTAACAAGAGAGCTGAGTTAGTTCAAAAACATGGTGCGTTGATTTTGGATGCATATCGTAAATCTTTTTAACATGCAGGTATTGTTGAGATGAAGACAGACAAGTGTAGAATTAAAAAGATCTATGATATGCATCCAAAATCAACGAGCCATGTTCTTGAGGAGGAGTGTTAGAATTAAACATGTTTAGAATGTGTATATAGAAACATGTGTAGATGATTCCTATGTTTTCTAGAATAGATGATTCCTATGCTTGATAGATTAGATGATTTATAGGCTTTCAAACTATTCATTGTATCCTCATTATAAATATGTTTTATGTAATCTTAATGTACACACGCAAAGTTTACATATTTCAATAATTGTATTGAAGAGTCGTTTGATTTCTTTTGTTAATGTAATTGTAGGTACATGTTTACAAGACAAGCTTTGGCGCTTGTGCTGCATTCCTTGCAAATTACAACACCGGAACATGGGCTAAAGTTGCATTTGGCAATGGCCAATATGACCTACCGCCTTGGTCTATTAGCATTCTTCCTGACTGCAAAACCGAGGTTTATAACACCGCAAAGGTAACACAATACTACTGGTTTTATGTCATAAGTTTTTCATTTTATTTGTTTACAATGTCAAGGTTTTTCGAAGTGTGAACATTCGCAAACATTTATAAATTTTATCCAGGTACGTGCACCAAGGTACCATAGAAAGATGACTCCAGTAAACAGCGCATTTGCTTGGCAGTCGTACAACGAACAACCTGCTGCCTCTAGTGCAGGTGATTCCTTCACAGCAAATACACTTTTCGAGCAAGTTAATGTGACTCGAGATTGGTCAGATTATTTGTGGTATTTGACAGAGTAAGAATCTTTCAACTTTTCAAACTTAAAGACAATTAAGTAATTGGAATGCTAATCTCTTGAGTATTTATTGATCCTTAATTTTTTTGTCCTTTTTTAGTGTCAACATTAGTCCTAATGAAGCTTTTCTAAAGAATGGCCAATCTCCTGTTCTTACTGCATTGTCAGCCGGACATGTTCTACATGTTTTTGTTAATGGTCAATTTTCAGGTGAGCACGCACGCCCCTATTGCTTATCACTTTGTACGAAATGAAATTTTTTACAAACTACGCTGTAAGAACAAAAACTTGTTTCATTCACTGTATCTCATGTATTTTGCCAATTCCAGAGATAACATGTTATAAAAATGCACGACATTAGTACTCATGTGTTTCGTTAAAAAATTTATCGTTCTTCTAACTAGAAAGCTCTCTTTACATACCAATCTTTTGTTTGAATGTAGGAACTGCATATGGATCATTGGAGAATCCTAAATTAACATTTAGTAGTGGTGTGAAGTTGAGGGTTGGCAATAACAAAATTTCTCTACTTAGTGTTGCCGTTGGTCTCTCGGTTAGTTGTAAACTCTTTTCTAATGTCTATGTTTTCTGTGACAATTTCAATTTGCTAATAAAAAAACAAATGTTTTTAATCATTTTCTTTGTTCAAATTAATTCCAGAATGTTGGCTTGCACTATGAAACATGGAATGTTGGGGTGTTAGGACCAGTGACATTGAAGGGTCTAAACGAGGGGACGAGAGATTTGTCTCGACAAAAATGGTCTTACAAGGTTTGTGATGTTGTATATGACACATCTCTGCAATTCTTTGATAGATAGGAATGCACAATATTGTTGAATATCGAAAAATGTGGTTCAAATTAACCATACTCTATTAATTATTTTATGTGTTTTTTCCTGTGAAGAACAAACACATACACAGATAAAAATTAAAAAAAATGATATAATTCAATGTAATCATAAGCGTCGGTGTCACGGTCGTCGTGTCTGCATTTCATAGGCTTTTGCTATCATATTTAAAGGCACAAAAGTAAATTTTATGTTATTGGGCAGGTTGGACTGAATGGGGAAAACCAAAACATTCATTCTGGGAGTTCCTCTGTTAGATGGACACAAGGGTTATCATTGTCTAAAAGACAACCTTTGACATGGTACAAGGTAATAATGACTTTTCTACAAATGTTGCAATTTTTTTAATGTTACGCATAAAAATTTAATTTATATACACCGACAGTGTAATAGTTTTTTTCTCATACATTCAATCAAATCATGCTATGAAGATATTTGTGGAGATATTTTAGGATCTTACTTATAAAAGTGGCATTATCGTGTAATTTGATTTGATGCATGTGTAAAAAAAAATTACATGGTTTGTACATAACATTTAAACTCTACGCATGTTTACCTGCATCTACATAAATTCTGAGTCTTTTTGTGTTTCAATGATGTTAGACGACTTTCAGCGCACCAGCTGGAAACGATCCATTAGCACTAGATATGAGTACAATGGGAAAGGGTGAAATATGGGTAAATGGTCAGAGCATTGGTCGTCATTGGCCTGGATATATAGCACGTGGTAATTGTGGGGGTTGTAATTATGCTGGAACATTTACTGATAAGAAATGCCGAACAAGTTGTGGACAACCTACTCAGAAATGGTAAGAATACATTCAATTTACCTTACAACAATCGCGTAAGTACTTTGAGATCATGAGATCCTATTTTTGTCTTTTGACAGGTATCATATTCCTCGCTCGTGGCTGAACCCAAGTGGAAACTCCTTAGTTGTGTTGGAAGAATGGGGAGGTGACCCTACCGGAATTTCATTGGTGAAACGAACTTGAAGTGTGCTCATTTGATTTTATCGAAAAAGGTATTGCAACCATGGTTTTAAAAATTGTTCCACGTCCACGATTGTGGCTGTGTGATGTCAATATTTTGAGGATTGCGATAATTGCGACACAATCGTGCTTATTATCATTGTGATCTTTTTGCAGAACTTAGACTGGCAAGCAAAAATTGTTTAGCGATTCATCTTTAGGAACATCAAAGAAGCTCACAGATAAGTCCCTATGCAACTAGGATCCTCTGATGCAGCAAAGTATCAAATAAATGTGATTCGGATCTTATAATAAGATTCAGTATATAAATTGTTTCAAGTTCAACATTGATGCTCAATAGTTCAATTTTACACCAAAAATAAAATATATATTTATATATATACACAAGAGTTATTTGATGCAAAGAAGCTGTATAGTGTATACTGTACATAGCCAAATTTGGATATTGTTTCATGTATTAAAGGGCTTGTTACAATGACTATTGAGCCCATCATACACAGAATCATAAAAATATGAGATTTAGACACAAAATGTGTCATTGTTACTACTGTTACACATTTTTCCAGAAATAAATTTGTTTGTTTTTACATTGGAGTTTATGTGATGAATAAATTGAAAGTGATAAAAGTTAATGGCTTTTGAAATGTTTTTTTTTATTTTTAATTTCATTCAATTTTTGTTATTTGCTCTAGAAATTAATTTACATACACTATCGGTGTAAAGTTATTTTGCACATTCATTTAATAATATATTTTGTTTTTTTATAAATCATTTAATAATATGTTGTCATATCATATATTGTGTTTAAAAATACATAATATGTCACATTCGTTAAATGATGTAGTAACGCATTATTGGATGTACGTATAAAATAATTTACACCAGTTTATAGCAATTAAACTCTTTGTTCTATATTTCTACTAGATATTAAATTTTGCTTATAAGAAAATAGGGATGTCAATTTGTATCTTTTAACGGATTATCTGTATGGAGATTTGAAGTGACGGATATTTTTCCCCGCGGGGACGGGTATAGAGGGAAAAATCCCCTGTGGGTAATTCGCGTCAGTGATCAGGGACGGGAATACGTTTGGGGGGCTGGGCGAGGAACAAGAAAACAGCATATGCACATTCCCCGCCCCATTGACATTTATGTAAGAAAAGGTATATATGAATTAATAAATCTTGCTTAAAGATTTATAAGAATAAGATCCTCTCTTTTTTCTTTATTTTTTTTAATAATGTGAATAAGATTCTCTCTCAAAATAATCATTTTTTTGGAGTATAAGATAAGATATAATATTATATGAGAGAATCCAAAATTTGATTTTTATGGACCACTTTGGTTCACATATGAAAGGAAGCAAATTAAAGGAAGTTTTGAAAACTAGGCATAGGCATTAGAACTTCAATACTTCATTTAGCAATTTGATGTTGAAATGATGATTTGATAAGTTTGATCAAGAAACCGATTGTCCAACCAAGCTTGCTAAGGAAAATATCTGAAGAGAGACATTTCAATATAATGACACCAAACTAGATAAGCTCACAATAGTTTTTCACTACAAACATGCAAATGAAAAATTATGATTACTATTTAATAGGAATAAACAATAAGGATTTGAAATAAAATAAAATAAAAACATTAAAAGGGTTTGTCATATTTCATAATCTATCAAAGACTCTAAAAAAGATATTAGTTACTCATGATGAACTCGAGTAAAAAGAACCACGCTTTTGAACACCACACTCTTACTCTAGCTTTAAGGCATTCAAAAAATGATTTAAAGGTTTTCAAGATAGCTCTACCTCTCAAAAGGGAAAAAATTAAGATACTTAAGGTTTTCCAGATTTTAAAGTATGAACAAATCTCATTTGTATTTAAAAAAAAAATTGGTAAGATTAACAGAGTAAATATAATTGGGAGGAAAGGGCGGAAAATAAAGCGTAAAAATAAAATATTACGTAATTTGTAAGAGTGAGGGTAGCATTATAAGATCGAGTGGAAGAGAAAATTTTCGTTTTTGTGAGATATCATCTTGGTTCACTGGTGGAAGGCCCAATTTAATAGCAAGTTGCAAGCAGTCCATTAGAGAAACAGGATAAAGCACAAATGAATGGATTAGTGAATCAATCGATTATTAAGAAAACAAAGTAACTACCCCCACCCCCTACACACATACCTATGGAAATAAAAAAGATCTCTTTCTAATGTTTTAATGGATTAGTAAGTATGTGAATAAATTTTAACAATAAAAAGTAAATGGAATTAAAAATTGAAAATGCATAAAATATTTCAAACACAAAATAATACTGTCATATTCCCATATCACTGCCGTCATTTCATTCCCGCATAAATTTTGATACTTTTTATTTGAGAAAAAAAAAGAGTAAAAAGTCAAAATTGAGTTGTTTAAATAATTTGAATTTTTTAAACAAAGTCAAAAGGAAATTACTTAGGGTCTGTTTGACAAAAATAGCGAATGGCTTATAAGCTAGCTAATAGCTTTTAGTTTATAGCTGATCGCTGATAGCTTATAGCTTATAGCTGATGGCTGATAGCTGATGACTGATGGCTGATAAACTAATTGAAGTATTTGGTAAAATTAGCGGTTCAACTTAAAATGACATTGTTGATTATAAATCTTTTGTAAAAAAAATTATAATTATATCTATAATTAAATTAATATTTAAGATAGTTAAAATTTAGTAATTTAAATTTATTAATTTAATATACTTTTTATATATTAATTATTTTATTTTTTGAATTTTTTTTACTTTTTATTTCAGAATTATATATTGTAAAATAAATTAATAATAGTTTTTTTATAATAGGTACATAAGTGATAAATTAAAATTGTAAAATAAGGTGATAAATTAAATGAAATAAAAATGGTTTAATATAGGTATACAGAGTGAGACATTGAGACTAGCCATATACCACACGTAAAAAAAAAATACCATACGTGAAAAAAAAATACACAATGTAGTCAACAAAAAATTAAAAAGATTAGACGGAAAAAAGAAATGGAGCGGCAACATTAATTACAAGTGCATACTATATGTTTTAAATATAATAAACTAAGGGTAAAATGGGATTTTAAATGAAATATTAAGGGTAAAAGAGGAAGAAAATATGATAAGCTACAAGCTATAAGCTAAAACGCTATATAGAATAACGTTTGAAAAATAAGTTAAAAGCTAGTAAAATAAGCTATAAGCTAATGTTAAAAATGTTTTACCAAACAGAGTTTATTTTATACAAACGAGCTTATAAGCTATAAGCTATAAGCTCATTTTTGTACTTGCCAAACAGACCCTTCGTATAAATGATTATGGTTTGACACGCTTGACAAAAGACTTAAACTACTTGATACAAGATCTTACCCAAACCAAAAGAAAGAGAAAATTACTTCCTTAGAAAAATAAACAAATCAATGTAACTTAAGAGTTTGTTTAAAGGTACTTAAGTTAAAATTTGATATTTTGTCAGAAAAGTTAAAAATTAATATAATTATAATAATTTTGGTACAAGCGAGTGAAGTTTAGGGACAAGTTCAACATGGATTCTAGTGTTTCCATTATCCACCTCACCCTGTCTTTTGAAATTGGTCCTTTTTAAAATTCATCTTACATTCCAAAATTCATCATCACCATCATACTTTCATTTCCTAAAAATATATATAATTACTTGTTTGTTTTTGTATAATATCCTAAAAATACTTGGCATAAATTATTCATCATTAAAATTGGTAGATACTTTGCATCATGACATGGTTATATATTAAGTTCAAATGGTTAATCAGTTTCACCAAAATACAAATTATTAAGAGAATTTAAGTTTAATTCCTGAATAGAACGATTCTTAAACATACTTACTTACTTCATGGCACAGTAGACGACTAAGATCTTCTTCTACTTAGAAGGACAGTCATATGAACAAAAAAACACATGGTTAGTCATTTTAGGACACAGGGAGCATTAGTTATTGAATCTCAACTCACTAACTACATTAATTTTTTTGTAATAAGGATACTTTAATAAATAAAGTATTTTTTATATATAAAATTAACATACATGATTTTTATAAAAAAAATATGTTAACTATCTTAACTAAATTTAATATACAATAACTAAGTAATTCATTCTTTCAAAAAAAAAAAACTAAGTAATTGAAATCAAATGATTAATGAATTCTCTAAAATAAAAAAGAAGGTTTAAATAATAATTTCCATAAAAAATATAGTCTCTAAAAGATCAATTTTTTTAGTTTTGGTCCCTGACGTCAAACTTTGTTAAAAAGCGCATATACGACAAACGAAGGCTGATGTGGCAAACGAGAATGATGTGTCAAAGATTATGCCCGATCTTCCACTTAGAGGGGTTAAATCCAAAAATAAAATTATAGAGAGGAATCAAATCAAAGGAAAAAAAAACAAAATTGAACCTAAAAACATATTTTCTTCTTCTTTCTCTAAACCTATAAATTAACTCATATTTCTCTAAACCAAGAAATATGTGTTAAAGGTACTAAAACAATATTTATTTCTTGTTTTGATATTGAGACTATAAGGATTCTCTTTCAACCTATAAATCAAACATGTTCTTCTCCATTTTCATAATTTCTATCTCTATTTTCTTCTTTTTCAACAATACTAGATTCAACATATATAAGCCATTTTATTATTGACAAATTCAATATAAACTTATATTTTCCCTAGCTTCCATTTGAATTCTCCAATTTTTCAACATAAATCGAGAACAATTTGATTTAAATGGAGAAAAAGAAACAAATCAGAGAGAGAGATTTACGCGTAAAACAAAGTAAAAAGTAATGAAGAAATGATATATTCATAGATTGGTCTTGTTCCGGTTGTTGTTCATAATTGTTTAGAACTTGTAAAAAATAAATTTTAGATCCAAACTTCAAATCATCACCGACGATCCCAATTAAAAACCCTAAACACTATGATTTTTTCCAATTACCCTATCAAATCACTGCCCACCACAAAAACATGTTTTAATGGATATGTTTTGAGAGATTCAAAAGAAGAAAAAAAAGATGAATAAAAATGAGTGATTTTATCTTAAAATTTTGTGATTTTTTGGGTTAAGATTTGAGGATGATGAATGTCTTCGTTTAGGTTCAAGGCATACAACAAAAAAAAAAAATTAATGAAACACAAATTTCACAATATATAAATTTGTTAGATTCAAAAATCATGTCAAATTTTGAAGATGGTAAAGATTAGTAAATCAGTACCTTCAACACAGATTTCTACGTTTAGATAAACAAGACATATATAATTTTAGATTCGATTTCATTTTTTTGAATTTGGTTTCTCTATACAGTATCATTTTTGGTTTTCGTCCTATAATTAGTAAATGAATAAACATCATCTTTGACGCATCATCCTCATTTGCCACATTACACGCTGTCGCGTCAGCCTCCTTTTGTTACATACAGTCTTGTAGCTAGGAACCATTTTCAAAAAAAAATAAAAATCACAGGGACAAAAAATTAAAACACACAAACTTACAAGAGTAAATTATTATTTAAGTCAAAAAAAATATTCGAAAAAACTAAAACTTGATTTTCAAATCAAATAACTCTTCAACATATTTTATTTATCTGCATGAATTTCAAAGTACCAACACTTTTTTTCTTCAAACGGGAGAGTTAGCATCTTAAAAACTTAATATGAAATTAGTGGAGTAAATAATTAGTACTAACAAAATTTTAGTTGGTTCAGTGGTGGATAATGTTGAATTTGGTAGAGAAGATCACAGTTGATGTCAACAACTATGTTTAGAAGATGACTAAAACTACTTGATGTCAGAACTCACGTCAAACTATGAACTATTAAGGCTCTGATCTGACTCAAGGAGCTATTATTTGAGATAGAAGTTAGTGTCTAGTGATATTTTTTTGTTCGGGTTGATGACTCGATGGTGGCTGGAAGCTGAGGAATGTCTTCTAAGTATGAGATTAGAAAAATACCTCTATTAAGTAGTTTAAGTATTGGTGTTCTGCTTATATATGGCGCCTTTGTTTTGTAGTTCCGAGGGTGAAAAGAAATAATTACTCCTAATAATATGGCAACATTCATTAAAGACAAAATCTCAAGTGATAAACATAATTTCATTGCCTTTTAAATTTCCAGCCCTCAAATCACAATCATCATCAGTCCAGGGATTTGTGTACTATAATCACTTTCTTCAAAGCTCGTTTCCTTTTGTTTTTGGTGTGAGTTGAAAGAAAGGAAAAGTTTATTAGTGCATCTTAAGCTCAACTTTATATAAATTACCACCTTTCTTACCACTCAAATGAAGAAAAGAAGATATTCGAGGTCATTTCACTATCATTTTTCATTTTAATATACTAGTTTAGATGATAAATTATTGGATTAAGATACTAATCATTGTAAAATATCTTATCTTGTAATTATGTCCTTTATCATACTATTCTTTTCACATATATACTTTTGTTCTTCTTAGAATCTTAGTTAATCCAAGTCGGCTATGCAAAATCACAAACTTAAATCTTGTTGGATCATAAATATATAAAGTAAAAGAAAGTACTGATTAATTTGAACAAAAGAATAATAAAGAAAGTTCTAGGAAGAAGGTGTTAAAAGATACATGAATAATTAGAATTGAAGGCAGTTAAGACTTAAGGTACATATTTTATACACAACATCTAAACCCCTTATTGTCAAAAGATGATTTTCCCACAGGTTAAATTTTTCTTTATCTTTTCATAGGAAACATTAGATCAATTAATTAATGATGAGATTATTACTGATGAAACTAAACTCTATTTGTTAATATTATCAAAAAAAAAAAAAACTCTATTTGTCAATGTCAAATTTTGAACATAACTATACCAATTTTAAGCTCATTTTGAAAAATAAGATTTGTTTAGTAATCTTTATTTCTCACGAATTTATAACTTATAATTTATTATTTTATCTTCCAATTTTACTTCTATATATTTTTTATATCAATTGTTCAACTATTAATTTTACTAAACATTACAAATTCAATCAGTTAGCTTATCTGCTATAAATGGAGGTTTAATTGTGTTCATCATTTTTAAATTTTTTAAATTCTTACATTAATAAAAAAAATTAAAGTACACAAAGCGGTTGAAGTTATATTATAATATACATAAACAAAGTAAAATAGAGTATAGAGGAAGAAGAAGACACAATGATATTTATACTGGTTTACTAGTAGATATATAGTCTTTTGTTTTTGGTACATCGGAATAAAAAAATAGTTGCTAGTAGTCTTGTCCACCCATAACAGAGTGATTTTTGCCTCTTATCAATGTCGAACTTCATAACTATATAATCAAAGGTACAGTAATCAAGGTTTTCACCAAGAGGTTTCCTTGTTTTCTATAGAAAGAATTCCACCTAGTATATCAAGGGTGTGTTTGATCTACTAAAAAACAAGGTACTGGACAGGACAAGTGCTGTTGTACTGGGTTTGATTGTCATACTGTTTTAGGGATTGGACAAATTGGATGACAAGGACAGCACAAAAACAAAAATTCTTGTTCTCCACTAAACCACAGCACAACTTTTTGTCTATAGTACAAGTAGTCTAAAATACCAAAATACATATTTTTTCCACCAAACATCGTATAAAACAAAAAAATATTCAATATCATAAAATTTTATCCTGTGCTGTTTTATCTTGTGCTGTGATGTTCTATCTTATACTGTGCTGTTCAGTACTAAGTGTTTAACAGATCAAACGCACAGAGTTCCTGCTGCTCAATAAACTAGACAGGTTTCCTAACCTTCCTTAACAACTTAAGGACTTCTTGCCTCTAAGAAGATTTTGTTAGAAATAATATAAAATTATTGATGTGATATTTTCTAACGGGTCAAATTTTTGGGAAAATCAGTCACTTGACATGGTATCAGAGCCTCTATTACTAAGTGGTTTAAAGTTCGATTCCAACTCTGTCACTTTCTAATTAAAAAGTGAATTTTAAGCATATAGTATGTGGCTCTATGCTTTATCGATACTTCAAGTGTTAAAAGTAATATAAAAGCTTATGATTTAGGATAATCTGTCATTTGACAAACTTTCTTATATAGTTACAAAATGTTAAGGACTTATGGACGAGTTACATAATCTTTGAGTTTGTATTAGTAGGATACAAAGTCATGGTCTTGACTTTTCTAAATCTCTAAGAGAGGGTAAACAATAAAACTTTATAATCAATTTAAACATGTATTGACAACAATACTTAGTTGATTTTACAATGATCTAAGTGACTCTCGAAAGAGAGGATACAATCACGGCACATAGATAATTTTGTGTTTTTGGTTTCTTACGATTCTCCAAGAGAATCCGGAGAATCAACAACTGTCTTTTGCATATATAGAGGCTGAACACTTTAGAGTAACTAACATTAATGCATTCATTCTTGTACCTCTATTCCTCTAATATCTACGTATTTTTTGAATAACATAGGCAGAAGATGCAAGATATATTCCACACACCTAATATATCAAGGAATAAGCACTTTTTGCGTTTCGACTTGCACAAATGATCATGATACTCACTTGTTGAGTAGTCAGACATGGTCCTGAGGAGTTGGAAGCACTTTAGGGTTCACTTATTAGACCAGATTATCGCCTTGGTGTTTATATTTATACACAGAAAATAGATTACAAACAAAGTCAGAATTTATAGCTTGAGAAAACAGATTCGTTATAATAGTCGTTCAGAGGATACTGATGAATACTTGATGTAGCTTCAGACGATCATAATCTTCTTCTTGTCCAAATTGTTGGGACACGAGGAGGCAGACGGGCGAAAATCTTAAGATAATGGGATTATGGATCCCAACATTCTCCCTCTCAAGTGTGAGAACAATCCAATTACTTGTACCGCCGTTGCCACTTGCACACGGGACCCACCGCCTGACCACACCTATGTCAGGAAGACTTACGACACAAAGAGCCTGATCTATAACCATCGACTCTGATACCACTATTGGGATACGAGGGAGCAACTGGGGGATCTTCCACATTAGGTCCACGAACATCAATATAAGTGTTGAATACAACACTCTTACCCAAAACTTTAAGGCAATGAGTTTATAGATCATCTCACTTATAAAGTGTTCAATCTCCACTTTTCTAAGCAATGTGGGACTTACTCACACTTGCTACAATAGAGATGATGGACATAATAAATTTGACTAAGAATTTGAATATTTTCTTTTTCTTTTTAGATTGAAGTCTTGAGATGTTGTCTAGAGGTTGATGGACAAAGTTTGATCTAGACTTCAATTTTCTTCTACTGTGTTTAGGCCAAGGTCCTTGGCATTAAAGTTTCTCCTTCCTACACACTTGAACACAAAGATAGACAAATTGCTCCATTTTCTTTTTTACTAAAAGATAAATTGTTCCTTTTGTTATGTTAGTTGTTCGTTATCATCAAAACACTTAATGAATGAAATATTGTTTAGAATATATTTAATTCCATCATAAGTTATCTTATAAACTAACTTAACTTATCCGTAATTCACTATAAATTAACTTATCAGTCATTCAATATTAAGAAAATCATCTTTGTAATGTGTCTTATTAGTAAAATCTATGTCCTACCGAGACAAAAGATAAGGTTTAATTTGAAATGAGTTTACACATATACTCTTCTCATTTTTAAAAGCTGATTTTATATAATAATATACTTTTTTTTAACAAGCTAAAAATATATATATATATATATATATATATATATAAATGTCACCCCAACACAAGGTGTGCTAGAGCATATCGACATTGTTTACAACACAGAGTAGATCATAAAAAAGACAAAATGATAAGGGTCAACAACTCAAACATAACAAAGGATCCAAACACCAACTATCAAAATGAGTTGCTAAAACAAGATTGGTGGACCTCATCCACCAAAAAGAATACTGATGAACCTGGTCCATCAAATGAGAAATCGACTGCTCTGAACGAGTGAAAAAGAGTTGATCCTCTCTGTCCACACAACCCAAACACAAACAAGTCAACCGAGTTGCATGAATGACCTCCGATCCCGAAGATTGCTAGAGTGTCAGCTGCAAAGGCAAACTGGAGAAAATGATTGGCTGATGACGGAGGATCCACCATCTCGAACGCAATCCACGATCTGACACACATCCATAGAGAACCAAAAACATCACAAGTGAAAAAGAGATGATGAGCTGTCTTAAAAGCACCGCAACCTGAAACACAATACTGAGCCTCTGAAGATAAAATGCCTTGACGAAACAAATTAGTCCTCGTAGGCAACCTGTCTCGCAGAAGTCACCATGCAAATAAAGAAACCTTCAAAGGAATATGTTTGTGCCAAATAAGAACCGCTGCATCCTCGAGAATAATCTCGTCTTGGGTGGTCAATAACTTATACACACCACTGACTGAGTACCCCCTCTCAGGATCATAACGCAACCGCCAAGCATCTGAAACCTGCTCTTGCAACTCAAAATCCTGAAGTAAAATCTGACACTCCCCAATATCTCTGTCTCCCACACCCGTAACGGTCTACGCCACTCCCACGCCCGCCCACCTGCCTCCTAGCCTAAGGCAGACATCTCAGCAACCGTACTCATTTTGGTTTCTGCCATTTCAAATAGACGACCAAACCTCTTATGTAAAGGAACCCCATCCAACCAAAAATCCTTCAAAAAAAAAAAAGAATCCCCCCATGCCCAACACATCTCACCACACCCTCCTCAAACCATCTACCCCTGACCAAACACCACCGTCCTTGATCCTCCCTACCTCCCTCCACCACGAGGAGCCTCTCCTCCCCCCATCTCGCAACCGCCCTCCCTCAACCCCGTATCTAGCAACTAACACCCTAAACCACAAACCCGCTATTCACCAACATCCTCGAGCACCACTTCCCCAACATAACAATATTAAACTCCCTCTACCTCCTAACCCCAGACCTCCATACTCCCTAAAAATCCCCACCCCATCCCCAAAAAAATGTAATCAAAAGTGACTCAAGGGATTGTATAATATATAATGATTTAGACCCAGCATAAAACATAATATGAAATCAGAGTTTATTCATTAAGTTATCTATCATTTACATCAATACACCAAATTCAATAATATTGAGTGTGACTTCTATATATATATATATATATATATATATATTCATTTATATTCTCGATCATCATTTAAGTTAGTAGTGTAAAATCGAGTTAGATTCGATATAAAAAAATGAATACATGTTTTGTTCTACTATGATGAAATTTATTTTATAAAATTTATTTTGTTAAAATTCAATTGAAAAATAAATTATTTATATTGAATTACATTTATTTTCATATAAAATTGAGTAAAACAATAAATTTAAGTGTTAGAAATTTGGAGGGAAGAAATATGAAAACTTACAAAACAAAGTGAGAGCATATTTAAGGAGGGATGTCCTTGTCATATCATGGACATGTACAGCTAAAATATTATGCTTTGCTATCTTTGCTTCAATCATCACGATAAAGAATATATTTGCAAAAAGATGGTAAATTGTTTGATCTCCCACTTCAAGTATATGTGATTGCAAAATTTCAAAAAGATATTTGGGAAACCTCAAAAACAAACCTATTAGCCAAAGACTACGACTATACCTAAAGATCCCATACTCAATATTTTCTAATGGCCTACTTCATGATCTTTTTATTTTTTGACTAGCGTACTATTATTAAACAAAAGGGTCTACTCCTATCTCTACATAGATAGACCTTCATAAAGAAAAATGAAATGGAGAATTATAATATACCAAGAAAAAAGGTGGGTACAAAATATCAATACCTCAATGTAAAATTAATTCAAAATTTATATCCATTTCAAAATTGTTGAGGACGCTAGAAAGGACACTGTCCTTTAAAACCCAACATATTTTGGCAAGTGTCTTGTTTAGTAAAATTGTTAAGGATTTAAAAGTTATATTTCAATTGACAATCAGATAAAAAGCGAATTATGGATGTTTGTAGGTCCTTCATGCTCAGGATTTTCTTCTATCTATCCTCATCGATGAATTCGGCGAACATATGTCCCTGATCGAGTATCGCAATATCCTCAAATATCGATTGATGATTCTCATATTTCCTGTTGATGAGGTGTGTCTTGTTTGTCGTAAGGTGCATTTGAATAGATTTGGGTAGCTTGCAGTTTATTACTGAGAGCTTCGAGGCTTCAAATATAGACACGACCTTGTTCGGAATGTTTTATTTGATGTTTTTAGGCGCGCATGAGTGTTTGTGAAGAAAGAGGTGACTGTCAACTTTTTGACTGGCCCACTGGAAGTGAGATCTACATTGAGGTCAGCTGATGTTCTAGTGTACAGATGGGTAGGAGGGAAATATGCATGTTTGGACTTGACTGAAGTTTCTCCACTTGTAGAAATGACGACTGAAAATTTTACTATAGGACAGACAACTCTCAAAGCTGCTCAAGCACAAGAGACTGTGTTTTGACAATCAACATAGATTCATACCTTTTGCACCAGATGTTGTGGATATTTTAAAAAGAGTTCAAAAAGTCATTCTTAGCAATGTGGTGTCTCCTAGGTCTCAAGATGTAATTTTTAAGAGAATTGGTTTTGCCATTCAAAAAGGAGTAGCGGCGCAACTTATTACCCGCTTGCTTTTCATTCAAGTGTATATATATTTCAAAACATCTTTTTTTTTAAAATGACATATTACAAAATATTTTAATTTGATATGAATAGTTTTGTCTATTCCATAAAAAATATATTCAAACAATAATATAAAATTAATATTTTATTTTGTTTCACTCTGTTTAATTTTGCTCTATTCTTTTTAAAATATCTAAATAAGTAGAGTTTTAGATTATTAGATTAATATTTTATCAAATCTAGATCTTATATTGTGATAACTTATTTAAATGTGTCATCTTTATCTTTGCCATCATTGGCTCTCTTTGAGAATGCAAAAACTTTATTCTTAGTCTTTGAAAAGAATAAAAAGGATAGATTAGAGACCTCTTAATTAATAATCTATCATTAGACTTTTAATCTAAGATTTGCAAAAAAGGAAAAGCAAGATCATTATGAAAAAGAAGTTGGACACGTAAAACTAAAGAAATATTATTGCAAAGGTGAATATGATATAAATAATAATTTTTGAGGATGAGAATGATTAAAGTACATCCATTTAACTGAATAAACAGAAAAGCAATATTGAGGTTTATGTACGTACGTATACTAGATAAACACTTGTATCACACTTATATAATTTTTTATAGGCTTAAATACACTTTTGGTCCCTTAACTTATTTTTTAGTTTCGTTTTGCTTCCTTAACTATTAAAAGTTTTGTTTTGGTCTTTAATTTATTTTTTGGTTTCGTTTTGGTCCCTTAACTATTAAAAGTTTCATTTTGGTCCTTTAACTTACTTTTTGGTTTCGATTTGGTCCCTTAAGTCTTCTTACGTCAACTACTTTGGTCTTCATTTCAAAGGACCAAAACAAAACAAAAAAAATAATTAAGGGACCAAAATGAAACTTTTAATAATTAAGGGACCAAAATGAAACCAAAAAATAAGTTAAGGGACCAAAACGAAACTTTTAATAATTAAGGGACCAAAACGAAATCAAAAAATAAATTAAGTGACTAAAAGTGTATTTAAGCCTTTTTTATAAGAAATAATTGTTACTCACAATTTTATTTGCATTTTGAATCCACTATAGCATTTAAATAGTTTGATGTCAAGTCAAGTCAATTAATCAATTCTTTTGTTAGTGTTAACGAATAACAAATTATTGTCCGATCCAATGTGTATATTTGGGGGGAAAATTTGTGGGTTACATCAAAGTTAAGGTGTTAGAGCATCTTTATCTTTAGATGTTTAAATCGAGGTTCTTAATACTATATACGTAAGTTTTATTATGCTACATAAGATTAAACAACTTTAAATTAATTTAAACATATTCTTATTTTAGAGTACTTAACACTATTCATTAAGTCTTAAAATATCTCTTATATTTATATTATTTGTTTCCACTTAATTCAATTAAAATTTAAATATTAATTTATTTATGCTATAATTAAAATTAAACCAAGTAAATTTTAAAAAAATACATTATATTTAAAGACAAAAGGGTGAAAAGCTGGAAAAAAAAGGGGGCAAAAAATTAAATAGGTCCATCAACAAATTAATCTCTTCCTAAAATTACATAAAAAAAAACACCCTAAATTGCATTACAGGAGGAGGAAACATGAAGAAAGAAAGACAAAAATTTACTTTCCTGAAATAGAAGAACAAGCAAAAAAAAATAAAAAATTACATTCCTAAAATTGGAATAGCAGAAAACAACTTTGCCATGATCTGCCGCCATTGATATGCTGTTGTCGCTGCTCCACTACGGATCTGTATCCTATCTCCCATTGCCGCACCACCAATTCTTCCTTTCTCTTCATGATCTCTTCTCTCCATCACTACAACAATATCACACACACACATATATATGTTAGAAATAAGAATTAAGGATCACCACATGTACTCCCTCCAACGGCAACAAAATACAAGGATTGAGTACTTTGCCTCTTAGTGCTTAGCGATAATGTTGCTCTTAAACCTCACAATTTAATCATTCTTAGGTGTATATTGGGATTTGGATCTCCTGTGCCAATATATACATGTAGTTTCACATTGATTTTTATCTCATCCTTCCATCTAATATCAGACGATTTAAACTAAAATTTGTATTTTTTAAGTTAAATAGATTAAAAACATGCATATGAAATTTATTATCTGACGATTGAAATCAGTAATTACAGTGTGCTGCTGTAACTGCAGAAATTAAACTACTATTTGGATATTTCACACTTGTCTAAAATGAATTACACTATAAGAAAATGTTCCTCGCTAAATTTGAACCACTTGTTAACGGCCAACAAGTAGTCGTAAAGAAACTTTTTATTCGTAAAGCCGTCAAAAAAATTAACAAGTGACATTTTCATGAAGATTTTTGGCCCTCAAGAAATGATGATTTTCTTGTAGGGTTACTCCCTCTATAATAGTTGTTGTAACTGCATGGATCCCATATATATATATATATATATATATATATATATGGCTTAAATACACTTTTGGTCCCTTAACTTATTAACTATTAAAAGTTTTGTTTTGGTCTTTTAATTTATTTTTTGGTTTCGTTTTGGTCCCTTAACTATTAAAAGTTTCATTTTGGTCCCTTAACTTACTTTTTGGTTTCAATTTGGTCCCTTAACTCTTCCTACGTCAACTACTTTGGTCTTCATTTCAAGGGACCAAAACAAAACCAAAAAAATAATTAAGGGACCAAAATGAAACCAAGAAAATAGTTAAGGGACCAAAATGAAACTTTTAATAATTAAGGGACCAAAATGAAACCAAAAAATAAGTTAAGAGACCAAAACAAAACCTAAAAAATAATTAAGAGACCAAAATGAAACCAAGAAAATAGTTAAGGGACCAAAATGAAACTTTTAATAATTAAGGGACCAAAATGAAATCAAAAAATAAGTTAAGGGACCAAAACGAAACTTTTAATAGTTAAGGGACTAAAACGAAACCAAAAAATAAATTAAGGGACCAAAAGTGTATTTAAGCCTATATATATATGGCTGCTACTTGCTCTTAAGAAATGTGTGTGTGTGTGTCAGCTCAATACTCCCATTTCATTTTTCATTAAATGAAACTAATATTTGGACATTTCACACCTGTCTAGAATGAATTACAATATAAGAAAATGTTGTTCGTTAAATTTTTGTTTTTCAACTGTTTGCGGCGGGCAAGTAGCTACTCGTAAAGAAACTTTTTCTTGGTTGAGCCGCCAATATAATTAACAAGTGACATTTTTTTGAGAATTTTTGGCCCTCAAAAAATGATGATTTTCTTGTAGTGTTACACCTTCAGTAATAAAATATTAGTAAAATTAACTTTTTCTTTTGAACAACAAATATTATTAATAAAACTAAATCTAGGCACAAGACGAACCAAGTAAAAGAGTAGCTACAAAACAAAAATGTCGTATATAAAATGGAACATCAATAAAAATACTAAAACATACACTCCCTAAAAGATGATTTACTTCTAATTTTTTATTCTTAGAAGACACACGTCATCTTTTAGAGCACCAGCCTATCAGAATAAAATTTGCTCTTTTTAGGCGTCTTCAACCTGTCCTAAAAAGTTGCTACTAATCACTAACTTACGATATTAAAACAAAAGCGAACGGTCTATCAGAATTTAAAGAACAACTTCTTAAAATTGACTCTCCTCTTTTTACTCAACTTCTATAAGCCGCCGCTCCTCTTTTTACCCTACTTTGATCCAAAATCACCCCTCTAATTTGTTCTTTCCTTTTCTTTTCACTAAAATAAGTGATTTTCACATAATATTTAGTATTTTTCTTTTTGATTTCGTCGTCTTATAGTGCGACGTTTTGTTGTTCGTCGTCTTGGTACGGCGTTGTTTTGCTTTCCCGTCTTGTGCAGTGTTGTGCTTGTACGGTGTTTGATTTTCCCGTCTTCGTACGGTGTTTGTTTTGTTTCAGGTTTGTAGATTTGCTTCATTTCAACTTCAGAGCAGATTTAATGATTTTAGCGTCTTCGTATGGTGTAGGCTTTATCATTTGGCCGTTTTATGTTATTAACTTGGATGTGGTGAGCTTGTTCGCCGACTTATCCTTTTTAGTTTTTAGCGAATTTGAATATGTTATGATGTCAATTGATGTACTTTACAAATTTGAATGAATGAACATCGTTGTTTTTAGTCAAAAAAAAATCATTAAATATTAATCAATCTAATATGTATTATAATAAATCTAAAAAGTAAATTTTATTTATATTTTATCCCGTATGTGATGATCGAAATTTGATGTTCTTTTGCAAACTCAATGCTAACTTAATCATATAATGGTCAAATCATATTTTTTTTGCAATTAGATATTGTAGTGATCAGGGAGAATTGCAAGTGAAGGTAACTACCACAATGATAATATTATAAAGCCAAAGAGGGTCAATTTAATTGGTAATTAAGATGCTGGATTAGTAGGTAAGTAAGAGGCTAAAGGAAGTTAGATTCTCATTTGGTAGTTTATGTATGAGACAAAGACTATATGACAGATTGGTCTGTGATATGCAATCATCAAAGGGTGATTGAAGCCCACAAGAGACTAAAAGAGATAGCATGTGGGCCATCTTTGTTTTTTTCTTTCTTTCTTTACTTTTTTTTCCTTATTTTTTCTTTTAAAAGGATGAGTTAATTAGAAGATGAAAAATGTTACAATAATTGAGAGGCACTTTACATTGCACTTGATTTGACCACACAGTCACCAAACAGATATTCTAAGATAATCTTTGTCATTTATATCAAGTTAAATATACATCATACTCTAGTGGTACACTTTTAGTGATTGAATGACACAGGTTGTTATTCCATGTGATGCTTGTTTTGTGTTTTGGTATGAAAATGAAGGATGATCAACATAGATAATGGACCCCTTTTAAATTTGATTGTTATTATACTTTGCAATATCATATGGATCATATTAAATATGAAGCATATAAAACATGTCGGTGACACCTGAATAGTGAAATTCGGACTTGCGAATAAAAAAAAAGCGTGGATATTTAATGTAAAAAAATATGAATTTAAAGAATTTTAAGGATGAAATTTGAAGCATATGAGAAAATGTGACAGAAAAGAAGGGACATAGTTCATTCTTCATTCGCATATGATAATAGAAGTATGTTTGTAAAGTTATGTTGTGTTGTGTTTGGTTCCGCGTTGATCCACCGCAGTTGCGTGTGAAACATACTTTCTACCGTGGAAACTAATAAGCTACTAAGTACAATTTCAAAAACTAAAAACACACTTTTGACTAATACTCGCCGTGGATACAAACACCTACTAATTGGGGTATACTCTCTTATGTTCTTGCGCATCATGGGCTTGATCCGTCTTGAGATCATTAAAAGTCCCTCGCTCGACCACCGTACTAAGAGACATCCTCCTACTACTACTAGAGGCTAGGACTTTGATTTGGTGATTTGCTATGTAGGGTTAAATTCACACCTATAGGTTGGCCTGTAGGTTGGATATCTAGTGATAGCCTTAGTAAATCATTGGCACTCTATTCAATTATTAGGAAAAACACATGTCTCACTTTAAGTAGACATATGACCGGGAAATAGTTTATAAAGAATAGGTTAAATTGAGGTTTGTTGCAATAGTAAGAAGTTGCATTTTCACATTGTAATCAATTTCAACCATTGATTTTGCATCGAACGGGTTGAGATTATATATCTATTAAATTAATTTTAACCGTTCATTGAACATCGAACGGTTGATGTTGTAACTGTGTCGACACAATTACAACACAAAATTTGTTTCCGAATGAGTCCATCTTTGTGGGAATGAATCAGGCCGAAAACTTAAATAATATCTTAGACGACATGTAGAAAAACTATAAACAATGTTTGAAAATGGTGTACATAAGAAAGAGATAATGTCATTTTATAAGTCGGGATTAGCATAAATTCTAAGTATCCCATATGATGCCTAATCTCCTCTTGTTACCACTTTGTTAGATTAGAACGGTCAAAATCGTTTAAATTATTTCATTATTATGTAATCGAAGTCATCCGATCTCAGATTAACAGTCAAAATCGTTTAATGCAATAATCACATGCTTTTCCTATGGCAGGGAATCCGAACCCTACTTAATTGAGGAGAAAAATACAAGTATCTTTGTAAAATGAGCTTCTAGCTAGTTGAATCTTCTTGTGGACAGGAAAATTCAATCAAAAAAAAAAGAGCAAGAAGTAAAAGTAAAAGGTAAGGTGAATTTACTTTGAATGAATCCAATCCAACACAAATAATGAGACACATCAATAACAATTGGTAGGTAAGAAGAACATATTGATACTTAGAGAAAAATGGTGTACATGTACATATGTACAACTCTTAGGCAGAGAGAGAATGGGACCAGTCATCTCATTTTCATGAATCCTGACCATGAGAGCTTCTGCACAAAAGATCACTACAATCAGATGGCTATAATAATAATCATATCAACAAATTCTGTCTCATTGTTAAAGGACATTTTGGTTATTTGTCTCTGATAGACACCACAACTAGTCATGGGACCCCATCATTGGTTTCTATCTTTCTTTCTTTCTCATTTTCATGTGATTCTTTTACAGTTTTGGCCAGCTCATTTATTGTCTCAATTTCTCATACCTCTAATATGACTCAAAAATAATTAATGCTTTTTGCATTGTAGTTCCTTAAGTTAAGTGCTTTGTTTTAAATCAAAATAAGTATGTAGTTATAAAAATCATGGAGAACTATCATTTTTAGTGTGTTATTAAGGATTGTGATTTTGCGGTAATGAATGATGAGTTTGGCAGAATCACGCTATATTATTTTGATAAGAACTTCAATAACTATGATATCAGACATGCACATAGTTTTACAATTGAAACATAGTTGATGGTTTTGAAACATCGTTCCAAACACATATTTAGCGTGTGTGTTTGGTTGATGTGAGTTTAGTACTTCAATATAAGTTTTAGAAACTCTAATCTAAAATTTTGGATACACAATCTTTAAGACTTTTTCAAAACACAAATTTATAAGGCTTAAAGCATATTCAAAATACTATACAAGTATATATTTAACTTAATTATGTGTACTTATATCTCAAACATAAAATTGAGGATTGAGTCATAGCCAAACACACTCTATAATAAGTAGAGTTTTTAACAACATGAATGAAGCACCTTATCAATTAATTACCTACAAGCTACTATATATATATATATATATAATATATCATGTCAAGGGACCAATTGTCATATAGAGAGGTAGGGTAGCATCAAATTTTAGAGTAGAGTTGAATAACATGACAAGAATTACACGTAAGCCTGAGCAGTTGACAAGCCATATTTCATTTCATAGATGAATGAATAGCCGTGTTTGGTGGATCATGTCCTCTACCTTGAGAGAAGTGAATTAAGCTACTCCATCTGACCACAAATATAAGTAAATTTGATCTTTTTAATACATTTGACTATTGATGTATCTGGTTCATATTTATAGCTAGATACAACAATAGTCAAAAGTATCAAAAAAGTTAAATTCACTTATATTTATGGCCAGAAAAAGTACAAATCATACATAGAGAAGGTAGAATGGAAATAGATTCTCTAGGATTTGGATTTCTTGCTGATAAGTCAAGAAGCTATAACAGTACACGACGGTCCGATTCGAAATGAGTGATTGAGATTCTTTATAGTATTTTATAATTGTATTAATTTGAATCGTCTGATTTATGACCAACGTCCGAGATTCAAAATAGTGTGAAAATTGCGGATTTTACTATTGCAATGTATCTCGATTCGATTCTCTATTGTCACTCAGATACTAATCTCGATCATCACATCTAAATCATTAATTTAGTGATTATATAATTCAAATCTTTCAGTCTCAAATCGATGGTTAAACATCTAATTGCGTGATATTTTTATTGCAGAGAAATAAAAAATGAGATAGAATCTTTGAAGATTAATACAGAGATTAATTAAAGCAAAAGAAAAGTACCCTCATAAATGAAGAGATAAATAAATATTTGGAGAAACTTTACTTCAAGTAATACAATCAAGCTTAATGTCCCCATTTTTTCACTATTCATCTTGACCCTTCTAATATTGATTTTTTTTTTCCAATCACTCACTACTACTTTTCTTACACAGAAACAACAAAGACCTTTTTTAAGTTGAAAATGAGAATAATAATAATAATAATATCATAGAGATTAATAATCATAATATTCAAAAATTTAAAAACAAAAATAAAATAATACTAATTATTATTAAAAATCCCAACACAATGATAATGTTGAAGAAGCCTATTAGCTTCCCTAAGACCACTGAAATAAGCTCCATGAGTTGTTGAATAATGAGTTCTATGAGTTGCTTCCCCTGCAAACAAAATTTGAAGTGGATATGAAAAACTGTTGCTATTGTTATCTTTCATTATTGGCAACGGTTCAGCCATTGTGTCTAAATCTTCACCACCTGAACCAACTGCAACATAACTGTATGATCCTAAAAACAAAGGATCTTTCCCCCATTTACTCTTCAAAACTTTACTAATTGAACTTGAATGAGGTAAAAAATTTGAAACTGTTGCTGAAACACCATTGATAATTTCTTCATCTTTAAGTGATTCAAGTTCTAATGCTTCTTCACCAGCAAACCAAGATAAGAGAACACTTGAGTTATTATATATAGGAAAAAGTGTTGCTGTTTTTCTCATCCACCATGGTATTTTCTTGTCCCTAGTTTCATTTTCATGTGAATGAAACACCATTTGAAGAAATGGAAACAACCCTTTTGAATTTTCATCATTTTTTGTTGTTTTTGTTGTACTCAATTGCATAAACAACTTGTTTACAACACCAAAACCAAGTCTTGAAATTGCTTCAACTTTCATAGATGGAAGCTTAGGACAAAAAATCATACCTTTTTCATCTTCTTCGCCATCGCCATCGCCATCATCATTATTATGACAAATTGAAGCTTTTAAAACTCCTAGTGAAACAGTAACAATAACATGATCTGCATACATAATAGATCCATCACAGAAATGTAGCTTAACAGGTCTAAAGCAATTATCATCACTTTTCTTCTGTGGTTGCCATTCAATTTTCGTAACTTTTCGATTTAATTGAACTAAACCAGGTGGTAAAATAGAAGCTATATGATCAATTACACTCAAATAGCCTTTAGCAATTGTGATTTCTTCACCAGGAAACATTACATACTCACTTTCAGCTTCATAATCTAAAAACTCCAAATCACCAGCTGAAGTATAAGTCCTTTCAGTATTCTCATACATTGCGAAAATCGCTTCTTTTAGCGATTTCATGTTCCAATCTCCAAACCCTTTTGCTTCATCTTGCTCTTTCATTGATTCAAAGTAAGAATCAAGACCTTGTCTCAGAAAAGAGCCAATACTAAGATTCTTCTTAGAGCCAAAGTTTGAATTAGAAGCTTTAACAGCCATGTTATAGTAACAAAATATTTCATCTTTTGCAGTTTCTTTAGTAACTTTTCCTTGTGAATAATCCATGAGAATTTTGAAAAGCTTTGAAATAGGATCAACAATGGAAGGTTGAAGATGGAAACCACCTTCGGCGATTGTTATAACGGATTCATCGTTGTTATTACCATCCATACACTCCCAAGGTTGTTGAGATTGAAGTGAGTTTGTTTGTTGAGCTATTTTGTGAATTGGGCTGTTACCAATTCCATGGATCCATGTTGCTCCCATCTCAATTCTGTCACCACCAAATTCTGATGTGTTGATTCTTCCACCAATTCTCGTTCCGCCTTCAACGACAATTAGTTCAAATAAATCCTTTGAAGCTGTTGAAGTGTGGAGCTTATTTGCAGCTGTTAAGCCAGCCATTCCAGCTCCAATTATCACAATCTTTGGTTTTTTCACCACCATTGTTACTTTTGATATAGCTTTGTTTTTGTGATTCTATCTCAAAATACTACAAGATAGTAATAACATATAAGAAGAAGAAGAAAAAGAAAGAGTGTGTGAAGAAATGTGAAAATGAGATTTGAGTTAGTGACAATGAATTTATAAACTGATTTATGAAATGGCCTTTTTTATGGCCCCTTATAATTGGGGTGAAGTGTGTGATGCCAACTTGCTCCTTTAATGTAAATTATTATAAGTAGGACAAAAAAAATTAAATACTGCAATGCAAGTAAGAAAAAAAAAGTGACACTATTCAAAGTCCCCTACATGAAACAGTAAATCTGAACAACTAGTTACTGATTTCCAAGATTTAATCTTCATGTGTCTAAAAGAAAGTTTAGATTATATGGTTTTTGCTAAGATGAGATGTAGTACTAGCAAATTGGACCCTCTTATATTAACCATTCGATTAAGATGAAACGATTAACATTTTAAGTTTAGATTGTTTTTAACTTTTTAAATACAAAATTTATTTATGGTGACTTATATATAGCCGAATGGATTGCAATCAAGAAGAATTGACTAGACTCAAACTTAGTCCGTATATTTGATATCCCAGTTGAGACTATCGTTCAATTCCTTCGTCAAGCTATATATATGGTGAGAGTGTATGAGTGCAAGATTTGAAGATAACATCAATGGTGGATGATTAGAGATCGTTTTTAAGTTGGAAAGATATTGGGGTATTGATAGCACTATTTTATACTTAATTTTTAGTATCGTTTTCATTAAATAAATTATGCTTTTTAACGTATTTTCGAGAGCAATTTACTTGTTTTTGTTTGTTTTACATTTTTAGGTCCTTTTGTGAAGAAAATGAAGAAACAAGTAATTTTTTTATGGATTTTGAAGTTACTTGCAAATGAAGTTATCAATGTATGAAGGTCCAAGCTTTTCTCTCAAGTGGATACATATTTTTTCAGCAAAACCAAGCCCAAAATATCACATGTAACCAACAACAACGTGCCCAAAAGTTCAAGTCATGAAAAATCAAGTTTTAATGAAACAAATGTCGTGTTGGAATCTGACACGGACACACGGTCATGTGAGCTGTTCAGAATTTGAAGAATTGCTGCTTCAAGGTGGCACGGTCGTCTGGGATATTAGTACGTCCGTGTGGGCTGTGTGGAAATGAAAGATCAAGATTGCTGAAGGTGGCATGACCATGCGGGTTGATTGGCAAGGCCGTGCCAAGTGCTGGTGAAGGGAGAATGTGTGTATTGACCTTCCAATGGGTCATGAATGATGTCTTTATGGTGACTTAGGTCTTAAGCTACGAAAATGCATAGCTAACACCAATAAATAGGTGCTCATATCTTTTTAATTCACACACCACACCTCTCTACAATCCTCACTTCTCTCTTATAGTAGACAATTTCAATTTTAAATTTATAATCTAAATTTTTTGATTTACACGTACTAATTTATTAATTTAACACAATGTTGAATCTCAGTAATTCTATTATTAGTTTGGCTTAAATATGTAAAATGTTAGTTTATAGTCACATGAGTTTTGGTCTTTGTATTTTTAAAAACTTTCAATTTGACCTTGTACTTTCATTTTACTTTTAAAATGGTCCTTGGGTTCATTTTTTATGATGTGTCACATTTTTGCACACGTAACATTGATGACTCACATAATTTTAAATGGATTGACAAAAATGCTCTTATTACTTGCATGAAAATGACTTGAAGTCAAAAACAACAACAACTAAGTGCAGTTGTCAAATTGAAATATTAAGGGTATTTTTGTCTATCCATCTAAAATTATGCGAGTCATCAGTGTCACGTGTGTAAAAATGTGATACATCATCAAAAATTGGAATAAAAAATTATTTTAAAAGTAAAATGTAAGTATATAGTCAATTTAATAAAAAATTGAAATGCAAGGACTTCTTCCATATTTAAGCTTATTACTCTCTCCGTTTCACAATGAGTATCGCTTTTGCTCAAAAAACTTGTTTCAAAATGAGTGTTATTTTTCAATTCTTTATACAACATTTTTCAATTCAACCTTCTATTTATTACTTTTTACACTATTTTCAAGAAAACAAAAGATAAAATTAATTTAGTAAAAGTATTATCATTTTTAACATAATAACTGCATTACTTAATATGTGTAAATACTTAAAACTATCTTCATTAGACCATGTACAATGGTTTCAACATTCAACACCCATTTTTCTCATTTTTTACACTCCACATCATCTCTCAACACACTTTCAACTTTTATCCTCTCCAATAGTTTTTTCATTCAACACTCTACCCCACCACTTTTTATTTCATATTCTTATTTAAATTTAAATTTTTGTTTTTATAATTAAATAAAACTACAATTATCGATTAAAATTAAATTAAATAATGACCACTTAACAAAAAAAATTTAAATAATTTTTTTTTATTTTCTTAACATCAAACGCAATACATCACATAAATAACATAATTGAGATTCATTTTACTAAAAAAAAGACTTAAACTTTAAAATAAACACTAATAATATAATTAAGGTAATAAAAAATTCGGATTTTTTTCTGTGTCCAAATCAAATGAACCAAGTCTCTATTTATAGAGAATTTTTTTTTTGAATTTTGGTAAAAAAATAAAAAATTAATTTGCAATGAAATAATCGAGTTTAAAGATAAAATGAGATAAAAATCTGGATAACCAATCACGTGCTGTCACTTGTCGCTGCTATCTTTCTCTCTCCGCGTCCCCTGCTGGGCGACGCGCCCCTGTCGGGCCGTGTACCACATGCGCCAGCCTTTGCAAATTAAATGTCGCCACGTGTCCTCCTGCGTCAGAATAATTTGTGTTGATTTGAATCAACTCTGCACACCATTCAACAAGCCATTGGACTGTGTTTTTGTGATGATTCTGACAGTAAACACCCCATTAAACATCCATTGCACATGGTCTAATAGAAGGGAGTGGTTTTTACCGCATGTACCATATACTCCATGGATGCATTGTGAAATACAATCCCCTAATTATTATACTCAACCCTTCCCTTTTAGCCCTAGATAACTCAACTTACACAAAATTAAGGCAAAAAATGATTCACTTGAAAAATGAAAGTAAACCCACACCCATAAATGCCCACGAGTCAGTAAATAATTCACAGACAATCACTGAGCAATAAGACTAGTGAATAGTGATCTTGACAAAAATCTAGGACTAGTTATACCTTGGGACAAATAAAAAAAAAACAGAATACAGAGTACTACAAAAAAATGTGAACAAAAAAACAATCAAATAAATAAACACCACATTATTATGTATAATTTTTTAATTATTTTTAAACAGACTTCAGTATTAAGAAATCAAAAGTGTCAAATACAAAAGGTATGAACTTAACACATGTTGATTGTCAGAACATCATCTCTCAATCTTTGAACATTTTATTTAAAGCAGTTTTGAAGGTCGCTTATTGCTCTCTCACCCACTTGCTTTTGATTTAAGTATAATTATCTCATATATATATATATATATATATATATATTATTATAAAATAAAAAATATATCTAATAAAAATAAATAAATAAAAGGTTGACGTTGCCTTTCACTAACCTCACATTTAAATTGAGATTTGGGACTCCACACCATAACAAGTCAATGGTCCTGATCAACTGATGCCCTGTCCTTAGATCGGCCATAAGTTGGAGACCTTACAAATCTAACATTTATAATCAAATTGTTGCATAACACCATTCCCTTGCCTTCATACACTAGTTTCATTTTTAGGTATGGGTATCCCTATTGACTTTTACTTTTATAGCCGCTATGTTGGAACTTCTATGATCACAATTTTTCAAACTTCATTTTCTATACTCTCACACCATATGAAATGTGGCATACAGGTTGAGTTTCTATATTGAAAGTTGAAAATCTATTTTAATTTATTCAAAGCGATTTTATTGCGGATAAGTGGCCATAATACATACTTTAAATAAAATAGTAAAACATGAAGAAAAAAAAAGTATTTTGACAACCGACACATTTTTATACCATTTATATTTGACATATTTGACTTTTTAGCACAAAATGTTGTAGATCTTCTAAATAGATATTAAAACATGCATAACAATGTTGTTTCTCATCGATCTATAAATGTAGATTTTAAGATATTTAATTTCATTGGTCATGCATATATAGCCAATTATCACGAATGATCTAACTCTTGTAGTGAATGATGACTAATTTAGCAAGTGTTAAAATTAAATTCGTCACCACGAGGACTGTTTAATTTGTACTCGACAATATCGTTATTATAAAAGATGTGTAGATTCGGGGGTGCATAAGATAGTTGATTGAATTAATTGTAAATAAAGAATAATAATGCAAGAATTTAAAAGTGAATTTCTTATATGAGAAAAACGATTGGGAATTGTTTAGAAGCATCTCTTCTCTCTTATCCGGTACTCTAGATTCTAGCCCTCAACAATGAAACTTCAATAGTCACGACGATTTAAATAAGTGGACAGAGTCTAGTTCTTTGGCTCATCTATCTCGTTTATCTAATATAGAACCACAATCGCTTAGACAAAACAAATATTATCAAAAGCTTGATTGCACGCTAAACCATAAGTCATACCAACTAATTATATATCCATATAGCAATTACGATTGACAAACAATTAATTTAGTTCAAGAGATATAACCTAGTGTTAATAGTGATTTACTTCTTAAGATCCATTCAATTTATTGGTCAAATAAAGAAAATCATTAAACACAAAATTAACTGTGTTGAGTCCTTTGGTATTGGGTGCATTTTTGGTGTGATAAACCTTGTAGCAGGATGTGTGATATAATGCTTCAAACATTATATCTTATCATGAGCAGTTCGCGCGCGCCTTTTATATTTTTATGGAATTATCTATTTCTCTCTCATGTATCTTGCATGACGTGTTCAATGCATCAGATTCTCGTCAAGAATATTTTTATCAAGAATCTCCATGGAGTATATTTCTGCAGAAGATCTCTTTTAATTATTATGGAGAAATTTGATGGGCTAAACTTATCAAGCCCAAGTTACTTGTGAATTAAGAATGTTCTACAGGTGTATTTAAAGGAGGAGCTAAACCTAATCCTTGTAAGAGTTGTTCACGCTGTTTTGTGTTGTTGTCTAGGATTCTAGGTTTTGCGTGTGTGTTTATTTGTGGGCCTTTCTTGTGTCTCATTGATGCATGTTTAGGACTGTGTTTTTGTGTAATGTAATGTTTGTAATCCTCTCCTAAACTTTGAAGTACGGAGTTAGGATTGTGTGTGGTTATAACACTCTAAGCCTTTAGGTACAAGTGTGTAGTTTTTAGGAGTGTGTCTCCAAGAAAAATATTCATATCTGTATTGTTAAAATCCTTGCTATCTGTAAGGTTGTAAGGGAGAGAGATGTGATCTCTGATCTAGGAGTTCTTAGGTTGAAGAGTCATTGGTCGTGCCTAGGTGATAAGTTGTAAATGGGGCGTTTGCTGATAACTTAGAACTAGGACCATCATAATGATATTCCTTCCTGGATTAGTATCCCCCAGGTTAGGTTTGTGCGCGGAACTGGGTTAACAAATATTGTGTCTCCTTTATTTGTTTTGTTTTATTTACTTTGTATTATTACGTGTTACGTCTGAAAAAGTGTTTAGCACATCGTATCCCACACTGTGCTTAGTGTGCCAGGAATTTCAAACTGAATAACTATTAGTTTTCATTGAATTGGCTAGAATTCTAGTTACATGGTTCAGATAAGTGCAAAGAGAATCATCATACAATCCCTAATCTATGAGTTTAGCTACTCATAATAATAAACAATACAAAAGAGTGTTGAAGATTATACATGATGTAGCATAAAAGAACACTTGATTGATGATGTTTCCATATATTGATGTAGAATCCTTGGAAATATGTTTCTTCAGTGCTTTAGAGTGTTTCTCTCTCTCAAAAGTGTTAATCCTTATTTCTGGTCAAAAGTCTCTTTTATAGAGCTAATAATGTTTTAATATTGGACCTGAAATTAATTCATAATAATAAACAAATATAAATATAATCATCAAATAAATACGAGAATAAAATAGGATAAGGATCGATGAACTTATCTTCATATTTTGGTGCGAACGCTTGAAATCACGTCCTCCAAATATAGTAAACCACATATTTACCTAAGGCATGACATAGTCACTGTCCTTAAGGATTTATCCGTCTCATACGCGCAAATCCCCCAGAATTCAACAGGTCTTTCTCAAATATGTGTTGGGAATAATTAAGTGTGCCCAAGATCCAATTAGTCATGTAATCAATTTTAGACTCAATATTGATTTTATTATCATGTTTACTGTTTAGTGAAATAGTTAATTTGATTAAGTCCTTGATTAAAATGATAGACTTGTTATCAGATAGAGATCTTGATAATGAGAAACAAGTCTTTTATTATTTTAATCTAAATTGTTCTTGATCATTGGATTATTGTGATTAGGACAACAATAATCCGGATAGATCAATATATATGTGATAGTCTTTATTGGATAAAGATTAATAAATCTCATTTATTAAATTACATATATAGGTGATGCATATGTAGATATGATCACTGAACTGACTCAACTGAGATTTTCTAATGGTTAAGAATTACCGTAAATTGTCAATAGAAAATTCTCAAGAAGAAATATAATGATTTTCTTTGACCTAAGATTATCATAGTAATTAACAAAATATTTATTGTATTTTAATTCTGGACACCTAATACCTTAGGGTGTTAGTTGAAAGGATATTGGATATAATTAAATACTTGTATAATTAATGATTAATCAAGATGGAATTCGTCAACTCCCGGTAAAGAGTTTGAGCTCTAAGATAAAATGGAAACCCTGGCCAGGGAAATTACTTGATACAAGAAATGAGTTTCTTAAGTCATAGATGTTAACTTATTAGAGCTTGACAATAGTACCATGCTCTAGAGTTAACGAGAGTTGTAACAACGGGGGAAAATATTATATCATTCTTCTAGTGGTTCTTGAAAGTAAATATTACTTCATACTATCCGGACGTTAAGGAGTGTTGCTAGACGCCTGCCTACCTTGATTAATAATATTAATGCGATTAATTTATTACCGGTTTAGTATTGAACCTACAGGGTCACACACAAACGAGTGTTCTAATTTTTGCTATAGAATTAATTTATTATTTGATAATTAAATTAGAGAATTTAATTAATCAAATTTAAATTATTTTTTAAGTGGAATATTATTGTAATTTTTGCTAGCACTTAAAATACAAGTAATATATAAATTAATTGAGCAAGGATTCATTGTGCATATGGAATTTTGAATGGTTCAGAAACAAAGAAACAAAAACGTGTATGCATTTATATGAATATGAGTAATCAAGTTACTTAATATATGAATGGACGGTGGTGGAGAATTTATTCAAGATTGGAGAAAACTATGTAAGATAGTTACTTCTATATTGATGAATATATATATTTGATGAGTCTATAAATTGGCATGCGGCAATCTCTCCAGATATAGCATATATCATTGTGAATAATGGTCATATGAAAATATGATGATTAGATTAAGTGAATATCATTGTGAATGATCATTTGTTTGAATCTATAACACAAAGTCCACTTGTTCATATTTTAGTTCCACGTTCAAGAGTTGATAGCAAAATTAGTCTCGGTGTGGATACGTGTAGAGTCTTCATATTTTTGAAGAAAATGTTATGATTTAAGAGCTAAATGTCAGGTACACGTTTACGGTATTATTTAGTTTAATATAATTTAAGCGCAAAAGTGATCCGAATTTTTTCCGCTGCGCGTGTTGTGAACACTGTTTTTTCTTCAATTGGTATCAGAGCCTAGGATTTTTTGCGATTAAATTATATTCATATAACATAATATATAGATGTATATATATGATATATGTTTTTGCCTATGTATCACCTACACATTTTGTATATTACGTGTACGTAGTAACTGCTAGATGTGTGTATACATAGTGTATGTTGGGACATACGTACTAAAACTGTTTACACATTTTTGAATGGTCTATATAGTGATATGGGCATTTATCAATTATTACATATATGTATACAGAAACGCTAGAATTAATTTTTCCTTCGTGTTCATATGATCACAATAATTATAATATGCATAGGTTATAATTAGTTGTATATATGATGTGAAGATTAATTAATTAGCTAAGCAATTTCATGTGATAATTATATATTGGATATATTTGGTATTTATCTGTGTAGTAAGAAAGAAATGAAAATTTAGTTTGATAGAGTTTTGATATTAATATATTTGGATATATATAATATTAGACTTTGATAAAAGGTTCTATATATTGATAGTTCAATTTTATTTTGTAGTAATAAAAATGTTTGAATTGAACTGTTAGACTTTTTATTTGTGCGACTTGAATTTTTATTTAGTTTCTTAATATTTAATTATATTTTTTATATATGTGATATATAAAAATTAATACGCATATTTTTTATATATGTGATATATATTAAATTAATATGTATTTTTATATATATGTGATATATATTAAATTAATATGTATAAGATTATTTATACAAGCGGTGTATAAATTTTTGTATGCGATACAATTAATAATTAATAGTAAGGAACGACCTGACAACCAGGTGACTTATGTGATTAATTATTGATTATAGTATATGATACATACATATTGATTAGGGTGTATATTTTTATAAGCAGTGTCAGGCAATAAGGATAGTTGCCTAAGTTTCCTTTTGATGAACTATTTATACATAATGTATATAGATGTGCTTTTGCTTATTTTCACTTGCACCAGCGAGTTTGAATGTTATGTATATTGATATGTACATTTAATATATACCGAACTTTTGGTTTATATATTTGATTAAAATGTATAAATTTATTAGTATTGGTATATTAGTTTTTGTATATGATACAAATTTGTAATATATAGTTAATTAATAATTAATAAGAAGGAACGTTCTGACAACCAGGAGACTTATGTGATTAATTATATATTATATTATATTATACATACTTATTTTAATACAAGGAGCGTCCTGATTACCAGGAGACTTGTGATTAATAATAAGTTATAGCATGTGATGCATACGATCTTAGAAATTAATTATATATTTAACGTCTAGACTACCTAGATAAGTATATAATTAGTTTGTGATGATATAAAGGTTAGATTACTTGTCAACCAGGAATTATTGTGTTTGACATCCTTATTTTATGTATATGATACACTATGACTTAAAATATATATGAGAAACGACTTGACTACCAAGTGGCTTATATATAATTTTTAAGTGACCTTCCACTATAAGAAAAGTATGTTATGATACTACTATTTTCTTTATATATTTTTATCATATCTTCCTTGTCAATTCGTGGAATTCTTGAATTTGAAATTGAATCTATGAAAATCAATAAAGTTTGGACTTTAGTTGAAACTTCATAAAATACAAAATCTTTTGGCTGTAAATGAGTTTACAAGAAAAGGATTTGAGCTGATGAAAAGGTAGAGACCAATAAATTAAGCTCGTCTTGATGCCAAAGGATTTTGTCATAAAGAATGAATTAATTCTGACGAGGTGGCAATGTTAAAATCAATTCAGATTCATATCCTTGTGGGATCACGAGTTCATGATAAAGTTTGTAAACCGCAACGATCCATTTATGGATTAAAACAATAACTTCTTAAAGATAGAAAATTCATTTTAATAATAAAATTGGAAGAGTTCAATTTTGTTAAATGAGAAGAAGATCCTTGTGATTACAAAAGTATAGTGGGAGCACAATCATTTTCTTAGTTGTATGTAGATGACATATTATTTTTTTTGAAAATGATATACCGACAATTCTCCGTGAAAGGCTTGTGAGAATCATTTGCTTATATTTTAGAAATAAAGCAAAGATTTATAGAGATTGATCTAAAAGATGGTTTGGACTTTCTCGATTTGTGTACATTGATTGATACATCTTAAAGATGTATAATATGGAAAATTTCAAACGAGGTTATTTGCCTTTTGAAATTGGAATTTCTCTCAAGAGAACTAATTGTCCTAAAACTTTTGAAGAGAGAAAACACATGAATAAAGTACCATATGCTAGTACAGTGGGAGCTATCATGTAGCCATGACTTGTACGCATCCTGATCTCACTTGTTCAATAAAATTGAAATACCAGACTGATTGGATCTTGTGCAAGTGGGAGATTGTTAGGGAATAATCAGGTATGCTCAAGATCCAATCAGTAATCTAATTAGTTTGGATTTAATATTGATTTTGCTTATGCAATAGAATTGAAATACATGTCTAATTGAGTCCTTTGCAAGTGGGAGATTGTTGGGAATAATTAAGTGTGCCCAAGATCCAATTAGTCATGTAATCAATTTTAGACTCAATATTGATTTTATTATCATGTTTACTGTTTAGTGAAATAGTTAATTTGATTAAGTCCTTGATTAAAATGATAGACTTGTTATCATGATAGAGATCTTGATAATGAGAAGCAAGTCTTTTATTATTTTAATCTAAATTGTTCTTAATCATTGGATTATGATAAAATTGATCCGAATTTTTTCCGCTGCGCGTGTTGTGAACACCATTTTTCCTTCAATATGAATCATACTCGAAATGACAGAACAACTTGAATATGTCTTTGAGATGACAGAAGATGTATCCGGAACTCAAATGTTTATTTTCTATCAAATAGAAAATATCTTTTGTATGTGTCTATATATTTGTTTTTGTGTGTGGATCTCTTGCACCATATACTGACCATGTCTTTCAAAACGTGTTGTAGTGTGTTTATATATTTGCTAAAGCAAAAACATTGCAAGGTACGGTATTGATTTCATAATAACTAGCCTTCAAGAACGTTACAATAACCTAATAGAAAAAGATGTTACAAATTGAAAATGACTAATTAATATATTAAAAGAGAATTATGATAAAATGTGTATATCAATTCATGAGTTATTTTGCTAAATCAAATGCTTTTAATAAGAAAATCATCTCATAAAAATATTAATATAAATTTAAATATAGAAGATAAATTTGTATTAAATTATTTTTCACTAATCAAATTATAACTTTTGAAATACTCTAAAATAAAATTACAACAAATAAAACCTATTTTTCTGTTCGCGTCATCACCTCACTATTTCTGCCCATAGTGGGGCGATTTTTCCAGAATGTTGCCTTGCAAAATTTGTTCATCATAGTGGGGCGATGCAGGCCCATAATGGAGCGAATTTTCCAGAAACTTTAACACTTGGATTTTCTTCATTTTTTGTTTGTTCTTCAACTTTTCTTCAAACTCTTGATTTTCTTCAATTGTGCTAAATCTTTAGGAATTAACCATGCAACTATAACTAAAAATTACTAAAAACTTATAAAACTAATACTAAAATTATCATATGATGAACTATCTGTTAGACTACAAGGCTACGCTTAAATGTGGCGAACTAAAGCGTTCCAAACAAACAACTACGGTTTTTCGTAAATCAATCGAGTAAGCGCGGAAGCTACCTAGATCGGTAGTCTATTGCACCTAGACCAAAGGAAAGGTAGTAAAAGTCGATATGGAATGAAGGTGATACAAGGAATGCAATCCAAATTAACAAGTCAAGCAATTTTCAAATAACGTTTTTCTATTAAAAATTGTCTCACACACAAATCGCGGAATTGTAAATTCGTATAGCAAACAAAGTGATCACACAATAATTTCGTCGAACACGTGGCGTGTATGACGAAATTATGTATGCGAGTAAATAACAAACTAGAATGTAAAGAGATAAGGGATAGAGAGATACGCAAGGGAGTGATCAGGGAGTTCTCAGCTTTCGTGTCGTCCTCGCAGTGGGCCGGTACGTCTCCCCCCAACTTATCAAAAGGATAAGTTGAGACTTTACTTCGGAAAATCTCTTTAACAATGCACAAATTACAAACGATACAATATGCAAGATACAGACTCGATTACACGATCTTCACCATCTTCAACATAGCTCCGTCTTGTAATTGCGCAAACCCCAATTCGATCTTGTCTTCAATTATCGTTCCCAACGATCAATCCTTCACGCTATCTTCAACCAAGAACCCGTGATGATCGTCTGAATAATTCCCTCGCCAAATCGAATTGTAACATTCAAGCAACACTTGAATCCGGATGAGAAACACTACCTTCAAGACCCAATCAACTCGGATGAAAATTTCTGATTCACCGCGAATTTTTCCCAAACGTTATCCTTCGAAATCTTCTAAGAAACTCCAATTGAACCCATACTCAATCTTCAATTTGATAGAGATAAGAAGGAAGATGATGATTGCTCTTGAATGCTCTTTGATGCAAAACTCTCAACAATCTTCATCAAAGAATTCTTCAATACTGGTTTCTCATCACTACAACAATAACACATAAAGCTATTTATAATGAAAATAGAATTGAGCAAATTTAGGCATAATCTAACAGACTTGTATCGATACATGCATCAGTGTGTATCGATACAAGAAGTTGACAGCAGGAAGGTTTGTGTTCTTGTATCGATACAAACACGTGTATGTATCGATACATATATCAGAAAAACAGAAATTGACTGATATGTTTCGAAATACACAAGTATGTTTCGAAACAAAATGTTCTCTCTGGTTTCAAGAGAGTCTTCATGTGTTTCGAAACATAAAAGTGTGTTTCGAAACACAGAGGCTCTTCTGGACTCCAATGAGAACAATTTGTATCGATACAAGCTGCTATGTATCGATACAAATGCGTAGTAATCAGCCTGAACAAGTTTTAGGACATTTGTATCGATACAAAACACCTAAAAATTGATTTTTCAAAGTTTCAAAAAGTGTTTTTGCTGTCAAGTCAATTTCAATTGTTGCCTAAACATATTCTACTCTATTTCCATGTGTTTTGACAATTATTAAAACTCGGAGGGGAACTGATGCATTAACACTATCATCACACTTTCATCCTATGGGTTTTATCCTATGAGGCTCCGATACTCCAAAATTGATCAAGTATCGTGTCAGATACCGTATCCGATATATTGATATGCGTCAGATACTTCTTGATACGTATCAGAGAAGTATCCATTGTTTAAATTTTATTTTTTAAATAAAAAATTACCGACACTTATTATTTTGGTTCATTCCCGTTACGTATCAGGGAGGTATCCAATGTTTATATTTTATTTATTCTTTGGAAAGAAATAAAATGGATCCAAAAGGGGGCTAAAAATTTGGTTTATGTGCATAATTTTCAAAACTCTTATCAAAAAAAGATGAAGAATATAAGAAATGAGTGCAAGATTATAGGACATTAGTAGAAATGCGCATGACTCACTTTTGAATAGTACTTAAGATAGGTAAATTCACTAGTTTTGATAATTTTAATAGTTTAAATATTTCTTTATTATCAATTTTAGATGAGAAAACAAATATCAACATATGGTTTGTGTACATGAACTCATTTAGTCAATTCTTAGAATTTTAGGTTATTCATGAGAGTTGTCAAATGGGTTAGTCTGACTCAGACTGAGATGGTGACCAAGACTATATAATTAGGTAAATTTGGCCCAACCCGATTATTATTATTAGGCTGCACATTATTGAGTCATGTCCCACCCCAATTGGGCCATGTGGGCAAATGAGATAACCCGATCCATTAATGATTCTCTCACTCAAACTCAACTCTAAGGTATCGTAACCAAGCTCTGATGCCAAATTTGGCTTAGGGACAAGGGAAAAGTGGAAATAATAGAGAACTCTCAAATTTCTCAAGATAGTAATCGTTGATTGTTAATTGCTTGATGACAGTTGCTTAGTGATGAACCCTATTTATACTATTCTATTACATAATAGAAAAGTATAAAAACATCGATTGCAAAGATAAATCTAGAAATATAGATATTTAGTTTAGATGATTAGAAGACCTAAAAAAGTTGAGATATTCTTAATGCTTAATTTCATTTTATTTTAGTAGATGTCTTGAAGCTTTATTAATAATTTTTCATATTCTAATATAGAGACTTCTATATAATTCTTCATCAATTGAAAAAAATTTACACACACATACCAAATACATTAACTTTTATTTAAAATTAATTTTGCTATTTAGAAAGATATAACAACGCAGCTTATTATTCGTTTAACTTGGATCCATATGTAAAAAAATATGGAATTGAGGGTGTGTAACCTACTAGTAATTTAGTATCGATCTACCGATGATTTGAGTTAAAATTAAAAGGAGAGTACAATTAGATGAAAAGACTCATTGAAAGTGATATCAATGATGTGAAGCTTTGGCGTCTAGAGTAGCAAGTCATAGACATAGGATTCTTGAGCCACAAACTCCACCCTTCAAGTTAATTTCTTTTGGAGTTTAGCAAACAAATTTAATAATGATTTTTCTAATTAACCCTTTTGTGCCACATCTCTAGACCAAATATTCAATAGGTAAGGTACCACTAAAATGTTACGTATATCTATCTATCTATTGACATATAGTGGTCCAAAGAATTATTGTTCTATTCTAAATTGCAAATTAATATAGACTTGCTAGCTAGCCTTGATGATCATGTGATAGTGTCCCCTTTGCTAAAAAGAACAATGACATGATCGATGATACTCATCAACTTGATTTTTTCGAACATTGCTAAAGTGTATATATTCATCCACAATTGGCTATAATAATTAAGTGCACATTTTGTCATTGATTTATCATTAATGCATTTGACTAAGGGACAAAATATATGAGATTATATGACTGGTACAAATACAAACGTGTACATAAAATCTTATTAGTTAATCATTGTCTATGTTATGCTATGAAAGTTGGCAAGACACCAACAATAAATATTGATATACGTTATAAGATATTGGCTCTTTAAGAAGGTAATCACATGCACGTTTAAATACAAAAGTACTTCGTTGAGTTGAAGCGTATATGTATTGTATATGAATTATTTTTAGTCTCGAATTATTATGGGACTTATTTGATGTACAGGAACAATTGTCTCCGATCGAAGCTAAGGGAATAGAGGCATTTAAAGTATGCATCCTCCTTCTGTCGTTAATGTTCCGTTCCACCTTCAAGTATGTCACATCGTGTTTCGAGGTATTATCAGTTTTGAGCTGCGTGTGAGCTCTTACAGATTCCTTGAGATTCGAGGCTAAGAGATATGTAAATGCACAAGTTTCCTCCCAAGTTTAAATAATTGTCAAAACATGTGAAAATAATATAAAATACATTTTGACAATGATTGATTATGATTTGGTAGAAAAAATGCTTTATACAATTTGAAAAAATCAATTTTCAGGTCATTTGGATTGATACACAGAATATATGAATCGATACATATCGTTTCAGGACAATTGATTCGATACAAACTTGTCTGGATTGATATTAAACACTACAGAGAGAACAATATATATCGATACACATGTGCCATAGCAGAAATTTTTTCAAAGAAAATCATTTGTATCTGTAATACCCTCTAATTTTATTATATTTAGTAACTAAGTAATAAAGGTGATTTTAAGTCATATATTGTGTGAGTGTATTTAAAATTAAATTATATTATGGATGATAATAATAATAATATAAATACACTTTTGGTCCCTTAATTTATTTTTTAGTTTCGTTTTGGTCCCTTAACTATTAAAAGTTACGTTTTGGTCCCTTAACTTATTTTTTTGGTTTCATTTTGGTCCCTTAATTATTAAAAGTTTCGTTTTGATCCCTTAACTATTTTCTTGGTTTCATTTTAGTCCTTTAATTATTCTTTTGGTTTTGTTTTGGTCCCTTGAAATGAAGACCAAAGTAGTTGACGTAGGAAGAGTTAAGGAACCAAATCGAAACCAAAAAGTAAGTTAAGAGACCAAAATGAAACTTTTAATAGTTAATGGACCAAAACGAAATCAAAAAATAAATTAAAGAACTAAAACGAAACTTTTAATACTTTAGGAACCAAAACGAAACTAAAAAATAAATTAAAACACCAAAAACCTTGTTTTTTTTATACAGTGGCTTAAACTCACCCACTTTCACACACACATTGGTTTCTAGAATCCACCTCCCAACTTCTTTTTCTCTCCCCCGTAACATTTCCTTCTCATGCCTATTTTCCTTCTTATTCTTCTATCCTACCATTCTCCTGACCCACCTTATTTTCTTTAATTTTTCATCAAATTCTCTTCAACTCATTGTGAATATAGCTTGGAAAAAGACATGGAGTGAGAAGTAAAGTTATTCATTCATGAGGATTTTACTCTGTGTTTTGAGGTAAAATTTTATGATTATGGAGTTTAGAGATGATATTTAGATTATAGATAGTATAATCTTAGATTTTCATAGGTCTCTTTAAACCCTAAGTATAGAAAATTTGGATGTTTTGTTCAACTCATTTATCTAATATTAGCTTAACCTTAAATGAGTTTTCTGAAGTGTTAAAATTGTTGCGTGATGCTGAAATTCTGTGGAAATTGCTCCGGTAGTCATTCCGGAAGGTATTGCTAGAAAAAGGAATTAACTTTTCATAGTCGAGTTTCTATTTGATTTGATTTTGGTAGAAATTAGAGTTCTAGAATAAACCTAGATAATCCAAACATATAATAAATTATACTTAGAGACTTTATTCTAGATAAGCAAAGTAGTTTTGTCAAATTAAGGAATAGAAAGTAATGATAGAAAAATTTATGAATTTGGTCATAGAATAAATGATTTGCTCATAGTACTTCTTCTTTTCCCCATTTAGCATAGTTTTCTCTTAATCTATTTTTTTTTAGTAAAGATAAGAATGACGTAATATATTTGTAATATAGTTGAGATCAATATTGTTGTATATAAAGATAATGCAGTAAAGTTAAGAGATAATACAATAAAGTTTCGTTCACTGCAACGAAGAGATAATGCAGTAAAGTTAAGAGATAATACAGTAAAGTTCCGTTCACTGCAACGAAGAGAGAATGCAGCCTATGAGTTATATACTCATAGTATTTTGAGATGAATACCGTTCGCCACAACGAAGAGATAATGTGGTATAGAGATAATGAGAATAGTACCGTTCCCCACAACGAAGAGATAATGTGGTATAGAGATAATGAGATTAGTACCGTTCGCCACAACGAAGAGATAATGTGGTATAGAGATAATGTGAATAGTACCGTTCGCCACAACGAAGAGATAATGTGGTATATCTGTTTGCCACAACGAAGAGATAATGTGGTCTATGTGAACGTATTAAGATAAGTTAAGTGATGAGATAGAATGAGTTAATTATTAATGTCAATTGTAGATATATGTGTCGAACTTCGTGTATGACTAATGATCGGTTCACGCTAAAGAATTTATAAAATAATATTCCTTTTGAAGTCGTAGATATTAGTTTTGGTATGAATTTGCAAAGGATGGTGTTTGATGTTTAAAATAATATTCCTTTTGATGTTTAAAAAGTTGTTAACTTTTTTGGATGGTATAGATGAGAAGATAATTTTATATACTTTATTGATAGCTAACCAATATTTAGAGAACTACGTGGCTCTGATTCCCTAAATTGTTTGGGGATACGTAGGACCAAGGATCCTCCCTGTCGAGCTATAACTTAAGTTACTCTCTACTTTAAATTAATGTATTTGCTTTATGGTATTAGGCTTGCCAGGATAAATATAGGGTTAATTAGTGTTAGCCTGTGCGCCGGTCATCACCATGAGATTGGGTCGTGACAGTATCGATACACACCAGTTTGTATCGATACACATAAGTCCAAAAAGTTTCAAGAGAGACTCATCTGTATCGGTACATATCATTCAAAACCTATTTGTTTCTACTATCATTAAAGATGTATCGATACATACTCTGCTATGTATCGATACATTGTTGTTAAAATTGCCAAAATTTTGTTCTATCTTGTTTTCCATATAAATAGCAACATGTGTTGGTTTTATAATTGTGAGAAACAAGTGAAAAATAGGTCTCTAATCTAAATTGAAGGAATTTAGGATCTAGAGTGTTTTTGGTTCCAAGTTCATCGTCTTCATCTAATCTTCAACAAAACCCCAAATTGATTACTCTTTTAATGGGTTCAATAAAGATAATGATTGATTGTATGATAACGTCAAGGGTGGATCGCGTTTAAAGGATCTTTTGGGTGGAATTGTGGAATCAAGGGTTTCTCATCAATTGTTTTCATCAAGATTTAAAAAGTATCAAGATCTTGAGACTGCACACTTGGTGGAGGATCAACTAGAACGATTGTTTGCATAAGGTTCTTTGAGCTTGAAGAACAGGGTAGATCGAATCGTTGGAAGTAACGGGTTGTGTGAAGGTTCGCGCCAGATTGTTGGAAACTACGTCAAGATTTTCTTTGGTATTCACCCTATGCTATTTTTTTGGTGGCCTGGATGGGAGTCTTTTTTGGGTAAAACTCAAATCAATGCTCCTTTTGAGATCGCTCCGCTTCCTCTCTTTTTTTCTTTCCGGTTTGTGCCTCGAGCTCCCCTCATCCGGCTCTCTGCATGGGAATCTCCACTCACTGCTTCCCCTAATATCCTCCCTTTTACCACATCATGGGGGTTTACAGGAGATCCTTTCTGCATTCGCGCATGACCGCAGAAAGAAGGTCAACCTCACCTCAGGTAATCACACCTTTCTTTCTCGACGAGAAAAGAGTAAAAACTCTCTTTCGAGCTTCGGCTAAATGTCCTTTGTTTGTTGTCCCTTCATTAAAGGTCGAGGGCAGAACGTTGGGTTAGAGCTGAAAATTTATTCTTGGTACTCAAGTATTGTATTCCATAAAACACTAGTACATTAATATTGTAAATACATTGTTTTTAAATAAAGTCTCGATTCTGATTTTCGCATAATTGGGGGAGAGGTATCGGCCAAAGCGAAGACGGAGAAAGCTGAGAATTCCCATATCATCTCTTGTGTGTTTTTCTTTATCACTTTATTGTTCATTATTATTGATTTTCTTGTGTGGAACTTTATTGTTCATATTGGACACATGGTGTTCGATAAAATTCCTCACTTAAGGCTTTGTTTCTGATATATTGAGACTCGACCATAAAACTCGTGAAAAACATTTTTAAAAAGAATAAGTGTGTTTATCTTGTACCGAATGATCATTCTATATTTGTTTAGCTTCTTTTTATCGTATTCGTTCCAAGAGTGTTATACAACCTTTCCTTTGGTTAAAACATATGGTGTATAGTAGACTACAATCCTTGGGCTTCCGTGCGCGTAAAAATTTAAAAACTAACCGTTGATTTTTGGATCACTTATTCAACCTGAAATTCTGGCAACCAGACAGACAAATGTTGTGCACAATGTTAGAGCAATTGTCCGAGCACTTGTCACACAACAATAATAAACGTAGCGTATCAATGAAAATAAACGTGACTGAAAGATAAATAACACAGTAAGTTTGTTAACCCAGTTCGACGCAAAATGCCCTAGTCTGGGGGATACCAATCCAGGAATGAACTCCACTATAATAGTTCTAGTGAAAAGCACAACGTAGACTCACTACTTGTCTTTGCACCACGACCCTACCAATGGCTGCTCTACCTAGGAACTCCTAAGTATGAGACCCCGTCTCAATTCCCACTAACAGTACAGACAGCACTGTTAACCATACACTTGTTCGTTTGTTTGAATAAGAGACACACTCTAAGAACACAACTAACTCCGTACTTAAAAGCTTAGGAGCAGTACATCATTACAACTCAAAACACAGAGTACTTGACTTGAATCAAGGTGATACAATCAAGTCTCACAACTAACAAGAAAACCTAAAACCTTAAGACACACGCTTTAGTACACACACGGTTTTCCACACACAAAATTAGGGTTTGTGTTTACATATATATAATACTTTAGCAGTCATTGGTTTGGGCTTCAGCACACAGCTTGGACGTTGTCAGGTCCAGCAAATAATTCTTCATGAGCAAGAATATTGTTTCCAAAAATATATCAATATTAATTATGGAAATACACCAAGGCAAACCAGCCTTTTACAGCTCATTAAACCTGCGCGTCTTGACCAGCACGCTAGGTTAAATATAAAACTTCATAGAATCTTCAGAGATCTTGTTCATAAATATAACGCGAGTTGGCGCGTAACAATCAAACAATACAACGCTGTTCCACTTGCTACAGCATTTGTCTCAGCGTTTGGCTAGTAGTTGTTTTTGCAAAGTGTAGCCAACATACAAAAACCCAACAATCTCTCCCTTTGGCAAAATTTTGGCTAAAACAATCTATAGCCAGTTCTTGGAGAGATACACAGAATTTCTTCAATTCACATTAGCACACGCCTTCTCAATTCAACTAAAAATAATCTTGGCATATAATGAAACTACTTCCAAGGGAACTCTTTTAATAAAGATAACTTGTAAATAGTATCAGAGGCATTCATCATCAATAATCATAATACGCCTAGCCTCACAAATATAGCCAGATAAAAGAACATATATATAGTGGGTTCATAAAGAGATGAAAACATACTCTTGAATAGATAGTTCCACAACATAGAAGAGATAATCAGATAGCACTCCCCCTCAACACATGCACATCCTCATACAATAAGTGCTCCCCCTCAAAACATGCAGACATATAACATAACATACTTACTTCAATGAAACAAATGTCAGAGCATCTGTCCAAATGTCTTCATGCATAATAAGAACATAGCAACTGCTAGAGCATGTGTCAGAGCATCTTCAGGCATAAGAAAAACAATTTCTAACATCTAATCTACTCCCCCTTTTTAGCCATAAATTCTGACAAACATAGAGAAATCATATATTGCAGAAGAGAAATCAAAGAGTAGCACATCAGTTCACATAGGTCACCAAGTCATAGAGGCACATAGAGAGGCCACAAATATAGTTATTACATACCATGGAGCACACTCAGGTGCATGAATAAAAGAAAAAAAAAATTACAAACATCAGAAAGAGGCAGTTTCAGCAGAAGCAATAAATACTTCCTCAGTATTACCAGCAGCAGAAGCATTACCATTTTCTCCTTCTTCTTCCCTGTCATGGCCTTGTGCAGGAGCCTCACCCTCAGCTGCAACCTCAGCTTTCAAGGCAGCTATAACCCTATCAATCTTCAGCTTCTTAGCACCCAGGTCCAAACTAACATCTGTAAGATCAGCAATCATCTGCTGCTTACTCATAACACCAGATGACTGGACAGAAGTGCCAGCCAAATCATCAGCTCGTGGCTGGGATATTAACCTGCAATCCAAACCAAGAGGGCTAGGCCTTCTAACAGGCTCATCTGTGCTAACCAAAATATCAGGGTGTTGTTGCAAAATAACACCACACACCAGAGTAGGAAATGGAATAGGGAACTTAACAGCAAAAGACTTAGCTTGCTCCAAAAATTGATGATAAATGTAATAACCAAAATCAAAAGGAGACTTAGTACCAACTGCATATATAAGCTTACCAAGAACAGTGGCCACAGAATTTGAATGAGTAGTAGGGGACCAGTTATTAGCAACAATTTTATTCAGAGCAGCATACAGTGGAGTCAATTTTGCAGAGGACAAAAGCCCAGGCCAGTGTTTAAGCTTGTTACCTGTGATGGTCTTGCAGATGGTGTCATCTGTAACTTCCAGCTCAGGGGTGTCTTCAAGAGATCTTCCAAGATAAGCATTGATCACTTGAGGAGAAAAATTAACACATTTGCCACGTACATACACCTTCCTGTACTCAGCATACCTAGGATCATCACATTCTTCAGGGATGTTGACAACAAACTCCCTTACCAGCTTGTCATAGCAGTTACCTAGGTCCTTCACAGTCTTCATTAGCCCAGCAAACTCCAACACATCAACCAGCTCTTGACACTTGAACACATCAACCTTCAAATTCCTTTCAAGACCAAGTCTTCTATGGTAGACAAACTTCCAGCGAATAGCTCCACTTTCCAGATGAAAGGAGACATTATCTAATGGAGCTGGAGGGATATCCATAGAATGAGTAGTAGGGGACCAGTTATTAGCAGCAATTTTATTCAGAGCAGAATACAGAGGAGTCAGCTTTGCAGAGGACAAAAGCCCAGGCCAGTGTCTAAGCTTATTACCTGTGATAGCTCTGCAAATGGTGTCATCAGTAACCTCCAACTCAGGGGTGTCTTCAATTAATCTTCCAAGATAAGCATTGATCACTTTAGGAGAGAAATTGACACATCTACCACGCACATACACCTTCCTGTACTCAGCATACCTAGGATCATCACATTCTTCAGGTATGTTGACAACAAACTCTCTCACCAGCTTGTCATAGCAGGGACCCAGATCTTTCACTGTCTTCATCATCCCAGCAAACTCCAACACATCCACCAGCTCTTTGCATTTGAACACATCAGCTTTCAGGTTTCATTCAAGACCTAGTCTTCTATGGTAGACAAACTTCCAGCAAATAACTACACTTTCCAGATGAAAGGAAACATTATCCAAAGGAGCTGAAGGAATATCCAAAGGAACTTTCATTCCTTTAACAGTTTTTCTAGATGCTCCACCAGATGGGGCAGCATCTGTCTCAGCAATGTCAAAGTCAGAATCACTTGAAGGGTGATCCTTTCTTTTGAGACTCTTCTTCTTCTGATCAGGCTTGGGAGTCACTTTACTCCAAGACTTTGGGGGACCAGCCATAGGCTTCTTCCCAGCAGTAACAGTTTTCTTCTTAGTGCCTTTAGCACTCTCAACAACATCAGACACAACCTTGCTCCTTGTTCTGCGAGCAACACCAATAACAGGAGTCTTTTCTTGAGGTCTATCTTCAGACTCCACTTCATCAACATTGACCACATCAGTTTGGTCAATATTCACATCAACAGCCTGACCATCATCTTCAAGAGTGTCAGCATTCTGATCTTGAGGCTTGGGAGAGTCATTCTCTTCAGCCACCATAGTGTCAGGAGTGTTTGGAACATCCAAAGACTCCACATTGGCTTGTGCCAAAGATGCTTGAGCATCTGGCACAGCATCTGGCATATCAGCAGAGGGTTTAACAATTTCCTCTGTCACAGCAACCTTCTCAGCAACATTAACATCATCAATAGTCGTCTTGTTACTAACATCAGCATGGTCAACATCATGCACATTTAACTCAGCAGCATCTAATTTGTCGTCTACCTTAGGATTAGCAGAACCTAGGGTTTCAATAAAAGGTTCATCTCCCTCAGAGGGTTTTTCATCAGATCCAGTGACAGAAGTGTCAACATCTGGTTCTACAACAGTCGATTTGAAAGGATTTTCCTTACAATACAGATCATGCATGCTAAGACCTACACGTTGAACAGACGAAGATTTCTTACTTTTTGATTTTGAGGTCTTCTTCGCATCAGATGAAGTAGATCATTTTCTGGTTTTCTTCTTTCTTGACACAAGCGTTTTAGGACGCTGTTTGATTGCTGGTGAATCGATCATTGTTGCGAGCGGTTGAACATGCATAACCGTTGGTGAAGTGGTTTCGGAAACAATGGGGGAAGTTTGATCGTTTGGGATTGGAGAGTGAGTGGTAGCAGACATGATCGTAGTGAGAATTTGGAGATTTGATAATTTTTGAATAGCAATGGGAGCGGCAAGAGAGCGGTTGAGAGTTTCAGAAGGGTGTTGTAAGGAATAATGATGATTGCGTGTGATTGTGTTGTATAAGGGAAGTTTTGATTCACTTCCTTGATAGACGTGCAAGTAGCGGTTGGGGAGAGAGAAAGTAACTGATGCACGCCTTATACACATTAACTACTACAATTCCTCAATTAGGCAAATGTCTAACCGCCTTCTCAATTTTTCAAATTGTGCAACATCAAGAGCCTTTGTAAATATATCTGCTAATTGCTCCTCAGTTGAAACATGCTCAATAGAAATAATTTTTTCTTCAACCAAATCTTTGATGAAATGATGTCTAATATCAATGTGCTTGGTCCTGCTATGTTGTACAGGATTCTAAGAAATATTTATTGCACTCAGATTGTCACAATATAATGTCATAGCATCTGTCTTGACATTGTACTCACTCAGCATCTGTCTCATCCATACCAATTGTGTGCAGCTACTACCAGCAGCTATGTACTCAGCCTCAGCAGTTGACAAGGAAACACAATTTTGTTTCTTACTAAACCAAGATATAAGATTGTTACCTAGAAAGAAACATCCACCAGAGGTGCTTTTTCTATCATCTGCACTTCCAGCCCAATCTGCATCACAATATCCTACCAACATAGTACTATCTCCATGAGAATACAACAAGCCATAATCACTGGTACTGTTCACATATTTCAGAATTCCCTTCACTTGAGTCAGATGACTAATCTTTGGCTCAGCTTGGTACCTAGCACATACTCCAACAACAAATGTGATATCAGGTCTACTAGCAGTAAGATATAGCAGACTTCCTATCATACTTCTGTATAAGCTTTGATCTACATCTTCTCCCTTGTCATCTTTAGATAATTTGACATGTGTGGGAGCAGGAGTTCTTTTGGTGGCAGCATTTTCCATACCAAATTTCTTGACCATATTCTTAGCATACTTACTCTGAGATATAAACATAGTATCTTCCATTTGTTTTACTTGAAGACCTAGAAAGAAATTCAGTTCACCAACAAGACTCATCTCAAACTCAGATTGCATCTGCTGAACAAAATGCTGTACCATCTGGTCAGACATTCCTCCAAAAACAATATCATCAACATAAATTTGCGCAATCATAAGCTTTCCTCTCTCATCTTTCACAAACAGTGTTTTGTCATTACCTCCCTTCCTGTAGCCATTATTCACCAAGAATTCAGTTAGCCTCTCATACCAAGCTCTAGGAGCTTGTTTCAAACCATATAAGGCTTTCTTCAACTTGTATACATGATTTGGAAAGGCTGGATCAACAAACCCCTTTGGTTGTTCCACATAGACCACTTCATTTAAATAACCATTCAGAAACGCACTCTTGACATCCATTTGATATAGCTTGAATTTGAGCGCACAAGCAATTCCAAGTAACAACCTAATAGCTTCTAGCCTAGCTACAGGTGCAAAAGTTTCACCAAAGTCTACTCCTTCAATTTGAGCATAACCTTGAGCAACCAATCTAGCCTTGTTTCTGGTGATGGTACCATTCTCATCAGATTTATTCTTGTAAACCCATTTTGTTCCTATGATATTAGCATTCTCTGGCCTAGGTACTAGATCCCACACATCACTTCTCTTGAACTGAGTTAGTTCTTCTTGCATGGCATTAATCCAGAACTCATCACTCAAGGCCTCTTTAACATTCTTGGGTTCAAAATTTGAGATAAAACAAGAATTTGATACCTCATAGTTTCTTCTTCTTGTTGTGATCCCTTGATTTGGATTACCAATAACTTGATCTATTAGATGATTCTTCTGAACTCTGATGGATGGACCTTTGTTATTGACTATATCTTCAAAACTTATTACCTCACTGTTTTCCTCATTGACACCTTCATCTTCTTTCTCTTCTTGTAAGTTAGATGTTGTGCCAAATGTAATATCTTCTGGTGCAGCATTCATGCCCTTATCATGAATCACAACATTTATGAATTCCATCATGGCATTAGTTCTGGAGTTGTATACCCTATAGGCTCTGCTATTAGTTGAATATCCCAGGAATATGCCTTCATCACTTTTAGGATCCATTTTCCTTCTTGGTTCTCTGTCAGCTAAGATATAACATTTACTTCCAAACACATGAAAGTATTTCCCAGTGGGCTTCCTCTCCTTCCATAGCTCATACAGAGTTGTAGATGTCCCTTTTCTCAAGGTTACTCTGTTATGTATATAGCAGGCTGTGTTCATAGCCTCAGCCCAGAAGTGGAATGGTAACTTCTTAGCATGTAACATTACTCTGGCAGACTCTTGTAACTATTCCATTTTGTTGAGGAGTAATAGGAGCTGAGAATTCATGGAATATTCCTTCAGTCGTGCAGAACTCAGAGAATTTACTGTTTTCAAACTCCTTCCCATGATCACTTCTGATTCTAGTGATACCACAATCCTTTTCTCTTTGAAGCTTTAAACAGAGATCCTTGAATTTCTCAAAAGTGTCAGATTTCTCCCTGATGAAATCAATCCAAGTATATCTAGAAAAATCATCTACCATGACAAAAGCATACTTCTTTCCACCTAGGCTCTCAACTTGCATAGGTCCCATTAAATCCATGTGCACCAATTCAAGCACTCTGGATGTGGTCAAATGTTGCAGCTTCTGGTGCGGCTTCTTTGTCTGTTTCACTATCTGACATTCTCCACATATACTTCCTTCTTGAATCTGAAGCCTAGGTATGCCTCTTATAGCTCCTTCAGCAATAGCTTTCTTCATACTTTTGAGATTCAAATGTCCAAGCTTTTGGTGCCACAAGTTCACATCATCTTCTTTAGTTACTAAGCATGTAGACAGTTCAGCTTTGTCTTGAGATACCCATAGGTAGCAGTTATCCTTTGATCTTTCTCCCTTCATCAGTAGATCACCTTTACTATCATTAACTAAGCATTCACTCTTTGTGAAGTTGACTTTTAGACCTTTGTCACACAGTTGACTAATGCTTATTAGATTAGCTTTCAGCCCCTTCACATGAAGAACTTTGTCAAGTTTAGGTAGTCCTTCATTGATTAGTGATCCTATGCCTTTGATTTCCCCTTTGGCTCCATCACCAAACGTTACAAAGCTTGTAGCATATGGCAGAACATCTGTCAAGTAATTTTTATTTCCTGTCATATGTCTTGAACATCCACTATCAAAGTACCAATCGCTTCCAGATGATGCTCTTAGAGAGGTATGAGCAATTTGAGCAATCTCCACGTCCTCATATTCTGCTTGATCAGCATTGCTCTTCTACTTCCACTCTTGCTTGACATTTTTCACACTAGGTTCTATATTCTTCAAAATAAATTCAGCATTCTTCAGAATAGGTTTAGCTTTTGGTATATAGTGTTAACAGGATACCCATACAATTTAAAGCAGTAAGGCCTGATGTGTCCCTTTCTTCCACAATGATAACAAACCCAACCAGAATATCTTCTCTTAGGTTTAGTGTAGTTTCTGATTGTTTGTCTTCTCACCTGATGCTGGGGCATCTGTCTTGACATAGTTGGATTATAGGTAGTAACAGACGGAACAAACTTCTTTATAGGCACTGTTTTCTGATTCATTAGTGACTTGTAATTGAAACCAATTCCTCTTGTATCATTAGACTTCTGTCCTGTCTCTAGAATTTCTTCTAGCATATCAGTACCTGTTATCAGCATCCTCAATTGCTTGTTCATGTTGTCAATCTTGGATTTGTATAGAGTAACATCACCTTCCAGTCTTGAATTTTCTTTCTGAAGTTTGATTTTCTCTGCTTGTAGTATAGCAATAGTCTTCTTTTGCTTGATCACAGTATTACTAACCTCTAGGCTTTTGAGCCATAATCCCTTATAGCATTCAACTAATTCATCATAAGGCATATCACCATCAAGTGACTCAGCATCAGATGCACATATCCCAGTTAGAGCAATCACATGGTTAGCAGATTCAGATTCTTCCTCAGACTCATCTTCATCAGACCAAGAGACAGTCATTCCTTTCTTTTGCTTCTTAAGATACGTTGCACATTCAGTCCTGATATGCCCATATCCTTCACATTCATGACATTGAACTCCTTTGCCTTGGCTTGTCTTGTCATCTGTCTTTGATTTCCTCAGATTGTTGATGTTCCTATTACTGCTGTGACTGTTGTCTGGAGCATGTGTCTTGGCATTTCTATCAAACTTCTTGAAGGCTTTATTGAATTACCTCCCTAGCATCACAATGGATTCAGATAGACTGTCATCAGTCTCGATATCACTCTCCTCGGATTTGGAGGCAAACGCAATACTCTTCGTCTTCTTTTCAGATCTCTCATTTGCAATTACTTCAAAAGTTTGTAGAGATCCCACTAATTCACCCATTTTCAATTCAGAAATGTCCTTGGCTTCCTCTATGGCAGTCACCTTCATGTCAAATTTCTTAGGTAGTGACCTAAGCATTTTCTTCACTAAGTTTTCTTCAGAGATCTTTTCTCCCAAAGCATCAAATTGATTATCAAACTCAAGCATTCTCATGTGAAAATCTTGAATGGTTTCATCATCCTTCATCTTCAAGTTCTCAAATTTACTAGTCAATAGTTGCAGCCTAGAGCTTTTTACCTTTGAGGTACCCTCATGAATAGTTTGGAGTTTCATCCATGCATCCTTTGCAATAGTACATTTTTTTATTAGTTTGAAAATAGGCGCATCAACTCCATTGATTAGGGCATTTAGAGCTCTTGAATTTGCATTGGCTAATGCTTCTTCATCCTTGCTCCATTCCTCCTCAGGTTTATGCTTAGTGACAGTCTCCCCTTCCTTACCAGTAGTAACTACAGGGGGTTCCCATCCTATAACAACAGCTCTCCATGTTTTGTGATCCATAGACTTCAAAAACGTAGTCATTTTAGACTTCCAGTCATCATAGTTAGCATCACCAACCAACAGCGGTGGTCTATTCATTAGTCCTCCTTCTTTGTCCATCTTAACCAGAAATATCTTCCCTGGAGCTCACCCAATCAGGCAGGGTGCCTGCTCTGATGCCAATTGAAATTCTGGCAACCAGACAGACAAATGCTGTGCACAACGTTAGAGCAATTGTCCGAGCACTTGTCACACAACAATAATAAACGCATCGTATCAATGAAAATAAACGTGACTGAAAGATAAATAACACAGTAGGTTTGTTAACCCAGTTCGGCGCAAAATGCCCTAGTCTGGGGGATACCAATTCAGGAATGAACTCCACTATAATAGTTCCAGTGAAAAGCACAACGTAGACTCACTACTTGTCTTTGCACCACGACCCTACCAATGGCTGCTCTACCTAGGAACTCCTAAGTATGAGACCCCGTCTCAATTTCCACTAACAGTACAGACAGCACTGTTAACCATACACTTGTTTGTTTGTTTGAATAAGAGACACACTCTAAGAACACAACTAACTCCGTACTTAAAAGCTTAGGAGCAGTACATCATTACAACTCAAAACACAAAGTACTTGACTTGAATCAAGGTGATACAATCAAGTCTCACAACTAACAAGAAAACCTAAAACCTTAAGACACACGCTTTAGTACACACACGGTTTTCCACACACAAAACTAGGGTTTGTGTTTACATATATATAATACTTTAGCAGTCATTGGTTTGGGCTTCATAACACAACTTGGACGTTGTCAGGTCCAGCAAATAATTCTTCATGAGCAAGAATATTGTTTCCAAAAATATATCAATATTAATTATGGAAATACACCAAGGCAAACCAGCCTTTTACAGCTCATTAAACCTGCGCGTCTTGACCAGCACGCTAGGTTAAATATAAAACTTCATAGAATCTTCAGAGATCTTGTTCATAAATATAACGCGAGTTGGCGCGTAACAATCAGACAATACAACGCTGTTCCACTTACTACAGCATTTGTCTCAGCGTTTGGCTAGTACCCCCCAAGTGAGGAACCTCGTAGTCTAACAGGATACAAATACAAAACTACAAATATTTTGAAGAACTAAGTTATTGTTTTTTTAGTTAGGTAGTTTAGTCACCAGAGAATTCCACTTCTTAAAGATGAGTAAGTGAACTTATCAGAGTTTGAACTTCAATCTTTACACATTAGGTATAATATTTGTATCAATTGAAAAAAACTTGCAAGGAAGAAAACTTAATTATTTTATTATGTTAAAAATGGAGTTTATGTGGTCAATCAATTTTTTGAATAGTTCCTATTTAAATTTAAGTGATATTTTTTTTGAAAAAAAAATGAAGATCTGTCTACTTTCGAATAAATTCATTAAACTTCTAATCACACGTTTAAAGAGTCTAAACTAAGAAGAAGAAGAAAAGAATAGTTTAGTAGCTAGATATTAATATTCAACCAACTTTGATGGAGATTGATTCTAAGCAAAGTAAGTCAATTTTGAAGACTTTGGTGCTTTTGAAGAAGAGTCAACCAAAGTTAAGGCTTCAATTTAGAGTGAAGAGCTGGTTTTGAAGAGAACATGCATGTTCTGATCATATTATTTCAAGAATTTTGAGATAAATTTTTTGTTCTAAAACTCAACTCTGAAGACAAATTGTGATTAGAAGAATTCAAGAACTTTGAGACTAAGTTTCAGTTCTTAAGTCAACTTTGATAGAGCTATGTCAACACTCTAAAGACACACTTTGAAGAGTGGTTCTGAAGTGAAGGCTCTGATACATTTCAAGTTTCATCAAGACTTTAAAGTGATAGTATAAAGTATTTTATTTCTCTATAGACTACGTCTCATAAGACCGGCATGGATTTAAAACGACATCACTTTTAGTTTTTTTTGAAATATTAATTAGTTAAAAAGCATTTATCGTTCTTTGGTTTAAAAACCAATATTTAAAAATCGTCGCTTCTTTGGTTTTTGTTGATTCTTTAGCCGATTCGATCTAGTTCTTATTGGTTCAACAACATATCTGATCCAACAATCATACATGACTAGTAAACACCTCGAATCTCGGTTGAACCAGTTCAATCGGTCAATTGGGTCCATTATTTAGGGCATTGGTTTGATCAAAAAGAGAATTATTACTAGCAGTGGGAGTTAACTTCATATGAAATTTTAAAAATAGCAAATACATTGTTAAAGATATATCAAATGTGAGTTAAGCCTCACAATGATTAGAATAGTTGATATTGAACAATTTTAAGCTGAAGGACTCAAAAATTCAATGCCTTACAATAGTGTGACGTGTACAACCTTTAATGAAATGATCAAATTTGCTGACGAAAAACATCCAAGAATAAAAATAAGAGATGATATATTTATAAGAAGTAAAAATTTATTTAACCTAATTTATTTGAGGGAATGTATGGACGGAAATAGTACGGTACGTATTTGATCTAAATTTTTTTTTAAAGAAAAACACACTTTCAAATTCTAAGTCAATATCATCAAGTCAACCCAAATAGATTTAACCTAATTTATTTTTAGTAGATAGAACTTTGTAAGGCCACATATTGTGCCAACATACTTATCTTAGAGTAAATCATTTCTTGCAAAAGGCCATGGTGGTACCAACCGAATGTTTCCTTGCAAAGTATATGATGCAATAAAAGTGGGTGGCAGGTGGCGTTTCCTCTCAAATGATTTGATGAGTGTCAAGACCGATGGAACATATATAAAGGAAATAGCATCAATGTGTTCTTCGTGATGATAATATTGGCCAACAAATTTATGGATTTTCTTAACTCTATTATTGCTCTTAATTAGCTCTTTTTCTATGTATACATTTAGGAAATTTTGTTTGGTTTAAATATGGCATTCGTAATCAAATATTAATTAGTCGAGTGGTAATTGACGTTGAACTTAATAGAACGGGCCACAAGTTGATTCCTACAACTATATTTAGAACGAGATTAAAACCATTTGATGTTATAACTTACCTTAAACTCTAGATTAATAAAATACATTTCTTTAAAAATCAGAGGTAAAAATACAAAATATGTCATTTGTAGCCAACAAAAGTTATTTTAGCCTACAGGAAAATTAGATATCCTTTGTGTATAACTACAAAGAATAATATCTTTTATGTTTTTTAAGATTCAAATGGACGATTAACTGTTCCTAAAAATTTTAAGTTTGTTGCATACCCAATCTAAAGAACCAATAATAGATAATTTATTCAATTTTTATTGTCAACATAGAAATATTTTTAATACTTTCCAAAATTGTTTGTCCCAAAATAAATGTCGTATATTATTTATAACATTAATTTTTCTTATTTTATCTCTTAAAACAATTATTGGGTGAAAGAAAAAGTACCTCAAAGATCTACTTTTTAGTATTCCAATGTTTACTACCAATAAAAACAAGGGATATTTTGGTATAGTCATATTCTCTCTTTCATTTAAACATTTTTCTAAAATATGTGATATGCAGTGCCGGCCCAACAGTATATGAGGCCTAAGGCAAAATATTAAAATGAGGCCTTTTAAAAAAAATATTAAAAAATAATAATAACTTAAATATTATTTATAATCTCTTTCTTTGTTTAATTTTTTCTTCAAGATGCTTGTCAATTATTTTATTTTTTAATAATGTCATTTCTAAAATCAATTTATGCACTCATATTAGCAATGTGCTTATTACCGATCACATGACTCTTCAACTTAGAACCAATATAAGCTCAATAATAGAGATAGTAGTTAAAAGAATTAATGATGAAAATGAAATATTTATCATGGTGCATAAGCCATATGTTTGTGCACCGTGCATAAATACCCTACATTGCTTAGCGCACGCCTCAAATTTCTAGTGCACCTTCCAAATTTCTAGCGCACCCCCAGAATGTTTACCACACCCCCAAATTTTTAGAAAGTGCGTTAGAAATTTGAGGGTTGTGCTAAGTAATCTGAGAGGTGTACTAAGCAATCTAGGTATGCATTAAGCAATTTTCATTACTTATACACGGTGCATAAGGAAAAAGCTTATGCACCATAACCACTCCCCCATTGATATACAGAGTACTCTAACAAATTTCATAATACAAAAAAATCTTAACATATTTTTTGGTAGCTAAGAGAGAATTGAATCATATTTTTTTCTCCTCCAAGTGATGCCTAATTTTGAGCAAGAGGCTTTTTTTTTTGTCATAACACTATAAATTATTGAATTTATTATTTATTGAGGCTTTTTTTCTTAATAAAAAAATAATATTGTTTGGGGGCCTAAAGCAAAAGTTTGGGTGGCTTGACCCTTGAGTCGGCCCTAGTGATTTGGTCAACTGTGACACTTAAAATAATTTGTACAGTCTAATTTCAATTCACCTAAATTTTTCTTATGAAAAAGTTGTTACTGATAGTGGCTTTAGGCACTGTTTCCTTCCTTAACAAAGGGAGAAAAGCACGTGTATGGATAATTGGTTGGTTGGCTAATTTGAGCATATAAAACACAAATTTGACATTATGATTTGAAATAGAACTCTCCAGATAGTTTTTCCTTCCACTATGATGGATGATTCTGTTCATTAGTTGATCTTATCATATTGTTATTTTTTTGGTTTTGGTTTTGGGGCCCAACCTCAAAATATGTACAGTGAAGTATTTTTGATTGAAATCTAATTCTATTATCACTCAATAATTTTTGGTGCGTGGTACGGTATAGTAAAAGATTTAATTAAATGATAAAATATTTTATAATTTGCGTTTAGTTAAAATAAATTTGTTAGAATCAAAATTAGAAAGTCTGAGAGTGAGACTGAAAACTGATACGATTTATATGAATACGATATTTAAACTTTGTACAAAACTTATTTGTACAATTTTGTTGAGTGTGTGATGACTATGTTTAAAATTTAAATTTAAGGAACCAACTTGTTAAATTACGACATTTTGAAATGTTCATATTTTTTAGGTGTCGTGATTGTTTTTAGTGATCGAGTCATCCTCTTCGACTTGGTTTAATATTTATGTAATTAGCTAAAATGCACTTTTGGTCTCCTAACTTTCACAAACTTACAATATTGACCCTTAACTTTAAAAATAGCAACTTTAGGCCCCTTTACATTTATAGAGACCAGATTACTGAACCTAGTTGTCCAAATATATTTTGTTTAGTCATGTGATTCGATCAATGACCTAGTAATTCGATCAATAAACCAATGATCCATTATCTTTAGTTCGATTTTTAAAACAATGGATCAAACAAATTCTTGTTCTTTTCTACAATAAAAACAAATATGTTGAGAAAATGGATATGATTCTAAGCTACATTTTTAACATTGTAGTACTGCAACATCAAGTCTTACGAGCTATTGTTAAATAATGTTAGGTTTTTTTTTTAAAAGGAATAATGTTAGATTTTGTTAAGTGGATTATAAATCACTCATTTATAATTTGATGACTGACTGAACTTAATAAACACTCTATCTTTCTAACCCATCACTTCTAGAAAATTTGTTAAATTGCATCACTAATCAGTTTTTATCATCTATCAATAAACATACTTCCTCCGTCTTAAATCTAATGTCATTTTAAAGTTATGCACGTGGATTAAGAAACAACAAAGATTGATCAGTTAAGTCTATTTTATCCTTATTTTATTAAGAAAGACAAAATATATTTAATTAATGTTTTAACTTTTGTAAGGGTACAAATAATAAAATAACATTAATTTTCAAAAAGGACAACCCCCATAAAACCATATTTTAAATTCTCGTGATTATGTTTTTTTAATAATGAGATTATTTTTTTCTCTTGTATTTTAGGATTGAAGGAATACTTTTTTTTAGTGACAAAATTTTATTACTACCTCGATTTTTAATTATAAGACTTGTTGACTAAATTACAAGAACTAAGAAAGTGAAAAGTAATAATAAATTTTTTGTTGGTGGATTCTGATTTTATAAGTTTAGAGTTTATTTATGTTTTATCATAGTATTTATTGTAAAGTGTAGTAAAAGAGATAAAATAAGTAGGGATATGTATGTAAAGAAATAATAAATGTAGTTAAAAACTAAAACACGATCTTATAAAAGACATAATTTTCTAAGTAGTATCTTTTAATTAGAGACGGATATAGTAATTCATAGTGTAGTTAAAAGTACAACTTCTGGTGACTAAAAATTACACCATTAAAGTGGACAAGTGGAATGATCGAAGTTTGAAGTCACACCCCTACATATATAAATATAATACAATGTCCTACCTACTGAATTAAACTTGCTGTCAGTTAAAAATACAACTTTATTGCCAAGAGTTATGAAATAGAGAACCAAAACTTGATTTTTTTGGTAGACCAGTGATACATTTACAACTCCGTAATAACTGAACACATCTACAAAAAAAACAAACACACATGTACCAAAACAAAAACAAATAAAAAATACTAAACACATAATTTCATATAACTTAGACGTGTAATAATTTCTAATTTTAGAGTGTGTTTGAATGAGGGATTTTTTTGAGGTAAAGTAATGTTATGAGGGATTTTAAACTCTTCAATGTAAATTCCCTTGTTTGGATAATTAATTTGGAGAATTTTCAAAATGATGGGAATTTGTGAAGTATTTTACACAAGTTAATTTGAGGGAATTTCAAATGACACATAATAGCAAAGAATTTGAAATTTCTTTCTCTCTATAAAATTGGTTCAAAATCTAAAGTTGACCAAAAACTCTAAAATCTATTCTAAATCCGATCTCGACCCTAAAGTCGGTCAAAAACAAAAGTTCGAGAGTAAACCCGATGTATATCGTCAAATAGGTAAAAAACCTTAAAATCGGCCGAAAACCTAAAAATCGGTCAAAAATCTTAAAATTTACCAAATATCCTAAAATCAACTATAAACCCGACCTAAACTTAAAATCAGTCAAAAAAATGGAAAATCGGCAATAAACCCTAAAATCAGCAAAAAAAGGACAAATCAATCGAAAAATTCTAAAATCAACCAAAAATCATAACATTGATTGTACACCCGACCTTAACCCCAAAAGAGTCAAAAAACCGAAAATCGGCTATAAACCAAAAAATTAGCTGAAAACGCGGAAATCGGTCAAAAATCCTAAAATCGACCAAATATCCTAAAATCGGTCAAATATCGTAAAATCAACTATAAACCTGACCCAAACCCTAAAATCGGTCAAAAACACAAAAATCAGCTATAAACCATAAAATCAGCCGAAAACTTGAAAATCGGTCGAAAATCCTAAAATTGACCAAATATCCTAAAATCAACTATAAACCCGGCCTAAACTTTAAAATCGGTCAAAAAACAGAAAATCAGCTATAAACCCTAAAATTGACCAAAAAACGTAAAATCAATCGAAAATCCTAAAATCGAACAAAAATCATAACATCGATTATAAACCCGACCTAAACCCTAAAATCGGTCCAAAACCCGAAAATCGGCTATTAACCAAAAAATTGGTGGAAAACCCGAAAATCGATCAAAAATCCTAAAATCGACCAAACATCCTAAAATCGTAAAATCAACTATAAACCCGACCCAAATCCTAAAATCGGTAAAAAAAACTCAGAAATTAGCTATATTCCCTAAAGTCTGCCGAAAACCCTAAAATCGGTCGAAAATCCTAAAATCGACAAAAAATTAATAATCCCCACGTAAACCCTAAAACTGGCCATAAACCCTTAAATAAGCCATAAACTTGACCAAAATCCTTAAATCGGCTATAAGCTTTAAAATCGGCGAAAAAACCCTTAAATCGACAGACAAATCTAAAAAAATCCGAGAACTTTTTTCAAGTCCGAAAGAAAAGTGAGGAATTTTTCGAAATAGAAAAAAACTCGAGATTTTGTTCTCAAAATCGAAAAAAATTTGTGAACTTTTTTCTAGAAATCGAGTAATTGTTTTTATCAAAATAAAAAAAATTGAGAACTTTATTTTTAGAATAAAAAAATGGAAAAATAAATTACTTTGTCATTCATTACTTTATCCAAACAAAAAAAAATTAATTGAAGGGAATTCAAATGTTGTATCCAAACAAAGAATTTTGAAATGAAGGGAATTCAAATTGAGGCATTTGAATTCCATAGAATCTCAAAATCCCTTGGATTTTGAATTTCTCCATCCAAACACACTCTTATTGTCGATATTTACTTATATAAAATCTACAATTTCCCACCCTATAGCTATATTGCTTTAGAAAGTATTGTTTTCAGTTTTGCATTTAGTAAAGTTCTTGACTAACAAGCAAATTAAAAACGCTCTCAACTCGAGAAAGGACGATCATTATTAAACAACTCTACTTTGATCATATAGTCATACGCTATAAGTTATAGACGATAAATAAGCGAGAACTTCATTTGCTTACAGTAGAGAGCATGTCTAAGAGTTGAATGAGCCTAAGCATTTCCAATCTCCAACCTACATGTTTTGTCTTAGAATTAGAATGGAGTCAAATGAGCTAAGAATTACATATGTTCTGTTTTCTAAAATGGCTATGAAACATCCACAGCATAAGTTACATTTAATCAAACAGTAAAAATAACACATCATTGTCTATGAAGTAAATTAATTTTCGGTCTTTTCGGTCTTTGCAGCACAAGCCACCACATGAGATTTGAATTTCTCCAGCTCTGCCAAAACCTCATCCTCTGGTCTGTAGAGCAAATCACTCATGCGCCATATCTGCACAAATGAATTTGAATGAATCAACCGAAATAATACAATACATGTTAAAACAGGCACACAAAAACCATACTTTCATAATGTAAAATGCTAAGAACAGGTTACTGAACACACTTCACAGTTTATTCATTTCAATTTAACATGTTTTATCAAAACAGTTATCAACTTGCATCATAAAAAAAATGGTTATCTACTTATGAGAAAAATGGTTTCCTATGAAGCAGAGACTCCGACACGGACACCTGACACGACACTGACACGGCCCATATAAGTGTTATATAGGTGTCGGACACTGGTCCAAGGAATGTCGAAGAAAAGAAAAAAACGACTTATTTTGGACAGTTGTACGACACATGTCATACGAGTGTCATAGGAGTGTCAGACACCACGACATGCATAATCTAACAGAGTTTAATGCATGAGAGTTTGATATTAAGATTTGTTATGTCTTTATGAAGATAAATGTTCGGATATTTCCTTAAGAGGTTTACCCTGAAACTGCACCAACAAATTTGGCAATCCCATATATAGTTCATGTTGTTTCCACTTTCCACAAATAGACAACAGCAATTTCAATTATATGAAAACTGGGAATTACTATTTATACTTCAAACATGGAAAATTATTTAACATACCTGCAATGTTCCTCCTCCACCAGTACTTTCACAATCATCAGACACACTTACAATTGTCCACGGATCATATGCATTCCAGTGAAAGTCAACAACTTTGTCTCTGTATGTAAATAAAAATTTTGTGTAAATAATAATAATAATAATAATAATAATAATAATAAGGTTTTGTGAGGGGAAGTAGTAACAAATCCAATATCTTTTGACAATTCTCAACATGGGATGGACAACTCACAAGGAGAAACAGTCAAATCAATGCAACCTGAGGACGAGAAAAAATGATATGCAAGAAAACCACTAGGTTTATGCTATATTAAAGAGATCTGTTCTACTGGAACTCATCAATTGGTATCGGTGTTGCAAGCCTTTAACTGTTGCAAGACTGTTTTTTAGAGCGAAACACAGATTCACAGGTACAGATTTTGAAAAGACTTAACATTTTATTCAATTACAATTGACGCTTGGAACTTCGTATTTAATTGATATCAAAATTGGGTGGAGAATTAGAAATGAACATAATAAATAGGGAATTAGACAACATAACAGACAAAGAGAAACCCAGCAGGTGTAACTAGGAGAAACATCAGATGAGGAACAAAAAATAACAACAGGTTAAGAGTCGGAAAAATTAGTTTTAACCATAGAGTCAGTAGGTTCATACCTATGACCAGCATGTTGGAAGAACAGCCCTGGAGGAGAATTTATTGTTTTTCCAGCTCGCTCGATCTTTTTACCAACCTGGTCACAAAACAAAAGCAGAACAAATTAACACCTAGCAGTAAATCATTATTGTTATGGGGAAAAAACAACAAAATAGTAAATACTATCCAATTTTAAAACTGCACCTTCTCGTAATCCCAAATGTTCAAGAGACCGTCTTCTGCTGAACTTCCAAATACAGATGATTTGTCTGGTGACCACTGAATTAAACAAACATTAATTTATTAGCATATTTGCGACATTACCATGATATATAAATAGTACCAGAAGGCACGGAGCATTATCAAAAAACAAAATGCACGTCTGAAACCACCTGAACACAAAGAACAGCAGCTTTATGAGCCTCGAATTTATGGATAGGAGACCCAACCCCATTGGTGGTGAGATTGCGACGATCGAACAAGCGAACAGAATTGTCTGCCGACCTGAAGTGACAGGATTACAAGTCAAAAACAGACGTGATATGAAAGGAACCAAACAGATATTGAAATATAAACTGCATTGAGGGAAACAACTCCTACAACCTAAGGCTGATACACTTGCAGATAAATCATCAAATGAAGAAATGGAAAAGTGCAGAAATAAATGGAGCGCAATGCTGCTCCTTACAAGATGAAAAAGTAGAAGAAAAAAGAAAAGAAAGAGATAATCCCAATTCTGAGAGAGAACAAACTTCTCTGCTCAGCCTATGCCATTTCAATATTTCCCATCCTATCCTCCAAGCAACTGAGTCTAATATGAAACTTCACCATTTTGCTCAAAATGATAAAAATTAGCAAACAAGTTGAAACTAGATTAATCAGATTAGTGATATTTAAAAATAGAACGGAAGAGCATACCCAGTAAGAATCAGGTTATCATCATGGGGATTCCAGTCAACACAGTGAAGATCAGCATCGTGAGCTTTTTCAACCTATCGCCAAATTCACATCAGATATCAAAATAATGAAAAATCATAAAAAAATATAATGGCTCGTTGCTTTGTTACACAGTCACACTATCAAAAAGAGGTTCAAATGTGTAACTATTAATGAGTACGCACACAATGTTACAAAACGTAACATAACATACAATTAGGACAAAAACATTGTCAATCCAAATCTAACTAGATCTTCAATGTCAATACAAAAATATTGTATTCAAGCCATTCTCCTTTCTCCCTACACATGGGTGGAATACGACTCTTACTTGACATTAAATTAAAGCCATACAGCATTTTGCCTACTGGCAACGTCCTAACAGTACCATAATTACACCGGCAATCACTGTCATAAAGATTCAACTAAATTTTACATTGACTACTAACAGTCTAAATAATCCTCTCTTTTTTCTAGGCAAGTGACTGGCTATTTTATGTTAAATAAAATAACAATAAAGGAAAAGTGGAAAACAAATTCAAATACATGAGTTATGTATAAATCATATACCTTAACCACAGGACTTGAGCCAACACGCGCATCCCATAATATGAGACAAGAGTCATCTCCAACACTACAGAATTCCTGCGCACTTCAGCATGATCATATTCATGTCAGAAAGATACAGTCATCCCAGAAAGTATATAATTAATCCATAGTGCAAATTGTCTAGATTCCTCAAAAATACTATTTGAAAACATTGAATAATTTTGTTCAGTTCTCCTCTTTCAATATATACTTGGAAAATGAGTAGTTAGATCATTGATAAAGGATAATATGGAGTTGAAGGAACGGAAAATTCATAACTAGGTGAACAACAAAATGATAATAGTCACTTCAATTAAGGAAAAACACATTAATAAGAAACTACTTAGTAGGGTAAGCAAATTACCTAGAAGGGCAAAAGGCCACATCTTCAACAGTATCATCATGCCCAGAGTAGATACCTCTTGGTCCGACAGAAGGGCTATCAACAGTTTTGTCATTGCCTTCCCCAGATTTAGAGTTTTGTTTGATAATGGATCCACCAGATTTGGAGTCCGTAGCAGCAGATGTTACATGGTCTTCAATACTCCACAACACCACTGTTTTATCCTTTCCTGCAATGAAACTCGGTTTTTTCATATACAAAGTAACCACAACAATGAATGAACAGGGATTTCAAATCCTAATATTTTAGCGGGAAAAATACAAATTTGCCAACCTCCTGAAAGCACATAGGGCTCAGTTGGGCACATTGCAAGAGCAAACTCAGCATTATCTTGGTGTCCGGTCAGTATCTGCAAAAGAAGCTCTGTGAATATACCAGGAAGCATCAACCATGACAAATAACAACAATAAAATTGGAATAAGTTTTTTGGTATACGATGATTAATGGGAACTAAATATGGAATCCACATAATTCAAATTGGAGGGACCAATTAGATAATATACATCCCAATTTCTCTGTTTTTGCGCCCCCAAGACATATTCTAGAGCCACACACTCATTGAACAGAAAACATTTACTCAATAAATTAATCTAACACATGCAGCATAATATGACCAATTACACTTCAAAAAATCCTAGTTTTTAGGGAGACAAAAACATATATCTGTCAAACAAAAAGTGTAGCTTCGACTTCATTTAGTGTTTTCAATCTCATGTTGCAAATTGGATTTAACTTTTCTAGAAGGAAGAATGATATGGACTATTAATGCATACTGCACAGTCAAATAGGCATACCAAATCTGGCTTAGAGTTTGTAGCTCCAAGAACAGCATGACGGTTTGGTTGACTTTCAACATCCCAAATGAGAACCTGATATTTGAAGAGTCGCAAATAAGGAACAAAATAGCCATAAAAAAATCTAAATAATAAAAACAACAGATAAGTGAACTGTGAAGTGAAGTTCTTACATCAGGGCTGTCAGTGTGAGTAGCCACAATCTTAGAATTTTGTGGCAATTCCCTAATTCGGTTCACCTGCAAAGCATAACGACCAGATCAACAAACAAAATATAAACCGTTTAATATATGGCTTTTGTTCATTATACCCAGGTCACCAGCTTAATGATGTATTCAATTCAAACCAAATATAAATCATTTAAAAAAAAAAAGTAAAAAAGTTATTATTCATTCATTTTCAAATGCGTTGCATTTTCCGATTGTCAATGTGGAATTTATACCTCGCCCGGATGTATGATAGTCTTGTACTTCTTCACAAATGGTGAGCGAGCCTCTTCATTAAACTGAAAAACAAAATAAAAATATTAGGGCATTAATTAAACTTTAAACTATCTACCACCACCAACACTTCAGATTGAAAGGTTGTTCGGCATCTAACGCATAACCGACAGCACCAACAACATGTGTGGCTCCTTTCATTTTCTCAACTTATGACTGTTAATGTCGAGTCTAGTGTCGATGTCGGTACTTCATAGATTTTAAACAATGTAGCCCCAACACTTTAGATCAAAAGGTTATCCGACATCTGACACATAATCGACAACACCAACACATGTGACTCCATTCAATCATTCCATTTTCTCAACTTATTACGCGATTCCACGTGTTAATGCTGTGTCTAATGTCTATGTCGGTCCTTCATATATTTTAAACAATATAAACATAAACAGAAACTACAAAAAGGTAAGTGGCATTACCTTAATTACATCAAATCACATTCAAATAACAATAAATCTAAAAAATAAATCACCTGTGAAATATGTTCTGCAGCTGCAACCCTAGTCTTCACAACCTCACAATTCGCAATCACCAACGTATTCGGAACACTACCATCAGTCTAACAACAACAACAAAAAATCAAAATCCATTTCATCACATATTCTATTAACCACATCAACTAATACACATTACACTAAAAATCAATTTCAACATTTTTTTTTCTTTCTTAATACATCAGAAAGATAAACTGCTCCCTCCAGGAACAAATCTCTGGGACCTCCCCCTACCCAATCCACATGTCCCTCATCTCTAACCACTTAACCTATCCTACGGGGAAAATCAATTTCAACATTTCAGCAACAACAACAACAACAACAAAAATTAATCAAAAAAAAAAAACTAAAAAAACTTAACCTGCTCAGAAAGATACAACCGTTGTCGATTCTTGTAAGTAGCTTGTTCAAGCTGAGGACCCCACCTATAACAAAAAAAAAACCACAACATTAATCGATTAAAACCCTAAACCCTAAAATTTCCCAAAAAAAACAAAAACCCTAGAGAGAGAAACAAAACAAAAACAAAACACAAACCTGCAAGAGAGAGAAGGCCAAACAAGGTTATGATTAGCAAGCCAATCATAAAGAACAGGAACAAGAGACTTCCAATGAGTGTATTTCTCATCAACAGAAGCTTGTTGTTGTTGATACTGTTGATTCAGTTGTTGTTGTTGCTGTGACTTTTTCGATTCTCTCGGTGATTTTGCTTGATACTCGTCTTTTTTGTCTTCTTTTGGTTTTGGTTTTCGACCCCTTGTTTCTTTCTTCTTCACTATTCCAGCTTGTGTTGATAGAGGAGCCTCCATTTTTTCGAACTCACGAGTTCGATGTTACGCCGTTACGGTTTCTCTCTCTCTCTCTATGTACTTGAGTTACTGATTACTCTCTCTCTGTCTCTCAGTACACTTCAAATTTCGGACCGGGAGAGTTCCTTTTATAACTAAGGATTAAATATTTATTTTAAAATATAAATAAAATTTACACTGCGTCATAAAAATAAAAAATCTAACCCAAGTGGTTGAACGGCAGTGGGCTCATCCTCCCTTAACCAAGGGTCGAGAGTTCGATTCTCACCTTAGGTATGGAGCAGTTTTAAATCCTTAGGTCAGCTATCCCACCCTTCGAGGTGCCTCCAATTAGCGAGGGATTAGTCACTGCGTTCGGCGGTGGATACTCCGGTCTCGACCAAAAAAATAAAAATAAAAAATCTATAACTTGGTTCATCGGTTGGGGTTTATCCTCTTTTAATTAATGGTCGAGCGTTTGATCTTTGCATTAGGTACAGAATAACTTTACATTTCTAATCAGCTATTCCAATCTTTGAGGTGTCTCCAATCTAACGAAGGGAATAGTCACTGCGTTCGATGGTAGACACCATGGTCTCGACCATTAAAATAAAAAATCTAATTGACCCATTAAAAAGTTAAAGTCTGATTTATTTCGAGAAAAAAGTTCATGAAATTATTTTTGATTTTTTCTAGTATTTTTAGATTTCGAGAAAAAAATTGAATTTAAGGAAAAAGAGTTCATGGTATTTTTTTTCGATTTTAAGAAGAAAAAATAATCTTAAAATTTTTTTCCATTTTGAAATAAAAAAGTGTTAAATTTTTTTCGATTTCGGGAAAAAAGTTTATTGAGTTTAGACATGACATCCTTTTCATAAATAAATATTATTTTATATCAATAATAATCAGTTGGAGTTTGAAGGTGTTACACTTGCGGCGAGATCATTGGTCATAAATGATATTTATGGTAACCATGACATACAGGTAAAAAAACATTTACAATATATAAAAATTTATTATTATTATTATTAATATTTGCTTACTTGATTTCAATTATTTCAGATAATGATGTCATGCTGGAAAAACGGATAAAGGAGTTGAAGGAGAAATTATATCATTTAATCGTAGATATATATAACATTTAGTATTTACATTTTGATATAATATGTTTACTAGTATAACTAACCCGTGTATTGCATGGGTTAATATTCAAAATTATATTAGAAATTAGCAATTGTATTTGATTTCAATGTTTCAAAATTATTATGGCTAACACGAAAGTGTGAGTCAAGTGACGCACAATGCACCACTTATGAATGAATAATATTATAACAAATATGAATTTTACAAAAATGCAACGTTATATTGAAATTTTATATTATATAGATCACATTTATACACATTTTTAATATTATCTATTGTTGAAAAAAAAAATTCAAATAATTCGTATGTTTGAAACTTTTATTTTTCCAATTACTTGTGAAATTGATTTTATATTATATTATTTAAATATGAAAAATACTATGTATATTTAAGAATTTTAAAGGGATAGAACATAGTGTAAAGTGATCTCCCGCTCCCCGTTAGCAAAAATATGATGTTTTGTTTCCCGTCCGCATAGAAATTACAAAAAAGATAAGGATTTTTATTAATATATACATATAAATATTGGCTCCTGTGTAAATTAAAAAAATAATCAAAAGACACTTGTATTAATATGTGTGTAAATTTAAATCATATTAAAAAAAAAGGTTTCATCTATTAATAATTAATATGTGTATAAATATTTTGGTTCCACAAAAAAAAAAAAGTTTATGTCCCGTATCAATAAACCTCATGTTAAATCTTATGTAGAAATTACAAAAACTTGACCCTAAAATTAATATATGGATACAAATATAGGTCATCATAGAAATATATGTCCTAGCAAAAATTGCAAAAAAAAAGAAGTTATTTTTATAATATACATAGAGATTTTAAATGGGTAAAAGACTCTCAAGAGTGATCTACCACTTTCCGTTCTACACCATATATGGTATTTTATCTCATGTTCCTGTATAAATTATAAAACAATACATTTTATCTCCCGTGTAGATTACAAAAAAATTAAGCATTTGTATTAGTATATGAATATAAATATTGATCCCGTGTAAATTACAAAAAAAAAACACTCATGTTAATATAAGTAAATATAAGTCCCATTAAAATTACAAAAAATTAAGTCCTTCGTATTAATATTTATTAATATATTATTATAAATTAATATATTATTATAAATATGTTCCCATAGAAAAAAATTAATGTATTTAAAGTTAAAGTTATTCTTCTTATAATAAGGAAAATATCATAAAAATGCTTTAAAAAAAATCATAAAAAACCTTTTTTAGTTGTTGGTGGGAATTGAACCTTGTACCTCTTACTAAAATTCATACATTCTTTTTTTTTTTTTGGTACAAAAATTCATACCTTCTATATAGAATAAAATATCATAAAAATTGTTATTTTGACCTTGATGGGAATCGAACCGGATTTCTCTAGCTAAAACTCTTAACTAATTCTACATAGTATAAAATTAAGGAGGATGTGACACATAAGATTTTATTCATTGAGAGGATGCCACATGGGAAAAGTATCATGAGAGAGACATTCCTAAATATATTATATAGAGATAGAGATATATGATATAATTTATTGGTTATGTTTTAAATTATAAATCATTTTATATGAGACACTAAATCTAATTATTTATTGGTTCATATTTATAGTGTTGTTTATTTTATTTTCTTCTGTATTAGATACATGGTGGATGAGTTACCAAGACTTGATAAGTCTTCAATTCTTGGGGTTCTTGGCAAGGACACCTAGAAGGAATGAAACATTACTGGGAGATGCAGACCGGATACCTCAAGACAACTTCTTGAATTTAACTTTTGATTAAGATGCATGCTTTTTGAATCATAATATTTGATTTCTATGTGCATCATATATTTAGAAACAATGTGTTTTTATCTGTTTTGAGCTTAACTCATTGTCATGACTAATTCAATATGCCTTGAGTTTGAACATTGCAAATCATCATGGAAGAATTAACTTTTTCAATTTTTTTCACAATTCCTAGAAAAGTAGGAAGACATTTCTGATTGTACTCTAATATTTAATAATTATAGTGGAGTTATTTTTTTGATCAGAACGACTCAATTTTTACTCTCGTGTCGTTTATTTATAATTTTTATTTCATTAATTATCATTATTACAGTTGATGTTGGATTGGATTGTTCAGGTTTCACGATATCTAACACTATGTGTACAACAAAATGGCAGTTATATGAAAGAAAGAAAAAAAAAAGAACACACAATAAGTTGTTGACCCAATAATGTTAAATCACCAATACTTTAAATTAGTACACTTAAGACTTACATAAACAACAAGTCCTATGCGGTTTAATGTCTCTTCCTAATCCTTATGAATTTTCTACTTATGACTCCCCTAAGTATGAAAACCCTATCACTTTCCTAATCACTAGCCCAAGTGATTTAAAACAACTTATAATAAGAATGACGCTGTTTATAAACCCTTAGCACCTAAGTTATGGAGACGGTATAACTTATCTAACAACATGGACTAGCTAGGCCTACGCTAATGAGTCATGTCTCTAGGCCCAGAAGAACCACAAGGCCCAAAGGTTGTTGGGCACAACCAAATAAAAAACGAGGCTAAAAGCACACGTCTCCCACGTGCTATGCAGCTTCCCTCTCTCATGATCTCCCACTCTGCAAAAATTTCCAATCGATTCCCCCCACTAACTAGAGGATAATTGCCCCCACGATCACGCGGACAAACAGCGGGCTCGTTTGGTCTATAAATAAAAATGCTCATGAGAGCAACTCACTCCCATCTTTTCCCAGAGAAAATTGTCGTTACGCTGAACAAACTCAGTGGTAACCTCCTTCATAATCCTTAAACAGGAACACAACACAAGCAACGCCTCACAATTTAACTAGCTTCTAAAACCAGAGATCTTCAATACTTGCTCGTTCTTTGACCCATTATTGAGATTGAGTGTCTTTATAGGTTTAAATAATCAATTAGCCCCTGTAAATTCGTATGTGTTTTGTTTTAATCTCTATATCTTATTCTTGTGGAATTAATCTCTGAATGTTAAAATCATTTTGGTTTTAGTCCCTAAAACCAAAATCCGCAGTTTAGTTCGCAAATTTCCTTCAAATTTTCGTGTGGATTTTAACTTTAAGGACTAAATTCAAAATTATTTTAACATTTAAGAATTAATTCAAAAAATATATATATAGGGACTAAAACTAAAAACACCCAAACTTACAAACTTACAGGGACCAATTGATTTTTAAGTCTTCTTTATATAGTTATGCAACTCCTGAGATATGCTTGAGTTTGTTTGTGTTTCAAAAGATAAGATTTGTTTTTAAATAAAAATTAATTTTAGCAAAAGAAAATTCTTGTTTGAAATATTTTAATGTTAGTTATATTTTCCATTCATATGTAACAAACAAGTCTTATACCAAATCTTCTGATAACAGACAACTCTATATCACGCGTTGTAACAGATTTGCGAGATAAAAGCGCATCAAATAAGGTTGCACAAATAGTCTATCATGTAGCTATGGCAAGGTGTTGCACTCAAGCTAGCTAGAATATAATGTCTTACATGTTGCACCAACACATTTGTACTGCACATGATGTTTTAGCTTAATTCATCCAACTAATAGAACTACAAACAACAAATAAACTAGAATTTTGAAGAATTGTCACATGTATTTATCATAAAATTATCTTGCAAATTATTGATCGTTTAGTTTGAAGAATAATTTGTTCTTTCTTGATATGACTATTATATCTTCTAAATTAAAGAAATTAGCAAACATCTTAATCACTTGTTAGTTTTGCATTGTGTGAAACACCTTCCTACCTCATTAGAAAAGCATGTCCCAATCAAACCTTTTGATGGCTCAATAGGTGTTGATGACATATTATACTCATGATCAATCAATGATATACATCATCTTATTTTATTGTAATATATATAATCTAATCAAGCTCCTTTCAATCTTCTTTCATATATCTTGTATGATAATTACTAATTAGTTGGTGATTGTATTTATATTTAACTACAATATAGTCTTAGTTTATAAAGGATGAAAATCAAGTCTTTTATCTCCATTTTCTTTCTTTGGGCACTAATTTGTATCCCTCTTAGGACAATTGAGTCATCCAAAGATAAGAATCAATGTATGTATATATATATAAATTGTATGTGCAATTACTTTCTTCTTTTATTGTATTTAATATAAAATTGTTTATTGATTTTCAGCTGCTGCAATAGAAGAATCCAAAATAACAATTGAGATAGATGGTTGGAGAGATTGGATAGGCTGGGAAAGAGGAGGAAATGGTGGTGGAGGAGAAGATAAACAAAATAGAACTGGAATAGACAAAAGAAATAGTTTAACTGTTGGAGGTTGGAGAACTTGGGGGCGTTATGGAGGTCATAAAGGAAGTCCATGAAAACCATACACAAGTACATGTGTATTGCATTCATGTGATTAAAATGTTTTTCACTAAAATTCTTAAATTGTACCACTTATATTATCACATTTAAATGAATAAGTATTATCACAATTTCATGTTATTTTATGTTGTTCAATTTAGTGATTTAATTTAAGCCATTACTTTTTGTCATATTATATACTACTGGCATAGTAGTGATTAAATTAGTAGAAAATAATGATTATGTTCAATTCAAGCTATTTCTTTTAAATATAAAATTATAAGAGATAATAAAAAATGGAATACAAGGATACTGTTCAAAAATTGTTATTGGAAATAATAATAATAATAATAATAATTATTAAAAAAATTTAATAAGAGTATAACTATGTTTTGTGATTAAATAAGGACTAATAAGAGAAAGGAATAAGTAGGAGGGTATAATGGTAACTGCCTAGTGGTCATATATGTAAGATGAAAACCAAAGTTTTATTTTGTTGTTGTTGCAATACAAAAATAACTTAACTAAATACTTTCTCAGTTCCATTTTAGGTGTAGTTTTAGAATTATGAGCACTATTCACATTACCTATTTTAACCATTTTTTTATTAATATAAAAACAAATGTTATTATATAAGATGTTTAATTTATTTCGATAAATAATTTCAAAATATTTTTTTTATAATGCATAATTAAAGATATTAGAGGTCAAAGATATGCATGAGTTTAGCTCAATTGATTGGACATGTTGCACGGAAGTGCAGAGATCGGGGTTCGATCCCGGTATGCCCACTTATTCATCTTTAAGAGATGAATTTCTAACTATTAGGCTACTTGACGGAAAAAAAAGATATGCATTAACATGTGTGTATAGCGGTCAATTGTAAAACTTATTAATAAAATCAGAAAGAGTATATAATATTGTTTACCAAAGTTTTATACTCGTAGTTAATAAAAAAAAGTTTTATATTCGTAAGCTCTTTAATATAATTGAGAGTTACAAATTATATTAGTTTACTAGTGGTTGTTAGAGTTAATTAAAAGACGAATGTGTGTAAACTCTTTTATAGAGAATCAGAGGACTCATTGTAGATATGTCCCAGTGGACAGATCAAACAACGAAGCTATTTCTCGATGTCAAGAGCATAGATGACATCTTTCTTTCTGATTTGCTTTGCAGTTAGGCCTCTTTGTTTGGTTACGGGTCTCTCCCCTCCCCTCTTCGAAGACTCTGGAAGCTGGAACTCATCGGCAGCGACTCTTACCACAGCAACCTAGGCACTCAGGCCTTGGAGCTTATCTGTCAGTCCACCAAACCTCTACTTTGCTTTGAAGTGAAGAGACTTAGTTCATAACCTAAAATTATGTTTCATAAGTGTAGCTCAATTGGTAGCTACCAAGGATATTATTGGAGTGGCATAAATTCGAACCCAAAATTGTACCAAAAAAAAAAAATTTGAACCCAAAATTCCACATTTTTCTACATTTATATGTCTGAGTGTCTATCTACTAGGCAAACTGACAAAAATAAATAAATTATAATCTCATAAGAGTTTAAATGTTATATTGAGAATTTGATAGCAGCTTTTCTTGATAATTACAATTATATTTTTTACAAATATCTAAAATTATATTTAAGATTAAATAAATAATCAAACATCCCAATCACTAGTTAGAAGTCATTATGTAAAACATCTTACCTTGTTTGGTAAATATGTCCTTATTTAACCCTCAATGGCTCAATATGTATTGATGACCTATTATCCTCACAATTAGCTATATTACATATTATAGTTTTATTTTACTCACACACAAAAAATCAAGAACTATTTATTCATGATTTATAAATAGTTTCTTATTATTTTCATATTTAACTTCAATATACTTGGTTGATCAAAGATGAAAATTGAACCATTTATCTCCGTCTTATTTCATTGTGCACTTCTTATCTCTATTGTGATAATTGGATCATGCAAAAATGGTAATACAATGTGTTTGTATATGTGTTAGTGTCTGTGTCTATATATATATATTGAACACACATTTTCTTTCTTCCTTTATTATATTTATTAATTAATATAATGTTTGTTGATTCATAGCTGGTGCAATAGAAGAATCGAAAATAAAAATCGGGCTAGACGGTTGGATTGTCTGGGGAGGATGGTGGGGGGGCTGGGTTGGAAATGGCGATAAAGAAAACGAAAAAGGTGGACATGGCTCAGGTGGATCAAGACCAGAAAGTAAGGATGGCGAAAGAGATGCACAAGGAAGAGTTGAAGAAAATAGTGGTCTAAAAGACAAAGGAAGTGAACACGATGGAGGAAGAGGAGAAGATAATAAAAAAGGTTGGGGAGGTAGTATAGGAGAGTGACCTCTATGAAATGAGACGCATTTGTGTGTGTATTAAATTAATGTCTTTTATATATTTTGCATTTATATATTTAATTTTTTATTAGAATATCTTGACTGTATTGTATCTTAAATTTTAAAATTTTATCGTATCCGTGTTATATCAAGTATATGAGCTTCAAGACTAAAACATAAACTTTCACCACTCACCATTCTAGGTAACTCCTTAATGAGTACTATCATAGGTACGAGTCAGGTTTTTCACAATTTCACAAATCACCTATAACAACACATATAATCATAACTCCCAACTATCCCATGGAAAATATAATTTCATAACAATCATAGTTATCACACACACACATGACCAATTTCATTGAAACCACATTTAAGAACTAGCACACCAAAGCATTTTGAAGGAGATTCATCAGTTTATCCATTTGAATCTGGTTTGCATAAACTGGTGGAAGCACATTGAACCTAAAATTTAACGTGTCCATGCACTTTGAAATTTATTTATGCAACCTTTCTCATATTAATATTCATTTTCATCTTTTTTTTGTTCAAGTATTTGCAGCAGTCTCCTGATAAGTTTAGGACTCAATTTAGGCCTCAATTAAGTTTAGGACTGTCACTACATAAGGTAAAACAATGGAGCATTAGTAAAAGAAATTTCACCAAGTGAAAGAAAATTGCAATCAATATCTTCATTTTCTTTAGATGGAAGTAAACTCTGTCTCATTCAACTTTGCATGCCACTAGGTTACTTAGTTCTTACAAGTTGTTATCAGCATAAAATAATCTACAAAATGTGCAGCATGAAAAGTCAGAAATGTATTGAAGATACATCAGGTTCTACAGAGCTAACTAACCATATTCCATTCCCTCCTCGTCTAGATACAAGTATGTGTATGATTTGAACATTACACAATTCTTTTACTAGTTTTATTAAGGCTCTAACCTAATATAGTATATGACAATAAAGGTCTTAGTAAAGGCCTTTTTTTTTCAGTCATATTCTAATATCAAAGCTAGATTCACATTGCTTCTTCTCTTCATAGAGTTAGTACCACCATATTTACATCTTGCTTCTATTCTCTTGTCAAACTTCAAGATACAGTTGTCATTTGTGAACTGCAGATTAGCAAATTGAGTGAGAGCAATATGCACAGAGAAAATTCCATGGATGAATCGAGACTTGGTCGTTACTTGAACATAACTCCATGTTCGCTAACACTACCGCTAGAAAGCTTTCGAATTATCTGCCATAACCGCTTGCTTCTTCCTGTTCTTAGAGGACCTGAATATGAATGTCTTCTAAATGATCCAGATACTTGCCTTCCATATCTTGCTGATGAGCTGAATAACTCTGATGCTGCCAATCCATTTTCGATATCAACTCCGAAATCGTAGTTAGCGGCAGCAAACCGACCTCGGAAACTATCTGGTAGTTGTTCAGAAGCAGTATTGAAATCAGAAGATAACTCTTCCTGACTAGAATTTGTTGAACCTGCTTCTTTTGCTTCATCACATTCATTACAAACAAGTTTCAAAGCCTGCACAACCTCACCCATGAAAGGACGGTCCGAAACCTCTGGTTGTACACACATTGAAGCAATGGCTGCAACTTTAGCCACACTATCAAAAGGCACATTGGTTCCTAGAGATGGATCGATTAACGCTTCAAGTCCTTCTCTACTTGTGAGGAGAGGACGAGCCCATGCAACGAGATTCTCTTGACCAGGCGGTTGTGAAAAATCCACGGGTTTTCTTCCTGTCAAAAGCTCAAGAAGAACAACACCGTAGCTGTATACATCACTTTTCACGAGAAGATGTCCAGTCATAGCGTACTCAGGAGCCACATAACTGAATTAATTTTTCAAATGTGAAAGAAAATACCATGTCAGTAAATCGGTTTATATAATAATAATATTATAATAGTAGCAGTAATAATCAGTAAGGAGTTGAGATAAATTTCCAAAGACAAAATGAGGTACAAATATTTTGGGTAAGAAAATTGTTTACCCGAAAGTTCCCATGACACGTGTAGATATGTGCCTATTATCCTCATCAGCTGCCGTTCGAGCCAATCCAAAATCAGAAACTTTTGGTGTAAAATCATTTTCCAGCAAGATATTGCTAGATTTGAAGTCCCTGTGTATGACATGTGGGCTTGAATCTTCATGCAGATAAGCAAGACCACGAGCAGCACCAAGTGCTATCTTTATCCGAGTACTCCAATCAAGTGGGCTTTTTTCCCTATCAATTCCTACCAGCAGACCAAATATAAGAAAAGTGTTTACTTTTGATGCATTGCTAGTGTAAAAGTTTTACACCACAAGAAATCACAACCACTCATATCAGTCATATGTGTGACTTCAGAATCCAACTATTTGACAATTATGAATGATTGACAGTATTAAAACTTTAACTGGCAGTGTACATGAATTAAATCCATGAGAAAATAATTATCTTGAAGAACAAAACAATTTACATTCATATGAGGCTGAAGCAAGAAAATTTAAGTACCATGTAAATGGGATTCCACACTGCCATTTGGAATGAGTTCATAAACCAGACAGCGGAAGCTAAGTTCTGTACATATACCAATCAACTTTACCAAATTTCTATGGTGAAGGCGGCTAAGCATCTCAACTTCAGATAAGAATTCACGATCGCCGTGATGATCTTCCCTCTTTAGAACTTTGAAGGCTACTTTTGACCCATCTTCAAGGTTACCACTATAAACAAGACCAAACCCTCCTTCTCCAAGTATTCTGGAAGGATGAAAATTATCAGTTGCTTTCTCTATTTCATTCATGCTAAAAGTCTTGGCAGATCCTGCATACGCAGCAATGCTTGATCGAAACGATGTCGAAGCTGAAGCAACTGACGGCCCAGCAGTACCTGTGAATCACATTTTTGTTTCTTAATGAAAAAGACTGGTAAATGATAAGCCAATCAAATTGACAAAATAATTGGGTGGTAAGAAAACATTCAAAATTGAAGGCCTGCTATTATTTAGTTTCAGAATAGTAAATACCATAATTTTATTGAAATTTCTGCAACTAAACTTTTCTCTTTTATGCCTAGAATAATTATACATTAATCTAATAAAAACCTGGTTTCTGAGACGGGAATTTGGATTCTAATGATGATTCTGGTAAAATCCAAGATGTTGCAGCATATGCTATAACAGTTTGTACTTTGCAAATGAAGTGTTTTTCTTATTCACTTATTATTCTTTTGGTAGACTATAGTGTTCATTTTATTTATTAACTGTGATAAGATTTATTAATAGGTTAAGTGAGGTCTGAACTCTGAAATAGTCTTAATTTTATTATAGTAATATTCTAACAAGGTAAAATCCACTAACTTACAAATATGATACTACCTCCGCTTTTTTATAAACTCCCTTCACAATTTTCAAAAATACTTAAAATATATGTAGTTTATAGATGTTTCTCAAATACCCTTTAGTATAAGAATGTGTTCAACTTATAAGACACTTTGTAGTATTAATCAGGGTTATATTTGAAAATATATAAATGTATCTAGTAATTTGAAATGAGACTTAAATTTGAGGACAAATTTTATTTCCAAAAGGGGCCTATAATTAAGGGACAAAGGTAGTAATACATTACCCCTTGAGTTACCTGATGCTTTGCCAAGAGACGGAGGAAAAGCCCGTGGGGTTGATGTTGGTTGAGACTCAGGAACTTGATCTCTGAATTTGGTCAAGGCTAAAACAGCAGCAGAGCATAAAACAATTGCTAGAAAACCTGAAAGAGCAATAATAGCTATAACGCCCTTGCTAAGTCCACTTTTATGCTGCTTCTTCTGTATGTTAACCCCAATAGGCTTTATTGTCCTACCATTATTTCCATTATTTGAATAAGGACCACCATCTATCATGTTAACACTTGAAGGTGGTAATGGAGGAGATGGAGGTAAACCTGCATATTTAAAGGACCCTTAATTTTTATCTGAAAAAAGTCAAGAAGAGAGAGTACAAAGAAAATAGAGAATTTATATATACATACCTGGATAACTTACATATAACACTTCATAATCTCCAAAGTAAGAATCTTTTATAACAACTTGTTTATGCCAAAACCTCTCAGAAGTTAAAACGGCTGTAGTATTGTCAAATTCTTCCCCAAGTGGTACCAAATCAATGAGGGCATCAGTTTTATCTGGCAGGTCAGTGGCTGTATTGGCCCCCATAATACGAACTTGACTTTGTTGCATGAAAACCCCAGTGGATATTTCAGAAGCAAGCTCTGAAACCAAAGGGAAGAAGGTATACAGAGGAACGCTGAGGCGAAGACCAACTCTCATTGGCCAGACACACATGCAGGGCACCCCAGGTGGTGAATTCGTATAAGGCTCCGAGCAAATAAATGATAAACAATCTAAAGAATGAAGAATGAAAGTATATACTTCAGTATGATGAATCATACAGTACGAAAAATATAACTTTATATATTCAATTTGAGTTTTCAATCCTCTTATACACATTGTAATGTTATCTGAAAATTTATATCAATTAATTTCTCAAAAGCAATATTCCAGTGTGCTAACCTTCATTGGGAGGTGGGGGTGGCAATGCTTGAATTGGCTTCTTAGGGCTCTTCAAAATAGACCGCAAAGGAGATACTTTAGGAGGATGAAATGGAACTTGCAACAAAGGCAATGAATAGATGCAAACAGATAAGTAGATGAAAAAAAAAAGTTTATTTAGACGTATTTGTAATAAATATGAAATTGCAAATTTTCTTACTTTTCGTTGAGTGGGGGAAATTGTTGAATGATGGAGAAGGAGCAGGTGAAACCTGGCTCACTGGTGATTGAATAGGGAAGGTAAATGGAGAATCTGCAGAACCTACAACAAACAAAATCGTCAGTAATTAAACCTTTCATTATCAGTTTCATAGAAGAAAAATAGTTAAGTTCCCAATGCACCTGTGTTCATTGGTGGTGGAGCATAATGTCTTCGTCTAATTGTTGGAAGAAATGACGGAGGAATTGGTTGATCTATATAAAATAAGCAAACAAAAGGTAATATATATTTAATTGCACTGAAAAAAACTTGAATTGAGATATGTATCAATGGATTAGCTAAGAATCAAACCTTGGTGTTCTGAAGTGGGAGGAGAAACAAAATATGATGATGCAGGAGCTGGACTTGGTATCGTTTTCCTTGTATGGTGATGCTTATAAAATTCTGTAGAAAGTGGAGATGCAGGAGAATGATCTTCTTTGTTGAAAGGAGATTTAGGAGGTGAAATCAGTGGCTCAGGAGCATGATGTAATGGCCTTGCTTTATGTACAGAAGGAGCTACAACAGAAAATAAAAATAAATTATCCGCGTACATGACTGTAGACATAGATTCCTTTAGTATGTTTGTTTTTGTGATAGTATTGATAAAAAATAATCGTTGCGCATATGATCATTTAAAAATGTAAACACTGAAATTCCAAAAGAATTCATGCCTAATGTCAATTTTGTACGCTTATGACTATTTGTTCATGAGTTCAATTCTAGCCATATCATTTAATCTTGTGTTGGACATACGAAACTATATTGGTCCTCATCCTAGTTAAAAATATGCATCTCATCAAAAGTGGTTTAATGTTATCATATGTACCTTGAGCGGGAGAATGAACTACAGCTGGTGGTGACTTTGGTGTTTTGTAAAAAGGCGCAGGTACAGGTTCTCCACCGTTTTTGCCATTGAATCTTCCGGTAGGTGTTAATGAGGGAGAAATGGAAGGTGCTGCACCAAATGATTAGGAATTAAGGAATGATTGCACAGTAGAATTAACAACGTAAAAGAAATTATTAGCAATCTGAAGCAAATCTTGAACACCATAGAATGGTAGTTAGTAGTTACTTAAGAACATCTATATATTGAGAAAATATAATAAAAAAGTAGAAATATTTGTGAAAAACTATGGACATTGTTAAGCTACTATCTGAAAAGTGTGAATGCTATAGTTGTAACTAAACTCAAATAACAAGTAGACATTTTAGTGGTTACATATTCTTCTGAATGCTTTGTAGTTTGTAGCAGCTTTGTTTCTTTAGGTTCTGCTTCTTTTTTTGTGACTGTTTTTTTTCTTCGGTATTATTTGATAGTTTACATGCATAACTAATCAGACAAGTAAAATTAATCATTCAAAGTTTCAAACCAGTAACAAAGTATCCACCATCATTTGCAGTGTAGAGAGACAATAAATGTGGAAAAGAAGAAATTAATTGATGTAACAGAAAGTAACCGTTAAATATTTCATAAAAACTGATACAAATACAAGAACAAAATCATTTCTCAAAATTTGCACCTGGTAGTTCATTTGGAGTTGCTGCTGGTATGACTGGGAGGGCCAATGGCGGATCTACTGGAAATGTACTTGTCGGTGCTGCAAGAGTACACAATAAAGGAGATAACGATGAGATATTATATCATTCTCCTTGCTTTCATTAAATTGAGTAATAAGATTAACCAGTTGAAATGTGCTTTAATGAAAAGGAGGAATTTTAGAATCATATAGTTGAATTACAGAGATGATTTAACAATATGATACGACATACGTGGCACTACTGGCTCTGGAATGTGTCCCTTATGTACAGTTCTATTATGAACATTAGGTGGAAAACTTCCATGATGAGTTGGTTGGCTGACTGGTGAAATTTTTGGAAAATGTGTAGGAGGTTCTGCAACAGGGGCTGTTCAAAATGAAATAAATGCTTGTTTAAGGTCAATATCTACAACAAATTAGGAATTAAGGAAGAAAATTCAGTTATAACCATAAATTTTAATTACCTTGTGAAACCGGTTTGAGTGTGTGCCTGATACTGGAATTCCTTCTATGGATAATAGGAGGCAAAGTTCTAGGTTCAGTTGGCTGACTCACCGGCGAATATTTTGGCAAATTAAATGCAGGTGCTGTGTTTAAAATAAATAGCATAATTTTTTGTCAATAACAATTGGAAGTTGAAGAAGATAAAAGGAACTTTAGGAGACAACTTTTAGCACATGCCTGGTGAAATTGGCTCTGGAGGGTGAGCTTTATTTGTATTTGTATCATTTTTATGAACATTAGGAGGCAAACTTCCATTATTAGTTGAATGGCTTATTGGTGAAATTTTGGGCTCACTGGTAGAAGGTATTGCAACTGGGGCTGTTCCAATATTTCAATAGAAGAACAAATTTTTGGGTCAATAACAATTGAAAGGTGGATATGATGAAATAATTATAATTGAGTAAACAGTATTCTAACTCCCTAAGTGTGTAAGGCATTATTACTATAGTCATGGAATGTATCAAAATTACAAAAACATCCCTAAGTGTGTCCTTTATTAGAATTATATGGACCAAATTGACTGATAGAAGACACATTCAAGGAGAAAATAATGAAAGAAATATTCGAGAACCAAATTGACTAGCAAAAGACGCATTTATCCATGTTGTTGTAGTTTGATACATTTAGAGACAATTGTAACAGCGTTTCACACATTTAAGGACCAACATGACTCTTCACTCATTTTAACTACATACCTGGTGAAACTGGATCTACGTTGTGACTATTACTTTCATTCCTCCTATCAACGTTAGGAGGCAAATTTCCAGGTGGTATTGTAACAGGAGCTGCCCAAGAAGCAATTGAAGAGAAGTATCTTGGTCAATATCAACCCCAATAAAAGAAACTTTTCAGTTTTCAGTCATGTACCTGGAGCAGTTGGTGTGGATATAGGAGGCAAAGCGATAGGTGTTTTCTTTTGAGGTGGAATTGGTTGCACAAATGGTGGAAAATTCCTTTCAGCAGTTGATGGCTCCGGAACAGCCTTATATGGTGGCGATAACGATTTGGTACTTGGACTCTGACTAGGTGTTATGGATGGTTCAGTTCCTTTAATCTTCTGAGGAATTGGAGCTGATGTAGGAGATGGTAATGCAACTGGAGGGTGCAAGAAAGACCCTGGATGATAAAACCCCAATTTTCACGTCAGATGATCCTAATGTATCCTAATAGATGTTTGAATTCACTTTCGGGAGTTACGAGAGTGATTCTGATGACTAAAATTTTGATGTAAGTATGATATAGAGTTCTCAATTAGAATTGCTTTTGCCTCTAAACGTGATTTTAACAATCAAATTTTGTCGAGTAAAAAACAACTCAATTTTTTTTCAACTCACTTTCACGTAAATGTATCTAAGCACAAATCATTTTAGCTTAAAGCTTTAAGTTTACATTTAACTAAGATCAATTTTACAAAATTAATTCAATCAAAATCAATTTTTGCTACCATAGAACCAAACACAAAACACAAAGTCCCTGAATGATGAAATGGAAAACAGCGCTGCAAGAACTATAGTTGAGAACAGTCATTTTTAATTCCTAAATGTGTGAGGCATTGTCACTATAGTCCCCAGATGTATCGAAATTACAGAAAAATTCCTATTTGTGTCTTTTGTTAACAATTATATTGACCAACAAAACTATCTAACAATGATAGAAACATTCGAGGACCTAACTGACTAACAAAAGATGCATTTGTGTATTTTTTTTTTATTGTAATTTTGATGCATTTTCCGGGACTATTGTAAGTTTGTAACAACGCCTCGCACATTTTACGACCAAAATGACTTTTACACATTTTAATCACATACCTGGTGAAATTGGCTCCAGGTTGTGACTCTTACTTTCGTTCCTGTTATCAACCTTAGGAGGCAGACCATGTTCAATTGGTTGACTGATAGGTGAAGTTTTAGGCAAATTTACAGGAGGTATTGCAACAGTTGCTGTTCAAGAAGCAACAAAGAGAAGAATCTTGTTCAATATCAATATGAAGGCTCCCTGAATAAAACAAAATTTTACAATCATGTACCTGGAGCAATTGGTGTGGGAGTAGGAGGATTAACAATAGGTGTTTTCCTTTGAGGTGGAATTGGCTGCATGGATGGTGCAAAATCTCTTTCAGTAGTTGATGGTGCCGGAACATCCTTATACGGGGGTGATGAGAATTTGGTGTTTGGACTCTGACTAGGTGTTATTGATGATTCAATTCCTTTAATCTTCTGAGGAGTTGGAGCCGAAGTAGGAGGTGGTAATGCAACTGGAGGTTGCAAGAAAGATCCTAGATGATGAAAACCCAATTTTTGTCAAATGATCTTGTTGTAAATAATGCATACTTTGTAATTATGCAATTATTGTAGTCAATCCATTAATCAGGACTGTTAGGTATAGAGTAGTCTATTTAAGCATATCAGCGCCTGTACGCTATTTACAACTTAGAAATAATATTCAGAAAACTGTTTCTCAATTCTACATATTGCAATGTGACCTAATGGACCAAGGAAGTTGAATTGAATTACCATTTGGATGTAAAAGACTTGGTGCTTCACTTGGGGAAGAAGGATCAATAGGTAAGGTTGCTGGAGACGGAGATATGACAGAACCTGGAAGAAGAAAAAGAATTGAATAATCAAAGGTAAAAAGCGCATAATTCTATTTCAATGCATTTCCTAAAAAGAAAATCCAGTTTTCATTTTCTAAAATGTGTGGTCATTGTAAGCTACAAATCATGCATATTCGGGTTTTACTTACCTCACGGCTGAACTTTGGACTACTAGGGCCCCCTTCCCCTAAGAACCACAGGGTTATAAACCAAAAAAAAAAAAACAATGTTTTTGCATTTTCAAAATTTCTGAAAAAATGCTACATATGTTTTAAAAAATTGTACCGAGGAAACTATCGGATCTAATTATATTCTCTTATGTATATTAGTTGAAGTGAAAATGAAAACAGGAAACATCGGAGGTAAACGCGCTCTTAGATTTTGATTAAATGTACCGTGTGGATCTGAAGGGCTCGATGCACTGCTTGTCCATGACTGTCCATTATTGATAGGACCTGGCGCTTCTCCATCAGGATGAACAGCAGGAAGAAATGCCGGAGATGGGGATATAATAGACCCTTAAAGAAGACATTATCAGTTAGAAAGCCAAAAATCAGTGGAAGAAAAGGAAAAATTTATTGAAAAATTTATATCAGCAAGCTCAAAACTATCAAATCATATAACAAGAACTTATCAATCAGACTAACATATGGGTTCATATTAGCATTAAAACATATAATCATCAATTAATTTCTATACATATAATCATACGCTAGTTCTTCATACAAACCAAATTATAATTAAATGGAAAACTAAGCAATAATGTCTAGGTTCTTTGTGGTATTATTTATTGTAATTAAATGAGTTCTGACATTAAGTGATTTCAATCCTCTTCCAAACACAGTTATGGGATCGAACTGTGGTCCTCCCTACTAAGTCTAGCGTCAATCACCACTAGACCAACTAACGTCCGGTATAATATCATCATAATCATAATTTATATTACTTAATAACAAGAAATTAAAAGATCAAATTCTTCTAGCATCAGCTTAAGTTTTGTAATCTGTATCATAATCTCTAACAAACTGTGACAAATTAAATAGAGTTTTGAAGATTAAGTACCTACCTTCAGATCCTTGAGCTGCAACAACAACACAAAGAAGCATAATAAATGGCAAAACCAACCCCATCTTCAAATCAATCTCAAAATACAACTTCCTCAAAAGTGATTAAAAAAATAACAAACTAATAATTAACTGAATAAATTACAGATTTAGAAGTTAATAACTTGAAGCAAAAGAACAACAAACAGAGGTTGTTAAATTGAAGAATTTCCAAATATAGTAACACCAAAACTATATGAAAGAAAGTTATGAAAATTGCCTGAAAACTGTTTGATGAAAAGACTGAGAGAAAATGAGTTTAGAAATTGGTAGAGACAAAACTTAGTGTGTTCCATGGTAAATACAGAAAGTTAAAAAAAAAAAAAAATTAGTTTTGAACAAAAAGTTGGTAATTAATTAGATCAAGGTTAAAAAAATTACTATAGTCTATAGTGGAATGAAAATTGTGAAGTTTGATTGTGTATTATACAATTTAGTAACAGTTGAAGGAAACTGAAGAATGAAGAAAGTGAATTAACAGACCTCTTCTCTTTCTCATAGAGAGAAGGAGAGAGAGGCAGTTGGAGTGGGACAGAAAGGCTCAGGGACAGAACAGTATGTGCTTATATATTATATGGTGAAATTATATATATATATATATATAATATAGTTGTAATTAAGAAGTTAGTTATTTAAATAACTTTTTTTTCTTTTACTTATATAAAATGAGTTAATTATTTAGTTGATAAGGAGTTGATTCATATAACATTAGAACAACAGGAGTTAAACTTTAACACACGCGCCTCCCACCATCTCCAGCGTCTCGCACGTTCTCTGCACAATTTTGCGTAAGAAGTGGGGGCACGCGAGAAGGTCAACATTACTGAACTTTGACTCCACAGATCGAAGTTAGCAATCCTCAGAGTTACTCCTCGAGTCAATGGATCCCCTATATATATATTAGAGTTTAAATTCTCTATGGATCAAAAATTGGATGATGAGAATCAATTTGAAAGTAAGCTTTTGTTCAAATGATCCTCCTTACAATTTTGGTTAATTTGGTCTAAAATACAAAGTTAAATGTGCCGATGGGTTTTACTTTGATGATTGAAATCAACAATTATAAGATCATGTAAATTAAGATAATCAAAATTTGATGGTTCTATTTGATAAAAATAACGGATAACTGATGTCTAATAGCTATAAGCTCAAATTTGACATTGTCAAACATAGTCAATATATAAATTTATATAATTTTAGATCTGATTGTCAAAATTACTTTTGCGCATTGAGCTCAAGTCTTCACGGATATTAACTATAAATTCAGTTAATAATAATTTGTTAATACTACATATATATTATTTTCCAAAATATTAAAATTATCTATCTATAAAAATCATATAAACTCTCTTGTAAAAGGAACAAACAAATATCAAAGGTCATATATGATATATAACACATGAGGTGTGCTAATTATTACACCAAAAAACTGAAAATAGTAAATTTGTGAGTTGGTGTCAATGGGAGGATAATTACCAAACTTTGTTTAATTTTAGTTTAGTGGAAGTTGCCTAGTTGCTTTTCTACTTTCCTTTGGCAGGTCTTGTTGGCCATCTTGAGAAAATGATTTATAGGTAACACACAAGGCATGCCACGTGTCAAGATCTTGATTCTGATACCTCATCAGTCATCCCACATGATCTTATATTATTAATGGTTAATTGACTTGAGTAACACATTATAATTAATGTTCATTAATAAAGTTAATAGCTATAATAAGGTCTATGTTTCAGGTAGTTTGAGAAAAAAGCAAAGATTTGATCAAACCTTTATGTGTGTGTATAAAGACCACATATTGGTTTTATTCTGATTACATCATAATCCATTATAAATATGGACTATTTGAACTCAAGTATATTTAAATAAGATGGTAAGAGATTTCTTTCAACTTAATTAAATGTATGAAATCAAAATTAGCCATAAAAGTATAACAATGTTAAATTCTTTTAAGGAAGAGTTTTAATCACTCTTTGTGGTCCTACCTAACTCGTAAGATTAATCTCTACAATCACGCACAAATAATACACAATTCAAACCAAAATCAAAAAATGGACTATTTGTTTTTAAATTGATAGTTGAGATTATTTTACGATATAAAAGTATGTAAAAAACGATATTAGATAAATAATATTGAGAACTATTACAATGTGTGAAACTATACCAAATCTTTAATCAAATAAATCAAGTCTATAAATCTATGATATCAGTGGAAAGAATTAGTGATAAAAAACGACATGTAAAATTAATTTTGTAATTTGTATTGTCCAATATTAGATATGTTGAATATGTAGTTGTTGATCCATGCGCACGCTAGGCGTGTGGGTGAGTGTTGTATTTTTTTTTTTTTGAAGCGGGGGTGGGTGTTATATTGTTGGAGCTAGTGTGAGAATTCTTACGTTGCTTATATTTTTGGGTTGTTAGATGTATAAATATGTGAGGACAACTTCACCTTAAGAGCTAGTTTTTTGGTTGAATTCAAACATATTTAATTTGATATCATAGTCAGGTTAAAGACTGTAACAGTGGGCATGTATCTGACCCAGACTTATGTGAGGTGTGAGGGTGGATGTTAAATTTGTAGTTGTTGATTCATGTCCACGCCAAACGTTAGGGTGAGTGTTGAATATAAATATGAGAGAGTAACTTCATCTTATGAGTAAATTTTTGGAGTTAAAATTCAATCATATTTGACAAAATAAACAATTGAGATATATTATAGTGTTGGAATTTATGTCAAATCTCTACATCAGATAATTCAAATCTATAAAAATTATGACTTCAGCGAAAAGAATTTGAGATGAGGAGCGAGCATTCATCCTCAATTTCTCATCTCACATATTGAAACTAAAATAGAATATAAAATTAAATTTAAAGAGGATATATGCCATATAATTAAGTGCACTTTTCTTTTTTAACCATCAATTTAATCTGATTCAGAGCAAATTATATCATCAAGTAATTCAAGTCTCCTCCTAAACACAGTTGCAAGAATTGAACGTGATCTTCTCTATCAATTTCATTGTTATTCACCACTAAATCAACTAACATTTGTTGATTAATTAAGAGTACATTTTGGTATAGAGTGGAACTAATTAAAGAGTTGTACTTTATAATAATAATAATAATAATAATAATAATAATGGAGAAAAAGCATAACTTTAGGATCGTTTTATCCGTTAATAAAGTGAAAATAATATCTATCAAATCTAAGTGGTTAGTAGATTCAGTCCTTTTATAATAAAGTTTAGTAGTTGAATTAAATTGTGATGATACAAATAGAAATACTCTATTAGAAGATTATTCGTTGGTCCGAAAATCATTTGATAAAAAATATCAAAATTATTAGTTTAAATGTTTATGATTGAACTTTTATCTTCAATCCTTTTACTTTGAGTGTGTGAGTTTATGTATGATAGAAAAGGAGGATTTATTCATTATCAATATCATTTTATTTTTTGGTTTACAATGAAGTCATTAAATCAATGAAGATCGAACTTACGACTTAATATATATTACTCAAATCTTTTATCATTAGACAAAACTTAATTAGACAAAACTTAATAGCTTCAATAATAATATATTCCTTTTTTTTATTATCATAATATTAATATGAAATATTCCATCATTAATGATGATTAATCACCATCTGAAAATATTTATGGAGTTCACAAAATGGATTCTCCTCTTTAATATCAACCAAAATTTTCTTATACACATAAATCGGTATTCGAATCCCTTAACATAGACTTAAAAAAGTTCAAATTAAATTTTTTCATACACAAAATAAGAAATCTAATACCTAGCTAACCATCTAATTAAGAAGTCTAAAATATTTATGACTTGAATAAATTCATTATTTATTTGTTTGTGATATTTGAGTTATAGCTCTACCGATTGTGGAAATGGAAATTAAAGAGGATCCTCCACCCACATATGATGAGAAGTCAAACAATAGCAACGGTCCCATTAATAATTAAGTGTTAATAGCAGTTCAAATTGCACCATCCAGTAACCTTTTCAGGTTGATTATTGCCTAACTAACTATCAGCCCCCTTATTTTATCAAACACCTCAAATTATACCCATAAATCATAAATATGTGTAGCATAACTTGAGGACTATATATTCTGTCAAAAACAAAAAACTTGAGGACTATTAATTATACCAGTAATCAATAAACAAACTTTGTATTGCAAGACAAAATTTAATTTGATCTCGTAGTGAATAACTTATTACATTGATATAGCTATATAGTTAAGTCAGATTTTGGTTATGTCTGAGCGTTTAGTTCAATTGGCAGAGACGTCATATTTTACATGTAATAGTTGGGGTTCGAATTCGGACATCACACTTATTTATTTAAAGATGGAATTTCTAGCCACTAAACTACGTGACCAAAAAAATGTAATCAAAGTTTTGTTGTGCTTGAGAGATGACTAAAATCATGGCATAACTCGCCCCGAACCAGATTAGTCGGCTCAGTGAGCTGGATATTGGTGGTAAAAAAATAAGGGTTAATGGAATAATACACCGTATAAAATATACAAGTTTTGCAATACTCCTCCTTTGTAAACAAAAGTATTGAAGATCTCTTATGTAATGTTTGATTTTTTGCAATATCCTCTGGACACAGTCAACCATAATAAAACACTCGTTAAAATTATATTTCGTGACAATTTAAAATTCTCCCAAAAATTATTTTTTGCGGTAATTTTTATTTATCACGGTTTAAAATCCCGTTAAAATTATATTTTGCACCGATTTTATAGCTCGAACTCGTAAGTAAGAAGAATAGAGGTCCTATGAGGAAAGGGATGGTCAACAGTGAGTGATAGATATCTTGGATTATAGTGTAAGGGGGCAATGGTGGTGGATTGGTATGCAATCTTTTGCTGTCCACATGCACCATTGCAAGTTTGCAACATTATATTATTAAATCATTGAATTGAATCAGAGTTGGTAGGGTCCATTATGCAAATTCTTGTTGTACATAATTTTTTTTTAGGAAAAGTTGTCGCACCAAACATTAATTAATTTAAATGAATGGAATTCAGTCCCTTATTTGGTATCTAACTGACAAAGGTAAACGTAAACCCCCTTATTCAAGAAGATCTCTTGAAGACAACTCATTTGCAGGCTGCAGCTACTCGATCAAAATTTTAAAATGGAGATGGCATGATTTTCTATCTACAATATTAGAGTTAATAGATTTTTACTCTTACAATGTGGGTAAATTTTAATTTACCATTTACCCTTTCAAATTTTTTATCATCGCTATGATATGAACATTATATCATTTACTCCTATGTTTATTTTTTACTGATATGATAATGATAGACAAAAAGATAATTATCATGTCAACAAATTTATACTACCACATCAAGAAAAAGTTAACATATATAAAAGATAAAAATAAAACTTTTACATTACAAGAGGTAATAAAAAATTTGTAGAGATAAATCAAAACTCATTCATATTGCAAGAGGTAAAAATCTGTTAATTCATAATTATATTTCTCCTCTTCACATGATTATAAGTTGTACTTCCTCCCTCCGGGAACTTAAGTCCTTTTGGACTTGGATACAAAGATTAAGAAATAATGAATTTAAATACTTATGGACTGATTTGTCCTCATTATTTATATTTTTTTTATTCACAATCATTACTAAAGCTACAAGCATCTTCAATAGTAAATGCAAGTATCACTAAAGCTACAAACAACTTCAAAAGTATAAATGGAAGAATATTTGTAATTGTTTCTTAATTTTATAAAAGACTATTGTTTTGGGACTGATCTTACCTTATTATAGAAGGGTGGCTCAAGTATGCTCCGCCATGTAAATAGTAGAAATGAAGGGGATATGTACCTGCAAAACACTTTGACGCTCAAGTCAGAGAACAACGTTAAGTGAAGGCTTTTAGAGTAAAGAGTAAGATACCTGACCATTTTATGAAATGACGTTTATACAGTTTCCGACATTAGGCTAAGACAATTGATGAGAGGACAAAGGTCGCACTTGCGCCATTAGTAGCTATTAATCTTGGCTGATAAGACAAAATGGACAATAAATGGCATCATTCTGATGTCAGTCGTTACATATTCTACTACTGCCGAACGTGAAGGTCATTTAGACCAATGTACTTGAACCTACTCGACATAAGAGTGAGATTGGACCTGACACATGACACAGTTCACTAAGTCCACTTCAAAATAGGGACAAAAATAAAATTCTAAAAAGATTAAATTTCCAGGACGGAGGGATACTTTTTTTTAGAGATTCACTCCTCCGATCCATTTATGAAAAAAGAAAACAAAACTTTTACACAAAACCATATCGTGAAGATTAACTATATAAGTTTAGATAGATTAGTTACTTCTAAAAATTAAATATTTAGTAATTAATATTTCTCATAGTAATTCACATCTTCTTATTCTCTAGTCAAATGATTTTCCAATTTTGAATTATTGTTATCTCCTAGTGGGATAGAAAAAATTCTTAACATATTAATTTTGACAACCACCAACATCAAATCTCCCTTAAGAATCATAATGGTATATTAATGTCAAAGACATGAAGTCAACAAGTAGAAATTGTATACTGACTAATCTACATCAAATATTGTCGTGGGATCAAAATACACAAAGAGGACAAATCGGTAATTTAAACTAATTAGATTAGTTGGGATGGGACCTTGTTCATTATCATATGGAGACCATATATTCCAAAATTGAACTATCAAAAATAAATAAAACGTCACGTGGTATATGTATGTGGAAGTATATGCCAAAAGGAATATATAATTATAAACCACGTTTATACACTCAATAAGGTCCACTTATTAATGTAATTAAGAAAACTATATTTTCTTCTGAATTATAATTCAAGCTTGCTCCAACCCTACACAATACTATATATACTTTCCAACTTTCCGAATTTGGATCCGAAATTTTAAAGGAACAATTTCCATAAATTTTACTTGGTCAGAAAACATATTATCCAACACTTATATTTATATGATTTACAAGAATGATGTAAAAAATCAATAAATTCTAGTTCAATTGACAAAAAATGTCAAATTGCTAGATCGGAGGAGTATGACTGAAGTTAAAATTTTAGTATCTTTCACTTTGTGTTTGTGCGAGTTTCTAATATTTGTTGTCTGTCTAGATACTGTAAAAAATGATGTAAAAAGAAGAACAATTGTGCACCAATATTCTAGACAGAATGCTTGATACATGTTTAAAGATACACTTATTGCAAGAGCACTAAATATTCTACAAAGTAATTGGATCAATCACTACTCCAAAGACTTCCCTAGCATCCATCCATTTGCTTGCTACTTACTCCATCCTCTTACTATACTTTTGACCTATTCTTTTCTTTATCCTTTAATACACTAGCTATCCATTTCATCTTTCATGGCATCAGCCAAGCTAGAGAGTTCAACCCAATGAACTTTTTTTCTACTAGATAACAATCATGTTACTAAGGGAAGTTGGGGACCAATATAAAAGAGTTACTACTTAATTACATCCAATGATTCATATATACCATGTGCAAGAAATAAATAAGTTGTTAAACTTTGTTCTTTATTGTGGAATTTTGATTTTAAATACATTGCTTTAGGATCTTCACTTTTGTTAAGGCTGTAAGACACGTGCTAGCTAGCTTGCTCTTGAACAATAGTATTTCGCATGCACAAATTAAGTTTAGGCTTAAACATATATTTGGTCTTTGTATGTACATTAATTTTTCGTTTTAGTCCCTGTATCGAAAATTTTGACAAAATAGTCTCTGTATAGTGTTTTTTTTTTTTGACGTTTGTCTCTGCCGTCCAATTTCATCCAAGTGGCAAACGTTTTGCCACATAGACCCTGCCACGTAGCCAAAAAATGTTGCTGACTGGATTAGTGAATGCTAGAGGGACCAAAACCAAAAAATTGAACTGAATGCTAGAGGGACTAAAACCAAAAAATTAAACTAATTGCAAAATGACCCATTTAAACTCTAAATCCCTAAATTGAAATTTGTTTCTCTACTCTTCTCTTCTCATCAACCTTTCAACAGAGAGACTCATTGCTAAAAAAGATTATCCTGAAGATTTCCCTTTCAACGATCCCGATCAACAACCGCCCAACCAAGGTGGTTTTCTCGACGCGCTTTCTGATCAGGTTGTCAACATTCGCAATGCCTCTCATAATTTCATCAAAAAACTCATCCAAATGGGGCGCAATGATCGACGCAAAGTTGTTTTTGCCATGAAAGTTGGTTTATGAGAAGAGAAGAGAAGAGAAGAGTGGAGAAACAAATTTCAATTTAGGGATTTAGAGTTTAAATGTGTCATTTTGCAATTAGTTTAATTTTTTGGTTTTAGTCCCTCTAGCATTCGGTTCAATTTTTTGGTTTTGGTCCCTGCATTCAGTGCAATTTTTTGGTTTTGGTCCCTCTAGCATTCATTAATCCAGTCAGCAACATTTTTTGGCCACGTGGCAGGGTCCAGGTGGCAAAACGTTTGCCACTTGGATGAAATTGGACGGCAGGGACCAACGTCAAAAAAAAAAAGCGCGATACAGGGACTATTTTGTCAAAATTTTCGATACAGGGACTAAAACAAAAAATTGGTGTACATACAGGGACCAAATATATGTTTAAGCCTTAAGTTTATTTTAAATTTATAATCGAGTACAAATTAAGTTAAATCAAATAAATTTCTCTGGATTGAAATAATTTTTAAACAAATTAAAAGCCAAAGATAAAATTTTCAATGAAGATTAAATGCAAGACATTAGGTTTATATGGGTCATCCAACTTATAAAGTATTCAACTTTCACTTTTCTAAGCAATATGATATTTAACTTACCTCACATTTGTCACAACTAGAGAGGGAGATTCTTGTGACAAGTATGAGGTAAGTTAAGTCTCACATTAATTTAAAAAATGGTGGTTAAATAATTTTTAAGTGAGAGAACCTACAAATTTAACTCCTAAATTTTTTGGATAAATGTGTGGTGTCGAAATTACTTTTATCGATGTCCTTGACCTAAAATAGATGACCCTGGATCGCCCCTCTCGTGTCCCAACCAGAACAAACTTCTACATTTTGTTAATATTTAAACTCCAAAATAGTATTATCGCTAACTAATTTCTAAGGAGGTTTTTATGGGTGGGTTGGTGGTAGTCATAAAACTTGTTGGCCTGGCCCAAGGGTAGAGTGGGCTGTCAGATCTTGGGCTACTGCTAAAAAGCACCCCTAAGTTTGACTACTCTTTTGAACGCCAAAGCTCTTTCATATGTATAAAATTTTGTCCATTCTAATTGATTGAAATTTATGTAGGTCTCACTATTACATCTAATGTTAGTTACAACTTAGTTTTTATTAAGAGGTAAATTAATAGAGTCGCTCATAATCTTGCACGACCTTCTATATTTCAATCTAACCCCGATACTTTTTATATTCTCAGTGCCGGTGCCGACATTTTGAAGGTCCGAGGAAAATATTTAAAATGGACCTCCTAATAAAATAAATTGTATCGAAAAAATATATACTATATTTTTTAAAATAACATCATCTATTTAAATTATAAATAACATCAACAACTTTAAAATTATTTATTTATCTCTGTCACTAACATAATAAAAAATGTCATATTCTAATCAATATAATCAAAATACATTTTAGTTACTTAACAATAGCATCCCTCCGAGCATTTTTCGAAACAAATTCTACATTGTTTGGATCAAATATGATTAAGTCTAGCCTAGTAATATAAATTTTTTTTAGGCCCCTCAAATTTGGAGGCCCAAGGATGAGGCCTAGATTGCCTGCCCTCAAAGCCGCCCGTGTATATTCTACCTGATTCAGCGTTGCCATGGTAAAGGTACGGTACCGGTACCCGGTACTGGTACGGGTACGAGATACGTCATTTTTAAAAAAACTATGGTACGAGTATGTTGGTATTATTTTTTAATTATTTATAGTTAGATAAATAAAATAATAAAAATATACTACTAACATACATAATTAAACATAAAAAAATAACACACTTTAAAAGTAATTAAAATTGTTCAAAAACATCAAAACAATTATATCAAATTAAAAAACAATTTGTTCAAAAAGAGTCAAATTATAAGCATTAACAAAAAAAAAACATTTTAAAAATGTCATTATTCATTGAGTCAAAACTGAATCTCAATATTTCTCTCTTCATCATCATTTAAAAAAAGGCCTCTAGTTCATGTCCGTCGAGAGAAAGATTAACAACTTCAAGAATATCAGCTTCATCAAATAATAGATCTAATTCATCTCCACCAATATCTCATATTCTTGTTGCTTCTTCATTATAATTCTTACAATTTTTTTTGTCGTTCTAGATTAATAATCTTTTTATAAGCAAATAAAAGATATTTTTGGACAAAATATTTCTGAAAAAAATTTAAAAACAATTTTTTTTTTTTTAAAATAAGAGTCGTTCGAGTACCTGGTAAGTACCTAGGGAGTACCCAGACCAAAAAAAAAAAGAAAAAATGGGTGTGGCGTCGATGTGTACCCATTGAGTACCGGGTGTTTACCAGTATCCGGTACGTACCCGGTACCGGTACTCTTCCTAAAACGGAGGACCCGTACATCATTGACCTGATTGTATAGTTCTTGTTATTTTTAAGGTGCCAACTTGTGTACCGCCACAAGATTTGGAAGTATTTACCCCCATCTATTACAAAAAGTTTTGAGCGATATATTTTTTTTATAAAATACATGTTGGATTGAAAATTTATATCATATAGATCATTTGTGTAAAATTTCAGACAAATCTAAAATCATTTGATATGCTATTGAGACACATAAAGATTAACGGTGTTTAAGAAATCACAAAAATTGTTAATTTTGATGCGTCTAAATAACATATCAAATGATTTTAGATTTGTCTAAAATTTTACACAAATGATCTATATGATACAAACTTTTAATCCAACGGTTTATTTTACAAAAATTTATATCGATTTAAAAAAATTTAAGTCGTTGGGGGTAAATACACCCAATTTTTGTGGGGTTACACAAGAAAATACCTATTTTTAATAAGGGTTAATTACATTTTACCCCCTGTAAAATACACAAAAATTGTTTTACCTTCTGTAAAATTATTTTGTTGCTTTACCCCTTGTAATATCAAATTCAGCTTTTTACCCTGGTCAAAGTCAACAAAAGTTGACTAGAAAGGGTAGTGACGTGGCAGGTGATGTGGCGTGCCACATGATATTTTTTTTTTAAAAAAATTGCCAACTCTTTTTTTTTAAATTTTTTTTTAAAAAAATTGCCAGATTTTTTTCTTTTTTAAAAAATTTAATCTTAATCTTTTTAAGAAATTTGTTATTTAGAGGCGGTTTTTAGTATAATTTACGGAAGTTTATTATATTTAGTGGATTTTCTGTTTTATGGCGTCTAAAATTCTTGCTAAATAGTCGATGTACTTTTTTTAATAGATCTTTTTTTACCGTCGAATTATACTAAAAATTGCCAACTCAATTTTTTTTTTAATTTTTAGCGGAAATTGCCAACTCAATTCTTTAAATAAAATTAATTTTTTTTATAGATTTGTTATTTAGCGGCGGTTTCTATGATAATTTGCAGCATTTATATTATAGTTAGCGGCGGTTTTATAATATTTAGCGGAAGTTTTATTTTGCGGCAGTTTAATAAACCTCACAAAGTAAAAATTTATTATGCAAAGTGTACAGGTTATTTAGCGAGGGTTTATAACAACCGTTAAAATATATTAAAAATTGACGGTAAAAAAAGTGCATCGACTATTTAGCAAGAATTTTAGACGCCATAAAATAGAACATCCGTTAAATATAATAAAACTCCCGTAAATTATACTAAACACCGCCCCTAAATAACAAATTTTTTAAAAAGATTAAAATAAATTTTTTTTTTTAAAAAAAAAAGAAAGCTGAGTTGGCAATTTTTTTTAAAAAAAATTTAAAAAAAATAAAAAATGCCATGTGGCACACCACATCACCTGCCACGTCACTACTCTGCCAAGTCAACTTTTGTTGACTTAGACCAGGAGGGTAAAAAGCAGAATTTGATATTACAGGGGTAAAACAACAAAATAATTTTACGGGGATAAATCAATTTTTGTGTATTTTACAGGAGGTAAAAGGTAATTAATCCTTTTAATAAAATGAATTGATTTGCGTTTGATTAAAAAGAAAAAAATAGATCTCACAATTTTATGTAAACTTGTTTTCAACCAATTAAAAATAGAGTGATTGAGAGCATTCAAAAAAGAGAGTGTTGCTAGCAAGTAATGCTCGTCTCTATTTTTAAAGAAACTCATATCACTTAAAAAAAATTTAACAATGTTTTAAGTTTATAAATTGTATCACCAAAACTCTAAATCACTCATTTAGTGTTAGAGTATTTGAAATTAACAATATTCAATTAACATTGTTGCAGTCAGGTTTGACGTCGGCAGGGAAAGCACGACGAAATTAACAATGATCAACAAAAAATCAACATCCCATAATTAAAAAGTATTACTAATAGATAGCTACGAAGTCATCCATAAATTAGTTTAAAATTACAAAGATATATTATACAGTACTATTCTGGTGGAGTATATATTTGATTAAAAAAACTTAAGTAAAATAATGTTAAAACTGCGGGGTTGTTGAAATATGGTCAACTAAAAGAGTATAAGTTATACATTTGTATACTAATTTGAAATCTTAATACTTCTAAAAAAACAGAAAAGATGATTTACAATATGGACCCGCCAAACCGTCCACCTTGCAATTTTTTATGGTAGAATTAAAATTTAAGATGATATTTCGTTTAAAATAGAGAAGATTTTAAAATTTAAAAAACACTTATAAATAAATATATTTACATTTATTTCATTTTAAAGAACATTTATACATTTACATATTTACTTCTTTATAAAGACCTGAATTCGAACTCCGATTACTCCACTTGTATAAATTTATTGATGGTTTTGTCATCTCGTCTATGTACTAAAAAATTAAAAAATAAAAATAAAAACACTAGTCAGTGGAACTCGAATTTAAGATTCGTCTTTTTACCACTAGACTAATTCCTTAGAATTTGTCCACTTTGCAATTTTGTCGTGCATCATTATATGCATATATAGTAGTTAAATCGGCATCCTCTTTTACCAGTTTCGATTCGTCTTGTGCCGAAACCCGGTCTTTTAATAATATATTTGTTGTTCAAAAAATAGAGTTACATTCGGCTATGACTAAACATGAAAAGAGATACTACTTGTGAAAATTATTCATATAAATTTTAATAAAATTTTAAAAATTATTTGATGTGTTATTAATTGAGATCCATCAAAATTAATAGTTTATAAATTTTATTAAATACCGTAAATATTTTGATGAACCTCATTAACAAATAGGGTAAGATATGTAGAAACTGAGTTCACATTACAATAGAGAACAGTTATTCATTCAAGAAGCAACGAAGGTGTTCCATTATTAGTCAATTAAATTATTCAGGTTCACGTTAATAATAGTAATAATATGATAAACAATAAAACAAACACGCAATTATGAAACCCATCATCATGACGTTTGAACACATTGATAAAAAAGAAACAGCTTATAATAAAAGAATATAAAGTAAACGTCAATGTCTTTTTATAATTAATCACATTTCACATAACTACATTTTTTTATATAAACTTTTTTTCTTATATAAAGAAAAACACACTTCACAATAGCAAAACATCACCATTAATTTCCATAGTATAGCAACGTAACTCTCACTTATTTATAGATATCAAAGAAACATTACTATCAATATGGATGAAGCAGATTCAGTTTCAATTTCAGTATATGATGTTATGAAAAGTTGGTTTACACCCTCTTGTATATTCTTAATAGTAAACCTTGTAATTGGCACCATAGCCATTACCTACCGTTTCGCTGAGCAGCGAAACAGGACGGAATCATCACCGCAACTCGTCCGTTCCACGTCTTCGATTTTTGAACGAGTCACGTCTTTTGGACTCAGTTGTTGTAAATACATGCCAACAACAACAGCAACAACAACAAAAACGGTAGCAGCCCAGATCGAACCGGTTGACAACTGTGACGTGCCCCAGCTGGACTGGGACATGTCGCCTACCAAGTTGGACCGGGTTAAGTCAATAAACCTAGGCCTTTGTAAAACAGAAATAAATAAAGGCTCAGGTGACTTGACTCGGAATACTCTACCCAGGGCTCCATCGCTCTTGGAACGATTGATGTCAGGGAATTTTCGTCGATTGGATTCAGTAAAGGTGGAGGAAGAGAAGAAACTGAAATCCGAGATGGAACTCGAATCTGAGATAGAGGTTGTGAGAGGAAGGGTAGAAGAGGAAGAAGTGGATGCAAAGGCTGCTCCATCACTCTTGGAACGGTTGATGTCAAGGAATTTTCGTCGATTGGATTCGACAAAGGTGGAGGAAGAGAAGAAACCGAAATCCGAGCTGGAACACGAATCTGAGACGGAGGTTGTGAGAGGAAAGGTTGAAGAGGAAGAAGTGGATGCAAAGGCTGATGATTTTATAAAAAGGTTTAAGCAGCAACTTAGGTTGGAAAGGCTTGAATCAATTCTACGTTGTAGGGATATACTTAATAGACACTGATGAGAATATAACATATTTAAGATAGAACAAAAATATAGGTCTAGTTTGGTTGGAAAAGGAAGCAAACGTGCTTTTCTATTAATCCATTTTAGTTGATTCACTATCTGTTGCAATGTCAAATGCATAAGAAATGAATTGGTATATGGCGTTTTGTTCTGCAAGTTGATAAAACTTATGTTGCTATAGTTTTTTAGTTTAGTGGTATTATTGAGATGTTGATTAGTTTTGGAATTGATTCTGGTTCTTATATATCATATTGTTTTTTATTATATTTGTATATTAGTTTTAGTTGTTTTGGATAACCTTTTGAAAATTTTCTCATAAAGTATGTGAGTAAGGACAAAAACATACTGAAAAGTCTCTCGTATCAACTTGTGGGAACACTCGACAATTTAAAACTAGTCTAGGACGTCTTGGTTAACTAATTAAAAGGAGGAAACAATTCTAAAGCCGATGAGATGAGGCAACATGGTTACACATTTGGAAGATCCATAATTCAATTGGTATCAATTCTTGGAGGAACAATATCTAAACCTGTGGATGCTCCAGAATCTTTTCGATTGCTCGTTCGAGAACTACGATCTTTGGCTCCAGAACTGAACATTGTTTAATTTCCCTCAAACACTTCGCAACTTGTTTTCTAAGATGCAATCGTTTACTTTAGTACTTTTACCCTCGAAGTGTTTTTCAAGGTAGGCATCTATAATCAAATCTTCACGGGAGACATCATCTATAATAGCAACTTTGCTAGTTTAGTCTTACTTAAGCCATCAAATGTTCGTAGAAATACAATCAATGCAATTTTTAGGAGAAAGTTATCTGATCCCCAACATTGTTTAAAAGGTTTTTTTAGACGACAATCTTTAAAAGTCACCCTATCTATGTCATGGTATTCCTCTTTCTATTATCTCGACTCAATTTCAATTGATATCTTGCCGCTACAACATTTGTAAGTTTAGCAACGGTTTGACGATAGTTTATGAAGTGTGGTCTAGGTAATTGTTGCTTATTCTAGGAGGGCACAATTTTTTACTTTAGCCCGTGCAAATGAAAGAAAAAATGTTGCAAGTGATATGCCAAGAGCATTATTGCAACTGTGACCTAGGCGGCCGCATCCAAACTTTCTTGTTGCGATGGAATTGTCCGCCTCCTTAGAAGAGTCTTTCTAGTAACTCTAGGACTGATTGGTTCTTTGGTCGTTCCGGTCATTTATGCAATTTTCTCTTTTGTTTCTTCTTCCTCCAAAACATTTCATTTCATTTCCATCACAAACGACTCAACAAGTCAAACTATGGAGCCTTTTGCTTGTTTGGGAGCTCTAAAAGAAGGAACTAATTAAGAGAAACTTTGAAAATCCTAAAAACAACCCGTACTCATATGTTCTGTTTCAGGAATCGAGAGTATTGGAGAAAAATATTCCAAAATTATTCATTTAACCTTTCTAATTTGGAAATTTTAATTTCAAAATCTAAACTATAGTCCCATTATGAAGCTAACACAATTTTTCTATGCTCTGTACCAACAAACCAACACTAATTAAGACACCACCTTTATATTTAGACACCAACTATCGACAAAATGTGACTTCTATTTTAAAGTACTCCCTCCATAGCAAAATAAGTGTCCTACTTGCCAAAAATATTTGTCCCAAAATAAATGTCCTATACTATTTATAACATTAGTTTTTTCTATTTTATCCCTTAAAGTAATCATTAAGAGAGAGAAAATGTACACTCAAATATCTACTTTATAGTTTTTCAATGTCTACTACTAATAAAAAGACGGGATATTTTAGGAAAAGTCATATTCTCTCTCTTTCATTTACACATTTTTCTTAAAGTGTGTGATTTAGTCAACTGTGACACTTAAAATGGGACGAAAGTAGTAATGTTTTTACCCTAAGACACCAAACAACATTTCGCTATCTCCATTCCAAAAGAATGTAACGTTTTTCCATTTCTCATTAACCAAATACACCAAACACCTTTATCTCCATTGTTTGTCCATTTATGGAGCAAAGCTAAACTCACCTCAGGCTTTCACCTTTCTTCAACGCCTTCCCATTTGATAATTACCATTTTGGAAAAAGTGTCCAAACCATATGATAAGTAACTTGTACCCCAATCAACTATAAAATAACAGTCCAAATAGAATAACAAACGAGCAAGAGAAAAAAGATGGTTGCAAGTCCCATGATAAGAGCATAACACACAAGAAAATTTTCATAAGAAGATGATCATAATACCCGTCTTGTCTCAACTCTTGTTGCCAATCAGTCTTGATCGAGCCTCCGAATAAAAACCTGAATTTCGACAGGACATCACAATTCACAAACACAAACCCTCTTACACTCTTTTTCATCCCCACCTTATATCATAGAACAGAGAGAAATAGTTTATAGTGAAATAAAATGAGAAAGGAAATTCAAGGGTCAAGATTTGAAAACATAAAGAATGAAATTTTTTGAGAGAATCCAGTCTCATTTCCATCCCAACATCTTTCTTCTCTCTCTCCTTCTTTCTTTATCCATTGATTGAGCTCTCTTCACACTTTCCCCATACACTCTACCTTGGTGTCACGCCTAATACCTTGTTCAAATTTTATTGAGAAACCAGGTAAACCTCTTCTTCTGATGTACCAAAATTGAATAAATAATGCATATGCATATATCAGAAACAGCATGCAAGAATGACATATATGACAGCACTCTTATGTCTGTTCACAAGTGACAACAAATACGATATCTCATGTACTCCCCTTGCCCTTTAAAATCTATTAAAAAAACTGATTATAGTTAACAGACCCTAATGATTCTGGTTTTGTGTTCAGAGCTAAATATCATATTATTCTACACATGCGAAACAATATTCTACAAGGCAGATTAAAATTTTGAAGAGTTGAAGTTGGCAAATTATGCAAGACGCAAATAGGAAAGTAACATGTGTTTTTTAGTTTCAAAGAGCCTAGCAGAAAATCGCGGGTTTGAGTCCACACCAAAGCATATCAAATGTCCCTACAACCTTTTAACATCTTAAAAGATGTTTAGTACTTTAGTTTCATTTTTAAATCATGAAAATGTTACTATATTTTCTAAGTCCTAACTGTTTCGTGTTTTCAAATATTAATAAATAATAATACAGGAAACAGTAAAAGAGTATTTTAAAGTTGGCTATTTATGCAAGTAGAATTTTTTTTCACGCATAACTCCTAAGCATCCTTTACTGACTTAAAAGATTAATTAATGCCTACTATGATAGTACAAAAATGAAGCAAAAAACTTTTTTCATCCATTTGCCTCTATAAGCACACAATTAGTTGAACATAGTTTAACTGAAAATACACATTGGACCATGGCCTAATATATGTTTTGTGGGGAGAGAGGACGGGGATTGGGGGCTTCAATGGCTAAAAATAGTGTTAAAACATTAAATACCAAGTTTTTCAGCCATTCCTTTTGAGATACAGCAAAATAGCTGATTCTAGCCACCAGTCTAAAGCCTTCTTATATATAGTCAAAATCAAGCAGCTGGAACCTTTTTCCCATCTTCTATAAAGAAAATTGCCTTATCTGGAACCTGCACAAGAGAGACCTTCAATCATATAAAAGTTCTCTAGTCTAGGGATAGAGTGAACTATTTATAAAGAACAAGTGACAACTGCCATGGCATGCATAATATAAATAAAGCAGGGATTATGAAGCACGGACACGGAACACAGATAAAAATTTGAGAACATGATATAATTCAATGTAATCGTAAGTGTCGGTGTCGACCACGACGCGGTCCGACACCGGGACACACTTAATCGGAGGAGTGTCAGTGCTTCATAGAGCAGTGATATTATGAAATAGATGGAACCCAAGCTCACCGCCTCTTTTAGTCATAGATCAACAATTTGCTAGGCTTACTTACTAGTATAGATCATACTTCTATTTTGTATAAGCAGGAAATTGGATGTGTTTCTTGTGGGTTTAATAATTATAAACAAATTCAGCACAATCTAAAATTACTAATTGTTTCATTCAGCAGTAATATCCTGCGATAATGTAATGTTTCATAAAGCACATAGACCAGTGTCAAAGATAGCTTGGTTCTTTAAACAAGTTCTCCTAGCCGAGTTTCTAAAACCCAAATAAAACATCCACCAGAATCTCTTCCACAAATGAATAGGCAAAATAGACCATAAACTATGTTGCGTAAAAATTATAACACTGCATTTTCTATATAGTATCTTTCAATGGTTATCAGAGATATATATTTAGTTCGAGTATAATGGCAAACAATTGACAACAAAAATCACTCACGTCAGGCCATGTATCGGTAATGAACTCCACAACGTCATAAGATATATCCCCTTGAACATCAATTTGCTCTTTCTCAGTTGGGCCCTGATACCGATGAAAAAAATTGAATCAAACATTATATCCAACTACTAAGCAGTTGTACATGTGTACGGTGTATAAGGCAATAAACCTTGACAACAGAAGCTCCTGTAGCAAACTTTTTCCCGAGTTTCTTTGAAGCATCGCTGAGCTTGACACCTGAAATGCAACAAAAGTGTTGTAGTTAAATACCAACAACACAAACATAATGATAACTCATGGCCATGATTTCATTAATAAAATAGTTACACTAACCTCCCCTCAAGTCTTCTTAAATAACACAAACACCCCCTCTAATCTTTAACTAAACACTAACCTCCATTAGTATGTTATCAAATTTAAACACACCTCCCCTGGACCTTAACCCCGTTTAACTTCTGTTAACTCCCTTATTTATTTTATTTGTTAACTCTCTCACAGTCTCACTTATACTCACACCACTATAGACTTTTTTCCATTCATTGTTGAGCGTTTCCTCTTCCACCCTTGCACTTTGGTGATTTTTCCAAACTCAAGATCCCCCACTAGTCACTAGTACTCTGTCAAGGTTGTTTAGTTTTGAAACTCTAATGTAATAAAATTGATATATCCAAGGTTCTTTCCTTTTTATTCGTCAATCACAATGTCCACCTACCAAACCCCTTCCTGTTTCAATAATTTGAAACCGGTAATAACAAATTGGCAATGACAAAAAATGTTTACCCCAAAAGTATAAATTAAAATACCCAAAATCCATGTCCGTCAAAAGAGAAGAGGAAAAAAACGAGAATTAAAAATCACATTTGTGCTTCAGATCTACTGTGTTGCTTCCATGGTGGAAGAAAAGTTTTGGGGTGCTGATTTTCGGAGTAATGAAAAGGTAGTGAGGCAACACAAGAGTTCTAATTATCAGAAGGAAAAAAGTAAGAAAATATATTAACGGAAGTGCCATGGACTATGGTGTCAAATGGTAGGGAGGTTAGTGGTGAGTGAATAAATAGAGGGGGCGTGAGTTACATTTGAACATATTCCGGGGGAGGTGAGTGTAATTTCCCCATGAAAAAACTATAAACAAAAGTACGCCATAATAAAAGCCACACATGCAATCGGCAGGTAGTGGTAACTAGTAGGCATTGGGTACACATGGATACGTATCAGTACGTTTCAAAAATATTTTTAAACAAGAAAACAAAAACTGAGTATTAAACTCAGGAACATCAGAGCACAAAAACTGAGTATTACCTGCTGGATTCTTTTCCTACTTCCAACTATACAAATTACCTTATATTTTTGCTACGTAAATATCGCCTCTCCTAATTTTAGATTCAACATTCAAGTGACAGAGTAGCAACTCAGCACAAATTCTAGTTTTTTATTCAGGTAATTCAAAATCTCTTTCCACTAAAATCTAGGTCTTTAGAGTTTATATAATTTGGTCATGTTATGTAACCTTTATTTTCTACTACAAATATAAACATACAATAAAATTCATATTATCAGACCTATAACCTAGATTTTTGGAAATTCCTGTACGACAATATACCTAGACCTATGCAACGTAGATAAAACACGATGGAACAAAGAAAAATGGAATGAGCTTAGTTGCCGATTTTTGGTGGAACCTCATAGAATCTATTTAATTCCATTCCATCTAATACCTTGATCTTCTCAAAAAAAATCAAGTTGTAAATATGGGATGAAAATGCTTATTGTTAAGGATCTCCTATTGTTAAGAATCTCCTACCTTTCCATTTCACTTCCAAACAATGGAATAAAAACTTTATTTCGTTCAATATTTGCCAGTTTCATTCAATTCTACATATCAATTTCATCATTAGATATCCAAACAAAACCTAAGAAAATGAAAAACATAACTCACCGAAAAGTTCCAAGCCTTTCACGGTAGTGATAGATTTTCGTTTGTTACGTACAACCTTCTCAATAATAACCTCTTGCTTGTCCTGAAAGACAAACATCACATATGACCAAATCAATCAAACAATTGTAATTATGAGCATTTTACATCTAACCAAGATTGCGTTCAAGAATTCCAAAACATACCTTTTTCTTTATCTTCCCACCTGGAAGACGCTTGACCTCTTCTGGTTTTGCTGATAAAACATCAAAACAGGGAATTGAATTACAACCAATGGGTTAAAAAACAGAGAAACGACATTCATTTCACAACTAGAAATGTTATTTGAATGTCAATTTCAGACAAGAAAAGTCAACAACTTTTTAAATGGTTAACACAGTTTACAACATGGTTAACGCAGTTCAATGAATTGTTAATGCATATACAAAGATTGGATTATTCAAACCATCAAATAAGCTTTTTTTTGTCTTGTAGCCTAGTGGCTAAAAGTCTTTGCCTTGTAAGGTGAATAAGTGGCCGTACTAGGGTTCGAACCTCGGTCTCTGCACATAACGTGCAATGTCCCAGACAACTAATCTAGTTTCACAGGGAAAACCATCAAATAAGCTTTTTTAACCACGAATTTGAACATCATTAACCACAATTTCAGGCGTTCCCACATCGGAAAACTTGAAAACTTGAAAAACAAGGTAAATACGTTGTTGTACCACCGGATATATCTATTGACCAAGTTGTGAATTGTGTTAACTATTTAGAAAGTAGTGTTAAGATTCCCACATTAGACAATATATGGCTTGAACATGTCTTTATAAGTGGGGGCAATCCTCACCCTACATTACGCGGTTTTGTAGAGTTGAGTTAGGCCCAGCCACAATTTCTTAAGATGGTATCAAAGCCTCGTTTAAGATACAACGGGCCACCTGCTATAAGGTTTCCGCTATCGGATCACCCACCATTTAATTCCACGCTCCAGCTGTCTAACCCTAGGCGTGAGGGGGTGTGTTAAGAGTCCTACATCGGACAATATATGGCCTGAACAATACAAGCTGGTTTTGTAGGGTTGAGTTAGGCCCAACCACAATTTCCTAAGACTAGTCCAATTTAGTTTAGGTTTAAACATCATTTTCGTCTCTGTATGTACGCAGAATTTTGGTTTTAGTCCCTATATCAATTTTTGTTCTAAATAAGTCCCTGTATCAACTAAACTTTTGGCTTTTAGTCCCTGCAAGTTTTACTACAAATTTTCCTGCGGATATTCGCTTTAGGGACTAAAATCAAAAAATTTAGTTGATTCAGGGACTTATTTAGAGCAAAAATTGATACAGAGACTAAAACCAAAATTTCGCGTGCATTCAAGGACCAAAATGATGTTTAAGCCTTTAGTTTATTTAACATTCAAATAACATTTCTGAAATTACTAAAATAAAATCATATGCTTAACAAATACTCAAAATCACGGTTACACTAACAAATGAAATAATAAATTTACATAACTACCCTTATTCAACAACATTCAATCACAAAAACAAACCTGATGAAGCAGCACCATCACTAGAACCAGAAGAAATACCAGTTCCTTGTAGCTTATCAGCAACTTTATCAGCTTCCTTCACATTAGCCTCTACACAAAAACAACAACAACAACAACAATAATAATTATGTTAGAATAAATCACATTAAAAAAGGATGAAAAACAATCAATAACACGAACGCACGGGTATTTTACTAGTTATCTTATAATAAATCACATTAAAAAGGATTAAAAAGCATCAATAATAACGCGAATGTACGGGTATTTTACTAGTTATGTCAGAATAAATCAATAAAAAAAACATCAAATTAAAAAAAAAAAATCACATTAAGAATAATAAAACGATATACCATTAAGAAGATTAGGGTATAAATCGGGTACGTTTTGGATCAACCAAGGTTTACATTTTTCGAAATCGGATCCGAATTCACAATACTCAGGCGGTAAACTACAAACTTGGCAGTATAATACACGAACAGGTTGGGGTTTTTCTGCCATTGTTATGGAGTGAAGTTAACTACAATTTCACTTTGAGAATGGAGAATAGAAGTGATTGTTTTTTGAAACGGAGGTGATGAAAAATGACGGTGTGGTTAGAAGATGGTGTGGGATTTTGGGGAATTTGCTAATAGTGTTTATACGATGTCGTTTTGACACATAACATTTAAGTTTTATAATTGTTGAAAACACACTATCTAACGCACTTTTTCAACACACTCAAATTAAAATTTGCCATATCATTCCACTTCTCCTTTTATTTTAATTCTCTTTTTATTAATAAATAAATGAATAAGGAAAAGTGATGATGTGACAAATTTTAATTAGAGTGTGTTAAAAAAGTGTGTTAGAAGGTTTGTTCCTAGCATTTCTCTAATCGCTTTACTTTAACTTTTAAATTTTAGAGCATGATTGTTATAGATTAAAAACGTGATTTTAACAATAAATAATTTAAAAGATTATTTTTTAGAAATTTTACAAAAAATCAGAAGCTATTTTGTGTTTGTTTACAATTAAAAAAATTACTTTTTATAAAAAAATAATTTTTAACTTGTTTGGATGCAACCATTTAAAAATGATTTTGCATCACAAATTTACTATAAAGTACAATTATCTAAATATAATGCCTTAAATATATTTTTGGTCCTCTAAATATTCTTAAGGTTTCATTTTGGTCCTTTAATTATTTTCCGTTCCAGTTTGGTTTTTTAACTATTTTTTCGTTCCATTTTGGTCCTCTAACTTTCATTATGTTAATCTATTTGGTCCTAATTATCGTTAGAAAAATGTCAAAAACGTTAATTTTGCGTACGTGACACTTAGAGAGTTGGTGACTTCGGTGTGAGATCCAATAGGAAAACATCACGTGGCCAGAGAATTTCTTCTTCATCGCGTACGGAGCTTCCTCGTCGCCATCTCTGTTCACATGACCGATGATCTTTCCAGTCACGAAAGCTTACGAAACGATACCCCAAAACCTCTCGTTATTCATGCTGAATCCAAATCTGATGTCCGTTTTCTCAATAGAGGCTTCTACCTCTCGTTTTTGACATTTTTCTAACAATAAAGACCAAGTAAGTTAACAGAATGAAAGTTAGAGGACCAAAACGGAATGAAAAATAGTTAAAGGACCAAAGTAAAACCTTAAAAATATTTAGGGGACCAAAATATATTTAATAATATGAAAAATCTCCATAGCACTTTAGGGGACCATAGCACTTTATATGGACTATTTTGAAGGATTAAAAATCTCCATTTTATATAATTTTTTTAAATAGGGATTATTTTAAAATTTTCAATATTATAAAGGATTAAAATTACAATTAAAATTCAATAGGGACTAACTACAAAGAACGTGAAATTGTAGGGACTAAAAATATATGGAACCCAAAACATATTTAATTTTTTTTTACTAAAAAAGAAGTTGAGCAATTAAAATTTAAAAGTTAAAATTGCAAAATTGCTCAATTTTGAACCCCAAGGTTTACCCATTTTGCATTTGTTAGCCTCCTTTCATTTTTTAGACTAAATATTGCTATGTGTAATTTTAAATTTAAATAATATATATTTTATAAAAAATAAAATAAAATAGATATGTTAAAATTTAACAAAAACTAAATATAAATGACTAATTGTTTTTTTTAAATAATTTATAAAATAATATTTTTATTATAAGTAGTTTATAAAATAATTCTATACAATAATTTTATTCCTTTTTTTTAAAAATGTATAAACTATTTTTAAAAAATATTATTAAATTTTTTATTAAAACAACAGTTTTTAATTTTAAAACATTTTTTAAGTTTTAAAAATAATTTTTTTTAAAAAATATTTTATTTTATTTTAAATTACGACATAAGCAATTTCAAAATCGACTAATTGTAAAACTAAAAAGATTAAAATCGCACAATTAAAAGACCAAAATAAAAAATATCGCACAATTTTAACTTAGAGACCAACATCACGTTGTTATAAAATTTGGAAACTAAAAGTACATTTAAGCCTATTTTTTTTTTTAACAAGAATTTCACCAGATTAATTTTATTGTTTTTGTCTAACATTTTTAAGTTCACTTATATCAATCACTACATATATGTTATCTTGGTCAAAGACAAACAAGTCTGCAATACAAATAAAATAGTCATTTATCAAGATCAATGAATAAAAAATGTTAATCGGAATAAACATGTGAATCTCAAGATCTATACTACTTGAAGGGGATCAAGACTCTCATAAAGATAAAATTAGACTACATAAACACAAAAAATGGGAGATATTCCTCGAGTGAAGCTTGGAAGCCAAGGCCTAGAGGTAAGTATAATTAAGTGTATAACCTCATCAACATTGATATATATATATATATATATATATATATATACTTTATGTTTTGAATTATTTATACTATATATGATATGATATGATTGTTGTAGGTTTCAAAGTTGGGGTTTGGGTGCTCTGGCATCACTGGAATGTATTACTCTCCCATTTCAGAAGAGGCTGCCATTTCTTTGATCAAATATGCATTCACCAAAGGTATCACATTCTTTGACACAGCAAATGTTTATGGACTACATGGTGCCAATGAAATCATTGTTGGAAAGGTTCACTCATAAATTCCATGCTTCTATAATAGTAATAGATCTGTTCTTTCTTTGCCATTTAGATAGTTTTTCGATGAATTTATTTGAGTTTATCTATTTATATAAGTTTTGTGAGACATTTTATTAGAACCCATTTTAATTTTCATAAGTTTTTATTAGCTTATTTTCATAATTTCTCCTAAATTACTTATGAAAATAGTTTATATTTATCTTTTTCTATAAAAGTAATAAGTAATGGATTCTATCACATAACTTTTCGATGGATATTTCCAAGTGTGCATCTAAACCATTAAAATAGATTTATTTTTTATATTTTTATTCTTTTTAATTTTCCTGATGGCTATGATTTCACTAAGTGTAAATTCACCGCGGGGCATTCCCATCTTTATGAATTGAGTAAATCTTTAAAATAAATTTATATTGTTTATTAACAAGTTTTTTATGGGCCATCCACCTCACTCTTTGAAGTGTCTCCAATCTATCGAAGAGAATAGTCACTGCGTACGCCGATAGATACTCTGGTCTAAAAAAAATTCAAGTTTTTTAGAATAAAACTATATTATACCAAAGATTGTTTTTATTTTTGGATTTATGCCAAAGTTTGTTTTGACTTAACATGATCACATTTGAACTCTCAGGCTCTGAAGAAATTACCAAGAGATCAAATTCAGATAGCCACAAAATTTGGAATTGTGAAAATGGAACCAAATAATGTCATAGTAAATGGTACACCTGAATATGTTCGATCATGCTGTGAAGCTAGCCTCCAACGCCTTGGGGTAGATTACATTGATCTCTATTATCAACACCGTGTTGACACAACAATACCCATTGAAGACACGGTAATGATTATACTATAGAGAATCACACTCAAATACGGTCGACGCAACCTCAATCATGGTTGCGTTACAATTTCAAAAACCATAAGAATTAGAGAAAGTGAAATGTTATGATCACACTCTCTAACACACTCTTCTAATTCACTCAAATTAAAATTAGCCACATCAACCCTTTTCTGTTGATGTGTTGTTGTGTCATCGATTTGCTTGTTATATTAGATTTTATTTAATGATAGATGGGAGAGCTTAAAAAGTTGGTTCAAGAGGGAAAAATAAAGTACATAGGATTATCTGAAGCTAGTCCCGACACAATTAGGAGGGCACATGTTATTCATCCTATTACTGCTGTTCAAATGGAATGGTCCCTTTGGACTCGTGAAATTGAGCAAGATATTGTTCCACTTTGCAGGTACATATAATCTCAAAATTGTTGATCAAATAATTTGATCCTCGACCAAGAATCTTTTAAATTTCAAGCGTTAATGTGATCGATAATTTTTAAGAACTAAGTCGTTTTGACGCAAATGATTTCAAAGAATTATAACTCTTGCAAGAACAATTTCAGGGAACTAGGAATTGGAATAGTACCTTACAGCCCTCTTGGCCGTGGATTTTTCGGGGGCAAGGCTGTTACCGAAAGCATACCTTCAAATAGTTTTTTAGTATGGACTTTTTTATTTGAAACATTTTCTATTATGGATTTAATCCTTTAATTTTGTTAATTTCTTATGATAGTAATAAGACTTATTGTTTTACCATTCACCAATATTTTTTTCACTAGGTTTCCCATCCAAGGTTACAAGGGGAGAATCTTGATAAGAACAAGATCTTGTATTCTAGGATAGAAAAGTTGGCAAATAATCATAAATGTACAACTTCACAACTTGCTCTTTCATGGATTCTTCATCAAGGAGACTATGTGGTACCTATCCCTGGTTAGTTTTTTTTTTCTTTCCATTTTGCAACTGGCCTTCGATTAATATGCGTAAAGCTTACTCCTAAGTGTAATTTGAACATATATGGAGGGAGACATGGGTTATTATGCATAAGTCTTTTCTTTATGCATGCATAAATACTTCTCAACAATCAGATTTCTTATTTACGCTGAAAATATTGTTCATACCAGAAAACACTATTCATCAAAAATCATTTCATCAAAATGTTGCAAAAACCTCAAATCCTCACAAAACTACAACCAAATCATTCCATTCGCTTGTTAAGCATCTGAAACGAAGCCAACCACCAAAACCGAAAATAACGAAAAAATCCAAGGACCCGATTCGGACGATTCGTGTAGCAAAGAAGGTAGAAATACGTTGTTTCTCACTCCTGGAACCCTTTAGAACAATTTCTAACCTTTGATTTCGCGTGAAAACCTTTTTTCAAAATGCGAGATCCCCGTTGGATTCGCGTTGTTTTAAAGGATTGAAGTGTTTTTAGTGAAAACCAAGGCGAATTCGTAATCTATGTGAAAAATCCTATGGAATAAATTGGTCGTTTGTTCAATTTGGTGAAGTTTTGATATGTTGTTGTTGTTACTCGAGTTTTCCACCATTTTCATGGCTTCCTTGTAACTCAGTGAGTCACCAACTTCGGTGATTGAGGAGGAAGGGACTCATGCGCCACGTGGCGGCATGCGATAGGCCTGCGGTACTCCAAAACCATGTACTTAATCATGCCAAAATCATTTTTCTTGTGGAATGGTTTCAGATGGTTGTACTCAAAACCATTTTTTCCATGGAATGATTTCAAAGATTTGTATTCCAAAATCATTTTTGCTGTGGAATGATTTCAGAGAGATGTACTCCAAAATCATTTTTGTTGTAGAATGGTTTTAGAGATTTTTGCTGTGGAATGAATTAATTCATGGTGCATAAACATGCCTTATGCACCATAACGAGACCCATGGAGGGATACATGTGTGTGATGTAGTCTATAATGCCTAAATTAATTATAATAATAATATTGATATTTTTAAACTAAATATTTTCGTTAATGTATGAAGTTGAACCTCACATTTGTGTCTGATTTCAGAAAATGTTTTTCATTTCTTCTGCCAACAAAAATAAATGAGCCGATTAATTTTAAATTAGTGATTTATATCAACTAATGCATATAAATATGCGTGTTTTCTAATGCAGAGAATCCGTATGTGTGCACTATGACCCATGTCATATAATATACTACCTCCGTTCCTTATTATAAAAGACAATTCTTTATTATAAAAGACAAATGCACTTTTTAGATTCATTAAAAAATTTATGTATCTGGTCAATTAATGAATTCATATTCATCTATTTTTTAATAAATCTAAAAAGTGCATTTATCTCTTATAAATAAGAAACGGAGGTAGTATAACATTGTTGCTGCCTAAAAACATTTTTAACTTCTTTTTCTTTGCTAGCAAATATCAAATAACATTTATGGAACATCTAATATGCATTGTAGGAACAACCAAGACAAAAAATGTTGATTGTAATGTGGGTTCATTTGAAGTGAAGTTGAGCAAAGATGATTTGAGGGAAATTACAAATTCAATACCAATATCTGAGGTGGCAGGGGGTCGAATTACTGATATTTATGTTAAATGCTCATGGAAGTTTGCTAATACTCCACCAAAAGCATAGCTTAGTAGTACTACACATTATGCAACTCGATCAGAAGTAAGATTTTTCAACTAGTTTTTTTGTGTGTGAAGGAATCTACTAACTAGTTGTTGAGAGTGTAGAATGACAATGAAATACATAAGATCTTTCAACCTACACACTTCAAAGTTGGAGCAATGAGATCTTTGCAGTCTGAGTTATTTGCAAATAATATTTGTGTTTCATATTGTATCAATACTTCAAAGATATTCTACCTATGCACTTCAAAGATCATTCAACATAATTAACATATGAAAAGATAACTGAAGCAAATACAGTACTAACTTTATTGTATGAAATTGTATGATAATATTTACTATTTATAATGATTTGATGATTTAATTTCAAAATGAAACAATTTCATGATATTAAATTTATAATTGTTTTTATCCAAAAAGATGTAATAGACTCGTATGAAAAAATAGTTTGAGTTATCTAAAAAATGATTCTATTATTGCATGATTATAAATATATAACGTACTGACAGTAAAAAAATATATCCGAAAGAATTTAAAAGATTCATGCAAAAGATTTGATAAGAATTGATGGACATATGGATTGGGTACGAAAATGTCCAAAGAAATAAACCAAAGCTCGCTCATCATATTGTAGTCACCATTAACTGAATTTGTGTTGCAAACAGAAATAACTAGGGGTATGAAAACCTCGAAATTTACTAAGTTTGCTGGTGACACCACAGAATCCACAGTTGAGCACATTGCTAGGTATCTAACAGAGGCTGGGGACATAGCAAATAATGAGAACTTGAAAATGAAATATTTTCCAAATTCTCTGACCAAGAATGCTTTTACTTGGTTCACCACATTGCCTCCCCATTCTGTGTATACATGGACCCAATTGGAAAAACTTTTCCATGAACAATTCTACATGGGTCAAACTAAGATTAGCCTCAAAGAACTAGCAAGTGTGAGGCGTAAAACACCAGAGTCAGTTGATGACTATCTCAATAGGTTTAGGCTTCTTAAAGCAAGATGCTTTACCCAAGTCCCTGAACATGAGTTAGTAGAAATGGCTGCTGGTGGCCTTGACTACTCAATTCGAAAGAAATTAGATACTCAACATCTTAGGGACATGGCCCAACTTGCTGATAGCGTTAGACAAGTTGAGAGGCTTAAAAGTGAAAAGGCTAGAAATTCTAAATTCCATAAATCAAAGGAAAAAATAGCATATGTTGGACATTATGAGAGTGATAATGACTTCGAGTTAGAGTATGAAGAGATTGTGGAAAATGAAATAGATTTGGCTGAATTAAAGCCAGGGCCTCCCTATACTTGTAAGTTATTAAAACCCTCGAATGGAAAAAATCCTATTGAACCCAAAAATGATAAGTATGTTGCAAAAACCTACACATTTGATGTTACTAAATGTGATGAAATTTTTGATTTATTGGTTGCTGATGGCCAGATACTTGTTCAAAAAGGACTAAAAATTCCTACATTAGAACAAAGAAAGAAAAGAGTTTATTGCAAATTTCATAATTTTTTTGGGTCATAAAACTTCTCAATGTGTTGTTTACAGGGATCTTGTTCAGAAGGCATTAAGTGAGGGAAGGCTGAAATTTGATGAAAAATCCAAACCTCCAATGAAGGTGGATGCTGACCCTCTCCAAGTGGCTGAAACTTCTTATGTTGAGCCATTCGAGTGCCTAATGGTGGATGCCATGGAAGCTTCTCCAGTTCGAGTTGTAACTGAGAAGGAGTATGAAGAGAAAGTTCAGAAGGTTTACCCTCAGGCTGAAGAGGAATTGATTGACTTTCTGAACAGGTGCAAGTTAAGCAACACAGAAGTCATGCTATACCCTCGTTGCAGTGCTGTGTGTGACAAAGAGGCTACTGCAGGCCTTAAGAATGTTATGCCCTATGTGGATAACAAAGACAAATGATCTCATGCTAGACCAAACAAAGGAAGCTATGTGAAACAAGGCCCTTCCATCCATGACAGGTTGGGGAAGAGGCAAACATATGTTCCTTCCAATAAAATCCCAATCAATCAATGATCATCTGGCCAACACCAAGCCTTCCAAAAAAGGAAGATGGAGATTGGGAGCTCGAGTCATTCTGCTTTGAGCAACAATGCTGAAGTTAAGAGGTTCGCTTATAATAACAATTATAAGGGAAAGAACCCAATGACTCAAACACAGTGGCGTAGGTATCAACGCCAGAAAAATTTAGAAAGGGAGATGGCCCTAGCTGGGGGCAAATCTCATCAAATTGCCCATGCTGGGGGCAATTCTAACAAAGTTGCCCATGCTGGGGGCAACATCAACAAAGTTGCCCATTCTGGGGGCAACACAAATAAAGTTATCCATGCTGGGGATAACAAGAACAAAGTTGCTCATGCTGGGGGCAACAAAGCTAATTCTGGGAATAATAAACAAAGTCCCAACAAGGCTGTAAAAGCCTTAATTGCTGATCAAGGCTCTTCCTCGAAGAGGCCTGTTAAAGAAAAAATATCACTTCCTGATGATAACATGGAAGATGATATGATAGATGAAGACCTGCTCGAATCTGGATCTGAACCAGATTTTGATGTATTGGTTAATGTGGTGTCTATATTGCCACCTGAATATGATATCAGGTCCACCTCTGATCTAGAGGAGGAATTTGAAGAACTTGATATAGATGAATGTACCCCTGTTTGTTTCTATGTGATGACAAATGGGTGCATTGAACAAAGGCAGGTTGCCTTCGAGTGGCCTCATGAAGGTATGAGAAACCACCTAAAGCCTTTATACATAAAGGCTAAAGTTGGTGGTGTTGGTGTAAACAAAGTCTTAGTGGATGGGGGTGCTGCTGTTAACTTAATGCCCCATTTCATGCTGAGAAAATTGGGAATGTATGATACTGATATGCATTCTCACAACATTGTTCTCTCAAATTATGAGGGAAAAAGTGGCAAATCTTTAGGTGTCATTCAAATGGATGTTGTTGTGGGCAGCACCATTAGGCCAACTTTATTTATAGTTGTGCCTTCAAGGGCTAGTTTCAACTTGCTCTTAGGCCGGGAATGGATCCATGGGGTTGGTGTTGTTCCCTCCACTCTCCACCAAAGATTAATACTTTGGAGGGAGGATAAAATAGTGGAAAATATTGAGGCTGATCAAAGTTTCTATATGTGTGAGGTTGACCACATAACTAGGCAAACTTTTGATAGAAACTTAGCCTCTATTGCCCCATGTGGTGAACGAGATGATGACTTTCGAGGAGCCACTAATAACAATGTTTACCATTCTGTGAGACTCCATCCCACACAGGGATTTTGCTGGGAGAGGGAAGAAATTGAAGATTTCCCTCCTGAAGATGGAGTAATTCCACCATCTGGGTGGGATGATGAATATCCCAATAATGACTGAGTCCTCCTCTTGGGCTAGAATAACAACATATATTGCCGAGAAAAAGATTGAAACGGCCTTAGAGGCTGCACTCGAACAAAATATGGTTGAAAAAACCATTGAAGAAAATAATGGCAAATTATTGCCAATTGAGCAAAGGCTGGATTGCATTTATGATGATGAACCCTTAGGGTTTGAAAAAGATCCATTAAGTTCAAATCCAAAAATGCAAGCCCCAGATCCTTTGCAAGAAATTGATATTGGAGATGGCCTAATAAAAAGGCCAACATATATCAGTACCAATATTGATTTCGAGTTAAAGCAAAAACTGGTTAATCTACTTAAAGAATTTAAAGATTGTTTTGCTTGGGACTATAATGAAATGCCAGGATTGAGTAGAGAATTGGTGGAACATAGGCTACCACTCAAGCCAGAAAAAAAAAGCCAATCAAGCAATTACCAAGGAGATTCAACCCAAAGATCCTATCAAAGATCAAAAGTGAGATTGAAAGATTGCTGAGGAGCAAATTCATTCGAAATACCAAGTATGTTGAATGGTTAGCAAATATTGTGCCTGTTATTAAGAAAAATGGTAGTCTTAGGGTATGCATAGACTTTAGAGATTTAAATAATGCAACACCAAAGGATGAATACCCAATGCCAGTAGCAGAAATGCTAGTTGATTCAGCAGCCGGGTTCGAGTACCTAAGCATGCTTGATGGCTATTGTGGTTACAACCAAATTTTCATTGTTGAAGAAGATGTGGCTAAAACAGCATTTAGATGCCCTGGAGCATTAGGGACTTATGAATGGGTTGTTATGTCATTTGGTCTAAAAAATGCTGGTGCCACATATCAGAGAGCAATGAATTTAATTTTTCATGATTTTATTGATGCCTTTATGCAAGTATACATTGATGATATTGTTGTGAAATCCTCTTCTAGCGATGATCATTTAAATCATCTTAGAAAATCATTCGAAAGGATGAGAAAATGTGGATTAAAAATGAATCCACTAAAATATGTTTTTGGTGTACATGCAGGGGATTTCCTTGGTTTTGTGGTGCATAAAAAAGGCATAGAAATCAATCAAAATAAAACGTAGGCTATTATGGAAACTCAGCCTCCAAAAACAAAGAAGCAACTTCAATCCCTATTGGGAAAGATCAACTTTTTGAGAAGATTCATTTCGAATCTAAGTGGGAAAGCTCATCCATTCTCTCCACTACTTAGAAAACAAAAAGGTGATCAATTTCATTGGGGCAAGATCAACAAAAAGCGTTTGAAGACATAAAAAATTATCTGGCTAATCCACCAACGCTTATGCCTCCTATTCGAAACAAAGCAATGAAGTTGTATATTTCAGCATCTGATTCAACTATTGGTAGCATGCTTGCCCAAGAAGATGAAGATGGTGTTGAAAAAGCTATATATTATTTAAGTAGAATATTAAATGATGCTGAAACTAGATATAGTGCTATAGAAAAACTATGTCTATGTTTATATTTCTCTTGTATTAAACTTAAGCATTATATAAAGCCTATTGAAGTTTATGTCTACTCTCATTTTGATGTTATTAAACATATGCTTTCAAAACCTATTTTACATAGTAGAATTGGCAAATGGGCTTTAGCTCTAACTGAATATTCATTAACTTATAAACCTTTGAGGAATAAAAAAGGTCAAATAGTGGCAGATTTTCTTGTTGATCATTCAGTGATCGAAATGCCACTAAGTTATGTGGAAACATAGCCTTGGATTTTGTATTTTGATGGTTCCAAACATAAACATGGAACTGGAATTGGGATTTTAATAATATCTCCAATACAAATTCCAACTAAGTTTAAATATAAAATCAATGGTTTTTGTTCCAATAATGAGGCAGAGTATGAAGCCTTAATAGCAGGTCTTGCACTATTAATAGACTTGGGGGCAAAGAACATTGTCATTCGAGGTGATTCAGAATTGGTAATTAAGCAATGGACAAAAGAATAGAAATGTATTAAAGAACATTTGGCTAAGTATTTTGTGATTGCTAGAACCTTACTGGATCGATTCGAGTCTGTGGAATTTGAACATATTCCTAGACTACAGAATCAGGAAGCTAATGACTTGGCTCAAATAGCTTCTGGTTACAAAGTATCTCCAGAAAATTTAAACAAGTTGATTGAGATCAAAGAGAAATTGGTTTTCCATGAGCCATTATCCTAAGAATTATCAACGTGCTATTAATGTGGAATAAAAAACGCCAAGTTCTCCACTCATTCGATTCGATTCGAATTTGGCATTTTTTGGGGGCAATTTGTTAGCCCATATTTTGGTTAAGTCAAAATATGCACTAAATGTTCCTTGAATGCAATCAATAAACCTTCAATCATGGAAACTAATATTTCCAGATCATTTAATTTAATATGAAGGTCAAAGGTAATGCATTTAAGCAAAAAGAACATTGTTATAAGAGAATATTCATGAATTTCATAAGATGAGAAGCATTCACAAGTCCAAGAAGCAAATCAAGATTTGGTTCGAGTCATCAACATTTCGAGTAGCTATTAAGTCACTCGAACTCGAAGATGTTTTGTAACTTGGTAATTTATCAACATTTCTGAAGATTCAAAATTCAAACCATTGCAACTCTTCATTCAAACTTGGCAACTTTTGGCATTCAAGAATGAAGAATAGGTGGCGAGACACTTGTCAAATGGATGTTTCATAGTCGTTATTAGATTGTTGTAGAATTTATCTATATATACTAGTTCATTTGATGTAATTTCTATCACAAATTCACATACTAAAAATCCTTACAAATTCTGAGTACCCAAGCGTTCGAGCGAAAGGAATACAAGAGGAAACAATGTATGATCTTGTGATCAATTTCTTTTAATTCAATGCAATTTACTTTTTATGCAATTTACTGCTTTCATTTACATTACTTGCATTTTAATTCATTGAATCATTTACTTTTTCATGTCAAATACGTACTCATTTTGAGTATTTTTATTTTTCTTGTCATTCAAGTTATTTATTTTCATTTCATTTACTTTTTACAAACAAACTTGTTCATTTGCGTTAATGAACATTGTTATTTTCAAACATAAACAATGAATGCACAAAACATGTTCCGAGATTCTCTAGTTGGTCTCTCAAGCATTGCAAACTAGCGGTTGTTTACCAAAAATCAGCGTAAACAGTGGGATGTTGATCACCATCTCTCTTGATAGGAAAATCATCATCTCTCTTGAGAGTGGGATGTTGATCCAGCATAATAGAGCATAATAGAGTAGGAAAAGCAATGGGCAGTTTTTCAGCAGTAGGATTCTTTGCATGCTTGATAGTTTGTAGAAAAATATAGTTTCCATAGTCAAAGATAACAGCTTTGCCTATGGTATAAATAAACTTACCCAATCCAGCACGTTGAAGTAATGATGAGTAGGGACCCAATTTGCAGCAACTATCCTGTTTAGAGCTCCATACTTCTCTGTGAGCTTGGCAGCAGGAAGCTTGACCTTCTTTGGCCAACCTTGACCTGGTTACCAGTCAGTTCCTTGCACTAGTACAAAAAAACGCTTGTTAAGTCGGTTAAAAATGACTTTTTAAGTCAGTTCCGTGCGTGACTTAACAATTCCTGACATAACAAGTTTTGACATGTTAAGTCAGATTTTGACCTGACTTAAGAAAATGCTTGTTAAGTCATTTAAAAGTGATTTTTTTAAGTCAGGTTCGCGCGTTACTTAACAATTCCTGACATAACAAGTTTTGACATGTTAAGTCAGACTTTGACCTGATTTAAGAAATAGTTGTTAGGTCGTATAAATTCTATGCAACTTAAGAAGCTTTAGTTTTCAGAACAACATGCGGTACGTGCACCTGACTTAAGAAGATTGTTTTCTAAGTTGGATATGTTTAACCGACCTAAGACATTGTTTTTTTTTTTATTGGGCAGTTTTTTTCCTCTATTTATAATATCAAATTTTTTCCTGCACATTTATGTGCTGATTTTACTACAACCAACATCAGTTCATAACCATAAATATAATGCAACATCATATGTTTCATATCTCACCTAAATTTCAAATAAAACCATAGAAGTAAAAATAAGGGTTAAATATGTTTTTAGTCCCTATAAATATATGACTCTTCTAATTTTAGTCCCTCTAAAATTTTTTCCCACTTTTTGGTCCTCCAAATATTTTCGATCATGATTTTTGGTCCCTGCTTTTCACTCAACTATGTGTACGATTCAAATTTTTTAACGAGTTTTTGTGATCATGTTTATAATATTATAAAAATTACTCAAACCAAAATTCATAATTTTTTAACAAATGATGAATTAACTATGAATTTTTAAGCGCAAACACTTCAAAAATTCATATTTAATTCATCACTAATTAAAAAAATTTAAATTTTGCAAATCAATTCAATTTTTAATATACTAAACATTATTGCAATACATATTTCCAAATTTTAATTAGTATACATGAGTTGACTTAAAAGTAGAGACCAAAATTCATGTTAGAGAATTTTGTAGGGACCAAAAAGTGGGAAAAAATTTTAGAGGGACTAAAAGTAGAAGAGTCAGATGTTTATAGGGACTAAAAACATATTTAACCCTAAAAATAATATCATACCAAATTAAAACATAACATTGTGATCAAAGTAGATAAACAACCACGTAGAGTAAAATTTGTTACACTTAGATAAATGTTTGTCTTATCAAAAGAGCATAAATAAGAGTAATTAACTACTTATATGAAACAATAACTAAGTACTTGTCAAGAGACAATCAAAACAAGAAACCTTAAAGACCACAAAAGATCATATATCTGGACTTGCTTCAACACGTTCCAAAACCATCTTTGTACAATGTTCTTGAACATTTTTAACTTCATCCTTATTAAATTGATTTGAGTCCCGATATATCTGGATAAATAAATGTTTACATAAATTAGATAAATAATAGTATTAATTAATTGATACAACTTTGATACAAAATTTCTAGTACTTACTTGGGTCCATGAACCAACAATACTAGCGGAAACAATGTTTAACATGTGAATCATTACATAATAGCCGCACTCATAACTAACTTGTTGCTTTAGACTCAAAAATTGAATATGATCATATGTGGACGTCAGTAAATATTATTCAAAAATTGTTATAGAATATATATCAACTAATCATTCATTTAAATATTAAGTTAACAACTTACGGTCGGATATAACCATTCTACTTTCTTCTGCTTTCTCACACCTTGTAACTTATTATAACCTCCCAAATCTCTACAATAAAGAAATATTCATTATAGATTTCTATCATAAAACATATCACAAAGTTCATATTGAATACTTACATTTCAACAATTTCATAGATTTTCTTATCTGGCTTATTTCTCAATGAACATAAAAAAAGTTACTTCAAGCTTCTTAGGACCAATGATGAGCAATTGTCATTGATGACTACAAAATAAAACATAAATTTAATGTGTTAAATTAATTATTTCTAACTACTATAAATGATTGACTATAACAAGTATAAAAAACTTCTTACTTGTTAAAATAAGGAGCAAGGTAACAATCTTTTTTATCATCACACGTCTTCTTTTGTATGTGTAAGACTGAACACTACCGCGCTCATTTTGACTATGAGTGAAATGTGGATCAATAAATCCATAAACGTCATTGTTGCCCAACTCATGGTATAGACCGTGCAAATATCTAAAACATTGAAAGTTATTTACATTATAAATGAAATTAAGCAAATGATAAATTAAGTAAATGATAAAATATACTTACATTAGCCATACTTGTAAAATAGTTAAGTGTAATTGTTTTTTACCCACACACAAGTCAACAATTGGCATATCTGCATCAACTACCTCTCTTTCCGACGCACTTGGCATGTTTGACGGTTCACCGTGTCATATCCAATTGGTATAAGTTTGGCAAATTCCGTCATAGATAAGATGATTTCGTATTTCACCTAATAATATTATTGGATCTCTATTCAAACAATTAACGCAAGGACAATACAACTTTCCATTATTCACAAGCATATTGAAAAAAATCTTCAATTCCTCTCTCGTACTCAACACTTAAACGATAAGCTTTCATCCAACTACGATCCATAACTACTTCTAAGAAAAATAAATCTTTAATTTCTTTCTCGTACTATGTAATCTAATGTTCCAGTCTATTCAAGTAAATCAAATCATCAAATCAAGAACTTTAATTTTTTTTCTCGTACTCTACACATTCAGACTTTGTTTTAGTTGGTTACTATTATTACCTGTTTCATAAATCAACAACTTTCATCACTATAGAACAACTAGAATAACAAAATATGCAACTAGAAACGAGAAATTGAAATATCACAACAACAAAAAATTAAAAGTGTTAAAAAAATTGCATACATATGAATGAGTAGCTCCTTCCAAAAAGTGTGGGGTTTTACTTATCGGCAGTAGAACAACTTGCAACGACCGATTTCCAGTGATTGGAACGGTTTCTTGCTAATGTTGCCGCGATTGAACTTTGTGTTTCTGTTTTTCCTAATTGAAGCGATTGAACTCTTGGTTCTGCGTTTCCTTAATCGAACTGTTTGAACTTTGTTGCAGCGATAGAATGTTGCTTGGGTACTCCGTTTTTAGATTGAAGTTTGTCGACAAGAGAAACGTTTTGCGTTTTCTGTGAGAACTTTGTCGAGAAGATTTATGTTTTGCATTTTCAGATGCGAAGCGTTCTGCGTTTTCAAATTGTGAGAGAAGAGAATATTTTCTGTCGATTAAACTTGTGTTTTGCGTATCAGATTGAACTTCTATCGAGATAGAAGATGAAGGTTTTATGCGTTTTTTTGTGTTTTGTGTTCTGTATTTTGAGAAAGAGGATAAGTACACACAAATTTTATTTTTTGAACAAAGAACCTCTTTTTTTTTTCCTAAGTGTTTTCTATATTTTTTTTATTTATATATTTTTATTGCTACAAGAACATATATATCATATAAGAACCTCTTTTCTAAACGTTGATTGAACCTCTTTTTGATACAAATAAATGAAATTATATTGAAAAAAATTAAAAGTTTAGACTTTTAAAGTTTTTTTTTTTCTTTTTCGTATATAGACGAAATGTTAAAGTCATAATAAATTTACACACACAAATGACACCTAAAAAAACTCTCACACACAACGTAGAATGATCGGGTTCGAACTCGATTTATGGGCGTCTGACCTAACAATTAATGCATATTTTGTCAGTTGAGTTAGAACTTTTGATCGACTTTTAAAGTGTTTAATTATACTACTTTTATTTTTTTTTAAATTATAATAAGTTTATATTATTGTTGCTCTATTTTACTTATTAAATTAAAAACGAAGTTCCGCACATTGCAACTATAAGCATGAGACAGAGACATGTATCACGCACATTCGTCTAATTTCGTAGCATTTAATGTCGTACCATTTTGCACTGCTCATAATATAATTTACTCAAAAAAATAAAATAATTAAAAGGTATGGGGTTCAAATCCCACTTAGATCACATTGAAATTTAATTTGTTAAATATAAATAATACTTCTTAGGTCAGGTGAGGGATACCTGACTTAACAAATAAATTTATTAAGTCAGTTGTTCAATATACCCGACTTAAGCAATTTATTTAAATTTTTAAAAAAGGTATTGGGTTTGAATCCTACCAAGGACACATTTGACATTTAATTTGTTAAATTTAATTAATACTTCTTAGGTCAGGTGTGTGATAATTGACTTAACAAATAAATTTCTTAAAGTCATTTGTTTAATATACCCGGCTTAAGCAATTTAATTAAATTTTCAAAAAAAGGTATCTGATTCGAATCATACTAAGGACGCATTTGAAATTTAATTTGTTAAATATAATTAATACTTCTTAAGTCAGGTGAGTGATACCTGACTTAACAAATAAATTTCTTAAGTTAGATACCCAATATACACGACTTAAACATTTTTATATTTTTTATTTAATATTTTTTAAGTCAGTTGTTAGTGCACCTTACCTAACAAAGTTACAAATATTTACGGATTTGCCACCGCGTGACTTGTTAAGTCAGGTGGTAAGTCCAACTGACTTAAACCTTTTTCTATAAAGGTATTTTTGTACTAGTGTTACAAACTTCATTATCAGTTACTTCCAGTTTTGCTTGAGGGTTCCCATCCCTTCCTAGCAATTTATTGATGATGGCTGGAGAGAACTCTTCACATTTTCCTCTAACAGATACTTTGTGATACTCCTTATTCGGAGGATTATCACATTCTGTAGGGATATTCACGAGAAATTCTTTTACCAATTGTTCATAGCAGTTGCCCAGATTAGTAATGGTCTTCATCAACCCAACCTTTTCAATTAGAAGCATGATGTCCTTGTTCTGAAGCATGCTTGCACTTAGCTCTTGTGCCAAAGCTATCCTTCTGTTGTACACATACTTCCACCTCTTAGCATTCTCTAGCTTGTGAAAGGAGACATTGTCAATTTCTACATCAGGAATGTCAGCAATCTTTTTAGACCTTTGGACAGGAATGGATGTTGGGGAAGATGTGTGCACATCTTCATCCACATTATATTTTGATTCAGAATCACTAGAAGGAGCCTTCTTCTTATGACCTTTCTTGCCTATCCCAGTGGTGGAAATTTCAACCTTGCTCCAACTTCTGGGTGGACTTGGCACAGTTGATTTCTTTATGCCCTTAGTAGAAGATGGAGTAGCCTTTGGAGTGAATTTTGTGACAGGAGCTGATTTCTCAACATGAGTCGTAGTAGGTATAGCAGTTCTTTGTCGTAACCTTTGTTGTACCCCAATTTTGGACCTACAAATCCAATTCGCATTATATTTATAAAAAATATAAAAATATTTACTTTCTTTATTATACATGTTTTAATTTCATTTTCTTTGCATATTTTCTTATTTTTCTCATATTCTCGAAAAAAGTTAAAATAATATAAAAAAATAATTTTTGGTTTTATTTTACGCTTTATTCTAAAAATGTAAAAAAAAATAGTTTTTTTTCCTTCAGTTCATGATGTTAATTTTCCTTTAAATAGCGTAAAAGTTTAAAAATATCAAAAATTAGCGTTTTCTATTTTACGTTCGTTTTATATTTCATTTCCGTATATTTCAAAAATATGGAAAATTTACTTTTACACATTTTATTTTATCTTATCATCATTTTTATTTTATTTAAAAAAAAAAAATGACAAGAGGAGGAAAGAGTAGAGCACAAGATGCTCTATCTCTATGACCCACTATTTCATCTCATTCTTATCCCTTTATCATTTTCCTAAAAAAATCAAAAAACTATTTTCTACCTTAACCAATCAAATTGCTTCACCTCACCTTTTTTTCATCATTATTCTATTTTCTATTTTTCTTTTTAATCAAATTACCCTTTTCTATCATTTTTAACCAATTATTTCACCTTTTATCATTATTCCCCTTCTATCCCCTTAACCTTAATTTTTTATCTATAAGAAAAACCTCACATCACACTCACACCTACACACACATTCATTCTCCCAAAAACTCTCTCATTCATCACCCACAAATCAGAAAACAAAAAAATAGAAAAGGAAAAAAGAGGTTCATATTGTTCATATTACAGTACGCCTACAACAACAACAAATTACTCTCCATCCCTTTGCCAAAATCAACCAAAAACATTTCAAAACTCAACAAATTTCAAATACAATTTGATCCTTGAGCCTTCTACAGATCTCATAACATCAAAACAAAGCCAAATCGCGAGCAAAACACATCAAAACCACCAACCCGAAACCAAATCCAAACAAGATTTGAGGTGATGATTTTGATTGATTTACAACTCCGATTGCGTTGATTCTTGGCCCATTGAACTCGCGAATGAATGATGAAGCTGATTTACATATCAGTTTTCACTAATTTTTGCGATACATAATCTTTAATTTTTGACCCGTTTCCTTCTTTTAAATTGTTTTCATACCTAGAGTGTTTTATTGAAAAAATTGAACACATATTTGAAATCTACGCGAAAAATACTATGAAATCGACTATTTACTTGTATTTTTTGGTTTTCATTTGAGTTTTTTATGTTGGTTTGTTTAAAGCTTCAAGAAGCTTTCATAGTTTTCTTGTTCACGTTCTGTTTGTGTTGAAGGAGACAGTCCATAACATACACCATATTTCTGTAATTTTAATCATCTCCGTTGATTTATTTTGATCCAATCTGGTTCGTTGGCTTTAGATTCTATCACGCGCGTCTCATCTTGATCAGACGTATGGTGACAAAGTCAAGACATAAGCTCAAGCGCATGAACCTTTTACTGAATCTGTTGACTGGTTCTCTTAGACCGGTCCGGTTCGGTTTGTTTAATCCGGTTCACTGCACTGGGTTTATTTGTTATGGATCAGGGATTACTGGGCCTTGTTCTGGGCTTTGATTTTTTTTATCCTTTTTTATTTTATTTACTACTTTATATTCCTTTTTACTGTTACACCTCCTAGCTTTATTTTTATTTTTCTTCTATTTTCATACATGATAATTGATTAAGTGGGAATAAGCACTTATTTTCAAAACTGATTTTCTCATAATCACTTTTGAAAATAAATGTCTTATTTGAATAAACTTTGATTATAAAAGTGATTATTCATATAATCACTCATATGATAATGGATTATTCAAATAAGTTGAATATCCTAAAAGTGACTATTTCGATAATCACTTATTTTCATTTACTCTATTTAAGTCATTTATTCTCTTGCACTTTATTTTCTTTATTTATTTATGTCATTTAAAATTCCTTGTAATTTATTTTCTAGTGTTTTAATTCATGTCATTATATTCTTGCATATTATTTTGTTATGATTGAGTGAACTTTGGACTAGAACTAAAGCTATGCTTATTGGAGACGGACTAAAAAATGGCCTAAAAATCCTTTAGCATAGTTAGATTAGTTTAGTGTACCTTTTTTTAGTTGATTTTATTTCGTGCTCCGACGGACTTGTAATTTATTTTATGTCATTGCATCTTCATTCAATTCTTGCATCATTCATGTTTAAATTTTCGCAAAAAATCTTAGAATGTAAATTAGGAAAAAATGTAACCCCAAAGTGGATGTAGAAATTGCATTGCATGCATTTTACTTTTTTATCGCTTTCCGTCAAACGCTAAAAACAAACAAAATGCGAACTTTCATTTCCAAAGGGGTACGATTAGTAATCCTTTAGAAAAAAAAAAATAGAAAACAAACAAAATCTTCTCTCTCGCAAATAAAACTTCTTTAGTCCAAAAATCAAAATTAGTCGCATGTTTAGATTTAAGTTTACTTTTTCGAAACACTTTACATTTATGTTATAACTTTCTCTTCTCATCTAAATCTCCACTTGCACACACAAAATTCTCTCTATACTATTTCTTCCTCCATTTCTTACCACTTCTCTCCCATTTCTTCTCACATAAAAATAAGTAAAAAAACAATAAATTAGAGGTTACTATAGAATACTATAGGCGCTTAGGATGCTAATACCTTCCCTAGATGTAACTGACCTCCGAACTTAGAATTTCTTTGGAAATGAAAGATCACTGTAGTGGTGGAAATGAAAGATCACTGTAGTGGTGGAAATCCCAAAATCCCCGCAACAGAAACAACAGATCTAAAGAACACTTTACCTAAAAAAAACAAATCTAAAGAACATAAGAAGAGAGAAACAACAGAAATAATTATTTGTCTAACGGAGAGAATAAGAGAGAAAAAGAAAAAAGAACAAATCTAAACTCCCTCCTTCGATCTCCTTCTTCCTCAATTCCAATGCTTCGTGGTGGCTAGTGGTGGCTGCGACGGCTACGATGGTGATTAGGGGTTTCCGGCGAAGGAATCGGAAACAAAAAAAAAAGGAAAATTGATTCTTCTGCGAATTTTGTTTCTTATATTCTTCTCTATCTTGTTTCCAAATCGATTTCTTTGATTTCTGTCTTCGGAGGTTAGATTGATTTGTGTTTGTGTTTATGATTTGGGAATGATTTCTTTGATTTGGAAGGTTTTTATGTTTATGGGAATGGTTTACTTTGATTTGGAATGTTTTGTAGTTTATTGATTTGTGTTTCTGTTTGTTTCAAGAGAAAACTTTTATTCCCAAACTTTGATTTGCAGGTTTTTCATTTCCAAACTTTTTTCTTTGTGTGTGAAGGTTTGTGGGCATTAACTTTCATTTGCCAAACTTTCGGACGGATTATGCAGCACCTTTTTTTTTTGCAAAACTTTGCGACGGCCAAAACCGTCTATAAAATGCGTCATTACATCGGGACGGCTTGGGCCGTCCGTTTACTTATTTAAAAACAAAAATATATCATAAATTAGTTAGGGACGGCCAAACTTATAATTTTGGGACGGTTATTGCTGTCCATAATTTTGGGACTGCTAAAATCCTCTTTAATTTATTTTAACATTCGTGGGTAAAAGAAGGTTTTCTTGTAGTGCGCGTAAATGGCTAGTGTCATACCCCAAATTTTACCCCTATTAATTAATTATTATGTTAACTTTATTTCGAATGTGAAGTTTAGTTGGATTGGTAATTGTTAGAGGGCGGAAGAGCTAAGTTGTTCAAGGTCTTGGGTTCAAGTCCCACTAGTGAAAATTTTGTGTTTTCAATTGGTTCCATTATTTTTGTTTTTCATGTTGGGGGTCATTCACGTTTTATTTTATATACCTTTTTGGTTTTTATTTTTTTTTTTGCCAACAAAGATAAAAAAAACAAGAAATCATATAAAACAAAAACAAAACAAAAAAAAGTGAGTGAGTGAGCGAAAAAAAAAACAGTAAAGATAGGAAAAAAAGACCGTGAAAACAAAAGAAAAAAAACAGTGAATGGAAAAAATCGAAACTTTGGAAGGAAGGAAAAGAAAAATTCAGAAACATTTGTGTTCCTATCCAATAAACAACAAAATCAGTAGAAAAAGATGGAAGGATTTACAACAAATTCTATCCGATTTCACTCCAAAAAAATAGTAACAAACAATTGAGCTCTACTAGTATAAATAGGAGAGTTCATTCACTCTCAAAACACAACAAAAACTCTGAGTCAAAACACAAAAAATACAGAGTACAATACACACTGAAAAAAAAAACACTCGTCCCTCAATCCTAAAACCCTCGGTTGGTTTTTCTACACTCTGTAGAAAATCAACATTAAACCTTCATCCACCACCGGTAGAAGCATCCTCACACAAACCAATAAGAATAAGTCAGAATCGAGTCAAAATACAATCTGAAGCGCAAAGAAGAAACAGAAACGATCAAAAAAGCACTTACTCGATTGCGGTTTACACGGCACTCTAGGTCGGTATTTTAAACCCTCTTAGACATGTAGTTTGTTGATGTGAATCTGCTTGTAGTACGTATTTATTTGTTTCCTTTGTTGTTTTTTTTTGTACAAATTTGTGGTCAATATTTGTGTGCACTAGTTTAAATTGATGTTTGGATGCAAGAACATATAACCCCAAAAACTAATACAATAAAGACTTGAACAGAGAGTTAGACTGAAAAAAAACAACCAAAAAAAAAAAAAAAAAAAACAGAATCCGAAAAAAGAAAGGGGAAGGATTTTCAGATCCAAAAATCTTGATGTTTGATTATGTGTTTCTGGGTTTATACTTTGTTGGTATGTTCAATTTGAGGCTCAAAAAGTGACAGAACCGAAAAAAACAAAACAAGGAACTCTAGATCTAGGTTTTCGGATTTGAATTTTCGGGGTTTGATTTTGTGTTTTTTAGGACTAATCTGTGTTTAGAAGTAGTCTAATCCGTGTATAAAAGTGGTTAGAACAAATTTCTAAATGATTTGGGAAGTTGTTAGAATTTTCTAAAAAAAGCATGGTATGAAGTTCTTCAAGAACTTTGAGAGAGAATTGAGAGAGACCGAAAAAGAGAGTAAAGGGAAGAGAGAGAAAGTTTTTGACAAATGAACCAAAATCTGTTTTTTTTTGAGGTGTACATAGACCACTTGAATCCAGTACTCGTGCGTGCACCATAGCCATCATGCAGCCTTTGACCGATCAGGATCAAACAACCCTGATTTGCGCGCGCGTTTGGGCTGGTTTCCATGGCTTGGGCCCAGTTCCCTCCATAATTCATGATACTCAGAATACTACGTACACCCCTGACTGCTAGTTGTACCACTTTGCTTATTTAATTTAATTAATCTAATTCATGAAATTTAATTAGTTTAATTATTAAATTGCAATGTAAAAATGTAAAAAAAAAAGAATTTAAATTCTTTTAAAGTTGGTTAAAAAGGAGAGGACGGATGTATAATCGTTTTTCTCTCGAATTATTGATGGCTTAGTGCACACTATGTTTATCAATAGTTTGTAACCCACTAAAATCATCCTAAGTCTTGGATTAAAAAGGAGAGGATGAATGCACATTCATTTTTCTTCCGGATAATTGGTGGCCTAGTGCACACTTCGTTTATCAGTATCCGTCTTCCGCTCGTTAAATAAAAAAATAATTCTTTCAAAATAAAATATTAAAAAATACCAACACATCAAAATTAAATTTTTGCCTTAGGACCATTTAAAGTCAAAACAAAATTTGATTTCGCCTCAGAACATGTATACAATCAATTCAAACGTGATACAAATGAAGCTTAAGCCTCCACTGTGCGAGCATACAAGCTGAGTTTAACCACTAGAATTCGATTAACACATCGTTCTCTAAAAAACAACAGCAAACAAATGACTCCCCGAACTACAAAGCTCTGATTTCTCATTGCACCTGAGAATACGTAGGAGCAGGATTAAACATCCTGTCGAGCCCAATAATAAAAAACTTAATTTTCTCCTCTTTTGTAAATATCTTTAATAAAATAAAAATCTAATAATATAAAAAAACATGTACACAAACCATAAAAGCCTTAAACCCTAGAATTAATTAGGAGGTTCCCGTTGAGTACAACGTCTGTGAGGGGTGCTAAATGCTTTGTTTGTTTACTTGTTTTGTATTTTATTGTATTTTATTTTATTTCTCCGCATTATTTATTATTATATTGTGGGGCTGGATTTATTTGTTGAGGGAAGCTCCACACCCGAGCTTGAGAAGAACCCTAAGTTCACATATGGATTAGTAGCATGGGCCAGTGGGATGTACATCTCATTTGGTGATTTGTGAAAACTCGGCTCAGAATAGATCTGTTCAAAAAAGTTCGTCGAGAATGGGCTAGCCCCTCCCCCTCGGTGACAATTTTAATCGGGTCCCGACTCTGAGAGCCTAACCTAAAAATTCAAACATTTCAACCTAAGGGGGACCTTGTGACTTCACATGTGGGTCCGCTACCTTGGTTGATATAAAATCTAGAGCCACCTTTGTGAGGGGTCGGGTGGAAGGCTTAGAACCTCCCGTGTTTAAGGAGCCCACATATCTAGAGTATTTAATCCCTACCATCTTGCATCCATCACGCATGTCATGCATTTTTCTCATAAAACAAAATGTTCATTTAAACATATATTTTCAAGGAATTTCAAAAAAAGTATCAATCATTAAGCATTGTGAAACATGATTTCAGACAAACAGAAAATACTCGAGATAAGGGCACAACTATGTGATATGAAGTCCTTGAAGTTGAATTTTATTAAATTATGTCTTGTTTGTCTCGTGTCTCTAAATGCTTACAACAAATACTGAATTTTGAAATTCAGAAAGGGAGTTGGTTGGTACATTCATGGGCACGTTGCAAGGACCATACTATGAGAAGATGATCGGAAGCATATCATCTGGATTTGATGACATGGTGATTATCGGAGAACGAGTAGAAGAAGGGCTGAAGAGTGGTAAGATTCCAAGTACTCTCAAATAGGGGCAAAGAAGTTTTCCAACAACAAAAGAGAGGGTGATATTAATGCTATAGGGTCATCACAAGCACCCTCGGCTCAAATATCTTACCACCCTCAGTCAATGGTCGCACCTCAACATAATAACCAGCAGCGATAAGGGGGGTACTCGCAAGGAGGCCAGTCCGGACCTAGGAACAATTATGAGAAGAGGCGTGTGCAATTCGATCCTGTGCCCATGCCTTATGGTGAAATCTTGCCATACCTGATCCAACAAAACATGGTGGAGACAAGACCTCTCAAACCCATGATGCCGCCATACCCATCTGGCTATGATCTAAATGCTAAATGTGACTTCCATCAAGGAGCACCGGGGCATACAATCGAGAAATGTAAAGCTTTCAAGTATATAGTCCAAGAGTTGATTGATCGCAAGTTGCTTTCCTTCAAGGAGGAAGATCAAAATGTGCGGTAATCCATCGCTCGGTCATTTTGGTCCATTCAAGGACACCGTCAAAGAGCTCAAGGGTTGTTGTCTCATCAAATCATGAATCACGCCTGCAAGGACTCTCAAATGCCAATGATCATTAGGCCATCTCATATTTATAGTTTTTCTTTTTTTCTAACTGCATTTGCGTTTGAACTTGTTTATTTTTAACTGTGATAATAATGAAATGAGCATGTGAGTTTTGAATTATTATTTTCATATCCATCCGCTTCTCTCTCATCTTCTTTCTCATTCTATTACAAAATAAATTTCACAACTTGGAGGGAGGATGATGTAAATAAAATAACTAAATTTGCTGAATATGCTTTCATTAGTAAGACTTGGCTGACGATGTAAGGCATTGTTTCACTTCCCAAATAGTGGAGAAATAAGGGAGATAATCCGTAGTCAACCCCTTTGAGCCTGAAGTTGGTGTTATTTCTATTTTTCAAAAAAAAACCTTAATCAAAAAACCAGGGGGCAGCGTAGTCTTTCAATGAATTTAATGATGCGCATAGACGCAAGAGAATTAGTTCATTTAATCACTCCAGTAAAAGGTGTAAGCACATCATCTTCTTCGTGCACACCTTCCAATAACAAAAAGGCAATGAAGAGACAAATCTTAAAACAATTGTCATGGCAGTCACAGTCGTTTTGAACCAAAAGCAGATTATACGAGATTTCCAAAAAAAAAAAAAACATGCCCGCAGAGTAAAGATACTTAGGCAAAAAAATTAGGGCATCCCGATGGACCTCAAATTCAAATAAATAGGTCCATACAAAGATAAAGGATTTAAAACAAAAGAGAAAATCGAAACAACTACGGATGAAAGTAAGTGACTGCCACCTCAAAGAAGCCAATAAATGCTCGATCATCATAACTACCAAAAATTCTCTTGCAACTAAGTGCATCTATTGAGTTAATTGAATGTAGGAAATGAAGGACATTAAAGGAGAATGGGCGGGTTAAATTAAATTTTGAGCCTTATATCCCTTTTATTCATAACCATGAACCAAGCCACATTATAACCCTCAAAAGACCTAATTAAAGCTAGGTTCACTATGAAAGCGTGTTCAACAAAATCGTTATTAAACTGGCTTCTCATGTTCCTACTAGTTTCATTCTATCACTCACTCGTGCCAATCTTCTGGCCAAACACCATGATACTTTTCAATTTAAAAATTGCATATGCATTGCGTTACAACTACTTTCCAAAAATGGGAACAATTTTACTCGCAAGTCGATACTTGGCATCAAGGGAAATTTCAATGGTCAGACCAAAGTAGAACTGAATCAAGATGCTCCTAACTAGTGGCAAATCACCCACAATTTTGCTAGTCAGCGGCAAGTCCTCATAAGGGGCATCTCATCTGAAGATCCTGCTCATCAAGGCCGAACAACTTGAAGAATCGGACAGCTAGGGGCAGAACTCTGAAAACGCCAGTTAGTCAGGGGCACATCTCCTAAGGGTTCAAATAACAAAGGCAGTCTGTATCAAGGTCATAACATATCTGGATGGGATCTAAGCCCTCTCTTGGGCAACCCCCTTTTTTCCTCTCATGTAAAACATGAAAGCATTACTTCAAATTGAAGGCTCACACATGGTGAAAAGGGGTTTTGTTAGACTACGTGGCTATGCTTAAAGTGGCGAAAATAAGAGATCCGAAAATACAACACATGATTTTTCGGATTTAAAACGAGTGAGCAGAAGCTACCTAGATCGGTAGTCTATTTGCACCTCGACCAAAGGAAAAGCAATATAGCCAATATGGTGTAACAATGATAATACGAATACAACAACAAATATTCGAATTCAAGCAATAGTCAAATATAGTTTTTCCTTAAAAATTGTTCACACACACAAATAACGGTATCCAATAATCTTATAGCAAACAAAGTAACAAACGATACTTTTGTCGAACACTTAGCGTGTACGACAAAACTACGTTTGTGAATTAACAATAAATCGTAAAGTAAAGAGATAAGGGTTTAGAGAATGACACATGTAGATGATCAGGGAGTTCCCAGCTTTCACTTCGTCCTTGCAGTGGGCCGGTACGTCTCCCCCCAGTTTATCAAACGGATAAGTTGAGACTAGTTCTTCAAAAAACTTTATTCAAATGCACAAGTACACAAATGATACAATATGTAAAAATACAGACTCAATCAAACGATCTTCACCATAGCTCCAATTTGTGATTTGTGCAACCTCAATTCAATCTTGGCTTCAATTACTGTTCCCAACAATCAAACCCTCACACCTATCAACCAAGAACTTTGTGATGATTGTCCAGCTAATTCCTTCGCCAAATTGTATTGATCAATTCAAACAACTCTTGAATCCGGATGAGAAACTCTCTACCTTCAAGACCCATTCAACTCGGATGTAATTCTGATTCACCGCGAACTTACCCCGAACGTTATCCTTCAAACTCTTCTAAGAAACATCAATTGAACCCATATTCAACTTCAATTTCATAGAGATTTGAAAGAAGATGATGATTGTTCTTGAATGCTCTCTGATGCAAAATACTCAGCAATCTTGATCAAATGAATGTTTACCAATAGTTTCTCATCATTACAACAATGACTCATAAAGCGATTTATAGAGAAAATAGAATTGAGTAAATTTAGGCACAATCTAACGGACTTGTATCGATACATTCATTACTATGTATCGATACAAGTAACTAACAGCGTTGGAAAAACTGAAGTATTGTACGTATTTATCGATACAACCACGACTTTGTATCGATACATACACCAGTAAAAACAGAGTTGGACTGATATGTTTTGAAACACACAAGTATGTTTCGAAACAGAATGTTCTCTCTAGTTTCAAGAGAGTCTGCATGTGTTTCGAACAATACATATGTGTTTCGAAACACAGAGGCTCATCTGGACTCCAATGAGAACAATTTGTATCGATACAAAAGTGCTATGTATCGATACAAATGCGTGGTAATTAGTCTAAACAAGTTTCAGGACATTTGTATCGATACAAGTATATATGTATCGATACAAAACACCTAAAAATTGATTTTTCAAAGTTTCAAAAAGTATTTTGCTATCAAGTCAATTTTGATTGTTACCAAAACATATTCTACTATATTTTCATGTGTTTTGACAATTATTAAAACTCGGAGGGGAACTGGTGCATTTATAGGTTTCTCTAGCGGTGCTTTGACTATCATTATCATGAATGGAGAGGAACCTCTTCTCAATAAAATTAGTGGCAACCAAGAGACGTCACTCCCATAACAAGTGAAAAAAATGAAAAAAAAACAAAAGCTCGCTAAGTCAAAAAACTGAAAGGGCGGCTTAGGCAACAAAAGAGCGTCTAAGTGGATCGAAAACCTGAAAAGGCGGTCCAGATAAAAATTAGGGACACACAAAAGAAAAATACTCCCGATGTACTGAAAACTCGAAAGAGCGGTCCAGGCAAAAGTTAGGGATTTTCAAAGAAAGAAATGAGCTACAAATGGGGCAAGTCTCCCGGAGGTGGTTCAAATGCATTTACTAGACATGTACTAACTGTATCGGTTTATCTCATTGCTACCGGTTCTCCAAGATTCCGTAAGAGAATTTGCAAGAAAGGGCGTCCTACATTTTCAACAGAAGGTTAAACAGGCTATCTTATACTATTGCCATAGGCGCAAAACTCAGTTTTCCTGGTATCTTCAATCATGCATCCATTAACATATCATTTGTACAAAGCATACATACATAATAAAATCCCAAGAATAATCAACAAGACAAAGTACAATCTTCATTGGCAAAACCAATTCTTGCTCAAACTTCCCTGGCATTTCATCTCATGCATCAATCATGCATAAAATACATTTACATGCATAAGCAACATAAAAGTAAAATTCAAAATTTTCTCAGGGATCAACTCTTAGCCTAAAAAAAATGTGAAATGAGTACCCTATACCCCAAGCAAATCAAGTTTGTCAGGCCACGAGCCTGCGACAACTATCCTCACTTATTTTTAGGATCTAAGCACAGTACGGGGAAATGACCTAGCTTAGTTAACACCCTGCAGGGCGACCAATTATCTTTAGGATCTAAGCGTCCTACGGGGAAATGACCTAATCCTAAGGCACCCTTCGGGGCAATGCTTGTTTGGCGTTGAAGCACCCTACAGGGCAATGACTTCCTCTTAATTTAATCGCCCTACGGAGCAATGATTATCTTCAAGTTTAGACACCCTAAGGGGCAATTCCTATCTTTAGTTGAGGCACCCTCCAGGGCAATGTCTTCTTCTTAGTTTAATCACCCTATGGGGCAATGATTATCTTTCAGCTTAGGCACCCTAAGGGGCAATGCCTATCTTTAGTTGAAGCACCCTTCGGGGCAATGTCTTTCACTTGGTTGATCACCCTACGGTGACAATGGTAATCTTTCGGATAGAAGCACCTTTCGAGGTGACAATGGTAATCTTTCGGATAGAAGCACCTTTCGAGGTGACAATGGTAATCTTTCGGATAGAAGCACCTTACGAGGTAACAATGATAACCTTTCGGATATAAGCGCCTTTCGAGGTGACAATGGTAACCTTTCGGATAGAAGCACCTTTCGAGGTGACAATGGTAATCTTTCGGATAGAAGCACCTTTTGAGGTGACAATGGTAATCTTTCGGATAGAAGCACCTTTCGAGGTGACAAATAGCTACCTTTCAGATTTACGCACCTTACGAGGCAATGCCTACCTCTGATTTGAGCACCCTTCGGAGCAACGATATCTTTTAAGATCTAAAAAACCTTCAAGGTAACAATCGATCTTTTCAGCTCCACCAAGCAAATTTTGGGGTCTTCTAATATTTAACTGTCTTTTAACGAGTTAAAAGATATTTAAATAGGGGCAGCTGTCATACCCCAAATTTTACCCCTCTTAATTAATTATTATGTCAACATTATTTTGAATGTAAAGTTTAGTTGGATTGGTAATTGTTTGAGGGCGGAAGAGCTAAGTTGTCCAAGGTCTTGGGTTCAAGTCCCACTAGTGACAATTTTGTGTTTTCACAATATTTTTGTTAATTGGTTCCATTATTTTTGTTTTTTATTTTGGGGGTCATTCATGTTTTTTTTTATATACCTTTTTGGTTTTTATTTTTTTTTGCCAACAAAGATAAAAAACAAGAAATCATTTAAAACAAAAAAAAAGTGAGTGAGTGAGTGAAAAAAAAAACAGTAAAGATAGGTAAAAAAGACCGTGAAAACAAAAGAAAAAGAAATAGTGAATCGAAAAAATTGAAACTTTGGGAGGAAGGAAAAGAAAAATTCAGAAACAATTGTGTTCCTATCCAATAAACAACAAAATCAGTAGAAAAAGATGGAAGGATTTACAACAAATTCTATCCGATTTCACTCCAAAAAAATAGTAACAAACAATTGAGCTCTACTAGTATAAATAGGAGAGTTCATTCACTCTCAAAACACAACAAAAACTCTGAGTCAAAACACAAAAAATACAGAGTACAATACACACTGAAAAAAAAACACTCGTCCCTCAGTCCTCAAACCCTCGATTGGTTTTTCTACACTCTATAGAAAATCAACATTAAACCTTCATCCACCACCGGTAGTAGTATCCTCACACAAACCAATAGGAAAAAGTCAGAATCGAGTCAAAATCAAATCTGAAGCGCAAAGCAGAAACAGAAACGATAAAAAAAGCACTTACTCGATTGCGGTTTACACGGCACTCCAGGTCGGTATTTTAAGCCCTCTAGACATGTAGTTTGTTGATGTGAATCTGCTTGTAGTACGTATTTATTTGTTTCCTTTGTTTTTTCTTTTTGTACAAATTTGTGGTCAATATTTGTCTACACTAGTTTAAATTGATGTTTGGATGCAAGAACATATAACCCCAAAAACTAATACAATAAAGACTTAAAGACTTGAAAAGAGAGTTAGACCGAAAAAAAACAACCAAAAACAAGAATAAAAAAACAGAATCCGAAAAAGAAAGGGGAAGGATTTTCGGATCCAAAAATCTTGATGTTTGATTCTGTGTTTTTTGGTTTATACTGTGTTGGTATGTTCAATTTGTGGCTCAAAAAGTGAAAGAACAAAAAAAAAAAAACATGGAATTCTAGATCTAGGTTTTCGGATTTGAATTTTTGGGGTTTGATTTTGTGTTTTTGAGGATTGATCTGTGTTTAGAAGTAGTCCAATCCGTGTATAAAAGTGGTTAGAACAAATTTCTAAATGATTTGGGAAGTTGCTAGAATTTTCTAAAAAAAGCATGGTATGAAGTTCTTCAAGAACTTTGAGAGAGAATTGAGAGAGACCGAAAAAGAGAGTAAAGGGAAGAGAGACAAAGTTTTTGACAAATGAACCAAAATATGTTTTTTTGAGGTGTACATAGACCACTTGAGTCCAGTACTCGCTAGGGGTGGCAAAACGGGCCTGATTTGTCGGGCCGGCCCGTTTAACTCGCCAATTTTGGCGGGCTGAGTCAAAGTTTTGAACTCGCTTTTACTATGAAGCCCGCCCCGCCAAAAAAACGGGCCGGGGTGAGGCGGGGGCGGGCCGGCCCGTTTATCTCATTTTTTTACTTTTATTTTAATATTTATATAAATTTATTTAAAAAAATAAGTGGTTTGATCTGTTTTAATAAGAACACCTATTTAAAAAACTTAAGATTTTTCCACTTATTCACACAAGTATTGTTTTCGCCACCGCTCTAGAAGTGACTTGATCTGATCCAACTTTAGGATTATTTTCTCCGCTGCTCTATATCATTTTTTTATATTAATTATGTCGAATTTGTTATAATTATGTTGCTAAATTTGTCTTATAAGTTTGAGTTTCTAACAAGTTTAGTGGTTTCTTAAAAAAAACAAAAAAAACATCAATATTCAATATAATTTTTGTAATGTAAATACTGCAAAAAAAAACAAAATCAAACAAATAGGCGGGCCGCGGGCCGGCCCGTTAACTCGCATGTCCGCCAATAAACGGGGCGGGGTTAAATTTTAGACTCGCCTATCTAAGTTGACTCGGCTCGGTTCGGCTCATTTTTTAGCGGGCTTAAGCGGGGCGGGCCTAAACGGGGCGGGCATGCTCGTTTTGCCACCCCTAGTACTCGCGCGTGCACCGTAGCTATCATGCACCCTTTGACCGATCAGGATCAAACAACCCTGATCTGCGCACGCATTTGGGCTGGTTTCCATGGCTTGGGCCCAGTTCCCTCCATATTTCATGATACTCAGAATACTACGTACACCCCCCTGACTGCTAGTTGTACCTCTCTGCTTATTTAATTTAATTAATCTAATTCATTAAATTTAATTAGTTTAATTATTAAATTGCAATGTAAAAATGTAAAAAAAAATTAGAATATAAATTCTTTTAAAGTGGGTTAAAAAGGAGAGGTCGGATGTATATTCGTTTTTTTTTTTGAATTATTGATGGCTTAGTACACACTATGTTTATCAATAGTTTGTAACCCACTAAAATCATCCTAAGTCTTGGATTAAAAAGGAGAGGATGAATGCACATTCATTTTTCTCCCGGATAATTGGTGGCCTAGTGCACACTTCGTTTATCAGTATCCGTCTTCCGCTCGTTAAATAAAAAAATAATTATTTCAAAATAAAATATTAAAAAATACCAACACATCAAAATTAAATTTTCGCCTTAGGGCCATTTAAAGTCAAAACAAAATTCAATTTCGCCTCAGAACATGTATACAATCAATTCAAACATGATACAATCGAAGCTTAAGCCTCCACCGTGCGAGCATACAAGCTGAGTTTAACCATTAGAATTCGATTAACACATCGTTCTCTAAAAAACAACAACAAACAAATGACTCCCCGAACCACGAAGCTCTGATTTTTCATTGCACCTGAGAATACGTAGGAGCAGGATTAAACATCCTGTCGAGCCCAATAATAAAAAACTTAATTTTCCCCTCTTTTGTAAATATCTTTAATAAAATAAAAATCTAATAATATAAAAAACATGTAAACAAACCATAAAAACCTTAAACCCTAGAACTAATTAGAAGCTTCTCGTTGAGTACAACAGATGTGAGGGGTGAATACCTTCCCCTTGCATAACCAACTCCCGAACCCAAAGATGGATGCGATGACCTTCTTATCCTTAAGGTTTTATCAATATTTTCCTTAACAAATAAAATTTGGTGGCGACTCTGTGTCATTCCGAGTGTCCTAAACGCTCGAGCGATTTTCGCGGCGCGTCAGCTAGTTCAGAGACATTGTTAGGGTGTTATTACGTTTCTCTATAAATACTACTATTTGTCGAAATCAGGATCACAACTTCCACATACAAAAAAGCTTTGTAAACTAAAAGTATCCATGCGTTAGAGAGAAAAGAGTGCAAAATGTAAAATGTATGATTTTGTGATCACATTTATTTAATTCAATGCAATTTACATATTCATGCAATTTATTTGCTTTCCTTTAAAGTTTTTGCAATTCAATGCAATTTACATATTCATGCAATTTTTTTGCTTTACTTTTATTGCATTTAATTCCTTTATTTATATTTTTGTCTTTTCAAAACAATAATTGTTTGTTGTATTGATGAACATTAATGATTTTTATCAAACAATGATTGTACAAACACGTCGTTCTAGGATTTACTGATTGAGCCTTCAAGCAATTAATTTAAACTAGCGGGTGTTTACCAAAATTCCGTGTAAGCAATAACGTCTAGTCCTTCATTGAATGAAAATGTGAATAAAAAAACACACACCGATGACTATGAGGACAAAGATAGCTAATACACTACAAGATAGCTAACACGTATTTAGAGTCAGATTAGCGTCGGTGTCGGGCCTGAGGCTAAAATGTTCGAAGTTAATCTGTAGCGTCGGCTAAATGCCATCCGACTCTATATTAGAGTCGGCTAGCCGAGTCAAACACCGACTCTATTCTCCATCCGACATTAGATTTGGGATCGATCAGAAAGTCAACAAAATTTGGTAGCCTCGGATAGGCCGACTCTAAAGTCAATAATTAGAAAGTCAACAATATATTGTAGCGTCAGATAAGCCGACACTAAACTTATTTATTTTTGAAAAAATATTTTTTCCCTGAAACAATACCTATTGCCTTTGTTTGCACCTAATATACAAAATAAAATATAGTGGATTTACTATTTTTTTTGGTATGGCTATAGTGGATTTACTATGTACCTTAAACTACATCTCTAACTACAAAATCATATTAATGAGACAAATAAGAGATTGACCAAACATCAAAAAAGCAACCATACAACTATGAAGAACATATAGAAACATAGAGAAGAAGAAAGACCCTTTGACTTGGGGTTTCAATAGAATAATCAAGAACTGAAAAATAAGGATTACAATAGTGTATAAATACAATAGGTTATTGAAGAAGACTAAACTACCCTTACTAACATATAATAAAACAATATAATAATAATAATAATAATAATAATAATAATAATAATAATTATATCTAACATTTCCCTTCAAACTCATGATGCATTAACAGGGAGCATCGAGAGTTTGTCAATCAAAAAACGAAAATGTTTAATGGAATGCGTCTTCGTGAACAAATCAGCAATTTGCAAAACAGAGGAGACAAAGGGAAGAATAATTGTTCCATGCTGAAGATGATGACGTGTAAAGTGACAATCAATCTCAATGTGTTTAGTGCGTTCATGAAAGACTGAGTTGTGGGCGATTTGAATGGCACTCTTGTTATCACAATACATTGGAGTTGGTTTAGAAAGAGAGACACCCATATCAGAAAGTAACCAACGCAACCAAACTATTTCAGTAGTGGTGGATGCCATAGCACGATACTCAGCTTCTGTAGAAGAGCGAGAGACAATGTCTTGTTTTTTACTCTTCCAAGAAATAAGAGAATCTCCCAGAAAGATACAAAATCCTGTGGTAGACTTACGACCTGTGGGGTCACCGGCCCAATCAGCGTCAGAATAAGCTCGTAACTCTAATGAGGACGACGATGGAAGGAGAAGACTTTGAAATTGGGTTCCTCGAAGATAACGACATATGCGAATAACAGCTGCCCAATGTACTGTAGTAGGAGAAACAACAAACTGACTAACAACATGAACAGCATAAGCAATATCTGGTCTGGTAATCGTGAGGTAAACCAAACTGCCAACTAAAGTGCGATACAAAGTGGGATCTAGTAGAGGAACACCGTCAGATGGGGCATATTTCACATTCAACTCAAGGGGACTATCTGCTGTTTTATTATCAGAAAGGCGAGCTTGTTCAAGAATGTTTGCGATGTACTTAGATTGAGAGAGAAGATAGCCTTTAGGAGAATAGGCAACTTCAATTCCCAAGAAGTAGCGAAGAGTGCCTAAGTCCTTCATCTCAAATTGCTTAGCTAACTGTACTTTCAAATCATCAATTCCATCCAAATCATCACCTGTAATAATCATATCATCAACATACAATGATAGTAAAATACGACCATGAGGAGTGATCCTCACAAACAAAGCAGAATCATAATCACTGCAGCGAAAGCCAATGGATGTAACCACAGTTGTAAACTTTTCAAACCAAGCTCGTGGAGCTTGTTTCAGACCATATAAAGCCTTCTTCAACTTACACACTTCCCCCTGATTATGAGAAACACCTGGTGGAGGTACCATATAAACTTCTTCATTAAGATCACCATTTAGAAAAGCATTTTTAACATCCATTTGAGAAATATGCCACTGACGAATAGATGCAACTGCAATAAGAGTACAAATAGTAGTCATCTTAGCAACTGGAGCAAACGTTTCTTCATAATCCAAACCATATTGTTGAGAGAATCCCTTAGCAACAAGACGTGCTTTGTAGCGCTCAACTGACCCATCAGATTTTGTTTTAATCTTGTATACCCAACGAGACCCAATAGCACGTTTTCCATGAGGAAGAGGTACTAATTCCCAAGTATTTGTTTTGTGCAAAGCGGAAAGTTCTTCTGCCATAGCCTGTTGCCAAAGAGGATCAAGAATAGCCTCTTCATAGGAAGAGGGCTCAACTGAACTGTGAATACAGGTTAGAAAAGAAGCAAAAGAAGGAGAGTAAGTGGAATAAACAAAATCAGGCAACTGAGTAGACTTACGGTCACGCGAAGGATAACGGGAAGGTGCAGGAAGAGTGGGAGTAGCAACAGTATCAGTCCTGCAGTTCTCAAAATTACAATCACTATCGACAATATCATTAAAACCAAAAGGGTCAATATGAGTAAGTTCTGAACTACGAGCAATATGAGAATCAGATGAAATAGAATAAAAAGGAATGTGCTCAAGAAAGACAACATGGCGAGAAACATAAAGTTTCCTTGCTTGTGGATCGTAACAACAATATCCCTTTTGACCATCCCCATAACCAAGAAAAACACAAATTGCGGAACGAGAGGACAACTTACTACGTTCTACCTGTGGACGAAGAACAAAACAAGTAGAACCAAAAACTCTCAATGAGGAATAATCAGGGACCGAATTATACAACTTTTCAAAGGGAGACAAACCTGATGTGACAGATGATGGGATTCTATTAATAACATGAATAGCAGTAAGAACTGCTTCACCCCAAAATTCACTAGGAACAAAAGCAGACAACAAAAGAGAGCGAGCAGTCTCAACAATGTGACGATGTTTTCTTTCAGCAACTCCATTCTGTTGAGGAGTATCAGTACAAGATGTTTGGTGAATTGTACCATCAAAAGCAAGTAACTCAGAAAATTTATTAGATGTATATTCACCACGTAAATCACAACGGAAGCACTTGATAACAGCATTATGTTGAGTTTTAACCATAGCACGAAACATACAATAAATGTCAAAAAATTCAGAACGATTTTTCATAAGATAAACCCAACAATAACGAGAATAGTCATCAATGAACGAAACCTAATATTTTGATCCACCCTTAGTAAGAATAGGTGATGGACCCCATACATCAGAGTGAACTAAGTCAAATGGCGCATATGAAATAGAAACACTTTTATTAAAAGGTAAAGCTGAAAATTTAGCAAGTTTACAACCACAACAATTTGAAATATCACTGGTTTGTAACTTTCCTAAAGCTCCAGTAGAAGCTAAATACTTTAATCTAGAAGCAGAGACATGTCCAAGACGATAATGCCATAAATAAAAACTAGAAGACGAAGAATTCAAACGAAAAGAGGATAGTAAATCAGTAGTGGAAGTAGAAGTTGAAGCTGCAGTATCTGGAACTCTCAGCTCATCCAGAACATAAAGTCCCCCCTATCTACGGCCTGTCCCAATCAGCTTCCCGGAATGTGGATCCTGCACACGACAAGAAGTGGAAGAAAACATAACTGAGTAACCAGAATCACACAATTGACTAACAGAAGCAAGACTCAAAGTTAGGCTAGGAATATAATAAACATCAGAAAATGACAAATTAGGTGTGGAGACAGAACCAATGCCTGCTAATGGCATAGGAGTGCCATCAGCAGTCGCAACTGACATAGATGGTACAGTATTCAAAGACACAAATGATTTATCATCATATGACATATGGTGTGATGCTCCAGAGTCAAGAATCCATAAGGAAGGAGATATACCTGACAAACAAGAAGAGTTCAAACCTTTAACAGAAGAGGCAGACATGGCATGTGATCGAGTGGCAAGAAGCTTTTGGAGCTGCTCTGCAATATCAGATATGTGGGAAGTAGTCTCAGATGGATATACATGATCAGAACCTGAACCAATAGTAGTAGGAGCAGCAACAACAACATTGGATGAAGGACTCTTGAAATTCTTCTTATTTCCTTTCAACAATCTAGGACATTGTGCTTTCCAATGACCTTTCTCCTTACAAAAGGCACATTCATCAATACCAAGCCTAACCCTCCCTTGAGGTTTTCCTTTGTGAATTGGGGCAGCAAAAACAGATGGGGTAGTGGAGAGAGTTCCTTTATCTGAAATCGAATTGGAATGAACCTTGAGTCTAATTTCTTCTGCCAATAGTTCATTAAAAACTGAATCAACATTAGGAAGCGGATTACGATGCAAAATACCCCCACGTAGGCTCTCAAAATCATCCCTAAGAGCCATAAGAAATTGAACCAAACGTTGCTCTTCTCTTTGATCCGTGTATGCTTTGACAACTTTCAAATCTGCTGATTCCATAAGAGCTAATTGATCCCACAAATTATTCATCGCCGAATAGAATTCCTGAATAGTCATATTATTTTGTTTGAGAGCTCTAATATCACTCTCCAGCTGATACCGTTTTGTAAAATTAGACGTAGCATACAATCGTTTCAAATGGTCCCAAACCTCCTTAGCAGTATCATATTTTGCTAGTTGCACACCTATTTTTTGAGAAACAGAATTATTGATCCAAGTAAGAATCTTAGAATTACTAACATTCCATGTTTCCAATGCCGTTGCATATGTGGTTGCATCTTTTTTATCTGTGGGCTTAACAGAGGTTCCATCAACATAACTCCACTTACTTTTCCCTTTTAAAAAGTGTTCCATTACATAACTCCAATAAGGATAATTTTCTCCATTGAGTTGAACACTAACAGACTGAAGGAAATCATCTTTATCATTACTCATTGTTGATCAAAAATAAATAAAAGACAACACTTAGTTACTTCTATTATGTAATTGTTACTATCAACACAATGAATCAAATTGTGACCAACAAAACCAAGCAAGCAATTGGAGACAGCAAGTACCCAATATAAATCAAACGAAACAGGTGGAAGCAAACCAACAAAGTAGGAAACAATTTTGCAATGATGAAGCTTCAACGTGATAAACAAATTTCAGCAAATAAGTCAATAAACAAATAAAATAGAAAGCATCAAAACGATACCGATTTAGCCTTCAAATATACTGAACGATAGAACAATTGGTTAAGCATCTTCATTACAAATCCTTAAATCAAACCAAGCGCTTTGATACCATGTGAAGAACATATAGAAACATAGAGAAGAAGAAAGACCCTTTGACTTGGGGTTTCAATAGAATAATCAAGAACTGAAAAATAAGGATTACAATAGTGTATAAATACAATAGGTTATTGAAGAAGACTAAACTACCCTTACTAACATATAATAAAACAATATAATAATAATAATAATAATAATAATAATATCTAACATACCAAGTAAATTTAATGACTTAGTGTTTTCTAGAGTAACTATCAAAGGCCATCATTCTATTAATTCATCCTTAGTAAATTATCAAAGAGAATGGATATATATACTTACAGCATAATGAAACTAGTGTTACTCTTAATGATTTATCTAAGAGAAGATACACTTACAATATAATGAGCTTACTCCCACAATGCATTCAATGTCTAGAATGCATGTCACCAATCATGGATGTTTGTGAATAGTGTAGATAGCGTTGTTCAATTGCACAATGCCAATTGTAGTGCCAGATCTATTTCACTTCGTCTATTGAAGATGCATTAGATATTGGTGCCTATCGTCATATAATAACAGATCTTGTGATATTTCTTGGTTTTGAATGTTATCCAGCTCCTTATAAACTTCTGATTCTAAAATTTCTAGTTGCTATCATCACGGGACAATGCACACAAGGTATCAATCACAAGAATGTAATATAGCTAGCAACCTTGTTATATCAAACATAAATTAACACATGAATGAAACTCAGTAGGAAACATCCAAGCCTCAATTGTCATGTGGATGCATTCTGTTAAAAAAAATAACAATTTACTAAAGATAAATTCTTAATCAGTATAGCAGGCAAGTCCTTGATTAACTCTTTACTTCATTCCTCGTAGAATAAAAAAATTGGAATGCATGTACACATGACACAATTTCTCTCTAAAATACTAACTTCTGATCAGATACACTTTAAAACTACTCTAGATGTGTGATAGTGTTAAAACCAAAATGGAATCTCACCTAGGATAATAGTCAACTGCCAACTTTTCCAATTTCAGTTTTAAATATATACATTTTCTACACCAGCTTGCCATCCTGCAAACCACATAATTTCATGTCAAATCTAATGTTGGTAAAACAGTTAATGATTAAACAGAAGAAATGAAAGAAATATAAGTTTCTCATCATCATGTAATGTAAAGGATAAAATAAGACAAACTACCTAGTATCCTGATCATAACAAGGCCTTCAATGCAAAACATCATCACTAATTAATTTCTAGAGGTTAAAATGCTAAACAACATTATAACAACATATTCCATCCCTCCCCCCTGCCCCAACAGAATATACTACTATGTAACTATGTTGCCTTTAACAACTATGTTGCCTTTGCACAAAAAATTACTCTGAAACTTTGAAATGAACTTCGTCTATAGGCTAACACCAAACTATACTACTCACTTTCCAGCATGCATTCAATACTTTAGTCTACATAGTTGCAAATTATCAACTACTCTTTTTCACAAGTCCACAATTCAATACATAGACTAGGAGAACTAGGCACAACTTAGCTATTAAACTAAGGTTTTTAATTCTACATTTTATACTCTATTCTCAAGTTACTATAACCAATTTGAGACAATGCACACAATGTATAAATCACAAGAATGCAATATAGCTAGAAGCCTACATTTGTCAGCCACAAGCCTTATCAAAATCAAAAGAAATTACTTTTATAGCATAGCATAGAGTCACATTGCAGGTTAGGAGTATCAAAGTAAAAGTGAGTTAATGAGGTTAAATACCTTTTGAAGATCAAGAAGTCTTGCTAGTTCCTCATCTCTTAGAATCTTCGGTAACAAATCATCCTTTTTTCTTTATTTTTAAATCTCTGGTTTCAGCACCAATTAACTTCAGCCCTCCCATTATGAAACCAAAATATGCAAAGCGCTATAAAAACAAGTTATGCATAACTAATATTAAGTATAAAAATTAGCTTAGTTATATATGTCTCAGCTCTATGTCAATTACTAATAATTAATAGATATTACTTGCATCATTGCATGTTTTGAACAGATGAGAAGTGCTTGTGCATTGGACAGATGTTGTGGTCAATCAAATGGAACAAGACAATACCATTTTCTAGCCATGCCATATGTTATGAAAGTAAAAAAACAAATTAAATAATCAATTAAAGACGGAAACAAAACAATTAAATAGAATGAAAGTAAAGAAACTATATCATTCATGTCAAAGACCATCACCAAACTAGTCATTAGTTGAAACAACAATAAAATAATCCTCCTAATACCTTTGTGTACAATGGTTGATACAATATTTGGTATTTGGCTTCAAGAGCGGTTCTCTCTTCCAAAAACTTTGCTTCCAACACATCATGCTCACATTGTACAATCATAAAAGAATCCACATTGAAGGTTAATTACATCTAATTTGTAAATATAAGTGATATTGGAGCCAACGCCGTGTAAAGATAATCATAAAAGATTTTATTAAACATAACGATTTCATTAAACAAAGGAGAGCCTTAGGGTAACAGTCGGAGCTGATGCCATGTGATTTTGGAGACATGAAATCAACCTCTTTAAATACTATAAAAGAGTGACTACAATAATCTCACAATGAATCAACCATTCAATCTATGAAGCACGGACACGACACGTACACGTCGACATGGATAATTTTTTTGAAAAAGTGATATCTCTTATCTCTTATTTCTAAATGTTGTTAGTTTAGCTACTAATCAACCCTAACTTTTCCCTCCTAAACAACTCACTAATTGCTTCATTAATGTTGCTATTTTTGCTTTATATAATTGGCTCATAGTTTACATAATTAAATTAAAAAATAAAATAAATAAACAACTTTTCCATGACCTTTCCATGACCCAATGTTAAAAGGATATATATATATATATATATATATATATATATATATATATATATATATATATGTATGCTCCTATAAGGTTTTGTTTAGGCTAATAAATACCGTTAAAAATATTAATAAATCAAGTTGTCAATATGAGTCACTACAATGGTGGTGTTCTCCTTGCTCTTCAATGTTTAAAAGGTAAAATTAAAACATATGTGTTCTTCCATACAGTGTCTTGGTAATGTATAATTATAACATAATATAAGCACTTGCAAAAAACTGTCACTATTTTATGTTCGTACAGTGTCTTATTATTTCTCCATGAGCCATTTTTCTTTTTTTGGGCGTAATTTGTGTATATATTATGAATGATATTGCATAACTGTTGCTTTTTTTTGACAATGCATAAATGTTGCTTTGTGTATATACTATGAATGATCTTGCATAAATGTTGCTATTTTTGTCTATTAAGTCCTATAAAGCGAAATCCAACAACACATGAAGAAAAAGCTGTCAAAGAATTGCAACTTAAATATCGCACGTATTATATTGAGTATAATGTTAACAATGTGAGAAATCTTGCTTTCCTTTAAATCTGAAACTTATTTAAACTGTTATATTATGTATCTAATATAATCTAATATAATCATATTCATTTATGTTTATTGTAGGGGGCTGTCATGTTGCCAAGATGTTTTAGTGTTGATTTTATTGATGAGATGTACTGATTTGCAAATTTAATCGATCCCATGCATAATAATTTTGAAGTGTTAGTCGAAAAGGTTAACAACAATGTCTATTTTACTAGAGGATGGAGTGCTTTACGTGATTTTTACGGAATTTCGTTTGGTGCGATGGTTAAGCTAACATATATTGGTTGTGGTCAATTTTCCATTATTTTGAGTGATAGGTTTGGAGAATTAGTACAACCTCCTGTTTTTTCACCGTCAATGAACTTCTAAATAGACAAGACATATATTCCTTTAAACTTCGTTGATGATCTACCTGAATCTATATCGGAACATACATTTTTTCATTGATGTTATCCTTGGATGATCAAGAGATGGATAAAAAGAAAGATCCAATAGTAAATTGTTTGATAGAAGCATGCCTTCAGCATAATCTACCTCCATTGGTGTCATTTTTTTGATCAAATGAGATTAAATGTTCTTGGTCATTTGAAAATGCCAAAAAGTCATTATAAATTAGACGTAACCACTTCACCTACAAAAATTGAACAATGTAGGCTCTTTTTAATATAGGCTTAAACACACTCAATACACATTCTAATATAGGCTCTTTTTTATTGCCTAAAAAAAACCTTTTTTTTTATAGGTCGAAATTTATATAAGATCTATTAAATAATGTGGACCCATCTAAATTTTATGGGCCCTCATATGAATTTGAAATAATGTTGAAATATGTGTGTTTTTTTTCTTCTGAAATATGTGTGTTAAAGAGTATATAAGTTGCTAAACACTTCTATAATCTTTGACAATCTCACTTAAGTTTTGTAAAACCTTTGGTAAATTTATCAATTCATTAATTTGGCCGTGTATGAATATGTTGTTTTATAGATAAAACCTTAAGAAGGCTTTGGTGAATTAGCTTTGGCAAAGAAATTCACTACTCTGACGATTGTTGATGATTGCGGAAACACTTGGAATTGCGTTTTGATTTTTGGCTCTATTCCGCACAAACATTTCAAAATAGGTGGCGAGTGGAAGCGATTAGTCGATGCGTGTCGAATGAAAGAATGTGATCGAATCAGATTGGGTGCTCCTGGAGATGGCAACAATGAATGTGTCTATTTTATTCTTGAATGTTAAATTTACATTTCCAACTATGTATGTTAGAGTTATCTTCTATTTTCTATTAGTTTTATGGGTTTTTTACATTGGGGTCATGTATTATGGTGCAATGTATGAAACACTATAATTAAGTGTTTTCAACCTTTTCATTTAATGGAAAATTGCAAAAATTGCCTTATTATATTATTGAGCAAACCAATTAATCAATGTCAATTAAGCATACCAATACCAACCCTTTTTATATGCATGTTGAATTATTGAGAGAACTAGAAATTGATTAACTAATTAATGTGTATACAATATACTACCTACTATTTCCTTTCACCTCTCATGACAATAAGTGCTCTGATTTTACTCGGATTAATACGTAATCAATATATTCGCTAATTGTAATTCCTTCTATATAAACTCAAAACTGCCACGTCCATATATTTTTCTAATGGGCTGCTAATATATACTTCCTCCATTAAAACAAAAAATAATACCTCCGTTTATATTTATAAAAGACAATTTATTTTTTAGATTTATTAAAAAATTAATGTATTTGATCTATTTAATAACTAAGTACATTAAATTTTCAATTAATCTAAAATGTCTATTTTCTCTTATAAATAGAAACGGAGATAACATAATTTTTAGGGTGAAAACTGTTAATATATTTAATATATCTAACCTACAATAGACTGAATACATTATTTTATCAATGTATTAAAAAGTAAAATTAATTCACACCAAAAACAAAATAGATCCTCGCCATATGTATTCTTTTACAGCTATGGCTATTATTTCCAATAAATAAATATAGATGATCATCTCAATCAATCAGATAATTAAAAGAGCCATGTGTTGGAACTCATACTTGCTCATCATTTGATTCATTTCTCTTTAGCCGTGTATCCACATTAACAACATATGTATAGAGAATTGCATTTGTATAATTAGCCTAAACATCACTTCTCTCACGTTTTTTAAGTATAACTATTCTCTATACATATAGAGCCCAACAATAATTAATAAATGCCGTGTATAAGTACCTATGCAATTCGCACCAACAATAGGTAATTCGCACCAATTACACATTCTATGCATCCTAATTAAAGGAAATGAACTGTCTCTCTATCTCTCTCTCTATTTTCAAAGCTAATAATTTTTTTGATAATTTAAAATTCAATTTCTATGAATGAATCGTACCTCTCCTTATATGTATATATATGCTACATCAAAGAAATTTTGTTGCATAAGTTTGCTTGACTAATAGTTATTAAGTTATCATTCTATCTTTCAATCTTTTTATAAAATATAAAACATGTCTCTTCTATGTACTTCACTGTCAGCACTCAGCACTCTCCGCTGGAAAAAGAAAGCAGAACGTCAAAGTTCGCGTCGCACACAAGTGGTCGGTTCGTGATAAAAACAAACCTAATGAGCTAACTTTTATCAATCTTCTATTGGTGGATGAACAGGTATATTCTTAATGTATTTAGTTTATTGACAATTTTTTTGTATACCTGAATTATATGAATTTTTTGAATTTACTTTGAAATACAATTTACAGGGTGGAAAAATTCAAGCTGGTGTACGAAAGACTCTGATACCGTCATGTGGAGACAAGTTTGTTGTAGGATCAACATATCTGCTTGAAAATGTAATGCTTAGTGTTAATGAAGGAGACTTCAAGATAACTTCACATAAGTATAAAATAAATACCATGGCAAGTACTCTTATTACCAAGATCAATGCACCAAATATTCCGATGAACGTCTTTGAATTTATGCCATTCAAACAGATTTTATATGATGTTGAAGAAGACAAGCTAATTGGTAAAAAAATTAATATTTTGTTTACTGAATAAGACAAGTAATGATTTTTTACTAATTATGTTTACTTTTAATGTTTTATATATAGATGTAATTGGACACATTGTTGAAAAGGACACCGTAAAAGAATTTGAAAAGAATGGAAAGAAAAGTAGAATAGTGGATCTTACTTTGGAAGATTTAGAGTAAGTTAAATATCTTTCTACATAAAACAATTCATATTGTTTTATGTGCAGACAAAGTCATATTCATTGAGGAATATAGATCAAATATTAGGATTATGCAACGGTACCAGACCAATCATAACAAGAATGGGAAAATTTGTGCTTGAAGGAAATGTGATTACAGGTAGTAACATAGGTGACAAAGTATTTATACCTAGAATGTCTCTCATGCCGTCTGATTTAAGAATTCCATTTAAATTTCAACGAAGACAGTTTTCTATAATGGTTTCATTTGCAATGACGATTAATAAAAGTCAAGGACAATCCCTTCAACATGTTGGAGTTTATCTACCGTCACCCGTGTTTTCACACAGTCAATTGTACGTCGCAATATTAAGAGTAACTTCAAGAGAAGAATTGAAGATATTAATAACCAACGAAGAAGGCAGAGATATTTAACTTCTAATGTGGTCTACAAAGAAGTATTTCGCAATGTTAATCATTAACAAAAGTACTATAATTTCTTTTTATCTTTTATATATAAATATAATGTCTTCTACCTTTCATTTTCATTATTTATTTTTTTGGTACAATTCATCATTTATTTTATTATTATATTTATTGTCGTATTCTATATGAAATAATTCTTCGAGATATACCAGTTTATAAGACCTGTGCAACGCACGGGTGAAAGTCTAGTAATTCAATATAATTGTAAGTGTAAGTGTCGGACACGCCAAATCTAAAGAGTGACGGAGCTTCATATTCTCAATAAATTTATCATCTTCACTCACTTTTGCAGGTACTAATTGCCTAATAACTAATTGTCTAGTACTTGTCTTTCCATTATCTCATTCAAACAAGCAACTAGATTGTCTAGTACTTGAACTTTGTAGTAACTATCTAACTAATGACAATGATTAAAGACTTTGAATTTTGTAGTAACTATCTAAATAGTTGTCCTTAAGTATAGTATAAACAAACACAGGTGCAATGAGAATTTCACGAAACTTTACCTCTTTATATCTGACAATTCTTAATCTTTTTATGATACCAAATTATCCAAAATAAGCTGCAAAAACCAACTCATAACACGGATTCATTCAAGCTAAATTAAAAGACAATCTACAAAATTAAGGAAATAATAAATATAAACAATAATCTAATAATCGTTTACGGCCAACACAAAGAAAATCAAAGAAGATAAAATCCTACAAATCACTTTAAGGTAGAAGAGATCGAACTCACCAACATAGAAAAAGCCATAGAACCGCGTTTGATGTTGACAGAATCGCGTTTGACAATCTCTGACGACGGAATCGCGTTTTAGATCTACTGTGACTGAATCGCGTTTCAGATCTATAGTGACAGAAACCGCTTTGAATAGCTACGAGAACCGCGTTTGATGATGGAGGTTTGAGAATCACATTTGTGATGGAGGTTTGGAATCCCGACTATGGGTGTGTGGTGTGAGAATCGTGTTTGTGGTTTGAGAAGCGATTATAGATTTTTTATCATGGGTTGGAGAATCATGTTTGTTGTTGTTGTTGTTGTTGTTTATGGAGGTTTGAATGAGTTTGATTCTTTGATTTTTTTTTTTTTACAGTAGGGTTTGTTTGTTTTTCATGAATAGTTGAGATATTTTGGTCAGTGAGGGAAAAAAGAAGGGGAAAAAGAGAAATGTAATTTTAATTTTAATGAGTTAAATTAAAATCAGCAAACACATTAGAGTCGGATAGGCCGTGCCTACTAAATTCACAAACCATAGCATCGGCCATTATACAGCTTAGCAAAGGCTCCACCGCCGCTAAATTTTAGTAAACAAAAACCGAAAAATAGAAAACAAAAAACGTGTTTTGTGTCGGCTTTGCCGACTCTACGCCGACGCTATTAGCGTCAGTGTCGGGGGCCGACGCTAAATTTGGAGGCTAAAATGGTGTTTTCTTGTAGTGATACACTCGTCCAAAAGACATAACACTGGAAGATTATGGATCAATGATGTTAAGGGAGGGCTATTTCCCCTATGAAAATTAACATGCCAGTTGTATATTCCAACTTTTCATGAGATCTCAGAATCGCGTGGAAAACTCATGGTCGGTTCGCGTAATTAGCATCTAAGTACAAAATCAATTTGATAAGAGATATTTAGAAGAGAGATTAAGAAAGCGACCAAAATGAGCCAACTCAATTTCTTAATCCATCTTCCAAAATATATCTTATCATTTTGTACTTAGATGCTAATTACGCGAATCAATCACAAACTTTCCACACGATTCTGAGACCGAATGCAAAGTTGGAATATACAACTAGGATGTTTTGTTTCAGAGGGGCAATAGCCATCCCCCTAACATCATTACTCTCACCCTCCGAATCTCCGATCTTATGCTTTTTGTACAATAATGTCCTACCTATCTCTGTCATCATCAAGGCATGTTTTTTATTCACATTTTCCTTCAAAGAAGGACTAGAGGTTACATATAGATTTTTTTTTCATACATGGAGATAAATAGGTAAAGTTCAAAATGGGAGATGTAGTGAAGCTAATATCTCTTAGTTTATCAATGAATCCCATCTCAAAGGAACTGGTTTGTTCATATGAAATAACAAGAACAATGGGCAAAGATAGATGGATGATAGTAGATGGAACATTAGTAAGTGTGGTGTCGTTCAAAAAAATAAATAAATAATAAGTGTGGTGAGAGAGGGAGAGAGAACATATATGTGAAAAATGGACTATAATAAGGAGAAAATTTAGGGAGAGAGAGAGAGAATTGAAGAGGTAATATTTGGGTCAAGATCATTTTGGCATGCTACCTATGCACTTCAAAGATCATTCTATACATATTTAACACATGAAAATAGAACTGAAGCAGATATTGTATGAATTAAATTGAATTGAAATTGTATAATAATATTTATGTTTACTATTCATAATTATTGTTTGATTTCAAAGTGGAACGATTGCATGAGAACAAATTTATAATTGTTTTTATCCAAAAAGATGTAGTAATAGATTTGTGCAAAAAATGTATATGAGTAATATAATATCATAAATACTACATGAGCTACATATTTTGAACAGGAAAATATGCAATTAATTGTGATAGCAAAATAGACAAACGTGATTTTTTGTAGAGCAAATTACATTAACCTCCTATGAGTTTTATTCAAATGTATCTTACACCTCCTATGAGTTTTATTCAAATGTATCTTATACCATGATTTTGTTATAACACTGTTATTGGGGGCGGTTTTTGGGTCAGGCATGCCTAAACACTTAGCCGGACTTTTTTTTTGTCGAAACCGGGATATCCACCACCGAACGCAGTGACTAGTCCCTCGCTAGATTAGAGACACCAAAATGATCATTTTTCCTATTTTTTTATGTTTGCTCTGGTTGGATTTTTTTAATTGGTGTTCTGCGTCTGCGTGTGGTTGATAAAAATGATTGTTCTTTGTATTTGATGGATTCTTAATATAGTGTCCTAAATGGTTGGATTGATTCTCAAATTATATGTTTTCTAATTTTTGCTAACTTAGTGTTGTGTTCTAATTTATATTTCTTGTGTTGCATACCCAACGTTTACTTTGTGCTACTGCTATGTTCTATTGTTCAATTCATATGCTCTATAATTTTTGTTTATGTTTGGATTGGTGGTACATATGTGATGGAATATTGGAAAAGAAAGGGATGTAATATATTAGTGATTTATTGTTTGAATTTTAAAAATAACAATGAAGTTAATTTCATCACATTCCACCTCTTTTGAACATTCAACGCAAAAAAAGTCTCGAAAAAGACATTTGTCTCTCGATTTTATCTAGCACATTATTAGTTTGTTATGTTTTCTTTCTCTTATTTCAAATTGTAATTTTGTTGAAAAAATGATAATGACAAACCTATTTTATTTCGATTTATGACTATTTATATATTATATCAGATGTGAATTTACAATAAATTTTTTGTCCAGGCTCTATAATAGTTCAAACGTCGTCCCTAACTGTTATAGTTAAACAAGAAGAAAAAAAAGTTAACGAGCACTTTCGTCAATTGATCCCTTTGCATTTTTTTTGGTTAACAATTATTATTAACATTGTCTCCTTTTTTAGAACCCATAATCTAAAACATTTGGAAAGAAATTGCAAGAACTTTACATCTGGAAGCAGAACATTTATCCTATAGTGGGGTAAGTTTTCCTTTTATTTATAATATATATAAAGGTTAATAGGTATATACCCCTTGTAAAGTACATGATTTTTGCAATATCCTCTGTATTTTTCTTTTTTGAGAATATCCCCTGTAATATTTGCATTTTTGCAATATCCCTCTGGATTTTTTCAAATATTACATTTTGTGGGGTTTTTTCTTTGCGGCGGTTTAAAACTCCCACTAAAATGTTATTTTCCGGCAGTTTTTATTTGCGGCGGTTCAAAACCCCCACAAAATGTAATGGTTGAAAAAGTTTAGGGGTATTGCAAACATACAAATATTACAGAGGTGTGGAAAATGGAGTTAAACTCCATAACTAGAACTTGAGTTAGTGTGAAGAGAGAAGAAGAAGATTGTAAAGCAATGCATGAATATGAAACAAAGATAAGAAAATGCATAAGCTCTTATTTCACACAACTAACTTTTACAATAGGTAGCTATCTGTTTATATATACAAAATGATCAAGCTAGAAATTAATCAACTCTAACAACCTATTACAAGTGGTTATGACAGTTATGATGGTTAGTTACTCAGTTAACTTGGTGAACAAGTAACTGAGTTATCACTAACTTTCACAGCCCCCCTCAAGCTGGAGAATATGTCAATGACTCCAAGCTTGGCAAGCAATGTATGGAAGGGACCAGGGTGGAGAGACTTGGTCATGATGTCAGCTATCTGATCCTTGGATGTGACTGGTAACAGACGAAGTGTGCCAGCTTGAATTTTGTCTCTAACAATGTGACAATCAATCTCAATATGCTTTGTTCTCTCATGAAAAACAGGATTAGCAGCAATATGTAATGCTGACTGGTTATCACAGTATATGATAATAGGTGAAGGATGAGGTATCTGAAAATCCTTCAATAGATAGAGTAACCATTGACCTTCACAAGCAGCTTGTGCTAAGGCCCTATACTCAGCTTCTGAGGATGAACGAGAAACCACTGATTGCTTTTTGCTTTTCCAGCTAACCAAAGAATTACCAAGGAAGAAACATATTCCTGATGTAGATCTCCTAGTATCAGGGCAAGCACCCCAATCAGAATCAGAAAATCCTTTGAGTTGTAATGAGGAAGAAGCACTAAAAAACAATCCCTGACCCGGGTTATTTTTAAGAAACTTGAGAACATGTAAACCAGCAAGCATGTGTGTAGTAGTAGGAGCATCAAGAAATTGACTGAGTTTACTTATTGCATAGGCTATCTCAGGTCTGGTATGAGTAAGGTATAAGAGTCTCCCAATTAAACGTCTATAAGTGGTTGGATCAGTAAGTTGTTCACCATGAGATTTGGACAATTGTAGTTGTGGCTGCATGGGTGTAGGGCATGACTTTGCTGCAAGTAGACCTGCATCTTGTAGCAAATCTAGTGTGTACTTTCTCTGACATAATGAAATTCCTTCTTTGGATCTAGCCACTTCAAAACCAAGAAAATACTTTAAAGTTCCTAGATCTTTTATGCTGAATTTCTTGTCAAGGAGTAATTTGATGTGATGGATTTCATCCAAGTCAGTACCTCCTAGAACCAAATAATCAACATACACTAAAATGATGGTGAAACCATGATTGTTGTGTTTAGTAAACAGGGAATAATCAGCCTTTGATTGAATGTAACTTGAAGAAATGAGAGTTTCAGTTAACTTGGTGTTCCATTGTCTGCTTGCTTGTTTTAAACCATATAGAGATCTCTCTAATTTGCACACAGTATCTGGATTTGGGAGTTGCAAACCAGGTGGTGGCTTCATGTAAACTTCTTCAGTGAGATCACCATGTAAGAAAGCAGTATTGACATCAAGTTGAAACAAAGGCCAATTATGAGATGCAGCAATGGCCATTAAAACTCTAACTGTGGTCATTTTAACAACTGGGCTGAAAGTGTCTATGTAATCAATGCCTTCAGTTTGAGTAAACCCTTTGGCTACCAACCTTGCCTTATATCTTTCTACAGATCCATCAGCATGTAACTTTAATTTGAACACCCATTTGCAGCCTATAGCTTTCTTATCAGCAGGCAATTGGACTAAAGTCCAAGTGTTATTCTTACTAAGAGCAGTTAACTCAGTACTAATGGCATTTTTCCAATGATCATTTTTCATTGCCTCCTCATAGCTGGTTGGCTCAGTGATAGTGGAAAGGTTAAAAGCAAAGTTTTTATGATCAGATGATAAATGATGGTAAGATAAGTAGGATGATAGTGGATACTTACCAGTAGAAGATGATGAAGTGTCAAGCTCAGAAGGATTGTGGATTGTATCATGAAGAAGGTTACAGTGGTAATCTTGTAGATAAGTGGGAGTTTTATGAACTCTTGTGGTGTGTCTGACAGGAGGTGAAGAATGATTATTGGTGGAAATAGGTATGACAGATGTGGATATAGCAGGAGAGTTATGTACAGAAGGATGGTGTGGAGGAGATGCATCACTATGATGATCATGAGTCTGATTCACAGTAGGTGAATGAATGTTATCAAAAAAATATGTGCTAATAGAAGAATTAGATGCATCAACTCTAGAAGAATTAGAATGATATGGAAAAATGTGTTCAAAGAAAACAACATCTCTTGATATGAAAATTTCTCTTGAATGTAAATCAAATAATATGTGGCCCTTGACTCCAATTCTAAAACCAAGATAAACACATTTTCTAGATCTAGAGTCCAATTTTTTTCTGTTATGTTGTAGAGTAGTGGCATAACATAAAGATCCAAATACTCTAAGAAACTCAATGCTAGGCAGATCATTGTGCAGAATTTGGTGAGGTGACTTGTTTGACAAGAAAGGAGTGGGAAGTTTGTTTATGATGTGAACAGCATGGCCAACAGCATGTGCCCAAAAAATGTGAGGTAATTTTGACTGGAAAAGTAAGGCTCTGGCTGTTCCAAGAATGTGTTGGTGTTTTCTCTCAACAATTCCATTTTGTTGGGGAGTGCCAACACAAGAACATTGATGGATAATGCCATGTTCATGATAAAAATCTTTGAGTAAAAACTCAGGGCCATTGTCAGATCTGATACATTTAACATTGTAGTTAAATTGAGTTTTTATCATGGAAATAAAGGATTTGACATAAGAGGTTGCTTCTGACTTAAGCTTTAGAAAATATAACCAGGTAAAACGACTTTTGTCATTAACTATAGTGAGAAAGTATTTGAAACCAAGGATGGAAGGCGTAGATAGGGGCCCCCATATGTCCATATGGACAATATCAAAGATGTTTTCAGAAATAGTATAGCTATTAGGAAAGGGTAAGTGTTTTTGTTTGGCATAAAAACAAACATCACAAGGAAAAGCAGATTTAGATACATTGACAGAAGGAAAAGTTTTATGTAATTCAACTAATTTTGCATGTGATGCATGTCCAAAACGCATGTGCCACACATTACAATCAACATATTTCTTTTGAGTTAAACTGAGACAAGTTGGAATACAATGAGTAAAAGAAATTGGGCCTAGGCTAATGGCAGGTTGAGTGAGAAGGTACAATCCATTATCCAATCTAGCTGCACCAATCATCTTCTGTGAAAGGGTGTCCTGTATCACACATTTATCATTATCAAAAAATAAGTGACATTTGAGAGAACGAGTTAGTTTAGGTACTGATATGAGATTGAAAGAAAAGTCAGGAAAGTATAAAACATCTGTAAGATATAAGTTTTTATCAAAGAGAATTGTGCCTGCAAAACTGGTTGAGACAATGGTTCCATTTGGTAATTTAATGTGGATAGGTTGAACTTTCTTTAAACATTGAAAAAACTTGAGAGAGAAGCATACATGATCTGTAGCTCCTGTATCAAGTATGAAATGATCAGAATTGGCTAAGGTAGGGACAGTGCAAAGTATACCTGATTCATGAGATTGTTTGGTGGTAATGTGGTTAATGCTATGAGATTGCAATGAATTAGAGCCTTGAAGAAGAGCCAACAGTGCCTTGTGTTGCTCAGGAGTAAAGGATAACTTGTTTGGATCAGAATCAGCTTGGTCTTCAACATAACCAATAGATTGAACTTCATCTTCATTGTTATGGATGTTATTCACCTTTCCAGAATCTTGAAGGTATTGAAGATGAGGAGGATAACCATGTTTTCTCCAGCAATTATCAACAATATGGTTAGTCTATCCACAGAAGGAACACAGCTTGTTACCACGACCTCGACCACCATTAGTTCGTCCACCTCGAGGTCCTCTACCTCGTTGGAATTGATTCTGACCTCTACCAGAAGAGGCATTTCCCATAGCAGCTATGAATTTTGATTCATCTAAAGGAACAACATTTTGTCGTTCTTGTTGAACAAGTAATGAGTAAACACGACCTATAGTTGGAAGAGGATCCATAAGCATAATTTGAGTTCTTACCGCAAAGTATTGTTCATTTAATCCTTTAAGAAAACGAATTACTTGATCACTATCTTTGTATTGTTTCATTTTGGCAAGAGCATTACAACCAGTAATACAATTAGACTCAGGGAGAGGACGAAAATTATCAAGTTCTTGCCATAATTTCTTCATCTTAGTGTAATAAGTCGAAATAGAACAATCACCTTGCTTCATGAGATAGATTTCTTCTTGAATATCAGAAATTCGAAAAATATCGCCTTGATAGAAACGATCCTTCAAATCTTGCCACATGTCTGATGCAGATTCCATCCATTGAATACTTTGGGAGATTTCAGGTTCCACTGAATTGCTTATCCATGACATGATCATGGTATTACAATGATCCCAAGCAATGGAATCATGATCTTCATCCATAGGGCGAGGGAGAACGCCATTATTGATGAAGTGGAGTTTGTGCTTAGAACGTAACGCAACTGTCATGGCACGAGACCAAGAATGGTAATTGGAACCGGAGAGTAATGGAGTAACAAGCACGTTACCAGGATTCTCGTTGGGATGGAGGAAATAAGGGTTCAAGGTATCAGTTTGGTAACCCTTGTTTGGAGGATTAGAATGGCCACCATTGACGCTAGCAGAACTGCTCACAGACATGATGATGAAGATGAACAAAGGATCACAGAGAAGAAAGAAAGAAATTGTTCACAGAAAGAACAAGAAGATGAGTAAAAAAAAATTGTTCAGAGAATGAACAATGTATCAGCGAGAAATACGCAGCGAAGAAGAAAAAGATCGAGAAAGATTAGTGGTAGTACCTCATAAGAGGCCTGATACCATGTGGAAAATGGAGTTAAACTCTATAACTAGAACTTGAGTTAGTGTGAAGAGAGAAGAAGAAGATTGTAAAGCAATGCATGAATATGAAACAAAGATAAGAAAATGCATAAGCTCTTATTTCACACAACTAACTTTTACAATAGGTAGCTATCTGTTTATATATACAAAATGATCAAGCTAGGAATTAACCAACTCTAACAACCTATTACAAGTGGTTATGACAGTTATGATGGTTAGTTACTCAGTTAACTTGGTGAACAAGTAACTGAGTTATCACTAACTTTCACAAGGGGTATTCTCAAAAAAAAAAATTACAGGGAGTATTACAAAAATCATATACTTTACATGGAGATATATACCTATTAACCCTATATATAATATCTCTTTACCGTTCAAAAAAAAATCAAACAAATTAAGTTATTTGAGCCACCTCTCACTCGTTTGTGGGTTGTGAAAAATGACAGAGTAAGGGAAGGAAAGAAAGTCCTTCTCATAAAGGTGTTATATGATTTCCAAAGCTGATGCTCTCTCATATGTGACTATGGGTAGGGTTATCGCACATTATTCAACATCCAGGATGGGTAGGGTTATTGATTTGAATGGTTTTTTATGACAATTTTGTTCTTGATTTATTCATCATTAAATATTACTTTCTTGCACATGTTACTTCCTTGAACACACAACTCCATAAAACAATAAGATGTCAAAAAAGAAAAAACTCCATAAAACAATAAGATATTTATCATTAAATATATTTTTTTCATAAATTCATATGAATATTTATTTCAAATTTGAAGTTCCAAATCATTACATTTTTCTACTGAAATATCATTTGCCCTGGTGACAATAATCTTTTGGGGTCAAATTTATTTTTTCTATCTTCAAAAAGTTGCCATTTAGATCCAAAGTGTTCAACCCATTCTTGATGTGTTTTGTTTCCCGTAAGATATTCCTTAATCTTAATACCAGAATCATTACAAAAATGTAATATTTGATTGTTTTGAGCTTCAAATGTCTTCACTTCATTCAACCCATATGCAGCATTCAAAATACCTACAATGTAGAACACATCTTCATCTACTATATTTGTTGACATCCTATCATCCCACCTGTGAATTTTTAAAACGTATGTTAGATTCAATTTAAGTAACACATAAATATGTATGTACAAATTTTATTTTGACCAGCATATAAGATTATATATATATATATATATAGATGTTTAAACAGAGACATAGTATAAGAATTACTCAACCCGTAGTACAAAGTACGATATGTTTATACAAATTAGAAATTGTGATTAAATATCAAGCCACAAAAAATTCCCCTATTCACTTCCTAGCTATACAAATTAACTAACATGTCACCACGCTATATAAATAACTTGGAAAAGACGAAACATAAAATTGATCTTCAATTTTGATATCTCTAAAAATTGAGAAATATGTACATTTATAATGCTAATTTTGATGTGTTTTATTAGTATATATAAAATGAAAAGATTAATAGACATTTCTCTACTGTTGATGAGTTTTAGTTATCCTCTAAATTTTTTATTATACCTAAAATGAAAAGATTCTATCATTTATCATTTTTTATTAATTTTTTGTTGACGTGGTAGGTAAAAAGTCAACTGCCACATTAATAAAAGTTCATTGACATGTCAAAAAAAAATTTGATCATGTTGTAGGCAAGAGATCAAAACTTAGTAACCTTTAATAAATAAATAACCATTATCATATAAAAAAATAAAGAAAAATTTCATAATTTTCCTCTTTAATTTTGTTATTGTTAATGAAACTGTTCATGTAGTGTTTACGTATTTCTAATTGAATATAAAAAAAAAAACTTATTTCTAATTAACTGGAATATAAAAAAAACGTATTTCTCATAACAAACTTACTTGTTTCGCCTTACTCAAAAAAAAAAAAACTTACTTGTTTCGATTCATGGGGTAGACTAAGACCAATGCAGCAGTAGGTTTTTGCTTTAGAATAATATTTTTGAACACACCTTCATTAAAATCTGAGATTCTAGATTTTGGAATAAATATGTTCAACCAAGGATGAGGAACATTCCACAACCCTTTTGATCTAAGAACTAATTCCTCAGTGTGAACTCTATTTAGAAATTCCTCGTATGTCACATCTTTTTGGAACATAAATGTAGGATCAAACTTTAATCCTTTGACCAAATTGTCAACTTCCTATTCAACAAACAAAAATATAAATAATTAAAATTTGATTTGCATCTGAATTATAAATAATTAAAAATAATAAAAATGAAGTTGTCTTTATTAGAATAATTCAGTTGATAAGATATTGAATATTATATGTAGGATCGAAATTATACACCCACTTATTTATCTTATAAAATGAAATTCTAATCGTTAAACTACGGACCAAAACAAATCAAATAAAAAAGTTATACAACGTAACCATGAAATTAAAAAGTATAATTTTCTCCTTAATTTAATCTCAAAATAACTGAATTTATAAACAAAAGTACAATATTTCACATATTTTGAAGACTAAATTGATAATTCGTTACAATATTCTGAAATTACCTCATTGATCTGTGCTTCAGACTTTGTGTCATAGTATTTGACAAGCTCTAGGACATAAATGATGCCATATTGAGTTACTAGAGATGTTATCCTTGGATGATCGAGAGATGGATAAAAAGAAAGATCCAATAGTGAATTGTTTAATAGAAGCATGCCTTCAACATAATCTACTCCATTGGTGTCATTTTTTTGATCAAATGAGATTAAATGTTCTTGATCATTTGAAAATGCCAAAAAGTCATTATAAATTAGACGTAACCACTTCACCTACAAAAATTGAATAATGTAGGGTCTTTTTAATATAGGCTTAGAACATACCCAATACACATTCTAATATAGGCTCTTTTTTTTTGAAGTGAATATAGGCTCTTTTTTATTGCCTAAAAAAACTGTTTTTTTTTATAGTTCGAAATTTATATAAGATCTATTAAATAATGTGGACCCATCTAAATTTTATGGGCCCTCATATGAATTTGAAATAATGTTGAAATATGTGTGTTTTTTTCTTCTCAAAAATGTGTGTTAAAGAGTATATAAGTTGCTAAACACTTCTATAATCTTTGACAATCTCACTTGAGTTTAGTAAAAGAATAATTTTTTTGGTCGAGACCGGGGTATCCACCGCCGAACGCAGTGACTATTTCCTCGCTAGATTGGAGGCACTTTGAAGGGTAGTAAAAGAATAATTGATATGCAATAAAAAATATGCATCTCTTTATATTTTAATTGTTTTGAATAATTGATATATTCACTGAATATAAAAATTAATTTCTACTTATAATTATAATCTGAAAGAGTATATTATAATACTTACTCTTGTCGGTGCGGCTTTAAGAGGAATTCTTGCTCTTGTAATCACGCCAAATTGACCTAGACCCCCAAGAACGGCATAAAATAGCTCCGAGTTTTTCTCAGCTGAACAAGTAACAATTTCTCCTTGTCCTATATTATAATGATAAACTATGTGTAAACATAAACATGACAATACAAATGAGTATTATTGGGATTCGTAAAATACCAAATTCCCCCCTGAAATTAAAAATTTGTCAAATAACCCCTTAAAATTTCAAAATTTCAAAATAGGCAAATATCCCTTGAAGATAGACAAAGTAAACGGAACAGGGGCAATTTGATTGATGTTTTACAATTTCAAAAGGGTATTTGCCGATTTTCAAATTTCAAGAGGGTATTTGACAAATTTTAAATATTTTAACATAAAAAAAATCACATGATTTTTTACAAAAGTGTTGGTATTTTTAAAATAAATTTTAAATTTTTTAACATATCGATTATATTGTATTAGAACAAAAAAGTTTTGCATATTGATGTACATAATATAATGAGGTACAAATATTTTTACAGGTTTTCTATATATATAATAGGTATTTTGGAAACATTCTTTTTTGCAAATATCTTTCTAAAAAAACTATATTAATGTTGGTATTTTAAAAGTATATTTTAGTTTAAAATTTTATCACATCAACTTTTTAAGTAAAATACAAATAATAAAATGTTGGAGGTCATGTCACTTGCTCCCCTCTCTTTGTACAATGGAAAAAAATATTTAACCTAAAAATAAATTAAAAAAATTATACCTGTAATAACATCCAATTCAAGAACATTGGTGACTTGAGGTCCAAATTTAAAAGTTTGACCACTAATTCCAGCATTAGAGAGAGTACCACCAACACTCAAATACAAATAATCAGTCCAAGAAAGAGGTGTGAGGCCAAACTTAAGTGTTTCATCCATAACATCAACCCATAATTGTTCTCCACCAACGTCAACATAACAATCTAATGGACTTTTCACATCACAATTAGACATAATAATTCCAAACCCATTCCTAGGCCTATTAAGATGAGTCATATTAACCACAACACCATTTTGTACCATGGCTTGACCAAGAAGTGAATGACCTTGTCCTCTAGGAGATATGGTAAAAGGGTTAGGAAGTGAGTTTGAATAATTTATCAAGTTAATAATATCACTAATTGACGATGGTTCTAAAACAGCAAAAGGGCTTTTATTAATAATGTGGCCATAGTCAATTGAGGCTTGTGAAATTACTTGTGGGTTAAGACTAATCTTTGAGGCTAATTCTTTTGGGAATGTGATTTCTTGAAAATTGAGTGGGTTTCCATGTGTAATGAATACAAGGATGGATATGCATAGCATAATCATTAGAGTTGAAATCAAAGAATTCGTAGCCATTGTTGAGAGAACTATAAAATTGATGTGTTTTTGCTTCCAATTTGTTATAAATCTCAAACAATATAACTTTATATAGAATTTCAAAAATGTATTTTTAAATCATATTTTTAAATAATAAATAAATCCTAAAAATGATAACAGAAATATAAATTACAAATAAATCTTCCATTTTTAATTTTAGATTTTTTTTATGAGCAATTAATTTATTCAAATCAAATTGTAAACTAAACGTACCAAATTTTTTTTATTCAAATCAAATTGATTCATATATTATTCTTGATTTTATTTTTATTTTATGCCTAAAATTTGTAACATTAAATTGATTCCGATAATGTGAGATTTTTAGATTACTTTGATAGTTTAATTTGTATATGAATATTGCCTTCTAAAAAAGTTTCTGCATCACTTCAAACAAAAAAAACTCAAAAAAAAAATACATATTATATTTATTTTCAAGAATTTATATTAATATACAAATTATATATATATATATATATATAGAGGGCGACTATTATGAGAATGTGGTATTGATATGAGAATATGAGAATGAATATTAATTATTAGATTAGGATGAGGGAGTATGATTAGATTTACCATGAGTCTTTTTTTTTATTATTAAAAAAACATTAATTAATAGATTATGATTAAATTCTTTTTTATTTTATTTTTTTGTAACCAAAAAAAAGATTAGGATTGAGAAATATTATTGAATTGAATCAATTTACACCGTTACACAGAACTTCCATTGTCAAATAATCTATTAATTAATATTTTTTTAATAATAAAAAAAAGGCTAATGGTAAATCTAATCATACTCTCTCATCCTAATCTAATGATTAATATTCATTCTCATATTCTCATATCAATATCACATTCTCATAATAGTCGCCCCCTATATATATATATATGAGCTAAAATGTTACTTCCCGATCTAAAATTTTATTTTATTAGATTAAATATATTTTTGGTCCTTCCTAATTTTCTAAATTTTTAAAATAGTTTTATTATCCTAAAACTTTTAACTTTTTAAATAATATTTTTTAATATAACTTTTATTTTTATTTAATGTCATTTATACGATTTAGAATATATTTACTCTAAATTTATGTCAAAAATATCTTTACTCCAACAATTTATATTTAAACAACTCATAAGATATAATATCTCAAATTCACTATTCAATATTAAAAAAAAGTAATCAAATAATAATTTAGAATCCATACCAAAAAAAATAGAATAAATTAAAAAATAATATTAAAAAAGAAAATAATCCCGTGCACAGAACAAGCTATTATACTAGTATATATATATATGGGGACTGCTAACTTTGACTGTAACGCCTCGATTTTTATATTACATTTTTTTATTTTATTTAATTAATTATTTCTTATGTTTGTGCTTGTAAGTTATTCTGTGTATGTGGATTTTGAGTTGAGAGTAGTAAATAAAGAAGTAAAATAATAAAATTAAAGTTTAATAAAATAGGAGAATAAGAAAGATTGAATATTTGTAATTATTGATAGTAATTGAGAAATATGGCGCATAATAGATAAAGTTAGAATTAGAATATATTAATATAGATATATTTTTATTTAGTGCATAAAAATAGAAAATAAAATAAAATATAATGACGGGTTAGTTGGTTGATGAGAATTTGTTAGTAGAATAATTAGATAAAAATAAAAGAGTAGAGAAAAATAAAATAAAATATTATAACATAAAGAAAAATAGAGAAGTGAGCTTATGTTTTGGGTTGAGTGTGAAACCATTAGAAACAAAAGAAAATCAGATTTTTGGTAACCTTATTTAGTTATAAGTAAAATTTGTCAAAAATTAGGTTAACACAAAATTGTCTGACGAAAAGAAATCAGAATATTGGAGACTTGAAAGAGTGGATTGTCGCTCTAGGAAGGAAAGGAAATGAAAAAACAATCTGCAGTTTAGGATCAACGAAAGAATCCATCAAAACTAAAGTGAGGGATTAGTTTGGATTTATGTATTGGTAATTGCAATGAAGTGGTGTATGAATTCTATTTTCCTTTCTTTACCTTTCCTTTTGAGGAAGTTCAGGAAGAAGAAGGAGGAAAGGACAATGCTTCTGCTGCTGGTGATACTGAGGAGATGTTAGATGACTCTGATGAGTCTACCTCTATTTGACTCTGATATTTTCTGATTTTCTTTTTAATGTTTTGTTTATGTTCTGGATCTATGTTTCTGCATTTCGTATGCATGGATTATGTTTGCCAGAATTTGTGGCTAAAAAGGGGGAGTAGTGTAGTTATTTGTTGAAGATCTGACAGATGCTCTTACATCTGTCCTATGGTGGAATGTGTGTGTATCTTGAGGGGGAGCGAATATCTTTATGATATGTTCGCATGTTTGTACGCATGTTTTGAGGGGGAGTAGTGATCTACTTGATCCATTTATCTCTGCTTGTGGAAATTTATTTTTTCCAAAGGCATTTATCTCCTCTCTCTATGAACTCACTATGTGAGAGGTTGTTTGTTCGTAAGGCTAGATGTGTTCTTTGCTGGTGCATGCCTCTGATTCTAAGTGTAAGTTATCCTTGACCATAGAGCCGTCTTAAAAGTGTTATCATCATTTACTATGATCTTTATGCCTATGGTGTTTTAAGGAAAATTATTTTTATCTCTCTAAGATTTGGCTTTAAAATGTTTTAGCCAAAATTTTGCCAAAGGAGGAGATTGTTGAGTTTTGAAGATTGGCTACATTTTACAAACACATGTATTAGTCAGATGTGTGGTCAGGTGCTTAAGATCACAGATGTTTGGTCAGATGTTGTAGCATATGGAACAACATTAAGTGATCAGTTATCTCGCGCCAGCTCGTGCTTAATTATTTTATGCAATCTTTTACAAGATTTGTTTGAAGTTTATTTTAACCTTGCTTGCTGACTAAGGCGCGTGTTTCTGAAGAAGTGTCTAAGGCGGTCTTGCCTAGATATATTTCCAAAGGTGATATTGATATATTTTTGAAGAAGATTTATTGTGCTAGAAGATTCTAGAGATGGACCTTACAACGTCCAAGGGATGTCTGAAGCTAAAAACCGTGCTACCCTAGTAGTATAAATATATGTAATGACAGACCCTAAAAAGCAAGCTAAAATCGTGTGTGTTCTCAAAGCGTGTGTTTAAGGTTTTAGTCTTCTTTGTTATTTGTTCTTAGTTTGTGAGCCTTGCTTGCGTCTTCCTGATTCAAGCTTAGAACTGTGTTTGTTTGAGTTGTAATTGTGACTTCTTATAAGCCTTTAGGTACGGGGTAAGTTTGTGTCGGAAGAGTGTGTCTCTTGTCCAAAGAAAACTTTTAAATTAAGAAAAATATAAAAGCAACGCTGAGTGTTTTGTTGGTTAGGAGTTGAGACGGGGTCTCATATCTAGGAGTTCCTCGGTAGGGCTGTCATGGGGTAGGGTCTAGGTGCAAGACAAGTAGTGTGGCTACGTTGTTCCTTTCACTAGAACTATTATAGTGAGTTCACTCCTGAATTGATATCCCCTAGACTAGAGCAGTTGCGCCGAACTGGGTTAACAAACTTACTGTGTTATTTACTTTTCTGCAGCTTTTAATTCACGTTATAATTGTGCTATTGTCCTGAGCTAGACACGCGCTCGGATAGTTGTGTTTACATTGTTCACAGCGTTTGTCTGTCTGGTAGCCAAAATTTCACATAATTATTTAAATAAAACAGTTAATATTAAATTATTTATTCAGTTACAAAAGAATTAAATTAAATAAGATAAATGTTACGATATTAATTATATATGTCATAAAAATATTTTTCAATTACGTAAAAATTATAATTATTTAAATAAAACGTTCAATATTAAATTAAAATTATAATCAATTTAATTTAATTTGTGTTTCTAAAACTCACTATAAATAATTGTATATTTTCACAACAATTTCACAATTTTATTTCATATCAAATTAAACTATATTTTTATTTTTATCATTTTTGTGTTTCTCATTTGCTATAAGTCAATACAAAATGACTACCAAAATTAATCAATTATTTGAAATCAACGCAAAGAGTGAGAGAATGAATGTTGTTGTTCGTGTAATTCGGTTGTGGTTTGTTCCATATTTGACTCGCAACAATCAAACATTTTTATTAAACATGATACTAATGTATTCAAATGTAAGAATGATTATAAGTCAAATTTACATTATTATTTTTGTTGACAATATATATTTTTATTCGTATAATCACTAATATTATTGTTTTTATCATGTATTATGTTAAAAAAAATTATTGTATTGGACAGAAAAAAAGTTCATGGCACAGTGCGTAACACTTTAATTTATAAGTTTAAAAAAGAACTTATAGAAGGTAATGTCTATTCAATAACTAATTTTGGAGTAGCTGATAACGGTGGTTCGTATAAGACAATTAGGCATGAATATAAACTTAACTTTCAATTCTATACAAAGGTTAAAATTTATGATTCAAAAAAAGTTCCTTCTAATTTATAATATTGAAAGTCCTCTTCCAATGTTTGCTCCTGATTACGATACAAATTATCTTTATGGTAAGAAATTAATATATTTTATGTATAATTTTATATTTATAGTTAAACATTGTCATCATGTTATATTAATAAAATAAAATTTATATATTTTATAGATGTTATGTGAATGCTTACCGGAGTTGGTATTCAAAAAGATTAGGAGCAAAATGGATTAAAAATTAAAATGATTGCAATTCAGTTGGACTATAATGATCAAATTCAAAGTTACCTTTTTTTGGTCAATATGTTAACGAATTGAATGCATACGTTGCGGCTGGCAATATTGAAAATACATTAGTCGTTGTGTTAATGACTAAAATCAAGATATGACAAGGTTATGTTACAATAAAATGTTTCTCACTATGTATATTTTGTAGGGTATGCAACTATTCAAAATTCATTATTCTCGACTAAGTTGTTGTTTAATCTTGATTTTATAAGTGCCAATGATCTAAAGAATAGGTACAACTATGCATCACAATTATTTATTGACTTTCATTATTTGAGTAGCTTACATGAAATAATTAATTTAGTAATTTTGAATTTGAATTTTAAATAATAGGATGCTAAAAAAAACAATATTTCTTCTCCTCAAGTTTGTTTGCTCCAAGACTCCAATAGCCTGAGTGATGAAGATGATTTCCTCAAGTTCACACATAAGATAACAATTGAGTCATTGAAAGAATTGAAAGTGGTTAGTTTATCTGTTATTTTTATATTATTTTATATTTTACTATAAAACAATAATTTTTTTTATTCGATTTAATGTAGGAATCATCTTTTGTTGTGTTGGGAACAATCAAATGTATCACTGATACAGATAATTGGTGGTACACTACATGTCAGTGTAATAAAAAAGTTATTTGAGACAAGGACATGCATTTTTGTCCTAAATAGTCTAAACATGTAGACAACGTTTATTAGAGGTAACATATGAATTTTACACATGATATATTTGAAAAATGTAAATGAATAAATTGTATAATTGTTGTTTTTAAATATTTTATCTTATAGATACATTATAAAGGTTTGTGTAATTGATTCAATGGACTAAGCAAATTCGTTGTATTTGATCAAGGCACAACCATTTTGTTCAAAATATCTGTGTATGAAATGATTGATGTTTGATTGACTAAAAAATATGATACAAAAAATAGTAATATTGATATATCCTTTATATTTATATATCGAAAGGAATAAATTGTATTTGTAAAGGATAAATCATCTGAAGTTATTCCAAAAGAAATTTCTACCTTGGTTGGTTCTACATTTTTATTTAAGGTTGAGTCAAAAATCAATAGTAACTCTAAGTTCGAATCATCTTATAAAGTGAAGAAGATCTGCAATTTAGAACAATTGATTATGAAGTTTAGAGAAACACAATCTACAATAATGTGATTACACTTTTCATATATTTTTTTAATATTTATTATATATATATATATATATATATATATATATATATATATATAGAAGAGAGTACAAAAGAATAGTAAACAGAGCACATCGTAGAAAGATTCTAAATATGAGAAGTCCCCCTTGGATTTGATAAGAAAGAAATGAAGAACGGGAACCAAACGAATTGAGGCGTTTCTAGCTCTAGTTTCGGATGAGCTTCTCCCAATTATGTCTGGTAATAGAATAGGGCGGCTTGCTCTGACCAAGATTCCACTTTTTGCTCCGTCCATGGAGCGTATTAATTTCCTGGAATGTAGATAGACCAAAAGAGGGAATGAAGGGATAAAAATAGAACTTATTGTCCCATTGGAAAATGGGGCTACTAACTTTGACCATGTGGAGTGAAGTTAGCAAGTATAACACATATGTAATTGCAAGGGGGTGCATGTGGGGGCTTACGAGTAGTTGGGGGTGCACGAAGACAATGAAAGTGCACTAGGTAATTACATGTGTGTCATACATTGCTAACTTTGACCTAAGGTCGAAGTTAGCAATCCCCTATATATATATATATATAACCTTAAACATAATAACTTAATAGTATTAATAATCTATTATGACTAATAATTTTGATAATTTGTCTAAATAGAATACCGGTGTTGTTGATGCACCAACTGCGAGTGTCACTATCACTAACAATGACAGCATTGAAATTGCTAATATTGCGCAGGTATTGATTGAATTTATATTGTTTTATTTAAATAAATATTTTTCCAATTAGAAATATCAACATATGATATTAATATTTTATTTAATCACGATGCATATTATATTTTATTACACTAATCCTTATAATAATTATATTGTTAGAGAACATTCATAATAAGTTTGATGAAACAATAGAGTCTTCTACAAATTCAAAAGATCCTATCCTTTTCGATAATCCCTTGAACAGATCTTATCCTTTTCGTAATGGGAGTTCAGTCAATTCATAATCAAGAATCAATTTGAAGAACGTCAAGATTAACAAAGATTAATATTGTGATTCAGTATTTTAATTATTATTTTGTTTTCCTTTTGTTTTAAATAAGTTTTTTTGTTTGACTAAAAACAACGATATTCATTCATTCAAATTTGTAAAGTACATCAATCGACTTCATAACATATTCAAATTCGCTAAAAACTAAAAAGGATAAATCGGCGAACAAGCTCACCGCATCTGAGTTAATAGCATAAAACGGCAAAATGATAAAGCCTACAATTGATATGACAAAATGTAAATGTTCGGAGTCTTCATGCTTCCGAATCTGCAACGTTGAAGACGCTAAAGTCATTGAATTTGCTTTGAAGTTGGATTGAAGCAAATCTGCAAACCTGAAACAAAACAAACACCGTACAAAGATGGGAAAACCAAACACCGTACGAAGACGGGAATACAAACACCGTACAAAGAAGGAAAATCAAATCAAACACCGTACAAAGACGGAAATCAAACAACTCCACACTAAAGGGGTAAAACAACACCGAAAGAAGAAATTACGATGAAGAAAACTCAAACAAAACTTAAGAAAAATGTGAAAATCACTTATTTTACTAAAGAGAAACTAGAGAAACAATCAAGAGGGGTGATTTTGGATCTAAATAGACCCTAAATCATCCCTCTCAAGAGGATGAACAAGAAAGAGACAAAATGAAAATAGAGTTTATTAGAAGAAAGAGACAAAATGAAGGTGATTTTAAATAAGTTATTGTATTCATTGTTTAACATTCAATTAAAATGGAGTGATTTATCTCTTTAATATTTTGTAATTTATTATTTATAATCAATGTTATTTTTAATTAAAATGTTATTTTAAATTTTCTTACAAAAAAATTTGATTATACATTTTTTATTTGTTAATATATATATATATATATATATATATATATATATATATTTATATTTAAATTGTTACAAGTAAATAATAGCAAAATAAGTAATGATTATGAAATATACATTTGTACATAAATAACCACAAAAGAATTTATTTTCTCTGGTATAAAATTTTGTTGAATATAAAGTAAAAAGTTACATATCATGATTTAATAAATCATCTATTACCAATGATAATACTCCCTTTGTCTCAAAATAATAGTCATTTAAGGTTTGTGCACTATTTTTAAGAAAATGATTAGTTGTCTTGATTTCAATAATAAAATTAGTATCATTTACTACAATACCTTTATTAATTGTAGTTAGTGGAGTTGTTAAGTGAGATAAAATTTAATTAATAAAGGTATAATAATGGAAAAAGTAATAAATATTGCTTTAGTATTCTAAAGTCACAATTATTTTGGGACAAATAAAAAATGTTAAAAAGACAATTATTTTGATACGGAGAAAGTAATATTTATATCTAAAATAAACCGTTTTATAATTGTGAGTTTGATTGAATTATTTCATTTTGATATCAATTGATGATTTACACAACAAAAAAAAGGGTTTATTAATAATGAATAAAAGTTATCATAATTATAATTAAAGTTGGTCATATTATAGAGTCCTCATGCATGGTGCAAGTTACCAATTATATGCACAACACTTCATGAGTTACAAAGACTCCCTTTATTGTATAATTAAGTGAAAAAATAAAATATTTCGACAAAAAAAAGTGAAAAAGATACTGCAATTTGGTTTAACATGTAAAAATAATACTACATCACATAAATAAATAAATGTTAAAATTTATAAATAAATAAATGTTAAAAGTTAAGAGATTAAACTGAAATGAAATTAAGAGTGTGGTATATGATATGAGGATAGATTTCATAAATATCCAAAAAAAATAACCTGAAATAAATAAAAAATGTAAATTATTAGTATTGTTTAATTTTTTATATCAAAAGAGCAAAACATATATAACAATCTTATCCAAATCATTATAATAAATACACATAAATAATATAGTCATTGTCGTGCCGTGAAAATGGCCCGAGCGTTTAGGACACTCGGAATGACACAGAGTCGCCACCAAATTTTATTTATTAAGGAAAATATTGATAAAACCTTAAAAGCAATGGAAAGATGGTCGTCGCAATCATTTCCAGGTTCGGGAGTTGGTTATGCGAGGGGAAGGTATTAGCACCCCTCACATCCGTTGTACTCAACGGGAACCTCCTAATTAATTCTAGGGTTTAAGATTTTTAGAGTTTGTTTACATGTTTTTATTTATTGAATTTATTATTTACACGAGGGGGAAAGGTTAGGTTTTTTATTATTATGCTTGACAAGATGTAGAATCTTGCTCCTACGTATCCTCTGGTGCGATGAGGAATTCAAAGCTACGTAGTTCTGGGTACACATTGTTTGTTGGTGTTTTTTAGAGAACGATGTGTTAATCAAATTCTAGTGGTTAAACTCAACTTGTATGCTCGCACGATGGAGGCTTAAGTTTCGTTTGTATCACGTTAGAATTGATTGTATACATCTTCGTTTATGAAAAGAATTTTGATTTGATTTTTTTAAATTGGCCCGAAGGCGAAGATTTAGTTTGATGTGTTGGTATTATTTAAGGTTTTACTTTAAAAGAATTGTTCTTTATTTAAAGAGCGGAAGACGGATATCGGTAAACGAAGAGTGCACTAGGCCACCAACTATCTGGGAGAAAAATGTATGTGCATTCATCCTCTCCTTTTTAAACCCACTTTATTATAAAATAAATTTAATTTTAAAGAGACAAAAATTAATATTTGTAAGTTTTATATTATACTATATACTATTTGAGTATGTTACATATATGTGTTTAATCAAAATAAATCAAATGAACCGAATAGCAAACATGTGGCAGTTATATACAACAAACAAGTGCAATAATATATACATGAAGACTTAAACAGAAAGAAAGAAACATTGAAACCATAAGAATCTGTTTTCCTTCTTCTTCGATCTCCTTTGCGACTGCTACAGTGGAGAATGATTATTAACAATGGTGGAGGGTGGCCATTATGCCTTCTATATTTCTTTCTACCTTGTGTTGTAGAAGTTTTTGTATGTGAATAACTTTTATGGTTTGTGGGGAATTGTTTTGTGTAGAGTATTTTTTGTTGTGTTTTTCTTTGTGAAAACAAGCCCCCTATTTATAGTGTTAGAGTTAGGTCTTTAAAATTTAATTGAATCTTTGAGAGATTTGGTTTGTAAATTAATTTCAGGAGATTTGGTTTATTTTTGTGTTTGATTTTCTCTTATTTTATGTTTTAGTGTATTTCTCCCTTGCTTGCTCTTCAAGACTCAAGATTTGGTTCTCTTTTATTTTAATTCACTTCTTTTTTATGTTTTTGGGTTAATTCTATTTTCTTTCTATACAAGTCTATATATTTCTTCTTCTTTTTATATATATGGTTTATTTTTATAATTTTTGGACAAACAATAAAAAGTGATAATATATATTACCAAAAATAGAAAAAGTTTCTTGTTAGAAAAATAAATAAAAAAGTTAGTATGATTAATGAGATAAATGTACCAAGTGGGGCTTGAACCCATAACCTTTTGCTAGCAATATTTATTAATGCTCTTCTCACCGACATCTCAACTAATCTGCTATTTTCAAAAGTAAATTGACCAAAAAATATATACAAAATCAAGTGGGTAAAATTTGGGATATGACAGTCATAGAAAACAGTGATGCTATATGGCGGTTTACGCTGATTTTTGGTAAACAACCGCTAGTTTGCAATGCTTGAGAGACCAACTAGAGAATCTCGGAACATGTTTGTGCATTTATGGTTTATGATTGAAAATTACAATGTTCATTAACGCAAATGAACAAGTTTGTTTGTAAAAAGTAAATGAAATGAAAAATAAATGACTTGAATGACAAGAAAAGTAAAAATACTCAAAATGAGTATGTATTGACAAGGAAAAGTAAATGCTTCAATGAATTAAAATGCATGTAAATGAAAGCAGTAAATTGCATAAGAATGTAAATTGCATTGAATTAATAAGAAGTGATCACAGAATCATACATTGTTTCCTCTTGTATTCCTTTCGCTCGAACGCTTGGGTACTTAGAATTTGTAAGGATTTTTAGTATGTGAATTTGTGATAGAAATTACATCAAATGAACTAGTATTTATAGATAAATCCTACAACTATCTATTAACGACTTTATAACATCCATTTGACAAGTGTCTTGCCACCTATTCTTCATTCTTGAATGCCAATAGTTGTCATGTTTGAATGAAGAGTTGCAATGGTTTGAATTTTGAATCTTCAGAAATGTTGATAAATTACCAAGTTACAAAAAGTCTTCGAGTTCGAGTGATTTGATAGTTACTCGAAGTGTTGATGACTCGAACCAAGTCTTGATTTGCTTCTTGGATTTGTGAATGCTTCCCATCTTCTGAAATTCATGAATATTTTCTAATAACAATGTTCTTTTTGCTTAAATGCATTACCTTTGACTTTCATATGAAATTAAATGATATGGAAATATTAATTTCCATGATTGAAGGTTTATTGATTGCATTCAAAGAACATTTAGTGCATATTTTGACTTAACCAAAATATGGGCTAACAAATTGCCTCCAAAAAATGCCGAATTCGAATCAAATCGAATGAGTGGAGAACTTGGCGTTTTTTATTCCACAATAATGGCACGTTGATAACTCTGAGGATAATGGTTTATGGAAGACCAATTTTTCCTTGATTTCAATCAACTTATTTAAGTTTTCTGGAGAAACTTTGTAACCAAAAACTATTTGAGCCAAGTCATTAGCTTCCTGATTCTGTAGTCTAGGAATATGTTCAAATTCCACAGACTCGAATCGATCAATTAAGGTACTAGCAATCACAAAATACTTAGCCAAATATTCTTTAATACATTTGTATTCTTTTGTTAATTGCTTGATTACCAATTCTGAATCACCTCGAATGATAATGTTTTTTGCCCCCAAGTCTATCAATAGTGCAAGACCTGCTATTAAGGCTTCATACTCTGCCTCATTATTGGAACAAAAACCATTGATTTTATATTTAAACTTAGTTGGAATTTGTATTGGAGATATTATTAAAATCTCAATTCCAGTTCCATGTTTATGTTTGGAACCATCGAAATACAAAATCCAAGGTTGTGTTTGCACATAACTTAGTGGCATTTCGATCACTGAATGATCAACAACAAAATTTGCCACTATTTGACCTTTTTTATTCCTCAAAGGTTTATAAGTTAATGAATATTCAGTTAGAGCTAAAGCCCATTTGCCAATTCTACTATGTAAAATAGGTTTTGAAAGCATATGTTTAATAACATCAAAATGAGAGTAGACATAAACTTCAATAGGCTTTATATAATGCTTAAGTTTAATACAAGAGAAATATAAACATAGACATAGTTTTTCTATAGCATTATATCTAGTTTCAGCGTCATTTAATACTCTACTTAAATAATATATAGCTTTTTCAACACCATCTTCATCTTCTTGGGCAAGCATGCTACCAATAGTTGAATCAGATGCTGAAATATACAACGTCATTGCTTTGTTTCGAATAGGAGGCATAAGCGTTGGTGCATTAGCCAGATAACTTTTTATTTCTTCAAACGCTTTTTGTTGATCTTGCCCCCAATGAAATTGATCACCTTTTTGTTTTCTAAGTAGTGGAGAGAATGGATGAGCTTTCCCACTTAGATTCGAAATGAATCTTCTCAAAAAGTTGATCTTTCCCAATAGGGATTGAAGTTGTTTCTTTGTCTTTGGAGGCTGAGTTTCCATAATAGCCTTCGTTTTATTTTGATTTATTTTTATGCCTTTCTTATGCACCACAAAACCAAGGAAATCCCCTGCATGTACACCAAAAGCACACTTTAGTGGATTCATTTTCAATCCACATTTTCTCATTCTTTTGAACGATTTTCTAAGATGACTCAAATGATCATCACTAGAAGAGGATTTCACAACAATATCATCAATGTATACTTGCATAAAGGCATCAATAAAGTCATGAAAAATTAAATTCATTGCTCTTTGATATGTGGCACCAGCATTTTTTAGACCAAATGGCATAACAACCCATTCATAAGTCCCTAATGCCCCAGGGCATATAAACGCTATTTTAGCCATATCTTCTTCAGCAATGAAAATTTGGTTATAACCAGAATAGCCATCAAGCATGCTCAGGTACTCGAACCCTGCTGCTGAATCAACTAGCATTTCTGCCACTGGCATTGGATATTCATCCTTAGGTGTTGCATTATTTAAATCTCTAAAATCTATACATACCCTAAGGCTACCATTTTTCTTAATAACAGACACAATATTTGCTAACCATTCAACATACCTTGTAGTTCGAATGAATTTGCTCCTCAGCAATCTTTCAATCTCACTTTTGATCTTTGATAGGATCTCTAGGTTGAATCTCCTTGGTAACTGCTTGACTGGCTTCTTCCCTGGCTTGAGTGGTAGTCTATGTTCCACCAATTCTCTACTCAATCCTGGCATTTCGTTATAGTCCCAGGCAAAACAATCTTTAAATTCTTTGAGTAGATTAACCAGTTTTTTCTTTAACTCGAAATCAATATTGGTACTTATATATGTTGGCCTTTTTGTGGGGCCATCTTCAATATCAATTTCTTGCAAAGAGTCTTGGGCTTGCATTTTTGGATTTGAATTCAATGGATCTTTTTCAAATCCTAAGGGTTCATCATCATAAATGCAATCCAGCCTTTGCTCAATTGGCAATAGTTTGCCATTGTTTTCATCAATGGTTTCTTCAACCATATTATGTTCGAGTGCAGCCTCCAAGGCCGTTTCAAGCTTTCTCTCGGCAACATATGCCGTTATCTTGGCCCATGCAGAGGGCTCAGACATTGCTTGACTCTTTATCATCATCCCAACTAGATGGTGGGAGTACTCCATCTTCAGGAGGGAAATCTTCAACTACTTCCCTTTCCCAACAGAATCCATGTGTTGGATGGAATTTTATGGAATGATACACATTATTACTGGTGACTCCTCGAAAGCCACTATCTCTCTCCCTACAAGGAGAAATTGAAGCTAAGTTTTTATCAAAAATTTTCTTAGTAATGTGATCGACCTCACACATATAAAAACTTTGATCAGCTTCAATGTTTTCAACTATTTTATCTTCCCTCCAAAGTATTAACCTTTGGTGAAGGGTGGAGGGTACAACACCCACTCCATGAATCCATTCCCTTCCTAGAAGCAAATTGAAACTAGCTTTTGATGGCACAACTATGAACAGCGTTAGCCTAATGGTGCTGCCTACAGCAACATCCATTTGAATGACACCCATGGGTTTGCCACTCTTTCCCTCATAATTAGAGAGAACTATATTATGAGAATGCATATCAGTGTCATACATTCCCAATTTCCTTAGCATGAAATGGGGCATTAAGTTAACTGCAGCACCCTCATCCACTAAGACTTTATTCACACCCACACCACCAACCTTAGCCTTAATGTATAAAGGCTTCAGGTGGTTCCTCATTCTTTCGTGAGGCCATTCAAATGAGGCCTTCTGTTGTTTTATGCATCCATTATTCATCACATAGAAACACACAGGGGTGTAATCATCTAGGTCAGGCTCTTCAAATTCCTCTTCAGGATCAGAGGCTGACCTAAGGTCATATTCTCGTGGCAATATAGATACCACATTGACCAATACATCAAAATCTGGTTCAGATCCAGATTCGAGTAGATCCTCATCTACTATATTATCTTCCATATTGTCATCAGGAAGTGATATTCTTTCCTTAACAGGCCTCTTCGAGGAAGAACCTTGATCAGCAATTAAGGCTTTTTCAGCCTTGTTGGGAACAATATGTTTATTATTCCCAGCATTAGTTTTGTTGCCCCAAGCATGGGCAACTTTGTTTTTGTTATCCCCAGCATGGATAACTTTGTTCGTGTTGCCCCCAGCATGGGCAACTTTGTTAGAATTGCCCCCAGTTTGGGCAATTGGATGAGATTTGCCCCCAGCTAGGGCCATCTCTCTCTCTAACTTCTTTTGGCGTTGATACCTACGCCATTGTGTTCGAGTCATTGGGTTATTTCCCTTATAATTGTTATTATAAGAGAACATCTTGGCTTCAACATTGTTGCTCGAAGCAGAATGACTCGAGCTCCCAATCTCCAACTTCTTTTTCTGGAAGGCTTGGTGTTGGCCAGATGACCATTGATTGATTGGGATCCTATTGAAGGAACATATGTTTGCCTCTTCCCCAACCTGTCATGGATGGAAGGGCCTTGCTTCACATAGTTTCCTTTGTTTGGTCTAGCATTGGACCACTTGTTTTTGTTATCCACATAGGGCATAACATTCTTAAGGCCTGCAGTAGCCTCTTTGTCACACACAGCACTGCAACGAGGGCATAGCATGACTTCAGTATTGCTTAACTTGCACCTATTCAGAAAGTCAATCAATTCCTCTTCAGCCTGAGGATAGACCTTCTGAATCTTCTCTTCATATTCCTTCTCAATTACAGCTCGAACTGGAGAAGCTTCCATGGCATCCACCATCAGGCACTCGAATGGCTCAACATAAGAAGTTTCAGCCACTTGAAGAGGATCAGTATTCACTTTCATTGGAGGCTTGGATTTTTCATCAAATTTCAGCCCTCCCTCACCTAATGCCTTATGAACAAGATCCCTGAAAACCACACATTGAGAAGTTTTATGACCCAAAAAATTATGAAATTTGCAATAACCTTTTTTCTTTCTTTGTTCTAATGTAGGAACTTTTAATCCTTTTTGAACAACTATTTAGCCATCAGCAACCAATAAATCAAAAATTTCATCACATTTAGTAACATCAAATGTGTAGGTTTTTGCAACATACTTATCATTTTTGGGTTCAATAGGATTTTTTCCATTCGAGGGTTTTAATAACTTACAAGTATAGGGAGGCCCTGGCTTTAATTCAGCCAAATCTATTTCATTTTCCACAATCTCTTCATACTCTAACTCGAAGTCATTATCACTCTCATAATGTCCAACATATGCTATTTTTTCCTTTGATTTATGGAATTTAGAATTTCTAGCCTTTTCACTTTTAAGCCTCTCAACTTGTCTAACTCTATCAGCAAGTTGGGCCATGTCCCTAAGATGTTGAGTATCTAATTTCTTGGTTAGAGAATTTGGAAAATATTTCATTTTCAAGTTCTCATTATTTGCTATGTAACCAGCCTCTGTTAAATACCTAGCAATGTGCTCAACTGTGGACTCAGTGGTGTCACTAGCAAACTTAGTAAATTTTGGGGTTTTCATACCCCTAGGTATTTCTGTTTGCAACACAAATTCAGTTAAGGGTGACACAAAATTTGGCCTATGTAGGCCCACATTAAGACCATTTTGGGCAAGAATTGCCTCTACCAAATTGGTTAAGTTATTTTGCCCATAATCATTTTGTTGGGCATTTCTCAAAACATCATCAGCATTTTGGTTTCGATTAACTAACACCACTTCAGGTTCAATATTCCTTTGCACAGGCTGTTCTATCACTCGAGTCACTGGTTGTGGCCTCTGCAATTTCGAGCCTCTGCAACTGGTTCAGGCTCTGGGGCCTGTATTTGTTGAAATGGTTGCCTAGGCATTTGAGGGCCACCAAAGAAATCTGCTATTCTACCCATTTGGGTGGCTAATGCCTGGTAACTATTGTTAGTATCTCGAATTAATGGGTTTATTACTGTACCCATTTGTGTTGTGAGTAAGTTCACCATTTGATGATTACTCTCATCCATTTGTTGCCTTATAGCCAACATGGAATCTGTAGTAAAAGTTGGTGCACTTCCTCTAGTACGGTTATTATTTGATGTTTGTCCCCCATGGAGTGGGGATCGAACCGTAGCATTATCATAGTATGTAGATTGATGTGTGTACAAACCCTGCATGAGTGAAGTTGGCATCCCATAGGGATTTGGCATATTCAAATGATATAATGGCCCTGATTGACTTCTAAAATCAAAGGCTGGCCCTGAACTGCCATTGCCAGTCCCCATTTGGGAGGAAATTATGGCAGGGGCTGTTGAAGACTGATCCAATAATGTTGTGGATGCATTCGAATTCCCTGAGGGGTTGGTAGACCCCGTAGGTATTAACACATGAATTTCTTGTGCAGTCCCTGTGGAATTCGAAACCTGATTTGGGCCAGTCATGGCCCTTGATGTGCCAAACTCTATTGTTGGATGGCTATCATCGAAGTCTTGATCATCATGTGGATCATTATTCTCATTATTATTATTATTGTTATTGTTGTTGTTATTATTAGCGTTTGTTCCTCTGGATCTCACCATTTCTGGTTTTATTCTACCACTTCTTAAACGCATACACTATACAACAATGAATTTGCAAACTTTTCTAGAAAAAAATTTATGCAGAATGCAATGCTCATGCATTAATAGTTTTCAGAAAAATTTGACATAAACTACTAACTAAAACACACAAAATCAGTCCCACTGGGCGTACCAATTTGTTTACGCTGATTTTTGGTAAACAACCGCTAGTTTGCAATGCTTGAGAGACCAACTAGAGAATCTCGGAACATGTTTGTGCATTTATGGTTTATGATTGAAAATAACAATGTTCATTAACGCAAATGAACAAGTTTGTTTGTAAAAAGTAAATGAAATGAAAAATAAATGACTTGAATGACAAGAAAAGTAAAAATACTCAAAATGAGTATGTATTGACAAGGAAAAGTAAATGCTTCAATGAATTAAAATGCAAGTAATGTAAATGAAAGCAGTAAATTGCATAAGAATGTAAATTGCATTGAATTAATAAGAAGTGATCACAGAATCATACATTGTTTCCTCTTGTATTCCTTTCGCTCGAACGCTTGGGTACTCAGAATTTGTAAGGATTTTTAGTATGTGAATTTGTGATAGAAATTACATCAAATGAACTAGTATTTATAGATAAATCCTACAACTATCTATTAACGACTTTATAACATCCATTTGACAAGTGTCTTGCCACCTATTCTTCATTCTTGAATGCCAATAGTTGCCATGTTTGAATGAAGAGTTGCAATGGTTTGAATTTTGAATCTTCAGAAATGTTGATAAATTACCAAGTTACAAAAAGTCTTCGAGTTCGAGTGATTTGATAGTTACTCGAAATGTTGATGACTCGAACCAAGTCTTGATTTGCTTCTTGGACTTGTGAATGCTTCCCATCTTCTGAAATTCATGAATATTTTCTTATAACAATGTTCTTTTTGCTTAAATGCATTACCTTTGACTTTCATATGAAATTAAATGATATGGAAATATTAATTTCCATAATTGAAGGTTTATTGATTGCATTCAAAGAACATTTAATGCATATTTTGACTTAACCAAAATATGGGCTAACAATGGCACCTCTGTCACATCCGACGAATTGCATGATATATTTAAACACTGCCAATTTACTTCATAAATGGACTTCTAGTATTGGTGGTTTTGTGTGTTTAGGATACATTAAAAAACTATTTTATCATAAAATATCATGATAAATTCTTCGGTACATATTTTATTTATGGTTTAATTAAAACATTTATTTTATGTTTCAATTTAGTCCGAAACATTTTAAAAGTTTTATATTACTAGTCTCTAACATTTATTTATAATGTTTGTGTTAGTTAGTCTTCTCCGTCAATTAATTTTGTTAATGTCGTCAAATATTCGACCAAATCTTATCTTATCTTATATATATAAAGAGAAGCTATTATTTGCTTATGTGGCAACCTAACAAAGCTCCTTATATTTTTCTTTTTTAAATCTAAAATAAAAATTTGGGACCAATATGTATAATTAAGCCTAATTAAAAAATTATATGTGTTGTCCACATATATTTGCCGTTTGTTAACTGTTAAAATTAAATGACTTTAATTAAAAATTTGACGGAGAGGACTAACTAACACAAATGTTGTAAACATGAGAGAGCAATATAAAATTTTTAAAATATTTAGGACCAAATTAAAACTTAAAATAAGCATTTGGGACTAAATATGTAATTAAACCTTATTTAATGTGCATACAAATGAAATATAGTGTCAAGATCCTCTTAAAAATAATTAAGTGTGAGGATGCAAGCAAAATAGGCGAGAGAGACTATAATATACATGCGACTAATTTTGTGTAAAAAAGGGTGTCGTGCAATAGTGACGACAAAGTATGTCGTGCTATCGAGCATTTTCCTTAGAGATATATTATCATATTTTCTAATATTTATTTTTCATCATTTGTCACATCAATAAAAATAAATTAGTTAATAATCTTTGTTATTTTTTTGTAAAAATTTATGCAGGTTGTGGGCTACCCATAGGCCATATGAGCTAGCCCATTTTTCAAATGAATTTTTTAAGGCCGGACTAAAAACTCTAATTAAATTTAAACTAGAATTTTAAGACTCAAATCTTAAATTTTCTAAAACTTAGCGTGTGGCTCTTGATTTTATCTACTATATATATATATATATATATATATATATATATATATATATATATATATATGTATTTAATCAAATAAAATCATAATTATTTTATTTAATTTATGTATAATTGTTTTTTACATAAATAATATATATAAATTAAATTTATAAAATAAATGATTCAAATAAGAGTTATACCATGCATGACTTGGGGACTATACTAGTATAACATATTACGTAGATATTATAAAAGCATGTGATGGTTTTAATTTAATTTTATTTGATAGCTCCTCCTAACCTGCGAGATCTATAGGTCAAAGATTGTTCCTTGAACGCCATTTGTTATTCAAATTAAATTTTCCCCTACCAATCAAAGTCTTTGTTTTGAACATGAGATCACACATATTTGTCTTAATTTGGTTAATTGTTTCAATAAATTAGCCAAACCTCCCCAATAAATTAAAAGTTTTATAGATATTTGAACAGTTCTAAATTATATGTGGCCTGTAGGACTAGGAGGTATAGACTTTATAAGGTTAATTGATGTGAAATATGTAATAGTAATAGCATTAGATTAGATTTGATTGAATCTCAAATCTAGACTTGATAACTTTTTTAATTAATATCAACTCTTTTTTATTTGACGAATTAATATCAACTTTTTTATCAATAAAAGAATCAATCTTCGTTCTAGCTAATTGCTAGAACTATAGTGGGTCTCTTCTTTTTTGCTACAAAGGGGGCCAAACTCCAAGCAAATAGAACCTAACTAGCTAGAGCCTAGAATATTTGCATGAAAGAAATACAAGTAAAATATATATGTACTCTCTCCATTTCTCAATGAATGTTTCTTTAAATATGTTTATGGCAATTATAAGTATTATGTTAAAAGTTATAATATTTTTATTAAATTAATTTTTTTTTTGGAAATAGTGTACTAGTTCCGTCCCTAATTATAAGACCCCTTTTGACCACTGCATGTATGCCAATGTACAATTTTGACCACTAATATCTTTAATTGTCTAATAGTAAAAATTATAAAAATTTGATATTTTGAAAGTATTAATCAAAACAAATCAAATAAGAACATATATGCTAATATTTGCATTTATGTATTATTAAAAAAAATACGGTCAAAACAAGATAAGTGAATAGTGCAATTTTGTTAAAAAATGTCTTATAAAAAGGGATGGAGGGAGTATAAAGTAATAAATAGAAGGTAGAATTGAAAAATATTGTATTATGAATTAAAAAATGACACTCATTATGAAACGGAGGGAGTATAAGATAGCTAATAATAGGAGATACTTTGTTTTTATAAATTTTTCGAATAATTAATGTATTTAGTCTATATTATATACTTAATTCATTAATCATTCAATTAATTTAGAAAAGTGAAACGTCTCTTATAAATAAGATAAAAAAAACTAATATATTATATTCATCTTCTGACCAAAATATATTATATATTCAGGTTCTGACCAAAATTATAAAAAATATCCATTGTTAAATTTATTAAATAACTAATATATTTGATCTATATTAATATTATATACAATATAGATAAATATATCCATAATTTATTAATTTAAAAAGTGAATTATTTAATGTTAGAGGGAATATATCTTAGTAATATTACAAGTCATGGGCATATTAGTTTTAAAACTTGGCTATAGCACTGACCACTTGATTGTCATTTCTCAAGTCTTTCACGCAATATGAGGTTTCTTATAATTCTTCATATGACCACTAGAGGATGAGGTAGAACATAATCTTTAGATCATATTTTGATATTGCTATAATCTTTTGCATTTTTTAATTGACAACTTGTTTTTCAATTTATTTTTAAAAAAAACTAATTGTGCCCCTTTCTGCTTACATCTTACAAATACACTCCAAATGGTTTTAGACTTTTAGTGTCACTCATGATAGAGACAAATAGCTTACCGTTCTCCCCCTATAGAAACCATTTTAGTGTGTTCCATACCACGGTAGAGATTAATTGGGAACATTTCACATTATAAGTCTGATTTATAATATTTCGGTTCAAAAAGAAAGTCTAGTTTATAAGAATGAATTATGTTAAATATAAAAAAGTTTAATATTAGAGACATGCCAATTTATGTAAGCCCACAAGATTTGACACAGTTTTAAGGGTTTGTTTCATCTGCAAAATAAAAATATTTGACAGAACAGCATAAGACGGTACTAGATATAAAACCACAGGAAAAACATTTAAGGTATTTAACAAATTTTATCTTGTACGATGATGTTTGGTGGAAAAAATTCTTATTTTAGTGTTTAGACAACTTCTGCTGAAGACAAAAATTTGTCATGTGATTCACTATTGATCTCCAATTTGTTCAATCCTAATAATAATTTAAAAATCAAACACAGTACAAATGAAATTGTCCTGCTCAATCCTTTATATATCGGGACCATTTTGACGGCATACTATCAAATACTAATCCGCTGTTATGTCACTGAAGTAATAATCTAGATGTTTAATATACTTAAGTAATAATCTGAATTATTTGTTGGGACACGAAGGGGCAGCCTTGGCGGATCATCCACATTGGGTCCAAGAACAACAATATAAATGTTAGACACCACACTCTTACCCAAAACATTAAGGCATTGGGTTTATGGATCATCTTACTTATAAAGTGTTCAACTTCCACTTTTCTTAGCAACGTGGGACTTAACTCACACTTACCACAACAATCTCCCCTCAAGTGTGAGTCCTTCAATACTTTATGCTCCCCCTCAAGCAGAAGCTTTTTCCAACCGTAAACACTTATACCGCCGTTTGTCACTTGCACAACAGAATCTACCGTCTAACCATACATTTGTCAGGAAGATTTTCGACACAAGGACCCCGATCTATAACCATCGGCTCTGATACTATTGTTGAAACACGAGGGGGCAGCCTTGGGGGATCATCCACATTGGGTCTAAGAACAACAATATAAGTGTCAGACAACACACTCTTACCCAAAACCTTCAGACATTGGGTTTATGGGTCCTCTTACTTATAATGTGTTGAACCTTTACTTTTCTTAGCAATCTGGGTCTTAACTCACACTTACCACAACATTATTAACACATTTTCTTTTCTTTTTGTAAAAAACAAGATGTGTTAAAAATTTCACCTTAATGATATAAAGTATATTTAATTAGAAGTGGAAAAAATCCTCATCTTACAACACAATATTTTGTAGGAATGAATTAAGTCTGATATAAAATAAAAAAAACTAATCATAGTAACAAGGCATAATTTACAACCTCACCACACATAATCATTTAAATTCTATTAGATTATCTTTTGTTGGCGTCTCTCTTGTAACTGTTTGATTGGTGTATCATACTATTACCTAATAATTCCTTACATGTGCATACATTATTTTTTCATAGAAAAATCTAATTATTGAAAAAAAAATTATAAAATATAAAACAACCCCTCCAAGGGAGCCTATAGCTAAACCAACATTAAATCAAATAAATAATTATCAACTAATATTTAACTTGATTCTCTTGCGTGTGCATGGCATACAATTGTTTTCTTCCCATATTCTGGTAGAATGCATGTCAGGTGCTTTTAATTTTTAAATTGTTACTCACTGACTCACACCATGGCAACAAAGAACAAACAATTGTTAAATTAACTAATTAATTAGGTATAGTTCAACTAATATAATTAATATATAATAATTGATTATTATAATACATGAATCCAATCCCCACTTTACCAATTTAAAATGGAATGGAATCTATAATCTTTATTTTGTTTGGCTCAGAACATGTTGAATCTAGAAAAAAAATCATGTTACTACATATTGTGTAGATATATTCTTTCTAGTGACTTTATCTGTACAAAGACAGACACATATTTTTCTTGGGTTATGGTAATTTGGTTCCATTTCCAATTTATGTATGTATTGATTACGTGTTTCAAATATATAGTGACTATATCTAACAAAATCTTTTCCTCAAAGGAAAATCTGTTGTGATGTATCTTTCTCGGTTACCATTGACATTACATTACCTTTCCATGAACAACAAAAGTTGAATGAAACTTACCTTGTTTCATCACAATGTACTCTGGTCCCCAAAACAATATCTTGGAAGATCCACTTGATAATTACCTTATTTTGATTTATTTCTAAATTGGGTACTACAAAATACTATTTACAAACAGTGTAATGTAGTACATTGCCAACATGTGATTCTTTTTAGAGATTAATTATTGGTTAAATATTGATGGTGTAAATAATTTTTACACATTCATTCTATTAAATTATCACTAAACCAATTAATATTTGGTAGAGTATAATCATTATGTTTAAAGATATAATCCTACATTTATTAAATTAATCATACTTTATTGATTTGCTTTCTTAAAATTAATGCAAATATTAATAATTAGAAGGTAAAATTGAAAAAATGTTGTATTGAAAATTGAAAACGACACTCATACAAATTATTTTTTGTCAGATTGTTTAGTGGCTAAAATTTATCCTTACAGATGAATAAATAGATGTACTAAGGTTTGAAATCAAATACAAATGTCCATTCACACACGGAACACTAACAATACAAATTATACTTAACCTATATTGGTTGCCATTTAAATATTAAGTATTAATAGATAAATTCATACAAATAAAAAGTAGACTACATACAATTAAAAAATAGACTACTAGTAACAAGTTGCGCGTCAAATCTTTTTGTATAGCAAATTTCATCCTTTAAAAATCTACATCATTGCAAGACCTAGACGACACAACATGGTTATGCACAAACCATTGAACTTGTTTCGAAATATCTATAATGTCTGTGCTAAAAACCAAAAAGGTCAAAAATAAATAGTTGTATAAAAACTTTTTCATATTTAGCATTTTTACTTGAGGTGGTTTTGAGATTGCCACAGTAAAATATTCCACCGCCTCCAATTGAATTACGGTATTTTTTAATAAATCAAATGCATTATAAAAAAAAAAATTTGAAGAAGTTAAACTAGCACATTTAAATTGTCATTGAAGAAAATTGAATCTAAAATTTCAAGAAGTACACTTTGAAATCTCAAATCAATATCACCAAGTCAACCGAAGTGAATTCAAATGCATTACAAATTATGGCCAACAAACATTAGTAGAAACAAACTTGTACCATGTCAAGAAAAAGAAGCTTGTGGGTTGGATTGGTAGGAATCTTTGTGATCACGATGACGATATAAACATATTCACAAACAGAGTCCTAGAAAACAATAACCAATTGCTTGATAATTTATTTATTTATTATTATTATATTTATTTATGTTTCATTTTATTGCTTCACACAAATACTTGATGACGTTTTACAAAGACGGCCAAATATAATCTATGATCTGCTTCGATCGTATCTTTGAATTTGACATTTAGCCATTTTTCTCATTGCACAACGTACAATGATCAGTTTCTTTTTTTCCCTCTGGTACACGTACGTAAAAAAATTATTCTTTTTTGTATTTCAAAAACAAAATAATAATATCTCTGTATTTTATTTTGTTTCTATACTCCAAAAACCAAGAAATATTCCACAATATTTTTAGTATTGTCCCTACCAACTTTGATCATTTGGCAATATTATAAAATGAGTTTAATTGTTATGCACCGACGGTGTAAACTTTTTTTACACATACATCCAATCAAAATACAAGAAATTGCTACTTTTATAGGTTAGTTCCTAAAAAATCTCCATAAATGCTTACATGGCGTGATTTAATTGGATGCACGTGTAAAATAATTTTACACTGTCAGTGCATATAAATTAAATTCTTATAAAATACATCTATGATCACGGAAATACATTAATAGTTATATCTACATATCACTCAAGAAATACTCCCTCCGTTTCATATTATAAAAAATAAAAAAAAATCACATTTATTAAATAAAAATGAAATATAATAATTAGAAGTATAATCTTTTGAAAAAGATTGTATAGAAAGATGTAAAAATAATTTAATTGGTTATAAGTTATAGAAAAAAATCAGCGATAGTAAACTTTTTTTGAAAAGATAAATGTTTGGACCTTTTCTCTTTATTATGGGACAAAAAAAATGAGTTATTTTCTCTCATATTATAGAACGGAAAGAGTATTATTTTTCATTCATTTATTCTATTTAGTATTTATAATTTGTGTGAAATAAATATTGTGGGATATGATTATTTAATTTATTTTAAAATAGAGAGAATAATATATTTTCATTATCGTAGATTACATCTTACGATTTATGCATACATATTAATAAATACAATCATGATTTCAAAAGTAATAGCATTTTTATTAAATGAATTTTATTTTTTTGCTCGCCAGTTTTTGTTCGTGTGCATCTATTCTGGGTTTTGTTGGTTCTTATCAACCCTTTTGTGGTCTTTCCAACAAATGGGTTTGGGATATTATTCCGACGATTGGGGTTTTCAGATCTGCACTGGGGGCTGGGGTACGGGTTCTTGTTTGGCAATAGTGTGGGTCTTAGGGTTACTGTTATGGTGTGGGGTTGGTGGTGGGGTGGTGGGGTTTTGGTGGTTGAGGTGTTTTTGTGTGGAGGTGGTGTACGGCGGCGGATTTGGAGGTGTAAAATCATTTTACGATGGATTTGTTTTGGTGTTTTCCTAATCGTGGTGGGGTGATTCTGACTTGTTCGTGGTGTGGTGTGGTGGTTCTGGTGTTGATCTGTTACATAACTCTTTTTAATCTTTGATAGTTTCCAAATCTGTTGAGCTTTGCAAATTTCTTTGTATTTGATTGACTTCTACCTCGTCAATATTGACTATTTGGAGGAGGTTTGAAATGAACCTCTTTTAAGTAGTGTAGGTTTTTGTATTTTCATTTGTGTTATGCTTATATACAACGTCTTTGTTTTGTGTAACTTCTCTTTTACATGCATGTCTCAGTTCGTCTTTTGCTGAGATCCGATACTATTAATAATATATTTGTTGTTCAAAACAAAATAGATTAAAATAAAATTTTATTTCTAAAGTGACACTCATTTTAAAATGGAGGAAATAATAATTATATGTACTATGGATATGACTAGAGAATTATTTTGCATTTATAATCATGAAAAATACTAAGATAATAAGAATAATTAAATACAATTATGTTTATCATATTTTGTACTTTTAATTTGTGTATAATTGTCTGACGATGTGACAAATATTGCACCACTTGACCAAAAAAATAATTCTTCACTTATCTACATTACTACTAGTAATTGGTAAACTCAAAATATATCTACATATTTTTATCTACAGACGAAGTAGTAAATTAATACTCTCGAATTTGTCCTAAAATATAAGTAAAAATTAATTAAATAAATATTAATAATTTAATTAAGTGCATAATAAAATATAATGAATGGAAAATAATATAAACAATATTAATTAGAAGTAAAATTAAAATAAATGAATATTATATTAAAAAATTTAAAATGACACATTTGATAAGCATAAATTAATTTGTGTAGTTTGTCTCATAAGTGTATTTCAAACGGTAACGAAAGATATTATTGAAGTGATCGGAATTCGAACCTCAGATTCTACATTTCTTGTGTCTAAATGTGTGAGTTTAGGTCTTGAAGTTTTAGATCAACTAATAGAAAATGTCAAAATTGTTATGTCTGGATGTCCGTGACCGGGGTTCGATCCCCGATCCTTCCACTTTGTGTGTGTGAGTTTATAATGACTTTTGTCATTTTGTCTATGTACCAAAAAAATGTGAGTTTAGTCACTAAACTATTTGACCAAAAAATAAAATAAAATTAATTGGTAGTTTATTTTTTGGGTACAAACTAATTGATTGTTACCTAAGACGTTATTAAAAGAATCTAAATTTAAATATTGAATTTCTCATTTTTTTTTCCTTCAGTTTTTTTAGTCATGGAGTTGAAGATCGAAACAAATACCTCTGATATACTATTTAAATCTCTCACCATTAGACCAAATCTAGTGACTTTAACATTTAAATTTATAAATCTAATCACTAAATTATTTGATCAACTGATTAAAAAAGAATTATTTGATCAATAAATAACTAAAATAACATTTAATTATACATGAAGATGTATAAGTCAGGAAGTCGACATCTGATGATGCTCAAAGTTTAGCAAAAAAGTCTGCACATTGATTCCTTTCTCTAAGTGTGTAATGGAGAGAACCATTGGTTTGAGAGAGGAAACTCCTTGATATCCTGGATCAACACAACATAAATATAATACTTAACTTGTGGACCTTTAATGAGGTTAATACAAAGTAAAGAGTCAGAATAGCAGACAAGTTCATCAATATTCATGTCTTTGGCAAGCAAGAGACCCCTAAAGATAATAGTCAGTTCCACCAGCAAAATGTCAGATGATCCTTGAATGAAGCCTAAGAAACTCGCGTAATAAAAATTAAATATTATTTAATTCTTTTTTGTTAATATGACTAAATCTAATTTGTTTATCATGTAAGCATGTTAGAATATTTACTCCATTAGTTTCAAAAAAAAAAAAAAATAATACATCAAATTTTTTATTTTACTTTTTTTTTATATTTTAGAACATTTTTGAAAGTTCGGTATCCGGCCTAAGAACCGACTAATCTGAGGGGATCAATCTCACCGCCTATTTACAAGGACTTCATTTAAACGTAGAGTGGAAATCAAATCTAAAACCATATGACGAGCAAACTCCAAAAACCCAAACCAACACTAGATCAACTGGGTTAATATTTTTCAATTATTAAACTCTAAGAAGAAAAGATTCTTCTCTCTCTCTCTCAAACAGACACTATTTCCATCTAATTTTATCATGCAAAGTCCTCTTCCATTCTATTTATAGCCCCCTCCCTCTTCCCCTTTCTTCCACAAACACATCAAAAAATTAATCACCAAACCAAATACCCATTTCTCTCCTTTTCTCATCTCATCCAAACCAAAACCAAAAAAAATAATGGCTGAAAATTACCCTTTTCCAATATACTTCATTCTCCTAATAATAACAATAACACGTTTAATATCAACCGTTGGAAAAACCGAGCAATGGAAACCACCATCATCACTAAATTCACTACCAACAGAAATATCACAAAAACTCATAAACGACCCAAAAGCCATAGAAAAAGCATCAAGTGATTATGGCAACCTCGTACACCATTTACCAGCAGCTGTGTTTAGTCCTACAACGGTAAACGACATAGTAAGTCTTGTTAAATTGTCGTTTAATAGTTCTGTCCCTTTTGTTATTGCTCCAAGAGGACAAGGACATTCCACGCGCGGACAAGCCATGGCACGTGACGGTGTCGTCGTTGATATGAAAGCCTTAAAACAAAATAATAAAAATAATAATAAAAATAATGTTAAAAATGATGGGATTAAGGTTTTTGGAGATACTAAGGTTGGATACTATGTTGATGTTGGAGGAGAAGAACTATGGATTGATGTGTTATATGAAACACTTGAACATGGAGTTGCACCTGTTTCTTGGACTGATTATCTTTACTTAAGTGTTGGAGGAACACTCTCTAATGCTGGTATTAGTGGTCAAACATTTCGTTATGGTCCTCAAATTACTAGTGTTAATCAATTGGATGTTGTCACAGGTATGTGCATTTTCTTCTATATATCTCCTTCAAATATATTTGTATTTTTTATTTATTTATAGACAAAGTGATAATCAATATTAAAAACTGACACATATGTCTCTGTCAACTTAACTGTATTTGTAAGGATATCTCATTTTATATACATACATAGGTCAGGATTTAAACTTCGAACACTTCACTTATTCAACTTAAGAGTTGAATTTTTAGTCACTTTATAATTAACTAAAAAAATAACTCACATGTATGTATACGTTTGTAAAACTTTGAAATCAAATTCAGTTGAAAATGTTTAATTTAATAATATCAATATTTGTTAGTTTAGATAAACTTAGGAAAAATTTTGGTTCAACATTTTGTTCGCAATTTTTGTGATTGTAAGTACTAGATTAAATTTACAATATATTAGATTGATGATATGTTAAATTGAAATTTCTTTGTAAATTATTGGTGAAGTTTGTGATTTTTTTTCTTACTTCATGAGTATGGACCTGTTGTGTTATGACTTATGATCTCTTTGATTTAGATACAAACCTATAAGAATGGAGAAATTAACATCTTCCATGTGCATTTTGGCTTTCCAATGCACAGTGACACATAAAGGAAAACTTTTCTAGCTTCTTTTATAAAAATAAAAAATCATATGTTAGCCTTTAAACAAATTAATAAGCTGTTTTATTATGGATGATAAAGCTTTTGATTAGATTCCGTTATGTACTTTTTAAATATTTTCTTCAAAACTTTTGTGATAAACTTCACAATATAATAGTATTGGGATATTTTTTTCTTTCTTTCTAGAATTATATGTATTTGTACAACAATTTACTTCTAATACTACCAAATTTGTGGTTGTTAAGAGAGTCTTTGTCTGAATTATTTGCAAAATTAGCAAGTGATTTCCACCGGGTCCCTTATTTTTGAAAAATGTTATACTTTATAACTAGTTCACATTGTCGACAGTCTTTTTTTAGTCAACTAATTTATAACTATTAGAATTAGAAACTTTGAATATAAAGTAGAAAATATGAGATTTAATTTTGTTCTCTTTATAATATCTTCAATATTTTCAATAGTTAAACTGAATTACACTTATGTGAGACTAATATATAGTGACATATTTTGGATTAATTTTTTATTTAAATTTTTTGACTGTTGATTATATTTGGTCAAAGTATATTTAGGTCAATTCTTTAACTATAATAGTTTTTAATATAATAATAAATAGAATGTTGAATTTTACCCATGTGTTTGTTTAAAAAATAATTATGCATGCAAGTATCTTTTTTATTTTTTTATATTATCATTAAAAAATTATATTATAGTACAGAGATGTTTTATGTTTAATGTTTTTCATAAGCAAACTTAATAAATAAGATTACAACTTATAAGGCCCGTAAATATCAACATCATCAAATAAGTAGAAACTATTCAATTAATTATTTCAACAAATGACTTAATAAACTAATTAATACAATTAAATGTAATTGTTTATACTTAATCAAATTTTATATTTTTGCTTCTTTTTCAGGAAAAGGAGAATTTCTAACATGCTCAAAACAGAACAATTCTGAATTATTTCATGGTGTTCTTGGAGGATTAGGACAATTTGGAATTATAACAAGGGCAAGAATTGCTCTTGAGCCAGCACCAAAGAGGGTACGTACACTTTTGTCTTTAGAAAAAATTGACTACAACTTTTGTCGTTTTGCTAGCTTAGCTTTTATTAATTCCAACCATTAATAAATAATAATAGGGTGTCTCTTTTTTGGTACATCGAAAATATAAATTACTCCCGTCAATGATTGAACCATAGATCTCTTTCTACTCAACTCATATATCTCCAAATTTTACTACTTGAATTATCCTACAGATAATAAAGTGTCTATAATTATAAAATAAAATAAAATAAATCCATTTTTTCATGTTTTGTCGCATTGTTCAACCACACATCAAAATCAAACTTTACAAGAGCATCTAATGTCCTTGTCCTTAAAGCTTACATTTTGTTAGTGTATTTTAGTCGTCCATGAAAAATATACACAAAATAAAAAATGAGATGAGTTATAGCCACATGTATATGTCACCTCTAAGATTGAAAATATTTAAATAGTTGTTTGGGAAAAAATATGTTGTTGAATGTCATTTTTTACTAGAATATTGTAGCTGTTGAGATGAGATTTCATTTAATATATGTGTATTCTTTTACCTATACTATTACTAGTAGTACATGACTAATTAGTTTTTGTTTTCCACTAGAGTCTTGTAACCACTTGAAGGTGACACTTAAAATTTATATTTGAATTATGTAAATCACAATACCATGTATTATAGGCTAGAGTATTTGAGAGTACACAATTAAAAGTGTTATCTCACTGATAAGAGTTTAACATAATAATTTTAAATTATCGAGTTCAAATTTCGTCTGAGGTTATTGTAAAATTGTTATTAGTGTTAATGATTTCCTTCACCAAATTTTTTATTTTAAAGTATACCTTAAAAAAATTGGTCTTGTTATTTTTATAAAAATAACCATCATCTATATGCTTGCATTGCATAAATCATTAATTACCTTGTGATTAGTACATAATGATATACTCCAAATAATAAGTTCTACTTATGGTTATTTGTAGCAAGAAAAAAAACTTATGGTGATAATTTTTTGATTGGCAGGTTAAATGGGTGAGACTTTTGTACAGTGATTTTGGTGCTTTTACAAAAGACCAAGAACGTTTAATTTCAATGAAAAGAATTAGCAAAAATAGTGGATTGGATTATTTAGAAGGGATGTTATTAATGCATCAAGGACCCATAAATAATTGGAGATCTTCTTTCTTCCCTTTAACCGACCATCATAGAATACTTTCCCTAGTAACTCAACATAGGGTCCTCTATTGCCTGGAAATTGCTAAATACTATGATGACCATTCTCAAAACATTGTCAACAAGGTACATTTATTTTTCATGATTAATTAATTAACAATTTCACTCAATGTTGAATGTATATAAAAACGGAGTACTCTCTTTTGTCTTTATTATAAGAAAAAAATTCTTTTTTTTAATTCATTAAATAATTAATGTATCTTTTTTTAGATTCATCAAATAATTAATGTATCCGAATACATCAAAATTATTCAATAAAACTAAAGAGTAAGTAAATTTTTTCTTTATAATACAGAATAGAGAAAATATTTAGAAAAAGTTAGAGAAATCAATAGTTGGACTCAAGTGATTAATAAAAAATTGTTTGAAAGATCTTGATTTCGAATCCTAACTAGACAATATTTTTTTAATAGAATTTACTTACTTCTCTCATGAGCACTAAATCAACTACATGAACTATGAATTAACAACATAAATTAGAGATAGAGAAAAACTGAAATTAAATTTTCAATATGCAATAAATTTTATGTTTTTTTTATTATCTCTATTAGTTGTTAATTCAATATTTTTCTAGTGCAATTATAAGTAAAAGACAAAAGATGTATAATTACCAAATGTAATGAATATTAAGCTTATTAATATTTTTATTATACATAATTGTGTAGGAAATTCAAGTTTTGCTCCAAGGACTGAACTACATCCCTGGATTTTATTATGAAAAAAATGTGTCATTTGTTGAGTTCTTGAATAGAGTTAGAAGTGGAGAGTTGAAGCTTCAATCACAAGGATTATGGGATGTTCCTCATCCATGGCTTAATATGTTTATACCAAAATCTAGAATCTTGGATTTTAATGAAGGTGTCTTCAAAAACATAATCCAAAAAAGAAACATCACAACAGGACCTGTCTTGGTTTATCCTATGAATAGAAACAAGTAAGCATTGAATTAACATTATTTTTCTTAAGGTTTCTTTTTTTATTAAGAGAATTTACACTCACATTTTTTAAGATGTTTAGATAGTAATACTATATTAACATATACACCTCCTCTGTTTTTCTCAAATAGTAATTGATTAGTACACACTTAAAAAATGGAATAAGTTTATGCTATTTAAACATACTTTCCCTCACTATTTTCAAATATGATAATAATTTTGATATACCACCAATGCAGATTTTTTTCGTTACTCTGATATATGAATAAAGTTTCCACCACTGTTAACGATCACTAATCTTTACCGGTAGAAGCAAGGGTTACTTTTAATTGTCAATTGATCAGATTTAAGATTTTTAAATTAGACATGATTAATGTGAAAAAATAAAATAGTTCAATAATTTACACAGTTAATGTATATGAATTGAAATTGTTTTAACTTTAAACATATCTAAGAAGATATAAGCACAATTTTCCCTTTTGTTTTACTATATACAACTCTTTATTCATTTATTTACTATTAAAATTGTAAAAATAAAATCTAATGTATAGAAATTAATTAATTTTTTTTCAGGTGGGACAATAATATGTCAGCAACAATACCAGATGATGAGAATGATATCTTCTATGCTGTTGGATTTTTGCACTCAAGTGGATTTGAAAATTGGAAAGAATTTGATGCTCAAAACAGAGAAATTTTACAATTTTGTAATGATGCTGAAATTAACTATAAGCTATATCTTCCCCACTACAGCACACAGAAAGAGTGGACAAACCATTTTGGGCCTAAAAAATGGAAAACATTTTTACAAAGAAAATATGAATTTGATCCAAAAATGATTCTATCACCTGGACAAAGAATCTTCAACAACAATTAAAACCATATTATATGAAAATTTTTAATTTAATTATTATGGGACTACCTAGCTAGCTGGTCATAGGTGGTGTTTAAGATGATATGATCCAAACCTTTGATTAGAATCATAGCTTTTTCTTGTCCTCTGTAATTTAATTTTGTTAGAGGGTGGGGTTATTATGTGCTGAATAATGATTTTGGCACATATATATAAATGAGGTTATATACATACCTTAGATATGGTAGGTTGACAAAATCATATGTGAAAGGTGCACACATCTAGCTGTATCTTGCTTTTTCTTTGTTGTGTGTCCCTCAGTGTAGAGAAATTATATAAACGTTTATATGATTTTTTAATTTTCAATAAAATATATCTTTCAATTATTAATGTGTGTGTTAAGAAGACTCACATCGGCTGTAAGATAGTTTGAATATATGTTTATAAATGATGAGGAGCAACTCTCACTTTACAAATTGGTTTTGTGAGTTTGAGTTAGACATAACTCGCAATTCTAAGATGATATCATAGTCTCTTTACAATTCGTTGGCCACTTCGGCCCAATTTGTTTCTGAACAGATAATCTACTATTGATATCCACGCTTCAAACCTACCTTACAAACCGATTTTGTGAGGTTGAGTTAGGCCTAATTCTCATGTCTAAGAGTATGTTTGGTTTAACAATGAAAGAAATTGATTATTTAAAATTAATTCTTATTAAAATAATTCTTATTAAAATTAAATTTAAGTTAAAATTTAAATAAAAGTAAAAAAGAGTTGAATATCAAATTTGAATGAAAATTTAATTTTAAAATCATAAGCTATAATTTTAACCGCAAATTAAAAAAAATTTAGAAACAAAACAAATTCTACTTTAGAAGAACCAAACTTATTAAAATCAATTTTTGTCTTCTTTGTGATACTTGTGTATATTATTTTGTCTAAAACATGTAGAGGTGTACTCCCTCTGTCCCATATTATAAAAGAAAAAAAAATCACACTTATTAAGAAAAAATAAAATATAATGATTGGAAGTATGTTTTTTTGAAAAATATTGTATGAAAATATGTAAAAATAATTTTTATTTGTTATTAGTTATAGAAAAAGTAAGAGAGAGCAAACTTTTTTTGAAAAGATAAATATTTGTGTCTTTTCTTTTATATTATGTGTTTATACTGATTTTTGATTAACAACTGTTAGTTTAAAATACTTGAACAATCAACCAGTAAATCCTGAGACATGTTTGTGCATATTCTTTTTTATGAATGAAAATGTTAATGTTCATCAACACAATGAACATTTATGAGTTTTGAAAGACAAAATGTAAATAAATTTATAAATTGCAATGAAGAGTAAAGTTCTGATTGAAAAGTAATTTATAGAAACATTAAATGAAAGCAAATAAATTGCATAAAATGATAAATTGCATTGAATTTAAATGAGTTTGATCACCAAATTATACATTTTTCCTTTTGTACTCGTTTCTCTCGAACGCATGGATCCTTTGAGCTTGTAAAGAATTTTTGTATGAGTGAATAGTGATCCATATTACAAGAAATGAACTAGTATTTATAGAAAAAAACAAAATAACTGCCTAATAATGTCTATAAACTAGCCATTCAACGCGTGTCCTGCCACATAATCATGCAATAGACACTTGTGAAGTAACAAGATTTGTCACAAGAAAGGGGGTTTCAATTGTGACCCTTTAAAACTTACTGCAAAATTTATTTATGAGCTAACAAACACAATGAAACGATTAGTTAAAGTTAGTGAATCAAAATAACTTGTGTTGGTGTGTGTGAAATGTTAGCAGATTAATAATAGTATATAAGGAGGAAGAAAATAAGACATGAATTTATATTGGTTCATCCAAAATGTTTGGGCTAATCCAGTCCCCACTTTCATGAGATCATCCACTATAATCTAGACCAAGATTACAATTCTTCCCTTGATCTAATCCTAGATCAAGATCTCCTTCAACTATGACAAGCTGCCAATACCTTAGTTCATACTTAACTTAACAAGGCACACTCAATCAATATGCACTAATTGTCTTGAGCTATATATTTACAATATGTTTGAAAGATGTTTGGATCTAAAGCTTATACATAACCTAAACTGGTTGCAAAGTATAAAATAAAATACACTCAAGAGTTTAAGAGAATTTTGGATCTGAGATCTGAAAAGAACTTTGAGGTATGAGAGCTAAAGAAGAGCTTGGATTGCTTGTATGATAACAACAAGTGTGAATGCTTTGTGTGCTTGAAAACTCTTGCTCTTCAACTTCCACCAAGTGTGCTATTTATAGATGAGGATGTCTCTTTGAATAATATAGTCGTTGTGAGTGTGGAAGTGCTGCATATAAAATAGACATGACAAACTTGTAATTCTGTCAAGCTTGGAAAATGTTCTCTGAATGGTCTCTGCAAATAATTAAGAAAGATGGGCGTCTAAAAGTATGTTGTCAATCAACTATCATGAGCTAGAAATGATCAACATAGCCGTTGTAATGTTGCTGGATATCAAGGACAATCAAACTTTGTTCTTATCTCTTTGTACTTGCAAAACTGAGAGACCATAAAGAGACTATATCTGAAACTTGGTGAAGAAACACCAACGTGCATTAAGGACATTTGCAAGTTGTCTTTGCAGGTGGCTTTGGTTGTATTAAATAGTCTTAGCTTTACTATTAATGTACTTGCTTGTACTTGCATCATTACTTAATAGTATCCTTTATGGAGCCATGTAGCTTACTAGCCTTTTCCATTTTGTCCTTTTTGAGCTTATCCCTTTGGTAGCTTGTAGACATTTTGTTGCAATGTCATTGGTCTAGATTATCACTTAGAAAAAGTCTTGGACATCATAAAGCCTTGTTTTTTATATGATAATTGTTTATTCCTTAAAACTTCATCTTGGAGCACGTGCTTATACCAAAATGGATTTTATGCCTTAAATGTCTTATTTTCTTGTCATGTTACTTGAATTAACTCTTGAATTAACTCTAAATGAAAGTTGTTGCTTGTCTTTACCAAGTAGACTTATAACAACATTTAATTCTTTGTATTGTGCAACCTTTTGAGATCATTCTTTGTATGGTCTACTGGATTCCGAAAAGCCTGAATTTGGTGAGGCCTTTATGGACCGAATACCCATAGTTAAGCTCATAATTGAAGGAATTGAGGAATTCAATGGTCAGGTTACGATAAGTAGGAAGGGTGGAGAGATAGAAGTTATCCTACCCCAACTAGTTAATCATAAACTTCACACTTTTAGATATTCCTAATGTCGCCATTGTTCGCTTGTTAGAGTAGATCTGAAGCGACATCTCTCTCTCGAAAAGCTCTTCAAAATGATATCTTTGGGTTTTGCTTCCGAGGTTAACGATCTGGTTATCACTATACGCCATATCTTTTATAAATATGTTAAAATCTGTTAGTTCATAGATAAGCAGTCATACAGATTAGTAGTCATAAATTTTACATAGACCATAGTCGGGATTTTCTTGGAGGTCGTTGAATTTTATTTTATTTTATATAGACCATAGTCGGGACCATATTCTTTTGCAAATACTGCATTCTTACCTCTTAGAGGTTCTATTACATCTTGTTTGATGTTATCATCATTACTTCTGATCATTGAAATGTGATCATTCACAAAACCCCCACTAGTGCCCCCACTATTTCTCAATTTAAGGAGAAATTTATTTTCATAGAAATCAACTTAATTTGATTCTATGATCACTTTGGCATTTAGGACATAGAAGCTATAACCTTGCTGATATTTCAGACCAAATGAATACACATTCATAAGATCTTCTAGTGAGTTTCACTTTCTTGTAGTTTGGAATAAATACATATGCCAAACATCCACAAGTTTTAAAATAAGATAAATTTCGTTGTCTTTTCTTCAAAATTTCATAATAAGAAATTTTGTTAAATTATGAGACTATAACCCATAAAGTTTCAATTTCTCAATGGGATACAACACCAAAATAATAATTTACTACACCCATTGACTCGGTAATTGTTCTTATTTTACTTTCATCTTTACCATTCATTTTATGAAAATAAGGTGTTGTTCTTTTATGGATAATTCCATGTTCTTTATGAAAATCATTGAAAGTCTGGGAGTCATACTATATGCCTCTATCATTTCAAAAATATTTAATATTCTTATTAAACAAAATTTCAGTTTCTATTTCAAAATTCTTGAACATGTCAAATGTTCCACTTTAATGTTTCATGAGATAAACAAGGTAAAATCCAAAAAGCCATTGAAAAGTGAGATAAAATATATTTTTTTTTTTACTTACAACTAAGGTGGTATCAAGTTCACACTTTTCAAAATTATTTAACAACAACTTTGGATATAAACCTAAACTACTTATATTTAAAATAACACATTTGTTTACAACATCACAATATGTAAACAAAAATAGAAATTTAATTCGTATAAAGTTTAACTTAAATATGAAATCAATGACGTACCTTATTTTCTCCCGTACTTTCTTTCTAAAGGTGAACGGCTAGTCAACATCTCTAGTACTAGCAATTTTAGCGGGGAGATTTATGCTTTCTTAACGTCAACGATTATGTATGTCTTGGACATACCACAATCAAAGCAGACATGGCGAAACACGCCAATATCAATCAACCAACCACTCATTCAACCAACAAGATTGATCTCAATAATTATAGCAAGTAATTGCTATAATTATAGCAAGTAATTGCTATGATTAAGTTAGTCTGCAAAGTAGAGTTCAACTTGTTCCTACACTTTCGTGTCATATGACATGATTTTCCACAATTTTATCAAGTAAATTGTGATCTAGAGTCATTTCTTAATGGTGGCTATTGATTCACATGATAAGTCCTTTAAGGGATCTCACCCTTGCTGCATTTGAAATTCTTATTCACATGGAGATTTTAAATCTTGAAAGATTTTTCGTTTGTCTTTCAGACATCACATATGAATTTTTTTCTAGTACTGTTGTTCAAGACAACAAGCACTTCATATTATAATCTTACTTTCTAGCTTCTTCATCAAGACTAGAGCTGTCAAAAATAGGTCAGGCCGTCGAGCCAATCCATAGCCCACAGACTTGGACAACCTTGAGCTTCAAAATAGCTGGCCCAAAAGCAATAAGACTTTTTGGCCCAAGCCCATATGGCCCTTCTGAGGATTGTGCTAGGCCGAGCTGGCCCATCGGGCTTCGGGCCGGCCAATTAGCAAACTTTTTATATCACTTTTGTAAAAAAATATCAATAAATACATAAAAAGTTATCATTTAATTGAAAAATTATTATAAAAAACATAGTTTAACGTGTAAATTCAATAAAAATGATTATATTTACCTAAAACTTTAGTAATTTACATTTGCATACAGTTATATGTCAATAAAATTAATAATGATGAAAAATTAATATATCAAAGTCACTTAAAAAATATCGAATAAACTGGGAAAAAATAATATACATTAGATCGAGGCGGCCCATAAGCCCATCAGGCCGGGTGTACTTTTGTAGGCCGGGTCAGACTCACTAAATCATGGCCCACTAAATTTGGTCCCCAATCTGGCCCATAAATAGTGCAAAGTCCCACGGGTTAGGCCGGGATGGGCTGGACCGATCCATTTAACAGTTCTAATCAAGAATAGCTTCTTTCTCAATGAGAGAATATATTATCAAAATTTCAAGAGAATATTCTTTAGCCTTTCTTTATCCTTTTCAATTTGTTCAACTGTTTCAAACACAACCGAAGTATTCTCCTTCAAAACGTTATCAAATGTTTTTGTTGCAAAAAAAAAATTAATTTTTTTTTTATTGCTAAGTGAATTGTATCAACTGAAATTGTTTGTTGTAGTCAACAAACATCATTACCTGAGCCCAATAATTTAATTTTAACAGTTATATATCTCAATTAATTAAATAAGGAACTTGCATCATGTTTGGTACAATTAGGACAATGCAAATACCACCTAAGAGAGGTAAACATTTCATTGTCGAATTCGAATATCATGATGATGTGATGGATTATATTATTTAGCAAATAATAAAAAAATTAAATAAAATCTAGTGTTAGAATAGGAATAATTTTTTGCTTTTGGTGTTTCAGATATATAGACCCACGAGTGCTTTTGAGGTCACAAGGTATAAAGCACCAATTAGTTCTATACTAATCAAAATGTTCATTTAAATTAAAGTAAAACCACATTAGTTGTCCTTGTTATTTTATATATCCATAAGAGGGTATCATTTTTTAAAAAAAAATTCCATAATATATTGTTTATTACTATATATCTAAACAGGATTCTCTAATAAGTCACTAAGATCTTCGTCCCCATAAAGTGAAACTTTTCTTTTTCACTTTTATGCTAACACATTTGCTTTGCGGCCTCCTAAGAAACCTAAGTTTATATTTAATTAAAAGTGCTCATAATTATACAACAAGCTATGTGACACTTAATTCTAGCTTACATGCAACAAGGAGACAACCAAAGTTAGTACTCTCATCATGTTGCTGACCTTTTCTTGCAATGTTGTTGTACAAAATATAAAAATTTAATGCTTTATTGCTTATGTTTAAGTGATGATGTGGAAAATCAAGATCAGGATCCCAACATCACACACGGTTCCATCATTCCATAATTTTTGTTATTTAAATTTTTTAGTGTAGGAAAACCGGAATTTGCTATAAATTACTATAAAATTAATCTTTAAAGTCGAGTTGAATTATAATGGACGACAAATTTTTTCAAAAGTTTTAATTTTTATGGCTAAATTTTAACCTTGAATAATTGATAAGAATTTTATAATGACAAAGATATTTTTTTAATTAGGTGATAGAGAGAGAATAAGGTGTACCAACAATGAATCGGTCTAAGTAGAGTTTTGGGTTTTTTAAGTATGTGGTCAGAGATTCGATTCCCAACTCATGTGTATAAAAAAAATTCACTTGAAAAATGAGAACTCACCTTGAGTGCCAATAGATCCTCCGACGGAGATTAGTTATCGTTAACAACGATGGAAATTTCGTACCAATATTAATATTATGATAAAAAAAAAACAGAGAATAAGGTGTAAGTAAATTCTTTTGATGATTACTTTAAGCTTTTAGATATGATTAAATAAAGGAAATGAATGGATGAGATTTGGTGTCAAACTTAATTTTTTTGGTATAACACTATGGTGTCATTTTATCTTATATATATATATATATATATATATATATATATATATATATATTAAGGATCGTTGACACTAACTAGTTTGACATCAAATATTCTATCTTTCAATAACATTTTTATCGATATGAATTTTATAAAATTCAATGTTAAATTGCAAGTTTATATCATATATATTATTTGTGTAAAATTTAAAACAAATTCTTAATTATTTGATTGATTATTGAGTTACATAAAGATTAACGGCGTTTAAGAAAACACACAAAACGTTAATTTTAATGTATCTCAATATCATCTAAATTATATTTAATATAGGGAATTATAAAAGGAGAATCCATAAAAACACACAAACAGTTAAAAAAAACATGAGAAAAATCTATAAAAATAGGAAATTATTTTTATTATTTGTAAATGTTAATTTTTTTGGTACGAAAGATAAATTGTTCCCGCCATAAATTAATTTTTGGACCTCCCTCATCCAATCCATATGTCCCCCAGCTTTTACTGTTTGAGGCTTTGAGCTAGTAAATGTTAAATGTTGTCACATAAAATTATTTTGTTTCTTGCTGAAAAAATTCTTACTACTAAATAGCATTTTCAGAAAATTATGCTATTAATTTATCATGTTAAATATACATACAAATTTGTACGTTTAATGGAAAATATGACATGAAGTTTAACTTCATCAAACTTTTGAAAAAATATACATCTAATTTTCCCTTTTCCAATATTGCCAACCGGATTATTTATTATGGTGAATGAGTTCATAAATCATAATTATCGAGTAATTTTCTTAATCAACATTAATAAATAGGGTGGTCGTTATTCGATTTGGGTCGATTTTCTGGTAAAAAATCATCACAAAAAAAAAAAAGTAACATACAGTTTGATTTAAATCGTTTCCTAGAAAAAAATCCGATTAGATCCATTCGATTAAGTGTGGTTTGGATGAAATCAGTTCATACAATTTTCATTGATTCAAACTAACATACTTATGTAATGTAAATCAAAGGTTGATGTTGATAAAAGAAATGCAAATATTTGGTGTGCCATATATCATTTGGGAAACAAAATAGATTTAATAGAATTTTACTTTATGTAAAATGAACGAATTTTGATTTAACTCTTGTAAAAATATTTGTTGAATTATTCATATGAAAATTCTATTATTTACCCTTTTTATTGACTTTTTGCTGACATGACAATGCACTTTAGCTGACGTGACAATGTAAGAGATAAAAGATGAAATCTTTGCATTGTAGGGAGTAATTCAAAAATTAATTTTATAGAAGTAAATCAAAATTCGCCAACAGGAGTAAAGTTTATTTTTTTTAACAAAAGGGTCGGATAAAGCTTATTAACCCAACAAAATAATATTATATAAAAATAAAGAGTTATATATATCTTAGCAATAACCTTCTTCTGCTCAATGATTTCTTTGATGAAGCTCACAACAACAGAGAATAACTCATCTTGATGGCTATTGTATGCATGACCAGCTCTTTCAATGATATGCAACTTGTGGTTGGGTATGATTTTAGCAAACTTGTGTGCATCTTGAACGGAGTTAATTTTGTCGGAAGAACCGTGAATTGTAAGGACCCTGTCATATACGATGTAATTTGACATTAATTAACATATCTCATTTGTCTCTGTGTGTGTGTCTGGTGGTGGTTACTATCCTAAGTCGTAATAACATCCAATCATTTTTAAATGGTTGAGATTGCTTATTGCGTGAAATTGCATGAAACTGTTACAACAAACAATTTGGATCTGATATTCAGTCCATATTATAGAGACCTAATCTTATTAATAATATATCTGCTGTTAGAAAGAAAATTCAGATTATAGAGAATATAGTGATATGAGGCTTTAACTTCTAATGAGAGCTACGCTTTAATTTGTGGCAGATTTGGTTGTTGCCCTCTTTGTAATTCCTTAAAAAAAAATAGAGCTTGAAGTCGAAGAGATCAAACACCTTATCCACTAACCTGCATTTTTCGTCAATCAGAAGGCATTGTTCATGCATATTTGTACCTGCAACAATATATTTTCTCAAACGGTCAATTAATAAATAATATAGTAACTGAGAGATTGAAAATATATAACTTGTAAACTTTCATTATCCACATTGTTCTCGTTGAAATTTTAAAGTTCTAAATTAACAAATGATTTTGTAGTTGTTGAAATGTAATAATTTTTCATATGATTTTAGCTTATGGCACATTAATCCTTTAGCTTGTTTAGGGGTACTAGGTGTTTAAAGTTTTGCTTCGATTTTTGAAGGCCATTGAATTTCTTTGTTTCATGACCTACCTTTGTTTGTAAACAGATTTGTTTTTGCCATAGATTAAGCACTCCTTGTGCTAATCTATTGAGCTTATATATTTTTGTCTTTTGGTTGTTTCAAAAAAAAAGTTCTAGCTCAAACTTTGTGCATGTTACATTGTAATCTCCAGTTCTAAGCGATTTACATGACCTCTTCTTCACATCAATGATACCTTCTTTCTTATCCAAATAATCTTTACCAAGGCACTCTTCAATGCCCGCGTTCAGATCAAAACGTCCAGACAGGTTGACAACAGTTTTAACATCATGATATTTGGAAGCATGGAGAAGCACTATGTCACCTCCTGCACCAGGTCACAAAAACAACTGTTAATATATAGGTCACTTACCTAGCAGAATTTGGGGGGGAAAAGGCACAAGAATTTTGAGAAGAATGATCGATCAGACGCGACACCGACAAGTCAACTTTCAAAGACAATATTAATAAATGAAATGCATTGACTAATCTCATGCTAGAAAGTTTGGATAGGCAATTTTAGGTTTACAAATTGGTTAAATGAATGCACATTCTTGGTTTTTCTTCCACGAAATATTGTATATAATTGGTGCATATTAATCATATATCTAAAAGCATATCTTAAGACATACCATTTTCTTTCATATAAGAAAAATACTTTTGAGAAATTCTTGTATGTTCACCTCTTTTGGTCACCAATTTTAGTCACACACTCAAAAAATATCAAATCATATAATTGTTTCAATGATAAATATTATTAGGGAAATGTTAACATGTGTCCTTGAGGTACTTGTTAGTGTACTAATAAAAGAAATTTTGCATTGGAACTTGTGTATTTTATACTTTTAAAACTCAAACAATGTTAATTTCAAGACAAAATTACAATGTTAATTTCATGACCCATATTATTATTATTATCATTTTTTTCACCTTTTCTTTTGTGTATGTGTGAGCAAAAGGTGGATCTAAATGTTTGTGATCACTCATGAATTCAATACCTTTACTATGTCCAACAATTGCACGGATCACACGATTTGATTCATGAAAATATTGAACGAAAGCACGTAAATCATCCACCTCTTTCCAATAGTTATCATACAGAAATGAACCTTCACTTTCCCTTGAAGGAAAACCAACAAAGTAAAGTTAGGACAAAGCAAAGCTAATAATGAAGACAAAATATCAGAAACTATAGATATTCTTGCATGGTTAATTGACCAAAAAAATAGATTTTGGTCACATTTACAAAAATATAATTAAATAATACTTACTTTTTAAATTAAGAAGTTAAATTTAATATTACATCATTTATTTCTTTGTTTTTGTGAGTGTGACAAAATCCAACTTCCTGTGACATGTGACAGTACAAAAATATCTCCAAAACTATAGTACCCATAACACCGGCATATGGCGTAAATGAAAAAATACCACATTATTTACACCATGAAAAGAAGATCATTATTTGTAGAATCACACAAATTAAAAAACATGTATATCCTAAAAATATGAATATAGACGCTCCTTCAATTAAAAGTATTGGTGCTACGTTGATTATACGTACTCCCTCCATTTTAAAATAAGTGATTTAGTTGACAATTTTATACATTTTAATAAAAACATGTAAATATAAGAGTGATAATATGACTTTTATAAAAATACATCTCTTATATATTTTCTGCAAATTTTGGAATTCTAAAAAGTATATTGTTTCTCATAATCATTACATTATATAAGTAATAAAGGTAAAATAAGAAAAAAAAATCATATTATAAATAGTAAAGGTAAATTATTTTGGGACAAACAAATTTACCAAGTAGGTCATTTAATTTGTGACGGAGGGAGTAATTAAAAATGGTCTGAAATCCTGATTCAACTTTAAACTAGTAAGTACTTAGGTGCAATGACCGGTAAAGACGTCCAGTTATGATTACTTTGTGTTATTGTGTATACCTACTCTCTCCGCCCCGAAATATATATAAAGGAAAAAATACACTTTTTTGTCTCATAATATAAAGGAAAAATCATTTTTAAGAATATGTTTTTTTTATTCTCATAAAATTAAATGCAAATTGCATTTAATTTTTATTCTCTCTCTTTTTTCAATAAACAATAACTAATAAAATATGGTTTTATACCTTTTTATGCAATTTTTTTTTGTTTTTGTAAACTTGGAGAGCATAGCATCATAGTAATTCATCGACATCCCAACTATGTTGGCATCTCAATGCATTACCACTCCTCTACAAGCTCACCAAAAATATTATTAATTGAAAAACAAAAAGGATGGGGTGCAAAAATCAAACCCACCAAAAATAAAATTAACGAAAACAATAATTAGGCAAACCAACTCTCTAAAACAATTTGGTAATTCATCCCACCAGACTAATCCATCAACAAAAAAACCTCCGTTAGCTAACTGTTTCACTTAAAAATGAGAGATATTTCATGAAAAATCTCACAAAACTATATTTCAAATTTTCATGATTATATTTTCTTGATAAGTGAGATTATATTTTTTCCTTATATTTTAAGACGGAGTGAGTATTGTAGCTATAATTAATTAGCTGCACTTTAAAATAAAACGGAAACAACTAATTTGTGCCTTTTCCAATGCAATTGCAAGGTTCAGTATGAGACCGGTATCCTAAATTGAAAAAAAAACAACAAATTAGTAATCAAAATAATGAATATGTCTCCTTTAAAATGAGAGATATTCACTTTAAATTGTAGTAAATTAAATAATATCAAAGTTCATTAATACAAATAAATTGCTTCAAAAAAAAAATTAATACTAATAAATCAAACGTAGATATTATGAATCTAGTTCCTCTAAAATGAAAAATAAAATTCATTTTAGAATAAAAAATTAGTAATTAGCCATTGACTAACAAATATATAAATACACCTTAACAAACTGAGTTTGCTAAAATAACAACCTTGATTTTCTCACAAATTATTCACTTTAGATGATGATTAAAATTCTTATAATACTTATCTTTAATTTATTAATTAATTGTTGATATTACTCATTTTATACGCTAAAGTGAATCATTAACTTTAGAAGAATCTGATTCAAAAATTCATGCAAACATTTAAGTAAAAAAAGAAATAGAAACAAACTTTAGAGGATTGATAACCATGACACAAGATAACAACGTCGCTTGTTGATCCAGATTGATGTAATATGCCAACAAGTTTTTCACATTGTTTATTGAGTATTATGATTCTCTCATGATGATGCTCAGCAGCTACATAAACATATGAATGATTATTTTTTCATGAAAAATAGTTAACATGAAATTAATGTAGGAGAAGTAAAAAAAAAAGAAATTAATGTAGGAAACTAACATTGGTTTTGTGAAGCTAGGGACATGTTCACTTCACTCTTGTTTTCAAGTTGTGTTTTGAGATTTGGTGCCAGAAAATACAAACACTGCAAAGGAGTTAGTTTATTTGTGATTAAGTTTATGTGTAATATTAATGGGATGAGATGGTGATTGCACCCTAACTATCTCAAAATGTAAAGTTTTATCTACCCACCCATAATGTTGGGTAACCTTTACCAAATTGAGTTGTCAATAACTCAAACATTAAAACATCGGTGGCTTCTAAGGTGTATCATCCAACAAGGGATACACCAATGATACACTTAAATTTCACCATCAGATCAATTAAATAAAATTGAATGGTTGAGATGCATTTAAAATTAAAGGGTTGCACACAAGTTATCCTCATTTGATCCATCCTTTATTTTATCATTCCAACTAAATCTGATTCTCTCTCTCTTCCTTCTCTCTTCCTTCATCATCTTCTTCTTCTCAGCCTCCTTCATTCATCGAAGAACCAACCTTCTTTTTTTCTTCTTCCTTTTTTTTCTTAAACTCTCCCCAAATTACAGTCTTGTTTCTTCATCTAGTTTTCTTCCTAATATATATTTTTCTAAAATTTCTTAGTATTACCACCTTCTTGAAACATTCAATTTGTTGTTGGGGGTTTACACTCAAAAACGAAATCTGAATCTGAGAAGCATTATGTCTTCTTCATCCATTAAATCAATCTAAAACGAAAATAGAAGAATCCTCCAATATTGTAAAAATTGAAACCACCGATTCAACACCAACACAAAAAGAAAATTGAAGGGATAAAAGGTATGCTTTTAGTTTGTAAATAGTGTTTTTGTCTCTATGTTATGAAATTGAGTTTAAAAAATGTCATTAAATTTGAACTTTAAAAAATGGTCGTGGTGAAATAAGAATGATGAAAACGATTTTCTATAACCTTGTTGTTTTCAAATCCTGTGGATTGCTTAAGGTTAGTGGTAAAAAAGATTTTTGTGAAGAGATGCTTGGTTATTTTAATTTGGAATTTATTTTGATGAACCCTTGAAGATTGTTTTCTATAACCCATTTGTCATTTGTATTGTTTGTTGGAATGCATAGTTTTGATTAACTAGTTTATAAAATTGATGAATAATTTGTTTAGTTAACATGTATTGCTTGTGATTTGAGATTCACTTACGTATATGTAGGTCATTGAATCATTGAGGAGTTGGAGAAAGGAGTATTGAATATTCACTTCTCCAATTTTATTTAATGGTAGTAGAGGAGTTGGAGAAACGAGTGTTAAAGTCACATTTGCAATCCATTCTAGTTTTTTTTCTTCTAATTTTTAAGCATTAAATCTAGTTAGTTATATGAGATGTAATGAATGATATTGTTTATGGGATATTGCTATTAAATGACATCATTTGTGTCTTTGAGATTATTTGATTTATCAGGTACAAACACTTTTCACATTAGACGCATTTAGGTGTCGGACATTTGTCGGTGTCGTCACACTTGTGTGTCTTATACAAATTGGTTTAAGTGTAACGTATTATACCAATTTTGTTGTAGTTTTGTGGTACTAAGTGGTTATGGTGCCAAATATAGTATGGATGAAACAAAACCAAATAAACACGCAAATATGACATTCTTTAGAAGTGCATTGGTCATCCTTCTCTTTTAAATACCAGTCTATATGATCCAAACATCCAACTACAATCACACTAACCATAAAAATTAGTAGCTTAATAAGTAGCATCTTCAATACATTGAATCACAATTTGTGTTTGTAGAGTAGAATCAAAATATGGCAAAACAAGGCCATTTGCAAAATAAGGCAAAGCAAAATAAGACTCAACTAAAAAGCATAATGGATCTCAAATGTTGTGGCAAAACAAATCCATTTGAAACTTGAGGCAAAACAAAATAGGATTCAACCAAAAACATTGGTGATCTTAAATGTTCCCAAAAAACTAGTAGATAACTCCATAATGGCAAGGTAGATCAAGTATAACATTTGGTGCGCCAACAATCATTTGCTGTGTCCTGCACCATTATGCCAAATTCGTTATGTTCCCACATGATTATCTCCATTCCAACCTTCATTCTCACTACATCCTCATTCAACTGTCATAAAATAATTGAGATTATATCAAATGTCAAACACAAATAAATACTATGTGATTTCTTCATATGGGGGCATCCAGTAGTTAGCATAGTCACGTATGATTTCTTCATTTGTGTTGTTGCTATACAATACATCACTCTAGCAGACAATTCAAGTTACCATATTGATTAGATGAAGGCCAAATTTTAACAAAACAAACTATTAAAATGGTGAAGAATAATTAAATTACCGTGAACGAGGGAGGGAGTATCCACACAGTTTGTGTTGGTAAATGATAACCTGCAATTTATGAAAAATTTCCTTCGTAAAAACCTTTGCACCAAAGCGCTTGAGTTTATGAAATCTTGTTTGGAGCACCGGTTCCCCATATTCAGATGCAAAGTCAGCTTCAACCTCCTCAGAATGCAAACCTTCACATCGAGATGTAGTTCTGAACCCCGCAAAAAATTGACCACGTACATGTGCTGTTGCCCATGCTTTTCTCTTTGCATATACTTCTTTTATCCAATTGTTATCGTGTAATCCAAACTTATCAACAGTTTCTGCCCACTTGCGAGAAAACTCTCCAATTTCATAGTCACCCAACATGCATTTTCTAAATTCATTAACAAATGCAGGATCACCAATGTTGGAGGTTGCATTGCATCAAGTGCCACGCACACAGTCTGTGATATGCATTTGGAAACACTCATTTTATGGCATTCTTCATTGCAATATCACCATCAGTGATTACGGAAGATGGTGGGTTTCCTGAAATTGCTTCTAAGAATTGGGTAAGCACCCACACATAAGTTTCTTCCTTTTCGTCAGCAACAATAGCTCCAGCAAAAATAATAGAATTGTTGTGATTGTTAACACCAGAGAACACAACTAAAGGACACTGATATTTGTTCTTACCGTATGTTGCATCCAAGGCTACCACGTCACCATACACTTGGTAATCAATATGACTTATGCCATCACACCAAAAAAGGTTTTGAAGTCTACCACTAGAATCACTAGTGTACCGAAAAAACATCATTGGATCATCTGAACCCAACCCGCGAAGATATTGCAATGCACATTTTGCATCAGATTTTCGTAAACGTCTTTGCTTCCCTATCTGATTGTGCAGGTCTTTCTTACGAAAACCAATTTTCTCATACCCTCCTGATTGATCTGCAAATGAGTAATAAACATGAGCAGCATCTATACCAACTCTTAGCATACTATTCATCTGCATAATGTCCGACTCTTTCATTACTCTGTGTGCGGCAAGTAATCCACAATGTTGGTCACGAACTACCTCATGAGTGTGCTCATTTGTAAAACATGTAACCCGCCAATGCTTTGAGTGTATGTCAATATGCACCTGAAATTTGGCTTTACATCCGCATCGAGTCTCAGGTTTTGGCAGACGCTTTCGAATCTCAACAGTTACACCTCTGTTCTCTCTATACCCTTGTCTGTGGCAAACAAACGTACGTTGCAAAATTTCCCCTTTCTTGCTATGAAGCATCCTGCTCTTTCTAACTGAAAATCCATTTGCTCTTGCATACAAATTATAGAACTCATTTGCAATCTCAAGGCTTACAAATTCCAAATTTCTTACAGCAAGCGGGCCCAGACCTTTCAGATCCAGAGAAACAATGTCCTCAACAATATCAATATTGAAATATTCTTCAATTTGATCACTATGTGCCCCTTCAGATTGTCCTCCTTCGTTACTTTCATCATCGACAAATTCATCATTATCTTCATCGATAACCTCATGATTCTCTTCTTCTATGTCATGTTCTGGAATGGATTCTAGTCCCTGAAATAATGAAATTAATTCAATAATTTAGAAAACCATTGATTAATATCAAGACTTGATTAATAGAACTATAAAAACCCAAATTTCTCTTTTACCTCTGCCATTGTATCAGTTTCATTTGTCCATTCAAATTGGTTCCCATTACCTTCCATATCAACTACTTTAGATATACAAATATGTATCACAACCACCTACAACAATAAACAACCCATATTACAATATCAATCAACACAAGGAGTGAAATGGATAAAACGAGATTATAAAAATGGCACAATCCAAGAGAACTAAGCACTTGATAAACAACAAGAAAACACCTTTTTGCAAATAAACAATTAAACCCTAAAACACATACACAGCAACACACACCAACTCATAGATCTAAATCAAAATTTTAACCCATATACATCAATTACCCAATACAACATCTTGTCAAGAAAAGAAGAAGAATCAGGTTCGAATATGATAGGGGAAAGGTAGAAGAATAAATGTAAACTAACCAGAAGTGAAGAAGACAGTCACGAAGCAACAACAGTGAAGAAATTACAACAAAGGAGAAAAACTGGTGGAGAGGAAGATAGAGAGGCTGTCGGAGAGGAACGAAGAAGATAGAAAACTAGAGCTGAAGAGATAAACATGAGGAAGAAGAATGAAGTTCTTAAAAATAAAAAGGCAGAAAAAAACTTATAAAATGATAAATGTTTATGATAGTGTGTGAACATCTCAACATGTTTTCATTTTAATATCTACTTAATCTCATCCATTGATGTAATCTGATGGTAAAAATTAGATGACTCACCGGTGAAACACTCATTAGGTGGTACACCTTAGAAGCCACCTAAAACATGTTCACTTTAGGATGTTATTATGCTTTGTCATTGAATAACACTATGTTTGGTGGTGAGAAGAAGTTGAGAAGAGAAAAAAAATTGTTAAAGGAGTGAGAGACGATAGAAAGATGTGAAAATTTAGAGTAAATTTGATATATTGTTTGGTTTAAAAGAAAAATAGGTGAAATAGAATGAAGTGAAAGAAATATTTTAGAAGAGAAAAAAATGTAATCATATTTGAAAAGATAAAAATATCCTTAACTAAAAAGCAATATTTAAATAATTATTTATATCTTTTTTTGAAGCAGAATAATTAGTTATATCTATATTTAAATAAATTAGTGAACTAAAAGACCGATAAAATTAAACACTTCTTTGATATTTAACATGATATTATAGAGAATTTGACTACATGTAACATCATATTTCAATTTTAATTTAAAATAATACATTAATACACGTGAAAAGTTAATGTAAACTAATAATTTTAAATTATTGAAAAGTTAATAGATTTATAAACTAATAGATTGAAAAATATATTACTCATATTTACTTAAATAAGTCGGCTAGTATATTGAAAAACCTTTTTTTATGGTCTGCAACCTAAATTTTTAACTAAATAAGCTCTTAAAAAACCTTTATTTGTACTATTAGGCTAATTTAGCCTCTAAATAGGCTAGCAACCCCGTTTCTGACATTTTATAGGTTTTAAGCCAAATTTAAATTACTTGTCAAAAAAAAAAGCCAAATTTAAATTAAAAAATGTTGCATAATACTAAAAACTACCAATTTTTTTTTTATAAACGAAAACATGAATTAATTATGATTTTGGACATCTCAGCTATCATAGAACCTCAAGTCACCAATATTTTGAAATTTAAGATGTTTGTTTGTAATACGTGATTTTCGCAATTGGTAGGAGAAATATAATATAGCTAAATAGACAGAAGAAAATAAAAAAGAGATCTTAACATTGAAATCCAATGAAAAATCATCTAAATTTGAAAAAAAGATTATTGTTTGATATCGTGAGATAGATAATCAAATATTTGTTGTTGAAAACTTTAAAGAAATTAAAATTCTCAGAATAAAATTTATAACAACAAAATCAGAAATCAAATGATAATACAAGGAAGAAATACATTCGATCACGGGAATCAATAGCTGAAAAAAAGAAATAGGAATTTAGATTTTAATGCAAGACAAGAAGATTATTAAAATTTTACAATTTTATTTATGCATTTTAAGTTTTTCTTTTCAATTTTGTATTTTGCAGAATCTTTTATATATTAAGACACAAAACATGCGAATCAAATTTTTCTACCTAATTTGTCCGCCAATTTTATTCCTATGTACTCTTCCACCTAACCCTTTATATATTAAGACACAAAACATGCTAATCACATTTTGCCGCCTAATTTGTCATCCAATTTTATCTTCCTAGTACTCTTCCACCTAATTATTTCTGTAGACAAACCATTTAATTGTGCCTTTTAGGATCCCCCACTTTTGCAAATTTCAAAGACATTTTTATCATTCATGCACTATTAAGGTCAGCCCAATTCTCAAATGCAGGGTACAAATGTACTCTTTAATTTAAAATGGGTTAATTACATTTTACCCCCCTGTAAAATATACCAAAGTTGCTTTACCCCTCTGTAATTTTTTTTTGTTGCTTTACCCCCCTGTAATATAAGATTGTGTGTTTTACCCCCCTTGACTCAAGTCAACCATAATATAATTTGAGGCGGTTTTGTTTTGTGGCGGTTTAAAACCCTCGCTAAAATTATATTTTGCGGCGGTTTTTTTAAAAATCGGTTTAAAACCCTCGTTAAAACGATTTTTTTGCGGCGGTTGACTTTAGTCAAGGGGGGTAAAACACAAAATCTTATATTACAGGGGGTAAAGCAACAAAAATATTTTACAAGGGGGTAAAGCAACTTTGACATATATTACAGGGGGTAATATCTAATTAACCCATTTAAAATTAATTTGCACCACTTTAATTACGTCTCTTTATTTTCCTCTTTTAAAATGATATTGATATTGATAAAGGTTTAACCTAAGATATTGATAAACGTTAGAGTATACTGATATTGATCGTGAGATATCGTGAGATAGATAATCAAATATTTGTTGTTGAAAACTTTAAAGAAATTAAAATTCTCAGAATAAAGTTTATAACAACAAAATCAGAAATTGAAATATAAAAAAAGGTAGAAATACAATCGATCACAGGAATCAATAGCTGAAAAAAAGAAATACAAATTTAGATTTTAATGCAAGACAAGAAGATATTTGAAATTTTACAATTTTATTTATGCATTTTAAATTTTTCTTCTCAATTTTGTATTTTGAGGAATCCTTGATATATTAAGACACAAATACTGCTAATCACATTTTGCCACCTAATCTGTCCGCCAATTTTATCTTCCTATGTACGCTTCCACCTAATCCTTTATATATTAAGATACAAAACATGCTAATCACATTTTGCCGTCTAATTTGTCAGCCAATTTTATCTTCCTATGTACTCTTCCACCTAATTATTTATGCAAACAAACCATTTAATTGTGCCTTTTAGGATCCCCCACTTTTACAAATTTCAAAGACATTATTATCATTCATGCACTATTAAGGTCAGCCCAATTCTCAAATGCAGGGTACAAATGTACTCCTTAATTTTAAATTAATTTGCACCACTTTAATTACGTCTCTTTATTTTCCTCTTTTAAAATGATATTGATATTGATAAAGGTTTAACCTAAGATATTGATAAATGTTAGAGTATACTGATAATGATCGTTAGATATCGTGAGATAGATAATCAAATATTTGTTGTTGAAAACTTTAAAGAAATTAAAATTCTCAGAATAAAGTTTATAACAACAAAATCAGAAATCGAAATATAAAAAAAGGTAGAAATACAATCGATCACAGGAATCAATAGCTGAAAAAAAGAAATACGAATTTAGATTTTAATGCAAGACAAGAAGATATTTGAAATTTTACAATTTTATTTATGCATTTTAAATTTTTCTTCTCAATTTTGTATTTTGCGGAATCATTGATATATTAAGACACAAAGCATGCTAATCACATTTTGCCACCTAATTTGTCCGCCAATTTTATCTTCCTATGTACTCTTCCACCTAATACTTTATATATTAAGACACAAAACATGCTAATCACATTTTGTCGCCTAATTTGTCAGCTCATTTTGTCTTCCTATGTACTCTTCCACCTAATTATTTATGCAAACAAACCATTTAATTGTGCCTTTTAGGATCCCCCACTTTTGCAAATTTCAAAGACATTGTTATCATTCGTGCACTATTAAGGTCAGCCCAATTCTCAAATGCAGGGTACAAATGTACTCTGTAATTTAAAATTAATTTGCACCATTTAATTTACGTTTCTTTATTTTTCTCTTTTAAAATGATATTGATATTGATAAAGGTTTAACCTAAGATATTGATAAATATAAGAGTATACTGATATTGATCGTAAGATATAGATATTATATTTTCAGAGATATGTTAAATCTTTATAACTTTTTATTTATTCAGCTTCTTCACCATCGTATATTATGCTATGCTTTACTGCAATCCATGTCAATGTGACATGCGCCAAATCCCTTTCTCTTACAATATTTTTACATTTTATGGCGGATTGAATGTTGTGTGTGGGATCGTGGTACAAGAATTTTTTTTCTATTTATTTGGTACAATCCTTTTTACATCATTATTTCATCAATTCTATACTAATTAAAATTGGGCCGTACTAATAAAAATTGGACTAAGCCCAATAAATTTCAATATGCCACAACATTATACTTTTATGTTTCATTGTGAAACCCTAAATTTACATTCTGCTCTTTTTTTTTTGCTCTTTCCTGTCTAATATATTTTTCAATATCTTGAATCGTTAAATGTAGAATATACGCACAACCGTTGCATATAGATCATATAGACAAAAAGGATTTGTATTTTGTTGTAATTACTATAATCTTTTAATTATATAGTATTATGTTGTTGATTACCATATTTTGGACAACAGAAAAAGAAGAAAGATGTTGAAGGACAAAATATTAAAGTTGCCCATGATTCATAAGAAGTTGAACAAAACTTTGAATATGCATGACTTCAAGGTGGCAAAGAATCCAGTAAGGATCTTTTAAGGTTTCAATAACTTTTACTTCAAGGGTTCAAATTGAATGGATTAAATTCATTTATTTTAAAGTAAAAGTTCTTTACTCAAAGACGGTCCTTAAATTAAAACAATGATGTCAACAATTTCAACATGTTCTAATTGTAAAAACAAAATAAGTAATACATTGTAAAGCTCAAGAAATTAATAAGCGACTCCAAATCTCCTATAGAAGATGCTCTTAGCATCATATGCCTTTGAATGTGATTTGTTATGCCTTGATCTTTTCCGAATTTGATTTAAGCAAGTTACATGATAAATTACCACTTGAGAATTATCATATGTTTGTTTTTTTCGCATCTAATACATATATAGAATTTATGGCTTAATTTGAGCACCTTGTGAGTTACATACTTACATTACAATGCATATATAAAATAAACCTAAAAGAAATATTTTCAACATAAAAGACATAAATTTCAAAAAACAAAAAGAGACATAAATTTTAAAGAGAAAAATTATCTTTAGATTATCCACTTAGTTACATTATCAAAAGGACTTAACCCACCACATTTCTTTATTCACATGCCAAATTCTTATAGTAGCCTTGAAACTTTGCTCTCTTTTTATGTATCTCTTTTGTTATAACTTAGTGCTATTTCTTCATTGGTCATAGCTGCAATAACATTAACATTCAAGATAAACATCTAACAAAAACAAATATAGAACAAAACTTTATAGAAAAGTATTTCTTTACTTTTGTGAAACACAAGCAATATCTTTGACATTGTGAGGTTGGCCTATAAAAATAGAGAATAAACATAATAAACACAACTTTAGTCTCAAACAATGTAACATGGATTGAAAGATTGATTATCATATTAATGCTTCATTAATAGATTGATTGTGGATGATCGCTTATCTAATGAGCTTACAATTTTTAGGTTCAAGAAATCAATGAAAAGCAAAGAGAGAATGACAAAAAGGAAACGTAGATTGAAAATTGAGTTGAGTGGTGAAGGAAAGAAGAGAAGAGAAAGACAGTTGAGCTGAGTGGTGAAAGAAATAAGAGACGCCAAAGACAATTTATATTTTTATGATTAATGGTGCAACATATATAATTGCCTTTTACTTCCTCATCAAGTTTCTCACTTATTTGCCTTTTCAACATGATGCCTTACCCACATCTTTCCTTCCCAATGTAATTCATTTATATGTATATTAAATAAACATTAATGAAATAGAAAGGGAATGTGGTCATTCCAAATGTAATCTACAGTATTTTTTTAACATGTTCTTTTGTCAAGATTATTGATTATTGATTACTTTTTTTGAAGAAGTTAAATTAATGCACCTAAATTGGCGTTGGAGACAATCGACCTTGAGAGCCCACCTAAATTAGCATTGTTATATTATTACTATACTACATTTGTTATATTTTTATTTACTTTTTGTAGGCTAATAAGCGGTTTTATAAAAGATCATTTGAAAATATGGCATGAAGTGTAACTTCATCATACATGGAGAAAGATCAAAATTATTTTTAACTTTTCCAATTTCTCCAATTGGATTATTTACCATGGTCAATGTGTTCATATTAATCGAGTAATTTTCTTAATCAGCAATAATCAATAGGATGGTCATTGTATGATTTAGATAGTTTTGCAGTATTGTTCAAAAACAAAGATAATTTTGCAAATCATATGTTCCAAGGATTAAAGTAACATGATTCGGTTCGAATTATTTTCTAAAAAACAATATGATCTGACTCAATCCGATTAAGTACAGTTTGGATTGAGTCGGTTCATTCAGTTTTTATCAATACATAATAACATGGTTATGTAATGTAAGGAAAAAGGTTGGTTTTTGACAAAGGTTGATGTTGATAGAGGAAAAATGAAAGAAAATTAATGGCCGAAAATGTCACTTGACAAAAAAAAACACTTCATATGAAAATAAAGAGTTCATATCCTAGCAATAACAGAGCTAACTAGCACTACCCTTGTTTTAATAAATGGTTTCCTTGATGAAGTTCACAACAACTGAGGATAACTGATCTTGATGATTATTGTATGCATGATCAGCTCCTTCAATGATATGCAACTTGTGGTCCGGTATGATCTTCGCAAACTCTTGTGCATCTTGAACGGGAATAATTTCATCTAAAGAACCGTGAATTGTAAGGACCATGTCATATATGATGTAATTTGACATTAGCAAATCTATGCATCAATGTAACTTGATAAGTTTGTAAAGAATTATTGCTAGATGTCTTCTTTACTTCTTCACGTACGCGTGTGCACACACACAAATACATATCCCCTTCACATCTCTTCTCCAATGAATCACTCCATGATTAAAGAGTAAATCAAATTGGAAGGGAAAGGATAAATATAAATAACATCATTAATTTTAAATACTATGAAGAAACTTAAATTTCTATCGCCAGTTATTTAAAATCAAATTTTATTAAGGACTTATTTGACAAATACTAGTTTTTAAAATTAAAAAAGAAATGGAAATGTTGTAGTTACACTTTCTTAAAAAAATTGACTTAATGACTGTAAAATAATGATTTAGATTGTGTGTGAGAGAGAGAAATCATACTTCTGTTTCATAGATATTTTTGAAACTCTAACAGCATACTCAAATTTGAGTATGTAAACTTTAATTTCTAGATCATTCACTTATGTTCATCGATTTTCCACTTAGTTCGTGCCCAAATATGGATACTCAGCATACTCAAATTTGGAATCAGAGATGGAATCCTTCCAACTATCTAGTAAAGAAAAAGATGAGTAGATTTAAGATTTAAACAAGAAGGTTGAGGAAAAAGACCATCAAATTAAGGCTATTGAAGAGTTTCCTATTGACGAATTTGAAGCAGAAATTGAAGAAGGATTTTCTTGGTCTATTCAACTAGTTGTGGTGCTTCATCCTGCAGTTGACCTCGGCGGAACAAATTCAAGGTTCAAAGTTAGAAATGGTATAGAATATAGACCCGACCGTTAGGTGAATTTACGTTATTAGAAAAGATCCGTTAGAGGTTTTTCTTGACGTCATATTAAGGTTGGACGAACAGAGACACACCTTCAAGACCCGAGCGAATTCGGTATAGACCCAACTCTTGGGCAAATTTACGTTATAAGAAAAGATCCGTTAGAGATTTTTCTTTGGCGGAACAAATTCAAGGTTGTCCGAGCAGAGCCACACCTTCCTCTAAAGTGAATCAACATTGTTGCAAACAATAACATTAACAAAAAAAAGAAGAAGACTAAACAAAGCATGTCATCAAAGGTTCAAAATACATTAGTTGCACAAGAATATTAAGTGACAATATTAGAGCCGAAAGTGGCCACATGGATAGTACAAGACAACAATACAAATAACAACACAAAATAAAAATAGACAAGAGCATATCCGAGCAGGTTAAGGCTAACACCTAAGTCGATTAACTGTATTGGATTAGGGGTATGTCACAACACCTAATGAAGAAATAGTCCTAGGATCTACAATCCGGGCATTTCTAACTTTAAACCTTGAATTTGTTCCGCTGAGGTCAACTTCAGGATGAAGCACCACAACTAGTTGAATATACCGAGAAAATCCTTCTTGAATTCCTGCTTCAAATTTGTCAATAACAGACTCTTCAATAGCCTTAATCTGATGGTTTTTTCCATCTCTGATTCCAAATTTGAGTATGCTGTTCGGAGGGCTTTATTCTTACCCTTAATAGTATCCAATGAGGACGTGAAAGAAATAATGGATTCATCCTTGATGCTTATTGTAGCAAGATTCACCATCATAATCATCAACAACCATCACAACACGCCAATTATTAGCTAGAAGAGTAGAGGTACTAGTGAGAATAGGTACAAGAGCAATAGGTTGAGGACTGACATGAGGACTTATGTGAGTTGAGGAAGGCATTGTGGCCTTTTCACCCTTGTCGGTATATCCTTTCTGGAGCCTGTTCATTGGAAGAGGAGTATTGGAGACCGCATGAACAATAGGAATCAAAACACCTTGGTTTCTGGCAAGTTTCCGAGTTTTAATACCATCATGTTCCTCTTAAGTCATGGTAGGAGTCATCCTTTCACGCCCTAGATATAAAAGAAAAAACTGTTAGTTACAACATTAACAAAACAAGGTGGTAATAATAAAGAGTGTTTGAGTTTACGCAAGTATGATGATAGTTGATCCACTTTTCCTTCATAAAGAAACAATTCAGGTGCAGCGACGGTTTGAATAGAGTGTAACACCTCAACTGCTTTCCTATCATCGGTTGATTGAGGTAGGCTATTGAGGTTGGGTTTGGTGCTTGGATTTTGGACCCAAGAAAAGGGAAATATAGCAAATACCTCTTCGTCTAACCATAGTGGAGAAGATGGAATAGGGGACAGACAAATAAAATTGCATTTTAAGTCTTTCCAAGTGGATGTAAATGGTGAGATGAGACTACATGTTATACGATTGTTCATGTAAATCAAAGGATATGGTTTACATTTCTTAGCTCAAAAATAAAAGAAAAAAAGGAATAAGCATAGAGGGTGCAACATTTAGGGTGCGCAGAAAATCACATTGGATGTTAGTAAAAGGTAACCGAATTCCCAATTTTAAAAAAAATACAATAATACACGTAAGTATAGCAACCATACTCTCCCTCCGAGGGTGAGTCACCAACTGCTTCTCCTTCATGCACAATTTGATATCGAAAAGGACATGATGGTCAAGATGAATCAATTTTGAGTAACAAGCTAAGGCTAAAAGGCCAATCGTCTCTTTGTGATAATCTCATTCCTCTATGTTAGACCCGAAAGATGAAGGAGAGGTAGATGAGTTTAAAGACTCAATTATTTTCATTTCCTGACGAGACATAGGAAGCTCGAATATTCTCTGATCTAACAACAATAACAAGAAAAAAGAGAGAAAAATAAATTATGTCGCGCCTCAGAAAATTGCCCGAGCACATTAGCACTCGGTATGACACAGAACTATTACCAATTGTGATATTCCCCTTAATATCGTCAAAACGACCAACTGTTACATCATGATCAACATAAACTTGTCCCAGGACCTTCATTAGAGCATCTTTGTGGGCTTTAGAATTCAACGCTAGCGACAATATGGAAATCTTGGCAGGAGTCTGAACCATGGATTTTTCAGTACGTCAAGTATCAAACTTGCGGTGAGTACCTTGTATCATATTGACAGTAGCTACCCCTTGAGGTAGGAGTGGGTTCACTTGAACACTGGTATTTAGATCCTTGAAAGAAAACTTGTTGGTCTCAATCAATTTTTGAACATCAGATTTCAGAGCCAAACAATATTCAATGCTATGACCGGGTGCACCTTGATGGAAAGCACAAGATAACTCAGGTTTATACCACCATGGTAATTTTGCAGATATTTTAGGTGGCGCCCTAAGCTGGACAAAATTCCTCTCAAGTAAAATGGGAAGCAGATCTGCATATGACATAAGGATTGGATCAAACTTAGGTTCCCTTGTTGGAGTAGGACTCTGTTTGTTTGACTGTTGTGAAGCTGGTTGGTGAGGCTGTTGTTGAGCCTGTTGGAGAGGCTAATGTCGAGACTATTGTTGAATCTGATGCCTTTATTGAGATTGGAAAGACAAAAAAAATTGCTCGAGGAGGAGATGATGGTTATTTTGCACCGCCATTGATGACAAAGTCAGAGCAATTTTCTTTTCCAAATCTGCCCGAAGTGTGGTGACTTCTTCACGAAGCCGAGTGTTCTCTTGCACAATTGCTTCCATTCTTTTCCTTTTTGTTGGCACGGATGATATACTTGCGAGTTGACTTTGGACGAGAGCGTCGGACCACTAAGAGAAAGACACGAACCTTAGACTTTTTTGGAGAAGACCATGAATGCGAAAAATAATACATGATAAAGAAAGTTTTGTTTTGACTTTGATTAGGATGGTAATCACAAAGACCTCATTTTTTGTTTGTAAGTGATCAAAAGAATTTTCTTTTTTTCTTTTCAAAGCAAACTTCTTCTTTATTATTTTTAAGGTCCGTGAAGATTTGTGAAGTTTACGAAAAAATTCCTCTAAGTCCTTTGAAAACCAAGGGAAGGAGATTTTCATGGATGAATGGATGCAACAACCACAAACATAAGCAAACATGATTGGTTGAGATATCACAAGGTTGAAGTCAAAAGGTAAACCACCAACAATGTATGAACTATTGGTTTTTTTTTTTTGTAACACGGGTTCTACAAAGTTCCCAAAGTCCTCAACTTTCCTTCTTGAATACTAATGTCCATAACTAAACTCACGGCCAAATAAAACATCCAAGGGAAAGTCTCGTTTGAATGTGGTATCGCGGAACAACTAATCTCAGAACCTCTCGGCTTAGCAGTCGCACCACGCCCTAAAAATGCCAAGATAGGTTAAAGGTGACTAAAGGTCCACAATATCACCGAATCCATGACATAACAACATCTACGTGAGCCTCAAGTCGAAAAGGATACTACAACATGACTCCTCAATTGTACGTGGTTATATTACTTATGATTATGTGCAAAACTAAACTTTCGCCCATTCACTATGATTATACCACATTCTATCTCATGGTACACTCAAGTTTGGGTCAAGATTATCTCAACTCATGTACCCCCATAATATACAAAGTATGTAAACAAGTAAGCAAATAGGAAAGCAATAAACTAGATAGGTTCAACCCTCTGAAGGAGAGAGTCCCCAGTGAAGTCGTCATTTTACTGTTGCGGGGATTTTGGAATTTCCACCACTAACATTGACCTTTCATTTCCAAAGAGGGGAAAGTATCGAAAACCAATAAAAAAGAGAGATTCTAAGCTCGGGGGTTAGTTACACCTAGGGAAGGTATTAGAATCTTAAACACCTATAGTATCCTATAGTAACCTCTAGTTTATTATTTTTTACTCTTTATGTGCTTAAGAAATGGGGGAGAAATTGTAAGAAATGGAGGGAGAATTTGTATAGAAAGATAAATGTGTGAATGTAGAGATGGGATTGAGAAAAGAAGGTTTCATGGAAATAGTGATTTAAATTTAAACTTAAGACTAATCATGCGACTAATCGGGTTTTGGACTAAAGAAATTACTAGTCGTACCTCTTTGGAAATGAAAGTTCGTGTTTAGTTTGGTTTTTTAGCGTTGACGGAAAGCAATAAAAATAAAATGCATACAATGCGATTTCTACATCCTCTTTGGGGTTACATTTTTCCTAATTACATTCTAAGACTTTTTGCAAGAAATAAACATGAATTATGCAACAATAAATGAAATGCAAATACAAAATAAAATAGACGGAGCAAAAATTAAAATACTAAATAATCTAAACTAATTAAACTACTTATACTATATATTTTTTTTGCCTAAAAATTCTTTGTCCGTCTCCATTTTGTTAGCTAAGGTATCAATTTAGTCCAAAATCCATAGTTCAAATGCAACTCACAAGATATGATAATAATAACATGAAATAAAACAAAGCAAAGAAATTAAATGAACTAAAAAAAATAAAATAGAAAATAAATTATCTATCATATGAATAAATGACAAGAAGAAAGAAAAAAAACCATGATAAGTAAATAAAGAAACAGAAGAAAAAAACTGAAATAAACAAACAAACAAAAAAAACAGAACGTAAAATACATAAATGAATAAAAACTAGTAGAGGGGGGTGTATTCAGCAAAACAAAAATAGTGTAAAAATAGAAATCTGGAAAAAGAAGGGGTGTGGATAGAAAAAAGAGTTGTTGGGCTTAACTGACTAAGCCCATTGATGTTTGAACCAGTTTGGACCGGATCGGGTTCATGGATTGACCCAGTCCAAGATTCAGTGTGTTTGTGTGTGTACGTGCGCGCGTAGATCCATCAGCTTCAATCAATCCTCGTCGTATGATAAGATCTGACCCAGATCAGACGACTATGATTCACAAGAACACCGACGTTCCTGATCTGCTTCATCAGATCGTGTCGTGATGGATTGAAGAAAAATTGAGAAATGCTAAGAACACACTCTCTAACACACTTTTTCAAAGAACACACTCTCTAACACACTTTGCCACATCACCCCACTTCTCCTTTTATTTTAATTCTTTTTTTATTAATAAATAAATGAATAAGGAAAAAGGGTGAAGTGACAAATTTTAATTGGAGTGTGTTAAAAAAGTGTGTTAGAGAGTGTGTTTCTAGCATTTCTCAAGAATCTATGTTAAGTGTTCTTCATTCTAACAAATCAACACAGAAAACACAACGAAAACAACGTGAAAATTTTCGATAAACCATAACTACATCAATTCGAAACCAAAAACAGTAAACCGGCTATCGATCTTCATCGTTTCATCCTATTGTTTTTGAATCCATGAACGGATTTCACAATAACGGTCCTGGAAACTTACATCGATTTCAAATCTAGCGAAAACTAAAAGTTTATAAAACGAAATTAACACCAAAACGAATGAAATCAAAGCAAGGCAGTTAACCGATCATGTTTTACATAGTTTCAGATGCGATAGAAAGACGAAACAACCTTTGGAACAAATCGATTGGATCTATCGTTGCTCATTTTATCCGGTTGTATGGATTAACCATAACCAAATCCATATCCGGTTTAAAAACCGGTTAATTATATTTGGGTTTTATAACCAAATCCATATTTATTTTATTTGGATATCGATAACCAGTTAATGGATGACCACAACCAAATTTTAGACCCAAGTTTCACAAAGTCCAAATCCAAGTCAATTTTTTCATATTTTTCTCCCAAATTGAAAATCATGAACCCAAAAAATTCAAACACTTTTTTTCCGAAATCAACAACTTTTTTCGTTGACATCGAAAAAAATTGTGAACTTTTTTTCTCAAATTGAAAAAAATCCGAGAACTTTTTTCTCTCAAAATCGGAAAAAAATTCTTCCTCGAAATCCAAAAAAATTCCTCGAACTTTTTTTCTCAAAATCGAGAAAATTTTGATAACTTTTTTTCTCAATATTGAAAAAAATTCCGTGAACTATTTTTCTCGAAATTGGAAAATAATTCGATAACATTATTTCTCGTTATCGAAAAAAAATTCCGCGTACTTTTTTTCTCGAAATCGGAAAAATTTTGATAATATTTTTTCTTGATATTAAAAAAAAATACCGCGATCTTTTTTTCTCGAAATTAGAAAATAATTCGATAACATTTTTTCTCGAAATCGGGAAAGTTTCGATAACTTTTTAAAAACTAGTTAGTAAACCAAAAACAGGTTTTAAAAACTTAAAGCTGGTTTTTAAAATCAAAAACCAGTTATAAAAGAGGATATGGACATAACGGGATTTATAACTGGTTTTGTGATATTAAAACTGGTTTTATAAAATGGTTATAGTATCCGGTTGTAATAAGTGGATAAAATATGGTTTTGTTATGGTTATGGTTATTAACCGACCATGATCAACCCTAATTGGATTAGAGACGGAGGTTTTGAAACAAATTCGACGTCGAGAACGATAGCACTTGTGTTGGTTATGCTTTGACAGTGATCTTGAGCGTTGTTTAGATCTGAGGAGTATTGGAATGGATTTGGGTTTGTTTCAATGAAAGTTCGGTAACTGATTTTTGAGTTTTGATTTGTGGGTTTTGATGGATGAAATGAATTTTGTTTGAGAGATTGAGTGAGAAGATAAGTATGGTATTGTTGTTGATTCTAGAAAAAAGAATGAAGAAAAACGTGTTCTTATTTTTTTCTTTTTTATATTTTTTATTTTTTTTGGCTTTTTGATTTGGGAAGAATTTTGATGAATTGTGAAAAAATGGAATGGAAGTGAAGCGGTCACCAATGATTGGTCCTATTTATAGTAATAATCTAGTGTTAGGGTTAAAATGGTATTAAATGAAGAAAAAAAAGATAAAATAAAATGGTAAGAGATAAAATGGTCACCAATTTTGTTATTTTTTTATGCATGAAATGAAAATTAGATTTGTATGTCCAAAATTGGGGTACAACAATTACTCATACTTAACAGCTTAGAGTAGAACACAAATATTCCTTGCTTAAAAGATTCAGACTACAACTCAAAGACTCAGTCCTTATGCAAGTTTCAAGACGACACAAGCAAAAGCTCACAAATAACAAACAACGAGACTTAAACCCTAAAACTCTATTCCTCAATGACGGTGTAATTAATCTTTAGGTTTAGTATTCAAACATATACACACACACACACACACACACACACACACACACACACACACACATATATATATATATATATATTCTACAGGTTGTAGACTTGTCTTGGGCTCCACAATAGCTCTTGTAATAATTTTGACCCAACAAGTATAAAAACGAACCATATAAAATATTTTCATAATTGGAAAATACTTTTTACAAAAGAATTAGGGTTACAACAAATCCTAATGGTTCATACAAAGCGCGCGCCTTGGTCAGTTGGCAAAGCAAGATAAAAGCGTAGCAAATCTTCTCAAAAGATATGCCGCGTAAATAAGCACGAACTCCAAGAGTTTACACATGCGGGAACATTGGATAGCACATCAACACAGATGTTGTAACACAAGACAAGTTGTAACACATCTGACATAGTTCGTGTTTTGCCAAAAATGAGGCCAACGCAAAAAGGCAAACACCGTTGAATACAAATCTGTTAATATATTTGTTAAAACTAAAATTTAGAGATAGGCCACGACCCTGCCCTACCTTAAAGGGGCTCTGCCCCTTGTTGATTTGAAATTGATCATTATTAAACCTAACATTTTTCAACCAAAGGTGTTTATTATTAATAAGATTTGAGATGATTTGATTAATTGGGTTCATTTTAAAGCTACAAAGATCGAATTTATTGTGGTTATAAAGAAATCTAGTAATATTATAGAGAAAAAAAAAACATATTTTATGTTGGGTTGTAGTAATCAAATTTGAACCCAAACACTATTCGAGTGTTAAAATAACACCTGCACCCGAACCCGTTGGGTTCGGGTTTTTCGACTCGAACCTGCAGCGAGAAAAGAAAAAAATACAATAATTCAAAAAATTAAGAAATTAAGGTCTACAACATTGTAATTATACAATTTATCTTATATAAAATATTTCATCTCCATTTAATAACAATTTTTTAACATATAAGTAGGGTAATTATGTATAAGTATGGGTAATTATGTAGTTTAACATATAAACTTATGTAGTTTCGGGTTTTAAGTTTCGGGTGGGGTTAAATATCGGATTCGAGTGTAGTGTGGACCTGCGGGTTTGTGTTTTCTTGTCATCCCTAATATAAACGCACAAAGAATAAGTTAGAACAAGAAGACACAAGATTCAAGAAATGTGAATGTTCATTTATACTATGTGGTTAATTTTATGCATTTAAGGATGTAGCCATAATGTTGAGTTTATAGTAAACAACCATAAGATGAAATTTGTTCAACATCAATGTAGTAAAAACATTAAGATGAAGAGGAATGCTAAAAACACACCATTTAACACACTCTCTTTGACACACTCTCATTCATTGGTCCAACTCATTCACTTTTTAAACAGTCATACCGGCTATCTGTTGTTTACCTCTTGATAGTTTATTTATTATATTTTTTTTATAAAAAAATAAAAAAAAAGGTTCGGTTTCAAATCGTCATCCACTACAAGGAAAATGAACCATCATCCCTTATAAATCTCAAAATTTCTCTGTATCTCAAAGGAAAATGGATGTTTTTATTTTATTTTTTGGGTTACATTTCCCTTCCCAAACTTAATGACAGAAGATGTTCAACTTTGTACATATGGAAAAACCACCACCACTCTAATATTGAATTTTCTGCTCTTTTCTTCCTATAAACCGCAACGACTAAAACGATGTTGTTTCCTCCTCCAAATTGAACCATATCTTATATGCCTCACAGAAATCACAACAACTTAACTTTATTTTATAAGTTATGAAATTTCGGCTACTAGACAGACAAACGCTGTGAACAATGTAAGCACAACTATCCGAGCGCATGTCTAGCTCAGGACAATAACACAATTATAGCGTGATTAATTAAAAGCAACGAAAAAGTAAATAACACAGTAAGTTTGTTAACCTAGTTCGGCGCAACTGCCCTAGTCTGGGGGATACCAATCCAGGAGTGAACTCACTATAATAGTTCTAGTGAAAGGACCAACGTAACCACACTACTTGTCTTGCACCTAGACCCTACCCCGTGACAGCCCTACCTAGGAACTCCTAGATATGAGACCCCGTCTCAACTCCTAACCAACAACACACTCAGCGTTGATTTTTATTTTTCTTAATTCAAAAGTTTTCTTTGGACAAGAGACACACTCGTTCGACACAAACTTACCTCGTACCTAAAGGCTTAGAAGAAGTCACAATTACAACTCTAACAAACAGTCCTTCAGTTGAATCAGGAAGATACAAGCAAGACTCACAAACAAATAACAAAGAAGACTAAAACCTTAAACACACGCTTTGAAAACACAAATGGTTTTAGCTTGGTTTTTAGAGTCTGTCATTAAATATATTTATACTACTAGGGTAGCACGGTTTTGAGCTTCAAACATCCCTTGGACGTTGTAAGGTCCAGCTCTAGAATCTTCTAGCACAAGAAATCTTCTAAAAAAATAAATCAATATCACGTTTGGAAATATATCTAGGCAAGACCGCCTTAGACACTTCTTTAGAAATGTGCACCTTGGTCAACAAGCAAGGTTAAAATAAACTTCAAGCGAATCTTGTAAAAGATTTCATAAAATAATAAAGCGCGATCTGGCGCGAGATAACTAATCACTTAATGTTGTTCCATACGCTACAACATCTAACCAAACATCTGTGATCTTAAGCACCTGACCACACATCTGGCTAATACATGTTTTTGCAAAATGTAGCCAATCTTCAAAACTCAACAAGTTACAACCTCCATGTATATCCTAGTTGCTCATATCCTCCATCAATGAATGGGTTCTCTATACTTGATTTGGTTTAGAAACACATGAAGACGATGTTGTCAATAGCAGTTTAGAATCTCATAGTGAAGGTCAAGGATCAAATTGGATAATGGGTAGTGCGAACTTCAAACGTGGGAGAGTACAAGATGAACAGTAAATTCTATTTTTTTTTGTGAAAGATGAACAGAAAAAATTTAGCTAAAAAATATAAGAATAAAATAAAAATTAGACGTGTTGTTTCTTCAAACTGGTGGAACCGGTTAATAAGTAATAGAATTAAAAATAGAGGTGACGTGGCATCATGTTATTGGAATGTGTTAAAAGAGTGTGTTTAAGAGTGTGAAATTAGCATTTCTCTTGAGAATTTAGGGATGGCAATAATACTCATACCCGCAGGCCCCACCCAAACCCTAGTCAACGAGTAAAACCCGAGTTGACTGGGTTCGGGTGACACCCGATATTTCAGATTTGGGTTTTGGTAGTGTCAAACCACACCCGTTATATATTAAATTATATACTTATCCCTCTTATATTAGTATTTTGTAGACTATTTTAATGTGGTAGACTATTTTACATTCCTATTTTAATGTTGAAAACAATGTTAACATGTTGTAGACCGTAATTTCGTTGAATTTACCATAATTTTTTTACTTTTGTTAATGTAAATTCAGGTTCGGGTGAAAAAAAAACGAACCCAATGGGTATGGGTTTGGGTGATGTTTTGGTACCCGATTGTCATTTGGGTTCGGGTGGTCATTTCGGGTTCGGATTTGGGTAGTGCCAAACCTGCGCATGACCCTACCCGTTGTCATCCCTACTTGAGATGATTATTTATTTTGTTTGTGAAAAATTTGCTTGTGGATGGATAAGAGTATTACATGTTTCTTCTTAAACAATTTGTTGACATGTTCACGAAGAGACTTCCACTACGATTATCAACTTTCGTTAATTAGTTCATGAATCATCTATATTGGGTTAAGAATATCAATACAAGTTCGTTGAACACCACACTTTTATCCAAATAGCTATACAAATCCTCTCCCTAATAAAATGTCCAACTTTAATTTGTTTTAAGAAATGTGAGACTACACATAGCAAAATCTTGTTTGTGTAATCATTTGCGCCACACTTGCATCGCTGCGACACCGTGAGCAAGTTCCCGACGCCGGTTTGCTGCATCGTACAATTTTTTTCTGATCCACAAGAAAACAAAAATAAGCCATATGTGTCTCTCCAAAATATTAAAAACTTTATTTCCTAGTTCCTAATTTATATGTTTTTTCTTTTATTTTCTTTGATCTATGAATTTGCGTTTTAAGTCAACATTGAGGAGCTTTCCAATACTATGACAGCGTGATGAACGTGTATTCCAACTATCACCAATTCCAACCACCAAATCAAATTCAAACTATATGTAATCATCCATGACTTAGTGCTGCAACGTGGACGTATTATTTTCTCTTAGTGTGATGATGGACACACTTTCTTCTCCTAATGGTTAGCTTGCTACATATGTTCTCCCTCATTGCTATGATCTTCTTCTATCTTAGTGTTCATTTCTAGCCTTTTCATTTAAGTAAGGATCTCAAATTGTTTGATAAATTGCTTGTGAAGAATGTCCTCATACTATTTGATAAATTACTTGTGAAGAATATCTTCCAACTGTTTGATAATATAATGTTAGACCCGGTTAATTCATTTGTTTTTGGCTTACTTTCAACAACAAGTTTTGATTTTCCCTTTTAATAAGTAATTTGTATTTTCCCTTTTAATAAGGGGTTGTGTTTTTCCTTTTAATAAGGAGTTTTGGTTCCCCTTTCAATAAGGAGTTTTTTAGACTTTTGAAGACATATAAGTTGCATAGTTTGAAGTTGCTATAAACTATGACGATTTTAAGTTGGGAATGGTGTAGATTGGGTGATGGAGCATCTAACTCTAGATACATCTTCCGATGATTATTTTGAGTTGGAATTGTCGGGGTTTGGGTCACCCGAGTATAGTTCCAGCATTACAGGACCTTATTCGTATTCATAAACCTAATATTATTTTCCTCAGTGAAACTATTTGTCATGCTAATAAAGTTGAAGAAGTTAGACGTCTTATTCATTATGAGTCTTGTTTCTCTGTTGATCGTGAAGGTAGATGTGGAGGTCTAGCTATGTTATGGAGACATAAAAGATTTTGTGAAATCCAACATTATTCACGAAATTTTATCAACATAATTGTCAAAGATGATGATAGCAATCAAGAATGGAGGCTCACGGGCTTCTTTGGTATTCCTCAAAGGGGTCAAAGAAGAAAATCATGGAATATCCTTCGCATGCTAGAACAACAATCAAATCTTCCTTGGTGTATAATTGATGATTTCAATGATATCCTCTCAAATGATGATAAGAGACGTGAGGTTCCACATCCAACGTGGTTATTCAATGGATTTAGATAAATTGTTAGTGATTGTGGGCTTATTGATCTATTATTACAAGGGCATGCTTACACTTGGTCAAAGAGAGTAGGAAGGAACTATGTGGTAAAAGAAAGGCTTGACAGAGCACTTGTAACTCAACCGTGGATGAGCTTAGTTCCTCATTCCATCTTAATATGTCTGGCGTCTGATCACTCGCCTCTGCTCTTATGTACTGAACCACAAACTTTTGTGTATAAGAAAAGACAATTTCGATTTGAGAACACTTGGCTTCTAGAACCAGAGCTCCCTAGTATTGTTGATGTTGGTTGGAAGAGCGACCTTCTTTATCCATTGCTTGACAAACTTGCTGCATGCACAGAGGAGCTTGATAATTGGGGTCGAGCTCTTAGATGACGGTCCAAGGAAGACATTAAAGATTGTAAGAAGAAAATAGAAGAGTTACAAGGGGCTGAATAACCATGAAATTGATGTCGAGGTGATTACTTTAAAAAAGAAAAGCTTAATTCCTTGTTGATTCAAGAAGAGGTCTTTTGGAAACAACATGCTAAGACATTTTGGATGACAGATGGAGACATGGATTCAAAGTTCTTTCACGCCTCAGAAACTTCAAGAAAGCAAAGAAATAAAATCACAAAGTTGATGAGGGATGATAACATCAAAGTGAATACTCAAGAAGGTCTTTGCAATCTTGGTGTAAATTATTTTTCAGCTCTTTTCAAGGCCACCACATGTGATGTAGATCACGTTCTTCAATTTGTGCATTCACGTATAACTGAAGAAGACAATCAGTTGCTTATTGCTCCCTTTGATGCAGAAGAATTTAACGATGCAATGTTCCAAATGCATTTTGACAAATCATCTGGACCAGATGGTTTGAATCAGGCATTTTATAAATGGTTTTGGTCTCTACTTGGAAGTGAGATTGTGAGTACTTGCAATAAATGGTTTCATGATGGTTACTTTCCAGATGCTCTAGGGAACACTAATATTGTGCTCATCCCTAAATGTGATCAACCTAGAAGTATGAAGGATCTCCGGCCGATTTCTTTGTGTAATGTTGAGTACAAGATTTTGTTAAAAGCCTTTGAAGTAGCAAAGTTTTTCACAAGAAAGGGGGGGTTTGAATTGTGAACCTTTTAAAAAATTAACTATAAAAATCAAACGTTAGATTTATCAAGAATAAATTGTAAGACTGATCTTAGATTGATCTCAACAAATATAAAGTAAAGCTTTTAACAAATTGTAACGTGAATAGTGTGTGTTGTGATTTTGTAAAAGCTTTGAGAAGAGTAAGAAGAACACACAAAAGTTTTTATACTGGTTCACCCTTAATCTTGGGCTAGTCCAGTTTCTCCACTATGTCTTTTGAGATACTATCGATCTCTTGATACAATCTTCTTTTGATCTCACACAAGATCAAATTTCTTAATCTACCTTAACTCTAAGGTAACACTCAAACAATATGAACAATTGACTTGAGCAAATCTTTCTTATAATGAGAAGTGGTTTTTGTGTCTAAGCTTTTGTAGTAAAATCAACTAAGTTGAAGAAAGCTTATGAAACTATTATCTCTAAAAATCACTCTAAGAGTTTATACAGATCCAGTATAGTATTTGAACGTGTTGGAGTGATTGAGATATAAAGAAGAGCTTTGAGATGGCTTGTATGATGATAAAATGATTGCTTTGATGTGTGCTAAAACTCTTGCTCTTCAATGTTGTTGTTGAGGCCTTTATATAGGAAATATTGGAGCCTTCAAGTCTTGGACAACAAGTAAAACCGTTACTCACAAGTAACTAGCCGTTGGAGCCTTGTCCAAATAAATTTAATCAATTAAATTCAAAACAGGAGCCTCTGGCAGATCGGTCTAAGACTAATCTTCAGGCATAATAGAAATGAGGAGCGTGTGGAGCCTTTGCTTGATGATATGGAGTGAAAGTACAATGCTTGGGCATCAAGAATAGCCGTTGGCATTATTTAGCACATGATAAAAATGTTGTTGGTGAGTTGTCTTCAAAGTACATATAAAATCATTCTTTAATTCATCAGTCTTAGACCAGTCTCAAAACTGGGCTGAGAAAGAATAATAAAATATTTGTTGGAGAATGATGATAGTACATTTGCATAGTGGATGTGTACTTGTGAGCAGCTGGTAGAGGTACTTCACTTGTACCTTGCTTCCATAAAAGAAGGAAGACTAGCATAAGCTTTTAATAAATAAATCTTCTTTGAAGGTACATGACAACCAATAGATAAAACTTATTGTTGTAATTTGATTGGTCTATGTAACCAAGTGAATCAGATTTGATAATAAATAACAAAACACTTGGAGAAACATTCTTGATCCTTTGCACATGCATTTGTTCTTCATAAGTCCAAATAAATGTAGGAGTAATATTTTTGATCAAATTATTCCTTCTAAAAATGAACTTTGTCATAACTGATAAGAATCTTCAATAAAAGTGTTATTTTGTCCTTGGTATGGTTGACTTATCATTAAATGCATCAAACTTGATTAAGTGTTCTAACGAACCCAGTCAGAGACCAGTCTTGGACTGATCCTGGATCCTTCAACTTGCTTAAAATTATGAACTCATAATAGCTTAAATGATCCATTTTTTCCTGTCTTAATAAGTACACTCAAAAGCACTTGTTAGACAACCAAATGATCAGAATTACATTTAAAATATAATTAAATTAGTTTGTTATAATTAAAACATCAAATAAGGATTTTTCCTCAACAGCCTTAGCTAACCGGCTGCAGCAAGTCCTTGACAAATGCATATCGATTAAACAATCAGGCTTCATCTCAGGAAGATCCATTACATATGGCTTCAGAAATCATCCATTACTTGAAGAATAAAAATAGAGGCAAAAAAGAAGCAGCACTAATAATAGATATCAACAAGGCATATGATTGTGTTGATTGGCACTATCTTTTTAGTATTATTAGGAGAATGGGTTTCCATCAGAAATGGATTGATTGGATGAAGATGTGTATTACTAATGTCAAATATCATATTTTGATGAATGAAAATCGAGTTGGACCGGTAATCCCGAAGCGAGGCCTAAGACAAGGTGACCTTTTATCACCTTATCTTTCTTGTTGTGTGCTGAAGGTATGATAACATTGATAAAATAGGCAAAGCAGAGTAACTTATTTCTTGGAGTCAAGGTATGTCGTAGAGCTCCGGCAATTAGTTATCTACTTTTTGTAGATGATAGCTTTCCTTTTTTCAGAACAAATGATACTGAAACCAATGCCTTAAAAAATATTCTAGATGTTTATGCCAATGCTTCAGGGCAAATGATTAATATGCAGAAGTCTGAAATATTCTTTAGCAAAAATGTGCCACATGACTTGAGAATTGCTTTGTCCAACATTCTTCAAGTTACAAAGTGTTTAGGTACCGAAAAATATCTTGGTCTTCCGTCTAAGATAGGGAGGAGTAAAAATTCAATTTTCAACTACATCAAAGATAAAATTTGGCATCGTATTTCTTCATGGAGTAGCAAGATGTTGTCCCAAGCAGGAAACGAAGTATTAATTAAATCAGTGGTTCAAGCAATTCCCTCTTATTGAATGATTGTATTTCTTCTACCATCATCCATCAGTGACGATATTGAGAAGATGTTGAATTCTTTTTGGTGGGGTTCAAAGGGAGATAGGAAGCATGGGAATCGTTGGATGAGTTGGGACAAACTGACTATGAGAAAGGAATGGGGAGGCATGGGATTTCGATGTATCCACGGCTTCAATTTGGCAATGTTCGGAAAGCAAGGTTGTAAATTATTAACCAACCTTGTGTTAGCCCATATTTTGGTTAAGTCAAAATATGCCCTAAATATTTTTTGAATATAATTACTAGACCTTTTAATGATGGAAATTAATGTTTCCAAGTCATTAATAATACAATAAAGGTTAAAAGTAATATATTTAAATATAAATAATATTCTTATTAAAGAATATTCAAGGATTTCAGAAAATGGAAAGCATACACAAGTCCAAGGAACAAATCAAGATTTGATTCGAGTCATACATGTTTCGAGTAGCTATCAAGAATCATTCGAGCTCGAAGACATTTTGTAACTTGGAGATTTATCAACATTATCGAAGATTCAAAATTCAAACCATTGCAATTCTTCATTCAAACGTGGCAATTATTGGCATTCAAGGGTGAAGATTAGACAGCAAGACACTTGTCAAATGGATGTTATTTAGTCGTTATGAGATAGTTGTAGAAGTTATCTATAAATACTAGTTCATTTGATGTAAAACGGATCACAAATTCACATACTAAAAATCCTTACAAATTCTGAGTACCCATGCGTTCGAGTGAAAGGAATACAAAAGACAACATGTATGTTTCTGTAATCACTTATTATTAAATTCAATGCAATTTACTATTTCATGCAACTTACTTGTTTTCATTTACTTTCTTTGCATTTTATTTCATTGAAGCATTTACTTTTTCTTGTCAATACGTACTCATTTTGAGTATTTTTATTTTTCTTGTCATTCAAGTTGCTTTTATTTTCATTTACTTTACTTTGTCAAACAAACTTGTTCATTTGCGTTAATGAACATTGTCATTTACAAACATAAACAATGAATGCACAAAACATGTTTCGAGATTCTCTAGTTGGTCTCTCAAGCATTGCAAACTAGCGGTTGTTTACCAAAAATCAGTGTAAACACCTTGATGCTATGGTTTCAAGAATTTTCAAAGCTAAATATTATGCTAATGGAGATTTTTTGGGTGCGTCCTTGGGGCATAATGCTAGTTATGTTTGGCGTAGCATTTTGTCATACCGACCTTTGTTGAAGAAAGGTTACCGTTGGAGAATTGGCAACGGATCTTTGATTCCAATTTGACATACACCTTGGTTGAGAAATGAAGATAATCCAACCATCATTACTCCCATCTTCAACAATGAGAATTTATCAAAGGTTATTGATTTAATTGACATGAATCGAGGTTGTTGGAATAGAAACCGAGTTGGTGAGTTATTTTGTGATAGAGATGCTCATCAAATTTTGAAGATCCCACTTGTTAACCTTGGAAGAAGAGATGAGATAATTTGGCGCTTTGACAAAAAATGTATTTATTCTGTTAAAAGTGCATATAGAGTATGTGTGGATGTGATGATTAACATATATGATTGGAAAGTAGAGGGAGATTGGCAACAATTATGGGCTTTACCTATTCCTCCCAAGGTCAAACATTTCATGTGGAGACTCGAAAGAGATTGTCTACCTAATAGGCAAAGACTGATGAGCAAAGGAGTTAATGGTGATTCTAATTGTGTTGTGTGTCATAGATACACAGAATACAATTGGCATTATTTCTTGATTGTGCAGATAGTATAGCTTGTTGGAGACAACTTAACTTATGGAATGAATTGCAGAATTTAATGGAAAATGCCGAAGGATTCATTGATGTTTTCAAGCGTATTTGGCAAAATTTTACCACTCAACAATTGGTTTCTTTTGCTATGACATCTTGGAGTTTATGGCGTAAAAGAAACTTGAAATTATGGGAGCAAAAAATTGAGAGCATTCCACATGTAATTGGTCGCGCCAAGGGCACCCTCATGGTTTGGCAACAGGCACGTCAAAAAGTTGATATAGCCCAACCGCAACAATATGTTCAGGTTACATGGCAACTTCCACCGCTAGATTTCGTCAAATGCAACCTTGATGCAGCCATATTTGCTCATGAACAACGTATAGGCATAGGAGTTTGTCTTCGTGATGACAAAGGAAGTTTTATTTTGGCCATGATAGCACATGAAGATGTTGTAATGACAACGCCGGAAGCAGAAGCGTGGAGCTTACATAAAAGTATCCAATGAGTTGCTAGCTTGAGTTATAATAAAGTTGTCTTTGAGCTAGATTGCAAGATTGTTGTGGATGATGTAAACAGGGTAGGTATCAACCACTCAGAGTATGGTTCAATTATACAAAATTGTCGAACCTTACTTCACCACTATAACGATTTCATAGTTGTTTTGCTAGGCGGCAAGCAAACGGTAGCGCTCATGCACTCGCACGAGCAGCTTTATCCCATGCTTCTCGCAGAATTTTTTTATCTAATTCCGCATTGTATCGCTACTATTGTTATGAATGAAATGCCATAAATTTGCGTACTTCAAAAAAAAATGAGACTTAACTCACCTCACACTTGTCACAACATTTAGTACGTATATCTTTTATATTTTAGTGATGTGATTTAAAAACTTTACTACAACTTGAATTAATGTTTAATATTTGAAAATTATAATTAATTTTCCATAGTAGAAATAAATAATTACATGCCACACAATATAATCCTATATAATCTTTCCTTGATTTTACTTGTATTTTTTTATGAGGACCTTCTAAATTGGCTGGCTACGCTACCACCATTGGCCAACAATCACAAAAGGATGAAATAATGGTCGTACTCAAATTTAAAAAATTTACTCAATCCTATAATTTGTCAATGCAAGACTCTGGTCCCAAAATTATGACTTTTGCCATGAGTTAGAGGGGCCCTAAACAGGGACCAGGACATCTCATCAGAATGATGTTCTCATAAAATATATACAATAAGCTATTTAAAAGGACAATAATAATAATAATAATAATAATAATAATAATAATAATAATATAATAAATGATAAAATGTATTTACCGTAAAAAAAAAGCTATTTAGAAGGACAAAAATATTAATATATAATATATGATACTATATTGTTTAAATACAAATCAGATGTGAGGTGTCCGAAGTAAAAATAAGAAAGAAAAAAAATCAAAACAAAAATATCAGTAAAAAAAATCACATAAATAAACATATATTGATGTCGAATTTTGTGTTCAGTAAACATTTCTTAAGAAAATATGTTTAGTGAAAAAAAAAATATGTCTTTGGAATTCATTTATTTTTATGATTTTTGAAGCGATGACCTTTACAATTCATTTATTATTAGTTTGTTTTGGAATTATGCATGTAAGGACTTGTATGAAGTTGAGAATTATTCCTTCTGATCTTAATTATAAATAATTTTTCACTTTTTAGATTTGTTAGATAATTAATATATTTGATAAAATACATTAATTATCTAATAAATTTAAAAAATAAAAATTGATTATATTAAAAATACGATGGAATAGGTACTTAAACAGCCACTTGAAATATACATTAGAAGGTTCATACATTGCGGCTACAAGCCTACAACAGTGTTATTACCCCCTAAATCAAAGATATTGTGGACAAAGGAAAAGACATATATCATATCATATATATACTCATTCCACAATCAAATATGTGGCGCTAATTAAGTTATAGGACCCTTGGCTTGGGTCCCTCTTAATTGTGTACGGTAATGGCAATTTATGGTTTGGCATGAACTTATCAATTTATATTTTTAAGATCTTAAATGTGTCTTATCAAAAGTTGGTATTCTTTTATTGATACTATAATTTCTTGTGATTATGTCAACTAAATGTACGTTTGATTTTAATTGTAGAAGAGTTAGAATTAATTCTGGATGTGAATATTAATTTTGGACTTATGATATGTTTGATTTTGTTGAAGTATAATTGATTTTGGGTTCAGAATTGATTATACTTGAAGTTAGAAAATGTAACTTTTAAATTTAAAATTGATTTTTACACTGAAATTCAATGCTCAATTCACTTTTAGAGAAATAGTTTTTTCTTCTTAATAGTAGAAATCATTTATGATACTCCCTCCAAACTTGATATTTTGAAAGTACTCGTCAAAACAAATCAAACAAAATCTTAAAAAAATACGGTCAAAACAAGATAAGTGAATAGTGTAATTTTGTCAAATGAAATCTTATAAAAAGGGACGGAAGGAGTATAAAAATAAAACATTTCTAGATTTGTACCAAAAAAAAAAAACATTTCTAGATTACTTACCCCATACCAGAAACTAATTAATGGTAGTTTTTTTTTTTTTGGAGCAACTAATTAATGGTAGTTAACTAGAACATTAGATGCAGTATTCATTATTCAATAATCAAATGCGGCTGCTGCATTGTAAAACTTTTTTACATGTGTTGTATGTGAAGATTCGAAATAGCATTAGTAGATATAAACTAGGATGCATGTTGTAATGTTAGCTAGCTTATAATATTACTACTTGATTTTTACATGTTGAACTCTGTTTTAATTATAAAGAAAGCTGGTCAGTTATTCCAATTAACTACCAAAATCAGAGTCAAGGTTTATAACACATTAACATAATTAATTATTTAGATGCAACTAAGTTCAAAAAATAGGTTGTTATACGAGCATGCTCCTAACAGTTGCATTTTGTCTGCGAATGACTAATTCTAATTTATGAACTCAAGTAGCATTAACTATGTTGAAAAATATTTATGCAACTTTTGTATCACAAGTCAGACATAGTACTATTAAAACAAATGGTGATGCTAACCTTTATCTCTTGTAACCAAAAAAATAATAATCATGGTAATCAGTAATTCTGGAGCATTGGTTAAAAAAAAAACAAAAAAATTTTAAATGAAAAATAGTATATTTTATATTTTTGAGAAGTTGACTTCACAAACTCTAATATCATATTACTATATTTACTTTCTTAATCAATATCCCGGTAATACCGGTTAACATTTTCTTTAAATAAAATATTGAGCTTAAATGGTTAAGGAGGACCACAGTTCAATCTCCCACAACTACATTTGGAAGAGGCTAGAACCACTTGATGGAGAAACTAAACTCTGAATTAGATTAAACTTGTGATAAAAAAAATGGTTAATAGAATTTTACCCCTGCAAAGTGAGCAAATTTTTATTTACACCCTATAAAATTTTTGTTTAGAATATCTAGAATTTATTTGTTAATTAAGATCAATATGATCTAGAAATATAGTTTTTGTAGTTCTATAAATATAGTTTTATACCGATAGAAGAAGAAGAAGAAGGTGATGAGGATGAAGAAGAGGAAGACATCACCAATAACCAATAATCATAACTCATAACTACAATATGATTGACAATCTAACTGTTACATATGACTGACAACCTAACTGCCATATAACCATAATAGACGTCTTTATGTTTTATTACTTGAAGATGTAAGCATAATATTCTCCATGGTTGACAACCTACTATTACAAAACCACAAGAGACATATTTATGTTTTAAATGAGGATGTAAGCATAACATCCTCCATGGCTAACTACCTATTGTTACAAAAACATACCCATTCGTAAATGATGTGGAACAACAACAACATGAATCTCAGATTGGATGCACACAAATATTCAGTCGAGGAGGAGTGAAAAACAAAAAAAAATCAACTTAAATCTTAGATTGGGTACAACAAAAAGATATCTGATTAAGGAGAAGTTTTGAGAAACAACAACAAAAGAAGAAGAGGAAAAAATATCAGCTCATATCTTATATTGGATATACGACAAAAAGATATTCAGTCAAGAAGGAGTTTTGAGAATAATGCCTAAATATCTTTTGAAGATTTTAGAATAAAATATAGTTTAAATTTATATTTAAAATAAATTAATATTAGACCTAAGATTTATATTTATGTTTAGAATATTTACATTTTTTATTAGAATATCTAGGATTTGTTTGTTATTTAAGATAAATATGATCTAGTACTCTCCATAGAATATCTAGGATTTATTTGATTAGAGTCTTATACAATGAATAATAATGAGATAAAAAGAATGTGAATAATGAATAACAAACTTGTTATATTCTCTAATCTCTTCCATATATACCGAAATATATCCATCACTCACCTTAATTTTTCTCCAACTTCAACCATTGTGTTGCAAATTCAAACACTCTTGTTGTGAATCAAATAAGAAATTTGGAACAAATAACATTGACAACTGCAACCTAATAGTCCAAGAAACAATAAATTGAATGAACAACATGTAGCAATCTAGTGTATAGAAAATTCACAGTCAAACCAAAGAACAAAGATAAATAGAGTAGAGGAACAACACATTAAAATTATCTATCTAGTTCGACCTAAATTAACCTACTTCTAGAGATGCAAACTCATTTGTTAAACTATCATCATCAATTTTATTAATTTTAGTTCTAATATGTAGAAATTTAAAGATTATAGTTCTTTACATGCTTAAAGAGTTGTATTATTTTTCTTAAGATGCATTTATATTTGTATCGTGAATTAATAGCCTATGACTTATGAAATTAAAGACCTTATTTCTTGGTATTTTTATATTGATCTTACTGTCGATCCTATGAATCACAAGTATCAAGAAGTTCAGAATAAACATGTACAACACTTTATTTGTGATTAGTGAGTGAGTGACGCACTTATTTGATCAATGACCATGTAGTTTGACCGATCGAGTTTATGTCCAATCAAAGTTTAAGAACAGTGATAGTGAGCTTCTATATAACATGTCATAAATTGTGTATTTTCTGGTATGGATGGAAAAAAATCCAAATCCGCGGGACTCACACGAACCTGAGTTGATTGTATTTGGGTGACATTTGATATTTTGAGTTCGGGTAGTGTCAAACTCACATTTGAAACCACATCCGTTATATATTAAATAATATAATTATTCTACTTACATTAGTATGTTGTAGACTATTTTTCATCCCTATTTATTGTTGAAAACAATGTTAACATGTTGTAGACCGTAATTTCATTGAATTTTCCGGAATTTTTTTTTTACTTTTGTTAATGTAAGTTCGAGTGAAAAAAACCCGAACCTGTTATATTTTGATACTCAATTGTCATTTGGATTTAAATTTGGATGATCATTTCAGGTTTGGATTTAGATAGTGCCAAATCCAAATAAGTCCCGTGAGCTTAACTTAATTAGTAGAACATTGCATTATATATATATATATAGAGAGAGAGAGAGAGTGCGATTCGAACTCTAATCATCCCACTTATCCATTTTAGAGTGAAATTTCTAGCCATGAAATTACTAGATAAAAAAAAAATCTTACTCTCTTTGTCCCAAAATTTTGGTCTTTTAGAGTTTTTGCACATGGATTAAAAAATAATAACGATTGATAAATTAAGTTGTATTTATCCTTACTTTATTAAAAAAAAGAAAATTTATTTAATGAATGCTTTGTTTTTTAAGGGTATAAATGGTAATACATCATTGATTGTACCTTGGCTTTTCGAAGAAATAAAAAAAGCAAAATTTTAGAACAAAATTAAAAAACTAAAAGGACCAAAGATTTAAAACAAATGGAGTAGATAAAGTGGAGCCGTTAGATATTTTTTGTACATATGTGATTATCTACTATGAGAGGGACCAAGATTGCCCGCGTTCCATTTATCACATTGTTTCATATAGTAATAAATATGGACTGTTCATTTGAGATCAAAAAGTTCAGATTATTTACACAATAAAACAATCTCAAATCTCAACTATTCATTTAGATCGGATGGTTCATAGTTGTAACTGCATCACAAGGTTATAGCAAGAAATCATTTTCCAAGTTACTTGTTTTTACTATCCCATATAATGTGAAAATTTTGATTTGATCTATTTTTAAACTTCCCACATATGAAGAACTTGCTTCTAGAGTCATCAGAGTCAGATTTTCGTGAACAAAGTGAGAGTGAGAGTCATCCTCAAGGACATCTATTGATATATCTTTGCTCTTCCACATGATAAAAAAGAGCTATCAATCGATTATCCTCACTAAAAAGAGCTCTTAGAGAAAATAACATTTCATTCTACACATAGTTTTATCCAAGCTCTAATACACAAGACGAACCATGGAGATATTAGCCCTCGATTACTATGTAAACTGAGAGCCTATCATTTACTCCTCTGTTGACTTTTTATTGATGAATTAGTGAATTTTTATTTAAGTAATAGTAGAATTTGTCTGTTACAATACTAAAAAATCAACAAAGAAGATAAATAATAAAATCTTCGTATATTACAAGGAGTAAATAAAAATTGCAGGAGAAAAATCAAGATTCATATGAGAGGTGATAAAAGCTTATTAACCCATAAAAAATATTTAAATAATATGAATAGAAAAGCAAGCAAATTGGAGAGAAAAAAGTACAAAAATTTAAAATAATGTATAAAAAAACCAATAAACAGTAATAGTGGGAAATGGAAAGAACACCGTTCCTTCCTTCCATCCTTTGACTAAATTTCAAACCATTCAAGCAAATGGACTTTGACTCACTACTTTTCCAACCTTCTCTTTGGCTGCTTCCTTTTCTATACTTTTCTTTCATCTTTTTAATCACTTTTTTCATATAATTTGCATACTTAAAATTAATTGATATTTTTTGGATTAGATTAACAACCAATATTTAACCCCTCCTTCTAGTCCTCTCTCTCTCTCTCTCTCACTCACTTATAAGATAGTTCATTCATTTATTCTTCACCTAGCTACTTTTCTTTTCAATCTCTATCTTCCCCCAAAACATAACAAAGACATTTTTAATTTTTTCATGATGCTTGAACTTCATTAATCAGGTGGGGTTAATTATATTTTTTATGTCGACTTATATTTTTCTTCTTAGTGGGATCACCAACTTCACTACTTTTCAAATTCTTTCTTTTCAAACAATAATACTATGTATCTTGAAATTTTCAATACCATATGTTATTAATGTCTCTTTATATGAAGCCAAATCATTATTCCCTCTCTAAACATATATACATAGAGTACATGCATATAGCTCAATGCAATGTATTTCATAGCATGACAATAAAATATATTCAAATGAATCAATGATGAAAAAGTATATATTATTAGCATAAAGTTGCATATACCTATCATGGAAGGTGTATTTTCCCTTCCTATAGGCATAAGAACTGAATTTATTCATTCTCTAATGCAATCTCTTGGAGGATGTTGTTATATTTGTCTTTGGGCTTATGATATATTACCAAAGTATATATTTATTCATACACCTACTACCTACATTATTATATTAATTCCTGATTATTAATTTTGTAACATCATAATTGTGATAGTTGCTAATTAATTATGCTTATACAACTTGGTGTTTTTTCTTTGGAATAGTCGTTTGTCCTTCTTGGATGGTTTCTACAATAATGTGCTAAACAATCAATTACCAAGTTCTTCTTTGGGGAGTGTAGCACAACAACTTTTTAATCAATATAGGATTTTATCATTTGATATCAATGATGAGTAAGTTTTATGTAATTAAATTTATCATATGCTTCTTTGCATGTTATAGTAAATTCTTTTTCTTTCTTAAGAAAAGTCGTTTTCGGATGATACGTACGTTACAGAATTTCACACATTTGTTTTTCGTTGTTTTTTTTGTTCAGCCGTGTTCCTGGACTAGCTTTTCGGAATCAACGTCCGTATTTAGAGCTGCAACGATTCGAACTTCTGACACTGTCGTCGACAGAAATACAAACACAATTCTACCAGGTTCATAATTTTTTGTCCTAATGAAAGTGAATACCTCAAACTCAAAGTATTGCTATACAATTAGTTGTAACATGTTTTTGTTTTTACAGGAAGCAAGGATTAAGGTTTGTTTGTTGTCCAAGAAACTATAAATTAATTCTCTACATATGTTTTTTGATGAACCAAAATCCTTACAATACTATGCCTCTTTTCACTTTTTCTCTTCTTAGACTGCTGTTTTCATGGGGTGCAACAAAGGAGAAATTGAGCTTGGTTTCTTAAATATGTCTCAAGTAAGAAACTATATAATATATATTATATAATATATAACATATAAATATTATTTCATTAACAATTAAGAAATAGAAGAAAATTTATTAATTAAAATTGCAGTACTAATGATTATTTTACAATTGTCTCAGAAAGAAATTAACTTTGTCCATCCCATATGTAAATTACAAGGTCGGACTCTTACTACTGAGCTGAAGTAAAAATTTGAGTTTTTCTTTTTGTGCAGGCCGATATACAAACAACACTTAGTAGTTTATTTCCTGAAGATTTTTCAAGACAAACACAACAAATTATTGATCAAAATAATAATAATAATAATAATCCACCTACATCATCTTCATCTTCAATGAGATCACTATCAACAGCAGGTAGTCCTGAATATTCATCTCTCATATTCAACAATATTCCACCTGGTACCTCTCCATCTCATTTTCCACCTGATCATACCCCCCATCTAAGAGGATCAGTAATCCCTCCAATGAGACCTATTTCAAACACACTACCCTTTCAACTTCAACAATTGCCTCAAATCACACCATCACAATTATTCTCTAACACACAAATTAATCATAATGATGCAATTATGAGAGCAATTCAAAATGTTCTATCTACACCCCCTTCTCAACAAAACTGTCCTTATGGAGTTCATCAAGAAGCTAGTGCATTTGGAAGGTATAGAAATGATAGAAGTCCTAATATAGGCTCAAATTTTAGAAGACAAAGTTTGATGAAGAGATCATTTTCATTCTTTAGAAACTTGAACTTGATTAGAATGAGAGATCGAAATCAAGCGACGATGCGTCCTTCGAGTAATCAACTTCATCATATGATATCGGAACGACGGAGGCGCGAAAAGCTTAATGAGAATTTTCAAGCACTTAGAGCATTACTTCCTCAAGGAACTAAGGTACGTACAAAATTCATTAACCTTGTTTTATAAGGAATATATTCATTATAATGTCTATGTAATTGTGATTTACACTAATCATAATTTTCATGCAAAAGAATATAAAAGAGTCACTCACTATGAAAGATAACTAATAATATTAGTGTAATTACAATTGAATTGCATCAGTCATATTTGATCACAAAAGGAAAGATAACAAAAGTAAAAAACTACTACATATTATGCATCAACCAAATGAATGATATTTTAAAATTTAAACAATGATTATTCACCAAAAAAAGTCTAAATAATTTTAATATAAATGAAGATATATTAGTCACATTGGTTTAACTCATATCTCTAAAGAAGAGATATATATCAGGTTTAAACCTGAATATAGATGTAAAAAAATGCGGCTAAGACGAGAGACCCAATTAAAAAAAGTGGTCATCTGAGTTTTTATGCCAAAAACATTTATGCTAGTAGTATTTTTTTTGTGTTATTTATTTCAAAATAATATATACTTGAACACTAAACATGATTATTTATTTGATCAGAAAGACAAAGCTTCCATACTGATAACAGCAAAGGAGACATTGAGTTCATTAATGGCTGAAATAGAAAAACTAAGCAAAAGAAATAAGGAGTTGATGTCACAACAATTGCCAGAAGCCAATAAAGAATCAACTTCAAAGAAAGAAATTATCAAATTCTCATCAAATGAAAGATTAAATGTGCACATTTCTCATGTAGCTGAATCAAGTTCATCACAAGATGAGGCAATGATAGTAGATTTGCAAGTTAATGTCATGGGACAAATTTCTCAAGTTGATATGTTAATTCAATTATTGGAATTCTTGAAACAAGTTCAACATGTTAACTTGATTTCAATGGATGCAACTAATACAAATAATGCTCGAGGGAATGATTCACTTCATCAATTTACCTTCAGGCTAAGGATTACTCAGGTATGTGTTTATATATTATATACAAACAATTACTTCATAAATTTAGGGCTAGATTAAATAACATTTGATATTATTTATAGCTTCTTTAATTAAATATTTTTTACTTTTTAGAAATTTAAATATAGGATTTGAAATGATTATTATTTTATTTTTCCCCATGTATAATTTTTATAGATAATTTTCATTTTTTTTATCTAATTAAACAAACATAGAGAAATTGTACCCAAAAAAAATATATAGAGAATTTTTTTTATTTTTCTTATAATATTAAACAATTTGATTTCTGCTCATTTTTTCATCCAATTATTTAAAATTATTTGGCTATATATGATTTATCATTCTTTATTATTGGATAAATTGGTTAATACCCCATGCAAAGTTGATCAGTTTTGCAATACCCCATGTAAAAAAAATGAGCTTCTCTCCTGTAATGTTAGATTATTTGCAATACCCCCCTTGATTCAATTTAAGGCGGTTTAAAATCCTCGTTAAAATTATATTTTGCGGTGGTTGTATTATGATTGACTAATTAAATCCAGATAGATATTGCAAACAATCTAACATTGCAAGGGGAATTACAAAAAAATAAAAAATTTAAGGAGGTATTGCAAAACTGACCGACTATACATGGGGTATTCACCCATTTACCCTTCTTTATTTTCCACACTTCAAATCAAAATGTAAGAAGGATTATAAGTTTATTTTCCACACTTCTTTATTTTACATGAGATTTTATATGTTAATTGAGATTTGGGGTTTTGCAATTTTATTTTTTGGTGAGAAGATTTTCAAAAATTGAAAATGGTCAAAATTGTCTTATGCAATTTTTTATGCGGTTATACGATTCGGTTGTATACATATGATTAAAGATCACGCTACAATTGTCGATGCAGACTACAATTTAAAACTATGTGCAAGACAAAAATTGAAACAAAATTTTTAATGTTACAAGGTGTCTCGATAATTTACGATAAAAACCTTTTTTTTTCTTTTTTTCAATATAATAAAGAGATATAAATAAAGATGATAACAAAGTATGTTTTGTCCTCTTATGTCTAAATGTTATTCGCCTTATAAAAAAAATTACGATAAACCAACAAATAAAAGTTATGCAAAATTATAACAATGTTAAAATGTAATCATCTTTTAAACAAATTTTAAGAATCAATCCACCATTTTATAATGTTTTCACACTCTACAAATTTCCTTATTTACATAAGTAGGTGATATTATCAAACTAAATTTTCAAAAGGAGTGGCCGCTTGATAAGTCTATAGTTCAATATTCTTTCACTAATGACTATGATAGTATAATTTGGTACACTCACATAAGTAGGTTTTGAAAAAAGTGGCGGCTATATATAAAACATTAATTTTTCATAGTATACAACCTTCTATAATTTTGAGTCAAATCCATTAAACAATATAAAATTCAATAAGTTACTATAAATGGTTAAAGGAAGGAACTTAGAAGGTGCAATTATGTTGTGCTTGTTTGAGATGATTAGGTGGCTTGTTTGTGGTGTGCTGAATTTGTCACATTCGAAAGATTACACAAACTACTAGTATATATATACTATATTCAAATTCAAAAAGTGAATTCTATTTTGGCAGCCATTGAAAATGAGTCAGCATATTATAAATTTGTATCTTAATGGAAGAAATGTAATTAAACTTGTGGCAAAGCATGTTGAGTTAATTTATAATTTAGATTACGTTATAAAAAAATGTCAATTTGGTTATGGAATTCAAAATTCAAAAGTGGTCAAATATATGAATTTTAAGTGGTTGTTTAGTCTCTAACTCTTGCATTTGATAACTGCATTTTGTGTATAGAAACAATTTAGTGGTGACTACCACTATGTTTATAGACCAAATTTTGTTTAAAATATATTCTACTATAGTAATTTTATTATTCAATAAATAATTGTATGTATTAACAGTCATTGTACCAATTAAAACTATACTACCAATTTGGTATGTAAAATTTAACTCTTTTTAGGTAGACTAAGAGCATTAAGAGATATCGTAGACATGTGAGTGTGTTCCGCCTTACAGTCTCATGTTTGATTATCTTGCAAGGCCTAATAGACATCAGAGGGACGTCGTCTAATATTTAAAATTAGGCTAATTTTATAGTCGCGCGAGTGAGGTTCAAATAATTTTTGCCACTTTGTATATAAATAAAATATCAAAATGTATGTTGTAAGAATTGTGTGCAACTTCATTTGTCATGATCACTAATCTACATCAAATTTTACTTTTGAAAAGTACACTAGAATATAAACCACAAAATAATCTTCATTAGGTAAAGGAAACAAATTTTTGGGGAAAATAATAAGTTTTGGTGGTTTATGCAGGAAAGTGAATGGGACGAGGAAGCCTTCCAGGAAACAGTGAGAAGAGTTGTTGCTGACTTGATACATTACCAAGTGGACTAAAATCTATGATTCACATAATCACTTATAATTATCTTTAATTAATTATTCTACGATGTTTTTTATGTGATGAAGCGCAGATTTAAATACAAGTTATGCGCTTCTTCATATTTAATGTGTGAGATTTTCTCGTCACTAGACAATTTAACAAAAAAAATTAGTTTTATTTCTCCGATTGGTTTCTATTATATTTGTATTGTTTCATAATTGATTAATTAATTTGTTTAATTAAGTCTAATATATGATTTTTTTAATAACAAGTCTATTATACTTTTTGTGTTTAAGCAACAAATGCCAAAAAAAGATAATCCATTAGTATTTAAATCAGAAGTTACAAAAGAGAAATTAACTTTTAGTGATCAATTAAATTATCTATGCAATTTCACCCATGCACTAGTTAACATTTTGATTAAGCATTCATGCAAATATCATTTTTCACATTTGATATTCATGAGACAAGCTCTTTTTTTACATTTAAGTCCTATATAGCTTATCTAAGGCTTGATATAGTGGTAAAAAGATAGGTCTTAAATCCGAGAGATCCCGGTTCGAACCCGCTAGTACCTTTGAAGAGAGGTAAATCTAAATACCTTTGTAAGCATTCTTTGAATCCTAAGGATTTTCCTACCTTGGACTGGGGCATCATCCCCCTCACTAAAGTTTTATGCTATTTTACTATAACCATAGACATTGAAATCTTTTTCAGTTTTATCATGATCTATCAAAATTTCAAAATCACAAGAGCACCATATCTACTAGACTGAGTGTGTTTGGAAAATATCAAAATTGCAACGGAAAATCTCGACCGCTCAATCAAACACAAGTTCGACATATATGCATCAATACTATAATACAGCTTGTAGATTAATATCCTTGACTAGCATTGACATTTGATTCCTAACTTGATAATCACATAACTTGATTCCTCATCCACAAAACTACAAGCCACGTGACTCATGGCCATCATAAAATTATCAGACAAAAAATTAATTTACAAAGGCAATGCGTCATGTGGCTGTAAGGAATGATGTCGATAGAAATTCCTTCGTCAAAACATACCTTGGTAGTTACTTTGATTGAGGATTAGTTCACACCCTTATTAGGAGCGTGAAGAAAATTTCTTTAACATTATGCGTAAATTCAAGCTTCTGCAACAATAGCAGCTTCTTCATCAGTAGAATCAGAAGATACTGTTTCTTCCGAAACTGTTTCTGTCTCAGCATTGAGAAGCTTTTCCCTAAGCTTTGTTGTTAACTCTTGTAGACCGTCACTGTTGATCAGGTGATTTTTTAGAGCATCCTTGCCGTGGAAATTCTTGCCATTGTAATCGTAAAACGAACCGCTCTTTTTTATGAATTTGTGTTTTATGCTCAACTCTATAATCTCTGCTTCTCTGCATATGCCCCTTCCGAACGTGAGCTCAAACTGTGCAGTTTTAAATGGAGGGGCGTGCTTGTTTTTCACAACCTTAACAAGAACCTGACTTCCTATAGTCTGCAGAGTAAAATACCATAAATCAAGTTTTCGTACATTAAATTAGACCATAATGCATTCATAACTATCTTAAAATCCACATATGCAGAATTCTTCACATGCAGATATCACATTAAAACAATCAAGCAAATGAGAAATGAGACCTATCCAAGATTGCTATTCAACACTACAGCTACTTTGACAGAGTAACAACTTCTGGATGCGGAGCAGAATGCATTGATTACGAACAATTAAAGAATTTGAAAAATAAGCAAGCGAGCAACTTCAAATAACTTCTATTTTAAAAAACACAGAACTAAACTATTACTAAATCATGAAAACGGCATTTCAAATACAAGTTTATTTGAGGTTACAGTTCTTGATGCAAAAATTGGACAAGTTCAATTACCAAAAATGACAACCAAACTCAAAAATGCTTTACGATAACTCAAGTTTGTCTAAGACACACTTACTATTTTGTAGAATGCCTAAAGAATACTTCGTAATATCTTTGATGTATGTTAAAATATCTCATAGTATTAGTTTCCTATCATACAATATCTTTGATTATATTAGACTGATTAATTTCGATATTTCTTTTTTAGTATCTCTTAATTACAACTATACACCTTGCATTGGTATAAATAAGTGTTGCTTTGTAGTCTCTTTACATCAAATGAATAATATATAACTACAATCATAATTCAAAACCTTTATTCTTTCTCATTTCCCTATTGGAAACCCTACGACTTCAACATAGGTTGTTTGATACCGTAGTTATGAATCCCTGATTGTAATGCGGCAAAACCAACCACAAAAACGTTATAGCAGAATAGTGGACACCAGAATGACTGCTATACCCAAAATTATCGATACAAGATAAATGATTTATATATTATGCATGTATAAATGGTTATAAATAAAAATCTACCCAAAAAATAAGACATTCATAATTAACAATCAAAAGATTAACCACACGAAAGAGGAAGATGATGGAATCAGTATAATGAAACAGAACACAGGCGACAAAAATTAGAACAAAGCGATGTGAACAGGCATGGCAAATCTAGAACAAGAAGCAATAGAAGAGGAATGATAGATGAACTGTACCTCTTCACCCTTCTTGACAAACCCTATTCTTTTGATATTTAGCCTCACAGAAGAATAAAACTTCAACGCATTGCCACCGCAAGTAACTTCAGTAGGCCCTCCGAATCCCCCAAAAGTAGAAATCTTTGACCTTACCTGAAGAAGCATAGAAAATAGTTTCCTGAATTATAAGATAAGCTTTTCTCACAGATAATGTGAATGAAATTAATTGATTATACCAAAAATATAAGATATGTATTTTCTTCCCCAATACTAACTCCGTCCCTAAATAAAAGACTCTCTTAATTTTTTACCTGTCCCTTTTTATAAGACCCTTTTAAATTTCCAACTGCATTAATTATTTATTTAACACCATACCCCTAATCATGTTACATCTTTTTCTGCAATCTATAATTCTCATATAAAAGGTAAACTTGTAAAAACAATACTAAATGTCAACAAATTTAATACCACAATCAACTTTCGTAATTCCCATAATTTACCCAAAAGGATCTTATATTTAGAAGAGGTAGCATCTAAATAAAATTAATAAAAAATGCATGTCGAAAACATCCCTCCCTAGGATCAAAGAACTATCTCTACCGATTACAATCATGTAGGCCTGGCAGGGCAAGCTCAGCCTCCACAACATTACAGAATTCATAAACCAGCCAACGAAGATCGTCACACCAAAAGATAATAGAGTAGTACCACACTAAATCAATTTAGATAATCGGAAAGATAAAATACATCAATACATTTCATCTAGTTAGTTTAGGTCACTACTGGCAATAAAATCCATGTTCCTTAATATCCATAAAATCACTCTGCTACTAGAAGAAGCACTAACGTGGTGACTTAAGCTTTTAAATTCCAATGTTTAAAATTTACACATTCATTAAATTTTGCACAGAGCCGTATTAGCTTGATAAATCACCTTTGGTTATAGCATACTAACGAAGCGCAAACTCAAATATTAAACCGAATCACTTTTAACTCAGACAAAATACATTGTCAATGTGTCATAGACCAAAATGATATTTTTAACACCAGACTAACCCTACACAAACTTATTTTTGCTATGGATGCTAGCTAATTGCTCTTGAAAAAAATAAAATGAAAACTCAACCATGGGAAAATTTTATGACTGCAATCACCAACTGTGGCTGATACCTGGTTTATAAAAATCAATATACACTGTGAAAGTGACAAAGAATGGCACAGTTTCCGAAGAGCCTGGCTCATCAACCTAGCTTGCATTGCCATGTGAGCATCCCCCATCTCACCATCAAGCTCACCTTTAGGAACAAGAGCAGCCACCTATAGATGCAGACATGGCAAAAAAAGTTATCAAACACATCATTAAAGGTACAAAAGTTAAACACAATTGTTCCATCATTGACACAAAGAAAATGAATTATTAATTAAAAGATAAAAAAAGAGTGTCTCACACTTACGCTATCGACAACAATTACATCAATCGAACCACTCCGAATTAAGGTATCCACGAGGCTAAGTGCTTGTTCACCACAATCTGGCTGTGAGAGAAGCAAGTTCTCGGTATTTACGCCAATAGATTCTGCAAGTGACTTATCAAGTGCATGCTCAGCATCAATAAAGGCACAATAGCCTGCATACACAACTTAGCGATTAATAGAGATTCTTGACATGTTAACTGCAGTATAAAATTTTCTCGTTTAAGTTCCTTATCAAGTTCCCTAAAGGCACTTGTTAGCATGACCCTATAAAGAATACCTCCTTGCTTTTGTGCCTCTGCAATCACATGCAAAGCAAGAGTTGTTTTCCCAGAAGCCTCTGGACCGAATATTTCTACAACGCGCCCCTGCAGACATCACAGTTACATATGATAATCAGGGCATAAGCATAACTATTGCATAATGAAACAGAAGAATGATTTTCTGTTCGCCCTTTCTCAAGTTATATGTGCATATATCAAATTATACTTGGAAATGAAAATGTTAAGTACCACTTCACAACCAGAAACATATTTTTCAGATTAAACTATCAGAACCCAAACGATCAGTCAAAAAGCTGTACAAGTGATGGCCATCCAAAACAGTAATAAAAACTTTTTTCTATGGATTAAATAAACTTATAAAATTGTAAATAAGAATTGGGCGAGAAACTTAACAAATTGAGCCAAACTAAAAACTTTTCTCATCAGCAAGAGCAACTTATTCACTATATTGTTTTGAAATAAAAAAGTCCAATGTTGGTTCAGGTGCCACAAAAGTAAGAGATATGAGGATACCTTTGGAAGACCAAAGATTCCTAGCGCTATATCAAGAGCAAAAGAACCAGTTGAAACCACAGGTACATTTTTGGGTGAGACAGTACGACCAAGCCACATGATAGACCCCTTTCCAAATGTAGAGGTGATCTGATCCATGGCTTGTTGGAGGGCTAAATCTTTCTTAGACATGTTATCTTCATTTGAGTCACTGCCATCTGATTTAGAGCGCCTTTTACCTTCCCGGATATGAAATGAAAATACGTCAGTAACTTAAAATAAGCACAACAAAGGGAAAAGGAAAAACAACTAATACAATACTTGTACTCACAATGACTAAAATACACTAAACAAAACTAACCGAAATCAAAAAATTATATATTATTTTGTTCTGGTTAGACTCGCAAAATAAAATGAATAAGCATCACAGGCTCATGTCACTATGTTATATTAGAGTTTTTTTTTTTTTGAATCAGCAAATATATAATAATACTCAACCATAAGTATAAAAAATACAAATGGCGACAAAAATGTTATATTAGAGTCATTACACAATTAAGCCGAAGTCACAATGAAATTCACTGCACTCGCTAAGCAACCCTATGAATCACAAACCCAAACATGAATACGACACACGTAGACATGACTAACAGTTTATGAAAATAGAAGTGGTTTAATGTTACGTGACATGTGTCAGACACCAGAGATGTTTTCAATCTGAAAATTATTTTTTTAACCCTCTAGTTCCTAGGAAAAGGGAACCTGGTAATCCCGGTTGAAGTTTGGCCAAGAATAGTTACACTAGGAATCAAACTCAGATAATTTTCTTTTGAACGACAAATATATTATTATAAATTATTATTAATAACCAGGTCTCTACACAAGACGAACGACCAATGAAAAAGAAACTACATAATAAAGGCACCGTATACAAGCGGAGCACCTAATAATACCAAAATAGACACTACCTAAACCCTAAACCCTAAATATATCAAACTCGGATAATGGTTCCTAGGGTTGTCATTGTATTAATGATTATTGCAATTTCAAACAGCAAGTTCAACAGCAGAACAGACTTGTTCTCAATGCAATTACTGAGCTTTAATATATGAATCAAAAAAACTAAGAAAGTTAAGTTTCAAAAAAACCTTTATTAGTTGAAAAGTTCAAAACTTGAGATGTGCCCAATACTCCATTTTTAAAGCAAAAACGCTGCAAGCAAAAGGGTAAATCAATCACAAATTGTTCATAAATAAACTAGGTTACCAAATTCAAAATTCAAAAAATTATAATAATAATAATAATAAATTATGAATTATATTACCGTTGTAAGGTCACGGTGGAAGAAAGAACGATTGAGGAGAAAAGTGTTGGCGTTTCGAAGTAACCTCGCCATGGAATAGAACAGAAACACAAAAATTGTTATTTTTTTTCTATTTGGTTTTATGGAAGTTACATGGAGACATGGACCAGGATTCTAGGAATTTGAGGTTGTTTGGTTATTTTTTAGGGTTTATTTTTTCCCTCCATTTTTTATTTCTATTCTCTTTCTCAAAAGAGAGGAGAAAATACCATTTTGTGGAAAAGGCCGTTTATGTTGGGCTCATAGCATTGTTTTCAAAATATTATCTTCTACATCTAAAACTCTTTTTATTATTCTGAAAATTACATTTTTGTCCGTACGTAACAAAATTAAGAATGTATTTCCTAATTGTTTTGTCGTAAAAATTAATATTTGAAATTGAATTAGAAAAAAATTGGAAAATACGTTCCGAACTTTTTTCGTATGGGAAAAAATGCAATTTCAAGGGAATAACGAGAGTTGGAGGGTAGGAAGAGAAATTTTCATAGAGAGTTCATTCAAAGCCTTCACTCATTTCTTAAATAAAGGTTATTTTTTTTTCGTTATCATCATATTGGTGTTAACGATCAAAGTTATGACCAATAATTTATTAAAGTTCTATTTCGATTGATAGACCAAAATAGAGCCGAATTAAATAAAGTGGAACATAATAGAACCGAATAAAATGGAATGGAGCTGAATTAAAGAGATTTCATTATAAAATTTAGCCGATGGCCAAATATTTATATGGTTTACTAGTTAAAGTGTGAACCTTTACACCTTTACTATCAATTGAAATTACTTTCAGAAGCATCAGGATAGAACAATCACTTGAAAGTTGAAATACAAGATATTTTGTCCAATCCGGCCAATCAAGTGAAACAAAAAAGGAATTTATTTTTTTATCAAATAGTATAATAGGGTGTCCGAAATTCAAAGGTACAACCTTAAGACAAATAAGTGGAGTGTGCAAAATTCAAAGGTCTACTTTTTTTATATAGTTTATGTGCTTAATTGTATTGTTGTCGTGGGGAAATTGAAAACAATTTAATTTAAAAAGAAACGTTTGGAAGTGAAACAAGAAATGAAGAAACTTCAAATGGAATGGTGTGAAGACTTCTTCTTAAGCACACGGCACAAAAATTGGCCCTCAAAGCTCTGCCATCAACCAATCATAGAAGTGATTCAACAAAGGGTGCAAAAAAATACCTTGTACAAAAACACCTATGTAGAAATTGGATACCCTTTAATTTATTGTAGAAATTGGTATGAAATTATCTTTTCTTAAGTTTCTTCTTTATAAAAAAAAATTACTTTTTAATAGAAGAGCTTGTTATAAATTGTATTTGGCCTGGCATCTACTTATAAGAGGATGATAAGTCCCAAAAAATCTGGGCCAAACAGACTGTTATCCTCAAAATTTCTACAAAAGAATGAAAAAAACTCACTACAAAAAATATTGAATAAAACCAGAATCAAAACACAAATTTCACAACAACTTTCCTTCTCACACAAAAACTTGTCGCAATGATTTGCTAATCTGAGTTTACCAGAAATTTTGGTAATAATAATGAAGCACAAACTATAAGTATTTTGGAAGGAAGCCTAAAAATTAAAGTACCAATAAATCACAACACCCTTGACTATATAACACCTCTCCAAAAGGAGAGACAAAAAAGAGAGAGACTCTCAATAAACTCAACATAAGATTTAAAGGGAGGAAAATGAATTAAGGACCATGAAAAACCACATGAAATTGAAACCCTTTTTCATCAGGCACTAGGACCCCAAAACAACTTTTCAGCAGCATAATACTCTGATGAAGTAAGTAAACTATTGCTGCTTGCACTCTGGTGGTCTTTCTCCCTGCTGACCATCGCCAAGCTGAGCTATTGCACTCTTCTGAAAATATACAAACACAATGGAAATCAGGAAAGCTGTAAATCATGGACAGCAGAAAATAGCTGTTTGTTCAAACTCTGCTATGCTACAGTGTTATTATAGTGCTTCTATTTGACAGCACTTGGTACTAAGCAACGCATCACGGAACATTATTCAGATTCTGCTACGCAATTTGACAACAATGAAATAAAGAGGATCTTAGCAATAGAAGTGCTACCGCAACACTCTTCGACACTCTTGCAACTCTATTATTAGTTGAAATCTATGTGGGTGCCATTATAAGAGTGGAGAAAGTGTCAAAGAGAATGTCGCTAACATGAGGGCTAACACTCATCATGCTAGCAATACAGCATCAAGAAAACAAACACAAAAAGAACGAAAGAGAATGCGTCTCTAATATGATTTTATTAAGATCGCAGTTAAAATAGCATTACCTTACTAGCAGGTGACTGCAGCAACGTTCCAAAGGAAATTAACAACACGGGACATGTCAAAAAAACAAACAAGTTAATTTGAGTTCAAGCTCCAAATAAAAATAATAATAAACTAACAATTTTGCACTTCAAAATTGCAATTTATTCGGATTCTGCTATGCTGCAGTGTTATAACACCGCTATTTGACAGCACTTTGTACTGACTAGTGTCGCATGGAACATTGTTCAAATTCTGCTACGCTATAACACTATAGTGGCGCTATAGTTGCTATTTGACCACTCTAACATAAAGGCAATGTTAGTAACAGAAGTCTACCAACACTCTTCAACAGACTCTTTTCAACAATCACTTTATTATTAATTGAAATTTATGTGTCAAAAGAATGTTGTAACACCCATCATGTCAACAATACTCCATTCGGCAAACAAATTCAAAAAGAAAGATTATGAATAATCTGATTTCATTTTGATCACAAAGTTAAAATATCTTTACCTTACTTTCTAATAAATGCAGCAATGTTTGAAAGGAAATTAACAACACAGGACAGTTAATAATATAAACGAGTTAACTCGAGTTCAAACTTCAAATACAAAAAATATACCAAGATTTCAGCACTTCAAATAAATTGTGATAATACCTTCTTTTTAGTCTTAGTCTCTTCCTCCTCCTCTTCATCATCGTCATCCTCGTCTTCCTCCTCATCTTCATCATCCTCGTCATCATCATCGTCTTCATCCTCCTCGTCATCATCCAGATCTCCAAACTCCTCTGCCTGAGCAGCCTCCCCAGTAAACCATGACACAGCATGGGGGATGATCTTATCTCTTATTGTTGACCTGAAGAAGCATCAAAAGTCATTGAAGGATACATTCAAGATTACAAAATCAGAAAAGCATCATGAGTCAACAGTTATACTATAACAGGTTATATAGATAGCTCAGACAACAAGTAAAATGCAAATAAGCTTACCCAACATCATAGTCTTGTTCCATCTGATTCTGAAGTTCCTCAGCCTGTTACAAAATAAATTAAATTGTTTAAGCTATAGTAGAAAGTTTCATATTTAAATTTAGCCTTGAGTTTATATAGATAGCCTGCCATACCACATCTTCATCAATGTCTTCATCATCTTCAGGGACTTCTGGTGGATTGAAAAAGTTGAAGAAGCTTTCACAAGTTTCAGTTTTGGTAATTGGTTTAGCATTCTTTGAACCCTTCTTGGGCTTTTTCTTCAAGACCTTTTGTGTCAGGCATTTTCCAGGAAGCCATTGAATTTCAGTCCTGTAAAACCAAAATGCAGCAAGTAAATCATATTCATGATCAAGCCAGCACTTTGGAGAATATTACAAAACCAAAGAGAAGTTTACCCGATTGCTTTCTCCAGTATAGGTTCGTCCTCATCAACCATATGATATGTCTTTGTCAAGACTGAGTTTGAAAAATATGGATTGGCATCAAAAAAGAACTCAAGCTTGAATCCTTTTGGGTCTGCGATCCTGGTCCACTTGATATCTTTGAGAAACTTTAGAGCACCTTCATCGCGCTCCGTAATCTAGTTTGCAGAGAACCAGGGAATACATCATTACAAAAGTAATTTTGTGGCTAAAAATACTCAACCATTTAAATGTAAGAAATTAGCAATTGAACCCTCTTTTCAAGTTACCTCTTCAGATAAGACATCATTGTTTTTCATAGCATTGAGCCAAAATGAAGGCACTCCTTTTTCTGCATAAGTCACAAGAAAATTACTGAAGATAAGGAACTGAAACAATAAAAGTGTAAGGTTGAGGTTCCTAATTACTACCTTCAGCCTCAGCAGTATCAGCTTTAGTTTCATCTGTTACCCCTTCCACTTCAGCAACACCATTCACAATTTCAAAGCGCTGCATCCATTCATATATAAGTTCAGTGATTAAATATTGCAAACATTTTCATACAAATCAGATTCGAATAACTTTAAACTTCAATAATAAAAAAATTTAAACATTATTAAATTCAACAGCAGAACCAGTAATATAATGTCTGTCTCATTAAATGGCATCATGTCTAATATGCAAGTTTCTCTATGCACAAAATGTTTCCATATAAATTAAACAAGATTGAATATTGATTATATATTTATATTTAACAGAGGAACCAGCAATGTAATGTCTGTCTCATTAAAAAGCATCATGTATAATATGCAATTTTTTTCTCTACAAACAACAAAAGAATCCTCAGGGTACCTTTGTGTACAATGGCTGATACAGAATTTGGTATTTGGCTTCAAGAGCCGCTCTCTCTTCAAAAAACTTTGCCTCCAACTCATCATGTTGGCCCTGTACAGTCATAAAACAATTAGAGAAGCTGACATCATGCAAAGAACCTTATATTTCTGGGTGGCTAATTAAAAAAGCAAAAACAGATTAATAAAAAGGGAAGATTAAGGACATGTTTGAAACAGTTTTGGTTTTTAGTTTTTAAAATGTGTTGTATAAATGTGTTTTAGAAAACTGTTTTTAAGAGAAAAGCAAAACTCCTTAAACCTGTTTTACTTTTTTTGTTTATAAAACTGATATGTAGAAAAGAATTTTTGAAAACACTTTTGTAAAATTGGATTACCAATCAAGTTTTTTAGTTTTTAATTTATAGAAACTAAAAAACTGTTTTTGAGAAGTGATTCAAACAGGCCCTAAGTTCTGTCAAAAAAAAAGGAAAGATCAAGTACAAACTATTAGCGGATATGACAGATTCATTCAACATTATACAAGGGTGAAAATGTTTATTCACAGCGAACAATCTTAAATTTGCAACTCAGAACACGACACAAACATAATCAGGGTCAAAAGTCATAAAATTGTAAAATAATGAAATAGTCTTGCCTCAGTCGAAATAGATTTCCAATTACATAAAAGTTACGATAAAAAGAAATTCAAATTTCAGAAATCAGTTCTCAAGATTGAAATCAGTTCTCATAAATTAAAGTGATACATTTCATCAACTATTAACTATAATGATTTCATTAAACAAAGAAAAACCTCGGTGAAAATGCCATGTGACTAAAGTCATGAAATCAAATGAACCCACAAATCAATCAACCCCATAACATGACAAGAACTTTATAACACTTAGGCCCTGTTTGGCCCAACTTATTTTCTACTTTTCTATTTTTTTAAAATGAAATAGAAAAGTATAAAATTGAATTTAGCCATATTTCTCCTTAAAAGTATTAGAGAAATAAAGTAAAAAAAGTAAAAAATACAGAGAAATGAAGTCAAATACAATTTTTTCCTTATTTACTATGTTTAAGGAGAAGAAAATAAGCCGGGCCAAACGGGGCCTTAATTATGATGTCATGATAAAGCAGCACTATCAATAATCAACAATCAACAAATTATACACATAGAAGAACAAATTAAACAATTAAGCATAAAACCCACACACATTCAAAAATTCAAACAAGCAACAAAAACAATAATCAAAACCCTAATAATTTAGGGAATATACCTGAATCTCTCTAAGAACCTCAACACGCTTCCTGACCACAGGTGTCAGACTCTCTAGAACATCAGAGTGCTGACCAGCAAGACTCTGTATCTTACTCTGCAAACAAATTCAGTACAAAATAACAGTAAATAACAACTCAATAAATCATCAAAACAAAACCCTAATTTCAAATTTCAAAATTAGGGTTTGATCAAAATTAGGGTTTTGAATAAACCACAAAAAAAACACAATCGAAGTAAAACACACAAACCTTGAGAGCGTTAACTAGGTCTGCACGATCCTCTTCATTGAGTGCTACAAAAATCGAAAAAAAATTTAAAAAAAATTGGGGAAAAAGGATGAGTGATAAGAGAACGCGTGGGAGCATACCAGAACTGAGATCTGCCATGCTGAAAGCTTCTTTGTTGTTGTTAGTCATTGAGAAAAGAGGTAGAAAGTGGCTATGGAGAAAAGAGAGAAAAAGGGTTTTGTGTTTTGATAGAATGAATGAATGTGTGAGAAATGAAACTGACTCTAATCCTATGTTTCCTTTGCTCCCTTTTAAAAGCCCTTCTCCCTCTCTTGCTTATTTAATTATCATAATTAGAATTAGGGTTTCCTTAACAAAAATTATTTTTTACTAACTAAACTTAAAACTTTTTATTTATTTTTTTACAAAACTAAAATTAAACTTGTATATTGATAAAACTAAACTTGTATATTTATTTAGTAGATCAGAAGAGTAGATTCTAGACGGTTTTTATAGGACTAGAGATGTCCTCTCTTCATCCATAATTATAAGTATTTTATACATAAAAAAAAAACTCTGCCTTTAAATGGGGGCAGTGGGATTGGTCCCTTCAGATTAGTCAGTTCTTAGGCCGAATACTAAACTTTCAAAAAAAAATAAAAAAAATTCTACATATTACACTCACTTGCATCGAAATACAAAATGTCAAATTAAATAAACATACAAACAAAGGGTAATTTAATAAAATTTACAAACAAACTAGACATAATAATTACACTACCAATTTTTCTTAATATATGTAAAATAAGTCGGAGGTGCTTATATTAAGTGACGGAAGGAGTAATTGGACCGGATTGTTTTTTAGTCAAAAAAATGTTCTAACTAATGAACTCATCATTATTTTGATTTGATACTGTTTTTGGAGCTTTTCAAAAATGAAACTGAATCAAACTAATTGATTTAGTTTGGTTCGTTTGATCGGTTTAAAGTGTTTTTCTTTTAATAAATCTAACGTGTGTGTTATTTGTTATTATTTTCTTGATGTATTGTCTCTTATTAATTTTTCAAACTATTATTTTTTTCAAATAATTTCAAATTAAATAAATTACTTGTAATATAATTTTGTTTTCTTATTTTATTAGGCAATATTTTATAATAAAAAACCAAAAAACCTAATATAATTATATTTCCTTGGTAAAAAAACTATTTTCATAAGTTGTTATAGATTGAACCATGTTATTTTATCTAATATTATTAGTAAGAGATTCGGGTTATTGATTTTTAATGATAAAATTTGAGATTCAAACCAAACTAGTTTGGTTTTCTTTGATTCAATTTGGTTTTTAATCTGAACCAAACTAGATTTGTATTTTTTGTTTGATTTGGTTCGTCAGTTTAATTGGTTTTTTCTTATCTCTTTGCCTTACGCTACATACATGAAAAGGAAAGAGTGGAAAAGGGAAAAAATTTAAAGGTTAAATAACTTTTTGGTCCATATAAACATGTGAACCTTCTACTCTGAGTCCATCTAATTTTTTTTCTCACTTTTTGGTTCTCTAAATATTTTCGGTCATGATATTTTTGGTTGTGAAAGATGAGTTAGTATAGGTTGATGATATTTGTGGAGACTATAATGTCAAAAGTGGTCATAATTTCTTGTTACAACATCCAGAAAAAATTGAAAGACTCCATGAGAAAGGGTATTAGAAGACTATATGGAAAGTGACAGCGCTCTCCAAAAACAAAACACTTGCTCTGGAGGATTTGCAAAGAATGTTTGGCAACTCGTATTCGTCTTCATGAAAGGTTTGTTCCATGTTCTCTCACGTGCCCAATTTGTGATCAACAAAATGAGGATGATTGGCATATGTTCTTTGTTTGTACTACTAATTTAGAAGCATGGTAGATTGATGGATTAAATAGCTTAATTTCTCCTTTTAGTCAAAGATACAACACTATCAAAGATGCTATTTCGAGTCTATGCAGGAATGTGGATGAAAAATGGTTGGTTTGTTTACTATGACACTTTGGGTCTTGAGGAATAATAGGCACAACTATGTGTGGAATGCGGTGAAAGAAGCAAGGCACGCCATTGGAGTTAAGGCCACTATCATGTGGCAGGAATGGTTCGATGTGCAGCGCACATGCACGGTACTGCACCAGCCTAATCCAAAACAACCAGCACAACTGCGGTTTCAATGGCAAAAACCACCTCTTGGTTGGCTCTAGGTGTAACACCGATGCGGCTTTCACAAGAACATTGGTAAAACGATTGTAGGCTGGTGTTTACGTGATCACACCAGAAAGTTCATCATGGCTTGAACAACATGGAGTCAAGGGAATTGTTCCATAATTGAAGGTGAAGTTATGGCGTTCAAGCTTGCAATGGCAGAAGTAGCAAGACGAGGTTTTTCCAATGTTATCTTTAAGACCGATTCTAAAATAGTTGCTGATGCAATTTAAAAGGTCCGTTCGGGTGGCTCAGAATTTAACTCGCTTATTTGTTGTATTCGCCACATTATGTCTCCTAATTCCAACTTTCGAGTGAAGTTTGTAAAACGAAAAGAAAATATGGTTGTCCATAAGCTTGCTAGTGTAAGACCCATAGAAATATTGTAGGAGAGATTAGATTTTTGATAAAATTAAATGATATTCTTCTTTTTGTATTTGTCTATTTTAACGGAATTTGAACTGAGATTGAGGTGGCAAATGGCTAGGATTCAAAGCATATGATGATAGATTTAAGGTTTGTTTGGCAAAAACAGCAGATAGCTGATAAACTAGCTTATAGCTGATGGCTGATGACTTTTAGTTGATAAGCTAATTAAAGTGTTTGTTAAATTAGCAATTCAGCTAACTGATAAATGTAAAATTACACAGAAAGACATTCTTAAATTTATAATGTAATATATCTTTTATAAAGGATTGACTCCAAAAATTATTTTAAGAAAAATCGGTTACAATATGTTTTCTTTTCTCATATCAAAATGTAGGTTATTTTTATTGTATACAGAATTCATACAATGTATTGATTAAAAATTCTATAAATAACATTATTAGTATTAGGATGCGTTGTACTGTTTAAATACATTACCTACTTCTTCTAACCTATATTTTTGAGATGGAAGGCATAGATAGAGTATAATCACTATATTCAAGATACTTAAAATTATACATAATAATAAAATATATTCAACACAATTAAAGATAATTTTAACTACTAATCTTAAATAAGTCTTAACTAACGTACCAAAAAAAAAGTCTTAACTAGTAATCTTATTGTAAAAAAAAAAAAACTATTAATCTTAAATAAGTCTTAACTAGTAATCCAAAATAATAAGCAAAATAAGTCTATTGCATAACATTCCAAATTAAAAAAGCAATATTGTTACGAATTTCCTTTGTCTTCCTTGGTCTCCCCGATCTCTCATCTTTTTTATTTATTTATAAACTCCCGATTTGCCCTCTTGTGTGTCACTATCTTGATAATCAACAACAATATCCAGAAGTTGATCATGAGGTATGTAATTTGGATGTTGCTCAAGGACAGTAAACATTGGGTCATCTTGTGAGTTGATGCGAATATAGTTATGCAATGCAAATGTAGCTATTATAACGTCAATTTCGGTCTTCACACTAAATTGTGGCATTTTATTAAGTATCTTCCATTTTTTTTTCAATACTCCAAATGATCTTTCTATACAACTTCTAAGAGATGAATGTTTACGGTTAAAGGCTTCTTGATCATTAGTTGGAGCCTCATGTTCAAATTGTGATTGATGTGATGATACCTTATCCTAGGATAAGACACCAAATATCCTTCTTTATCAGGATATCATTTGTCAATTAAATAATATCTACCTGTAAAATAGAACAAAAGATTTATTTTATAAAATAAAGATCCTCCAAAAAGGAAAAATAATAACTTCAAGGAATACATATCGAAATTATTTTTATCAATTAGAGCCATAATAATATCTTCCGGTTGCTTTGGAAAGTTTAATGCTAGTGTGTTGATTCCATGAAGAAAAACACGTGTGTCATGCGCCGATACCTCCCATCCAACTGATATAAATGTGAAACACATACCAAAATCACAACTGGCCATAACATTGAAAGTGGGGATTCCTTTTCTACCTCTATAACGCATCTGATCAGCCTCAAGAATACATGCAGCTGTATGGGTTACCATCGATACATCCGATACAATCCTGTTAAAAAAATAGTTAAAGGTGAAATTCTGGCGTACTACTTAGAATATGTGTAACGTGATGTGCCAACTTTTATAATGTGGAGTATAATGTGGGCACATTCACTAAACTTGCAATACAAGTAATTAAAGAAACAAATGATAAAAGCTGTAAATAACACAAGAGAATTGTTATCCGGGACTTGGGGCATACCAAGCCAAGAAGGAAAACCACTAGTGTAACGCTATCCCTAAGTTATCCGGCTTACACCTAGGTTTACAACTTAGGTCCTCGCCAATAGTTGTGCTATATTTCTACCTAGGTACCCCATAGGTAAGAGAAATCCATCTCACTCCCAATCCAAGTGTAATATATAATAAGGACAATCAAAGATAGAGAACACTCTCCAAACAATAACCCACTACTCGTACTTCAAAGCTTAGTGTAGTGACAAAGTATTCTTTGCTTCAAAGCTTCGGATTAAACTCAAACAAACAGTCCTTATGCAAGCATTAAAACAATACTAACAAAGACTCACAAATAAACAAGAAACAAGACTCAAACCCGAAAAACTCTATTCTTCAATGACAGCTTAAATGAGTATTATGTTTAGTCTTCAAACATATATATACACTAGTTCAAAAAAGACATTTTACATCGGTTGAAAGTGACATTTTACATCGGTTGGCCAACTGATATAGAGAAGGGTGTAATGGTAAGTCAAGTACATTTCACATCGGGCCTGAACCCGATGTGAAAAGTTATATTTCACATCGGGCTTGGTGATTGGCCGAAGGGAAAAGGGTTGTCTGAAATACACCGCCCTAGTTTTCACATCTTTTCTATTATACACCGATGTGAAATGTTCTATTTTTTTTTTAAAAAATTATTCAGTCTGTTTTCCATGTTATTTCATATCCAAATTTAACACAATATATATTCATGATTGTAGCAATATTAATGAAGTTACAAGTCATTGTCATAATACTAATCCAACATACAAGTTAATAGGCCAAAGTTGCAAAATTACAAAATATGGAATAACATAATAGAAAAAAAAGCAAATAATGCTCACTGCTCAGCATACCCTATCTACAAATAAGCTCTCCTTCTTATTTGACTTGAACAATGCCAACTAAAATTCTTCCTGTCATGTCAAATAAGGATAGGAAACCATCATAAAAAAGCAAACACAATATAATTATGATGACCAACAGAAAAACAATGGATGATGAGTTATTATTAGTTACAATAATAAGGTAGGCGAGGAAAAAAATCATCATCCATAAGGGTCGAAAATATACATATCAGAACATGAATGATAGCAGAACAGAAGAGGAGATGACATTGTTCACCTTATTAATTAGTCCATCATCAATCACTGCACAACTGATCTTCTTGAACAGTTCATAAAGTGCTTCAATCTCACTTACAATAACTGCATTGACAATAAAATAGATAAATATCCTCTCCTTTTTCTTTACTTTTAACATAGATAAACTAATTATTGGAAATTAGTAAATGGTCCGATGCTTTTTCGGGTAACTTAATCAACAAACCTATTTGCATTATGAAACAAAGTAATCCATTCAAAATGAATATGATACAAGCTACACTACACAAAAAATGTTGACAACAAATTTGAACTGATTTATCAGTCAAAGCTACATGTTGACAAAGCATTGCAAAAAATGAATAAATTGCAACAAAACGATAAATTACTTTTAAATGTCAATTAAATCAAACCTCATTTGAACAGAATTGATATGATCAATTAATAAGATCCATTACACATACACCTTGTAGGATGAATGGGTGATTAAGTGGTAAAGCAAAACACATCCTAATGTCTTATTTTTCAGGAAAGCCATGTATGGGATAACTCTAACTGAAGCATATAGATCCACCAACAATTAACATCATATCAATATCTTTTATTGTCAATTGCCTCACCATATGGTATTTCCTATTGTTTCAAATAACAACAATTCATTCATTAAATTAGTAAAAAAAATTATCAGTTTGTTAACTTTATTGGAGAAAAAGACATGTTCATGGTAGATGCTACAAGTTCAGTAGAAATCCTACTTAGCCTAGATGTGCTACAAGTACATGGGGAGTACAAAGTGTACGTATTGATTTATTATCAATATACATGGAGAAAAACAAACAAAGGAATTATTTACTATTACATTATTAGTAAAGCCAACAATCATGAAAAGAATAGCTCTTGATCGAATAAAAAATATTGAACTAAAGGTTGAGTTGAAGCTTAATTATAAATCTTCTATAAATTACTATAAGCAAAAATTATAATATAGAAAGCTGAAATTTAGTTAGCATGCATATAGTGTACCTCCATCCATCTTGTGGCAGTAAATTCATTGATTGAAACTGCTCTTTGTCCATAATTAAGAGGTGATAACCAGTAACCCCAAGCCCATTGTGGCTTAATCATATTTGAAAAACTCAACCGAAGTCACCAACAACAGCATAGTAATATGTATATAAGTGCCTTTTATCCAATAGTTCTTGGTGCAACAAACCTTTTGGGACGACAAATCCTCCTAGCAAGAATAAAATCATCAATACACCCGATCCGCCTGTGTTAGCAATGATCATATCGCGTCCGACAGCAGCCATAAGCCGGAAGAGACTTAATGACATTTGGTGCACCCAAAACAACAAAAGCATGTAGGGGAAGAAACTAAATTATTAACCTAAATGAAAACAATATGTACAAGTTTCAAATTAAGAAAGAAAAAAAAATCATAACAAAGTATGAATGTAGATTTCAAATACCTCCTAACAGAAGGAGCAAATCCAATAGTGTAGTATAAAACACTAGTCCACACGACAACTTCAACAATGGAATAAGGTTATGTTGATATGCCAATAAAACATATTAATCACACAAATCAAACATATTAATCAACCTACTATCTTACCACGAATACATACAATAATTTTGCATTTCTACAAAGTCCAAATTTTATGGTTCAAGTGTGATACTCACATTAGAGATGGTAAAAAATGTTGATAACCATGGATTGTCCTTCCCGATGTCTCTAAAGCATCCTTTTAAATAAAAATTTGAGTTGAACACCATGTCTTGTCCTCTTTGCAGTTCAAAAGCATTTAGATAGAAATGATAAGTAACACAGTATATAGTTATGCTGCACAGTATATAATTATGATAAGTAACACAGGTCGAAAGCATTTCTTAAAAGTAATGTTACATATATTATCTTATATTGTCATGTCTCGCTGTAACAGGTCAAAATCAAACAAAACCAGAAAATACATTCAATTAAGAACCAAATTAAAACTTCAAAATAAACCCAATTAATAAACAAAAAAGCAGAGAAGCCCAAAAGAGGAAAATGATTGAAAATGAAGATTGAACGAAAAAAAGGTATAAAGATACACTAAAAACATTAGATTTTATTGATTACACTAAAAAAACTATACTGACTTTGCATCCTATCATAGAGGTACTATAGTTCAATCATCACAAAATTCAAACATCATACAACAAATTATTCTTAGTAATAATAAATGAGTTCTAAACAATATAGTTGAGAGAGAAACAAAGAGGTACCAACAATAGAGAACAACTTGAAGAATCATCGAACCGCGGTGAGAACACGTTCGGGCAAGAGCAATAAAACCTAAAATTAACAATCAAACCAGAAAATGGGAATTGTTTGTTAAACTATGTAAAATCATAATTTCTTCCTCATTGTACAAAACCTAAAATGTAAAATCAGAACTTGTTATGAGAGAATAGAGAATAGAAGAGAAGAGAAAAATCAAACCGGTGGTGTTGTTGCTGTGAGGAGTGAGAGTGGCGGCTGAGAACAAAACGCGACCTGAACGATTGAACGGCGGAGAGAGATTTGCTTTCAGAGGTATATGCAGCGGCGGGGAAGAGAGATTCGCGCTTCAGAGGCAGTAACAGCGGCGATGGATTTGCGTTTCAGAGGTTAGGGTTTGAAAGAGGAATCACGGATGAGAGAGGGTTTGGTACAACATTTGCGTTTTAGTTTTGGGAGAGGAATTGACATTCGCGTTTGTGTTTGATGAAGTGCTAAGCTTTTCCCATCAGTTGCATACTGGACAGAAGGGAAATAGTTTAAAACAAACTTCACCATATTTACATGTTTGCCACCGCGTCCAGTTTTCCCTTCAGATATAATTTCCACTGATGTAAAATGTGTTGTAGCTTAACTTTTTCTCTCGGGTAGACTTTTCCCTACTTCTACCACTTATTGCTTCCAAAACCTTATGAAATGCTCTATTAATGGTCTCTCCAGAATGTTGAAACCGCTCTCTAACATCCCTATTAGAAGCACCCATAGCAAGTGTACACACAAATATGCCCACTTTCTCTACATCTGTCATTTTCTTACTTGGTTGTAATCCATATTTTGATTGTAAATCTTCACACAACTGTATAAATAAAGTTGGTTCCATTCTAAAAGCATTCATACATCGAACAGGGTGTCCATTCAATACTTCGTTCATCCAATCTTGTCCTTTTTGAACTGAAGTCATACATGGTTCTTTATAAATATATTTATAGTAATATGTAGCAATTGCACCAATTGCACCTGATCTTATATTCCAATAAAATGCATAATTTCTTCTCTTCTTTTCACTTTCAATAATATCCATCATGTTACCAATAAAGAAATATACTATCTATTCATAAACATATTAAGCACAAACAATTCAACACTAACATCAATAAATTTGGCATAGATTGCAGATCAGTTTTAGCAAAGAGCATAGCCAATTATTATTGGAAAACAAAACACACAATGCTAAAATTGATCTTAACATTCAAAAAACTAAAACTAATTTCAAGTCAAAATTAGAGGTACAAGGCTTGCAAACTAATGTCAATATTCACAAATTGAAACTAATTTCAAGTCAAAATTAGAGGGGCAAACCCTTCAAACTAATGTCATCATTCACAAAATTGAAACTAATTTCAACTCAAAAACATAGGCACAAGCCTTGCAAATTAAATATTCATTTCTCTTTGAAATGCATATATGTTAACCATGATTTTCTAGACTCGTCATCCTGCATGTTTAGAAAAATCTCTCACCTTGATTCATTCTCAATCAAAGAATCTGCATAGCACCATAATTCACTACCCTTTTCCAAAACACCTTCCGTAACCATCCAATTTATAACAGTCATTGCTATAGCAATGGTAGAACTACCTTAACTTATTTACTTGCATTGCCATCAGACAACATCATTTCCAGTGCCTTATTTAAATACATTGTACTCCGATCACAATACGAAATTGGAGAGGGCAGAGAAGTACACGACATTAGATCGATAACCAAAGGAATTTTATTATTCTTTTTAACTATTTTGGTTCAAATTTTTGGTTAGAACTTAAACATTATTTATTCTTCTAAATGTATCAAGTCTTTATTGGGTCACGTTCTTGAGATCAATAACAAAAACTTTAATATTGACAAGAAAGCTAATTTTGAACTCCTTACTGTATTTTTTGTATCAACATAATTTCTTAAAGGTCTTTTTCCATAATATCCTTACTTCTTGTTTGTTAAAGAAAATCATAACAACATGGTAAACAATGATAAACCAAATTTTATCTATTTTTCATTAACAAACAATAAATTGGGGTTTAGGGTTTTCTATTTATTTATTTATTTATTTATGAATGAAACAAATCATTTGCACAACAAACTCAAATATAGAAGCACACAATACTCAGTCCTACAAACATCAAACAAGTTATGTATAGAGGCAAACAAAAAATAAAAATAAAATGAGTTGAAGAGATGATTGAAATCCTGGGAAGAAAAGGAACAAATTCGGCGGTGGTCGCTAGTTGTCGGAATATGAGTGCTGGATGACACTGAGCAGTGGTGAAAAACGGAGAGGTCCAAAGCCAAGGAAGAAGACGATGGTAGAAGTGGAATAGCTAGCAATAACATACGTTCTCTGTCTTTCTTTCTCTATCTTTTTTATTATTTTTAAAGAAAAAATGTGATCTTTCATATTCTTGGCATTTAAAAAATTAAGGGTAAAGTTTGGTTTTAATTAAAGAAGTAAGGGTAAAAGTGGGAAAAAATGTAAGCTATAAGCTATAAGCTAAAACGCTATATGAAATAGCGTTTGGAAAATAAATTAAAAGCTAATAAAATAAACTATAAGCTAATGTTTAAAACATTTTACCAAACAGGACTAATTTTTACAAACGAGCTTATAAACTATAAGCTCATTTTTGTGCTTTTCAAACAGACCCTTAATCCAAAAGCTAGAATCATTTAGCCGAACTTGCTTCCTTCCATCCTTTCCCTTCTTTCATATTTTCCTTCTAAGTATTGCAAACACACAAAAACCTCATTTAAGATCAAGATCCATTGAGATTTTGGAGAAGATGGTAGAAGGAGAAAGTTTGCTCTTGCTCTTGTCATTCTAGTGATACTAGCTAAGGTAACAAATAGCCAATTTTCCCTCTCTTTTCCTTGAACGGAAACTAGTGTAAAATAGGAAGAGGTTTTATTTCAATTTTTATCTATGCTAGCATTATAAATCCATGATAGTTAGTGATAAATCCAGAACAAAATTTGTCATTTGAGTTGCTTTCTATAAAGATCAAAGATTTGTGTTAAGTTTGAATATTCTTGTTCTTTGCTTTTGTTAATATTGTTGTGGGCAGGGGCGGATTTAGCATCCGGGTTGGCAGGGCTACAACCCGGGCTCAGCCCAATCCTTTTTTTTTTAGTTGAAGAAAAAAAAAGCAAAACAAAAAAAAGAAAAAGAGCTGAAACTAGGAAGGCAAACAGAACCTACGATTAGGAAGAAAACAACTCTAAGTCTTCCCCTAGTAGTGGCCGAGTTAGGGCATATTTAATGGACCAAATTAGTTAGAGAGAGTATTAGCCGGACCGAGGAATCGTTTAGAGAGATGGATATTGCTCGCATAACGTAAGTTGAATGTGTTGGAAGCTTGCTGAGGTAAGTGCTTTTTATGCATGTGTAGTTGTTTGAATATGCGTATTTGCTTGATATGATGAAATTTGAATTATGAGCATGTTTGTTTTGTGTTGTATTCTCGTGACCATAACTTATTTGAGACCGTACAATTTTCTACACATGTTTGACTGATTGTTGTGAGACCACACAGGGTGTGTCGGATGGAGACCACCTAATCCTGCGAGATTTTATTGAGTCGTCGGTGTTTGTCAGATGAAGACTTTTCTTGCCCTGCGGGGTATAGTAGGGGGTGGACCTACGACTCTATGCGGAGAGGTGAAATTCTGGAATTCATGCATGACGACCAGTAGGGGATGGACCTATTGGCGTCACGTTTCATATAGAGTTTGCATTGATAGGCTAATTGTGCATCCGAATATTGTTGTGTGTGATTGATAGATTATCCGTACACTTAATTTCTATGATGTGTGATTCATATGATGAATGTGTAAATAATGTCATGTATTGTGTATCTTGCGCTGCATGTGTTTGGTTATATGTTATTTTTAGTTGGTGACCCTTTACGAACAGTTTTAGGTCTTCATTTGTACCGAGTCGAAGCGGCGAGGCTTGTAGCTGTCTATGGGTCTTCGTCAACCAGAGGTCTTCAGTTAGAGTTTAAAGATCAACTTAGGGGTAGTAGTTCAAGAGTCTTGATATTCTTATTATTGTCTGTTGTTTTTATATTGTAAAATTATATTATAATATATTTCGAAATAAATGGTGTCGCTATGTTTGTTTAGACATAACATTTGGTTTTTATTCTTAATTTTTATTGTGAAAACAATTTATGAAAAAGGCATTGCATCTCGATTGCTATTTTGAAAGTGTTTACTCTGATTTAATTTTAGGGCGATCATGAATGTACATTTCATCAAAGACTTTATTTATTTTTAAAAAGAAAAAAATATGGATGCAATTTTGGGCTATGAAAATCGGGGTGTTACAGCTATGGTGGCTATTTCTTGGACTAGTCGCTCTTTATTTGATGTTTTACCTACTTGTATTGAATCTACTATGATTAATGAAATATCTTAAGCTTTTGTTTGCCAAAAAAAAAAAATTCGGTCATGATTTTTGGTTCCTACTTTCAATCAACTATGTGTACGATTTTTATTTTTCAATGAGGTTTTGTTTTTATGTATATAATATTATAAATTTTTTTTAATGAGGTTTTGCAAACACTTCAAAAATTCATATTCAATTCATCCTTAATTAAAAAAAATAAAATTTTTGCAATTGAATTCAATATTTAAGATCATCTTTATCCCAAATTTCTTAGTTAAGAATCTGGACCTTAAATTTTTTGCCACTAAAGACATATTAGTTGGAGATTCTTAGTGCTTAAATATAAGAATTGATTCTCGTACAATCTTTTAGCTTTGGGTTCATAGATTAAAAAACATTTTTTCTCTTTCTTTTAGTTTAAAAATCGATGCCATTAGATTTTATTTAACACGTTTAAATGCTTATGAGCATTTTTTTAACATAATTTTGGAGCTATTTTTTTATTAGGTTCATGGGTCATTTTTTATATCTTCATATTTTATTGATGGTTATTTTTTTTTTTCAAAAACCATAGGTTTTTTTTTTAAAAATTAGATGGTTCACAATTATATCATATTATTATAAAATATTTTTGCATTTATATTTAATTCAAATTTTATGTGGTATTATGGGGCCTAATGAGTATTATTAAGTATCCCAAAATAAGAATTTGTGGATAAAGTAAAATATGTCAAAGTTGCGTAAGAGTTGCTTAATCTTATGAGACAAAGTAGAACCCACATGAATAGTATTAAGAACCCCAATTTAAGTATCTAGTACCAAGCATGACAGCAATAGATAATTCAAAATATTTAGTAGTACACATGAGTTGATATTAAAATTAGGGAAAACTAGTACGCTGCCCGCGCGTTGCGCGAGTGCAGAATGTCATTGGTGCAACGTGAATTGTTAATTGTCAATTCTGCGACATGGATTATTAATTGTCATTTATATAGAGATGCTTTGTAAGTTTGTAATATAAACAATACAATAAAGTAGGGATAGTTCTAAGATAATAAAAACAAAACAAACAATATATTCATTAGAGACATATAAGATATAAATTAGAGAAATTATTAAATAATTTGAAACACCTCTCTGTAAACAACATTTTGAGTTACATTTGAGTGCCTGTCTTTGTCGTTGGTGTATTATATTATTTATCAGTAATAACTTGTAATAGATATTTTAAAAGTTTTATCAGCAACAAAATATGTCATCTGCCTGTTAATTATAAATATTTAATTTTTATTAAGAATACCTTGTAATAGTGATTTTAAAAGTTTTATCAGCAATAAAATATGTCATCTGCACGTTAATTATAAATATTAAATTTTTATTGGTAATAACTTGTAATAGTGATGACATGAAAGACTACTTTGGTTTTGTCGTGTCTATTTTGATTTCTATGAATATGATTGCATAGTTTTTTTACTTTTATCTAATGATAATGATGGATCACATGACGTATGGCCGCCGCACACTGCTAGTTTTCTCTCCACCGCCTCCGCTCACTACTGCCGTCGATTTTCACAAATTACATAGGTTATGCGCTAGTTTTCTCTCCTTGTCACCGTTGTGAGAGTTTGTTCGTCGATTGTTTGGCTGGTCCACGCTAATCATATTATTATCTGTTCTCATCATCAATTGTGGTTTCTTAGAGATTATCCTCTAATTATTGTTGGTCTCAGAGGTATGTCAATTGCAAACTTCGACCTTATTACTAGTCAATTCGATTAAGATAGAAGAGTATTTCAGGTCAGATTCAAATTGCATGAAATTAGGGATTTTGATTGCTCAATGCCTGCTGTTGATATCATTGGACAATTGGGTTTTGTTGGCGACTTGTAATGATAATGGGAATTCTAGGAGCTCTTGTCTGAGTTGGTCAATTTTATGTTTTAAGCTTCAGTTGAGTTATCTGCATCAAGTTATGATTGTGGAAACAAATATCCAATACATAAGCATCATAAGCATTGTTAGAGGATTTTAGGTCTAAAAATGGTGCACGTTTTATATTTAAGTCTCTTCAATCCCGTTTAAACAAATATTTTAATCTTCATTTCTCCGATTGAAGAAACTTAAATAGGGGCAGCTGTAGTACCCCAATATTGGACCTATAAATCCAATTTTCCATTTCTAGCATAAAAATATACAAAAATATCTTATTCATTTTTTCATCCATTTCTTTCGTTCATTTTTCATATTTTTATCAATTTTTCTTAATTTCCTTTTATTTCTAAATATTGCATCTTTTAGTTCATTTATTTTAAATAGTTTGCATTTTAGCATAAAAGTTCAAAAATAAAAAAAATAGTCTTTTTCTTATCTTTACGTGCATTTTATATTTTATCATCAAATATCAAAAATATTCACATCTTTATTATATTTCAATGCAATCTATTTTATTTTCATTTACATTCTATTTCAAAAAAAATATACCAAAAACATCTCAAAAAAATATGAATATATCACCGCATCCATTCCCTTTCCGCTGTTTTATTAGCGCATCGTTTTCCTCTTTAAATGTGATTGGTCGCATTTATGTTGTCTTCCCTTTTATCTCCGACCATTTAATATTTTATTTCATTATCATTGTTTTCTTTTTTCCTTTTTCTATTTACCCTATATTATCTTTTATTGATCATATTTCACTACTCCTTTTATCATCCTTTTTTTTATATATATCATCACTATTATTATTAGTATTTTTTCTATTTGTCATTATTATTATTTATTTTTGCCGTTATCACTTCTTATTCACTTGAAAAATATGACCATCACTAGTACAGAATGACATTTTACATCGAGTAAAATCGACTTTTTACATCGGTTGGCATGCCGATGTGAAAAAAGGGGTAATAGTAAGTCAGACACCTTTCACATCGGGTGACCGCCAGATGTAAAAACGTTACATTTCACATCTGTTTGAGGAATAGGCCGTTGGGAAAAGGCTTGGTATGAAGAATATCGCGTCCTTTTTCACATCTGTTAAACTTTGACAACAGATGTAAAAAGGTATAGTTTTCACATCAGTGGTGATTTGCACCGATGTGAAATGTTATAATTTTTTTTTTGTTTTTAAAAATTTTCAGCATTTTTTTCCTACTATTTCATATCCAAATTCAACATAGTATATATTCATGATTTTAGCAATATTAATAAAATTACAAATCATTGTCATAATACTAATCCATTGTATAAGCAAATAGTCCAAAGTAGCATAATAAATATGAGTACATAGTGCAAAATAAGCAAAAGTATCAAATAGCCAAAGTTATAAAGTTACAAACAATAGTACCTAACAACAAAATAAGCTAAAATAAGCAAAAGTACGGAACTGTTCAAAGTAGCAAAATCTAAGACCATATATAATAGCTTTATAGCAAACACCAAAATATCAATCCATAATCCAATGCCAGCATACTGCATCCAAACAAAATACACAGCCTCATAAAAACTTTTGTCCTGGAACACATTAACTAATGTCAATTACACGTCCATATATAATTCCATTGATGAAACATATACATTCTAGTTTTAAACAACAATTTATAGTAATTCTAACCACACAAACAAAAAACAGAGATTAATATGAAAATGAAAGTAATTTACCTGTTAAATCCTAAGCTTTATAAATGTCAAGAAAACAAGTTGCCCAACGGATTCACAAATCATACAATTCCTCATCTGTTAATGCTGTAGGATCATTGAACACCTACAATTTTACAATATGTAAATTACTATTTCTTAACAATATAAGACTATGCCTTACTTTAAGAATATACACATATAGTTTAAAAATATCAAGTTAACTAAATATCATACCTCCATCCAAGACTTAGTAACACTTGCAGAGACAATATCAAGCATATTCTTCATTACATAATATCCACAATATTGCCGTTAGGCTGAACCCTCGACTACAAATGAATGACATGTATATATAGTGAATACATATATATGCATATTAAAAAAAATTCAATTATAAACATAAAGTCAATTTTCTAATTTATACAACACTTACTTTGGGAAAAAGCCATGTAGCTTTCTTTCTATTGCCACATGCAGTCTGGTGAACCCCAAAGCACTAGATCCAAAGCCACATAAATGTAAATTATTCATTCGAGCATATAACATAAAAAAAAACACATTAAATATAAACTTACTTTGTTACAATCTCCTTCATTGTTGGATTAATCTCTATGTGTAATGAACAAAGCAAGACGACCATATTGTCATTCGGACAAATAATTATCAATTGCCAATGGTTACTATACGCATAAAAAAACAATTATTAATAATTGTGTTATAAAAAATAAATATGAAAAAACACAAATTCATATTTACACTTACGCATGAAGATATGGTGCTAAGTAACATTCTTTTTGTAGATCACACAACTTATTTTGAATGTATTAAGTTTTGGTTCTTGATTTCCACAATCAACACTCGGACATAGAAATAATCCATCACTATTAGGAAGATTTTTTTCGGCAAAATTTAGAAATTCCATCACTCCATTCTTGTACTCATCAGTTAATCTATAAGCACTCATCCAACTACGATCCATACCTACTTTATGAAAATTAACACTACTTTATATTAAGCACTCCATCACACTTAAAAATAAAGTACATATACTTATAGTTATTCAATCAAAATAAGTAGATTAATACAATTCATATTTTTTTTTACTTATCATGTTATAGATATGATTAAACATTAACTTATCTCCATCATAAATTTCCCCTCCCAACTTATACAATTCACATTATATAAAGTTATTCAATATCAAAAAACACACATCACTTAGAGCTTATTTTATTCTATTTTATCCTTCTTGCAATTTGTTAAACGAGTCTTGAAAGTTCAACATGTAAGTTGACAAATTTTTTAACATAATATGATTTATCAACAAATGTACCCATCAATGAATCCTGTAAGCCAAATTTCGTCAGACCTATTTTATTTGTACAGTTTGTCAAAAAAAAAATCTAAATACAGGCACAACTTTATTTTTTGTTTAATGCTTATATTTTTTTTATGCTGAAGTAAAATCAAAACAAAATAGCTTTTTCTATGAAACAGTAGCATTATGGCCATAAATGAAAAGGTTTTGATACACATGATAGCTATCAACAGAGAGCAACCAAGCCCCACATTGCCATCATCACAATGCAATGGCACTACAACGTAAATCAATAGTTTTTTTAAACTGAGAATCATATACATTGCCAACCTTGAAAGCACAATCTATTTAGGTGAAACTAAAGTTTCACTTTCTCAGAGCCACTGAAAATAAATTTGGCTTACAATCTTGAACTAAATTTGGCTTACAGTCTTGAAAATAAATAACAAATAAACAAAAACCAGCAATAGAGTTGAGAAAGAAATAAAAACTTGCCAGCAAAAGAGAACAAGATGAAGAATGTCGAACGAAGGCGATAACACAGAACAATTAGGTTCAATCACGAACAGAACAGAAATCGTCGAACTACGGCGGTAACACAACAACACCAACTCGAACCAGCAATTGAACAGAGGGTTGAACCAGCAATTGAACCAGTAAACCCCAACCAGCAAACAAGAACCAACAACGATTTGAACTAGCGTTTTAGTATCAACCAGCGTTTTCAAGATCTAGTAAACACCAACCAACAACGATTAGAACCAACGAGGAAGCAGTAAACGAGAACGGAGGAAGCAGTAAACGTGAACGGAGGAAGTAGTAAACGCGAATGGAGGAACCGCGATTTACGGCGAACGAAGGAAGCAGTAAACGGAAACGTGAACGGAGGAAGCAGTAAACGGAAATGCGAACAGAGGTTTTGCGATTTATGGCGATTTATGGTGACACATGGAGGAACGGCAATTTTGAGGAACGGAGGAACACATCGTGGATTTTGAGGAATAGAAGAACGGTGAATGAAATTAGGGCATGAGGTTAGAAGACTTTGTTATTATGTGGATGAAGACTTTTCCTTACGGTGGAATTATTGCCAATAGGGAAAGAGTTTTAGCATGATTTCAATATATTTACATGTATGCCACCGCGTCTACTTTTCCTTTCTGATATTAATTCACCTGATGTAAAATGTGTTGTGTATTATTATTTCCTTTCAGGTGAAATATGCACTGATGTGATATCTATAACAAATGACCTATCACATCTGGTATTAGAGCACAAATGTAAAATGGTGTATTGAAATGTCATATCTATAACAGTTTTCTATTTTCCTTTTTTCTTTTATTACCTTTTCGGTCATGTTTTTATTTTCATTATTATTATTATTATTATTATTATTATTATTATTATTGTTTTTATTATCAAAAACTAAAATGAAAAAAAGGGATCCAATGTTTCACACCACATTTTCTGCAAATTCAGCATACAACAACAACGTTAGTTACTGTCCTTTTCCCATTTTTATACATTTTTTTTTCAAACCAAAACTGGTACAATAAAGCTAATCCTGCCCTTTTCTTCTTTAACCATGAAAACCCTAATGTCTCATTATAAAACAGAACCTAATTCACAGAACAAGAGAGGTTTTTTTTTTACAACAACATTAACACAAAACGGCAGCAAAGAAAACTACAAACACACACAAAAATCTAGAACTTCAATCCAACCAGAAAAAATCGAAATCCAACAAAAAAAAAAACAAAGCAATAAAATTCTTCGCACGCTGTGAAGAGTTTGTTAGTTTCCAGCCTCTATTCAGCTTCATCTATCCATCACTAATCATTCACAAACCTCGCAAGCAAACAAAAATCACGAGTTAGAGACAGAAAAAAGAAGGGAGAACTGAACCGAGAAGAAGAGAAGCACAAGTTGGAGAGAAACCACGAACCAGAGATGGGAGAGGAACACAAACCTCGAAGATTCACGGCTGGTCCGGTGACTTTCTCTTTCTTATGTCCGCTCATATTTGCATCCTCATACCTCCGTTTCTAAAAAACCGAAAAAGTTAGATCTAGGGTTTAGATTTTGTGTTTCTCTTTATATGAATATGTCTTTCTATGTCCATTTAACATGTTTTGACGCGTATTTGGACATTTGAAACGGATCTGAGAATCTAGGGTTTTGAATTTGGGAGTTTAGGGTTTTGGCCACCCCCTCCGATCTGACCGTTTGAGTTTGTTTTCGTTGTTTTTAACCCCGGAATCGTGTTTAGAAGGATTTTTTAGGGGGGGTTAGTGTAGAGTTTTTTAGAGTTGAGTTGTTTTCCGGTGGCGGCGCCGCCACCTTGTTGGCCGGCCGCCGCGCCGGAATCTGGGTTGGTGGTGGTCCGGTTGAGCTTCAACCGGAAAACTAAAGCAGAGAGAATTGAGAGAGAGTTGAGAGAAGAGAGAGAAAAAGAAAGGAAAAATGAAACAAAAACCAGAAAAAATGATTATATACTCCCTTTGACCTTCTCGCGCGCCCCGCCTCCCTCCCCGGTTGGGCTGAATGGATTTTGGTGACTGGGCTCAGCTTTGAGGCCCAGTCTGTTTTTTTACATGTGTTTCTTTTTTAAGGAAAAATCAGCAAAAAGAAAATAGGAGGGTTTAATTTGGGACAATGTTTTTTTTTTAGATGTTTTAATATTTTTTCTCTTAGTTTTTTTTTTTATTCAAATTTTCTTATACATGCATATATTAAATTTATTTGCTTTGTTATCATTTTATTATTATCATTATTTTTGCATTTTTTTCCTTTATTTTTCTTTCTTATTTTGTTATATAAATAATAAGTAGTTTGAGCTATTTTACCATCTATCATGGTCAATTGATTATGTATGCTCGTTTAGTATATTCATATTCTTGATAACATGTGCTCCCATCACTTTGTTTTCAATTATTTATCTCATGAGCATACATGTCCATGCATTTTTTTTTACTCACTATATATACATGACGCCTTGCTAGTATTTCATTTTTTTTGCCATTTCATTCATTTTAGTGATAGCATGTTCATTTTAGGCTTTTATGTCCAAATCACTTGTTAACTTGTTCTTGCGTGCCTCTTCATGCTCGTTGCTATTTTTATTCATATATGCGTATGTTTTTTCCTAGTCATCTTACCTCCTTTTCTCCATCTTTATGGTCATTAAAATTGCTTGAGTGTGAAACACTTTTATTTTATGATTGTGATTTACTTGTAATTTTGTCTATGTTCGATCATACATGTTTCTACCACCTTATATCACTATTTCATAAGTCCTTAGATTTCACACTACACTCTACATTAATTTCTACATTTCACACTTTCACACTACACTTTCTACACTACATTTTACACTACACTTAACACTATATTTTCATTCTATATTTTTACACTACAACTCATATTCTACACCACAATTTCACATAATATGTCTCATTTACATTTTTCATGCATACATGCATTTAGGTTAGGACTTTTAGCCGTTAAAATGCGCGTTAGGAACAATATTTTATTTATTAAAATTATCGCGTTCTAACATTGACATTAATATTTAAGGGCCATTTTTGGCCTAAATTCTTTTATGTTTGATAATTGTTTTTTTGACTAAGTGTATTACTACTTGATTATGACATGATTAATATGACCATAAATGCTTTAGATGATGGTTTTCCCTCTTGTTAGGTGTGTATGTTTTGGTTTGAAATTTTTCTAGGTAATTATGCATGCTTGTGTCTATGTTTTATTTTGTTATGATAAAAAATGAAAAAACGTTTTCTTCCTCCGTCTCATTTTTACACACACCTCACCTTTATTTAAAATTTACTTTCCTGTCTTATATGCTTACCTAAGTGCATTTCATCTTCATATTTATTTTTTGCATCTCTTTGCATTTTACTATTTTGCATTGTTATTATTTATTTATTTATATTATTTATTATTTATTCGCTCAATTCGATATGGTTGTAAATATTAATTATTCAATTGGGTTGTAATAGCGTAGGACTTTATTTATTGTTTTTATTGCTCTCCTAGTTTACACTACACACACAAAGCCATAAACTCATTTCCAAGCGAGAGAGCATGTAATCAAACTTCAATTGATTATGAGATCTCTCGCGACCCGAAAACGCGATATTTTGTAAAGAAAAAAAAAACAAGCGTAGGTCCATTTTAGTCGCAACGTCTCTATTATTTCACCATGATAATCGTTCATACTTCAACTTCTATTTTTTTCTCTTACACACAACAATTACAATTTCTTTCATTTTACAACTTTTTTTCAGCAACAACATTTTCTTTACAAACACAACACTTACATCAATCTTTTCTTTACTTTAATAAACAAAAAATGAAATTTTCTCTATCTTTACTATTTTAAATAAAATCACTAGACTCTTATCATTCTTAGTTTTAAGTTTTAAATATTCATATAAACATTGCAAGAATTCAATCGTTCTCTTTATAAAAGGGAACAATTTAGTGTGTTTATATCGAATCTTTAAGAAATGAAATTAATAATGACATTAGTCTTTTTCTTTCTTCTATACAACCTCTCCCTCCATTCTTAAAGCATATACTTTTAAAGCACAAAAAGCTTACAAGAGGTTACCATGGGATACCATGGGCGCTTGAGGTGCATACACCTTCCTTGAGCGCAACTAACCCCCGTATCTAGAATCTCTCTTTAGGTTTTCGATTATTTCCCCTCCTTTTGGAAATGAAAAAATCAACTGTAGTGGGGTATGTCTCAAAAAACCCGCAACACTGTTCCATCCATGTCTGATCCTGTTGAAAAGGAAAAATCAAAGGGAAAATCAAAAGAGAAACCTGCTCCTAGCTCTTCTAATAAGCCAAAGAAACCAACCAAGTCAAAATCCAAAAAGGAAGTGCCTTTAGAGAAGTTGCTGGCAAACAAAGGAATCCCAATTCCTTTAATTCTGAATGATGATCATCAATACTTTGAAAAGTATTGGATGGTGAATAATGTGTGCCCTGGAAGAGTGTTTGATTTTGAAAACTTGCTTAGTGGAGGATATGACTTGCTCAAGTACACTGAGGCTCTCAAATGGACAAGCTTTTTCAAGCTTAAGGAAACAATTTACCCAACTCTTGTTCAAGCATTTTACTTTAATGCTAGAGTTTTTGCTGACAAAAATCTCATCATCACCAACATTAAAGGAACTGAGATGCAAATAACTCCTGAAGTTATTGGAAAAGTTTTGAACTTACCATGTGAAGGAGCCAAGCTTTATGGCCCAAACTGGTTTACTATTACTAGTGTAAAGAAGGATGCATTACTGCTGAAGATGTTCACTAAAGATGGTACAAGGTTGGAAGAACCACTATCATCAAGTTTGAAGGGAGATTACAAGCTACTACACAATATGATTCAACATTGTGTTTTTCCAAGTACTGGCAGCAAGAACAAAGTGACAGAGAATGATCTCATGGTGCTTCATCATCTCTCTGAAGGAATTGAGTTAAACTTGCCTTATGTGATACTCCATCACATGATTAAGGCCTCTGAATCTGGAATTCAGAAAATATCTCTTCCTTATGGAACCATTGTGTTTAGGCTATTTGATTTGTTTAAGATTGATGTCAAAAATGAGAAAGTTGACAACTACTCAACTGTTTTCTCACTCAAGAATATGCATCACATGAAGAAAGAACATGTTGAAGTTGGTCAAAAGAGAAATAGAGAAAATTTTGAGAATGTGGGAAATTTGGATATTCTATCTGATGCTGTTGTTGGTGAAGCAGATCGTGCTGAGACCGTTCTCCCTGCTGAGGCAACAACTGCCAAAGGCAAATAACAAGTTGTTGAAGGTAATCCATCACAAACCGTTCCATTTTCTACTGATATTTGTCTTGGTTTTCAATCCACTCTTGGTGCTCCACTTGAGCCTACTCCATCTGAGCTCATGGCCAATGTTCTTGAAGGTTTCCACACTACTATCAAACCATTCAATCACTCTCTACTCCCCCCAGTTTTACCCACATCACAAGACTCTCTTGGTTCATTTTTCAGTTCTGAGTTTCTTAGGAATTTAACAAAAATTCCAAGCCTTGATTATCCCAAAATGCTAGTTCCTATTTACATTGCTTTTGAGAATGCAATCCCATCACTTCCAGAGAACTTTGCTTCTCTTGAATCCTTCTGTTCTACAAAGAATGCATCCACCTCCATTGGTGTGAAGCTTGCTGAAGGTGTGGAAGCTGGTGCTAGGCCTGTGAAAAGGTCTAAGGCTGAGAAGATTGCAAGTAACACTGCAAAAAATGTGCATAGGTTGTTTGATGGTCTGCAGAATCAGAACAACTTGCTTATGTACATTCTGTTTGAGATGCAATCTCTGAGAACATGGCTTGTGAATGAAGTTTGTCCCAAGGTTGGTGTGAATCCTCCACCAAAAAACACTTTGCCTCACATTGAAGAATTTCCTAAACCATCTGATTACACATCCTCCAATGAATCAAGCCCCTCCAAATGATCAATCCACTGGTTTTCCTCCCCTTTTTAATGCTGACAAAGGGGGAGATGAATTAGAATGAAGAAGCTATTGCATAAGCTTAGGGGGAGCTAGCTCATCTCATGTTTTAGATGTTGAAGTTTAGATTAAGTTTAAGTTTGTTTGTTTATCAACCATAAATAATTTTATTTATACAAATAAATAAAACTTCGACTAGAATGGTTTTCAATGGTTGCCTAAATGAATAAATAGAAAACCGTTCTCGTTTCCTATACGAGAACGGTTATTAACTATTGTAAAAAACTTTTAAAATTTTCTTACTCTACAACAACGTAATTCGAAAATCGTTGCCTATGACACTCTTTCAGAACGGTTTTTTTACCATCCGAAATTTGGGCGTTGCCGTAGGTCTAAAATGTTGTAGTGTAAGTCTGTTTGTTTGAATTAATGATGTTTAGATCTTAAGATATTTTGAGAAGTCATTGTCTTTTTGTAGTAAAGACTTCTCATGCTATGTTTTAATAGTCTAAACTTTTGTGAATCATGTTTGATCCTGATCTGGAAATGTTTTCTATGCTCACATTGATGAGTTTCGATTATATATAATATATATCATGATTCAAGTTTATATGTTTATCTCAATTTGCATTTTCAATTTTCAATTTGATAATGAATGCTGAAATTGAGGGGGAGTTTTAAAATCACAAAAGTTTTATTACTAAATTGTTTAAAGTCAGAATCTAAATCAAAATCTAATTCAAGAGGTTTGTCATCATCAAAAAGGGGGAGATTGTTGAAGCAAAATCCCTAAATGATGTTTTAAAGATAACAAACATCTTCAATTATATTTTCATTTATATTCTGATCATTTTGTGATCTAACTACTGTAGAGAACGACCAGAGAATGCTCTCTGAGTAACAGTCAGCACAGGTTTCAAAAGTGATTCTTGTCACAAGCACTCAATAATGTTTCATAAGGCTACAGGACATTATTCCACTTTATCATTGGACTTTAAATCAGTATCTCAACAGTGGATAAGTCATTCAAGGCCAATCAAGACCATGTGCATGAAGAACATTCCTTGTATGACATGTTTAAGGAAAGGAATAAATGCACAATGGAGACAAGCATGTGTGAACTAGTGTTTCTACTAAGTTTTGGATCTGATGGTGTTTCATAGACCAATCACAATGCAGCAGCAAGCCTCTGAACTCATAGTTGGCATGGTACTTGCACTTGTACTTTCAATGAACATTCTCCAAAGTATCTCCCACATAAGACAAGAAGGTGTGTACTTGCAAAAGTACTTTATGGACAGCTACAATTCTAGTCCCAGCTGTTTAGGACGCTCCACTACAGCTGTGCTTGCTCAAGCATAAATCCCACTCATGAATTTTTGCATCAGCCTAGAAAGGGGAGAACGTTGCCAAAACGATCTCTCACCCAGGCAGTTTTGTACTTGAACATTTAAAATGAATATCTAGTTGTTCAATGTGCTTTGATTTGATGCACAACGGCTATTACAACGTATATACTTGAAGAACAAGCTTCATACAGCCTGCTACAACTGTTTACAGCTCATCACCTTTATGTGGTGAAATGAAGAAATAGAGAAAGTGTTTACAGAACGTTCTCACAGATTTGAATTATGAAGCAAACTCCTTATAAGCTGTCATATGAAGGATGCAACGGCTCTTTACTGTACTTACATGATGACTAAGCATCAAGAGCGTATTTGGAATTTATAAATAGCACCCCATGGTGCACTTGAAGAGCAAGAAGTTTAGTTAGAAGTTTGCATACATCCAGTTTAGTTCTCTAGCAATCAAAGCTCTATTTTTGTTTACTCAACACTCCAGCTCTGCTATCAATCCTTGGATCACATATTTAGAGTGTACTGAGTTGTTTACATCAGCCTATCAATCTCTGGTTTGAGTCATTGTATAAGCTTAGATCCAGAAACAAACCCTTCTTATAAAAGAAAGAAATCCTCAAGTCAATATGTAACTATTGATTGAGAGTACCTTGGATAGTCAGGATTGACTAGAGGTAAGCCCTGGATAGTTAGGATTGACTAGAGGCAGAAAAGATTTGATCTTGGTTTAGATCATAGAAGAAGAAGAATTGTATTGAGAGATCGGTAGTATCTCATTCATACTAGTGTTAAATCTCACATGAGTGGGGACTGGACTAGCCCAACATTTGGGTGAACCAGGATAAATTATTGTGTGTTATTCTTCCTATCTTTACACTTTTACAACTGCACACACACCACACACTTATATTGTTTGTTTAATATAAATTGTATGCACTAATGAGAACGATCTCAGAACGTTCTATCTCTCTTTGACAGAACTGTTTTTTAAACTAACTAAGTTGTTTTGTTTTGAAAGCTTAATTTTTAAAAGGTCACAATTCAAACACCCTCTTTCTTGTGAAACTTTGCTACTTCATTAACAATAAACAAATAACAAAGAGACTCAAACCCTAATAATTCTAATCTTCAGTATTGGCTTGAATGAATATTAGGTTTAGTCTCCATACATATATATAGTCTTCAGAATCTTCTAGGTCTTCAGACGTGTCTTGGGCTTCAAGTAATAATTCTTTGTAATAATTCTGACCCAAGAGATATAAATTTGAACCAAATAAAATATCCCCATACTTGGAAAATATTTTGTACTAATAAAATTAGGTTAACTAGTAACCCTGATGGTTCATAGAACGCGCGCGACTTAGCCTGCAAGTAAGCGAGGCAAAAACAAAACAAATCTTCCAAGAAAGATATGGCGCGTAAATATGATCACAGGTTCCAGAGTAATATGATGTGTGCACATTGTTCTTCACATCTTCAATGATGTGCACACATTATCCTCCACATTGTGTTTTGCCAAAAATGAGGCCAACACAAAAACACTAACAATCTCCCCCTTTGGCAAATTTTTGGCTAAAACAATCTTGGACCAGATATTAATGCCAGAGAGATGAAAGTGATAAACTCCTTCAATTTAATTAGAGAATAGAACTTTTGAAGGAGAATAATTAATAATCAACAATCAACAACTCGCATAGTGGATTCCTTATAAAGATGCTTACCACATAAGCTTTCAATAAATAGCATCAGAGGCATATAGCAGTGGATAATAGACAGCCTCAAGTAAGAACAATAGAAGGTGCTTAAGAAAACACACATGAGAGTTGACATACTAAGAGTAACACATAAGCATGCAGGCACACAATTAACAAGTAACAAGAGACAATTAACTCCCCCTCTGTAGCAGCATCATATAAGTAGCACTCCCCCTTAATTTCTGCTTCATAAAATTAACAACAAATATTTCTCCCCCTTAACTCATGCACATTCCAGATCATGGGGACAATTAACAACTCATAAGTAACATATTGACACCGACAATGTATCAATATCTTAGACATAATATGCAAACAAAGTGACACCGACTATGTATCAACATTGTTTGCCACATTATGCGTCCAATGCTTATACGAGTAACAAACAACTCACAAGTAACATAACATACATTCGGTGACAGACAATGTGCCCACACCTTCGTTCACTTCATACTTCAGTAAAATATCATACACTCCCATCACATGGCATAAAACAATCTTCAGGTCTTAATAGTATGAACAAGTCACATGAACAAATAACCAACTAACATCCTACTCCCCCTTTTTAGACATAAAATTTTGCCAAACATACCATGAAAATAGGTCTTCAAATCAGAGAGATACGACAGATAAGCAAGTAGATTCGCATATCATTAAATTATGGGAGATAATGGAGTGCATGTCATCAGATCCATAGGGCACAGATAATGCATAAGATAGCAAAATATTCAGAAATTGCAGACCATATGCACATTAAGGTGTTGAATAACATCCTAGGCAAGTGCCCAAAAAGAAAAATTAATAATCAGAGAGAAAAATTACACATCCATCAAGTAGAATCAATCAAAGTAGCTTTCAATCAGAGAGAAAAATTACACATCCATCAAGTAAAATCAACTTGCTCACCCTTATCATCAATACCTTGATCAACCTCTTCCTTTTCCAAAGCAGCAATAACCAACTCAATTCTTCTCTTCCTTCTATTCAACTCCTTGCAGGTAGCTTTTAGTTTTGTATACCATGTCTAGAAAGAGAAACAGGGGCAGATGTGCCCACATTATGCTGCACATTATTCTTGCTGGGGGTCTGAAGGACAACATTCAGCTTGCTACCCCTCTTCATAGCAAAGTCACCATCCTTCTTTAGGTTGGGATTTTGTTCAAGCATAATAGCACACAACAAGGTAGGGAAGGCAATGGGCATTTTCATAGTAGTAGGACTTTTGGCATGCCTGATAGTTCGCAAAAAGATGTAGTTTCCAAGATCAAAAGGAATTGCTTTGCCTATAGCATATATAAACTTACCAAGTCCAGTTGCTATGTTGAAGTAGTGGGGAGGGGGAACCCAGTTTGCAGCAGCAATCCTATTTAGTGTACCATATTTTGCTGTGGTGGAACAATTAAGGAAGAAAAAGATACTTCCCACATATTTAGGGTGTGCACAAGGTCTGTCAGAATTAGCCATTGCCCATGCGCCACACTTTAATTGCTACAACTGCTCTATTAGGCAAATGCCTAATTTACCCCTTAGCTTCTCAAATTGAACTACATCTAGAGCCTTGGTGAAAATTTCAGCAATTTGTTCTTTAGTGGCAACATGCTCAAGCAAAACAATTTTTTCTTCTACCAAGTCACGAATAAAATGATGTCTAATATCTATATGCTTGGTCCTACTATGCTGAATAGGATTCTTCAAGATGTTTATAGCACTTAGATTATCACAAAATAATGTGAGCACATCTTGCTCCACATTGTATTCCTTTAGCATTTGCTTCATCCAAACCATCTGCGTACAACTATTTCTTGCTGCAATATATTCAGCCTTAGTAGTGAATAAAGACACACTGTTTTGCTTCTTGCTAAACCATGATATGAGGTTATTACCCAAGAAGAAATAACTACCAGAAGTGCTTTTTTCTATCATCAGCACTCCCAACCCAATCAGCATCACAATAGCCAATCAACCTTGAATCTTCACTGTGAGTATATAATAGGCCATAATCAGAAGTGCCACTTACATACTTCAAGATTCTTTTGACTTGGTTCAAATGGCTCTCCTTTGGTTCACCTTGATATCTTGTGCAAGCACCTATAACAAATGTTATATCTGGTCTACTTGTTGTGAGATATAGTAAACTTCCTATCATGCTTCTGTACTGACTTTGATCTACACTGACACCTTTGTCATCTTTAGTGAGTTTCAAATGTGTAGGAGCAGGTGTTCTTTTGTGACTAGCAGTCTCTTATCCAAACTTCTTGACAATATTCTTGGCATATTTGCTTTGAGATATGAAAATTGTATCTTCCATTTGATTGACTTGAAGACCAAGAGAATATGTCAATTCTCCAACGTGACTCATCTCAAATTGTGATTGCATCTGTTTGACAAAATGTTGGACCATATGTGTACACATCCCACCAAAGACAATATCATCAACATAAATATGTGCTATCATCAGTTAGAGCTTCTTTCACATTTTTTTGGTTCCATCCTTGACACAAAACATGAGTTTGAGACAATGTCATTTGATCTTCTAGTAGTTATTCCGTTGTTCAAGTCCCCTATGATAAAATCAGTAGGATGGTTCTTTTGAACTCTAATGGATGGTGCTTTGTTAACAAGAGGATCTTCAACTTCTACAATCTCAGGATCAGTTGTTCTTCATTCTGTTGAGAGAATATGCCCACATCATAGTGCATATCTTCCATTGGTATACTTGGCATATCATCAACAACCACATCAACAAACTCCATCACAGTGTTTGTTTTGTAGTTAAATACCCTATAGGCTCTACTATTTGTTGAGCAGCCTAGAAAAATCCCGTCATCACTTTTGGGATCCATTTTTCTTCTTTGTTCTTTGTCAACTAGAACGTAGCATTTACTGCCAAACACATGAAAGTATTTGATTGTGGGTTTTCTCTCTTTCCATAGTTCATACAAAGTGGTGGTAATACCTGATCTAAGAGTGACACGATTGTGTATATAGCATGCTGTATTCATGGCCTCAGCCCATAAATTCAGAGGAAGTTTCTGAAGGTGCGAAAAACACAAGAAGGGGGGGTTGAATTGTGATTTGGTGTTTCTTAAAAACTTCTTTAAGTTCTGCAAACTTATCAGAAGCACCAGCGGATAAACAAACTCAATTAACGCTAACACGAATAAAAGAGATTAGAGAGAGAGAGACGAGACAAGCAATTTTATACTGGTTCCTCTCACAAACCGAGAGTAGTCCAGTCCCTTTGCACTTCCAAGGGATTTCACTATAATCACTTAGATTACAAAATGCTCAAACACACTAGCAAGAGGCTTCCTATTGCTCAAGCTCTCAAGCAAGAGACTTCCTAACACAAAACAAAAGAATAATACTAGTGATGAACACTTGATGTTAAAATCAAGAGTTCTCAAAGAGTACAACACAACTGAAAAGACTCTAACATTTGATTCCTAAGAAAACAGATTGTCAGAAGCACAAATGAAATAAGTTCAGAAGCAGTGCTTGCAGTCTTGTATAAAACACAGTAAGTGTTGTAGCTTTTGTATTTGCGTCACTCTGTCTTCAAAACTTTGTTCACTATTTATATGCAAGAAGAGAATAGAGACGTTTGAGGATACTGACCGTTGCAGAGGTCATTTTCATGCTAGCTGTGCAAGGACAAAAGTAACATGGGATATTTGTCATTTCTGGTAATGCTTATCCATTCATTCCTTTTGTATGAGAATATTCGCCCATATGAAGTAAAATAGTACTAACGTCATTATCCTGATGATAAGAATGTTGTACTATGATTTCATAATCAATCACAACCTTTCAATTCAAATGATTTCCAATCATTGAATTACTACCAGTTAACACTGACGTTTTCTGGCAAGACATTCAGAGTTTATGTACCCAACATAACTTCTGATTCCTCAGTTTCTGACTTGGAGTAACTTCTGACTAATGTTGCTTTTGATATCATTGCTTCTGATATCATTTTTAGCGCTTGTTTTAGAGCTTCTAACATCAAATGTGATTATTTAAATATTCCTTTTAACCTGCACACTTAGATAAAATATTAAAATACCCTATTGTTCATTAATACTTTGTTATCATCAAAATCTTAAGGACTTGGTCAAAACCACTTTTGTTCCAACAATCTGCCCCTTTTTGATTGATGACAAACTTAGTATTAATTAACAATGGTTGTTATTTTAATTTTCCAAGTTTTTACTTAGGTTTACAAGATTTGCAAACTCCCCCTAAGTTTAACTGTGAATAATTAAAATAGTATAAAAACATACTTTTATTTTGACTCAAATTTTTCATAATTTGACTCTTGGAGACTAGTTTTGTAAGCTCTCCCCCTGAGTCTGATAATAGATGAAAAAATTGCACTCTTTTCATTTATCATCATATGAGAATTTTGGTTCAATATAAACTTATGTTCTCCACAAAGAATATAAACAGAACTGAAATCATATAAGACTGTAAATGGTTTCTATCAGTTGGTTTTAGTTTAGTGCTTTGTATAATTAAAATTAATGACTCTTACTCCCCCTTTTGTCATCAAACAAAAACAGTTTTATAAAAAGAATTAAAGACATTAATATCACTTAAAAGATCAGTCAAAGCACAACTTTCAAATAGACAAGTCAGTGGACGGTTGCAACGGTATCATAAATGACATTTTGAAAAACCACGTGACTTAAAAATTTGAAAGTCTATAAAAGCAATATGGCATCAAGTTCAATTTACTCAACACTTCCACACATTATAGTCAGAATAATGGATAAGGATAGAAGAGCAAATAAAGGTAAAATGCCACAAGAAGTGAAGAAAGAAGAATCACCATCAAAATCCAAACCAAAAGGAAAGAAGTTGAAGGGAGAAGGTTCTTCTTCAGCTCTAGTGAGAAGAAGTAATAGACTCAGATAAAAAGCAGCACCAAAAGAACCGGTGTATATTACACTCTCTTCTGATTCTGATGAAATTGATTCTGATTATGCAGAATTTCTCAGAACATATGAGGTTCTTAGAGAATTATCATTCTCCAACAGTGAACTCAAGCTATGGTAGTTCTCAAAAATCAAATATAGATTCTAAATAGAAGTAGGATCTCATGTACTAATAATTCTTTTATAATCAATAAAAATTTCATGGTTTATGCTTTGAATGTTTCTATTATTTCTTTGTGCTTTTATATTCAAAACAGATTTGAAAACATTTTCAAAAACATGTTAAGCAACAAAAATAAACATAAACAAATAGATAATGCCAAACATAATAATAATAAAGCAAGTAGATGTTCATGCAAATAAAGTAAAAAATGTTCAAATATTACAACCATAATAATATTCAAAAAGAAATGTGCTCAGACATAGAATCCTAGGTTTGAGATGAAGAAGGGTTGGGTAACAACCTTGACTCAATCAGGTTCAGCAGCTTCTCAAACTGTTTATCTGACTTCTCAGCATTTTTATCCAAAGTTTCCTTTAGATCCTTCTGATTAGCCTTGACTTCATTTAACCCAGCTTCCAAAGAGATAAGCTTGTCTTTTTGTTCCTTCTGTACTTCTTCAATCTTTAAAAACATTGTCTGATCATCAGCACTTGAACTTGTTATAACCATCTCAGCAGACTTTTCACCATCATATTTGTTCACATCATTCAGCATCATCATCCTTCTCTCATATTCCATACGAACCATATCCTCATGAGAGCAACTTGTAAGAGTAAATTTCTGTTTCTGAAGGGATTTGCCAAAGGCATTCTCAGATTCATCACAGAACTTCAAATGTTCAAAAGTTAGCTCTTCAACATATTTCTTCTTCAAAGCAGCCATAATTAACCTCAGATAACCATCTATTTCATCAAACTTTTCTACAATCTGACTAGGCATGATAGCATGAGATGATTTCAAAAGATGTAATCTTCTAATATCATTATTAATAAGCCTATTCATAATCTCAATACTAGACACAGTGTTATTGGAATGTTGAGACACTATGTTGTCAAGTATAGATTGATATGAAATTTCTGGTTTAGAAAAGGTTTGACATAAGTTTTGTGGCTCAGAAATTGTTGACATATGGATTGGGGATGATGGAGGTGAAGTGACAGTATAGAGAGGTTCAGTTCAACTCCTGTCAAAGGATCAATGATTTGAATAGTTGGCTTAGAAGGAGATGATTGTTTAACAGATGTATCTTTATAGTTGGGAGGAGGAGAAAGTTTAGATTCTGATGAAGAGTCAGAACTTAAATTAGTAACAACTTTAAAGATTTTCTCCTTGATTTCATCTAACTTAGTTTTCTTCTCCTCAAAGATTGGTTTGGATGGAGTTTCTGGTAAGTTAGAAGATTCAACATTAATGGTTTGAGGTGATAGGTGTTCAAACAAAACTTCTAGTATTGAAGGTTAAGTTGAAAGTTCAGTTGTTGTTGGTTTCGGTAAAGGCTTATCTACAACAATAGGATCAGATGAAGGTTTAGGGGAAGAAGCAGCAACATTCCTAGGTTTAACAGTCCTAGATTGAGAATCTGAATGCTCATTAATAATGTTTTCAGAAGACATACCTTGATTCTGCATTTGATTCTGGCTTGCTTCTTCTTCTTTTTGCCTCTTATACCTTCTTCTTTTTGCTTCAAGAGGTTCTTCATCAGTTTCTTCTTCTTCTTCTGAAACCACCAATTTTCTTTTGTTTCTCTGCCTATCATTCATTTTCTTTGTTCTAGCTTCTTTTTCTTTTTCTTGGATTTCTCTTTCTTTATCATCCAAAATAGATACACTAGCATTCTTGTTTTTATTCAAAATTCTGTCTCTCTTCACCACAGACTTCATCACAAAATCTTGCTTTTTATCAAAGCCAAGTTTGGTGATATCCACCTCATTGCCAGCAGTTTCAACACCATACTTTTCCCTGTGCTTGATCAATCCTTCCACAATGAGCTTTGCATCTTCTATATCCACCTCAGGAAAGGAAGACAGCAACCTCTGATCTTCTATGTTCATTAGGAGAGGATTGTTGGGGACAATAACATTTGTTTTAAACAGATGCATCTTCTTGAGAGATTTTCCATCAACTATTCTCTCTTCAAGAAAAGATGACTTAATAAAACCAGGATAATCCTTCTTCAGGATTTCATGAAAGTTGCTTAAGAAAAACATGTGTGAAAGTAATCTAGCATGATGACAGTTGACATGTCCAAACTCAATGCCACAGGAAATTACTTCACAAAGATGGTCAAATATATATCTTGGCACATTCATTTTAATGTGATCAGCAGTAATCACAATGTCCATTCCAGCAATGTTGGACCTAATCTCTGTTTGAGTGAACTCAGGAAGCCCTAGTTCTTCTCTCGTTTTTCCTTTCAAGAGAGGATTTATCATAATCAGCTTTTCAACTTCTTCATAGGCCGAATGTTTATAAAAAACATAAGCTTTCATCCAAAATTCTTTTACCATCTCATCAAAGTACAAACCATTCAAGATATTGAAGTATTTCTCCAAACCTTGTTCAAAGAACATTTTCTGAACATCAAAACCATTTGCCTTCAGACTGTTGAAATCAACTCTTTTCTCAACAACGCATTTCAGATGCATGCTTTTGAACTTCATTGTATCCTTTGCAATAGAATACTTCTTCTGTTTCTGTAGATTTACTAAAGCAGCAACATCAGGAACTAGTAACGATGATGCAGCTTGAGTAGAAGTACCAGTAGGAGCAGAAGATGACGAAGCCATTTGTTGGAGGTTAGTGTTTTGGTAATGCTAGAGAGATGAGAAAGAACTGAAGCGTTGGAGGTTTAGAAGAATATGAAGAGTGTTGGTAGTGAGTGTGCTTGTGTGTAAGTGAGTAACGTGTATGACATGTATATTTTTCGAAAACAAACAAACAAAAACAAATTACCGCACAAAAGGACAAGAGAGTCATTTTCTAAATAAAGCACTTAATCATCATTAACCAATACTCAGACTAATTACAAATAGACACGTGTATAGAGGTTTATTTAAATAACTGACGCATTAGTGGACAGTAGTTAAAAAAGTACATGACAAAAACTGTTCCACTACCACATCAGAACCATTCTTTGATTCTGATCATTATCAGAAGTAGTTGTCTATCAGAACTTCTAACCTTGAGGTTCTGAAGTCCAACAGCTTCTGATTACCATTAGATTCAAAACAAAATTTTACTTACAAAAACTAACAATCAGGAACAAACACCATGTTGAAATTTTTCTTAATAAAATCAAATCTTTCAACAGCTAGGGGTTTTGTACAGATATCAGCCCATTGTTTTTCAGTTTCAACAAACTTGATATCTATAATCCCTTTTTCAACATAGTCTCTAATAAAATGATGTTTGATCTCAATGTGTTTTGCTCTTGAGTGTAAAATAGGATTTTTAGAAAGATGAATGGCTGCAGTATTATCACAATATAATGGAATATTGTTACTGCTTATATGAGAATCCATTTAACTCATATTTATTGGATTTCTTATAAAGTAATCTATAATTACAAGTTGCTTTCAGATATCTAAAGATTTTCTTCACAGTAGTGAGATGAGATTCTCTAGGATCTGATTGAAATCTTGCACATAATCATACAGAGAATAGAATATCAGGTCTAGATGCAGTTAGATAGAGTAGAGAACCAATCATACCTCTGTAAGCTTTCTGATCAACTTTGCCTTCAGATTCATCCAGATTCATGCTTGAGGTTGGATGCATGTTCGTGTGAAATGTGATACGCAAGTATACGCAGTCAACTGTAGCAAGTAATAAGTAAAGAGTGTGTCGAACCCACAGGGAATAGTCTATGAGTTATGCATTCCAAGTTCAGATAAAGTGTTTAGTTTATTGCAATAGTAACAAAGCATAATTGGTTTGTTTAATAAAATAAAATAATAGTTATGTAAAGTGATGATTGAAAACAAGAATGAAATGGTAGCTGAGATTATGATCTATTTAACACATGAATGAAGTGCAGTGAATGATAACTACTGTCGTGCCATCTGTGAGCAAGCTTTCCTTGTGGTGTATGTCTACAACGTTAGATATTAAAAAAGGGTATAATGGACTGGCTCTGCCGAGGTCACTATTAATCCCATTAGAGTTCAGAAACGCACTTGCTTGTTTGGTTTCCCACTAAGGCCCTTAACTTATCCATAAGAAAAGGTAGGGTTTACATGTCTGCTCCCACTTAACCTTATTAACCTTATTATTTCCATTAACATGCTAGATGTCTCTACACATGCAACTTGTATTTAGATCTAAGTTGATCAGTCAAAGAAATAAATGTATTTTCATAAAAACATAAGGTTAAAGATGACACAAGAATAATCATTCATTCACATAAATACTTCATTCATTATATTAAACTTCACATAATCTCAACTACAAAGAGTTTAGCTCAGAATGAGCATAGAAACAACTATAATAACAAGTAAAGTAGTGATACCCATTACAATGCAATAGATACTCCTACAGACACTGTCGTGCCTCTCGTTATCACAAGCCGCCTCTTGCAGCAGAATAGCTCTTCAAACGGCGCAGCTACTCTTCTTCTTCTCAGATCTATTCTCTAAGTTTCAAGCATGTATTTTTAGGTTTAGGGTTGTGTATTTATAGGACAATCCTTCTTGGATCGGGTGCAACCTTAATTGTGACTACTAGGCCCAAGGAATAAAGGATATTCCATTTGCAAGGACCACTTAATCATAGTACAATCATTGTGATGCTGACAGCTGGCAAGCCAGCCATTTCAACCTTATCCTCCAAAGATGCCTTCCACTATGTTCTAGCACGTTCCCAGGTTTTGTCTTCTAGCAATGCTTGACTTGTGTTGACTTGTACGGAACATGATGTCTTGACAGTCATTATCAGTAGATGCCTTTGATGACGATCCAGAACCAAATAACATGCCTTGACATAAATTGCCTCTAAACTAACTCTTTTTCATCAAAATTACATAATTATTCCTAATACATAATTCTAGACTCAAAAGTAAATAAAACTAATGAAATTGGATTAAAACATGGTTTGATCACCATATTAGCAAGAAATAATTCATGAATAAAGGCCTAAATAACACACAAATAGTGAGTCATCAATGCATAGGAGTGTTCATAGGCTTGCAATCTTCCAAGTTAAATTTCTTCAGAAGCTCTCTAGTATATTTGGTTTGATGAATGTAAGTTCCTTCCTTTGTTTGATTGATTTGTATACCAAGGAAGTACTTCATTTCTCCCATCATACTCATTTCTGTTAATGTCCCAGTTCCCCTCCGAGTTTTAATAATTGTCAAAACACATGGAAATAGAGTAGAATATGTTTAAGTAACAATTGAAATTGACTTGACAGCAAAACATTATTTTGAAACTTTGAAAAATCAATTTTTAGGTGTTTTGTATCGATACATATATACCTGTATCGATACAAATGTCCTGAAACTTGTTCAGGCTGATTATCACGCATTTGTATCGATACATAGCACCTTTGTATCGATACAAAATACTCTCATTGGAGTCAGAGGAGCCTCTGTATTTCGAAACACACTTGTATGTTTCGAAACACATGCAGACTCTCCTGAAACCAGAGAGAGCCTTGTGTTTCGAAACACACCTTTGTGTTTCGAAACATATCAGTCATAACTCTATTTTTCTGGTGTATGTATCGATACATACGCGTGGATGTATCGATACAAGAACACAAATCTTCCTGCTGTCAATTGCTTGTATCCATACACATTGATGCATGTATCGATACAAGTCTGTTAGATTGTGCATAAATTTGCTCAATTCTACTTCCATTATAAATAGCTTTATGTGTTATTGTTGTAAGCGTGAGAAACCAGTATTGAAGAATTCTTTGATCAAGATTGTTGAGAGTTTTGCATAAAAGAGCATTCAAGAGCAATCATCATCTTCCTTCTTATCTCTATCAAATTGAAGATTGAATATGGGTTCAATTGAAGTTTCTTAGAAGATCTTGAAGGATAACGTTCGGGGAAAATTCGCGGTGAATCAGAATTTGTCATCCGAGTTGATTGGGTCTTGAAGGTAGTGTTTCTCATCCGAATTCAAGTGTTGCTTGAATGTTACAATTCAATTTGGCGAGAGAATTATTCGGACGATCATCACGGGTTCTTGGTTGAAGATAGCATGAAGGATTGATCGTTGGGAACGATAATTGAAGACAAGATCGAATTGGGGTTTGCGCAATTTCAAGACGGAGCTATGTTGAAGATGGTGAAGATCGTGTAATCGAGTCTGTATCTTGCATATTGTATCGTTTGTAATTTGTGCATTGTTAAAGAGATTTTCCGAAGTAAAGTCTCAACTTATCCTTTTGATAAGTTGGGGAGAGACGTACCGGCCCACTGCGAGGACGACGCGAAAGCTGGGAACTCCCTGATCACTCTCGTGTGTATCTCTCTATCCCTTATCTCTTTACTTTCTATTTTGTTATTAACTCGCACACATAATTTCGTCATACACGCCACGTGTTTGATGAAATTATTGTTTGCTCACTTTGTTTGCTATACGACTTTTCAATTCCGCGATTTGTGTGTGAGACAATTTTTAATAGAAAAACTTTATTTGAAAATTGCTTGACTTGTTAATTTGGATTGCATTCCTTGTATCACCTTCATTCCATATCGGCTTTTACTACCTCTCCTTTGGTCGAGGTGCAATAGACTATCGATCTAGGTAGCTTCCGCGCTTACTCGATTGATTTACAAAAAATCGTAGTTGTTTGTTTGGAACGCTTTAGTTCGCCACATTTGAGCGTAGCCTTGTAGTTGTAACACCTGGCGCAAGCACAATATAATATTGCAATGAAGCCGCCACCATATTTTATTTATCCCGTGAGGGGAAAGGAAAATAATGATAAAACCTTTAAAAGTTGGGTTCGGGAGTTGGTTACATGAGGGGAAGACGTTAACACCCCCTCATATCCGTTGTACTCAACGGGAACCATTTGAGGAATTTGGTTTGCATAAACAGAATAAACCGCATAAAAATAAATTACCGCATATTGAACAAAACAGAAACAAAAAAAGAGTTTTTTATTAATTGGCTTGACGAGATTACGATCTCGCTCCTACGTATCCCCCAAGTACAATGAGGAAGTCAAAGCTCACGTAGTTCTTCCTGAAAAAAAAAGTTTTGTTTGTTGGTTGTTTTTAATGAAAAACGTTATGTCGCATTCCACTGACACGACAGTTTGCTTGTATGCTCAATTGAGGCTTAAGCGTTTTGTCTGTATCAGAGGAATGGATAAAACATCGTCCTCTTAAGAAAAAGAGTGAAAAAAGATTTGAGATGAAAATGATTTAATTGCGCAAAGGCAGAAAAAGATATTGAGGTGAGTTGAATATTTTTTAGAATATTTTTGAGTTTATTCAGTGAATGAGAATAGGACACCATCTGAGCTGTACGTCACAGACTGTCCTATCCGAGCCGAGCGGGACGTACGTCACACTCCCTCCTTTTCATTCAGTTATTAGAGTTAATTAATTAAAGCGAGAATAAGCCACCATCTGAGCTGTACGTCACAGACTGTCTTATTCGAGCCGAGCGGGACGTACGTCACACTCCCTCTTTTTCATTCAGTTATTAGAGTTAATTAATTAAAGCGAGAATAAGCCACCATCTGAGTTGTACGTCACAGACTGTCTTATTCAAGCCGAGCGGGACGTACGTCACACTCCCTCTTTTTCACTTTAATTAATCAACTGATGACTTTTCGATTAAAGCGGGGATAGTCCACCATCCGGGACGTACGTCACAGATTGTACTATCCGAGCCGAGCGGGACGTACGTCACACTCCTTCTTTTCCACTTTAATTGAGAAGTCAACGTTTTAATTTTTATTTAGAAAAAGAAACGGGAAATAAACCAAGTTCAGACAGAAGGGGTAGCTGGATACCAGATGAAGTGACAGATGCATATGAATATGAGATACATGAGAGATATAACAATAAGCATAAATAATAGAATACAATAATATAATCCATTAAATATGCCAATTATCAATTAAAAGAACATGAAATAATCATCGAGTCATTGCGTAAGTTTTTATCGAACGCTAAAAGAATTTATCAAATGATAAATAAATTTATCGAACGATAAATAAACTTAACGAACATTAAATAAATTTATCCAACGATAAATAAGTTTATCGAATAATAAATAAATCTAATGAACATTAAATTTATTATCGAACGGTAAATAAATTTATCGTGCGATAAATAAATTAAACATGAAAGGGGAGGTGCAACAGTAAAAGAGTGGTGTAAACAGAAAATAAAAACAAAACAAAAAAAAAAATGAAACTGGGCCCAAAAAGGTAAAAACCCAGCCCAAAACCAACTAAACCGGTCCAAACCGGTTCAGCTCTTGAACCAGGGAAGGGGGGGCGCTGAGTAAAGAGGGGGGCGCGCGTGAGAAGGCTTCAGCCACTCACAGCGCGCCACGTCATCGTCTTCCTCAACACAAAAAAAACAGACGCGTAAACAGTGCTCGCGCGGGGGAGCGAAGGTGACGGAGGGACGGCCGGCGAGTACGCACTTTCCGTTCACCAAAACTAGCTTATGAATATACCATTTTCAACGAAACTTCGCAAGGATTCTAAATCTAACATCAGAAATTGCAAATAAAGCTTGTATCACCAGATTTGAACGAAACAAGAGATGGATCTATAAAAATGGAAACGTCTTAAACACGTACAAACGAGCGAAAATACCAAATGAAAAACGTCCTAAAGAGCTTCAGGAACACATATGAACCATCATCTACCTTCGTTGATGGACGAAATGGCCGGATCGAAGTTTCCTTGCTTGGCCGAAACTTGAGCTTTGTTTAAATGGTTTTTCGGCCACTTTTTGACGAAACGGACGGTAGATTTGGACTCAGGAGGGTCTAATTAGTCTAGATCAAGTTTCAGATCGTTGATTTTTGAAGTTTTTTTTGAGTCGCTGGAATTTTGAATTCCGGCGGTGGTTGGTGGTGGCACGTGGAAGAGAGGAGAGGGGCTTTTTTCTGAATTTTTTGGGAGTTGTGCTCAAATGTGATCTGATTAAAATAATGTATTTATAGTAGTAGGATAGGGTAAATGACATTAGTGTAATAATAGGTAATTTTGAGATTAAGGGATAATTAGTGGAAAATGGTAATAAAAAATGATTATGAGGTGAAAATGATGATGTGGCACATTGTAATTGGTTGAAGGAAAATATATTTGTGACAATGAAAATGCGACGAATAAAAAATAAGCGAATGAAAATAAAATGGAATTTATATATTTTTTATGATTTTAAACAAAATTAGTGAATGGTGTGAAAACATTATTTTTTTAACTATTTTTGGGCGTTTCTTAAAAAATAAGAAACAATTTTAAAAATAAAACATTTATTTAAAAAAGTGCAAAATTAGGGTATTACAGTAGTCTAACAAGTGGTATCACGATCCCGGTTGATTTTCTCGAAAATTCAGCGGATTTGTGCCAATTATTAGACAATATGGCTTTTGCACCAAAAGGGGCATACAATCGCGCGCCAATCTTCAACGGCGAACATTTCTGAAATTCCTGGCACTCAGTAGTAAGATGCTTTAGCAATTGCTACAGCGTTTACTCGTAACACAGACAATAACAAAAACGATAAAGAACAGAATGTAAATAACACAAGAGTTTGTTGACCCAGTTCGGCGCAAACTTGCCCTAATCTGGAGGATACCAATCCAGGAGGAATCCACTATTATAGCCCTAGTTCCAAGAAACAAGTAAACGACCCGTTCACTGCTCTAACCTAGCAACTACCTTGTGCAACTCAACCTAGGAACTCCTAGGCCTAAGGCGCCCCGCCTTACTCCTTACTAACAACACGGACAGCGTTGTTCACAATCAACAAACGAACATATAACGGTGAGAACAAACTCGAACAAACCGATCAACTCCGTACCTAAAGGCTTAAGAGTAATCACACAAATAACACAAGACAACATCCTATGTCTTTAGCAAGTATCAACGTGATACAAGAAAAGACTCACAAGGTTCACTAGAAAAAAATAAACAACACACGCTTTAGTGAACACAATAAAATTCCCACAACCTAAACTAGGTTTTACACAAGTATATATAGAGTCTTCAGCGCAGCTTTACTTGTTCCTTAAGAAAAGGAGTCTTCAAAAATATATCCAATAAAAATAAACCAAATCCTAAAATATGGAAATTATATTTTAGAATTAAATCTTCACATAAGAGATAACTTCTGACCCAAGGCGCGTTCTGTTATGCCAGCTTGCATGATAAAATATATTTTCAAAATAAACCTTTTCAGGATATACTTCAAAAATAAAAATGCGCGCGTCCAAACAGCTTCAGGGCTCAACATACTCAGATGCTTCAGCATGTCCTAGAGCATGTAACTAAATGGGTTTTTGCAAAATTATAGCCAACATACAAAAACGCCAACAATTTCTACTATTGGGAAAGTAGTATGAGGATTCACATCACTTCTTATGATGTTGAAGTTTGGAACATCATCATCAACGGTCCCTTTGTTCCGACAAATACCGATTTGAATGGTGTTGTTACCAACAAGCCTATGGCACAATGGAATGACGATGATAGAAAGAAAGTAGGTTACGATGCGAAGGCATAAAATATTTTGCTCTCCTCATTGTGGATAGAACAATTTTACCATGTCTCGCATTGTACCTCTGCAAAACAAATGTGGGATACATTAATCGACCACTTTGAGGGGATTAATGAAGTAAAGCAATCTAAAATAAACACTTTGACACAAGAATTTGAACTTTTTCATATGAATGATGGTGAAACCATTAATGAAATGCAACAAAGGTTCATAAAAATCACACATAAATTGCATGGTCTTGGAAACCCTATAGCAAATGAAGTTGCTACTATCAAAATTCTAAGGTGTTTATCTAGAAAATGGCAACCAAAGGTCACGACAATCAAAGAAGCCAATGATCTCTCTCAATTGAGTCTTACAACGCTCTTTGGAAAGCTTGAAGAGCATGAGAGTGTGCTCAATGCCTTAGATAAGCATGAGAAAGGATCTAAGAAGGACAAGCATACGAAGAAGGAAAAAGACAAAGATAGGAAGTCAATTGCTCTAAAGGCTTCCGTCTCAAAGTCCAAAAAGGTTGAGCAAGAGGAAAGTAGCTTAAGTGACGACAAGTGGGACGAAGAAGAAATGAATTTATTTGTTCGAAGATTTCATAAGTATGTTTCAAAACATGGTATAAAATTCTCGAAGACAAATGATCCCAAGTCACGGAAGCAATCAAGGGATGATATAGAAAAGGAGAAGAGCAAGCCTAGAAGATTGTGTTATGAATGTGGCAAACCGAGACACTACAAACCGGAATGTCCATCCTATCACAAACGAAAGGGAAAGTCCTCCGAGAAAATTCACAAGAGTAAGAGAGCTTATGTTGCTTGGGATAGCTCAAGCGAAGATGGATCTAGATCCAATTGCTCAAGTGAAGAGGATGATGAACGCGCTCATGTGGTACTCATGGATGGTTCACCTAGAAAAGGCAAGAAACATCACAAACGTCAAGTAAGTGATTCTAGCTCTATCTCAAATGATAATCCCTCGTATGATGAACTTCAAAATGCTTTTGAAAAACTCTATAGAGAAGCCACTAGTTCATTTAAGAAATTGGCAAAACGGAAGAAAATAATTTCTAACTTAGAGTCACAAATTAAAAAATTACAAGATGAATTAGCGGCATTAAAACTTACCATGGTTCCTTCAAAAGACGATTTTAAAAATAAGTCATTAAAGAATGAATGTGATTCTTGTTGTAATTTGAAAGGAGAAGTGAAAAACCTTCAAGACAAATTATACAAGTCTCATATGTCATCTTGGAATGAATGTAATGCTTGTAGTGTTTGGCAAGGAGAAGTTAAAACCCTTCAAGCCAAATTAGACGAAGCCCTTGTACCAAAAATTCCTTTTGTGGATGTGCCAAAGATTTTTAAAGAGCCTAGAAATAGGCCCTCTAAAAATGACAAATTTGTTAAAAAGAAGATGAATCCCAAAAGAAAATTTTTGTGTCACAAGGATCATTCCAATGTTGTATGTTACTATTGTTGTGATAAGGGTCATACCATTGCAAAGTGCCAAGCTCGAATAACTTTTGTACCAAAAGGAAAAATGCAATGGATTCCTAAATCCATCAATGGTTTTGTTACTAACCACCTAGGACCCAATGAGAGTTGGGGACCTATTTGCAATGTTTAAAGTTTTAGGAAAGGGTCTTGAACCATTGAAAAGAGACACCGGTAACAATGGCGTTCAAGACTTACAAAGGTGTAAATAGATGAGAAAAGATTTGACTCAATATTCATGAAAGTAGTGGAACTTGATCACTTCCTATACTTGACACTTAATGGAAGATTCTTATCTCAAACTTTATTCCTATCCTTTACTTTGCATTTATATGTTTGTGTGGTTCTTTATTCATATACATATAATTTCAACTCAATATGAAATTTGGAATGATAATTGTCCAATCCTCCATTTCCAAAAATTTTGCTCAATGATATTGATAAGTTGTTGAGACTCATATATAAAAATGGGAATTTGACAAAGATCAAGCCAAAAGTCATATTAAGTTCATTCTTGTTTGTATATGTTTGTGTATCATGTTTTGACTTATTATGCATAATGGATATAAATGCTTTGTCTTGGTACATTAATTGAATGGTGAATTTTTGCTTTAACAAGTTCTTGTCACTTTCATAATCTTGTACCTTGGTGAATATATGTGTTTCATACATACATGATTGCTTAGAGTCTTAAGGATTTTTTTTTCAAACATTTTTTGTTTGTTATAACTCTATGTCTTAAATGTCTAAACTTGGTTGTATGAATCTTTCTATGTATAATGGCCTATGCATGAAGCATGTTTATTTATCCTTGAATAGACTATATGTAGTTATGCATATTATGTGAATTGCTATTGGTACTTGATGTTACCATGTGAAAAGTTTATCTTGCATTATATGATTAACATGCATTCTCATGTTAATAATGTGTTTTGATATTAGTGGTCACATGCATACTTGATGTACCTTGGTGATTATAATGTTTTCATACATATATGTGTTTGATAAGTCATAAAAGTGACTTTAAAAGGTATTTTGATTCATGAGTTTAAAGATATTTTGAAAATAATGCATTTTGTATCGATACAAAATGATTTTGTATCAATACAAGCCCAAATAAATGCCTACATCAACTCCTCCACCAATGTCGATTCATATCTCAATCCTAACCCCGACAACATGAATGAATATTTTGAAGACTTTAATTTGCACTTTTTCTTTATTTTGTCTTTTAAAACTCATGAACTATTTGTCTTTTAATTTCATAAGTCTATGACTTATTTTATTTCAATTTGGTTGTACGGATTATTTGTAATGCCAAACTTTTTAGGCATTTTTACTTTTGTATGACTTATTGGTTTTTTATCTCATGTATGAATTTCATTATGCATGATGTGTTGTTTATTTTATTCGTCCGTAGAATATGTTTTGAATTGATTATAATGTCGATGTTTGCTAATCATGTGATTTGGTTTTGCTTGTTGTTCTACATGCCATGTTTATCATGTTGCTTTGTTTCGTCATTGGAATATATTCGTGCATATTTTGCTTAATTATTTTGATCAGGTTATTTTTATCATATAGTGCATTTCGACAAATGTAAGTGCATTATGTGACCTATATGGTCTTTACTTCGAATTTCGATACTTCTCATGAGTATTCTTTTCTTCTTTTTGATAATGTCAAAGGGGGAGAAAAGATTGGCAAGCATAAGCTATGGATAAAGCTTTGAGTCTCCGGATCCGTTATTCAACATATGTGCAAGATGACATCAACTAAGGGGGAGCTTCGCAAGTGGTTAGCCTTGTTGTTGTTTGCGTCTGTATCTTAAAGCTATTTGTAAATTGCATCTTAGGTAGGCTTAGTTAGCTTATGCAATAGTTTTGACAATTATCAAAAAGGGGGAGAATGTTAATGCACCAGTTCCCCTCCGAGTTTTAATAATTGTCAAAACACATGGAAATAGAGTATAATATGTTTAGGCAACAATTGAAATTGACTTGACAGCAAAACATTATTTTGAAACTTTGAAAAATTAATTTTTAGGTGTTTTGTATCGATACATATATACTTGTATCGATACAAATGTCCTGAAACTTGTTCACGCTGATTATCACGCATTTGTATCGATACAAATTGCTCTCATTGGAGTAAGAGGAACCTCTGTGTTTCGAAACACACTTGTATGTTTCGAAACACATGCAGACTCTCCTGAAACCAGAGAGAGCCTTGCGTTTCGAAACACACCTTTATGTTTCGAAACATATCAATCAATTTCTGTTTTTCTGGTATATGTATCGATACATACGCGTGGATGTATCGATACAAGAACACAAACCTTCCTGCTGTCAATTGCTTGTATCGATACACACTGATGCATGTATCGATACAAGTAGTTAGATTGTGCCTAAATTTGCTCAATTCTACTTCCATTATAAATAGCTTTATGTGTTATTGTTGTAATGATGAGAAACCAATATTGAAGAGTTCTTTGGTCAAGATTGTTTGAGAGTTTTGTATCAAGGATCATTCAAGAGCAATCATCATCTTCCTTCATTACTTCTATCAAATTGAAGATTGAGTATGGGTTCAATTGGAGATTGATTTGAAGAATTCGAAGGATAACGTTCGAGGAGAATTCGCGGTGAATCAGAATTCGTCGCTCGGGTTGATTGAGTCTTGAAGGTTGGGTTTCTCATCCGGTTTCAAGAGCTTGCTTGAAGGTTACAATTCGGTTCGTTGAGGGAATTATTCGGACGATCATCACGGATTCTTGGATTGGAGATCGCGTGAAGGATTGATCGTTGGGATATTGAAGACGAGATCGAATTGGGTTTGCGCATTTACAAAGACGGGTTTATGTTGAAGATGGTGAAGACCTGGTTTAGCGTCTGTATCTTACATATTTGAGTCGTTTGTAAACTGTGCATTGAAAGAGTTTTTCCGAAGTAAAACTCTCACCTTGTCCGTTTGATAAGGTGGGCGGAGAGGTACCGGCCGACTGCGAGGACGTACGAAAGTCGGGAACTCCGTGATCACTCCCTTGTGTATCTTTCTATCCTTTATCCTTTTTACATTCCAATTAGTTATTCACTTCACTTGTTATTTGGATTTGCAATTGTACAATTTGTGTGTGACTCAATTTCAAATAGAATAAATGTAATTTGAAATTGATTGACTTGGTTAATTCGAATTGCATTCATTGTATCGTATTCATTCCATCGGCTTTTACTACTTTTCCTTTGATCGAGGTGCAATAGACTACCGATCTAGGTAGCTTCCGCGCTTACTCGATTATTTTACGAAAAACCGTAGTTGTTGTTTGAAACGCTTTACTCGTCACATTTGAGCGTAGCCTTGTAGTCTAACATCCTCAGCTGCATTACAAAGGATCATACAAGTTACCCATATTGCTATGATTGTAACTAACTAGGCCACCATATTGCTATGAGAGTGACCATAAAGAAGCATATATAAGTTACCCATATTTCGATGATTGTAACTTAACTGATCATTGGTATTGCTATGAATGTGATCAAGCCACCCATATTTCTATGATTGTGACCCTTCTTTCATTTCATCATACTTGCTTCAAAGTGAAATATTGTAGAGATCCTCTTTCAATATAAAATTCTTCCTCTCATCACAACGTTCATTTTCAAACCAATCTTCTCATACAGCAACAACATTCTCTGTGGTCTTTGTGATAACACCACCATCAACAACAGCATTAGCAAAATCTTCTAATCCTAGGGTTGTATCACCAGCATCCACACCTTCAACACCAATAGTTTCATACCTATTAAGTGGCCACACCTTGACTTGATTGACAGTGATGGTCTTACACACTTCATTGTTGTTGATTTCCACTTCAGAATAACCATCTTTCTTTCTTCCAAGAAACCATGATAATAGCTGGAGAGAACTCCCCACATTTATTTAAAACACAAGCCTTCTGACATTCTTTGCTAAGTGGATTGTCACAATCCTCAACAATATAAACAATAAATTCTTTGACCAAGTTGGCATAGCATTTTCCCAAGCCACTAGGAGTTTTCATCAAGCCAACTTTTTATATAAAATCAATTACCTCCTAGCATACACATCAGACAGTTCTCTTTCAAGACCAAGTCTCCTAGCATACACAAACTTCCACTTTGCAGCATTGTCAATGAAGTGGACTGACACATTGTCTATTTTCACAGCAGGAACATTTGGGGAAATAAATCTCCCACCAACACTTAGTATAGAAGACATGATGCTTGGAGCATCCTCTTCAACATCTTCATCAGTTACAGCAGCAACAGAAATATTTGGAATAAAATTGAAATAAAAATAACCTACCATTGATAGTGGCGTGTTTGTATGGTGGTTAATTCCATGACTTCCTTGATCAATGTGCAGTAATTGATAATAAGAGACAAGAATAACTGCTGCACACCACACTCCTCTTACCTGTAATTGCTATAATTCCTCACAGAGACAAATTCCTAATTTGCCCCTTAAATTCTCAAACTGAACTGCATCAAGTGCCTTAGTAAAAATATCTGCAATTTGCTCCTTTGTACCCACATGCTCTAGAGTCACAATTTTGTTTCAACAAGACCTCTAATAAAGTGATGACAAATGTCAATATGTTTGGTCTTACTATGCTGGACAGGATTCTTTGAAATATTTATAGCATTCATGTTGTCACAGTAAAGTATTAGAACATCTTGTTCAACATCATATTATTTCAGCATCTGCTTCATCCAAACAAGTTGTGAACAACTACTCTCTGCAGCTATATACTCTGCTTCAGCTGTAGATAACGCCACACAATTCTGCTTTTTACTAAACCAAGAAATTAGATTTTTGCCAAGAAAGAAACATCCTCCTGAGGTACTCTTTCTATCATCTGCACTCCCAGCCCAATCAGCATCACAATATCCATACAAAGATGAGTCTTCACAATGAGAATACATCATGCCATAGTCACTAGTCCCATTTACATACTTCAGGATTCTCTTCACTTGGGACAAGTGACTTACTTTAGGATCTGCCTAATATCTAGCACATACTCCAACAGCATAAGTAATGTCAGGTCTACTCGTAGTCAAGTACAGTAGGCTACCAATCATACTTCTATAAAGACTTTGTTCAACACTTACTCCCTTTTCATCCTTAGTGATTTTTAGATGAGTAGGTGCCGGTGTTCTATTGTGTGTAGCATTTTCCATACCAAACTTCTTGACTATGTTTCTTGTATACTTGCTTTGATATATGAAGATGGTATTCTCCATTTGCTTGATCTGAAGGCCAAGAAAATAAGTCAATTCTCCAACAAGGCTCATTTCAAACTCTGATTGCATTTGCTTGACGAAGTGTTGAACCATCGTATCCGACATCCCACCAAACACAATGTCATCTACATAAATTTGAGCTATTATAAATTTTCCTTTGTCTTCCTTTACAAACAGAGTCTTGTCTGATCCTCCCTTCTTGTATCCTTGTTCTTCCAAGAATTGAGTCAACCTTTCATACCAAGCCCTAGGAGCTTGCTTTAGCCCATATAGGGCTTTCTTCAATTTGTAGACATAATTAGGATGTTCTGATTCAACAAATCCTTTGGGCTGCTCAACATACACTTCTTCCTATAGGTATCCATTTAAGAAGGCACTCTTTACATCCATTTGATATAGTTTGAATTTGAGGATGCATGCTACTCCTAATAAAAGTCTGATAGATTCTAGTCTAGCAACAGGAGCAAAAGTTTCTTCAAAGTCAAGACCTTCAATCTGAGTGTATCCTTGTGCAACAAGCCTTGCCTTGTTCCTAGTAACAGTACCACTCTCATCTGACTTGTTCTTATACACCCACTTTGTTCCAATAACATTCACATTTTCTGGTCTTGGAACTAGATCCCATACTTCACTTCTTTCAAACTGATTTAATTCTTCCTGCATAGCCTCTATCCAAGCTCCATCAGTTAGGGCTTCTTTGACGTTCTTTGGCTCATATAAAGATACAAAGCATGAGTTTGCAATCATATCATTCTTCCTTCATGTGGTTATGCCTTGATCAAGATTGCCAATAATCAGATCCTTGGGATGGTTTTTCTGGACACGTACTGAAGGAACTTTGTCTTGAACTTGAGGTTCAATGTTTGAATCAGCTTCTTCTTCAAGAGTCTCTTCATTAGATTTTTCATTATTGGAATATTCAGGTGCTTCAACATCTTGTGCAGCATCTTCACCAACAAAAGTACCTTGGTCTGGATCATCATTCTTCTTCGAAGGAGAATCTTTTACAACTACATTTATAGATTTCATCACAACTTGAGTTTTTGAGTTGTAGACTCTGTAAGCTTTACTGTTTGTGGAATACCCAATAAAAATTCCCTCATCACTTTTAGGGTCAAGTTTTCTTCTTGGATCTCTATCAGCTAGAATGTAACACTTACTTCCAAACACATGGAAATGTTTGACAGTTGGCTTTCTATTTTTCCACAGTTCATACAGAGTTGAGGAAGTACCTTTTCTAAGAGTCACTCTATTGTGTATATAGCATGCAATGTTCATAGCTTCAGCCCAGAAGTAAAAAGGAACATTTTATCCTTTCGACTACACTATTCTGCTGTGGAGTGATAGGAGATGAATATTCATGCTTGATTCCCTCACTAGAACAAAAGTAATCAAACTTAGAGTTTTCAAACTCCCTTCCATGGTCACTCCTGATTCTTACAACATTGCTTCCTTTTTCCCTTTTGATTTGAATGCATAATTCTTTGAAGACATCAAAAGTATTTGACTTTTCTCTAATAAAGTTAACCCAAGTGTATCTAGAGTAGTCATCAACAACCACAAACGCGTACCTCTTACCTCCCAGACTTTCAACTTGCATAGGTCCCATGAGATCCATATGAAGTAATTCAAGAACCTTGGAAGTTGTCTGGTGCTCCAACACTGGATGCGACACCCTGGTTTGTTTGCCAATCTAGCATTCCCCACATACATTGCCTTCAATGATCTTCAGTTGGGGCAACCCCCTAATGGCTTTAGCTGTCATTGCCTTTTTCATCCCCTTAAGATTGAGATGACCTAGCTTTTGGTGCCACATTTGTACTTCATCTTCTATGGTTCTAAGACAAGTTGCTGTACGAGCTTCTTCTTGTGACATCCACAAATAGCAATTGTCCTTAGATCTGGTTCCTTTCATCAACAGCTGTCCTTCCTCATTATTGACAAGGCATTCAGACTTGGTAAAGTTTACTTTCAGCCCTTGATCACATAGTTGGCTTATGCTGATTAGATTTGCTGTAAGTCCTTGTACCAAGAGTACATTCTCCAAATTGGGTAATCCATGATTAATTAAATCACCCATTCCTAGTATTTTACCCTTTGCACCATCTCCAAAAGTCACAAAACCAGCCTTGTGAGGTTTCACATTTGTAAGGTACTTTTCTACACTAGTCATGTGCCTAGAGCATCCACTATCAAAATACCAGTCTTCATTAGAAGAAGCTCTGAGAGAAGTATGAGCAATCAATCCAATAACTTCTGTTTTAGGTCTCCATTCTTTCTTTGTGGTCCCAATGTCTTGTACACTAGCTGTCTTTGATTGTTGATCAGGATATCCATGTAACTTGTAGCAATAAGGTTTAATGTGTCCTCGTCTACCACAGTAAAAATACACCCACTTATGATATTTCCTCTTCTTTATGGGGCTTTGACGAGCTTGAGGTTTTGAACCAGAAACAGTTTTTGGGTCTGGATAAGTTCTATAGTGTTGAGTATGGTGCTTCAACATCATCTTTCTAGTGTAGGGATCAAACTCACCTTCAGCTGACACAAACTTGGTTTCAGAATTCAGTTGATATTGGTTCAGATTTGAATAGTTGTATCCAATTCCCTTAACTTTACCACTAGGTTTAGTCTCCAGAATCTCTTCAAGGATATTAGTTCCCGAGTTTAGCTGACTTACACGTTTTCTCAGGTCATTCATTTGAATGTTGACTTGAGTGACTTCATCCTGAGCCTTTGAGGTCTTCTCTACCTGTGTATTTACTTCAGCCTGGAGCTTGTTAATGGTCTTCTTCTATTTCTCAAACAATTTGCACAATTCATTATATCTAGTTAGTAACTCTTTGTAAGTACTAACAAGTTCATCATAAGGCACTTCATCATCTTCATCTGAATCACATTCCGTTTTACAGATTCATATGAAAGCAGTTGCCTGTCTAGCTGACTCATTTTCTTCTTCTGAGTCCTCATCAGACCAAGAGGCAATTAATCCTTTCTTCAGCTTCTTCTGATACGTACCACATTCAGTCCTTATGTGTCCATATCCTTCACACTCATGACACTGTACACCCTTGCATTGACTGCTCTTTTCTTCAGTTTTGGTTTTCTTCAAGGTGTTGGATTGTTTATTAGTGTCAAATCTGATGTTCTGCCCACCTTGTCGATTCCTACCATCAACTCTTCTCTGTACCTTTTTGAATTGTCTTCCAAGCATGGCAATGGAATCTGCTATGCTTTCTTCACCTTCATCCTCACTATGATCTTTACCATCATCAGTATTGGAAGCAAACACAATGCTCTTGTTCTTCTTGTCTCCCCGTTCATTCAGAACATTCTCAAACGTTTGAAGAGATCCAACGAGTTCGTCCATTTTCATGGTAGAGATGTCTTGCGCTTCCTCAATTGCTGTAACCTTCATATCAAACCTCTTGGGAAGTGATCTAAGAAGTTTTCTTGATAGTTTCTCATCAGTTATCTTCTCACCTAGGGCCTCAAAAGAGTTTGCAATGTCTAAAAGACTTAGGTGAAAATCTTGGATGCTCTCTTCTTCTTTCATCTTCAGAGACTCAAATTTGGATGTAAGATGTTGAATCTTTGACAGCTTCACTTTAGTGGATCCTTCATAACAAGTCTTCAAAATTTCCCATGCTTCCTTGGCTGACACGCAATTTTTGATAAGCTTAAAAACATTGGTGTCCACTCCATTAAATAGGGCATAGATGGCCTTGTTATTGTATTGAGTTGCAGCTTCCTCCTCTGTACTCCATTCTAACTCAGATTTTAGTACCCCTGTTGAGGTACCTTCCTTGTTTGTAAGACTGGGTTGACTCCAACCAGTCAACACAGCCTTCCACACTTTGCTATCAATAGACATAAAAAATGCGGTCATTTTTGATTTCCAAGTATCATAATTGCTAGCTCCATTGAGCAACGGTGGTATGTTCGGCGCACAACAGCCCTAGTCTGGGGGATACCAATCCAGGAAGGAATATCACTATAGTGGTCCTAGTTCTAAGTTACCAGCAAACGCCCCGTTTACAACTTATCACCTAGGCACGACCAATGACTCTTCAACCTAGGAACTCCTAGATCAGAGATCCCATCTCTCTCCCTTACAACCTTACAGACAGCAAGGATTTTATCAGCACAGATACAAACACTTTGTTGGAGACACACTTCTAGAAACTACACACTCGTACCTAAAGGCTTAGAGTGTTGTAAAACCACAATACCTACTCTGTACTTCACAGCTTAGGAGAGGAACAATACAACTCGAGAGTAAACGTCCTAAGCTTGCATCAATGAGACACAAGAAAGGCTCACAAAACACACACGCAAAACCTAGAATACTAGACTCTAGAAACAAACAAGGCGTGAACAATTCTCTCATCAAAACTAGGTTTAGCAGCTCCTTTAAATAGGCAGTAGACGTTCTTGAGGCACAAGCAACTTGGGCTTCACATATTTGATCCAACCTAATTTCTTCAACAAATAAAATATATTCTCTGAATAAATAAAATATATCTTCTTCAGAAATAAGCTTCATGGAGATTCTTGATAAAAATATATTTGACAATAACCTGAAGCATTAAATGCGTCATGAGAGATCCATGAGAGAGAAATAAAGATATTCCTTGAAAATAGAAAACGCGCGCGCCTGCAGACCAGTATGTTGCAAGTGTTCAAAGCACTTTGTCCAACATCCTGTCACAATGGTTTATCAACCAAAAATGCAGCCAATACCAAAGACTCAACATACCTGATTCTGATACAAAAGTTGAATAAAGAGGAGGAGGTGTTTTTCTTATACAAACAGATTGAGTTGATTTTTCTTTATCAGAATATGCAGAATAACCAAGCCCATATCCTTTGTTTTTGCTAACACTATAAATAGTGGAAGCAACTTTACTCTTATTAACATTTTGTTTAACAAATTCATGAAGAGCAACTTCGTGCTTATCATGTGATTTGTTACAAGCAACACAACCTTCTTCAAGCTCTTTGATTTTCAGAAGAGATTCATTGTATTGAGTTTGAAGTTGGTTAGATTTTTCTGTAAGCAAGTCAATCTTAGTTTTTAGACTTTTGAAATCATTTGACTTGTTTATGTATTGCTTCATAGTGTCTTTAAGAGCAATCAGAAGCTTATCATGAGGAAGTTTAGAAATTACCTCATCAATATCATCAGTATCATATTCATCATCCATATCAGATTCATTATCAGAAGATGTTGTAGCCATTAGAGCTAGATTAGCTTCTTCTTCATCATCATCATCTTCATATGATAACTTCTCAAGATCTTCAAAAGTTGCCATAAGACTCTTCTTCACTCTGTTTTTGAAGCTACCCTTTTTCCCTTTATCATTTGAGTTTAAACCAGGACAATCAGCAATGAAATGACCAGTCTTTTTGCAATTGAAGCAACTATTTTTAGAACCATCTTTCTTATCTTTAAGACTTGAAATTTTGTTTCCATAACTCTTAGAACCATAACTTTTTCCAGACGCTTTGTTGTTCTTGTATTTGTTCCATTTCCTAAACTTTGAGATTAAAGCAAAAAGTTCCTCATCTGATCCATCCTCCTGATCATCTACAGAAGATTCCTCAGCATCAGATTCAATAACCTTAGCCTTTAGAGCCTTAGGAGATTTCAAAGTTGCTGGCAGAGCCAATGACTTTGATTTCTTTTTGGGCTCATCAGAAGCTAGTTCCATCTCGTGACTTATGAGTGAACTAGTTAACTCTTCTAGACTTAGAGTATTGAGATCTTTTGCTTCTTGGATAACAGTGACTTTTGGTCTCCACTTTGGTGGTAAACACCTCAGAATCTTCTTCGCATGATCAGTAGTTGTATAGCTCTTCTTTAAGACTCCAAGACCTGAAAACAAGATTTTAAACCTTGCATACATTTCTTCAATGTTTTCAGTGTCTTTCATCTTAAACATTTCATACTGATGAACCAGAAGATTTGCTTTGCTTCTTTCACTTGTTGGTTCCCTTCATAAGTAGCACACAAAGAGTCATAAATACCCTTAGCACTAAATCTGTTTCCAAGTTTCAAAAACTCATCATGAGTGATACATTCAGCAAGTGTAGATATAGCTCTGTTATGTCTTTTCCACTCTTTCTTTTGTTCAGCTGCGAATGTCTTCTTAACAGCTGCAGTAGTTTTGCCATCTTCATCTAGGTGTTCTTGAAAGCTAACACCTTCTTCAATGATATCCCACAAACCTTCATTTTCAGCTATAATGTGTGGATATATTTTGTATTTCCACCATGCAAAGGTTGCTTGATCACCATTGAACTTAGGTGCTTTACTATAGACTCCACCATATTTCTCTCCTTTTTCACTACTGTAGTCATAGTGAATTTCAGCCTTCTTAATAACATCAAGTTCTCCAGACATAGTGTTTTTCAGGATCTTTTTGTTTCACTATTAAGTGATGCGTAACAACCAGAGCTCCGATACCAATTGAAGGTGCGAAAAACACAAGAAGGAGGGTTGAATTGTGTTTTGGTGTTTTTTAAAAATTCTTTAAGTTCTGCAAACTTATCAAAAGCACTAGCGGATAAACAAACACAATTAACGCTAACACGAATAAATTAGAGAGAGAGAGACGAGACAAGCAATTTTATACTGGTTCCTCTCACAAACCGAGAGTAGTCCAGTCCCCTTGCACTTACAAGGGATTTCACTATAATCACTTAGATTACAAAATGCTCAAACACACTAGTAAGAGGCTTCCTATTGCTCAAGCTCTCAAGCAAGAGACTTCCTAACACAAAACAAAAGAATAATAATAGTGATGAACACTTGATGTTAAAATCAAGAGTTCTCAAAGAGTACAACACAACTGAAAAGACTCTAACAATTAATTCCTAAGAAAACAGATTGTCAGAAGCACAAATGAAATAAGTTCAGAAGCAGTGCTTGCAGTCTTGTATAAAACAGAGTAAGTGTTGTAGCTTTTGTATTTGCGTCACTCTGTCTTCAAAACTTTGTTCTCTATTTATATGCATAAAGACAATAGAGTTGTTTGAGGATACTGACCGTTGCAGAGGTCATTTTCACGCTAGCTGTGCAAGGACAAAAGTAACATGGGATATTTGCCATTTCTGGTAATGCTTATCCATTCATTCTTTTTGTATGAGAATATTCGCCCATATGAAGTAAAATAGTACTAACGTCATTATCCTGATGATAAGAATGTTGTACTATGATTTCACAATCAGTCACAACCTTTCAATTCAAATGATTTCCAATCATTGAATTACTACCAGTTAACACTGACGTTTTCTGGCAAGACATTCAGAGTTTATGTACCCAACATAACTTATGATTCCTCAGCTTCTGAAACTCAAGACCTTCAGACTCAACATAGCTTCTGAGTTAACCAGCTTCTAACTTGGAGTAACTTCTGACTAATGCTGCTTCTGATATCATTGCTTCTAATATCATTTTTAGCGCTTGTTTCAGAGCTTCTAACATAAAATGTGATTATTTAAATATTCCTTTTAACCTGCACACTTAGATAAAATATTAAAATACCCTATTGTTCATTAATACTTTGTTATCATCAAAATCTTAAGGACTTGTTCAAAACCACTTTTGTTCCAACAGTTTCTTGGAATGTAACATGACCCTTGCAGATTCTTGTATGGTCCTGTTCTTTATTTCTACTATGCCATTATGTTGTGGTGTAATGGGGGCTGAGAACTCATGCTTAATCCCTTCTAAGGAACAATACTCAATAAATCTTGAATTTTCAAACTCTCTTCCATGATCACTTTTGATCCTTATGATTTTTTCATCCTTTTCTCTCTGCAGTTGTGTACATAAGTCTTTAAATACTTCAAAGGTGTCTGATTTTTCTCTAATGAAGTTAATCCAGGCGAATCTAGAAAAATCATCCACAACAACATAGGCATATTTATTTCCACCAAGACTCTCAACTTGCATAGGTCCCATCAAGTCCACGTGTAGTAACTCTAAGACATTGGATGTGACAAGGTGTTGAAGTTTTGGATTTGGTACCTTAGTTTGCTTACCAATCTAACAGCTTCTTTTGAAGTTACCTTCTTCATTCCTTTCAAGTGAAGATGACCTAATTTCTGGTGCCATAGCTTCACTTCCTCAACTTTACTCAAGAGACATGCAGATAGACTACTTTCTTCTTGTAAAGACCACATATAGCAGTTGTCTTTAGATCTTGATCCTCTCATTACAATGCCTATATTATCATCAGTGATTAGACATTCAATTTTGGAGAAGCTAGCTTTGAACCCTTGATCACAGAGTTGGCTAATGCTGATAAGATTTGCTGTCAAGCCTTTTACCAATAGCACATTTTCTATCTTTCGTAGTCCATTAGTAACTAAGTTTCCAACTCCCTTGATTTCATCTTTTGCACCATCTCCAAAAGTCACATAGCTGGTAGAGTGAGGCTTTAAATCTGTTATAAATTTCTTCACTACTTTCATGTGCTTTGAGCACCCACTGTCAAAATACCAATCTTCTTTTGTGGTGTGTTTGGTAAAGGTGAGAAAGAAGAGAGAGAGTTTGAAGAGAGAGAGAGATAGGAGAGAGATAAACAACTTCTCTTGTTTGGTTGTGGTGAGAAAAAGGAAAGAGAGAGTTAAAACTTGTGGGACCCAGCTATATTTGTGTCTTCTCATACTTGAGAAGAAATAGAGGAGAGAGTTGCAAATTTACTATCTTCTAATTCTACCCTTCTTTTAAATCAGAAAAGACAAAAATGCAAACTAGGTAAGAGATATTTTTTTTTGGCATCGTGTATGTAGGGGATAAAATTAATGGGTGGCAACATGTTTTTTTATTTTTTTATTTTAACTCCTAATCTATGAAATAAGAGTAAGTTTAATACTTATTTTATTTTGGTAAAGAGAAAAAAAAGACTTCTACATTAACGTTAATATTAATGTACTATTAATTTTAATCAATAAATTAAATTTTTTTTACACAATCAATAAATTTAGTTCATGTATAAAAACCAAATAATTTCTTACCAAAATAAAACCAAATAATTTATATTAATAAAATTAATATAAATAAATTAACTAAAATAAAACATGAGAAATTTTATTTTGTTTAGAGGGTGATTTTGTCTTTTAAATAAATTACATTACTCTCTCTTCTATTTCTCTTATCTTTCTCTTATACCAAACACTACATCTAATCTACTTTATTTCTGACATATTTCTCACCTATTTCTCTCTTCTCGAACTCTCTCTTACCTATTTCTCTCTTCACAATTTCTCTTCAATTCCAAACACACCCTTGATGAGGCTCTGAATGATGCAATCAATCCAGCACACTTTTCCTTGGGTTTCCATTCTTTCTTTGGTTCAGTTTTCTTGTTGGATTTTTTAGAAGAGTGATACTTTGGATACCCATACAGCTTGAAGCAGAAAGGTCTTATGTGTCCCTTCCTCCCACAATGATGACAAATCCAAACTTTAGAGGCAACTTGAAAAGTGGTTCTTGGTTGTGCACTCATGTTTTTAGGAGGATGTGAGCACATAGAGTTCCACATTGTTGGGTTATAAGTTTCAGCAACTGCAACAAACTTTGTGACATTGTTTTTCTGATGTTGCCTGTTGATGGACTGATAACTGAATCCAATTCCTTTAGGTTTCCTAGGTTGTTGAGTATCAAGAATTTCTTCCAACATATCTGTACCATTGTTCATCATTATGACTTACTTTTTCATGTCTTCTAACTTTGAGGTGAGTTGTAGAACCTCTTCATTCAGTTTTCTAATTTGTGAGACATGGTTCATTCTTTCAGTTTCCATCTGCTTTATGGTTTGATTGCTTTCATGTAACTTCTTGTAGGTGTTTTCAGCTTCATAACAAAGTTCCTTGAAGCTGACAGCTAGTTCTTCATAGGGTACTTCATCACTAAATAATTCAGATGTAGGCACTTCACACACACCAGTTAAGGCAGTGATAAACCTTGCAGCTTCTCCATCATCAGTTTCATCTCCTGAGTCATCATCTGACCATATAGCAGTTAATCCTTGCTTTTGATTTTTGAGAAAGGTGGGACATTATGTTTTGACATGGCCATAGCCTTCACATTCGTAGCATCTTACCCCTTTTCCTTTACCTTCTCTTCTTGGAGAGTTTGATCTTTTTGCATCTGTTTGTGTAGACTGATTTGGTTTACCTCCATATCTCTTTAGAATTTTGTTGAATTGTCTACCAAGGACAACCATTTCATCTGTAGTGTCATCACTGTTCTTAGGTTCTCCAAGTTTTTCAAGTCCTACATTTGATACAAAAGCAATGCCTTTGGTTTTCTTATCACATCTGTCATTACAGACTCCTTCAAACGTTTGAAGTGAACCTATGAGCTCATCCATCTTCATATTTACAATATCCTGGGCTTCTTCAATTGCAGTGATTTTCATATCAAATTTCTTGGGCAGAGATCTAAGAATCTTTCTACAAAGCTTGTCTTCAGCTATTGGTTCTACTAGAGAGTCAAACATGTTTGCATAATCTAATACCTCCATTTGAAAATCATATATATATATATATATTGCTATCTTCTTTCATTTTGAGATTCTCAAATTGTGTAGTGAGAAGTTGTAATTTTGCCATTTTTACCTTGGATGTATCTTCTTGATTTGTCTTCAGCATATCCCATGCAACTTTAGCTACAATACACTTCTTTATGAGTCTGAACATATTTTGGTCAACAAAATTGAATATAGCATTCAATGTCTTGTTATTCCCATTAGCAAGTTCATCTTTTTCTTTGGTCTAATCCTCTGGTGATTTTGGTACATCAGTAACTTTACCATCTTTATCAATGATCATGGGTAGTTCCCACTTTTTCAGAATAGACTTCCATGATTTGTTGTCTAGAGACTGGAGAAACGCAAGCATTTTAGGTTTCCACCCATCATAGTTTGTACCATCCAGTAGAGGTGGCATGGTGACAAAACCTCTTTCCTTGTCTATATTTCCAGAATTCATCTTCCCTGGAGCTCACCCAAAAACAGGCAAGGTGTCTGCTCTGATGCCAATTGAAATTTTGGTGTACCACTTATAAATTTAATTTTAACAAAAACTAATGTGCGGTAAAATGTGCGCACATAAACACAAGGAAATTGTTAACCCAGTTCGGCCCAACGTCCTAATCTGGGGGCATACCAAGCCAGGAAGGAAATCCACTAGCGTAACGTTATTCCTAAGTTATCCGGCTGACCCTCGGTTTACAACTTCAAGAACTCACTAATTACCCGTGTTATATTTCTACCCCGGTACCCCAGGGGTAAAAGAAACCCGTCTCACTTCCTATCCTAACACAGACCAGTGTTATCTTTGACAAACGATTAACAAATATTTAGAGAACACTCCCCAAACACTAAACACCACTCGTGCTTCAAAGCTTAGAGTGATGAGAAATATTCCTTGCTTAAAAGCTTCGGATTACAACTTAATAAAGACGTCCTTAAGCAAGCATCTAGGTGATACAAGCCTAATAATTCTAATCTTCAGTATTGGCTTGAATGAATATTAGGTTTAGTCTTCAGAGTCTTCTAGGTCTTCAGACGTGTCTTGGGCTTCAAGTAATAATTCCTTGTAATAATTATGACCCAAGAGATATAAATTTGATCCAAATAAAATATCCCCATACTTGGAAAATATTTTGTACAAACAAAATTAGGTTAACAAGTAACCCTGATGGTTCATAGAACGCGCGCGACTTAGCCTGCAAGTAAGCGAGGCAAAAACAAAATGAATCTTCCAAGAAAGATATGGCGCGTAAATATGATCACAGGTTCCGGAGTAATATGATGAGTGCACATTGTTCTTCACATCTTCAATGATGTGCACACATTATCCTCCACATTGTGTTTTGCCAAAAATAAGGCCAACACAAAAACACTAACAATTAGAGTGGACACCAATCACTGATCATCACACCCCATGGCCCATCACAGTCATCACGTATTGGACTCAATGAAATCCTGTAGGATTAAGGTGGACACCAATCACTAATCGTCACACTCTCATGGCCCATCACGGTCACCATGTACTATGAAATGCATGAGCATACGATACCTCTTATCTATGCCAATGCATCTATCACATACCAATCACTAGCTATGTGATCAAAATCTCATGTTAATACATATATTCACAAATCATATGTGGAACAACTACACCTCATGTACAACAAGATATTCAATTATGTACATGCATCAACTTTTCATATTATTCATTCATACAAAATTCATAACCACAGCCCCAAACATGTGTATAAAATAGCACGTTCTCAAACAAGTTCACGTCACGAGAATACATCACAAAACAAACATGCTCATAATTCACATTGCATCACATCAAGCAAAGACACATATTCAAGCAAAAATTACACATGCATAAAAAGCACTCGATATTTCGAGGTATATGAAATCGTTAGAAAGTGCCCCTACATTTTTGCTAGCTTCCAGCACATTCAACTTACGCTGCGCGAGCAGTATCCGTCTCTCTCGGCGAAGTCCCCAATCCGGCTAATACTCTCTTAACTTTAATTATTCAACTTAATTAAGTTAATACAGGAACTAATTTGGTCCATTAAATATTCCCTAGCAAGGCCACTAATGGATTAAGACTTATGGTCGGTCTCTCTCAATTTAAACGAAGCTCAAATCATTTTCAAAACAACTCTTAAAAATATTAACACTTAAATAAATAGTTTATCTCGTAAAAACGCTATAACAAATATTTTTATCTAAAAACATCAACAACTAAATTCAAACTATTTTAAAACATTTCAAAAAGAAAAACTCTTATCAAACAACTTTTAAGTTCCAATCTTTTCAAAACTAAACAAGTTGAAACCAAGTCTTTTCAAGTACAACTTATAACAAAATACCTTTTATGTGCACTAACTATATATATATATATATATATATATATATATATATATATAGAGTGCGACTACTATGAGAATGGCTATGTATACGAGAATACGAGAACAAATATTAATCTTTCGATTAAGGATGAGGGAGTATGATTAGATTTACTATGAACCCTTTTTTTTGTTACATTAATTAATGGATTAGGATCAGATTTTTTTTTTGTACCTAATTATTATTAAAATAGAATTGTATATTTTAATTCAATTTTATCTCTAACCCTAAACCCTAAAACCCTAAACCCTAAATCTGAACCCTAAACCGAAACCATAAACCCTAAATCCGAAAACCCTAAACCCTAAATCCAAAACCCTAAACCCCAAATCCTAAAACCCTAACCTTTAACCTTAATCCGCAACCCTATACTAAAACCCTAAACCTCTGTAAACCCTAAATCCGAAATCCTAAACCAGAAATCCTAAAATTATAATCTCTAAACCCTAAACCTATTAATCCTAACCCTAAACCCTTAACCCTAAAACCCGAAACCCTAATCCCTAACTTTAAACCCTAAAACCACAACACTAAACCCTAAACCAATACCCTAAACCAATTTTATTTTCTATAAACTCTAAACCCTAAAACAATAAACCCTAACCCTAGACTCTAAACCCTATACACCTAAATCAAAAACCCTAACTCTAAACCCTTACTCTAAACCCTAAATTCATAACTCTAAACATAAACCCTAAACCCTAAAACCCTAAACCCTAAATCTGAACCCTAAACCGAAACCATAAACCCTAAATCCGAAAACCCTAAATCCGAAAACCCTAAACCCTAAATCCAAAACCCTAAACCCCAAATCCTAAAACCCTAACCCTTAACCTTAATCAGCAACCCTATACTAAAACCCTAAACCTCTGTAAACCCTAAATCCGAAATCCTAAACCAGAAATCCTAAAATTATAATCTCTAATCCCTAAACCTATTAATCCTAACCCTAAACCCTTAACCCTAAAACCCGAAACCCTAATCCCTTACTTTAAACCCTAAAACCACAACACAAAACCCTAAACCAATACCCTAAACCAATTTTATTTTCTCTAAACCCTAAAACAATAAACCCTAACCCTAAACTCTAAACCCTATACACCTAAATCAAAAACCCTAACTCTAAACCCTAAACTCATAACTCTAAACATAAACCCTAACCCTTAACCCTAAAACCTGAGTTAGGGTTTAGAGTTTTCGGTTTAGGGTTTCAGATTAGAGTTTAGGGTTTAGAGTTTCAGATTAGGGTTTAGGGATAAAAGAGAATTAAAAATATACAATCCAAATTTAATAATAATAAATAGGTTCCAAAAAAAAAAGAATTGAGTAAATTGTAATTCTTATCCATTAATTAATGTAACAAAAAAAAAAGAGGCTCATAGTAAATCTAATCATACTCCCTCATCCTTAATCTAATGATTAATATTCATTCTCATATTCTCATATAAATACACATTCTCATAGTAGTCTATATCTATATATATATATATATTTCAAAATAGTTTACAATGTCAACCTCAATAAATGCTCGACACAAGAATTTCCTTTTCAAATAACAATCGATTTCCAAACATTTTTCTATTATTTTTCTACTACTAAATTTTTAATTCAAAATGACAATAAGTAGTTACAAACTTGAAACGACCATAACTTATTCAATCTTTGTCCGATCGTCGCAAATCATATGTCCATTTTCATTGTTTCAAAAAGGCGGATCTAGTGGTTCACTTTTTAAGTCTAACTAACAATTTTAAAATGACCTAAATGCCCTCACACATTTCGGCCAGACTTTAAATCACACCAAAAATATTATTTTCTAAAACCAAGCATAGTAAAAATACTTATACAATTACTAATTTCTCAAAGAACAAATTCAATTTGATTTTATTCAAACCGGAGCCTCACAAAAATTTGGGACTTTGTTTCTCTACAAATTTTTTTCCAAAATCAAAGTTCTAAAATCAATTGTCATTGTTTCAATTGCAAGAGAACATCCTCCATTGAATCAATTTGCAAGATTAAATTAAATTCCCAAACCCTAAAATTACAAATCATAGAAAATTGGGCCTTTTACTTTACTATAATTCTTTCAATGATTGAACTCATAAGACAAGTATTGCTAGCTTCAATTGCAAGAAAATCGAATCATAAATTCTTTTCAAACATTTTCAAAAATACAAATATTAAAACTTTTATCAACTACTCTAAAAGTTAAATTTTCTTTTAGATCTAGAAATAGCTCTCAAGGATCTATAACATTAATAAAGAGGCAAGCACAAAAACAATATAAACACAATCTCCCCTATATGAATCTCACGGCCAAGAGGAAAAGAAATAGAGAAAGAATGGATTTCTTACCACTTTAGGAGTTATAGTTGATCACCAAGCAATTAGATTCACTTCCCTTCAAAGGTTCAATCTTAAAAACATTTGTCCTTTTATGGTTTCTACATTTATAAAAAAATTTAAAATAAAAGAAGAAAAGGAGGGCAGTGGTTCGGCTGAAGAGAGTAAAGAGAGGAAATGAACTAATTGCATTCCATATATATAATTCTTAAATACATCTAGGCCATAGGATTGTATAGTGTAAAGTTGCAAGCTTAAATCCTAGCCACTCATCCTAATCTTGGTCACCAAGTCTCCTAACATAAATATCCTAGATATTTATTTATCTTGCCAATTCATCTCGCTCAGTCTCCGCGCTAGTTCCTAAATGAGTCGTAATCTCGCGTATCAATAAATATTACGAAAAAAAAAACATTCTACCATAAACAATTTAATTAAAATTTTTTGCAAACATTCGAATAAAATTTATTCCGAGTAAATTTTCGCTCGGAAAAATATAATGTGATCAAATTCGCATCATAGTCGATATATTAAGTCTCCGTTTAAATTTTGACGGAAAACAAAATCTGTAAAGTTTTCAAACAACGGGTATATCTTGTCCGTTTTCTCAAAAATCTATAGTATATTATTTTTGAAACTTCGACCAGACAAAAATGTTTCTAAACTCATTTTAAGTTTATAAAATCATTGTGCCAATTTTTCAAATGTTAAACTAGCGCACAAAGAGCAATCTCAACAGTAGTTAAGTAAAAACAAACTATCAAACGAACGGCCATAAATACAAATATCAAAATATTAATTAATATTATCAAAAATCTTCTCTGCTGCAATATTTCTACGGGTCTTACAATATGTGTCCATTAATTAGCATTAATGTGTGAATGAATATATTTTATATACACACACAACGGCCATCATATGCATAAAAAATAATAGCACATATACATGTTGAAACAAATTAATTAAAGGGTAACTTGCAAATATGAAAGTCTCACATCAAAAGTTTTCTATATTTGTATAGGAAAAATTTATTCTTTATAAAAATAGTTTACTCTTGAGAATGAATTCAATGCTATGCCAAATTCATAGTATCTCATCTTGATCGGAACATATAATATAGAATAATCTCATATTGCCTAGTTTGTAGAAATTGGTAATGAGATTAGCTACAAAGGAAAGCCAAAATTCAGTGACTCACGTCTGGGCATTCGCGAGAGTTCTATTTTAAATATTTAAACAATAATGTTTTAGGGAGTGTATTGAAGTGGATTTTGAGGAATTATTTTGACAAATTTTTTTTGTGAACAATTTAAAAAACTTTGTGAGACTTTGGGCCTGTTTGTTTTGACTTTTATAAAAATAGTTTCTATAGTGTTACATAATTTTGTATAAAATTTTTTTACAAATTTTTTTTTGTAAAAGCTTTGAATAAAAATTTCGTTGAAATAGTTATTCTTAAAATGTTATTTTATGTATTTCATCATTTTATTGAAACTTTTTTTGGATATCAAAATTTCAAATAGATTTTCATAAAAATCATTTTTAAAATACAACTTTTTGAAAAAATTGCGATTTTGACTATGTTGTGATCTTCAATTATGTATGTTTATATTATATGATGTCAAAATTAGTATTTCAATTTAGAAAAAATGAATATAAAAAACTTGTAATATTTTGAAAAATAGTTTTATAAAATCTATTTTCAAAAATATAAAGATTTTTTTTTAAATCTAAAACAAACAGAGCCATATATGATTTGGATTGTTCCTCTTCAAATATGCGTCCATCCATTAATTTGGATTTTTCTCTTCTCATCCACATAAACTTGCAACAATTGATACTCAACATCAACAAAAACATGCCTCTTAACCACTTTTATCAAGAAGTTAAGACTTTCGATGCAAGAAGTCGGTCAAAGGATACTCTAATATCATTGTTGGTCATGAGGTGAATGAAAAGGTCATCACTTTAGACATTAAAAAATATAAGTGAAACTTGACACCACATCTTTTAACCAAAATTATTAGAGTATCAAATATATATAATCGACCCTTCACTTATAAAAATTGATCAACATCTATTTTATTCATTCTTACTCGCACTTCATACATCATCAATTTTCGCATTTAAAGCAGAATACAAAATATTAAACCACACAATCCAAACATGCATCAATAACTAAGAAAAATTAATTGAAATGAATTGAATTGTAATCAAAGTTTACCATTAAATTGATTATATCGGGGACGAAATATTGACAAAACAATAAAGTTTCAATGACCAACTTATAAATCAAAGTAGCAATAAAACCAATACATTCCCAAACTATGTACCCACATTTCTCCAAAACACTAACCAAAATGGGAGAATATGCTCAATTTTTATTTCAAACAATAAGATATAAAGCAGAAAAATAAATCAACTTCTTCATCATCATGCATCTTCGGACACCAAAACTCTCTTACTGCTCTATGCACTCTGTTGGGTTCCCACTGTGCTGACCATTGCCAAACTACGAATATATAAGTACAAAATTAAAATCATAAATGTAACATTGAGCGACAAGGAAAAAATAAATGAAGACAATAATGGAAAAAATTAAACTGTTTGAAACAAATTTTGGTTTTTAGTTTTTGAAATGTGTTTTAAAAAACTGTTTTTAAAATGAGAAAAGCAAAACTCCTAGAATATGTTTTACTTATTTAGTTTTAAAAACTAATAAACAGAAAACTGTTTTTAAAAACACTTTTATAAAAGTAAATAACAAAACAAGTTTTTTAATTATTAATTTTAAAAAACTGAAAAACTGTTTTTGAGAAGAGATTCCAACATGTCCTTAAATAAACATTTCTTCAAATTACCAAATTATATCTTTTGGGCTTCCGCATCCCCTTCATCATCATCGTCGTCAGTATCCTCATCATACAAACTATCATCATCATCAGATTCTCCACCAACCTCCCCGGTAAACCAATGTACAGCGTTGGGTATGATGGTATCTCTTATCTTGTACCTAAACAAAAATCAAAATTGATTTAAGTATAGAATCAAGATGACAAAATGCAAATAAAGTATCATGATTCAACAGTTATGTTAAAACATCATAATATTAAATATTAAGCTTACCCAATGTCATAGTCTACTTCCATCTTACCCTGGAGTACATCAATCTGTTTACAAAAAATAAATTTGTTTTAAAAAAAATAGTATTTCACATTTATATTTAGCAGCGAGTTTTTATAGATTGACGTTCATACCTCGTCTTAGTCACTGTCATCTTTGTTTTCGGGGATCTCTGGTGGATCAAAAAGTTAAAGAAACTTTGAGAGGTTTCAGTTGTGGTAACTTGCTTTGCATCCTTGGATTCAATCTTTGGTTTCTTATTCATAATCTTCTCAATGAGAGATTTTCCAGGGAGCCAATCAATTTTAGTCCTGTAAAAATTGCAGCAAGTAAACCTTATTTGTGATCATAAACTATTGAAAATAGATTGCATAATAGCATCGAGTTTAAAAGACCGACATACCCAATAGCTATCTTTAGTATAGGCTCGTCTTCATCGACCATATCGAATTGCTTGGTTAACACTGAATTCAAAAAATATGGATTCGGATTGAAGACAAATTCAAGTTTGAATCCTTTTGGTTCAGCAACCTTGGTATACTTGATATCTATGAGAAACTTCAGAGCTTCCTCATCTTGCTTGGTAATCTAAATCATAAAACAATGAAAAGATCAGTACAAAAGTAATTTTACGGCTACAAAAACTCAAGCAGTAAAGAATAAATGAAGTTGAGAATTGAACGATTTTTCAACTTGCCTCGCCAGCTATGAAATCGCAATTCTTCAAAGCCGTGAGCCAAAAAGAAGGCACCCCCTTCTCTTCTACACAAGTCAAATGACAAAAGGTAAATTCGAGGATCGAAAAAATAAAAGTGTAAGATGTCGAGTTCAAGTTAATATACCTTCAGCCTCAGTTTGCTTGGCTATCACTTCTACATCAGCTGAAGCTTCAGTTGCTACCCCTTCAACTTCAGTAATACCATTCACAATTTCATAGCGCTGCGTTAATTTATAAATAAATTTAATGATAATGATATAAATATCAAATGTTCGCATTGAAATTAGTTTCAATAATTTTATACACGAATAATTGAACAATCAATAACAAGAATCCTCGGGATACCTTAGTGTACAATGGTTGATACAGAAGTTGGGATTTGGCCTGAAGAGCTGCTCTCTCCTCGAGAAACTTTGCCATCAATTCATCATGTTCATCCTGTGCAATCGTTAAACAAGTTTAGAAGCCAAATTTACAAGAAAAAGTTATAAGAGAAATTTACAGATTCATCATTTCATCCATTTAATTAAAAAATAGCTAATAATATAAGAAAAAACAAATCAATAACCGAAAATTAGGTACAAATTTCACGTTTCGATTCGTAAAATCTTACGCTACCATGACAAGATCTAAAACAACAAATTTTCTAAAAAGATTTCAATAACTCTTAGTGTGACAAAGTTACTTGACAAAAATATACCACATATGATAAATGGTATGTATCAAGCAATAAATTATTCAATCAAACATAACATAACACATAAAAATCTAAACCAAACAAAACTTAGAACGAAGCATCATAATCATAATAACTATAGTAAAATTTAGGGAAATATACCTGAATGTCTTTAAGAAGTTCAACACGCTTCTTGACAATGGGGGAAAGAGAGTCCAGAAAATCTATTGGCTCACCATAAAAAGTCATGGTCTGTACCTTGATCTACACACAAATCCAACCAGCAAAAAATAAATAATAACTCAAACCAACCATCAAAACAAAAATCCTAAAAATTAAATTTGATAGTCAAAATCAAGCATCAATTCATATATAGTTTTTTTTTTGACAATAAAGCATAAAATTTACAAAAAAAAATAAAATAAGGGAGCAAAACAAAGTGAGCAACTAAAACCAACCAACCATCAAAACAAAAACACTAAACATGAAAATCAACATTAAATATCAAGGTTCAATTAAAATATAATAGATCACAATAAAATGTGAAACTTAAAAAAAAATTAAGAAAAAAGGGTATAATCTATAATTGAAATAAAATCCCAGAATTAAAATTGATAATAAAAAAAATATAAGTAATTGAGCAAAAACCAACAAATTGAGGCAACTAAATTCAACTTGAAAAAATATAAGGGAAATTCTATGGTACTTTTGCCAAAATCCATTGTATTGGTACTTAACTAATAAAAATGTACATTTTATCTAAGTCATCATTTATATTTTATATATTAATAATATAATATGACACATGTCAAATAGTTATTTGTCAACATGTTTAGTGTACCGGTACATGACAATTTCTCCATTGTACCGTAGTATTGCCCAAAATTATAAACTTGATAAATATTTTTTTTTTTGTTTTTTTGGTAGAAAAACTTGATTAATATTAAATCAAACCAATCATTTAAACAAGAACCCAAAACATAAAATTAAAGATTGATGATCAAATTAAAGTTGATGGAAATATTTTAGAGGATAAAAATGAAACATCACAAAAAATTGATGAAAAAAACATAACATTTTACAATTGAAGTAAAAAGAGAAAATCAAATTGATAATCAAATTAAGGTTTTGATTAAACCATGAAAATGTACTTCAAAAACATAATGGTCAATAATGGAAGAAAAAGTTAAGAATCAAATTGAGTAACTAAAGAAGAGACATTCAAACCTTCAAAGCCTCAACAAATTCAGCACTACTACTTCCACCATTAAGAGATGCTAGCAAAATAATAATCAAAATTAAATAAATTAATAACAGCATAACAAAATAAAAACATTAGTGAAACAAAGATATTATTGTTAAGAGACAAGAACATTGATACCAGAAGAAAGATCTTTGAAGTTGAAAAGGTTGTTGTCAATGTTGTTGTTGTTGGCCATTGTTGAGAGAAAGAGAAGAAACAAAAGAAGCAAATAATTGAAAGGGGGAGAGAGTGTTTTGAAGCAAGCGGCTATGTGTCCCTAATAACATCAATTCTTCCTCCTTTTAAACACAAAAAAAAATACCTTTTTCCCTCTTTTTCCTTTTTTAACTTTATGATTAAATTAATAATATTATTAGGGTTAATTATTTTTATAAGTGGAAAATAGTTTGTTTAGTCAAAAAATTATTTTTTTACTTCTCAAATGATTTTTTTACATATATGTATAATGTTCTTTTTAATAAAGTTGGTCATCACTTGCTTTTATTTTTTTATGTTATAATAAATTATATTTGATGTTATATATAAGAGTTGAGAGACTTGATTTTTTTGAGATGTTGATTTGATTAGCTGTGTGTTTTTTATGATCAAAATTGAATTTTATTTTTGTACTTACAAACATTGCTGTTTTCGGTATACAATTCTGTTAAAACAATGTGCAGGGCCACTGTCATGTGACAGAAATGGTTCAATGTGCAGCACGCATGCACGGTGCAGCACTAGGCTGATCCAAAACAGCCATCTTAGTTGGCTCAAGTGTAACATCGATACGGCTTTTCACAAGAACATTGGTAAAACAAGTGCATGCTGATGGTGGTGTATACGTGATCACACCAGCAAGTTCATCATGGCTGGAACAACGTGGAGTCAAGGGAATTATTCCATAATTGAAGGTGATGTTATGGCATTGAAGCTTGCAATGAAAGAAGTAGCAAGACGAGTTTTTTCCAATGTTATCTTTGAGACCGATTCTAAAATAGTTGCTGATGCAATTCAAAAGTTCCGTCCAGGTGGCTCTGAATTTAACTCGCTTATTTGTTGGATTCGCCACATTATGTCTCTTAAAACTTTCGGGTGAAGTTTGTAAAACAACAAGCAAATATGGTTGCCCATAAGCTTGCTAGTATTAGACCTATAGAAATATTGTAGCAGAGATTAGAATTTTTATAAAATTAAATGATATTCTTCTTTTTGTTTTTGTCTGTTTTAACAGAATTTCAACTGAGATTGAGCATGCACGTTAGTTTAACATTTGAATCATGGGCGCAATGATTTTATAAGATTTAAACGAGTTTAGAAATATTTTGTCTCGTCGGAACTTCGAAAATAATTTTCTAGTGGTTTTTGAGAAAACATGAAAAACATACTCGCTGATTGAAAATTTTACTGTATCCAATTGTCAACAAAACTTAAACGGAGACTTTATGTATCCATTGTAATGAGAATTAGATCTCATTATTTATCTTGCCAATTCATCTCGCTCAGTCTCCGCGCTAGTTCCTAAATGAGTCGTAATATCGCGTATCGATAAATATTACGAAAACAAAAACATTCTACCATAAACAATTTAATTAAAAAAATTTGCAAACATTCGAATAAAATTTATTCCGAGTAAATTTTCGCTCGGAAAAATATAATGTGATCAAATTCGCATCATAGTCGATATATTAAGTCTCCGTTTAAATTTTGACGGAAAACAAAAACTGTAAAGTTTTCAAACAACGGGTATATCTTGTCTGTTTTCTCAAAAATCTATAGTATACTATTTTTGAAACTTCGACCAGACAAAAATGTTTCTAAACTCATTTTAAGTTTATAAAATCATTGTGTCAATTTTTCAAATGTTAAACTAGCGCACAAAGCACAATCTCAACAGTAGTTAAATAAAAACAGACTATCAAATGAACACCCATAAAAACAAATATCAGAATATTAATTAATATTATCAAAAATCTTCTCTGCTACAATATTTCTACGGGTCTTACAATATGTGTCCATTAATTAGCATTAATGTGTGAATGAATATATTTTATATACACACACAACGACCATCATATGCATAAAAAATAATAGCACATATACATGTTGAAACAAATTAATTAAAGGGTAACTTGCAAATATGAAAGTCTCACATCAAAAGTTTTCTATATTTGTATAGGAAAATTTTATTCTTTATAAAAATAGTTTACTCTTGAGAATGAATTCAATGCTATGGCAAATTCATAATATCTCATCTTGATCGGAACATATAATATAGAATAATCTCATATTGCCTAGTTTGTAGAAATTGGTAATGAGATTAGCTACAAAGGAAAGCCAAAATTCAGTGACTCACGCCTGGGCATTCGTGAGAGTTCTATTTTAAATATTTAAACAACAATTTTATAGGGAGTGTATTGAAGTGGATTTTGAGGAATTATTTTGACAAATTTTTTTTGTGAACAATTTAAAAAACTTTGTGAGACTTTGGGCCTATTTGTTTTGACTTTTATAAAAATAGTTTCTATAGTGTTACATAATTTTATATAAAAAAAATTTACAATTTTTTTTTGTAAAAGCTTTGAATAAAAATTTCGTTAAAATAGTTATTCTTAAAATGTTATTTTATGTATTTCATCATTATATTGAAACTTTTTTTGGATATCAAAATTTCAAAAAATCACTTATTTTTGAAGGTATTTCAAATAGATTTTCATAAAAATCATTTTTAAAATACAACTTTTTGAAAAAATTGCGATTTTGACTATGTTGTGATCTTCAATAATGTATGTTTATATTATATGATGTCAAAATTAGTGTTTCAATTTAGAAAAAACGAATATAAAAAACTTGTAATATTTTGAAAAATAGTTTTATAAAATCTATTTTAAAAAATATAAAGATTTTTTTTAAAATCTAAAACAAACAGAGCCATATATGATTTGGATTGTTCCTCTTCAAATATGCGTCCATCCATTAATTTGGATTTTTCTCTTCTCATCCACACAAACTTGCAACAGTTGATACTCAACATCAACAAAAACATGCCTCTTAACCACTTTTATCAAGAAGTTAAGACTTTCGATGCAAGAAGTCGGTCAAAGGATACTCTAATATCATTGTTGGTCATGAGGTGAATGAAAAGGTCATCACTTTAGACATTAAAAAATATAAGTGAAACTTGACACCACATCTTTTAACCAAAATTATTAGAGTATCAAATATATATAATCGACCCTTCACTTATAAAAATTGAGCAACATCTATTTTATTCATTCTTACTCGCACTTCATACATCATCAATTTTCGCATTTAAAGTAGAATACAAAATATTAAACCACACAATCCAAACATGCATCAATAACTAAGAAAAATTAATTGAAATGAATTGAATGGTAATCAAAGTTTACCATTAAATTGATTATATCGGGGACGAAATATTGACAAAACAATAAAGTTTCAATGACCAACTTATAAATCAAAGTAGCAATAAAACCAATACATTCCCAAACTATGTACCCACATTTCTCCAAAACACTAACCAAAATGGGAGAATATGCTCAATTTTTATTTCAAACAATAAGATATAAAGCAGAAAAATAAATCAACTTCTTCATCATCATGCATCTTCGGACACCAAAACTCTCTTACTGCTCTATGCACTCTGTTGGGTTCCCACTGTGCTGACCATTGCCAAACTACGAATATATAAGTACAAAATTAAAATCATAAATGTAACATTGAGCGACAAGGAAAAAATAAATGAAGACAATAATGGAAAAAATTAAACTGTTTGAAACAAATTTTGGTTTTTAGTTTTTGAAATGTGTTTTAAAAAACTGTTTTTAAAATGAGAAAAACAAAACTCCTAGAATATGTTTTACTTATTTAGTTTTAAAAACTAATAAACAGAAAAATGTTTTTAAAAACACTTTTATAAAAGTAAATAACAAAACAAGTTTTTTAATTATTAATTTTAGAAAACTGAAAAACTGTTTTTGAGAAGAGATTCCAACATGTCCTTAAATAAACATTTCTTCAAATTACCAAATTATATCTTTTGGGCTTCCGCATCCCCTTCATCATCATCGTCGTCAGTATCCTCATCATACAAACTATCATCATCATCAGATTCTCCACCAACCTCCCCGGTAAACCAATGTACAGCATTGGGTATGATGGCATCTCTTACCTTGTACCTAAACAAAAATCAAAATTGATTTAAGTATAGAATCAAGATGACAAAATGCAAATAAAGTATCATGATTCAACAGTTATGTTAAAACATCATAATATTAAATTTTAAGCTTACCCAATGTCATAGTCTACTTCCATCTTACCCTGGAGTACATCAATCTGTTTACAAAAAATAAATTTGTTTTAAAAAAAATAGTATTTCACATTTATATTTAGTAGCGAGTTTTTATAGATTGACGTTCATACCTCATCTTCGTCACTGTCATCTTTGTTTTCGGGGATCTCTGGTGGATCAAAAAAGTTAAAGAAACTTTGAGAGGTTTCAGTTGTGGTAACTTGCTTTGCATCCTTGGATTCAATCTTTGGTTTCTTATTCATAATCTTCTCAATGAGAGATTTTCCAGGGAGCCAATCAATTTTAGTCCTGTAAAAAATGCAGCAAGTAAACCTTATTTGTGATCATAAACTATTGAAAATAGATTGCATAATAGCATCGAGTTTAAAAGACCGACATACCCAATAGCTATCTTTAGTATAGGCTCGTCTTCATCGACCATATCGAATTGCTTGGTTAACACTGAATTCAAAAAATATGGATTCGGATTGAAGACAAATTCAAGTTTGAATCCTTTTGGTTCAGCAACCTTGGTATACTTGATATCTATGAGAAACTTCAGAGCTTCCTCATCTTGCTTGGTAATCTAAATCATAAAACAATGAAAAGATCAGTACAAAAGTAATTTTACGGCTACAAAAACTCAAGCAGTAAAGAATAAATGAAGTTGAGAATTGAACGCTTTTTCAACTTACCTCGTCAGCTATGAAATCACAGTTCTTCAAAGCCATGAGCCAAAAAGAAGGCACCCCCTTCTCTTCTACACAAGTCAAATGACAAAAGGTAAATTCGAGGATCGAAAAAATAAAAGTGTAAGATGTCGAGTTCAAGTTAATATACCTTCAGCCTCAGTTTGCTTGGCTATCACTTCTACATCAGCTGAAGCTTCAGTTGCTACCCCTTCAACTTCAGTAATACCATTCACAATTTCATAGCGCTGCGTTAATTTATAAATAAATTTAATGATAATGATATAAATATCAAATGTTCGCATTGAAATTAGTTTCAATAATTTTATACACGAATAATTGAACAATCAATAACAAGAATCCTCGGGATACCTTAGTGTACAATGGTTGATACAGAAGTTGGTATTTGGCCTGAAGAGCTGCTCTCTCCTCGAGAAACTTTGCCATCAATTCATCATGTTCATCCTGTGCAATCGTTAAACAAGTTTAGAAGCCAAATTTACAAGAAAAAGTTATAAGAGAAATTTACAGATTCATCATTTCATCCATTTAATTAAAAAATAGCTAATAATATAAGAAAAAACAAATCAATAACCGAAAATTAGGTACAAATTTCACGTTTCGATTCGTAAAATCTTACGCTACCATGACAAGATCTAAAACAACAAATTTTCTAAAAAGATTTCAATAACTCTTAGTGTGACAAAGTTACTTGACAAAAATATACCACATATGATAAATGGTATGTATCAAGCAATAAATTATTCAATCAAACATAACATAACACATAAAAATCTAAACCAAACAAAACTTAGAACGAAGCATCATAATCATAATAACTATAGTAAAATTTAGGGAAATATACCTGAATGTCTTTAAGAAGTTCAACACGCTTCTTGACAATGGGGGAAAGAGAGTCCAGAAAATCCATTGGCTCACCATAAAAAGCCATGGTCTGTAGCTTGATCTACACACAAATCCAACCAGCAAAAAATAAATAATAACTCAAACCAACCATCAAAACAAAAATCCTAAAAATTAAATTTGATAGTCAAAATCAAGCATCAATTCATATATAGTTTTTTTTTTGGCAATAAAGCATGAAATTTACAAAAAAAATAAATAAGGGAGCAAAACAAAGTTAAGAAAAAAGGTTCAATTAAAATATCATAGCTCACAAAAACAAAAACACTAAACATGAAAATCAACATTAAATATCAAGGTTCAATTAAAATATAATAGCTCACAATAAAATGTGAAACTTAAAAAAAAAGTTAAGAAAAAAGGGTCTAATCTATAATTGAAATAAAATCCCAGAATTAAAATTGATAATAAAAAAATATAAGTAATTGAGCAAAAACCAACAAATTGAGGGTACTAAATTCAACTTGAAAAAATATAAGGGAAATTCTATGGTACTTTTGCCAAAATCCATTGTATTGGTACTTAACTAATAAAAATGTACATTTTATCTAAATCATCATTTATATTTTATATATTAATAATATAATATGACACATGTCAAATAGTTATTTGTCAACATGTTTAGTGTACCGGTACATGGCAATTTCTCCATTGTACCGTAGTATTGCCCAAAATTATAAACTTGATAAATTTTTTTTTTTTTTTTTGGTAGAAAAACTTGATTAATATTAAATCAAACCAATCATTTAAACAAGAACCCAAAACATAAAATTAAAGATTGATGATCAAATTAAGGTTGATGGAAATATTTTAGAGGATAAAAATGAAACATCACAAAAAATTGATGAAAAAAACATAACGTTTTACAATTGAAGTAAAAAGAGAAAATCAAATTGATAATCAAATTAAGGTTTTGATTAAACCATGAAAATGTACTTCAAAAACATAACGGTCAATAATGGATGAAAAAGTTAAGAATCAAATTGAGTAACTAAAGAAGAGACATTCAAACCTTCAAATCCTCAACAAATTCAGCACTACTACTTCCACCATTAAGAGCTGCTAGCAAAATAATAATCAAAATTAAATAAATTAATAACAGCATAACAAAATAAAAACATTAGTGAAACAAAGATATTATTGTTAAGAGACAAGAACATTGATACCAGAAGAAAGATCTTTGAAGTTGAAAAGGTTGTTGTCAATGTTGTTGTTGTTGGCCATTGTTGAGAGAAAGAGAAGAAACAAAAGAAGCAAAAAACTGAAAGGGGGAGAGAGTGTTTTGAAGCAAGCGGCTATTTATCCCTAATCACATCAATTCTTCCTCCTTTTAAACACAAAAAAAAAATACCTTTTTTCCTCTTTTTCCTTTTTTAACTTTATGATTAAATTAATAATATTATTAGGGTTAATTATTTTTATAAGTGGAAAATAGTTTGTTTAGTCAAAAAATTATTTTTTTACTTCTCAAATGATTTTTTTACATATATGTATAATGTACTTTTTAATAAAGTTGGTCATCACTTGCTTTTATTTTTTTATGTTATAATAAATTATATTTGATATTATATATAAGAGTTGAGAGACTTGATTTTTTTGAGATGTTGATTTGATTAGCTGGGTGTTTTTTATGATCAGAATTGAGTTTTATTTTTGTACTTACAAACATTGCTGTTTTCGGTATACAATTCTGTTAAAACAATGTGCAGGGCCACTGTCATGTGACATAAATGGTTCAATGTGCAGCACGCATGCACGGTGCAGCACTAGGCTGATCCAAAACAGGCTTCTTGGTTGGCTCAAGTGTAACATCGATACGGCTTTTCACAAGAACATTGGTAAAACAAGTGCATGCTGATGGTGGTGTATACGTGATCAGACCAGCAAGTTCTTCATGGCTGGAACAACGTGGAGTCAAGGGAATTATTCCATAATTGAAGGTGAAGTTGTGGCATTGAAGCTTGCAATGAAAGAAGTAGCAAGACGAGTTTTTTCCAATGTTATCTTTGAGACCGATTCTAAAATAGTTGCTGATGCAATTCAAAAGTTCCGTCCAGGTGGCTCTGAATTTAACTCGCTTATTTGTTGTATTCGCCACATTATGTCTCTTAATACTTTCGGGTGAAGTTTGTAAAACAACAAGCAAATATGGTTGCCCATAAGCTTGCTAGTATTAGACCTATAGAAATATTGTAGCAGAGATTAGAATTTTTATAAAATTAAATGATATTCTTCTTTTTGTTTTTGTCTGTTTTAACAGAATTTCAACTGAGATTGAGCATGCACGTTAGTTTAACATTTGAATCATGGGCGCAATGATTTTATAAGATTTAAATGAGTTTAGAAATATTTTGTCTCGTCGGAACTTCGAAAATAATTTTCTAGTGGTTTTTGAGAAAACATGAAAAACATACTCGCTGATTGAAAATTTTACTGTATCCAATTGTCAACAAAATTTAAACGGAGACTTTATGTATCGATTGTAATGAGAATTAGATCTCATTATATTTGTCCAAACTAAGGAGCGAATATTTTTTCCGAATAAAATTTATTCGAAAGTTTGCGGATTGTTTTAATTAATTTTTTTACAATAGATTTTTTTCTATATCCGTAAAATTTATCAATACGCGAGATACGACTCATTTAAAAACGAACTCGGGGACTGAGCGAGATGACGTGGCAAAAGATAGATATTTATATGAGAAACTTGATGACCAAGTTTTTGGATAAATGACTAGGACTCAAAGCACATGATGATAGAATTAATTCAAGAGCTAGAATCATTTAGGACTTATATGTATAAAATTTGCTTCCTTCCTTTACCTTCTTTCATTTTTTTTTCCTAAGTATTGGAAACACACAAAAACCTCATTTAAGATCAAGATCCATTGAGATTTTGGAGAAGATGGTAGATGGAGAAAGTTTTCTCTTGCTCTTGTGATTCTAGTGATACTAGCTAAGGTAACAAGTAACCAATTCTCCCTCTCTTTTCGTTGAACGAAAACTAGTGTAAAATAAGAAGAGGTTTTATTTCAATTTTTATTTATCCTAGCATTATAAATCCATGATATTTAGTGATAAATCTAGAACAAAATTTGTCATTTGAGTTGTTTGCTATAAAGATTTGTGTTAAGTTTTAATATTCTTGTTCTTTGCTTTTATAAATATTATTGTGTGAGTTATTGTGATAATAGATCTAAAAGAAAATTTTGATTGTGAACATTTTAGAAAGTTAGTAATTTTTGAAAGTGTTGAAAATGAATTTATGTCATGGTTTTCTTGAAATTGAAACTTGCACTAATTGTTTTATGAGTTAATTTTAGGTTTTTGGAAAATATGATTTTGAGGTTATTTTGGTTCAGGCCGAAAATATAAAGGGCATTCTTGTCAATATAAAATTGTTTTTGTGTCCTAAAAAGTTTTCCATTTAGTTCTTCTTTTTGTGACAAAGAAAATGACATATGGTTCACCTTAATCAGACCAAGGACGAATAAATTATGACCGTTTTACTTTGAACGTAATTTATTGATAATTCGTGTTTTAAAAAAATGACTTTGAGTTATTTTTGCTACTGGCCGAAATTGCAAGGGCTATTCTGTCAATTTAAAAATTATATTTTGTTCAAAAAAGTCAACCATTCGATTCGCCTGTTTAAGATGGTGAATATGATATATAGTTCTTTTTGATCGGACAATGAATGACTGAGTTCTGGTCGGTTCAAGTTTGTAACTATTTATTGTCATTTTGAATTGAAAATTCAGTAGTGGATATTATTTTTTTATGAAAAGAGAAAAATGTTTGGAAATCAATTGTTATTTGTAAAGAAAATTCTTTTGTTGAAGATTTATAAAGTTTGATATTTGTGACCTATTTCAAAAAAAGTTTTAATTATGTGCGTGTAAAAGTATTTTGTCATAAGTCGTACGAGAAAAGACTTAGGTTGAACTAGTTTAGTTTTGAAAAGATTTTAACTTATGATTTAAGGTATTAATTGTTTGAAAAAGTATTCTTGCTTTTGGCAGAGCTTGCACTATTATTTTCTGAGTTAATATCGTTCTTTCAACTTAATTAATTGGTTGAGAAAGTCACATATTTAGGGAGAGTCCTAAATAATTTAATTGGGGTTTTAGTGAGAGACTTTAAATAAGGGTTACTTTCCTGGATTGGTACCCCCAGATTAGGTCCGTTATCACTGAACTGTGTAAACAATTATTTGTGTTCTTTATTGTTCCTGTAATTATAATTTGTTTACTTCTGCGCGACAACAAATCTTATAAGTTGTCTCAGGTATCTTGTAAAACATTTTTCCCACCGTAGAACTAGAATTTCAACATTATTTAAATTAAAATCATTACACGTTACTGTAATTTTTTATTTTATGTCATGTCATTCAAATGAGTGGAGACTATATAAAGATGTCGACTTTTAAAATATAAGGACTAAAATGTTTGTTTTGGAAATAGAAGACTAAAAGTTTAAAAATATCAAAATAAGGGAACCAAAAATGCATTCAAGACTAACTTATATTTTGTGATCGCGTCCAAATTAAGTTTTATACGAGTATATTGATATGTAACATGTTCTTTTATCATGTCCTCTTTTAACTTTTACTTTCATGTCTTTGCGCAGTATTATTCACTTTACTTGTTTTAAATTAAAAGATTAGTTTCGATCTACTCAATAACTTTGGTGTCATTGATGAGTTTGGACACTTCAATACAATTATATTCGGGAAATATGGACAATTTTTGAGAATGTTGTGGTTGCTTCAACCATTTTTTTTTGAATAAGCCAAAATGATATATATATATATATATATATATGCGAGAGAAAGTCCAACTCCAGCACAAGATGTGCTAGAACAGGTCAAAAAGTGTTTACATCAATAGTAAAAAATATAAGGCGACCAAAATCAAATGGCCAAACACAATAAGTACCCACCAACTATGTAGATTAACCCCTAACCTAGATACTAAAACGAATGCCGCTTGATCAGGTCCAACAAAAGTGAAGTCAATTGCGTCGAGTTCTTGAACAGGCGCCGATTGCGCTCTGTCCAGATAACCGAAACACAAGCCAACCAAATAAGCTACATAAATGATCTCCTAACCCGACTGCCACCTGCTGCATAACTAAATTATGTAAAGTGAGCAGTGGGAGACAAAGGATCCACAATAGCGAAACTGATCCAAGACCTGACTAGCGACCACAAGGATCCAAAAATTCTACAAGACCAGAAAAGATGCTGAGCCGTCTAAAGGCCACCACAGCCGGAAACCTCCGTAGGAAGAATGCCTCGTCGAACCAGGTTTGTTTTCATCGGTAACCTGTCTCTCAAAAGTCCCCAAGCCAGAATAGACATCTTTAAAGGAACATCTCTATGCCAAATAAAATATGTTGCATCGTCCAAAGAAACCGCCTCCTGGGTAGTCAAAAGATGATAGGCTCCTTGAACCGTATACCCACTCTCTGGATCAAAACGTCACCGCCAGGCATCAACCACCTGCTCCTGCACCTGAAAATCGTGAAGTAAGGCCTGACACTCCCCCAACAACTCATCCTCCCACACCCATAACTGTCTCCGCCACTCCCACGCCCTCCCACCATATGACCATAGCGAAAACATCTCAGCCATAGTATGCTGCTCGGTCTCTGCCAAATCGAACAAACAACAAAACCTCACACTCAGCGGTACTCCACCCAGCCAAGGATCCAACCAAAAGTAAGTGTCCTTCTTGTGCTCAACCCGTCTCGCCACACCCTCCGCAAACCATCCTCCCCCAACCCCAACATCCCGGTCCCTAATCTTCACTAACTCCCTCCACCATGCCCAGGGACGGAGACAGACATTAATTTTCGGTGTGGCCAAAATTATAGAAATAACGAACTAAATTATAATGAAAATTGTTTAACATGTATTTCTTGAAAATAGGCTAAAATAATATCATTGTCAATTGTTTCAACAACATCTCTTTCTATAAAAGTTAAAGCAATCATTTAACCATCACCACTCATTTTGTTCATAGGTGGAGACAAGACCCCCCGGGCTCGGCACAAATTTTTTGATATTTTAGAGGTTAGTATAGAGTAAAATTAAGATTTTTAGGAATTAGTTTTGGGACAAAATTGAGATTTTTTATTGCAAAATAATTTTTTTGATACTTTAGAGGTCAAATCAAAGTAAAACTGAAATTTTTATGAATTAATTTAACGCCAAACTATAACTTTTTTGTTCAAAATTGTGATTTTTTATTGCAAAACTAATATGTTTGTTTAAATTTGAGATTTTATCTATTAATATAAAAAAAATTGGGAATTCCACTGTGGGCTGTGGCCAAGCTAAACCTACACTTGCCCTTAACGTGGATTCATCCCTGACCACGCTGACCCTTTCCTCCCCCTCACACAAACAGCCACCTCCGGCCCATATACCTAGTCACCAATTTACTTCTTTTATGTCAGGAAGAAGTACTTTTTAATCTTTGAAACCTTTGTAATAAGAGTATTTAGAAATATTGATTCAGAATTTTCATATGTAGATAAGTTACACGTTAAAGTTGATTCATAGATTTATTGAATGTTTCCATGCTTAAAACATAATCTCAACAAAGTGGGTAGTTATTTGGACTCCTTGAAAAATTGTAGATCAAATTCTACGTATCCATGTGGCTTTGAATTATTTGAAGGATAGTTTTAAATTAATTCCACGTATCATACTATAATAGTTTATTTAGTTATGCCTCATCGTATGTGTCCATTAATTAACATTAATGTGTGGATATATACAGTGTGTGTGTGTATATATATATATATATAACAACCATCATATGTGTTGCAGGGAATTTGGAATTTCCACCACTACAATGATGTTTCATTTTCAAAGAGGGGAAAATATCAAAAACCATTTAAAAGAAATTTTAAGTTCAAAGGTTGATTACACCTAAGGAAGGGATTGGCATCCTAAGTACCTATAGTATCCTATAGTAACCTCAAGTTTATTTGCTTTTTTAATTATTTTTAATGTGAAGAAATGAGAGAGAACTAGTAAGAATTTTGAGCGAGAAGTAGTATAGATAGAATTGTGTGTGCAAGTGGAGATTGGATTGAGAAGAGAAGGTTAAAGAAAAATTTAAAGTGTTTTTGAAAAAGTAAACTTAAATCTAAATCGTGCGACTAATTTTGGTTTATTGGAAGTTTTATTTGAGAGAGAGAAGATGTTTGTTTGTTTGTTTTTCTATTATTTTTTCTAAAGAATTACTATTCGTACCCCTTTGAAAATGAAAGATTCGCGTTCGTTTGTTTTTAGCGTTTTGACGGAAAGCGATAAAAATAAAATGCATGCAATGCAAGTTTCTACATCTACTTTGGGGTTAGATTTTTGCCTAATTACATTCTAAGGTATTTTGCGGAAATTTAAATATGAATGAATGCAACATTTGAACGATATGCGAAAAATAAACTAACCTAAAAGTACAAGTCCGATGGAATTAAATAAATTAACTAAAAAACTACACCAAACTAAACTAAGATTTTTTAGGTTCTAATTCTACTATTTTCTATGGTCCGTCTCCAATAAGCTAGGGAAATAATTTAAGTCCAAAGTCAAACATTCAAGCACAACAAAAATGCAATAATCATGGTAATTGTGAGAAATTAATATAACATAAACTAAGAATGAAATAAACTAAACTAGTGAATAAAATGATAAAGAGAAGAAAATAGCAATTAACATAAAGGGAAGAAATAAAACTGAACAGAAAAGGAAGAAAAAAATAAAATAAGCCATAACGTGAACAAAAGAAAAAAACGTAGGGAGGGTGCATTCAGCAGACATAATAATGTAAGCAATCAAAATAGAAAAGAAAAGGGGGTGTGAAAAGAAGAGGGGGTTTGTTGGGTTCAACTGACTGAACCCGGTTTAATTTTTAGACCGTTCCGTTTCGGTTCAGGTCCATTAATTGGACCAGACCGAACCGGTTTGATCATGTGTGTGTGTGTGCACTATATTCCAACATACCCTCATCCTTGGATCTTGATCAGACTGTCCTGATCAGATCCTTGAATCATATGGGTAGTCCAAGGTCAAGGAATCAGATGGTGGTGACGAGAAAATTGTAAATCATGTGACTGTGATCAACAATAAGAAAAAAAAAGAACATGTACAGTAAATCGTATTCTTCATCACATATTTTCCCAGAAATGTTAATAACGCAAGAACCATTTGTAGAGCTCGGATCTATGCCTTCATCACTCAAATCATCATCAAATCCAATGAAATAAAAACCAAAATACTTGAAATCCTCCTCTGATCAAGAATCTAGTGTTAGATTTCACAGAGGAGTTATATGTTTTGCGAATCAACTCAAAAATCAATCCAGTTCAACATGTTTTGAAACGCGATGAATATGAACAGAATAGAAATGGACGAAACCGAAACAAAAGAAAATAAACACTCGATTCTCGTCGTTTCCTCCCACTAATCCCGAACCCATAACTGGATTTCATAGTGGGAGATAAGAAGAAACTAGAACCTCACAGTGTCAAAACCAAAATAAGAAAAAAAATCAGCAAGAAGAAACTGAGTATAGTCAACTCAAAACGAAACAGAAACGATAAAGAATAGAACATGAAAGAAACAGAAACAAATAAACAATGAAGCTTATAAAACATTAAGATCTAAATCCATGAACAGAGAGCAACAAAACGAAAGAACACAGTAACAAAACAGCTCTAAACAATAAACAGAAACGAACAAAATAAATAAACAGTAACGAAGAAAAAAACAATAACAGAATAGATCAAAAACAACAGAATCATAAGAAACGAAATGAATCCAGTCCAGAAAGCATGTATTATGAGCGATTTCAAGTATTAATTGACTCGAATCGCAAGAAAAGAAGTACGAAACATCACTGAAACGTCCGAACCCTTATTTACCTTTTTTGAGTTCGAAAAGGAATTTCGATTTAGGCCGGCGGTTATGTTTTTTGTTTTACGATTGAGACGATTCGGAGAAGAGGGGGAACAAAGGGGTTGTTTTCGGAGAGGGAGAAGAGGAAGAGAGAAAAAAAAGGGTTTGAAGGTTTCAGTGGAAATGAAGAAGGAAAAATGAAAGGGTTTCTGTGTAAACAAATGAAGAAAAGCTAACACCCTTTTCTGTTTTTGGGGAGCGGCTGAGTGATGATTTCTAGGGTTATGTCACTAAGAGTCCCCCTCTCATAAATGAGGGGGATTATATAGGGGAGCATTTAGGGTTAGGGGTAAATTAGGTTGATCACATAAAAGTGAGGTTAAAGTGGTAAAATGACAAAAGGGGTAGGGTTTTTAATTTATTTTTGAAAAAAGAAAATTAGTTTATGATGTGAATGGGTGATGTGGCGGAATGCTATTGGTCTATGCTTATGATTATTCTTTCTTGCCTTTTTGTGTAACTTTGAGGTAAAGATAAAAAAGGAATTAAAATTAAAACAGAAATACCATAAAAGGGAATAAAATGTGTAAGAAAAAAAGTAAATAATTTTTTAATCAACTTAAAAAAATGTGAAATAAACGCTAAACACAATAATAAAATGTTTTTTGACGTTTTTGACTTTTTACGCTAATTAGCAGAAAATCAAAATAAAAGCAAATAAAATTGATTTAAAATTTTAAATATTTGTAATATTAAAATAAAACAATAAAAATGCATGGAAATAATTTTTATAAGAAGTTTTTAATTATATGCATATTTTTTTATATAATAACCATAAAAATAATAATGCTAATAATAATAAAAAGACATAAAAAGATGAATAAACATGTAAGCCAAAATATATCTATATCTATATTTTCATATTATTTATTTTATTTATGCATGAAAAAGTAAGTTGGATTTATTAGGTCCAAAATTGGGGTACAACAGCTGCCCCTATTTAAGTTTCTTCAACAAGAGAGGTGAAAAATAAATTTTTTACTAGAAGGAGTTGAAGAGACTTAAATATAAGACGTGCGCCAATTTTTGGACCTAAAAATCTTTTAACAATGCTAATGATGCAAATGTATATAAAAATGCTGACTTTTTTTTCTTCATTTTTCTGAATTTTGTATGAATGTTATAAAAGACAAGCAAAGGTAAAACACAGTTGAAATTCCACAGGGGAAGGACAGAACATGGTCTGGCTGGGAAAACAACAAAATATACCCTGAGTTCATCGAGAGACTAAACTCCATTGGGGAACATAGTAAACCACTGGGGAAAAATGTTACTGATTATCGTCTGACCGACAACAAGAATGTTGTATACTGACACACAACATTTTCAAAATATCAACTATCAACAGACCGACGGCAGGAATGATGTACACTGACATACAACATTTGAAAATCAAAACTATCGACTGACCGACAGCGGGAATGTTATGCACTGACACATAACATTTATATGATTAACTATCGATTGACCGACAACTGGAATGCTGGCACTGACACACAACATTTAAATTAACAAACAATCGACTGACCGACGGCAAGAATGTTGGCACTGACACACAACATTTATATGATTGACTATCGACTGACCGATAGGAAAGACGCTATGCACTGACACACAACATTTATACCAACAGACTATCGACTGACCGATAGCTAGATTGACGTACATTGACATACAACCATTGGATATCAAGAGACTTATCGACTGACCAATAAGAAGGATGTTATGCACTAACATACAACATTTGAACATCAATAGACCATCGACTGACCGATAGTAACATATCTCAACAAACTTTAAGGTGTACTTCAAAATGTAGCGTAGGTAAGCTGAACTGTAAGAGACTTGTATGGTTCTTTTGTGTAAAGAAAAATGAATTTGTATGATCCTTTGTATAATGTCTGTAAAGCTCACTGGGGATAAAACCACCTGAGGAACTGTAAAGTGTATCTTGTAAAATACAAGCTTCTTGTGTGGGTAGCTTGTTACTTGTTGTTTTGAATTGGTGTTCAATCCGGGAACAAACCGGAGGGGAACTGTAAAACAAGACTCTATGTTTAGTTGAAGAACAAATTCAATTGGGAATTTTCCTTTTGTTGTAGGAAAACTGAAACAACCATCTTCCACAAGAGAGGAGTCTAGTGGAGAATTTTTGAAACAAGAGATATACGCTTATCTGCCTATGCTGACACTCTAATTGGAAAGAACAACATGCCCATCCCAACTTTATTTTGTAGACAGAGACAAGGCAAAGAGACAAAAATACATATATGATGTAACGATATATGAATGATGTAAATGTATACAGTACAATGCTGTGCATGAATGTATGAATGTATGTATGTATGTATGTATGTATATTGTGAATATTTATTGAACATTGATCGTTGGATGACAGACTAAGTGACCAAACCGGAAACACAAGCCAACTTCGTATTATAACTGGAAATATCTCAACCAATTGTATATATTACTGTAGATTGAAGCAAGAGAACTCCTCTTAGGGAAAGGAACAGTTTCTCTGGGGAAATGACCGTTTTAACCAAATGATCAGTATTCAAACTCGATATACTCAAAACAACACTGTCAACTTTTCTTGGGGATGTACCCTTTTCTCAAACAACATGCCCCTCGTTATAATTAAACTTGTATATCAGAATTAACCACAATTGGAGTAGCTGTGGATATCCCTTCTTTTTGTATCTTATTCAGAGTAAAGAAACATCACTATTTTAATCAAAAGCGCACAAATTTGTTTTGTTTTATCAAATTATTATTTGTTTTTGAAATATGTCTTTTTCATTTTAAATGTAATCATCAAATCATAAAGAAATTTTGTAAAATAAAACAAGAGTTTCAAACAATGAGACATAGGCTCAAAATCATGTATAAGAATGGTAATCTGCCAATGGCGAGATTCCATGGATCATTACAAAGTTGGAATTGGTAATTAATATGAAAGGGTACATTGAACACAATAAATCTATTCTCCCTAACAACTTTTGAACTCCACTGTGTCTTCAACTTCCAAGTACAGATGATTCTGATCAATAAACTTCTTCTACAAGAATCTCATACCCCAAGTGATTGAACTCGAGTGAATGCAGTTACTTTGTCTTGTTTCCCTAACTTTTGCCTAGGCCGCCTTTTTAGGTTTTCAGCCTACCAGGAAGTGTATACATTTTCTTTTTTATGTCTCATTTTTGTATGAACCGCCCTTTCGGGTTTTCGATTCACCAAGACGCCCTATTTTTTGACTAAGCCGCCCTTTCAGGTTTTCAGCTTGACGGGCTATATACACTTTTTTCTTCTTTTTTTTTGATATTTTTGATTGATTTTTTTTTTAGACAAAGTATTTCTTGACTGCATCTGCATTCACTAGACGAGGGAGTTCATCACCATCCATGTTTGTAAGAATCATGGCACCACTAGAAAAAGCTTTCTTGACAACATACGGGCCTTCATAATTAGGAGTCCACTTGCCCCTAGCATCCGGTTGAAAAGACAAAAGCTTTTTGAGCACGAGGTCACCTTCTTTGAACTCTCTAGGACGAACTTTCCTGTCAAAAGCTTGTTTCATCCTGTTTTGATATAACTGTCCATGACATAGAGCAGTCATGCGCTTTTCTTCAATCAAATTCAACTGATCATACTGGTTCTGACACCATTCAGCCTATGCCAACTCTGCTTCCATCAAAACTCTCATTGACGGAATCTCAACCTCTACGGGGAGTACTGCTTCCATACCATATACCAAAGAAAATGGAGTTGCCGCAATCGATGTACGAACTGAAGTACGGTATCCATATAAAGTAAAAGGCAACATCTCATGCCAATCTTTGTAAGTAACAACCATTTTATGAACAATCTTCTTAATGTTCTTGTTTGCAGCTTCAACAACACCATTCATCTTAGGTCTGTAAGGAGAAGAATTATGATGCTCAATCTTGAATTCATCACACAGTTCTTTCATCATCTTATTGTTCAAATTCGATCCATTATCAGTAATGATCCTATTCGGGATACTGTATCTGCATATGATCTGATTCTTGATAAATCTGACAACCACCTGTTTTGTAATATTTGCATAGGAAACTTCTTCAACCCACTTGGAAAATAATCAATGGCTACTAAAATGAAACGATGACCAATCATATCAATGCCCCACATGGAAAAGGGCCACGGAGAAGACATCACATTCAACAGAGTTGGTGGTACATGTATCTTGTCAGCATATATCTGACACTTGTGACACTTCCTCACATATCTGCAACAATCAGATTCCATTGTCATCCAGTAATAACCAGCTCTCAACATCTTTTTAGCCATAGCATGCCCATTAGCATGAGTACCAAAAGAGCCTTCATGTACTTCATACATCAATTGAACAACTTCAGGCTTATCCACACATCGGAGTAAGACCATGTAAAAATTTCTCTTGTCCAGAACATCACCATTCAAAAAGAAACTGCCAGATAATATCTTTAGAGTTCTCCTGTCCTTTTTAGATGCCCCAGGCGGGTAATCCTGATGTTGTAGAAAATTCTATATGTCATGATACCAAGGTTTGCCATCAATTGTTTCTTCATTTGCAAACACATAAGCAGGCCTTTCAAGTCGTGTAATACTAACACGAGGCAAGTCATTCTCTTTATTCACTTGGTACATGGAAGATAAAGTGGCCAAAGCATCTGCCATCTAGTTCTCATCACGGGGAATGTGATGCAACTCTACTTTGTTAAAGAAAGTCAACAAACGCCTTGCATAATCTCAATATAGGATCAAGCCTGGGTGGCGAGTCTCCCATTCTCCTTTGATCTGATTAACCACAAGAGCTGAATCTCCATAAATGTCAAGAATCTTGATTCTCAGATTGATAGCTTCTTCAATGCCTAGAATACAAGCTTCATATTCTGCTGTGTTATTTGTACAATCAAAAAGCAACCTGGCGGTGAATGGCATATGACTACCCATATGAGTAATAAGAACAACACCAATTTCATTGCCATAAGCATTGACAGCTCCATCAAAAACCAAACCCCATCTGAATTCAGGATCAGGGCCTTCTCCAAACAATGGTTCATCACAGTCTTTCATCTTCAAATACATGACGTCTTCATCAGGGAAGTCAAACTTGAGAGACTGGTAGTCATCAATTGGCTGATGTGCCAAATAATCAGCAAGAACACTCCCTTTGATGGCTTTCTGAGTACGATATTCAATGTCATATTCAGATAACAACATCTGCCAACGTGCAATCCTTCATGTCAAGGCGGGTTTCTCAAAGATATACTTGATTGGATCCATTTTAGATATCAACCAAGTAGTATGATTAATCATGTATTGTCTGAGACGTTTGGCAGCCCAAGCTAAAGCACAACAAGTCTTCTCAAGCATGGAGTAACGAGATTCACAATCGGTGAATTTCTTACTCAAGTAATAAATAGCATGTTCTTTCTTCCTAGTTTCATCTTGTTGTCCAAGTACACAACCCATAGAATCATCTAACACAGTGAGATACATAATCAACGGTCTTCCTTCAACAGGAGGAATCAGAATAGGAGGTTCTAACAAATACTCTTTGATATTGTCAAAAGCTTTCTGGCAATCTTCTGTCCACACTATTGTCTGGTCTTTGCGGAGAAGCTTGAATATTAGTCCACAAGTAGCAGTCATATGGGAAATAAATCTAGAAATATAGTTCAAACGACCAAGGAAACCTCTGACTTGCTTCTCAGTTCTTGGTGCAAACATTTCTCGAATCACACCACAAACCCCAAGAGTTTTCCGGATTGGAAACCGAAAGTACACTTGATAGGATTCAAACGCAGCTTGTACTTCTTCAATCGTTGGAACACCTTTAAGAGATAATCAACATGTTCTTCTTCAGTATTAGACTTGGCAATCATATCATCAACATAAACCTCAATTTCCTTGTGCATCATATCATGAAACAAGGTAGTCATTGCTCTTTGATATGTGGCACCAGCATTTTTCAACCCAAACGGCATAACTTTGTAACAGAAAGTTCCCCATGGTGTAATGAAAGAAGTCTTCTCTCGATCTTCCGGAGCCATCCGTATCTGATTGTAACCAGAGAAACCATCCATAAAGGAGAAGACCTTGAACTTTATAGTATTATCTACTAGCATATCAATGTGAGGCAAAGGGAAATCATCCTTTGGACTGGCCTTGTTCAAATCTCTATAATCAACACAAATTCTGACCTTGCCATCCTTCTTCGGAACAGGTACTATATTAGCCAACCACTGAGGGTATTCAGATGTAACCAGGAAACCCGCATTAATCTGTTTCTGAACTTGTTCTTAAATTTTTACCGCCATATCAGGATGTGTTCTTCTCAATTTCTACTTGACTGGTGGACATTCAGGTTTCAACGGCAAGTGATGTTCCACAATATCGGTATCCAACCTTGGCATGTCTTGATATGACCAAGCAAACACTTCCATGTATTCTCTGAGGAGTTCTATCAATCTCTCTTTGACACTGCCTCCTAACAATGCACCAATCTTGACTTCTTTCTTGTCTTCTTCAGTACCCAGATTAATTACTTCGATAGGCTCTTCATGAGGCTGAATGGCTCTTTCCTCGTGCTCAAGTAACTGGGTAATCTCATCAGGAATATCATCGTCATCCTCCTCTTCAGCTTCGAACACAGGGAATTCAAAGTTGGGAAAGAGCATAAATTCATTGTGTTCAACAGGTTTATCAACAATCAATCTGCAAATATGATTTATGCTTGATTTTAGAAATATGTTAAAAGAATTAAGCATTTATGCAGATTTTTTTTGAAAAGAGATATATATTTTTATGTTTTTTGTGTTACCATATTCCAGAAAAAGGTAAAAGCAAGAAAAACTAAATGCACAATAGAGTGGACATAAAATATCCTTTTTTCATTGATGATTTCATTAAAACAAAAACCCGACAATTGTTCATCTTTCGCCTTGGGCAGAGTGAAAAGAATACTCAAATTTAAACATAGGCCCTAAAAAATGCATACTTTCATCTTGGGCAGAATGAAAGATTTTAATAAAAACGACGATGGATCATTACTCAGAGTAAGAGGCAACATACGGAACATCCACGACACTCCAATTATAGCAAGTTCCTCCATGCACCACTAAGCCAACATCCTCCTCGGGCTTCTCCTATCCACAACATTAACATCTGAAAAAACCGGATAAATTAAACCAGCACTCTTAAACGTATCCTCAATAGACTTATCAAATTTGCCAGAGTTAGGAGCCTTTCCATTCGAAACAAAACCTAAACCTTCTCGATTCTTGTTTTCTGGCAACTCTATCAGTTTGCCCCAGCCTGTAGTGGATTCATGCAACAGCATTTGTCGTGCATCTTTCAAAGAAGCCATACAAACACTTTCTTTCTTAGCACTGGGCCCCTCATCAATAGATAATCCTTGAAATTGGGTCCCATCAGCAATGCTAGCACCAATACTTGTATACGGCGACAACTGACTCACCAAGTAGGCCTGTTCACCCCCACAATAATAATCTTGCCATTCTTTTCAAATTTCAACTTCTGGTGTAAAGTTGAAGTTACAGCACCAACTTCATGGATCCAAGGGCGACCCAATAAGCAACTGTACGCTGCGTTGACATCCATCACTTGAAAAGTAATCTGAAATGTATGCGGCCCAATAGTAATTGGTAAGTCAACCTCCCCCATTACCATCTTTCTCGATCCATCGAAAGCCTTAACAACCATCCCACTACGCCTCATCGGGGCGCCTTTGTAGCTTAACTGATCAAGGGTAGCTTTCGGCATCACATTCAGAGATGATCCAGTATCAATGAGCACATTTGACAGAGCATCATGCCGACAAGTCACAGAGATATGAAGGGCAGGATTGTGGCTTCTTCCTTCTTCAGGAAGGTCTTCATCACTGAAACTCAAAGCGTTACAGGCAGTGATATTCCCCACTATGCCTCCAAAACGGTCAATGGTCGCATCATGATCTACATAAGCTTGTTCTAACACCTTCATCAATGCATCCCTATGTGCTTCAGAGTTCAACAAAAGCGATAAGATAGAGATCTTGGAAGGTGTTTGTATCAACTGATCCACCACCTTGTATTCACTCTTCTTGATCAATTTCAAAACCTCTTCAGCATCAGAAGCAACACCAGATTTATCAGACAGACCCGAATTCTTGTTACTCTCAACATTTGCCTCAGGATTATCTACCACCAATGGTTCATTCATAGGAGGATTCTCTTTCTTCAAAGTAGTTGGTGGCAACACACGGCCACTCCTCATTATCTTACTCGAACCCACAACATTTGCAATAGATGTCAAACCAGGAATTGGAACCTCTTCATTACCCTTCATCATAGTGGCTTGGTATTTGTACGGGACTACCTTATCAGACTCAAAAGGCACAGGACCCGGTAAACAGATCACCAAGGGCTCATCAACACATTCTTGGCAGTTATTTGGCAACTCAAAATATCCAGCATGAATGAATTATGGAATAATCATAAAGGCCTCATCATCACTGCTATCAAACTCAAACTCATTATTAGATTCTCCATCCTCTTTTCTCTTGTAAGAAATGACCAACTCTCTTCTATTCAGCAAGGTTCGTAGATCATCCTTCACTTTCTGGCACCCCCTCGGATTTCTTGGGCAAATCATACATTAAATACACGATAATGACCAGAATCAACCTGTACCATGTTAATATTAGCAGCCCCATGGGGTGGGCGTGGATTTGCTTGCACATTCGGGTTGGTATCTTTAAATTTCAGGGCACCAGTCCTGACCAACCTTTGTATCTCATTCTTCAAACCATAATAGTTCTCAATATCATGGTCAGGCGCTCTAGAGTGATAGGCACAAGTAAGATCATACCTGTACCAATAAGGCAATTTCTCGGGCACTAGCAGCGGTGGTTTGAGTTGAACAAACTTTCCCTCAAGTAAGGCAGGCAATAAATCAGCATATCTCATTGGAATTGGATCGTATCGGGGAGGTCCTTGTGTACGATTATAGTTACTCTGAGGTGGGTTCTGTGGCCTTTGTTGATAACCAGTGTTCATAGGTGATGCAATAGCAACAACTTGTTGTTGTTGTGGATGATAATTCTGTCTACGCCCGTCATGAGCGACCATACTCACTTCTAACTCTTTCTTTTTACCAAAACCAGCACCATATCTTTTACCATTACCAGACCCTGAAGCATCTTTTATCAAACGACCCTCTCTAATTCTTTCTTCGACACAAGTCCTTGTTTCCACTACATCAGTGAAATCACGGAGATTACTTGTAATGATCTTATCATAGTAAAAAGGCTCAAGTTTTTTCAGAAAGATTCTTGTCATCTCTTTTTCTTCCATGGGCGCATTGACTTGGGCAGCCAGTCCACGCCATCTCTGAGCATACTCCTTGAAGCTTTCACGTTCCCTTTGAGACAAGGAATGAAGCTGATCCCTATCGGGTGCCAAATCAGAAATGTACTTATATTGGTGCACAAAAGCTTCACACAAATCAGTGAAGGACTTGATCTTCTCAAGGTCAAAGCTCATATACCATTTCAGAGCAGCACCAGTCAGGCCGTCTTGAAAGAAATGAATCAACAATTTGTCATTGTTTGTCTGAGCAGACATCTTCCTTGAATACATAACCAAATGACTTTGGGGGCAAGAATCCCCTTTATATTTCTCAAAGTCAGGTGTTTCGAACTTCGGAGGTACTTGGACATTAGGAACTAAACACATCTCGTGAGCACTTTTTCCAAACATATATTTTCCGCGAAGAGCACAGATTTCTCGCTGCATTTCCTCAAATTGGTCATGAATACCATCTCTAGGACTCAAAGAAATCATATTCTCATCATAGTACACAGGTTCCGTCTGATTTGGAAGTGCATTCATAGTAGCAGGAGCAATATTCAGTGCAGGAGGTGGGATAGCAGTGGTCATCTAAGGCATAGTAACAACATGGAATTGAGCACGGGAAACAAACGGCTGAACATCATCACCAAAACTAGCGGGAATGCCCCAAGGGTAATTCATAGAATTGATCGGCATAGGATGGCTGACCATACCCTGAGGAGCAGAAATCGGGACATTCTCAGGTATCAGAACATTCAAAGCTTGCACTAGAGGAGGTGGAGGCAGAGGCCTCGCAAGAGTGAGTGATTCCACCATGGAAGTAAGCTTGGTAACTACAGCTTGCAGAGTGTTAACCTGTTCATGAAGTTGAGCATTTTCTCTTCCATAATTATTTTCCTGTTAGCACGTGTATAGTAGATTCGTGTTGGCTTGTATCGGATGCGACGGGCCAGGATTTGAAAGAACGAAAGACTCAGAATCTTTGAAAAAATCGGAAAATGAATGCAAATGATGCATGATATGTTATGCAAAGAAGACGTGAATATTGTGTTTTTTTCTTTCGTATTTTCATTCTCAAAGGATCTCAAAGCACAGTGTTATCATAAAATAGGGACCTTAATTCATTAATATAAAGAGACGAAATACAAACAAACTTGAGCACACATAATACTAAAAAGAAAATTACAAAAGAGAAAACGAAAAATACATGAAAAAGACACATTACAACCATCGAAACATTAAACATTACATAGAATGACACAAACTAAATAATAAAAAACATTGGTCCCTTGCTTCAAACTTGATCTTCTAGCCACTTTGTTTCTGTCTCTTGAGCTCTCCAACTTCATCTACTAGTTCCATCAACTCCGTTTCTTGCCAATTGATCATCCACTTGTCTTCTTGTGCTTCTTTCTTCAATCTTTTCACTTCAGCTTCGAACCCATTACTAGTAAATTCCCAAACTTCTCTTTCGACTTTTTCAAAATGATAAAGATCTTCAAACGACTTTCTTCCATTTTCCTCTAATTCCTTTTTTTCACGTTCGGCTGCTATGAATTTCTTCTTCCAACTGTCTCTTTCGGCCTTCATCTTGGCCAAAGACTCTTTGAGCATAGCAACTTCAGAGGGCACGATAACTGGAGATGGTGTAGGATTTGAAGATGAGGCAGCCTCGGTTGTGACCTTTGGCAGTGGCGGAGGAAGTACAGGTTGTAATACCCTAATTTTTTCACTTTTTAAAATATTTTATTCTGAAAATTACTTCTTATATTATAAAAAATATAAAATAATTTATAAAAAAACTAACGTGCTTGCATTTCATTTGTTTTCTTATAGTTTTTGTTAATGCAAAATTACTCCTTTTTACAAACAAAAATTATCAAAATTAGTTTTCATTTTTTTTAGTTGGTTTTATTTTTATTCCACCTTTTATATTTTTTGTTTGCTCTTTTCACTATTTTATTATTTTTACTTACATTTTTGTAAGCCATTTGTGAGTTTTTTTTTTCCTCTCTTTTATGACCAATCAAGAGTTGCCACCTCACCCTTTTTCCTTCATACAACATTTTCCCTTTTAAAAATTAATTAGTTTTTTACCCCATTTTTCTGTTTTACATTTTACCCCAAAAAAATCAGAAATATCACAAAATACCCCAACCAATTGGTGGTAGTATAAAAGGCAGTCTTCACTCAAACCCTAGGGGAGATGAATCACTGTTCACAGAAAAATTCATTTCCCTTCTCTTCTTTCTCCTCTACGCCGTTTGCTCATTTCTCCCTCACTCAAACCCTAAAAAATTTCAAACCAAAATCAAATCCAAATCAAAGCAGGAATCATGAAATCTACTTGAATCTAAGCGTTCTAAAAGTTTCCCCCTGTACAAATCATCTTCGATCGCGACTGAGAAGGTCAAAAGTAAGTGTTGTTGTGTAAGTAAAAGATTAAGCATGAATAGTTAACATGATATATCAAATAAAATGGCATTGCGACTAAATAGACCTATGCTTTTTTTCTTTTATCTTTATAAAATATTGCGTTTTCGGGTTGGGAAGAAAATTGTCGCAAGAGACCTCATAATCAATTGAAATTTGATTACAAGCTCTCTTGCTTGGAAATGAGTTTATGGCTTTGTGTGTGTAGTGTGAGCTAGGAAAGCAATAAAAACAATAAATAAAGTCTTACGCTATTACAACCCAATTGAATAATTAATATTTACAACCATATCTAATTGAGCGAATAAATAATAAATAATATAAATAAATAATAACAATGCATTAAATAAAATGCGAAAAGATGCAAAATAATAAATATGAAGATGAAATGCACTTAAGCAAACATAAAAGAAAGGAAAGAAATTTTTTAAATAAAAGTGAAGTTTGTGAAAATGAGACGGAGGAAGAAAAGAATTTTCATTTTTTATCATAACAAAGTAAAACATAGACACAAGCATACATATTACCCAAAAAATCTTCAAATCAAAACATACACATATAACAAAAGGCAAGCTATCATCCAAAATACTTATAGTCATATTAATCATGTCGTAATCAAGTAGTAACGCACTTAGTCAAGAAAAACAAAAAAAACAATTATCAAACATAAAAGAATTTAGGCCAAGAATGACCCTTAAATATTAATGCCTAATGTTAGAACGCGATAATTTTATTAAATAAAAAAATTGTTCCTAACGCGCATTTTTAATGGCTAAAAGTCCTAACCTAAATGCATGTATGCATGTGAAAATGTAAGCGAAATATGTTATGTAAAATTGTGATGTGAAAAGTAGTGTAAAATGTTATGTAACATAAAAAAAATGTAGAATATGATGTAGTGTTATGTAGAGATGTAATGTAAAAATGTAGTGTTATGTAAGAATGTAGTGTGGAAATGCAGTGTCATGTAATGTAAAAAATGTAGAGTGTGAGATGTCAAGTGTAAAGCAAGAATAGTGAAATGTAGTGTGAAATTGTAAAGTGAAATGTAAAAAATGTAGTGTAGAAAGTGTATTGTCAAGTGTCATGTAATATAAAATGTAGTGTAGATGTTAAGTGTGAAAAGAGTAGTGTGAAGTTTAATGTGATGAGAGCATATATATGACCAAGACATAAACATGTTCATAAAGCACATATAACATGATAGTGAATAATAAACTAAGTTAACATATAATTCAAAGAGTACCAAATAAAAATCTAACATGTGAGAATGAAATAATGAAGTAAAAGATAGCATAGTATGAAAATTAAAAAAATGAATGACCCTAAATGCATAAAGTGAATGTCCATGAATATGTATGTATGCAACTATATGATAAGCTAAAAAACAAATAATAATAAAGCATATGCAAATGCAAAAGACATTTAGTATGGAAGCATTAAAATAATAAAGTGAACATGAAATATTATTATGAAAAAGTCAATCAAGCTTATTATGCAAAAAGACATTAATAAAGCACCTAGAAATTAAAATTTAGAACTCATGAGAGATCTTTAAATGTTAGTGTAAAAGTTTGAGCTCAATAAGCTTAAAATAAGCTATTGTCCCAAAATAATCACTTATGAAATAAAATCTAAATTTAAATCTCAAAAGAGATCCTTAAATATTAGTGTAAAAAAAAATTCGGCTTTAATAAGCTTAGATAAGCTATTGTCCCAAAACAATCACTTATGAAATAAGCTACTTAAAAAACTAAAGTTGTAGTGATGCACCAATCAGTGTTTTAAAAACCGGACCGGACCAGCCGGTTGAACCAGTAAACCGAAGGTGGACCGGTCCAATCCACCTATTGGATCGGGTATGCAATCAGACCATTCAGAACCAGTCAAAACTGGCGCAAACCGCTCAAAACCGGCGAACCGGCAGTTTAATGCTTCATTTTTTTTTTCGGCAAAATGAAATTGTTCAATTATTAATTAAGAAAATCAAAAAATACTATCACATGCTTAATTCTATCAAATGGCTTCTCTTTTATAGATATTGTTCTGCATGATGTTTATAAACTCCCCGATGTGGGACTATTTTACTGTATAGTTTTATTTGAAAGCTTCAACTAGAGAGACTATGATATATGCCAGGTTACAGAGGAGAATTGAAAGGAATTGCTCATAGGTAGTGGTTGAATACTTAGTGGAACTTGTGAAGATGTAAGAATAGTTGAATCATTTGGGTGGAATTTGGAATGATAATTTGATGGTTAGAGTGAAGAGAGTTGAGAAGGAGGGAGAAAAGAGAAGAGACAGAAAAAAAATGTTCAGATTTTATCTTAAAAAATGAAAGAGGAAATGGATGAGAGTGGTGTGTGGTCAATACATAGAAGATATGTCCCACTAGTTGTTGTTGTCTTGGTCACGTGAGAGAAAAAAATGAATTAGTGTGAATTGCTTGCTTCATATATGTGAATGAAAGTGTTGGTAGTCTTCACTTGTACAATAAGGGGATTATTGGATTGAGATTTTGAGAGATTTTAATGGATTTTGAAAGTTTTGTGTTATTCAATCAAGAATTTTTTTGTTTTTTTGCAATGTCACAAAATCTATTGTTATTCAATCATGATTTTTAATCAAGACTTTTTTTTTTTGTATTATAATCCCACGAAGCCTTTTAAAAAAAGTCTCTCAAAATCTCACAAAATCAATATAATCCCGCGAAGTCTTTTAAAATCTTCAAGACTTTTTTGTCAAAATAATCCCTCGAAATCCCTCAAAATCCCAATCCAATAACCCCCTAAATTCTTTTATTAATTAAATTTATACTAATTGAAAAAAATATTAAATTTATAATAATTCCTTTACATTATTATTATTATTATTATTATTATTATTATTATTATTATTATTATTATTATTATTATTATAGCCTTTACATTTTTCCTCTCTTTTATTATGAACCTTGACATTTTTTTTAGACCGAGTCATCCGGTTCGACCGGCTTAATAACTATATAAATTTATTATAGATACCGGTTCATTCTGCCGGTTTGATTCGGTTTAATCCGGTTTAGTCATGCGGTTCGACCAGTGACCCGGAGGTTCGACCAGTGAACCAGTACCCTCACCGGTTTGATGACCGGTCCGGTTTTTAAAATATTGGCACCAATAACTAGGGAGTGTAAAAAAAAAAACTGATTAAAAAATTAGAAAAGAAATAGAAAGGCCCAAACAGATCCAGCCCAAAACCATATCTCAAAACCGGACCGGGTCGGTTAACCCAGACCCGGTCACAAACCCACAAACCAAAAGACAAAAAATAAATAAAAAATAGAGCCAATCGTGTGCTAACACGTGGTGGGGAGGTTCTTCTTCCTCATGAAACAACACAGTACGCAAGAACAACATGATATGAAAGCTTCAATCACACAAAACTCAAACAAACACCAAATCAAACAAACGAATACACTTTCTCATAGGGTTTTTCACATAGATCATGAATATTCATTTAGTTTTCGAAATAGAGCAATATATTTTAAAATAAGAAGCTTCAAAGTTCAAACACAAAAATTGGAAAATGAGATTCATAAAAAATTAAGAGAAAGTGATTAAAGGAAATGATAATGCGCTATTTCATGAGTTCACAACAACAAAAATCATGCAAAATGATGGTCTCTGGAGTTTGAAATGGTTACCTCAAGTTTGCTAAAAAAAGTGTCTCGGATTGGATGCTTTATAGCTCGATTCCTTTGCGTCTTGGTGTTGTTCCCTTCTACTGAGATGTTGTGGAAGACATTTGAACCAATAAATCTGAGCTTTGATTAAGTTTGAGTGAAATGAAATTTTCAAAAGCCCCACCAAAAGTAAATTCGGGTTTGAGTGTTTTGAATGGTTTTAATGATCATTTGTGGTGTAAATCTTGTTCTAAACTTGTTTTGATATTATAGGAATGATTAGAAGTTGATTTGATGAAAATTTATGAGTTTTTGATGAATTTATGAAGTTGGAAAAAATGGATTTTGAGGGAGTACGAAAATGTTGTTTGTGATGGTGTTTGTTGATGATTGTTGTTGTGTTTTTGTGTTTGTGAGTGTTTGATTTTGATTTGGAATGATAAAGGATTTGTGTGAGGGATTGAGAGGTTTGTTGTAGGAAGAGGAGAAAATGAAAAAAAAATTGTTGTTGTTGTTATTCACGTTCTTCTTCCTTTTTTATTTTTTTATTTTTTTTTTGTTTTTGAGAGAGAGAGAGAGAGATGAGTGATGGGTGGTGACTCTTGTGAGGTGTTTCTCTCTCTAGGGTTTGTAAGGAAGTGTATGGTTAGTATTTATAGGGTAAGAATTAGGGTGATTAGTATTTGTGTAATAATGTGAAAATGATAAAACAAATAAAATAAAAATGATTATGAGGTAGAGGTGGTGAGGTGGAATGATGTGATTGGTTTATGTTTTTTTTAAAAGGAAAATGTGTTGGAAAAAGGGATAAAAGGATATGTTTCTAATTTTGGCAAACTTTGAGATAGAAATGTAAAAGAGTAAATAAATTGAAATAAAATGTGATAAAATGTAAATATTTTTGATATTTTGAAATATGTGTAAATAAAGTACGAAATAAGACTAAAATAATAAAAACTATTTTTTTGGACATTTTTAACCTTTTACGCTAATTAAAAGAAAATTTAAACGAAATAAACTCAAAAGAACAAAATGGTGAAAAAACTAAAATTACGCGTAAAATTAAAAGCATGCGTGAAATAATGTTATTTTTGTATGAAATAAGACTAGCGGTAAAAAATTTAATCTTGATTAAAAAAAAATACCTCCAGTCAAAAAAAAAATAGTAACCCCCACCCCTTCCCCTTCCCCATCCCCGTAACCCCCACCCCTTCATGCTTCCACCCCTTCCCCCATCCCAACCCGTCTCTCCCTCTCTCTCAACTCAAACCCACGTATGCCACTTCTCCTTACATGCCTCTTCCATTTCCATTGCTCTTTCAACCCAAAACTTCACCCTAAATTTCTCCTTTATTGTAAAATTCATCACCCATTTGGTAAGTTAGTTGGTCATGATTGTATGATTTAGTTAGGTTTGTTTTAGCTCACATGTCAATGACTTTATTGGTTGTGGTTTCTCCTTTCCCATTACATGGTTTTTCTTCTTCTTTTTTTGGTTCTTAATTTTTGCCCACCACATGTTTGATAAAGTTTCTCAATCAAACATTGTTTTTTGAAACAACTTTCTTTGACAATTGTGCATTGTCCAATGAGTTCTACTCAATTAGGAGGCTTTCATTGTCCATTTCGGGGGTTCCATTGTTGCCCGGATGGTAGGGATGGAAGTAAGGGTTTCGCTTGTTTGAAGGCTCATATTAAGACGCTACACCTATGTGATGATGAGCGAAAAAGTACTATACAGGAAGCTGTTGAGAGTGATTTGAGTTTATTTTTGGAGGTGGAGGATTCCCTTAGAGTGCTTGGGCAATGGATGTGTGGGAAGTGTATGAGTATTCGTGCCTTGAGCCGAGCATGTCCTCATTCTGATGGTTTGATTCATGTTACTCTTACGGCAGGAGAGGTTGCGAGCCACATAGTAGATATCTTAAAACCATCAACACATGGCCCCGACATTCTTGATGTTAAAGAGAAATTGATTTTGGATGCAAGATTGTTAGAGAGAATTCTTGAAATACCTATCTTAACTGTGAAGAGTATACCTCACAGATGTCGTCTTGCATTCTCTTAGGTATTGAAAGAAGTCCTTTATAAGGTGATCACTTCGCCTGATTCTGTAGCTGCGCTTGGGTTCAACTGTTACTTCTTCCTCGGTGCACGTTACAGGTGGTTAAGCCTCAAACTAGGCAAGATCGGAGGTCTGAAAATAGAAAGTCCTTGCAACAAAATCACATTTTGGGGTGTCTGGCTACATGGAGAGAATCAGATGGTCTTGCCAAATTAGTTGATAATGTAGTGGACAATTATGGCCAAAATAGTATACGTAATGGAAGGGATAATGTTGAGGAGGAAAATAACAAGATGAAAACTAACATCAGGCAGTGTCTCCGTAAAGTTGCAGATGGACACTTTACAACAGCTGTGAAGGTGTTAGGATCTTCCGGGGTGGCCCCATATAATGAAGCCACCATGAAGGCTTTGGGAGAAAAACACCCTCACATGCCACCTCCATCTATGCCAATCACCATGTTTGCTGAAGCTCCTCTTGTGGTTGAAGCTGACACGGTTCTCAAGTGTATTCAATCGTTTCCTAAAGGGACATCTTGAGCTAGAGATGGGTTGCGTGCCCAACACCTATTAGATGCAATGTGCGGAGAAGGATCTCCGGTGGTCAGAGACCTTTTGGATGTTATCAATCATGTGGTTAACTTATGGCTTGGAGGAAGATGCCCAAGCTGTTTGTCTGAATTTGTAGCTTCTGCACCCTTGACCCCATTACTAAAGCCTGATGGTGGGATTCGACCTGTTGTAGTAGGCACTATTTGGAGGCGTCTTGTATCCAAGATCGCTATGAAAGGAGTTGGCAAAGATGTGGTTAAGTATCTCAATGATTTCCAATTTGGGGTTGGAATATCAGGCGGTGCAGAGGCTGTTCTGCACAGCGCCAACAAGGTACTGAACAAGCGACATGAAGATGGTTCTTTGGCTATGGTCACAGTGGACTTCTCGAATGCTTTTAACATGGTTGACAGTTCGGCGTTGTTATAAGAGGTAAGAGCGAGATGTCCATCTATTTATTTGTGGGTTGAGTTTCTTTATGGTTAGGCAGCAAAGTTGTACCTTGGGGATGGGCATATCATGTCAACCACTGGAGTGCAACAAGGGGACCCATTGGGACCACTCCTCTTCGCTCTTGTGTTACACCCTCTCAGTCATAAAATTAGAGACAATTGCAAGCTTCTTTTTCATGCTTGGTATCTTGATGATGGGACTATCATAGGAGATTCGGTCGAAGTGGCTAAAGCCCTTGATATTATTAGAGAGACAAGTCCAGGATTGGGGCTCCATTTGAATATTCGTAAAACAGAGATATTTTGGCCTTCTTGTGATGGAAGAAAACTTCTTAAATGACATTGGGAGGCCGTTGTCGGGGGTGAAATTGCTTGGAGGGGCTGTTAGTAGAGATAAAGGTTTTATTGAAGATGTGGCCATGAAAAGAGCTGCTAGAGCTAACGAGCTAATTCATCTTCTACCTCAGTTGAGAGACCCACAAAGTGAGCTTCTCCTACTTCGGTCATGCATGGGTATCGCTAAACTCTTTTTTGGGTTTAGAACATGTCAACCAATTTATATGAAGGAGGCGTTCATTCTGTTTGATAACAAGTTGCAAGCAGCGGTTGAAGACATTGTGGTGGGGAGAGGCCCATTCTTTGGAGACCTCCAATGGAGGATTGCTTCTTTACCTATAAAGTTTGGAGGGTTAGGTTTGTATTCAGCAGTAGAGGCCACTTCATATGCCTTTGTTGCTTCCAGGGCTCAATCTTGGATTTTGCAAGATCATATACTAAGGGATAGAGGAGAATGTGGTATGGACTCTGATTTTGGCAATGCTTTGGATGGTCTTCGTGATACGATTCCGGCTTTTGACTTTCGTAATTTTGCTAGCAAGGATACCGTCCCCACAAAAGCCCAACATGTTTTGGCGAGTGTCCTTTTTGGCAAGATTGTTCAAGACATAGAAACTGATTTCGACATGACTACTAGACAAAAAGTCGTTTTTGGGTGTTTGAAAGCGGCACATGCTCAAGACTTCCTCCTAGCTCTCCCCATTGATGGATTAGGCCAACACATGTCCCCAGTAGAGTATCGTACCATTCTTAGGTACCATCTCATGATTCCTTTATTTCCTAAGGATGAGGTTTGCCCTGTTTGTCAGAAAGCATGCCTTGACACTTTTGGGGAGCATGCAGTTCATTGTAGGGAGCTTCCAGGCTTCAAATACAAGCATGACTTGGTCAGAGATGTGCTTTATGATATTTTTAGGCGTGCAGGAATTTCTGTGAAGAAAGAGGCGCCAGTGAACTTCTTGACTAACCCATAAGAAGGGAGATCGACACTTCGCCCGACGGATCTGCTGGTGTATGGATGGGTAGGTGGGAAACATGCTTGTGTAGATTTGAATGGAGTTTCCCCACTTGTGGGACTAGGAGGGGGTGATTTTACTGTGGGACGGGCAGCCCTAAAAGCTGCTTCAAGCAAAATTGCTAAGCATGAACAAGCATGTTGTGACAATCAACATGTTTTTATACCTTTTGCATTTGACACTTTTGGTTTTCTAGCACCAGAAGCTGTTGAACTTTTGCAAAGAGTCCAAAGAGTCATGCATAGCAATGTTGTGTCACCTAGATCTATGAATGTAGTTTTTCAAAGATTAGGTTTTGCTATACAAAAAGGTTTAGCGGCGCAGCTTGTTGCCCGTCTACCTTTTATTCATGTGTAATTATTTATTCATATATATATATATATATATATATATAATTAACACTATTTTTTCTAGAAAACATAATTGTAAAGAAATAATGAAAACATGAGAATAAAAATATAAAAAATGCATGAAAAAGGAATATCAAAACACATATAATAAAGCACATATATTTTCGTATATTTTTGATATGTAAGAATGCAAATTGGATTTTAGGTCCAAAATTGGGGTACAACAGCTGCCCCTATTTGAGTTTCTTCACCCGGAAAGATGAAGATTAAAATCTTTGTCTAAACGGGATTGAAGAGACTTAAATATAAGATATGCACCATTTTTGGACCTAAAATCCTCTAAATATGTTTATGATGCAAATGTGTATGCAAAATGCTGACACTTTTTTTGAATTTTGTAGAAAATGTGATGAAAGACAGACAAAGGAAAATGATAAATAAAACTCCACAGGGGAAGAACATACATGGCCCGACTGGGAGAAGAAAGCAACATATAATATTTTTTTGAGTCCATTGGGAGAAAGCAAACTCCACTAGGGAACAAAGTAAAACACTAGGGAAAATATTACCTACTATCGTCTGACCGACAGCTTAAAGGGTAATCAAGATGTATGACATCATCTACTATCGAACGCCGACAGCTTAAAGGACAATGTGAAAAGATGATACATTATCTACTACCACACAACATGTAGCTTAAAGGACAATGATCAAATATTACCGACTATCGACTGACCGATAGCTTAAAGGGCAATATTAAATGTGTGACATTATCTACCACCCAACAGAGCGATGGTGTATAAAAGACAATGACCAGATATTACCAACTACCGTATAATGATAGAGTATATAAGGTAATATGAAAAAATGAGACCTTGGCTACCATCCCACAAAGTGACGGTGTATAAAAGACAAAGGTCAGACATTACCAACTACCGTATAATGATAGTGTACATAAGGTAATATAAAAAGATGTGACACTGACTACTATCCAATGAAGTGATAGTGCATAAAAGACAGTGACTGGATATTACCAACTACCGTATAATGATAGTGTATATAAGGTAATATGAAAAGATATGACACTGACTACTATCCAATGAAGTGATAGTGTATAAAAGACAGTGACTAAATATTATCAACTACCGTATAATGATAGTGTATATGAGGTAATACTCATTTGTGAGAATCAACAACTCTACCGGGAACTTCAAAAGACGCATGTAGTTTAGATTGTAAAAGTGTATGTATTTGTGTGTCAAAGATTTGTATGATCTTTGTGTGTAATGTCTAAGTAGGATTCACTGGGATAAAACCACTTGAGGAATTGTAAAATATATCTGGTAAAATACAAGCTTCTTGTGTAGAAAACTTGTCATTTGTTGTTTTTGAATTGATGTTCAATCCGGGAACAAATCGCAGGGAAACTGTAAAGCAAGACTCTATGTCCAATTGAAGAATAAATTCAAGTGGATTTTCCTTTTATTGTAGGAAAACTGAAACAACCGTCTTCCACAAGAGAAGAGTCTAGTGGGGAGTTTTTGAAACAAGAGATGTACACTTATCTGCCTAAGCTAACACTCTAATTGAAAAGAATGATACGCCCATCCCGACTCTATTCGTAGACACAAACAAGACAAAAGAGACAGAAATTTGTATATGATGTAACAATGTATGAATGATGTAAATGTTTATGGCACATGTAAATATTTTGTTTGAATGTATGTATGTATGTATGTATGTATGTTGTGAATATTTGCAGACAAAACAAACAGAACGACCAAGACTAGAAGCAAGCCAACATCGCGTTACAACTCAAACACTCGATAAATCTCAACAAGGTGTAAATGTTGCTATAGATGAAGTAAGAGAATTTCCTTCGGGGAAGGAACAACTTCTCTGGGGAAACGACCGCGTTAACCAAAGCGATTTGTATTCAAACTTGATTGTACTCAGAGCATCGTTGCCATCCCTTATTGGGGATGTAGCTTTTTTCTTGAAAGAAAACCCCATATCAGTCAATAATATGAATCAAGGCTATGTTGAAAGTATAATAACCGTATGGACCTTACTGAGGATGTGTCCATGGGGAAAACCCAACATCAATCAATAAACTGAAGTCAAACTTTGTTGGAGATACTAGACCTAAGACTCCACTAGTGTATAAGAAACCGTCATGTGACAACTGTTGACACTCTCTTAGAGGAAACATGTCTGTTGTTGGTGAATAATTCGAAAGGATGGAGACAACTTGCCCCTTGCTCTGGATTTTTGTTTCAAATCTAACAACTCTTTTGAAAGAATCGCTCGAAGAGCGAGATTGGTTGACCTTTTCAATCTAGCTTGATGTAGTCATTATGCATCTTTCTTTTGTCTTTTTTTTTTGTTTGTATATTATTTTGTGTCTCTAATTTTTGCCTGGACCGCCTTTTCAGGTTTTCAATCCACCGGGACGCTCATTTTTGCCTAAGCCGCCTTTTCAGGTTTTCGACTTAGCGAGCTCTTTTTTTTTTGTATTCTTTTTTTTGGTAGGCATTGTATGATTTGACTGTAGCAGCATACACTGAGAGTAGAAGCTCTTCATCATCCATGATACTAACAACCACAACTCTGCCATTACTCCACAACATGTAGCTACTCAGGAAAGTATGATCTTGACATAGTATGCCCCAAGTGCTTGAAACCTTGAAGGGTATGCCCCTGACCAACTGATGTATATAGTGTAACCAAATCTTGAACATTTTCAACCTTGATAAGAAGGATATTCAACTTGTTTGACCCTGATTGGCAGAATCCATATGTAACATGCCCCTGGTTAGGAGCGTCTCAACTTAGCTTTACCCAAAATCAGACCATTGTTTAAATTTCTTTGATGTCAAGTATTAATTTGCAAGTAAAATCATTTCTTTTGAAAAGTGTTTTTGATAGAATGCAAATGTGAGTTTTGAAATTGAATATATATATTTTTTGTATATTTTTTTTTGAATGGAAACACATGATATGTACAAATGATAATTTGTGATCACTCAACAAACAGGAGGAGTCAGCTTATAATAAAAATGCCGAATATGCTTTCACAGTGAACCTAGTTTCAATTAGATCTTTTGTATGTTATAATGTGGCAAAAATTAATGTAAATCAAGCCAAAAAAGATATAAATTTGTCTTATCAAATTCCCCCGTAATGGAAACTTTGCTTGTCCCAGACATAAAGAATGATAACTTTTTTTTTGTTCTAGCTCAAGTTTGAAACAAGACATGACAGCTCTAATCATACGTGGTTTCCGGCTAGGTATGAAAATCAAGTAATGGACATCAAAACCAAGAGTACTGTAGTAACACAAAATCACACATTGCGGTCAAAGACTCCTATCATATGAAGACAAATCTGAAATATTTTATTGTGACTCTAACTTTTGTTTAAATTTTATTCACCCTTGAAATTATGGCAACCAGACAGACAAATGCTGTGCACAATGTTAGAGCACTTGTCCGAGCACTTGTCACACAGTAATAATAAAACGCAGCGTAGCAAGTAAAAATAAACGTGACTGAAAGATAAATAACACAGTAGGTTTGTTAACCCAGTTCGGCGCAACTTGCCCTAGTCTGGGGGATACCAATCCAGGAATGAACTCCACTATAATAGTTCTAGTGAAAAGCACAACGTAGCCTCACTACTTGTCTTTGCACCACGACCCTACCAATGGTTGCTCTACCTAGGAACTCCTAGGTATGAGACCCAGTCTCAATTCCCACTAACAGTACAGACAACACTGTTAAACACACACTTGTTTGTTTGTTTGGATGAGAGTCACACTCTAAAGACACAACTAAACTCCTTACTTAAAAGCTTAGGAGCAGTACACCATTACAACTCAAACACAGAGTACTTGACTTGAATCAGGGAGATACAAGCAAGACTTACAACTAACAAGAAAACCTAAAACCTTGAAACACACGCTTTAGTACACACACACGGTTTTCCACACCCAAAACTAGGGTTTGTCTTCACATATATATAATACTGAGCAGTCATTGGTTTGGGCTTCAGCACACAGCTTGGACGTTGTCAGGTCCAGCAAATAATTCTTCATGAGTAAGAATATTGTTTCCAAAAATATATCAATATTAATTATGGAAATACACCAAGGCAAGACAGCCTTCTACAGCTCATTAAGCCTGCGCGTCTTGATTAGCACGCTAGGTTAAACATAAAACTTCAGAGAATCTTCAGAAGATCTTGCACAGAAATACGCGAGCTGGCGCGTAAAAATCAGACAACACAATGGTGTTCCACTTGCTACAGCATTTGTCTCAGCATTGGCTAGTAGTTGTTTTTGCAAAATGTAGCCAACATACAAAAACCCAACAATATCCCCCTTTGGCAAAATTTTGGCTAAAACAATCTATAGCCAGTTCTTTGGAGAGATACACAGAATTTCTTCAATTCACATCAGCACACGTCTTCTCAAATCAACTAAACATAATCTTGGCATATACTGAAACTACTTCCAAGGGAACTCTTTGACTAAAGATAACTTGTAAATAGTATCAGAGGCAAATAATCATAATACGCCTAACCTCACAGGAATAGCCAGATAAAGAGAACATATATATAGTGAGTTCATATGAAGAGATGAAAACATACTCTTGAAAGATAATTCCACAACATATGAATGATCATCAGATATACGCGCTCCCCCTCAACATATGTACATCAAAACTACATATCATAATGCTCCCCCTTAAAATATGCATTCGTATGAAACATAATATAGAACTTACTTCAATATGACACATGTAGGAGCATCTGTCAGAGCAATCTTCAATCAGAAAAAAAATAATTATACTATATTCTACTCCCCCTTTTTAGCCATAAATTCTGACAAACAACAATATTGCATAAGAGAAATCCAGAGTAGCACATCAGGTCACATAGGTCACAGAGTCACAGAGGCACAGAGAGGCCACAAATATAGTTATTACAGACCATAGAGCACACTCAGGTGCATGAATAAAAGAAAAGAAAAAAAATTACACAATCATTAATCAGAGGCAGCAGACACTTCCTCAGTATCACCAGCAGCAGAAGCATTTATTTCCTCCTTTTTCTTCTTCTTGCGCTCCCTCAATATCTTCACCCTTAACTTCACCTTCAACCTTCAAGGCTACAATAACCCTGTCAATTTTCATTTTTCTAACACCAAGAGCCATACTAGTCTCAATAAGATCAACTTTCATTTGTTTTCTACTGAGAGCACATGTTGGCTGGACAGAAGTGCCAGCTAAGTAAACAGCATGTGAATCACAAAGCGACCTGTAATCTAAGGACAGTGGACTAGGCCTCTTACAGGACTCGTCGAAATATCTGGATGTTGCTGAAGAGTAATACCACACAAAAGAGTGGGAAAGGCAATAGGGAACTTAACAGCAAAAGATTTAGCTTGTTCCAAAAATTGATAATAAATGTAAGAACCAAAATCAAATGCAGATTTAGTACCAACTGCATAGATAAGCTTAGCTAAGCCAGTTGCAACAGAATTAGAGTGAGTAGTGGGGGACCAGTTATTAGCAGCAATTTTGTTTAAGGCAGCATAAAGTGGAGACAATTTTGCAGAGGACAAATGTCCAGGCCAGTGTCTAAGCTTGTTACCTGTGATAGTCTTGCAGATGGTGTCATCGGTCACTTCCAACATAGGAATGTCTTCAACCGATCTTCCAAGATAAGTATTAATAACTTGAGGAGAGAAGTTTACACACCAGCTTGTCATAACATTGACCCAGATTCTTCACAGTCTTCATCAACCCAGCATACTCCAACACATCAACAAGCTCTTGGGCACTTTCACTCACAGCAGGTGTACTTTTCATGGATTTGATCCTTGTCCTATGAGCAACACCTGTCACAGGAGTTTCCTCCACAGACATATCTTCTGGTCCATCATCTTCTACCAGAACCACATTATTTTGTAACACATTATCAGGACTCACAGCTTGCTGAGTCTCAAATTCTTCAGACTGAGGCTCAGGGGAACCTTCTTCATGAACACTTTCAGCAGCAGGAGTGTTTGGGACCACAATGGTCTCAACATTGGCTTGTGCCAAAGATGCGTGAATCTGACATAGCATCTGTCTGCTTATTAGTAAAATCAGCTGATTTCTCAGCAACACTAACATCTAGGGTTTCAGTAGTATCAACAATAACATTACCCTCACCGCGGGTATCCTCAGATTTACTGACAGACGTGTCAGCACTTGGTTCCACAACAGTCGAAACAAACAGATTCTCTTTATAGTAGAGATCGTGCATGCTTAATCCTACACGCTTAGCATGGGAGGGTTTTGATTTCTTACCTTTAGATTTAGAACCCTTAGAGGACGGATAGACCTTTCTTGAACTCTTCTTCCTTGATACTAGCACCTTAGAGTGCCGTGTGGTTACTCCGGTACTAGAAACAGTGGCAAGCGGTTGAGCATCACTAATAACCGTCGCTGGATTCACTTTTTGAGCGATAGGATCGGAAACAGAATCGGACGGAGGAGTGGATGATTGATCTTGCATTGTGGATTTGTCATTCTTTTGCTTCCACTCTTTCTTGATGTTCTTCATAATAGGCTCAGTTTTTGATGAATGAGTTTTGTCAGGATACCCATACAATTTGAAGCAGTAAGGTCTAATGTGTCCCTTTCTTCCACAGTGGTAACATACCCAACCAGAATATCTTTTCTTTGATTTGGTATTGTTTCTGGTTGTTTGTTGTCTCACCGGATGCTGGGGCATCTGTCTTGGCATAGTTGGATCATAAGTACTACCAGAAGGAACAAAATTCTTTACAGGCACAAATTTCTGATGATATAGTGAAATTTAGTTGAACCCAATACCTTTAGTATCATTAGAATTCTGTCCTAACTCTAGGATTTCTTCTAGCTTATCAGTTCCTGTATTCAGCATCCTCAATTGCTTGTTCATGTTGTCAATCTTGGATTTATATAGAGTAACATCACCATCTAGTCTTGAATTTTCTTCCAGAAGTTTGTTTTTCTCAGCTTGCAATATAGCAATGGTCTTCATTTGCCTTATCACTGTGTTACCAACTTCTACGCTTTTAAGCCATAATCCTTTATAACAATCAACTAATTCATCATAAGTCATTTCACCATCGTGTGATTCAACATCAGATGTACATACTCCAGTTAAACAAATCACATGATTAGTAGTTTCGGAATCTTCTTCTGATTCATCTTCATTAGTCTGCGGTTTCCTTTCCTTGTTGGCATTCCTATTGATGCTGCGACTGTTGTCAGGGCGTATGTCCATCAATTTCAAGACTTTATTAAATTGTTTTCTCAACAACACAATAGCTTCAGAGATGCTTTCATCAGCCTCCATATCACTCTGTCGATCAGTCTCCTCGGCATTAGAGACAAAAGCAATGTTTTTCGTCTTCTTTTCAGATCCTCCATTTGCTGACATCTCAAAAGTTTGTAGAGAACCAACTGATTCATCCATTTTCAATTCCGAAATGTCCTTGGCTTCCTCTATTGCAGTGACCTTCATGTCAAACTTCTTAGGCAAGGACCTAAGCATTTTTCTTACTAGAGTTTCTTCAGATATCTTCTCACCCAAGGCATCAAATTGATTGTCATAATCAAGAATTGTCGTGTGAAACTCTTGAATGCTTTCATAATCCTTCATTCTCAATTTCTCAAACTTACTAGTCAAGAGTTGCAACCTTGAGCTTTTCACCTTTGAGGTACCCTCATGAACAGTTTGGAGTATCTTCCATGCATCCTTTGCAATAGTACATTTTTTTATCAATTTGAAAATATGCACATCAACTCCATTGATTAAAGCATTTAGAGCCCTTGAATTTGCATTGGCTAATGCTTCTTCCTCCTTGCTCCATTCCTCCTCAGGTTTCAGCGTAGTGGTAGTCTCCCCTTCCTTACCAGTAGTAACTACAGGATGTTCCCATCCTTTAATAACAGCTCTCCATGTTTTGTGATCCATGGATTTCAAGAAGGTAGTCATTTTAGACTTCCCGTTGTCATAGTTAGCCTCACCAACCAAGAGTGGTGGTCTATTCATCTGTCCTCCTACGTTGTCCATCTTAGCCAGAAATATCTTCCCTGGAGCTCACCCAATCAGGCAGGGTGCCAGCTCTGATGCCAATTGAAATTATGGCAACCAGACAGACAAATGCTGTGCACAATGTTAGAGCACTTGTCCGAGCACTTGTCACACAGTAATAATAAAACGCAGCGTAGCAAGTAAAAATAAACGTGACGAAAAGATAAATAACACAATAGGTTTGTTAACCCAGTTCGGCGCAACTTGCCCTAGTCTGGGGGATACCAATCCAGGAATGAACTCCACTATAATAGTTCTAGTGAAAAGCACAACGTAGCCTCACTACTTGTCTTTGCACCACGACCCTACCAATGGTTGCTCTACCTAGGAACTCCTAGGTATGAGACCCAGTCTCAATTCCCACTAACAGTACAGACAACACTGTTAAACACACACTTGTTTGTTTGTTTGGATGAGAGTCACACTCTAAAGACACAACTAAACTCCTTACTTAAAAGCTTAGGAGCAGTACACCATTACAACTCAAACACAGAGTACTTGACTTGAATCAGGGAGATACAAGCAAGACTTACAGCTAACAAGAAAACCTAAAACCTTGAAACACACGCTTTAGTACACACACACGGTTTTCCACACCCAAAACTAGGGTTTGTCTTCACATATATATAATACTGAGCAGTCATTGGTTTGGGCTTCAGCACACAGCTTGGACGTTGTCAGGTCCAGCAAATAATTCTTCATGAGTAAGAATATTGTTTCCAAAAATATATCAATATTAATTATGGAAATACACCAAGGCAAGACAGCCTTCTACAGCTCATTAAGCCTGCGCGTCTTGATCAGCACGCTAGGTTAAACATAAAACTTCAGAGAATCTTCAGAAGATCTTGCACAGAAATATAACGCGAGCTGGCGCGTAAAAATCAGACAACACAATGTTGTTCCACTTGCTACAACATTTGTCTCAGCATTGGCTAGTAGTTGTTTTTGCAAAATGTAGCCAACATACAAAAACCCAACAACCCTTTTCATTCAAGTGCAATCATATTAAGCTCGTTATCTTGTACACGCTCATGGTAGAAAAATCTGTTAGCGATTATGATCATATGCTGAGGGGTGCTGATAACATAAGTTCGGTAAAACCCCTTTTTCTCTTCCAAATGCAGTTGTGGGGGATCAGATCGTAACCCGCCTTGCCAAGTTCAGAATCAGACTCCTCTGAACCAACCACTAATGGGTTCATTTACGATGGTTTTTCTTTGCATGTCTCGCAGTTGTTGAGTTAAACAACCGAGTGAGGATCATCTAACTCAATAAGTGAATTCCCATTTATAAAATCAACCAAAGTATATAAATTTTCATTTTTGAATCATTCACTTATATTCATCGATTTCCCACTTAGTTTGTGCTCAAGATGAACTACTAATGGTTACTTTAAAAATCAAATTCAAGTTTCTGTCAAAATTAGTACTCAAATTAATCTTGTATACTTCTGAGAGTCTAAGGTGTTAAGACAGTACCGATTTTATTGAATCATCACTAAACCTTCATAATGTAGCCTTAAAGTGCGAAAACAACATATATACTCTTAAAGTGTCATATCAAGTGTCAAACCAAAATTGTTTTTTTTTCTTTCTCAAAAAGATATATCTCAATTGTTGCAGTAAGCCCTAAGAGCCAATCTAATTTCATAGTATTTGCTTTAGGACTTTAAATATAAATATGGCATTTCTTTATTATGTTTGTAGGAGTCCAAAATAATAAAGTCCCTAGAATAGAAAGTCCGTTTAATATTAAGTGTGACTTAATCATGAGACTACATTAAACATAAGGACACTATTCTTAAAGTATCCGTAGTCGAGCTTTAATTTGAAATGGGATAACCTTAAAGCATAAAGACTATTATGAAGATAGACTGATGATCACATCTCATGGATCATAGGATAAGGAGTTATCAAGTCTTGACATAGGTATAAAAGATTAAGAGTAATAGTTATACTGGATTGACCCGCTATGAGAGTACTACATGCAAAGTTATGCAAAGTGTCATAAGTTACTCTCATGGTGATAATGGTGTAAACCGCTCTTAGACCTGAAACCACTTTGTACCCTAGATGTGGAGTCAAGTGCTTTGTTGTTGATCTAACGTTGTCCGTAACAGGATAACCATAAAGACAGTTAATGGGTACTTCACAAAGCATGCTGAGGGACAGTAGTGACCTAGATGGAATTTGTCAATCCTGCATAACAGGATAAATGTCATGGGCCAAATATTGAACTGGACAAAGATGACACCAAGTATGCTTTGTGTTCAATATAGACATAGGGGGCAAAGGGGTAATTATACATGCATATATTATCACAAAGGTTATGTTTTGATCACATGTTAAGTTCTCATAACTTGGGTAGCAATGATGTGTTGCTAGATACCGCTCATTGTTTATTATATTAAATAAAGGATTTAATATAATTGCCAACGTTATGCAAACCTACAAGGGTCACACACATAAGGACAGTCTAATATTGAGATAATTAAAGGAGCACCGTAAGGTACGATGTATGTTCAAAGTGATAAGGGTATCACAGTAATTTAAACGAGCAAAGAACACCATAGGATATGGTGGGATGGCGCGCACATGAGTGCTACCACTCATGGGGAGCGCGCGCCTTAGTCCTAGTTCTCTTGTTCAAAGTATTAATTATATCTTGTAACGACAAGATATGAATTGTAGCTTTAAATAATAAGACAAACGATTGTCCTATCATTTAAGCAAAGTCTTCTATAGTATTGTTTCAAGTCAAGTAATGGACTAGGGTTCCATGATCTTGATAAGAATATTCTATAACAGTTATGACAAGAACCAAATAAGATTTGGACCTTGCACATATATCAAGAGTTTTATTGTTTAGTACAGTTAGTAATGAAAAGGTGTAGATGACACATGACCCAATTAAACAATATACATGAGATGTATGACTACCACTAAATAAACTTGATATATATTAAGTTTATTTTACTTCATTTACATTGATGATTATAATCATTAAATGTGGATATGTGTGTGACACAAATTAGAGATCTTTGAATTTGTCAAAGAGTTTAAACAATGAAGAAAATAGAACTCAGTAAAAGTATTTAAGTCATATGAATGAGTCATATCAGTAAGTACTCAATTAAGATGTAAAATAACTAATTTATCACTTCATGTTTGACATGATTTGATTTAAGATAGTTTAAATACATCATTGACTCTTAAAATCTTTCTTCTTATAGTTAATCTTTACCCACAATTGGTTCCCCTTTTAAGATGATCATAAAGACACCATATGCGATACGGGGTAAGAGCACCATGTTTGCCTTTATGAAATTTTGGATCGAAAATTTATTAGATAAATTTAAATCCAAATTAAATTGAATAAATATGTGGAAGTATTCTTAGGGATACTTATCTTATATCACTCTAAAAGACAAAAGTTGTTTTGTTGCTAGGTTTGAATCATTCCTCTAGTGGGAGTGTGTCTCTAAGAGAGACAGTGGGAGTGATATAGAACTTGAATTATTCAAGTACTACAAAACATATTTATTGGAATGGGAACACAAACTGGTTCCTCAAGGTTGTTGAAGGACCATTGATTTGAGTTGCACCAAATCTTAGATAAGTCTAACATATCACATGGACAAAAAGTATGATTTTATCATGACTCAACAATGTGATATGGTTCTCATGGAAGATGAGTTTCTGACTTTCGAAAAGGTCGTAAGACGGTCTAAATTCTAAGAAGTGGCTAAATGCCATGAAATCTTAAATAGAAACCATATACACTAACCTTATGTAGATAATGGTTATGTCATCAAGATGAGTAAGACTCATACGATGAAATTGAGTATTCTTATTGATTATTGATATGGATGGTATTAAGAATATCTTTTAAGATTTGATTGATCATTAAAGGTTTCACGCAAAGTCATAATGCAAATTGTGATGAAACCCTAAATGTAATTAATGGTAAAACTTAAGATCTGTTTGATTGTTTTACTAAATGTTGTACTACATGTTTTGGTAGATGGATAACAAAGTTGCATTCCTTGATTGGAATGACCACATAAATATGTACTGGACATATATGTAGGGTTTTTGTTGATCCAAAGGATACTAGAACAGTATACAACTTGTAGCTATCTAATTTGATTAGATAGAGTTCTCAGAAATTGATTATTATTTGTTCCTTTTATGAAGTTTTGAAAAAACAAATTAACCAGGAAAAATCTATATAATTTTGATTAGATTAAATAAGTTTAAATATTTGTTCCTTTTGAAAGTTTTATGGAAAACAAATTAATGAGGGACAAATATAAATCTTGTGCACACAAGGATTTAGTGGGAGTAATAATAAAATTAAATTTGGTGTAATATGATATGTTAATCATCCAAAGTATTTTCTTTATACATGTGAGACACGATTAAAGAAATAACTCTCGATGAAGTACTTGGGCAAGAATTCCTAAAGAGTTAGGAATAGCCTATGTACATTTATTAATGAAGTGTTGAGACACTTAACGTGTAAAATTATTGCGTGTCATAAGATTGATTTTGTCAAAAGGACAATATCATATCTCATTGAATGAGAAAGAGACATGTGAAAAATAATCCATACGCTTTGGAAGATAGGATTAATCATGCACATCTGAATATGTACAAAAACAAATAAACCATGTGATTGTAACACAATCAATAAGTACCAAATTGAAATTAGTGTTTGACACTAAAATACCTTCAAGAATATCCCTAAAGACCTTAAAAGAACTAAGGACTATCTCTTGAAATAGGTAGGAGTGGAAATGATCATTTTAAGGAAGTTATAATGATGGTTAGTTTTCATACCGATGTATTGTATGTCATGCATGAATATAAACATTGAAAGCTATAAGATAAGCTTCATAGTATGTTTGTTTCAGTTTTATAAGTTAAAGTGTTTAAAATTGGATCGTTTAGCTCATGATCGAGCTAATACTATGTTTCTGATGTTGCAAGTCACATTAATCACATTTGTGATGATAATGGTTTAAATCTTGCAAAACAATGGAGAATAGATCTCACCGACAATTCAAGAATATACTTAGATACTTCTATATTTCGATAGAGATCGAAATAGAACGTTGGAAGATACGTAAGATACCAACATAGGAAATAGTTCCTTATCCACTAACCAAGCCTCTGGCGCAGTTGAAGCGTGATGGGCATACTAAGGTCTATAGGTATTAGAGAATACTTGATTGGCCTTAGTGCTAGTGGGAGATTGTTGGAGTAAGCCCTAAGAGCCAATCTAATTTCATAGTATTTGCTTTAGGACTTTAAATATAAATATGACATTTCTTTATTATGTTTGTAGGAGTCCAAAATACTAAAGTCCCTAGAATAGAAAGTCCGTTTAATATTAAGTGTGACTTAATCATGAGACTGAAATGGTATAACCTTAAAGCATAAAGACTATTATGAAGCTAGACTGATGATCGCATCTCATGGATCATAGGATAAGGAGTTATCAAGTCTTGACATAGGTATAAAAGATTAAGAGTAATAGTTATACCGGATTGACCCGCTATGAGAGTACTACATGCAAAGTTATGCAAAGTGTCATAAGTTACTCTCATGGTGATAATGGTGTAAACCGCTCTTAGACCTGAAACCACTTTGTACCCTAGATGTGGAGTCAAGTGCTTTGTTGCTGATCTAACGTTGTCCGTAACAGGATAACCATAAAGACAGTTAATGGGTACTTCACAAAGCATGCTGAGGGACAGTAGTGACCTAGATGGAATTTGCCAATCCTGCATAACAGGATAAATGTCATGGGCCAAATATTGAACTGGACAAAGATGACACCAAGTATGCTTTGTGTTCAATATAAACATAAGGGGCAAAGGGGTAATTATACACGCATATATTATCACAAAGGTTATGTTTTGATCACATGTTAATTTCTCATAACTTGGGTAGCAATGATGTGTTGCTAGATACCGCTCATTGTTTATTATATTAAATAAAGGATTTAATATAATTGCCAACGTTATGGAAACCTACAAGGGTCAGACACATAAGGACAGTCTAATATTGAGATAATTAAAGCAGCACCGTAAGGTACGGTGTATGTGCAAAGTGATAAGGGTATCATGGTAATTTAAATGAGCAAAGAACATCATAGGATATGGTGGGATGGCTGGCACATGAGTGCTACCACTCATGGGGAGCGCGCGCCCTAGTCCTAGTTCTCTTGTTGGGTTTTGCCCAACAAGAGATATCTTAGTGCACAAGACAAGAGTTGTCTTGATGCACAAGACAAGAAATATCTATAAATAGAGACCTCTTGTCATAGCTCAAAACACACCAAAAAGCACAAGAATATTTTAGAGTTGGAAAACCCTAAAATAATTCCTCTCTCTCAATATTCTTGCATAGCCTTCAAGCATAAAGGGCTAGCACTCTATTGAAGGTGACTGTTCGTGTGGACTAGTTAGAGGCGTGGGTGATCTTCATCAACGCTCGTGATCATCTTGTTCATGATTCAAAGGTTCTTCCCTACAAGAGGTAAAAACCCTAAAACACATATCATGCTTGTTAATGCACCAGTTCCCCTCCGAGTTTTAATAATTTTCAAAACACATGGAAATAGAGTAGAATATGTTTAGTCAACAATTGAAAGTGACTTGACAGCAAAAACATTTTTTTGAAACTTTGAAAAATCAAATTTTAGGTGTTTTGTATCGATACATACATACCTGTATCGATACAAATAACCTGAAACTTGTTCAGGCTGATTACTGCACATTTGTATCGATACATAGCAGCTTTGTATCGATACAAATTGTTCTCATTGGAGTCAAGAGGAGCCTCTGTGTTTCGAAACACACATGTTTCGAAACACATGAAGACTCTCTTGAAACCAGAGAGAACATTTTGTTTCGAAACACACAAGTATGTTTCGAAACATATCAGTCAATTTTTGTTTTTCTGATATATGTATCGATACATACACGTGTTTGTATCGATACATACACGTGTTTGTATCGATACAAATACACAAACACTCCTGCTGTCAATTGCTTGTATCGATACACACTGATGCATGTATCGATACAAGTCTGTTAGATTGTGCCTAAATTTGCTCAATTCTATTTTCATTATAAATAGCTTTATGTGTTATTGTTGTAAATATGAGAAACCAGTATTGAAGTGTTCTTTGATCAAGATTGTTTGAGAGTTTTGCATCAAGGATCATTCAAGAGCAATCATCATCTTCCTTCTTATCTCTATCAAATTGAAGATTGAGTATGGGATCAATCGGAGTTTCTTAGAAGATCTTGAAGGATAACGTTCGGGGAAAATTCGCGGTGAATCAGAATTTGTCATCCGAGTTGATTGGGTCTTGAAGGTAGTGTTTCTCATCCGGATTCAAGTGTTACTTGAATGTTACAATTCTTTTTGGCGAGGGAATTATTCGGACGATCATCACGGGTTCTTGGTTGAAGATAGCGTGAAGGATTGATTGTTGGGAGCGATAATTGAAGACAAGATCGAATTGGGGTTTGCGCAATTACAAGATGGGTTTATGTTGAAGATGGTGATGATCGTGTAATCGAGTCTGTATCTTGCATATTGTGTCGTTGTAAATTGTGCATTGTTAAAGAGATTTTCCGAAGTAAAGTCTCAACTTATCCGTTTGATAAGTTGGGGGGAGATGTACCGGCCCACTGCGAGGACGACGCGAAAGTTGGGAACTCCCTGATCACTCCCTTGTGTATCTCTCTATCTCTTATCTCTTTACATTCTATTGTGTTATTCACTTGCATACATAATTTCGTCACACACGCCAAGTGTTCGACGAAATTATTTTGTGATCACTTTGTTTTCTATACGAATTTACAATTCCGCAATTTGTGTGTGAGACAATTTTTTAATAGATAAGTGTTATTAGAAAATTGTATTAAAAAATTGCTTGACTTGTTAATTTGGATTGCATTCCTTGTATCACCTTCATTCCATATCGGCTTTTACTACCTTTCCTTTGGTCGAGGTGCAATAGACTACCGATCTAGGTAGCTTCCCCGCTTACTCGATTAATTTACGAAAAACCGTAGTTGTTTGGTTGGAACGCTCTAGTTCGCCACATTTGAGCGTAGCAGTGTAGTCTAACAATGGTCATTCGCAAGGATCAAACTAAGGAAAATTTTTGAATTCCGCTACTTTTACTATCTCAATTTTCCTTCATCAATAAACTGGGAGAATCAGATAACAGTGAAAACATATGCAAAAATGGCTTAACTTAGCATGAACTGTTTTGTTGTTTTGTTTGTTTTTTTTTTTGTATGAAACAGTGAAAGGAAATGAAACAATTCCTTACATCATCAACTAGGTTTTTTACCAGTGAAAGCATATATCAGCAAAAATCAGTTATTTATTTTCATCATCCTCGCTACAAGTTTGTAAGTAACAAAGCAAGAGAAAATAGTGAATATGAATGGATTAATTCAAAAAAACATGCATGTTTGTTATATTAAAAATACTTGATAAAAGACATAATGTTAAAAACAAACAAACACTTGACAAGAAAGAAATAAAAGTCTAGCGATCATAGGGATGAGCTTCCTTGTATCATTGACTTCAACTAGATAAAAAAAGTAGCAAAGGAGACACCAACAGCAAATCAATGGTATCAAACCATATCCATACATAACAGAGCTGGGTCTACATCCTCGAAAGAAAACTTGTCAGCCCTAACCAACTTTTGAACTTCAGATTGCAGAAGATAACAATGTTCGATGTCATGGCCAGGTGCCCCTGAGTGAAAAGCACAAGACAGCTCTGGTTTGTACCAATAAGGCAATTTTGCAGGTACCCGAGGCGGTGCTCTAGTCTGAATTAAATCCCTCTCAATCAAAATTGGAAACAAATATGCATACAACATAGGGATCGGGTCATATTGAGGTGACCTCTTTGGAACAAGATTAATAGCAGCGATATGATATTGTTTGTTCGTCTTTGGCTTCTCATGAGCCACCAATCTCAGCTCTTGTTCTTTCTTTGTATCAGAGCCCGACCCAAACTCTTTTGCATTTCTGGAAGAAGCTATCTCTCTTGTTAATCGTCCTTCTCGGAGACCTTCCTCAAGGCGCACACCTATGTCTACCATGTCAGTGAAATCTTGGGGCGCACTGGCGACCATTTTGTCATAGTAAAAAGCATCAAGAGTTTTCAGGAAAATTTTAGTCACCTCTTTTTCCTCTAGTGGTGGTCTAATCTGAGCAGCAAGTTCTCTCCATATTTGAGCATATTCCTTGAAAGTTTCTTTACCTTTTGAGTCATGGCTAGAAATTGGTCTCTATCCGGTGCCATATCAACATTGCACTTGTACTGGCGGTTGAAAGCCTCGATTAAGTCACTGAAAGTTTTGATATTGGTCCTATCCAAAACTTGGTAGAATTTCAAAGCAGCACCAGTAAGATTATTTTGGAAGAAATGAATAAGCATCTGATAATCTTTCGTCAGAGCGCATATCTTTCTAGCATACATCACAAGATGCAACTGAGGACAAGAATTCCCCTTATATTTTTCAAATGCAGGTACTTTGAACTTAGGCGGAATCCTGACATTCGGAACTAGACAAAGCTCATGAGCACTTTTCCCGAACAAGTCTTTACCACGGAGAGCTTTGAGGTCACGCTGCATTTCATCGAACTAATCTTGAAAGTCATCCATGATATGTGCCCCAACATTTTCAACTTGTTTGGCATTGTACACAGGTTCAATCTCATCCGATGAAGAGTGAACCACAGGAACTGGAATAGTCAAAACTGGTGATGGGATAGCCATAGTAACTTGAGGAACATTCAAAGTAGGAATCCAGATACAAGAAACATTGGGATGAAGACTTTCATTGAAGTTATAAGTCTCCAAAATAGTGCTTGTCAAAGCTTGAGGAGGAAGAGATGTTGGAGGCGGAACTCTTGCAACAGTCAAAGATTCGACTAAAGATGTTAATTGGTCCAAATTAGGCTGTAGAGTAGCAACTTGTTCACGAAGTTGAAGGTTCTCTTGTTCAATTGCTTCCATTTTTTTCTTGATTAACACGAGCGTTGTACTTGCAAGTTGACTTTTGACGAGAGCGTCAGACCACTGAGAGAAAGATATGAAGTTTAGACTTTTTTTGAAGAAGAGCATGAATGCAAAATGATGCATGATAAGAAAGAAAGTTTATTTTGATTTTGATTTCCAACGGACTTTAGGATATCAATCATAAAGGACCTTATTTTTTGTTTTTGTATGATCAAAATGATTTTCTTTTTGTTTTCAAAGCATTCTTCATTTTCTATCAAGGTCCTTGATGATTGTGAAGTTTGTAAAGAGATTCCTCTAAGTCCTTTGAAAACCAATGGAAAGAGCTTTTTCATGGATGCATGGATGAATGAGATGTAATGATGCAGCAAGCACAAACATAAGCAAACATGGTTTGTTGGGATAGCACAAGGTTGGAGTCAAAAGGTAAGAACCACCCACAATGTATGAACTAATGGCTTTCTTCTTTTCGTAACACGGGTTCTAAAAGTTCCCAAAGTTGTCAACTTTCGTTTTGAATACCAATGTCTACGACTGAACTCACGGCCAAATGAAATATCCAAAACAAAAGTCTCGTTTGAGCGTGGTATCGCGGAACAACTAATCCAAGAATCTCTCGGCTTAGCCATCGCACCACATCGTAAAAAAGACCAAGATGGGTTAAGGGTGACTAAAGGTCCACAATCATCGGCAGCCATATGTCATAGCAAGAACTATGTAAAGTTACGTCGAACAAAATACTACAACATGACCCTCGATCGTGCGTGGCTATATCACATGTGGTGATGTGCAAAATTGAACTCTCGCCCATCCACTATGATTATACCACACCTATCTCATGGTATACTCAAGCTCGGGGCAAGCTTATCTCAACTCATGTACCCCCCACAATATATATAAAACATATAAACAAATAAGGCACATAGAAGCATACAACATAGGCTCAACCCTCTTAAGGAGAGTCTCCCCAGTGAAGTTGCCATTTTTCTACTGCGGGTTTTTTAAGACATACCCCATTACAGTTGATTCTTTCATTTCCAAGGGAGGAGAAAGTATCGAAAACCTTTTGTGAGAGATTCTAGGTACGGGGGTTTATTGCGCGAAAGGAAGGTGTATGCACCTTAAGCGCCCATGGTACTCCATGGTAACCTCTTATAAGCTTTTTGTGCTTTTTGTAAATGCTTTAGAAAGAATGGAGGGAGAGATTGTATAGAAGAAAAGAAAGAAAGAGACTAATGTCATTTTAAGTTTCATTTTTTAAAGATTCAATATAAACACACTAAACCGTTCCCTTTTGTAAAGAGAACGATTGAATTCTTGCAATGTTTATAAGAATATTTAAAACTTGAAACTAAGAATGGTAAGAGTCTAGTGATTTTATTCAAAATAGTAAAGATAGAGAAAATTTTCATTTTTTTGTGAATGTAAAAGAAAAGAGTGATGTAAATGTTGTGTTTGTAAAGAAAATGTTGTTGTTGAGGAAAGAAGTTGTGAAAGAAATTGTAGGAAAAAAAAGTAAGTTTTGTTATGTAAGAAAAATATTAAGCATGAATAGTTAACATGATATATCAAATAAAATGGCGTTGCGACTAAATGGACCTACGCTTTTTTTCTTTATCTTTATAAAATATTGCGTTTTCGGGTTTGGAAGAAAATTGTCGCAAGAGACCTCATAATCAATTGAAATTTGATTACAAGCTCTCTTGCTTGGAAATGAGTTTATGGCTTTGTGTGTGTAGTGTGAGCTAGGAAAGCAATAAAAACAATAAATAAAGTCCTACGCTATTACAACCCAATTGAATAATTAATATTTACAACCATATCGAATAGAGCGAATAAATAATATAAATAAATAAATAATAACAATGCATTAAATAAAATGCGAAAAGATGCAAAATAATAAATATGAAGATCAAATGCACTTAAGCAAACATAAAAGAAAGGAAAGTAATTTTTTAAATAAAAGTTAAGTGTGTGAAAATGAGACAGAGGAAGAAAAGAATTTTCATTTTTTATCATAACAAAGTAAAACATAGACACAAGCATACATATTACCCAAAAAATCTTCAAATCAAAGCATACACATATAACAAAAGGGAAGCTATCATCTAAAATACTTATAGTCATATTAATCATGTCGTAATCAAGTAGTAACACACTTAGTCAAAAAAAACAAAAAAAAAACAATTATCAAACATAAAAGAATTTAGACCAAGAATGACCCTTAAATATTAATGCCTAATGTTAGAGCGCGATAATTTTAATAAATAAAAAAATCGTTCATAACGCGCATTTTTAACGGCTAAAAGTCCTAACCTAAATGCATGTATGCATGTGAAAATGTAAGCGAAACATGTTATGTGAAATTGTAATGTGATGTGAAAAGTAGTGTAAAATGTCATGTAACATAAAAAAAATGTAGAATATGATGTAGTGTTATGTAGAGATGTAATGTAAAAATGTAGTGTTATGTAAGAATGTAGTGTGGAAATGTAGTGTCATGTAATGTAAAAAATGTAGAGTGTGAGATGTCAAGTGTAAAGCAAGAGTAGTGAAATGTAGTGTGAAATTGTAAAGTGAAATGTAAAAAATGTAGTGTAGAAAGTGTATTGTCAAGTGTCATGTAATATAAAATGTAGTGTAGCTGTTAAGTGTGAAAAGAGTAGTGTGAAGTTTAATGTGATGAGAGCATATGACCAAGACATAAACATGTTCATAAAGCACATATAATCATGATAGTGAATAATAAACTAAGTTAACTTATAATTCAAAGAGTACCAAATAAAAATCTAACATGTGAGAATGAAATGAAGTAAAAGATAGCATAGTATGAAAATCAAAAAAATGAATGACCCTAAATGCATAAAGTGAATGTCCATGAATATGTATGTATGCAACTATATGGTAAGCTAAAAAACAAATAATAATAAAGCATATGCAAATGCAAAAGACATTTAGTATGGAAACATAAAAATAATAAAGTGAACATGAAACATTATTATGAAAAAGCCAATCAAGCTTATTATGCAAAAAGACATTAATAAAGCACCTAGAAATTAAGATTTAGAACTCATGAGAGATCTTTAAATGTTAGTGTAAAAGTTTGAGCTCAATAAGCTTAAAATAAGCTGTTGTCTCAAACAATTACTTATTGAATAAATTAGTATTGACAACTAATCAAATAAGCAACTAATAAGAAAATAAAATCTAAATTTAAATCTCAAAAGAGATCCTTAAATATTAGTGTAAAAAAAAATTCGGCTTCAATAAGCTTAGATAAGCTAGTGTCCCAAAATAATTACTTATGAAATAAGCTACTTAAAAAACTAAAGTTGTAGTGATGCACCAATAATTAGGGAGTGTAAAAAAAAACTGATTAAAAAAACAGAAAAGAAATAGAAAGGCCCAAAACCATATCTCAAAACCGGACCTGGTCGGTTAGCCCCCATGGGTTAACCAGACCCGGTCAAAACCCACAAACCAAAAGTCAAAATAAAAGGAGCCAATTGTGTGCTGACACGTGGTGGGGAGGTTCTTCTTCCTCATGAAACAACACAGTACGCAAGAAGAACAACATGATATGAAAGCTTCAATCACACAAAACTCAAACAAACACCAAATCAAACAAATGAATACACTTTCTAATAGGATTTTTCACATAGATCACGAATATGCATTTAGTTTTCGAAATAGAGCAATATATTTTAAAATAAGAAGCTTCAAAGTTCAAACACAAAAATTGGAAAATGAGATTCATATAAAATTAAGAGAAAGTGATTAAAGGAAACGATAATACACTATTTCATGAGTTCACAGCAACAAAAATCTTGCAAAATGATGGTCTATGGAGTTTGAAATGGCTTCTACTGAGATGTTGTGGAAGCCATTTGAACCAATAAAACCGAGCTTTGATCAAGTTTGAGTGAAATGAAATTTTCAAAAACCCAACCAAAAGTAAATTCGGGTTTAAGTGTTTTGAATAGTTTTAATGGTGATTTGTGGTGTAAATCTTGTTCTAAACTTGTTTTGATACTATAGGAATGATTAGAAGTTGATTTGATGAAAATTTATGAGTTTTTGATGAATTTATGAAGTTGGAAAAAATGGATTTTGAGGGAGTACGATAATGTTGTTTGTGATGGTGCTTGTTGATGATTGTTGTTGTGTTTTTGTGAGTGTTTGATTTTGATTTGGAATGATAAAGGATTTGTGTGAGGGATTGAGAGGTTTGTTGTTGGAAGAGGAGAAAATGAAATTTTTTTGTTGTTATTCACGTTCTTCTTCCTCTTTATTTTATTTTATTGGTTTTTGAGAGAGAGAGAGAGAGAGAGAGAGAGAGAGAGAGAGATGAGTGGTGGCTCTTGTGAGGTGTTTCTCTCTCTAGGGTTTGTGAGGGAGTGTATGGTTAATATTTATAGGGTAGGAATTAGGGTGAGTGGTATTTGTGTAATAATGTGAAAATGATAAAAAAAATAAATTATTATGAGGTAGAGATGGTGAGGTGGAATGATGTGATTGGTTTTTGTTTTTTTAAAAGGAAAATGTGATAGAAAAAAGGGATAAAAGGATATGTTTTCTATTTTTGGCAAACTTTAAGATAGAAATGTAAAAGAGTAAATAAATTGAAATAAAATGTGATAAAATGTAAATATTTTTGATATTTTAAAATATGTGTAAATAAAGTACGAAATAAGACTAAAACAATAAAAACTATTTTTTTGGACATTTTTAACTTTTTACGCTAATTAAAAGAAAATTTAAACGAAATAAACTCAAAAGAACAAAATGGTGTAAAAACCAAAATTACGTGTAAAATTATAAGTATGCGTGAAATGATGCTATTTTTGTATGAAATAAATTAACACTATTTTTTTCTACAAAACATAATTGTAAAGAAATAATGAAAACATGAGAATAAAAATATAAAAAAAGCATGAAAAAGGAATATCAAAACACATATAATAAAGCACATATATTTTCGTATATTTTTGATATGTAAGAATGCAAATTGGATTTTAGGTTTAAAATTGGGGTACAACAGGCTGAAATTAGATTATGTTGTTTCTGTCACTTTGTTAGTTATTTAAAAAATTGTTCTGAGTAGTTTTGTCTTCTCTTTGAGTCAGTTTGTGATACCCATTTGTTGTGAGGTTGTAACTCTCTAGTTGTTCACCATAGGTGTTGGTGATTATATGTTTGTTGAATTGGTGATTGTACTCTCATATTTAATTATAGTGGAATTATTTCTTTGGTCTGGACGACTCGTGGTTTTTTACTATTGCGTTGAGGGTTTTCCACGTTAAATTGAGGTGTCCTTTATTTATAGTTTTTACTCATTTTTATTGTTATTACGGTTGGTGTTGGTACTACTTGGTAATTGGACTGTTCAGGTTCCACAAAAAGATATTAATTTAATGCTTCTATATATTCCGCTGTGCACTTTGATCCCAACACTTCTAAGTATTGGAAACACACAAAAACCTCACTTAAGATCAAGATCCATTGAGGTTTTGGAGAAGATGGTAGAAGGATAAAGTTTGCTCTTGTGATTCTAGTGATACTAGCTAAGATAACAAGTAACCAATTCTCCCTCTCTTTTCTTTAAACGAAAACTAGTGTAAAATAAGAAGAGGTTTTATTTCAATTTTTATCTATGCTAGCATTATAAATCCATGATATTTAGCGATAAACCTAAAACAAAATTTGTCATTTGAGTTGTTTGCTATAAAGATTTGTGTTAAGTTTTAATATTTTTGTTCTTTGTTTTTGTTAATATTGTTGTGTGAGTTATTGTGATAATAGATCTAAAAGAAACATTTGATTGTGAACATTTTAGAAAGTTAGTCATTTTTGAAAGTGTTGAAAATGAATTTATGTCATGCTTTTCTTGAAATTGAAACTTGCACTAATTGTTTTATGAGTTAATTTTAGGTTTTTGGAAAATATGATTTTGAGGTTATTTTGGTTCAGGCCGAAAATATAAAGGGCATTCTTGTCAATATAAAATTGTTTTTGTGTCCTAAAAAGTTTTCCATCTAGTTCTTCTTTTTGTGACAAAGAAAATGACATATGGTTCGCCTTAATCAGACCAAGGACGAATAAATTATGACCGTTTAACTTTGAACGTAATTTATTGATAATTCGTGTTTTAAAAAAATGAATGAAATTCCTGGCACTTAGTAGTAAGATGCTTTAGAAATTGCTACAGCGTCTACTCGTAACACAGACAATAATAAAAACGATGAAGAACAGAATGTAAATAACACAAGAGTTTGTTGACCCAGTTCGGCGCAAACTTGCCCTAATCTGGGGGGATACCAATCCAGGAGGAATCCACTATTATAGCCCTAGTTCCAAGACACCACTAAACGACCCGTTCACTGCTCTAACCTAGCAACTACCTTGTGCAACTCAACCTAGGAACTCCTAGGCCTAAGGCGCCCCGCCTTACTCCTTACTAACAACACGGACAGCGTTGTTCACAATCAACAAACAAACATATAACGGTGAGAACACACTCGAACAAACCGATCAACTCCGTACCTAAAGGCTTAACAGTAATCACACAAATAACAAGACAACAGCCTATGTCTTTAGCATGTATCAACGTGATACAAGAAAAGACTCACAAGGTTCACTAGGAAAAATAAGAATAGCACACGCTTTAGTGAACACAATAAAATTCCCACACCTAAACTAGGTTTTACACAAGTATATATATAGAGTCTTCAGCGCAGCTTTACTTGTTCCTTAAGAAAAGGAGTCTTCAAAAATATATCCAATAAAAATAAACCAAATCCTAAAATATGGGAATTATATTTTAGAATTAAATCTTCACATAAGAGATAACTTCTGACCCAAGGCGCGTTCTGTTATGCCAGCTTGCATGATAAAATATATTTTCAAAATAAATCTTTTCAGGATATACTTCAAAAATAAAAACGCGCGCGTCCAAACAGCTTCAGGGCTCAACATACTCAGATGCTTCAGCATGTCTTAGAGCATGTGACAAAATGGGTTTTTGCAAAATTATAGTCAACATACAAAAACGCCAACAATCTCCCCCTTTGGCAAATTTTGGCTAAAACACTTTTTGATAGCATGCATAAAAAAATAATTCTTCAAATCAACTTCAAGATATAACTTTAGAAGAATAGGACATTACTTGAACGAATAGGCTAACCATGTATCAGAGGCATGCAGCGGATATGAAATTCAACTAGCCTCAAAGAGTATGATCAGAGAGACTTAAAATCTCAAGTGGATTCCAAAAAAAATCAACAGCTTCAAAAAGCATCAACAAAATTTAAGGATTAGGAAAAATAAATTCCTCCCCCTCAATTTATGCAATCAGGATTAGGAAAAATAAATTCCTCCCCCTTAATGCATACAATCAATAATATTCCACTTTAATGGAAAAATAAATTCCACACATGCATACTAAACTCCCCCTATCTTCATGCATTGCTAAGCATCAGATAAATAATCAGCATATCATATAAATTATTAGCTAGCAATAAACTTCAGTAGCAATAGTGCATCATCAACACTAATAATACTCCCCCTTTTTAGCCAAAGATTTTGACCAAAGAGAAAGAACATCATATTGTCAGAACATCAAATAAGTAAGGAATAGAACCACATTGTACTTATTACAGACCAAATAGCACACATAGGTGCATAGAAAATCCAGGGCTTCACCCATAAAACAGAAACATTAGAAGAACAATTAAGAAAATGGATTATTAAAAATCAGCACTTCCTTCAGAATCCTCCACCACTAGCTCTTCATCATGAGCAGCCAGCTCTTCAGCTTCCAAGTTCCGAATCACACGATCAACCAAGAACTTCTTATCATCCAGTGCCTTACTCACAACCTTCAAATCAGCAATCATTTGTTGTCTACTGAGCATAGCAGATTTGCCTTTGGCAGAAGCTAGAGCAATATCTGCAGCATGTGACTTTTCCAAAAACCTAGAGTCTAAAGTAATGTCTGACTCTCTCTTAGCAATCTCATCAGTAGGAAAACACAGCTCAGGAAATTGTTGCAGAATGATATCACAGAGCAAAGTGGGAAAAGCAATAGGAATTTTTGTAGCATTGGTCTTCCTATGAGCTATAGTTTAATAATAGATAAAATCACCAAAGTTAAAAACAGATTTTGTACCTATAGCATAGATGAATTTGCTCAGCCCTCTGGACACATCATTAGAATGGGTAGTTGGCACCCAATTTGCAGCTAGAACCTTGTTAAGTATAGCATATTTTGTAGACAGCTTAGCAGCAGACAAATTACTCTTCATAGGCCACTCCTTGACCAGATCACTTGTAAGGGTTTTGCAGATCTGATTCTGAGTTACCTCCAACTTAGGTACATCTTCAACACTCCTGCCCAAGTATTCATTGATCACTGCAGGTGAGAATTTAACACATTTACCACGCACAAAAACCTGCCTATATTCAGAACTCATAGGATCATCACAATCAGCAGACACAACAACCTTGCTCTTTGTCCTACCAGGACCATATTTCACAGGTTTCAAGCCATCAGAATTCTTGGCTCTCTTTGTTGACTTTGGTGGTGGTGTTGGTTCTTTTCTAGTTCTACTCCTTAACCTGCCAGCAATGCTAGGTTTAGGAGTCTTCTCCACCATTTTGTCCACATCTGACAAAATCTCAACATCAGGTTCTTTGTTCAGTGAACCTGTTTGGGGATCAGACAGAGTGTCATCCTCTTCCACTTCAGCAGTTTTCATGCTCTCATCATTCTGAGAGACCTCAACAGTATCACCAGACATGGTTTCATCTGCAACCTTTGCAGTGTTTGAGACATCAAATGCTCTAGCATCTGTTCCAGCATCAACATTTTCAGGAAGGTCAGTACCCTCATGATCTTCAGCCTTTTCAGAGGCAACAACAGTTGGATCAACTTCCTGAGTTTTCTCCAGCACAACATCCTCTGTGGCCTTAGTGTTAGCACCACCATCAACATTCAAATCACCAGAATCATCTAATCCTAGGGTTTCAGACTCTTGAACTACCCTACTAGAAGATTCAACATTTTTTCCATCTAAATCATCAAGATACAGTTCTTGCATAGTATGAGTTTTACTAGACTTGGATTTAGATTTAGATTTCTTCTTCTTCCCTTTTGATTTCACAGATTCAGGAGAAAGAACACTTACCGACTTCTTCTTCTTCTTTGATTTTTCTTTCTTTGATTTTGCGGTAGTGTCGGGAGCGACAATGGATATAGGATCTGCGATAGCAATCATCGTTGCAGGTCCGACAGGTGGTGGTGAATTTGGAGAGGTTTCTGTGACCGGTGATGGAGTAGGAGATGACATGATTGTGTTGAGTGAGTAGAGTTAGCGAGATGTGAGAAGTCTGAGAGAGGATAGAGATCGAACGAAAACAGTGATAATGCAGAGGAGAGAGTGATCGTTTGAGTTTATGAGAAGTGAAGCAATGATCACGGCAAAAGAAGTTAATAGACAAAAAGAAAACCGTTCCTTGATATGTGTGCACCCTAGCTTGATAGGAGGGAGAAAAAGTTGCACGCCTTTTAAAATATAACTGCTATTGGCTTTCAAATAGGCATATTCCCAATTTGCCCCTCAACTTCTCAAATTGTGTTGCATCCAATGCCTTTGTGAAAATATCAGCAAGTTGTTCATTAGTTGCTACATGCTCAAGTGTGACAATCTTTTCTTCAACAAGATCTCTAATAAAATGGTGCCTTATGTCAATATGCTTAGTCCTATTATGTTGAATAGGATTTTTAGAGATGTTTATGGTACTCAAGTTGTCACAGTATAATGCCATAGCATTTTGTACCACATTGTACTCCTTCAACATTTGCTTCATCCACACTAGTTGAGAACAACTACTACCAGCTGCAATATATTTTGCCTCTGCAGTTGATAGAGACACACAATTTTGTTTCTTACTAAACCAAGATATGAGATTATTACCTAGGAAGAAACATGCTCCTGAAGTGCTTTTCCTATCATCCGCACTTCCTGTCCAATCAGCATCACAGTAGCCTACTAACATAGAATTATCACTATGGCAATACAAGATTCCATAGTCACATGTCCCATTCACATACTTTAGAATTCTTTTGACTTGTGTGAGGTGACTCATTTTAGGCTCAGCTTGATATCTTGCACATACTCCTACAGCAAAAGTAATATCAGGTCTGCTTGCTGTGAGATACAATAAGCTTCCAATCATACTTCTATAAAGACTTTGATCAACACTGATCCCTTTATCATCTTTGGTAAGCTTCAAATGTGTTGCTGCAGGTGTTCTTTTGGTGTTAGCACTCTCCACACGCTTTAGTGAACACAATAAAATTCCCACACCTAAACTAGGTTTTACACAAGTATATATAGAGTCTTCAGCGCAGCTTTACTTGTTCCTTAAGAAAAGGAGTCTTCAAAAATATATCCAATAAAAATAAACCAAATCCTAAAATATGGGAATTATATTTTAGAATTAAATCTTCACATAAGAGATAACTTCTGACCCAAGGCGCGTTCTGTTATGCCAGCTTGCATGATAAAATATATTTTCAAAATAAATCTTTTCAGGATATACTTCAAAAATAAAAACGCGCGCGTCCAAATAGCTTCAGGGCTCAACATACTCAGATGCTTCAGCATGTCCTAGAGCATGTGACAAAATGGGTTTTTGCAAAATTATAGCCAACATACAAAAACGCCAACAATGAATTTGAGTTATTTTTGCTACTGGCCGAAATTTCAAGGGCTATTAGGTCAATTTAAAAATTATATTTCGTTCTAAAAAGTAAACCATTTGATTCGCCTGTTTTAGATGGTGAATTTGATATATGAATCTTTTTTATCGGAAAATGAATGATTGAGTTAAGGCCGGTTCAAGTTTGTAACTATTTTTTGTCATTTTGAATTGAAAATTTAGTAGTAGATATTACTTTTCTATGAAAAGAGAAAAATGTTTGGAAATCAATTGTTATTTGAAAAGAAAATTCTTTTGTTGAGGATTTATAGAGTTTGATATTTGTGAACTATTTCAAAAAAAAAGTTTTAATTGTGCGCGTAAAAGTATTTTGTCATAAGTCGTCCGAAAAAAGACTTAGTTTGAACTTGTTTAGTTTTGAAAAGATTATAACTTATGATTTAAGGTATTAATTGTTTGAAAAAGTATTCTTGCTTTTGGAAGAGCTTGCATTATTATTTTCTGAGTTAATATCGTTCTTTCAACTTAATTAATTGGTTGGGAAAGTCACATATTTAGGGAGAATCCTAAATAATTTAATTGGGGTTTTAGTGAGAGACTTTAAATAGGTGTTATTCAATTAAGACCTATACACTAAGTACTACGATTCTATGAAGGTTACTTTCCTGGATTAGTACCCCCCAGATTAGGTCCGTTATCACTAAACTGTGTAAACAATTATTTGTGTTCTTTATTGTTCCTGCAATTATAATTTGTTTACTGATGTGCGACAACAAGTCTTACAAGTTGTCTCAGGTATCTTGTAAAACATTTTTCCCACCGTAGAACTAGAATTTCAACATTATTTAAATTAAAAACAATACACGTTACTGTAATTTTTTATTTTATGGTATGTCATTAAAATGAGTGGAGACTATATAAAGATGTCGACTTTTAAAATATAAGGACTAAAATGTTTGTTTTAGAAATAGAAGACTAAAAGTTTAAAAATATCAAAATAAGGGAACCAAAAATGCATTCAAGACTAACTTATATTTTGTGGTCGCGTCCAAATTAAGTTTTATACGAGTATATTGATATGTAACATGTTCTTTTATCATGTCCTCTTTTAACTTTTACTTTCATCTCTTTGCGCAGTATTATTCACTTTACTTGTTTTAAATTAAAAGATTAGTTTCGATCTACTCAATAACTTTGGTGTCATTGATGAGTTTGGACACTTCAATACAATTATAATCGGGAAATATGGACAATTTTTCAGAATGTTGTGGTTGCTTCAACCACTTTTTTTTTTTAATAAGCCAAAATGATATATATAGGGGTTTGCTAACTTCCTGAAGTTAGCAAACCTCCTCCTACTGAATTACTCCGCGCCCCCCACCTTTTTCTCCGCGTGCCCCCCACACACCTTACTCACGCGCGCCGCCAGTTACTTCGCGCCCCCCCCCCCCCCCACCACCCCAATTGCTGCGCGCGCCCCCCAATTACTGTGCGGGCCCCCAATCCCCCCCCCCAACCTTTTTTTTTTTTGATGTTTTTTTAAAAACTTTTTTTTTAATTTTTGTTATTCATTTGAATTAAATATTATAAGAATATATTTTCAATGTTTATAGCTTTATTTTGATTTAAAATTATATACTAAAAATACTATAATTATGATTTATGTATGACAGCAAAGATGGTTTTGACATACTAATAATAATTTAATAAAAATAATTTCATTATTATTATTAAATTATTTTAGGGTATCGAAACCATTATACCATACTAATGGTTTCAGTTTATAACATCTTGAAACCATTTAACAATATTTATGGTTTCAAAGATCTATTATGAAATTATTCCACCCAAAAATAGTTAGGGCATGATTTTAGTTTAAACAATAAATTAAATTCAATTAATAAAAAAAAAGTAAAAAAAAACAATTAATAAAAAAAAAGTAAAAAAACACAATTAAAAAAAAAAAAAATGGGTTGGGGGGGCTGGGTTGGGGGGCGCGCGAAGCAAATAGGTGGGGGGGGGGGGGGGGTTTGGGGGGCGCGCGTGAGTAATGGGGGGGATGGGGGCGCGCGCGAGTAATTATGGGGGGGGGGGGGCGTGTGAGTAATTTGGTGGGTGGAACACGAAAGAAAGTCCAACTCAGGCACGAGATGTGCTAGAACAGGTCAAAAAATGTTTACATCAATAGTCAAAAATATAAGGCGACCAAAATCAAATGGCCAAACACAATAAGTACCCACCAACTATGTAGATTAACCCCTAACCCATATACTGAATCCACAACCACCAAAACGAATGCCGCTTGATCAAGTCCAACAAAAGTGAAGTCGATTGCGTCGAGTTCTGGAACAGGCGCCGATTGCACTCTGTTTAGATAACCCAAACACAAGCCAACCAAATCCAACCAATTGAGCTGCATGAATGATCTCCTAACCCGACTACATAACTAAACTGTGTAAAATGAGCAGTGGGAGACAGAGGATCCACCATAGCGAAACTGATCCAAGACCTGACTAGCGACCACAAGGATCAAAAAATTCTACAAAACCAGAAAAGATGCTGAGCCATCTCATGCCCACCGCAGCCAGAAACACAATATTGATCCTCCGCTGGAAGAATGCCTCGTCAAACCAGGTTTGTATTCGTCGGTAACCTGTCACTCAAAAGTCCCCAAGCCAGAATAGACATCTTTAAAGGAACATGTCTATGCCAAATAAGATCTGCTACATCGTCTAAAGAAACTACTTCATGGGTAGTCAAAAGATGATAGGTTCCTCGAACCGTATAGCCAATCTCTGGATCAAAACGCCACCGCCAGGCATCAGCCACCTGCTCCTGCACCTGAAAATCGTGAAGTAAGGCCTAACAACTCCTCTTCTCACACCCATAACTGTCTCGGCCACAGTATGCTGCTCGGTCTCTGCCAAATCGAACAAACAACCAAACCTCACACTCAGTGGTACTCCACCCAGCCAAGGATCCAACCAAAAGTAAGTGTCTCTCATGTGCCCAACCTGTCTCGCCACACCCTCCGCAAACCATCCTCCCCCAACTGCAACATCCCCATCCCTAATCTTCACTATCTCCCTCCACCATACCCAGGGACGAATCCAAACATTAATTTTCGGTGTGGCCAAAATTATAGAAATAATGAACTAACTTATAATGAAAATTGTTTAACATGTAATTCTTGAAAATAGGCTAAAATAATATCATTGTCAATTGTTCCAACAACATATCTTTCTATAAAAGTTAAAGGCAATCATTTAACCATTCACCACTCATTTTGTTCATAGGTGGGGACAAGACCCCCGGGCTCGACACAAATATTTTGATATTTTAGAGGTTAGTAAAGAGTAAAATTAAGATTTTTAGGAATTATTTTGGGGACAAAATTGAGATTTTTTTTCAAAACAGAGATTTTTTTATTGCAAAATAAATTTTTTGGTACTTTAGAGGTCAAATCAAAGTAAAATTGAGATTTTTATGAATTAATTTAAGACCAAACTAATACTTTTTTGTTCAAAACTATGATTTTTTATTGTAAAACTGATATTTTTATTTAAATTTAAGATTTTATCTATTAATATAAAAAAAAAATTAGGAATTCCACTGTGGGTTGTGGCCAAGCCTACACTTGGCCTTAACGTGGACCCGTCGCTGACCACGCTGACCCTTTCCTCCCCTCCCTCACACAAACGGCCACCCTCCAGCCCATACCTAGTCACCACTTTATTCTTTTATGTCAGCCAGAAGTACTTTTTAGTCTTTGAAGCCTTTGTAATAAGAGTATTTAGAAATGTTGATTCAGAATTTTTATATTCAGATAAGTTACATGTTAAAGTTGATTCATAGATTTATTGAATGTTTCCATGCTTAAAACATAATCTCAACAAAGTGCAATTTCAGTGGGCTAGTCCATGTAGAGGAAAAATTCTGACTTTAAACGGGGCCCTGTAAGTGGGCGGAGAGATTGGTCCCGTCAGATTAGTCAGTTCTTAAACCGGATACCGAGCTTTCAAAAAAAAAATCTCAACAAAGTGGACAGTTATTCGGACTCCTTGAAAAATTATAGATCAAATTCTACGTATCCACGTTGCTTTGAATTATTTGAAGGATAGTTTTAAATTAATTCCACGTATAGTACTGTAATAGTTTATTTAGTTATGCCTCATCGTTTCCATGTGTAATATTGTTTTGATTTATTTTTGTTATTCAAATTATTGTAGTATGTGTCCATCAATTAATATTAATGTGTGAATATATATATATATATATATATATATACAACGACCATCATATGCATAAAAAATAATAACACAAATAGATGTTAAAACAATTTAATTAAAGGGTAGTTTGCAAATATGAAAGCCCCACATCAAAAGTTTTCTATATTTGTATATGAAAAAATTATTCTTTATAAAAATAGATTACTCTTGAAAATGAATTCAATGCTATGCCAAATTTATAGTATCTCATCTTGATTAGAACATATAATGTAGAAATGTCAAACCAAAAAATGCTTTCAAACATGGAAGAATAATCCCATATTGCCTATGTTTTGATCTTCAATAATATATGTTTATGTTATATGATGTCAAAATCAGTGTTTCAATTTAAAAAAAACTACATAAATATAAAAAACTTGTAATATTTTGAAAAACAGTTATAAAATCTATTTTCAAAAATACAAAGAATTTTGTTTTTAAAGCTGAAACAACCAGACCCATATGATTTGGATCGTTCCCCTTCCAATATGCATCCATCCATTAATTTGGATTGTTCCTTTCTCATCCACATACACTTGCAACAATTGATACTCAACATCAACAAAAACATGCCTCTTAACCACTTTTATCAAGAAGTTAAGACTTTCGATGCAAGAAGCCGGTCAAAGGATACTCTAATATCATTGTTGGTCATGAGGTGAATGAAAAGGTATTGTTTTCGGATTCAAAATCCGTTCAAAATAAATAAAAAAATTAGCCACCGAAGAGATTACTGGGTTGAGTCGCGGACTAAGTTCGTTCTCTTTAAGACGTTTCGCGGCACTGCCCAATATTGTGCAAGCAGACTATCAACCACGCCGTCCCCAGGATAAAACAGCCCAGCAACAACTGTCTCGGAGTCCTACATCCGTTCAAGAATACACCCTCCAATATGATACTAAGATCATTCTAATATGATACATAGACCATTCTCAAACGATATTAAAATCATTCATATATATATATATGGTACTCTAACCATTCTCATATGGTATTAAAACCATTCACTAAATTCAAAGATTATGGTACTAAGACCATTCTTAATATGATGGAACTATGGTACAAAGACCATTCTTTAATTTGAAAGAACTATGATACAGTCATCACTTTTAAAACAAATTAGTATTGATACTAATACTAATACTAGTACCACATAATATAATACATGAAAATCTTAATTTTCATTAAACAATTAAGAACAAAAATATACAGCAAATATTTCTGATTTGCATTACCGAATAAAAACCCAATTAGTATGTAATTATTGTATGCTTGTTATTTAAAAACAAGTTCACTTAGAATGATTCCAAAAAATTTATGTAAATGAAAAACAAGTACAGGTAGATATCTTTTAGCTATTACATCACCAGTATTTTGGTTCATCACATAATCCTAGCACTTACATAAATTAGCAAGAAATGAATGTAGTGAAGAGGATATCACCATGTGATTAGGATCATATATATATATATATATATATATATATATATATATATATATAGACTAATATTCCAAAATCGGAAGAAGAAAACACACAACCCATACTTTATAGTTTTCCATATATTCAACTAGTAATTCAATCATTCTAAACATGTTAAAGATTAATAGTATGATACATGATTACTATTTCAAAATGACAATTTTTACTAACCTCGTGAAGAAGGTAGCCGGCGCTTGTTCCTGGCTTTTTCTATTGCTCTCTTCTTTTCTTAATAATACTTAACTTATATAGTTAGGGTTTATAGGTTAAGGTCTAATTAGTTCCTTATTTTTCTCAACCACTAACTACTCATTATTAAAAGTTAAATAAATGTGTGTGAATTAATCAAAACATGATTAAATATTTTTTTCTTCTACAAAAAATACACACACATTATAATACTAAACACATTAGTATTTTTCTATTACCCGATGTGGGACTTAATAATTTTATTTTCAATTCACACATAAATGTGTTCTATGTTCCAACAAAAGGTCATCACTTTAGACATTGAAAAATATAAGTGAAACTTGACGCCACATCTTTTAACTAAAGAGTATCAAATATAAGTGACCCTTCACTTATAAAAATTGATCAACATCTATTTTTTCTTTCTTATTCACACTTCATATATCATCAATTTTCACAATTAAAGCAGAATACAAAATATTAAACCACACAATCCAAACATGCATCAATAACTAAGAAAAACTAATTGAAATGAATTGAATGGTAATCAAACTTTACCATTAAATTGATAATACCGGGGACGAAATATTGTCAAAAACATTAATAAAGTATCAATGACCAACTTATAAATAAAAGTAGCAATAAAACAAATACATTCCCAAACTATGTAACCACATTTCTCCAAAATACTAACCAAATGGGAGAATAGGTTCAATTATTTTTTCAAACAATAAGATAAAAAGCAGAAAAATAAATCAATGTTTTCATCGTGCAACTTAGGACACCAAAACTCTCTTACTGCTCCATGCACTCTGTTGGGTTCCCACCCTGCTGACCATCGCCGAACTACGAATATATAAGTACAAAATTAAAATTAGAAAAGTAACGTCGAGTGACATGGAAAAAATAAATGAAGACAATAATGGAAAAAATTAATCTGTTTGAAACAAATTTTAGTTTTTAGTTTTTGAAATGTGTTTTATAAATGTGTTTTAGAAAACTGTTTTTAAAATGAGAAAAGCAAAACTCCTTGAATATGTTTTACTTATTTAATTAGTTTTATAAACTAATAAACAGAAGAAAAAAAATTTAAAAACACTTTTGTAAAATTAAATAACAAATCAAGTTTTTTAATTATTAATTTTAAAAAACTGAAAAACTGTTTTTGAGAAGAGATTCCAACATGTCCTTAAATAAACATTTCTTCAAAAATTACCAAATTATACCTTTTGGGCTTCAGCATCCCCTTCATCATCATCGTCGTCGTCGGTATCGTCATCGTACAAACTATCATCATCATCGTCGTCGTCGGTATCGTCATCATCAGATTCTCCTCCAGCCTCTCCGGTAAACCAATGTACAGCATTAGGTATGATGGCATCTCTTATCTTGGACCTAAACAAAAATCAAAATTGATTTAAGTATAGAATCAAGATTACAAAATGCAAAAAAAAAGTATCATGATTCAACAGTTATGTTAAAACATCATAGTATTAAATATTAATCTTACCCAATGTCATAGTCCACTTCCATCTTACCCTGGAGTACATCAATCTGTTTACAAAAATAAATTTGTTTAAAAAAAAAATAGTATTTCACATTTATATTTAGCAGCAAGTTTTTATAGATTGGCGTTCATACCTCGTCTTCGTCAATGTCATCTTTGTTTTCGGGGATCTCTGGTGGATCAAAAAAGTTAAAGAAACTTTCAGCGGTTTCAGATGTGGTAACTGGCTTAGCATCCTTGGATTCAATCTTTGGTTTCTTATTCATAATCTTCTCAGTGAGAGATTTTCCAGGTAGCCAATCAATTTTAGTCCTGTAAAAAATGCAGCAAGTAAACCTTATTTGTGATCATATACTATTGAAAATAGATTGCATAATATCATCGACTTTAAAAGACCAACATACCCAATAGCTATCTTCAGTATAGGCTCGTCTTCATCGATCATATGGTATTGTTTTGTTAACACTGAATTCGAAAAATATGGATTCGGATTGAAGAAAAATTCAAGTTTGAATCCTTTTGGTTTAGCTACCTTGGTATACTTGATATCTATGAGAAACTTCAGAGCTTCCTCATCTTGCTTGGTAATCTAAATCATAAAACAATGAAAAGATCAGTACAAAAGTAATTTTACGGCAACAAAAATTCGAGCATTAAAGAATTAATGAAGTTAATAAGAATTGAACACGTTTTTCAACTTACCTCGTCAGCTATGAAATCGCAGTTCTTCAAAGCCGTGAGCCAAAAAGAAGGCACCCCCTTCTCTTCTACACAAGTCAAACGACAAAAGGTAAATTCGAGAATCGAAAAAATATAAGTGTAAGATGTCGAATTCAAGTTAATATACCTTCAGCCTCAGTTTTCTTGGCTATCACTTCTACATCAGCTGAAGCTTCAGTTGCTACCCCTTCAACTTCAGTAATACCATTCACAATTTCATAGCGCTGCATTAATTTATAAATAAGTTTAATGATAATGATATTATATCAAATGTTCGCATGCAAATTAGTTTCAATAATTTTATACACGAATAATTGAACAATCAATAAAAAGAATCCTCGGGATACCTTAGTGTACAATGGTTGGTACAAAAGTTGGTATTTGGCCTGAAGAGCTGCTCTCTCCTCGAGAAACTTTGCCATCAATTCATCATGTTCATCCTGTGCAATCGTTAAACAAGTTCAGAAGCCAAATTTACAAGAAAAAGTTATAAGAGCAATTTACAGATTCATCATTTCATCCATTTAATTAAAAACTAGCTAATAATATAAGAAAAAATAAATCAATAACCGAAAATTAGGTACAAAAGAGCAATTGACAGAGATTCATTACTACAAGGGTTAAAAATGGTTTCCAAATGCATATATAAAAGTTTAGACTACAATAAATCATAATTAAGTTCAAATTTCATGTTTCGATTCGTAAAATCTACCTCCGCTACCATGACAAGATCTAAAACAACAAATTTTCTAAAAAGATTTCAATAACTCTTATAGTGTGACAAAATCACTTGACAAAAATATACCATATGATATATGGTACGTATCAAGTGCTAAATTGTTCAATTATGCATAACATAACACAGATAAAAATCTAAACCAAACAAAACTTAGAAGCATCATAATCATAATAACTATAGGAAAATTTAGGGAAATATACCTGAATCTCTTTGAGAAGTTCCACACGCTTCTTGACAATAGGGGAAAGAGTGTCCAGAAAATCCATGGGCTCCCCATAGAAAGTCATGGTCTGTAGCTTGATCTACACACAAATCCAACCAGCAAAAAATAAATAATAACTCAAACCAACCATCAAAACATAAATCCTAAAAATTAAATTTGATAATCAAAATCGAGCATCAATTCATATATAGTTGATAACAATAAAGCATGAAATTTACAAAAAACACTAAACATGAAAATCGACATTCAAAATCAAGGTTCAATTAAAATATGAAAGTTCACAATAAAATGTGAAACTTAAAAAAAAAATTAGAAAAAAAGGGTCTGATCTATAATTGATATAAAAACCCAAAATTAAAATTGATAATAAAAAAATATAAGTAATTGAGTAACAAACCAAAAAAATGAGGCAACTAAATTCAACTTGAAAAAATATAAACTTGATAAATACTTTTTTTTTGTTTTTTTGGTAGAAAAACTTGATTAATATTAAATCAAACCAATCATTTAAACAAGAACCCAAAACATAAAATTAAAGAGTGATGATCAAATTAAGGTTGATGGAAATATTTTAGAGCATAAAAATGTAACATCACAAAAAACTGATGAAAAAAACATAACGTTTTACAGTTGAAGTAAGAAGAGAAAATCAAATTGATAATCAAATTAAGATTTCGATTAAACCATAAAAATGTACTTAAAAAACATAACGGTCTATATTTGAAGAAAAAGTTAAGAATCAAATCGAGTAACTAAAGAAGAGACATTCAAACCTTCAAAGCCTCAACAAATTCAGCACTACTACTTCCACCATTAAGAGCAGCTAACAAAAAAATAATCAAAATTAAATAAATTAATAATAACATAAAATAAAAATTAGAGAAAAAAATATATTATTGTCAAGAGATCACAAAAACACTGATACCAGAAGAAAGATCATTGAAGTTGAAAAGGTTGTTGTCAAGGTTGTTGTTGGCCATTGTTGAGAGAAAGAGAAGAAACAAAAGAAGCAAATAATTGAAAGGGGGAGAGAGTGTTTTGAAGCAAGCGGCTATGTGTCTCTACTCACTTCAATTCTCCCTCCTTTTAAACACAAAAAAATACCTTTTTTCCTCTTTTTCCTTTTTTAATTTTATGATTAAATTAATAATGTTATTAGGGTTTACTTTTTTTTATAAGTGGAAAAATGTTTGTTTAGTCAAAAAATTATTTTTTTACTTCTCAAATGATTTTTTACATATATGTATAATGTACTTTTTAATAAAGTTGGTCATCACTTGCTTTTATTTTCTTATGTTTTAAATAAATTATTTTTAAAAGATTGAGATGTTATATATAATAAGAGTTGAGAGACATGATTTTTTTGAGATGTTGATTTGATTAGGTGTGTGTTTTTTATGATCAAAATTGAGTTTTATTTCTGTACTTACAAACATTGCTATTTTCGGTGTACAATCGCGCAATATTATGATTCGTTATTTTATGCGCGAAATTGATTTATAGATGGAAATCAAATTTATAGTAATACTTAAACGAATATTGTTTTTTATATATAGCATGTGGTTAAACGATGATAATAAACACGCACGCGTTTTTTTAAGTGATGAAAATAAGTGTAATTTTTTTTTTGATAAAAAAAACAAGTGTAATTGTTTATCCGTTATCTATGCATGCAATCCGACATGTCGTTTAATTTTATGTAATCCAACTTATTTTAAATCTTTTTCTTCTACTGCAAAATAGTGTCAAAGTATTTTTAATCCCTTTTATTTATTATTTTTAATTATTTAAAAGATTAAATATGTTTTTCATTCCTATAAAATCGTGGTTTCTAAATTTAGTCTTTACATAATTTTAATCATATTTCTAGTCCTATAAAATTATTGTGGACACATTTTAGTCTTCAACTGAATAATTTTTTTCAACCATGCTTTAAACATTGTAAAAAGTTTCTTTGTAAAAAATAAGTTTAAAATTTTGAAGGATACATGTTTCTATTATCGTAGGTTAGTAGATGGAGAAGGGAGAAGGGAGGGAAATAACTATTTTTAAATAATTTTTTTAGACATGTTTTCTTAATAGTGATTGATTAATAAATGGAAGCCGGATATTCTAGGGACATTGTGATAAATTATGTTTTTGGCATGTAGTCTAGTGGCGTACCGGGATTCGAACCATAGTCTCTACACATTACGTACAAATGTCCTACCAACTGAGTTGGGCTCACGGGACACGTCGTTATAAATTATGAATTTGTTAAAATAAAAATATTTATTTTTTTCATTTTACGCAATACTCATTTTATAAGATGATTCAAATTAATGTAAAAAAATAATAATTATTTTTATCTGCATTATAATAAAGTCCTTACCTTTTCAAAAAATTCCTAAATGTATATTTCTTTTGACAATCTAATTATATATATATTTTTTGAAACAAAATTATATATATTATTTTTTGGTCAGGAAATTATATATTTTTTTTAAAAAAGGTCAAACTAAGTAATTAGTTGCTAAGTATTATTGATAATGTACATACCGAATTAAAAAAGGATAAAATCTCATTAATGAAACAAAATGGTACATATACCAAATTTAACTTTTTTACTTTTTAGAATTACCAATAAAATTTTCTCCTTTTATATCCAAATTGTTTTTTTGGTAGTTTCTTTATTTTGTTTTATTCCTTTTAAAATTATATTACAATTTTGAAATTGTGTAATATTATCTTTAATTTATTGACTTTTCTACCAAAAGAAAAATCTTAATTTATTTAAATTTTTACTAAATTTACATGGCAATATCCGATTCAATTTCGCAAATAAGGTAAAAAATTGATATCACATACCAATTTTTTCAATATTAATGACAAAAAAAAAATCAGATATCAAAATTTTTATGTTTTCCTATTTCAATTTTCTTTTCAATATTTTCCTATTTATTAATATAATAATTATTTAATATTTCACTTATGTTATGTAGGAGCTAGGTCTGAATGTGTAGTATGAAAATAAACTGTGGTGGAGTTTCACAAAATTGTATGGGTTGGCTATAATTTTAATGCATCATAATTTTTATTTTGGCTCACCCATAAATTTTTGTGAAACATTGTATGTACTGTAATGTGTATCAAACCTTCTATGGAATAAAACAAAATTATTAAATTACCATTATTTAAATAGGAAACTGTAGGAAAAGAAATTATAATTGGAAAACATAATCAAATATTGTCTTGTAAATTTAGTAATAATTTAAATAAATTAAAGATTTTTCTTTGGTTGAAAGGTCAATAAATTAAAAGAGAATAATATGTAATTTCAAAAATATTATATAGTTTTAAAAGGAAAAAAAATTAAGAAACTACCACAAGAATATAATTTTATAAGGATATAAAAGGACAAATGTTTTAATGGTAGTGCTAAAAAGTAAAAGAGTTAAATTATTAAACAATTATATTAATTACTATTTAAATTAAAAAATGCAGCAAAAAAATACTAAAACTGGAAAACAAATATTAATTTTGGTATTTGTTATCAATTTGTTTCATTAATAGGATTGTATCCTTTTTGAATTTGGTAATAATTTTTATACATTATAAAAAATAATTAATAAAATAGGGTTCAAATGACGTTAAATTAAATTATTATTATTATTTTCTTTTTAAATATTATTTACAAGTTTAAATTAAATTATTATTTAAGTAATTTATTTTAATATTTAATAGTGAATTTGAAATATTATGTCTTATCAGTTGTTTAAATATACATTATTGAGGTAAAAACATTTTCTTTATAGAAATTAGAGTAAATATATTATGGTTCGTCTAAATAACGTTAAATAAAAATAAAAGTTATATTAAAAACTTTAAAGTTTAACGATAATAAAACAAATTTAAAAACTTAAGAAAATAGTAAAGACTAAAATCATAGTTAATCTATTAAAAAAAACTTTAGATCAGAAAGTGAAGGGACATTTTAAATTATTTTTGATATGGAGTTCCGTTTTAATTTATATTAAAAAAAATAATGAAATTTAATATTTTGAAATTTTTATAGTCTTGAATATTTAATATAGTTTAATTCCTATATATCATAATAGACATTAAAAAAAAATATTAAATAAGCGATAGATATTTGGCCCCATGACTTATTTTGTTTGTCGTTATAACAAAATAAAGAGTGAACATTGTGAAATTGGCGAAAAAAATATAAATAATGTATACAAATTCTATTAAAAGACGTGATGATGTAAAATTAAAAATTAAACATTTTAAAAAAACAAATACAACGAAATAGGCAATCTTATAATCATAAATGTCGCACATTTTTCCGTCAAAAAGAAATTCTAACATTCAGTGACTATCTAACATTTATTATAGATTTAATAAATCGAGACTCATCATTGCGCCAAAAAAAAAAAAGAAACTCATCAAACTAATTTTTTTTTTCAAATACAGTGCAAATTAAGATATCTTTTTTTATCGTTCTATCACTTTATTTCAACTTGTTTCGTAGTAATCCATATATAAAGTTTTATAAAAATACAAAGAAAAAGAATCCACATTGAGTGATATTCTTACATTTATTGTAAATTTATTCAACTGAATCTCATTAGACTTAATTTTTTTTAAATACACTGTAAATTAAAATATTTTTTTTCATCGTACTCTCACCATCTTAGTAATCAACTTGTAAATTTCAAAAAAAAAACAACAATAAATAGAACCCCTTACATATCACAAAACTCTTATATTTTTTGGTAAATTTTTTTTTTCGTATTCAGTAGTTTTCCTACGTTTATTGTTGATTTATTCATCTGAATCTAATTCAACTACATTTTTCTTAAATACCTACAATGTAAATTAAGTTATTTTTTCTCATTGTTCTCTCACTACAAAACTCCTACTTTTTTGTCAAAAAACTTTCACATTTTAATTATCTTCCTATGTTTATTGTAAATTTATTCATGTTAATCTCATCAAACTTCATTTTTTTAAGTATAAATTAAGATATTTTTCCACATTGTTCTCTCCCCTTCTTGTTTCAACTTGTATCAAAATAATCCAAATGTTAATTTCAAAATAAATAAATAAATAAATAGACAACTTGCATATAACAAAACTCCCATATTTTTTCGTTCAAAAAATCAACTCTCACATTAAACTATCTTCTTACGTTTATTGTAGATTAATCCTCTGAATCTCATCAAACTCCACACATTCAATGATATTCCTTCATTTGTTGTATACTTATTCGACTGAATCTCATATAACTGCAAATTAAGTTTAAAACACAGTGTAAATTAAGTTTTTTTTTCTCATTGTTCTCTATAACACCCATACTAGAATTGACTAGGATTTTAGATGAATATACATATTTTGATCCGGATACATTAATAAAACAATAAGTTACATAAATTATACAATACAATTACATAAAAGACTTAATGTAATTAAATATTTGATACAGTGTAACGGAAGAATACGAAGTGTAAATACATGTACAGTCCTACAACCCATTAGAAATCTAAACATTGTAACACCCGACGCATGCAAAAAATAATATTGTAATGAAGCCGCCACAATATTTTATTTATCCCGTGAGGGGAAAGGAAAATAATGATAAAACCTTTAAGAGTTTGGGTTCGGGAGTTGGTTACATGAGGGGAAGACGTTAACACCCCCTCATATCCGTTGTACTCAACGGGAACCATTTGAGAAAATTTGGTTTGCATAAACAGAAATAACCGCACAAAAGAATTACATTACCGCATATCTGTTGGAGTAAGCCTTAAGAGTCAATATATTTTCATAGTATTTGCTTTAGGAGTTTAAATATAAATAAGGCATTTTCTTTATTATATTTGTAACGTCCAAAATATTAATGAAGTCCCTAGAATAGAAAGTCCGTTTAATATTAAGTGTGACTTAATCATGAGATTACCTTAAACATAAGGACGCTATTCTTAAAGTATCCGTAGTCGAGCTTTAAGGTGAAAAGGGATAACCTTAAAGCATAAAGACTATTATGAAGATAGACTGATGATCGCATCTCATGGATCATAGGATAAGGAGTTATCAAGTCTTGGCATAGGTACCGTTTCAAAAAAAAGTCTTGACATAGGTATAAAAGATTAAGAGTAATAATTATACCGGATTGACCCGCTATGAGAGTACTACATGCAAAGTTATGCAAAGTGTCATAAGTTACCCTCATAATGATAATGGTGTAAACCACCCTTAGACCTGAAACCACTTTGTACCCTAGATGTGGAGTCAAGTGCTTTGTTGCTGATCTAACGTTGTCCGTAACAGGACAACCATAAAGGCAGTTGATGGGTACTTCACAAAGCATGTTGAGGGACAATAGTGACCTAGATGAAATTTTCCAATCCTGCATAACAGGATAAATGTCAAGGGCCCAATATTGAACTGGACAAAGATGACACTATGTATGCTTTGTGTTCAATATAGACATAAGGGGCAAAGTGGTAATTGTACACGCATATATTATCACAAAGGTTATGATTTGATCACATGTTAATTTCTCATAACTTGGGTAGCAATGATGTGTTGCTAGATACGGCTCATGGTTTATTATATTAAATAAATGATTTAATATAATTGCCAACGTTATGGAAACCTACAAGGGCCACACACATAAGGACAGGCTAATATTGAGATAATTAAAGGAACACCGTAAGGTACGATGTATGTGCAAATTAAAGTGATAAGGGTATCACGGTAATTTAATTGAGCGAAGAACACCATAAGATATGTTTGGAGGGCGCGCACATGAGTACTACCACTCATGGGGAGCGCGCGCCCTAAGTCCTTGTTCTCTTGTTGGGCTTTGCCCAACAAGAGATATCTTGGAGCACAAGACAAGAGTTGTCTTGATGCATAAGACAAGAAGTATCTATAAATAGAGACCTCTTGTCATAGCTCAAAAACACACCAAAAGCACAAGAATATTTTAGAGTTGGAAAACCCTAAAATAATTCCTCTCTCTCAATATTCTTGCATAGCCTTCAAACATAAAGGGCTAGCACTCTATTGTAGGTGACTGTTCGTGTGGACTAGTTAGAGGCGTGAGTGATCTTCATCAACGCTCGTGATCATCTTGTTCGTGATTCAAAGGTTCTTCCCTACAAGAGTTAAAAACCCTAAAACACATATCATGCTCATTCGTAAGGATCAAACTAAGGAAATTTTTTGAATTCCGCTGCCTAAAACTATTGCTATTTTCCTTCAGTGGTATCAGAGTCACTTACGAAACCATGATTATGATGTTTGTTTATATCACGTTTTAATTTGATTAAAACCTAAACAAGATAAAATTGAGGAATTAAATTTTAAATTGATCAAGTCTTGTATGTGATACAAGGAAGTTGTATATGATACAAAGGAACAAGATGCAAATAAAGTATATGTGATATACTAGATTTCATCCGTTAAAATAACGTAGTCGTTGTTGGCATTGAACGATCCACGATAGTTGTTTCGAAACCTTTGATTGGTGAAACATTGATATGGTGATGAATCAAGCCGATAGTCGTTCATGGTGAATTTTAATGGAAGGAACTTGTTGCATAAGGGTTGAAGACATCACAAGGGTTGTGATATACTGGAAGTATGCTTCAGAACTAGCCAAAATCGTGACACGATTTACGAAATCGTAAAAGGATTTCTGCGGAACCCTACCGCGGTCGCCCAGCGAGCGCGGGCGAGGGCTGGCGACCAGACACAGAGACGGTCGCTGGCTGGCGAGCGCGAGCGAGGGCTGGCGACTAGACACAAAGACGGTCGTTGGCTGGCGAGCGCGGGCGAGTGCGAGTCCAAGCAGCTCGCTGGCTGGCGAGTGCGGGCGAGGCCTGGCGACCAGTGCGCGTCCAGATTTTGTGGAAAACGCGGTTTGTGAAATCGTGACTCGATTCTATCCGTTATGAATGGTATGATCAGTTTATAATAATTTAATTTTAATTAATTACTTAAACCAAGGATAATAATAAAGTGAGTTTATTATTGTTGTGTTTCAATGAATGATTAATGTCTTAGATTGCTCTTTTTTTTAAATTTTGGGAATTTAAATACGGCCTACGTGTCGTGCCTCTCTCTCAATTTCTTAATGTAATTTCTTAATGTAATTTCTCTTCTCTTCTCGCCCACCGCGGAGTACATTCTCTTTAATAATAAAATATGTGAATATTAAGTTTATGCTTTCCAAGCTTTAGAACTCATCAAGACCAGTCTCGAACTATGTAGGTTCGCCCACCGCGAAGTGCATATTCTATATTGGTAAGGTGCGAGGGGATAATTGTAATATCCGACTTCTAAAGTAAGGGTCAAACTTAACTTAACAAATATAATGAGATTATATGAGTTTAAGAAGCAATGGATGGGAATAATTCATAAGATGAATTGGAATAAGGAGTTATTCACCCAATTGATATATTCAAGAGTTGTATGAGATACAATTGGAAGGAGTTCCTACCTAAATAACTAAGTCTTGTGTAATCCGCCCACCGCGGACTTAAGACAAAGTGAAATATGGATCTTGATCCACTAGAAAATCTTCCAACGGGATTTTCCGAATCAAATGATGAGGGTCATTTGTTTTGAGTAAAATAGTGGAAGCCTTTTAATAAAAGTCCTTATTAAAAGAATTAATCATAATATAAATATCTTACATATCTTTGAAATTAAATACAATACAAATTATGTTGTCCTTATGAAAGACAAGGATTTCAGAAAATAGTTTCTGAATTGGTGCACAAAAGAGAATGGTTCTCAAATACAAGAAGTACTATAAAAGCTTGAACTAAATTCTAACAACCTACTATAACTAGATTGGAGAAGGATGCTTGTTAGAAGTATCAAATTGACATCTAGATATAGAATACTTCATACTTTTAAACAATGAATGATGTGATCATTTAAAGCAAGATCTCTTTGAAAGAACTTCAAAGTATGATGGATTTCTCAATAGATCAAGGAGTTGGTCAGAGGTTCAATCTAAACAAATTATAATAGATAGATATAGATAAATTTATCAACCAGAATTTGTAGAGTAGAATGAGAATTAATTTGCACTATCAAAGATTTGAGATATAATATAAATAAGATTTACATTTCTCTTATTTGAATAGAACAAAAATGGTTGCCAAAGGAGAACGGCTATTTTAAAATGGTTAGACCATTAGATGAAATAAGAATGCCGTAAATAGTTCTTGTAAGAGACAAACTAAAGGGAATGAAGTAAGACTTCAATATTATACATATTGTTATAGAAAGTCAAAGTTTCTATTTCTACAAAGGTATATGATACAAAGTTGAATCTCAATTTTACGAAAATAGAGATGTTTAAAGAATTAGAACATTGACTATAAAGATTAAGTCAACTTATGTCTAGAATGAAAATTGTTTCATTGACAATGAAAGTTTATGCTATGATTTAAAATGGAAGACAATAATTGTTATTGAATTCCATCTAGTAATAGAAGTATTAATTAGATATCTTGTAATGACAAGATATGAATTGTAGCTTTAAATAATAAAGACAAGCAATTGTCCTATCATTTAAACAAAGTCTTCTATACTATTGCTCAAAGTCAAGTAATGGACTAGGGTTCCATGATCTTGATAAGATTATTCTATAACAGTTATGACAAGAACCAAATAAGATTTGGACCTTGCACATATATCAAGAGTTTTATTATTTAGTACAGTTAGTAATGAAAGGGTGTGTTGCGGGGAATTTGGAATTCCCATCACTACATTGATCTTTCATTTCCAAAGAGGGGAAAGTATCAAAAACCGTTTATAAGAAATTCTAAGTTCGGGGGTTGATTACACCTAAGGAAGGTTTTAGCATCCTAAGCGCCTATAGTATGCTATAGTAACCTCTAGTTTATTGCTTTTTTACTTATTTTTTAATGTGAAGAAATGAGAGAGAAATAGTAAGAATTTGAAGGGAGAAATAGTAAAGATAGAAAAGTGTGTGCAAGTGGAGATTGGATTGAGAAGAGAAGGTTAAAGCAGAATTTAAAGTGTTTTTGAAAAATAAACTTAAATCTAATCGTGCGACTAACTTTGGTTTAATGGACTAAAAGAAGCTTTATTTGAGAGAGAGAAGATGTTTGTTTGTTTTCTATATTTTTTCTAAGGAAATTACTATTCGTACCCCTTTGGAAATGAAAGATTCGCATTTAGTTGGTTTTTTAGCATTTGACGGAAAGCGGTAAAAATAAAGATGCATGCAATGCAAGTTTCTACATCCACTTTGGGGTTACATTTTTGCCTAATTACATCGGAAATTTAAACATGAATGAATGCAACATTTGAATGAAAATGCAAGAACATAAAGTAAAATTACAAGTCTGACGCAATTAAAATAAACTAAAACTATTCTAGACTAAACTAAGTTTTTTTTAGGTCCTAATCCTACTTATTTTTATAGGTCCGTCTCCAATAAGCTAGGGGGTAAATTTAAGTACAAAACAATCATCCAAATAAAAATTAAACAATATGCAATAATGGCATGAACAAAATGCACAACAAATAAACTGCATATAAAAATGGCATAAATAAATAAAGAAAATAACAAACAGAAATAATAATAAATCAAAAACGGAAATCACAAGTAAAATTAAGATAGAACAAAACTGAACTAACAATGATAATAATAAAAAAAAAGAAATAAAGAAAAGAACTAAAGAGTACAAAACTGAAAAAAAGAAAGTTGGTATAGGGGCGGGGGGTGTGAATAGTAAAAGAAAAAAATATTGCAAATAATAGAAAAGAAAAAGAAGGGGTGTAAAAATGAAATTGGTTTGTTGGGTTCAACTGACTGAACCCGGTTTGATTTTTAGACCGGTTCGGTTCAAGTTCATTAATTGGACCAGACCGAACCAGTTTGGTCAGATGTGTGTGTGTACACTGTAATCTATCATGTTGTCCTCACTAGATCCAGATAAGACTTTTCTGATCTGATCACAGACTCAACAAACATGTCCAAGGATTAAAGATTTACAGTTGTGATCCATTTCTAAAAAAAACGGTGTATAATATGTTTATCAATTTATCAAAATCAGAGGGCCCAAAAATAGGAAAAAAAACAGTAAAACGAAACAGAAAACAAAACATTTCATCCATAATACCATTGTTATGTCAAAGAAAACGTAAGGATACTCAATCTTTGCTACTTCCCTTCATTGATCTCAAATTTATTTAATTTCACAGTGAAGCCTTATATGGAAGCTCAGACCTCCCAGTATCAAACAAAACAGGAAGAAAAAATAAAAACAGAGATGGAAGAAAAAACGAACATACAAACCAAGTTAGAAACAAAACAAACATAAACCAATCCGAATTAAAACACAAATAATTCCACAATCTTCATCGTTTTCATCCTGCTGTTATGAAATCCACGAAGGGATCCTTCAGCCAAGGCCAAGGAAAACTTAGATTAGGGTTTTAAAAATACCAATCCAGAATCAAAACAAAAAAACGGAAACTATACATATCAGCAATGAACCACAGAAACAGAAACGGAAGAGATAACGAAACAAAAAAGAAACGTATGGATCAAAACAAACAAACAATACTGAGAAAACAATAAGGACTGAAAATCATGTAGGATATAAAACGATACTCAACCCTTCTGTTTGTTCCACTAATCGTAGATCCATGAACGAATCTCATAGTGGAATCAAACCTCGGTTTCACCGTATTAAAACAAACGGAAACAGAAGGAGAAATCAGAAATGAACAAAAAAGGAACGAAACCAAAAAAATAAAATCACAGAAAACTAAACTAAATTTAAACAGTCAAGCAAAAAAACATAAAAAACAATATAGATCCAGATCTGTAACCAACAATAATAAAAACGATTTCAAGTCCAGAAACAGAGATCATGAACGATTTCAAGTATAGATGCACTCGAATCGCAGTAAACGAAATCAAAAACCGGTTTAAATGTCAAGTACCTTCTCGGAGAAAGTTGCGATTTGAAACGGAGTGAATGGGTTTTTACGTTTTCTGTTTATGATGAAGAAAACGAAGAAGAAATATGAAGAAGGGTTTGTGTTTGAGAAGAGAAGAAGATAGAAAGATTTCGGTTTTGAGAGGAAGAGGAGAGAAAGTTTTTGTGTTTTTTCTGTCAAAATGAAAAAAATGAGAGAGAGCAGAATCATTTTTTCTTTTTGTTTCAAAATGGGGGAGGCCGAGTCTTTTTAGGGTTTTTTAGTGATTCCGTGATTAAGTCCCTCTCTCCAAAATGAGAGGGACTTATATAGGTGGGTATTTAGGGTTTAGGGTATTTTAGGTTAATCCAATAAAATTGAGGTTAAAAATGTAATCTGCTAAAAAATAATATGATTTTTTATTTATTTCTGAAAATGAAGATAATATGTGATGTAAGAGTGGTGATGTGGCACGAATTGATTGGTTTAGGTTTAAATTATTCTTTTTGCTTTTTTGAGTAATTTTAAAGGTAAATATAAAAAAAGAATAAAATTGAAGTAAAAATGCTATAAAAGTAATTTAAAAAAATGTAATAAAAGTAAATAATTTTTTAATAACTCAAAATAGGTGCAAAAATGGTAAATATGATAATACAATATTTTTTAACGTTTTTTTGACCTTTTACGGTAATTAACGGAAAATTAAAATAAAAGAAAATAAAATTGATTTAAATTTTTTAAATATTTGTAAAATCAAAACAAAACAATGAAAATGCATGGAAATAATTTTTATAAGAATTTTTTAATTATACGCATATTTTTATAAAATACCCATAAAAATAACAATGCTAATAATAATAAAAAGACATAAAAAGATGAAAAAACATATAGGGCAAAATATATCTATATTTTTATATTATTTATTTTATTTATGCATGGAAAAGTAAATTGGATTTGTTAGGTCCAAAATTGGGGTACAACAACTGCCCCTATTTAAGCTTCTTCAACAGGAGAGATGAAAAGTAATTTTTTTGTCTAGACGGAGTTGAAGAGACTTAAATATAAGACTTGCGCCATTTTTGGACCTAAAAAATCTTCTAACTATGCTCAAAGTGCAAATGTATGCAAGATGTTAACTTTTCTCTTTTTGAATTTTGGTACGAATGTCATGAAAGATAAACAAAGAAAGAAACAGTTGAGATTCCACAAGGAAAGAACAGATCATGGCCCGATTGGGAAAAACAACAAGATATACCCTGAGTTCAATTGAGGATGAACTCTACTGGGGAACTTAGGCAAACACTGGGGAAAGGTGTTACTGATTATCGTCTGATCGACAGCAAGAATGTTGTATACTGACACACAACATTTTCAAGATATCGACTACCGACAGCAAGAATGGCGTATACCGACATACAACCATTTAAAAATCAAAAACTAACGACTGACCGACAACGGGAATGTTATGCACTGACACACAAAATTTATGACTAACTATCGATTGACCAACAGTAGGAATGGCGTACACTGACATACGACCATTGGATATCAAAAGACTTATCGACTGACCGATAGCGGGAATATTGTACACTGACATACAACACTTTGATATCAATAATCTATCGACTGACCGATAGGAAAGATGTTATGCACTGACACACAACATTTATAAGATCAACTATCGACTGACCGACAGCAAAGAATGTTGTGCACTAACACACAACATTTATGAGATCAAAAGACTATCGATTGACCGACAGTTGGAATGGCGTACACTGACATACGACCATTTGAAAATCAACAGACTATCGACTGACCGACAGCTAGATTGTTGTAACTGACATACAACCATTTGAAAATCAACTATCATCCAACTAACAGTGATGTGCAAAAGGTAATACCAACCACTTGGGGAGAAAACAACTCTACGGAGTACTTTAAAAAGTAACATAGGTAGATTGAACTCTAAGAGACCTGTATGTCTTTTGTGTAAAGAGAAAAGATTTGTATGATCTTTTGTATTTATATCTGTAGAAAGAAAAGACTTGTGTAATCTTTTGTGGTATGTATCTTGATATGATTCACTGGGTATGAAACCACTTGAGGAAAAGTAAAGTGTATTTGGTAAAATACAAGCTTCTTGTGTGGATAGCTCGTCATTTGTTGCTTTGAATTGATGTTCAATCCGGGAACAAACCGAAGGGGAACTATGAAGCAAGATTATGTGTCCAATTGAAGAATAAATTCAACTAGGAATTTTCCTTTTGATGTAGGGAAAACTGAAACATCCATCTTCCACAAGAGAGGAGTCTAGTGGGGAATTTTTGAAACGAGAGATACGCGCTTATCTGCCTAAGCTGACACTCTAATTGGGGAGAATAACATGTCCATCCCGACTCTATTTTGTAGACATAGACAAAAAATCAGCGACAACAAAACACGTATATGATGCACAAATGTACGAGTGATGTAAATGTATACAGTACATGTAAATGTTGTGCATGAATGTATGAATGTATGTATGTATGTATGTATGTATGTATGTATATCGAATATTGATTGTTGGATAAAAAAAGTAACCAAACTGGAAACACAAGCCAACTTCGTATCACAACTAGAATTATCTCAACTGATTGTATGTGTTACTGTAGATGAAAGCAAGAGAACTCCTCTTGGGGAAAGGAACAGTTTCTCTGGGGAAATGACCGTTTTAACCAAATTATCTGTATTCAAACTCGATATACTCAAAACAACACTGTCAAATTTTGTTGGGGATGTACCCTTTTCTCACACAACATGCCCCTTGTTATAATTAAACTCGCACATCGGAATTAACCACAATTGGAATAGCTGCGGATATTCTTTCTTCTTGTATCTTATTCAGAGTAAAGAAACATCGCTATTTTAATCAAAAGCGCACAAATTTGTTTTGTTTTATCAAATTATTATTTATTTTGAAATATGTCTTTTTTCATTTTAAGTGTAATCATCAAATCATAAAGAAATTTTGTAAGAATAAAACAAGAATTTCAAACAATGAGACATAGGCTCAAAATCATGTATAAGAATAGTAATCTGCCGATGGCGAGATTCCATGGATCATTACAAAGTTGGAATTGGTAATTAATATGGAAAGGGTACATTTAACACAATAAATCTATTCTCCTTAACAACTTTTGAATTCCACTGTGTCTTCAACTTCCACGTGCGAATGATTCTAATCAACAAACTTCTTCTATAACCATAGTATGCCTCAAGTGATTGAACTCGAGTGAATGCAATTACTCTGTCTTGTTTCCCTAACTTTTGCCTAGACCGCCTTTTCAGGTTTTCAGTCTACCGGGAACTGTATACATTTTTTTTTATGTCTCATTTTTGTATGAACCGCCCTTTCGGGTTTTCGATTCACCAAGACGCCCTCTTTTTTGACTAATCCGCCCTTTCAGGTTTTCAGCTTGACGGGCTGTATACACTTTTCTTTTTTCTCTTTTTTCTCTTTTTTTGATTTTTTTTTTAGACAAAGTATTTCTTGACTGCATCTGCATTCACTGGACGAGGGAGTTCATCATCATCCATGTTTGTAAGAATCATGGCACCACCAGAAAATGCTTTCTTGACAACATATGTGTAACATCCCATATTTTGAATTGATTTATTTTAAGACCTTGGTTTGTTATCCTTTTCATTTTCTTAATTATTTTATCTAGACGCTTATATTTAAGGACGGGAAGTGACCAATTGACATGTTTGCTAGTAATGTTAGATTATGAATTGTTAATTAGCTAAATTATTTTTCATAACTAAAATGTTATAATTGGTGCTTATGAAATAAGACATACTATTTGAATTTTGTGGTCATGTACCACGTGAATTTTGGAACAAGTCATATACTGAGAGTGGATTGGCATTGTTTTGACAATGAGAGAGTTAATAATTTGAATCTCTATTAATTGGGCAATAACCAAAATAGTTGACTAGCTTTAATACCCATAAACTCCATTTAACATGATTCATTTGGACATTCATTGAAAATTATCCCCTTGCTTTTCGGTTAGAATTCACACCAGACCATAATTGATACAAATCACAAAATTTAATTGATTTAGTTGGGTAAATCAATTCTCAAAACTACTATCAAATCCCATTCAGTAAACATGGCCTATTTTCAAACCCACACAATCCCATTTTCTCCTACCACATTCACGCCTCCTCATCATACTTTGTGTCTCCCACTTATTTGCTAGCTGTTACAAGTATCAAAAGTGATATCAAATCCATCTCACTCTAATCTCTAAATTTATTGTCACATTTCAATTCATTTTCGCAAATGGTACTAGTATATAAATAAGTATATGTACTGTTTTCCAAGCATCATACACATTCGCACACCCAAGTCCAGTAAAGACATTTCATAGTGTCACTCCAATACCCCTTATCAAGTTCTCCTTCTCTTAAGTCCTCGAGTACCAGGGGAGTTTAAACTACCCTTCGTGAAAACAACGCGTGGAGTTTTAAAGATTTTTGTGTTAGAGTAGGAAAGCGTATCAGGTAAGGGCAGTTTCCTCCATACAAGTTATTTTGCATAAATTTAGTAGCGTTTAATATTTGTATGATAATGGCCATGTTTGTCTTGATTCCCATGTATTGTGATTTTATGATATGTGATTATCTATGGATTATTGTGATGGTGTTGTATATGGACATGGCATGAACATATGCATTTTGATGTAGTGTACTCTAGCCTTTGGCGTAAGGGGGTACTTGGATTCTTGTGGTGTGCTCCAGCCTTGTGCGTAAGGGGGTACTTGATTTTCCCATTGGTATGGGTGATTATATCCGGATCATTTAGAATATAAGAGCATGCATATAATTTTGTGTTTATGTGTGGCTTTAATTATACTCTATTTTATGCTCCTATATTTTATGTTTGATATTCTTGATATGGGCGATGGGAAAGATTACTGACCCTTACCACCAACAGGTACAAAGCTTGAAGATGATTGATTTTGGTGTGTTACGTTGGCCTTTACGCGTCGCGGGGAAATAAACGGGTTTTTCACTATTTGAACAATTTTTGTATTGGATAAATAACCATGATGTTTTAACTCTGATTTATTTGACGTTGATACTTAGAAATACGAAGGCGGGTTACCCTTCGTTAGGACCATTTTAAATTTAACTACTTTCTATGACTATTTATTTCACGACTATAATTGTTTTCACAAATAATTTCAGTCAGTAGAATTACTTACTAAGAGGTACCGGTTGCAAAATTTTGGACTGAACCTCATTATTTAATTCTGGTAAATACATTCAGCTCAACTAGTATGCTTGATAATAAATTAACTATTTGGAAATTTGGAACTATTCTGTGCGTACGGCAATTGTTAGATTAGTACATTCTAGGATCTTGTGAACTATACATATATCATGTTTGCATGTTTTATTTGGTTTAATATTAATCATCTTGAATTCATACTTTTATCCCATTCATTTTCTTAAAAAGAAAAACGGCACATATATTTAAATTGAAGTAACCACCTTTATTTCATTTTACTTTTGTTTATTTTTTTTTACAAGAAAAATAAAGATGAGAAGACTATATTTTAGGAGAAAATACTTTCAAAAAAAAATATATGCATATATTTAGAGAAAATGAACTAGGGCATTACAATATGGTATCAGAGCATTAATCCTCAGACAAATGTTTTGGGGTGGGACGTTTCCATTGTATGACGTATGAATTGCTATTTTTGATTTACTTGTCTAATTGCTTTTGTGGTGGTTAGGTGGGCTATTGTTTAGATATTCCATTTATTTTGTCTCAGGACTTTTGAGTTATTAGTATGACATTCCTTGTGGCGGTGGCTGTGATTTTCATTCAATGATATTTACTCTTAATTATTATCAAATCTTTTGGGATTGGTTAGAAGGTAGAAAATGTTTTTGGACTCATGTGATTTGATGGATTTCGTGATTGTAGCTTATTGTTCAATTATTTTAAAAACAATAGATATAATAACTCCCTGATAACTTAGATTAGACACACCCTTTAAATACTCTAGTTTATATACCCCATTATAAAAGAGGTGTAGTGAAATTGCAACATTGAAGGATTTTGGCTAGTTTATACCCATTGTACTCGTTAAGCTTTACCCTCCATGATAAAAAGAAATAAGGAATATAGCTCAACAAGCTTTTTAACTCTTTATTCCATAGGGAATCAAGATGGCTCGTGGAAATGCTGCCCGAAATGCTCCTCAAGAAGGCAATGAGATGGCTTAAGCTATTCAAGCAATGAATGCAATGGCAGCTGCAATTGCACAACAAGCTGCGGATTCTGCTCAACGTGAGGCGTTGAGGGACCAAAGACAAGAAGCTGCTGCGGTGACAACACAATTAGCTGAATTTCGGAGACAAAACCCACCGAGATTCAAGGGAGAGCATGACCCAGACAAGGCTGATTTGTGGTTGGAGGAAATAGAAAAGATCTTTGGACTCCTCCATTGTCCAGGGAACAGAAAGGTTGAATATGCAACTTTCATGCTGTTTGGAGAGGCTGAGCATTGGTGGAATGGAGCGAGACGAATCATGGTGGCCAACAACGAAGAAGTGACATGGGAGGCATTTCGACAGAAGTTTCTAAACAAGTACTTCCCACAGAGTGCTAGGGCTGAAAAGGAGGCTCAATTCCTCAGATTGTATCAAGGGAACATGACTGTGTCAGAATACGCAGATAAATTTGAATCACTGTCTAAGTACTTCCGTTTTTTCCGCGATAATGTGGACGAAGAATACCAATGTGAACGTTTTGAGCACGGACTCCGATATGAGATCAAGGAGTTTGTAGCCCCTTTGGAGATTCGCCAATTCCAAGAGCTCGTCGAGAAGTGTAAGAAAGTCGAGCGTCTGAAACAAGGGAGATTTAACAAGGGAAATAATGGAGGACCGACACGAACTCAGGTAACCTAGGACATCTTTAATGTGTGAAATTCCTTTGAAGGAAAAAAAAAAAAATTGTAGTACTAACCTTGTTTTACACAGAGACATCATGATCGTAATGGTAAGGGCGGGCAACAGAAGCCATATGCTCGACCCCAAGGAAATGAAAAGAACCTACCCCAATCTCAGAATGGGGGCAATCAAAGGGCCAACAACCAGGGACAGGCACAAGTCGTTCGATGTTTCCGTTGCAACCAGGAAGGACATAAGGCCCCTGAATGCCAGCTCGGAGCAAGAGTCTGCTACAACTGCCAGAAACCTGGTCATCTTGCTAATAGATGTCCTGAGCAGAATCAGAACAACAAAAGTGTCACTAACAACACCACTGGTGCACGCCCCACTGCAAAGGGACGCATCTATCACATCGATGGGGAAGAAGCTCGATCCTCTTCAAAACTTATTGAGGGTGAGTGCCTTATTAATGGAAAAACTCTTACTGTCATTTATGATTCAGGAGCCACTCATTCATTCATATCTACGGATTGGGTACATTCGCTCAGACTAAATGTAACTACCCTGCCTTTTGATTTAATAATCACTGTCCCCTCTACAGAATCAGTGAAGTGTAATACGGCTTGCTTGCAGTGCCCGTTAACTGTGTTCGACACGAAATTTATGGTCGACCTGATCTGTATTCCTTTGAAACGTTTCGGCGTGATCCTTGGGATGGATTGGCTATCTAATAATTATGTCTTACTCGATTGCCATCGCCGAAGGATAATTTTTCCAGATATCGGTATTTCAAAGTTTCTATCTACCAACAAGCTGAAGTTCTCCCTTGAAGGAGGAGTGCAGAAATATGTGTTCCTCAATACAGTTAGTATGAATCCAGAGATTGATGTCAATGTTATTCCTGTTGTGAAGAACTTTGGTGGGGTATTCCCTACTGATGTTCCAGGATTACCGCCAGCACGTGAAATAGATTTTAATATTGATGTTGTTCCAGGAACGAGCCCTATATCTATTCCGCCGTATAGAATGGCCCCAGCAGAATTATCAGAATTAAAAAGCCAATTGGAAGATTTGCTGTCTAAAGGATTCATTCGTCCAAGTGTGTCTCCGTGGGGAGCTCCATTGCTTCTAGTCAAGAAGAAAGATGGAAAATCTCGCCTCTGTGTGGATTACCGACAACTCAACAAGGTCACTATAAAAAATAGATATCCTCTGCCGCGTATTGATGACCTCATGGACCAACTTCAGGGGGCTGTAGTCTTTTCAAAAATTGACCTAAAGTTGGGATATCACCAGATTAGAGTAAAAGAAAAAGACATTCCAAAGACGGCCTTCAGAACTCGATATGGACATTATGAATACTTGGTGATGCCGTTCGGGGTGACCAATGCACCAGCCATTTTCATGGATTATATGAATCGTATTTTCCATCCATTCTTGGACAAGTTTGTTGTTGTATTCATCGATGACATCCTGATTTACTCTAAGAGTAAGGAAGAACATGAAGGACATTTACAACAAGTCTTGCAAGTGTTAAAAGAAAAGGAGGTATATGCCAACCTTGGAAAATGTGAGTTTTGGCTAGAAGAGGTGAAGTTCCTAGGGCACGTGATCTCTCGAGATGGTATTGCAGTCGACCCAGCAAAGGTCGAGGCTGTGCTAGCTTGGGAACGTCCTAAGACCGTTACCGAAATACGAAGCTTTGTGGGATTGGCAGGCTATTATCGGAGGTTTATTGAAGGATTTTCGAAGATCGCATCCCCATTAACTCAACTGACACGGAAGAATCAAATTTTTGCATGGACTGAAGAGTGTGAGAAGAGTTTCCATTTGATGAAGGAGAAATTGACCACATCTCCTGTGCTAGTATTACCACAACTGGGGGAGCCGTATGAAGTTTATTGTGATGCTTCTTACCAAGGTCTAGGATGTGTTCTTATGCAACATAAACAAGTTGTTGCTTATGCTTCGAGACAATTGAAAATTCACGAGAAGAACTACCCTACTCATGACTTAGAACTCGCGGCTATCGTATTTGCATTAAATATTTGGAGGCACTATCTCTATGGAAGTTGTTTGAGGTGTTCAGTGATCATAAGAGTTTAAAGTACTTATTCGACCAGAAGGAGTTAAACATCAGACAGAGAAGGTGGATGGAATTCCTTAAGGACTATGAGTTCACTTTACAGTACCATCCAGGAAAGGCGAATGTGGTGGCAGATGCTTTGAGCAGGAAACGAGTTCATCTCTCGACAATGGCAGTCAAAGGACTAGAGTTACTAGAGAAGTTTAGCGAGTTGAATCTGAATTTAGATTCAATGACAGAGAAGGTGCACTGCGGACATGTTACGATTAATAACGAGTTGATGAATGAGATTAGAAATCTCCAACAAACAGATGAAGTTATTCAGGAGAAGAGAAGATTGTTCGATGCTAGAAAAGCCCTAGAGTTCAGAGTTGGTCCAGACAATATCTTGAGGTGCAATGAACGAATTTGTGTCCCTGATGACATAGAGTTAAGGAAGAACATTCTAGACGAAGCCCACAAAAGCAAATTAAGCATCCACCCGGGTACCACAAAGATGTACCATGATTTAAAGCAGAGGTTTTGGTGGCCAAAAATGAAGAAGCATGTAGCAGAGTACGTGTCCTCATGTTTGACTTGCCAAAAGGCAAAGGTAGAACATCAGAAACCATCTGGATTACTGCAACCTCTAGAAATTCCAGAGTGGAAATGGGACAGTATCTCTATGGATTTTGTGACTGCATTGCCAAGGACTCAAAAGAACTTTGATTCAATATGGGTTATTGTCGACAGACTGACGAAATCGGCTCACTTCATTCCAGTACGAACCAACTATGCGGTGCCCAAACTTGCAGAAATTTATATTGATGAGATTGTTAGATTACATGGGGTACCTTCTAGTATAATATCAGACCGAGATCCGAAGTTCACATCTCACTTTTGGGAAGCGCTGCATGACGCTTTAGGTACCAAACTAAAATTGAGCTCTGCTTACCACCCTCAGACAGATGGACAAACTGAACGAACAATACAAACCTTAGAGGACATGTTGAGGGCATGTGTGCTAGACAATCGTGGCAGTTGGGATGTTGTATTGCCTCTCGTGGAGTTCACATATAACAACAGTTATCACGCAAGTATTGGCATGGCACCATATGAAGCCTTGTATGGACGTAAGTGCCAAACCCCTTTATGTTGGTATAAGGATGGTGAAAGCTCTATCATTGGGCCTGAAATAGTGCACCAAACAACTGAGAAGGTTAAGCTGATTCAGGAGAGAATTAAAACAGCGCAAAGTAGGCAGAAAAGCTATGCAGATAAGCGAAGGAAGCCTTTAGAGTTTCAAGAAGGCGATCATGTGTTCTTAAGGGTGACACCTACTAATGGCGTGGGCAGGGCATTAAAATCTAAGAAGTTGAGTCCGAAGTTCGTTGGACCATATGAGATCCTTCACCATGTAGGCCCTGTGGCATACCGGGTTGCTTTGCCTCCAAATTTATCCAACCTCCATAGTGTGTTCCATGTCTCACAATTAAGAAGGTACATGGCAGACCCTTCACATATTATTGCCCCGGATGACATCCAGTTGAAGGAGAACCTCTCGTTTGAGGTCCCACCAATGCGTGTTGGAGAACGATCAACCAAACTTTTAAGAGGCAGAGAAATTCCATTAGTCAAAGTGATTTGGAACGTGAAGACAGGTGACGCTACTTGGGAGCGGGAAGATCAGATGAAGGAACTATACCCGAACATATTTGAGGCACCCTAGTTTCGGGGACGAAACTTCTTTTTAGGGGGTTAGTATTGTAACATCCCATATTTTGAATTGATTTATTTTAAGACCTTGGTTTGTTATCCTTTTCATTTTCTTAATTATTTTATCTAGACGCTTATATTTAAGGACGGGAAGTGACCAATTGACATGTTTGCTAGTAATGTTAGATTATGAATTGTTAATTAGCTAAATTATTTTTCATAACTAAAATGTTATAATTGGTGCTTATGAAATAAGACATACTATTTGAATTTTGTGGTCATGTACCACGTGAATTTTGGAACAAGTCATATACTGAGAGTGGATTGGCATTGTTTTGACAATGAGAGAGTTAATAATTTGAATCTCTATTAATTGGGCAATAACCAAAATAGTTGACTAGCTTTAATACCCATAAACTCCATTTAACATGATTCATTTGGACATTCATTGAAAATTATCCCCTTGCTTTTCGGTTAGAATTCACACCAGACCATAATTGATACAAATCACAAAATTTAATTGATTTAGTTGGGTAAATCAATTCTCAAAACTACTATCAAATCCCATTCAGTAAACATGGCCTATTTTCAAACCCACACAATCCCATTTTCTCCTACCACATTCACGCCTCCTCATCATACTTTGTGTCTCCCACTTATTTGCTAGCTGTTACAAGTATCAAAAGTGATATCAAATCCATCTCACTCTAATCTCTAAATTTATTGTCACATTTCAATTCATTTTCGCAAATGGTACTAGTATATAAATAAGTATATGTACTGTTTTCCAAGCATCATACACATTCACACACCCAAGTCCAGTAAAGACATTTCATAGTGTCACTCCAATACCCCTTATCAAGTTCTCCTTCTCTTAAGTCCTCGAGTACCAGGGGAGTTTAAACTACCCTTCGTGAAAACAACGCGTGGAGTTTTAAAGATTTTTGTGTTAGAGTAGGAAAGCGTATCAGGTAAGGGCAGTTTCCTCCATACAAGTTATTTTGCATAAATTTAGTAGCGTTTAATATTTGTATGATAATGGCCATGTTTGTCTTGATTCCCATGTATTGTGATTTTATGATATGTGATTATCTATGGATTATTGTGATGGTGTTGTATATGGACATGGCATGAACATATGCATTTTGATGTAGTGTACTCTAGCCTTTGGCGTAAGGGGGTACTTGGATTCTTGTGGTGTGCTCCAGCCTTGTGCGTAAGGGGGTACTTGATTTTCCCATTGGTATGGGTGATTATATCCGGATCATTTAGAATATAAGAGCATGCATATAATTTTGTGTTTATGTGTGGCTTTAATTATACTCTATTTTATGCTCCTATATTTTATGTTTGATATTCTTGATATGGGCGATGGGAAAGATTACTGACCCTTACCACCAACAGGTACAAAGCTTGAAGATGATTGATTTTGGTGTGTTATGTTGGCCTTTACGCGTCGCGGGGAAATAAACGGGTTTTTCACTATTTGAACAATTTTTGTATTGGATAAATAACCATGATGTTTTAACTCTGATTTATTTGACGTTGATACTTAGAAATACGAAGGTGGGTTACCCTTCGTTAGGACCATTTTAAATTTAACTACTTTCTATGACTATTTATTTCACGACTATAATTTTTTTCACAAATAATTTCAGTCAGTAGAATTACTTACTAAGAGGTACCGGTTGCAAAATTTTGGACTGAACCTCATTATTTAATTCTGGTAAATACATTCAGCTCAACTAGTATGCTTGATAATAAATTAACTATTTGGAAATTTGGAACTATTCTGTGCGTACGGCAATTGTTAGATTAGTACATTCTAGGATCTTGTGAACTATACATATATCATGTTTGCATGTTTTATTTGGTTTAATATTAATCATCTTGAATTCATACTTTTATCCCATTCATTTTCTTAAAAAGAAAAACGGCACATATATTTAAATTGAAGTAACCACCTTTATTTCATTTTACTTTTGTTTATTTTTTTTTACAAGAAAAATAAAGATGAGAAGACTATATTTTAGGAGAAAATACTTTCAAAAAAAAATATATACATATATTTAGAGAAAATGAACTAGGGCATTACAATATGGGCCTTCATAATTAGGAGTCCACTTGCCCCTAGCATCAGGTTGAAAAGACAAAACCTTTTTGAGCACGAGGTCACCTTCTTTGAACTCTCTAGGACGAACTTTTCCTGTCAAAAGCTTGTTTCATCCGGTTTTGATATAACTGTCCATGACATAGAGCAGTCATGCGCTTTTCTTCATTCAAATTCAACTGATCATACCGGTTCTGACACCATTCAGCCTCTGTCAACTCTGCTTCCATCGAAACTCTCATTGACGGAATCTCAACCTCTACGGGGAGTACTGCTTCCATACCATATACCAAAGAAAATGGAGTTGCTCCAGTCAATGTACGAACTGAAGTACGGTACCCGTATAATGTTCTTAATGTTCTTCTTAATGTTCTTGTTTGCAGCTTCAACAACACCATTCATCTTAGGTCTGTAAGGAGAAGAATTATGATACTCAATCTTGAATTCATCACACAGCTCTTTCATCATCTTATTGTTCAGATTTGATCCATTATCAATGATAATCCTGTTTGGGATACCGTATCTGCATATGATCTTATTCTTGATAAATCTAACAACCACTTGTTTTGTAACATTAGCATAAGAGGCTGCTTCAACCCACTTGGTAAAATAATATAGCCACTAGAATGAAACGATGACCATTTGAAGCTTTTGGCTCAATCATTCCAATCATATCAATGCCCCACATGAAAAAGGGCCAAGGAGAAGACATCACATTCAACAGAGTTGGTGGTACATGTATCTTGTCAGCATAGATCTGACACTTGTGACACTTCTTCACATATCTGCAACAATCAGATTCCATGGTTATCCAGTAGTAACCAACTCTCAACATCTTTTTAGCCATATCATGCCCATTAGCGTGAGTACCAAAAGAACCTTCATGTACTTCATACATCAATTGATCAGCTTCAGGCTTGTCCACACATCGGAGTAAGACCATATCAAAATTTCTCTTATACAGAATATCACCATTCAAAAAGAAACTGCCAGATAATCTCTTCAAAGTTCTCCTGTCCTTTTTAGATGCCCCAGGTGGGTAATCTTGGTGTTGTAGAAAATTCTTGATATCATAATACCAAGGTTTGCCATCAGTTATTTCTTCAACTGCGAACACATAAGCAGGCTTTTCAAGTCGTGTAATACTAACACGAGGCAAGTCATTATCTTTATTCACTTGGTACATGGAGGACAAAGTAGCCAAAGCATCTGCCATCTAATTCTCATCACGGGGAATGTGATGCAACTCTACTTTGTTAAAGAAAGTCAACTAATGCCTTGCATAATCTCGGTATGGGATCAAACTAGGGTGGCGAGTCTCCCATTCTCCTTTGATCTGATTAACTACAAGAGCTGAATCTCCATAAATGTCAAGAATCTTGATTCTCAAATTGATAGCTTCTTCGATGCCTAGAATACAAGCTTCATATTCTGCTGTGTTGTTCGTACAATCAAACAGCAACCTTGCTGTGAATGGGATATGACTACCCATAGGAGTAATAAGAACAACACCAATTCCATTGCCATAAGCATTAACAGCTCCATCAAAAACCAAACCCCATCTGGATTCAGGATCAGGGCCTTCTCCAAATGATGGCTCATCATAGTCTTTCATCTTCAAATACATGACATCTTCATCGGGAAAGTCAAACTTGAGAGACTGGTAATCATCAATTGGCTGGTGTGCCAAATAATCAGCAAGAACACTCCCTTTGATGGCTTTCTGAGTGCGGTATTCAATGTCATATTCAGATAACAACATCTGCCAACATGCAATCCTTCCTGTCAAGGCGGGTTTCTCAAAGATGTACTTGATTGGATCCATTTTAGATATCAACCAAGTAGTATGATTAATCATGTTTTGTCTGAGACGTTTGGCAGAGCCCAAGCTAAGGCACAACAAGTCTTTTCAAGCATGGAGTAACGAGACTCACAATCTGTGAATTTCTTACTCAAGTAATAAATAGCAAGTTCCTTTTTTCCAGTTTCATCTTGTTGTCCAAGCACACAACCCATGGAATCATCTAACACAGTGAGATACATAATCAACGGTCTTCCTCCAACAGGAGGGACCAGAATAGGAGGTTCCAACAAATACTCTTTGATACTATCGAAAGCTTTCTGGCAATCTTCTGTCCACACTATTGTCTGATCTTTACGGAGAAGTTTGAATATTGGTCCACAAGTAGCAGTCATGTGATAAATAAATCTGGAAATATAGTTCAAACGACCAAGGAAACCTCTGACTTGTTTCTCAGTTCTTGGTGCAGGCATTTCTCGAATGGCTTTCACTTTGTTAGGATCCACTTCTATACCTTTCTGACTAACTACAAACCCCAAGAGTTTTCCAGATCGGACACCGAAAGTACACTTGTTGGGATTCAAACGGAGCTTGTACTTTTTCAAACATTGGAACAACTTTAGAAGGTGGTCAACATGTTCTTCTTCAGTATTAGACTTAGCAATCATATCATCAACATAAACCTCAATTTCCTTGTGCATCATATCATGAAACAAGGTAGTCATTGCTCTTTGATAAGTGGCACCAGCATTTTTCAAACCAAATGGCATAACTTTGTAACAGAAAGTTCCCCATGGTGTAATGAACGAAGTCTTCTCTCGATCTTCTGGAGCCATCCGTATCTGATTGTAACCAGAGAAACCATCCATAAAGGAGAAGACCTTGAACTTTGCAGTATTATCAACTAGCATATCAATGTGCGGCAAAGGGAAATCATCCTTTGGACTGGCCTTGTTCAGATCTCTGTAATCAACACACATTCTGACCTTGCCATCCTTCTTTGGAACGGGTACTATATTAGCTAACCACTGAGGGTATTCTGATGTAACCAGGAAACCCACATCAATCTGTTTCTGAACTTCTTCTTTAATTTTCACTGCCATATCAGGATGTGTTCTTCTCAATTTCTTCTTGACTGGTGGACATTCAGGTTTCAACGGCAAGCGATGTTCCACAATATCGGTATCCAACCCTGGCATATCCTGATAAGACCAAGCAAACACTTCCATGTATTCTCTGAGGAGTTCTATCAATCTCTCTTTGACACTGGCCTCTAACAATGCACCAATCTTGACTTCTTTCTTGTCTTCCTCAGTGCCTAGATTAATTACTTCGATTGGCTCTTCATGAGGCTGAGTGGCTCTTTCCTCGTGCTCAAGTAACCGGGTAATCTCATCAGGAACATCATTATCATCCTCCTCTTCAGCTTCAAACACAGGGAATTCAAAGTTGGGAAAGAGCATAGATTCATTGCGTTCAACGGGCTTATCAACAATCAATCTGCAAATATGATTTATGCTTGATTTTAAAAAATATATGAAAAGAATTAAGCATCTATGCAGATTTATTTGAAAAGAAATATATATATTTTATGTTTTTTTGTGTTACCATATTCCAGAAAAAGGTAAAAGCAAGAAAAACTAAATGCACAATAGAGTGGACATAAAATATCCTTTTTTCATTGATGATTTCATTAAAACAAAAACCCGACAATAGTTCATCTTTCGCCTTGGGCAGAGCGAAAGGAATACTCAAAATTAAACATAGGCCCTAAAAAACGCATACTTTTCATCTTGGGCAGAATGAAAGATTTTAATAAAAATGGTGATGGATCATTACTCAGAATAAGAGACAACAGACATAACATCCACTGCACTCTAATTGTAGCTAGTTCTTCCATGCACCACTAAGCCAACATCCTCCTTGGGCTTCTCTTCATCCACAAAATTAACATCTGGAAAAACCGGATAAATGAAACCAGCACTCTTAAACGTATTCTCAATAGACTTATCAACTTTGCCAGAATTAGGAGCCTTACCATTCGAAACAAAACCTAAACCTTCTCAGTTCTTGTTTTCTGGCAACTCTATCAGTTTGCCCCAGCCTGTAGTGGATTCATGCAACAGTATCTGTCGTGTATCTTTCAAAGAAGCCATACAAACACTTTCTTTCTTAGCACTGGGCCCCTCATCAATAGACAATCCTTGAAATTGGGTCCCATCAGCAATACTAGCACCAATACTTGTATACGACGACAACTGACTCACCAAGTAAGCCTGTTCGCCCCCACAGTAATAATCTTGCCATTCTTTTCAAATTTCAACTTCTGGTGTAAAGTTGAGGTTACAGCACCAGCTTCATGGATCCAAGGGCGACCCAATAAGCAACTGTACGCTGCATTGACATCCATCACCTGGAAAGTGATCTGAAATGTATGCGGCCCAATAGTGATTGGTAAGTCAACCTCCCCCATAACCATCTTTCTCGACCCATTGAAAGCTTTAACAACCATCCCACTACGCCTCATCGGGGCACCTTTGTAGCTTAACTGATCAAGGGTAGCTTTCGGCATCACATTCAAAGAGAACCCAGTATCAATGAGCACATTGGACAGAGCATCATGACGACAAGTCACAGAGATATGAAGGGCAAGATTGTGGCTTCTTCCTTCTTCAGGAAGGTCTTCATCACTGAAACTCAAAGCGTTACAGGCAGTGATATTCCCCACGATGCCTCCAAAACGGTCAATAGTCACATCATGATCTACATAAGCTTGCTTTAACACCTTCATCAACGCATCTCGATGCGCTTCAGAGTTCAACAAAAGCGATAAGATAGAGATCTCGGTAGGTGTTTGTATCAACTGATCAACCACCTTATATTCACTTTTTTTAATTAATTTCAGAACCTCCTCAACATCAGAAGCAACACCAGATTTATCAGACAGACCCGAATTCTTGTTACTGTCAACATTTGCCTAAGAATTATCTACCACCAATGGTTCATTCACAGGAGGATTCACTTTCTTCAAAGTAGCTGGTGGCAACACACGGCCACTCCTCATTATCTTACTCGAGCCCACAACATTTGCAACATATGTCAAACCAGGAATCGGAACCTCCAAATTGCCCTGCATCATAGTAGCTTGGTATTTGTACGGGCTTGCCTTATAAGACTCAAAAGGCATAGGACCCGACATCAACTCAACGAACTATGGAACAATCATAAAAGCCTCATCATCGGTGCTATCAAACTCAAATTCACTATCAGATTCTCCATCCTCTTTTCTCTTGTAAGAAATGACCAACTCTCTTCTATTCAGCAAGGTTTGCAGATCATCCTTCACTTTCTGGCACCCCCTTGGATTTCTTGGACAAATCATACAAGCAACATGATTATGTTGAAAGTAAGACAACTGACACAAACTAACATGAATTTGATCCAGTGATCCCTTGATCTGGTGAACATTAAATACTCGATAATGACCAGAGTCAACTTGTACCATGTTAATATTAGCAGCCCCTTGAGGTGGGAGTGGATTCACTTGCACATTCGGATTGGTATCTTTGAATTTCAAGGCACCAGTTCTAACCAACCTTTGTACCTCATTCTTCAAACCATAACAGTTCTCGATATCATGACCAGGCGCTCCAGAGTGATAGGCACAAGTAAGATCAGACCAGTACCAATATGGCAATTTCTCGGGCACTAGTAGTGGTGGTCTAAGTTGAACAAACTTTCTCTCAAGCAAGGCAGGTAATAAATCGGCATATCTCATTGAAATTGGATCGTATCGGGGAGGTCCCTGTGTACGAGTATAGTTAATCTGAGGCGGGTTCTGTGGCCTTTGTTGATAGCCAGTGTTCACAGGTGGTGCAATAGCAGCAACGTGCTATTGCTGTGGATGATAATTCTTTCTACGCCCGTCATGAGCGACCATACTCAATTCTGGCTCTTCTTTCTTACCAAAACCAGCACCATACCTTTTACCATTACCATACCCTGAAGCATCTCTTATCAAACGGCCCTCTCTAATTCCTTCTTTGACACGGGTCCCCGTTTCCACTACATCGGTGAAATCACGGAGATTACTTGCAATCATCTTATCATAGTAAAAAGGCTCAAGTGTTTTCAGGAAGATTCTTGTCATCTCTTTTTCCTCCATAGGCGGGTTGACTTGGGCAACCAGTCCACGCCATCTCTAAGCATACTCCTTGAAGCTTTCACGTTCTCTTTGGGACAAAGAGCGAAGCTGATCCCTATCGGGTGCCAAATCACAATTGTACTTATTTTGATGCACAGAAGCTTCACACAAATCAGTGAAGGACTTGATCTTCTCACGGTCTAAGCTCATATACCATTTCAGAGCAGCACCAGTCAGACTGTCCTGAAAGAAATGAATCAGCAGTTTGTCATTGTTTGTATGAACAGATATCTTTCTGGCATACATAATCAGATGACTTTGGGGGCAAGAATCCCTTTTGTACTTCTCGAAATCGGGTATCTTGAATTTCGGAGGTACTTGGACATTAGGGACTAAACACATCTCGTGAGCACTTTTTCCAAACAGATCTTTTCCGCGAAGAGCACCGATTTCTCTCTGCATTTCCTCAAATTGGTCTTGAATACCATCTCTAGGACTCAAAGGCATCATATTCTCAGCATAGTACACAGGTTCCGTCTCATTCAGAAGTGCATTCATAGTAGCGGGAGCAATAGTCATTGCAGGAGGTGGGATAGTAGTGGTCATCTGAGGCATAGTAACAGCATGGAATTGAGCATGGGAAACAAACGGCTGAACATCATCACCAAAACTAACAAGCATGCCCCAAGGGTAATTCATAGAAGTGATCGGCATAGGATGGCTAACCAGACCTTGAGGAGCAGAAACCTAGACATTCTCGGGTATCTGCACATTCAGAGCTTGCACTAGAGGAGGTGGAGGCGGAGGCCTCGCAAGAGTGAGTCCTTCCACCATGGAAGTAAGCCTAGTAACTGCAGCTTGCAGAGTGTTAACCTGTTCATGATGTTGAGCATTTTCCTCTTCCATAATTCTTTTCCTGTTAGCACGTGTATAGTAGATTCTCGTTGGCTTGTATCGGATGCGACGGGCCAGGATCTGAAAGAACGAAAGACTCAGAATCTTTGCAAAAAACGGAAAATGAATGCAGATGATACATGATAATGTTATGCAAAACGTTTTTAGTCTTCTTTTTCTTTTTTTCTTTTCAAAGGTTTTTTAAAGTAATATGCCAAAATGTAATCGAAATAAGGACCATGATTCATTACATAAAAGAAAAGGTTACAACTAGATGGAACATTACAAATAAAAGACAAATTACATAAAAGAAAACATACATCCAACAGAACATCACACTAATACAAACAACATAAAACAAAATAAACTAAACTGGTCCTAGTTTGCACTGATTGATTCTTCACTTGTTTCAGAGTCTTTTCTTCAAAGCGGCTATCTCTACTTCATGCGCACGGTCTTGTAATACCCAAGCATCCTTCTCCACCTAAATATAGTCATAAAGCATTCTCCACGCTCAGATTCAAGACATTTTGCTTTCCACAGATCTTTGTCTTCCGTCATCCTTGTCAACAGTACCGCAAGCTCATCCTTAGACTTAGATATCAATTCGGTGGATGATGGCAGTTCAACAACATGAATTGGTTCTTGGAGTGGATAAGGCATCTTAAATTCGGCAACCCTTGCGGCAAGCCATTCCACGTACGGTTTTCCGGCCACACAGTTTGTCTTCCCTAGCGTCTTCCTCTCTTTCTTGTGAACTTTTTCCCAAGCGAGCATGAATCGTGGCTTGAGAGCTAAAGTGTTCTTCCCATTAGTGTAAAAATGTCCTTCTAGCAAAATGTTTTCAGGAGCTTTCACCATCGAAAACCCGAATTGACGCCTGGCAAGTGACGGGTTATAAGTAATTCCTCCTCGGATACCAATGAGAGGGACATTAGCAAATTCTCCACACCTATTAATTATGAGTTCACCATAGAAATCGTTGTGCCATTTCACATCTTCTGCACTGAGACCTTCAGGGTTCTGTTCGACGACCGGAGATCGAGGAAAATGTGCAACGTACCAATTGCGCAAAAGTTGGGCGCAACAGACAACAACTCCACCTCCTTTTAAGACTTTGTGGTGAATACTATAGTAAGCATCGGCTAACAATGTTGGAATAGGATTTCCAATCAAGAAAATTCGTACGGCTTTTTGATCAATGAACCCGGGATCATCAGGAAACAACACCAATCCATACATGAGCAAAGCAAAGATAGCCTCAACAGCACGAACATTTCTTTTTTCGGCGAAGTAAAAAGCCTTTTTGAAAAGGAATTTTCCCCATAACCCTTTGTTCCCATCATTTTCGGCTCAATTCTTGTCCACCTCGCGTACATCTAAAGAGAGAGCATTAGCAACATCATACATCTTTAGTTTATCTTCAAAACCATTATAAGGCACCTTCTCTTTCACGGGCAAGCCAAAGTGATAAGCATACTCCTCCAAAGTAGGAACAAGCTGATAGTCTCTAAAAGTAAAACAGTGATAGAGTGGATCATAAAACTGGATAAGAACATTGAGAAGACCCTCTTCAACCTTGGTATTGAGAATTCCCATGAGATTTCCATAGCGGCGCCTAAAACCTTCACGATTGGTCATATGTGATGCCAACTCTTTTAGCCTTGACAAATCCGGTTTCTTGCATTCATACTTCTTAGTAAACCTTGTGTCACGATCAATATCTATGATTACATGAAACAAATTACTTTAGGACCCTTTGAAAAAGATTTTTTTTTTTTGATTTTCAAATGACTCTAGGATATCAATCATAATGGACTTTGTTTTCTTTTCTCCTTTTTTTTTTTGAATAATTTTCAAAGCGTTTTTCTCTTTCAAAATTCATGATGGTTGTGAAGTTTATAAAGTGATTCCTCAAGTCTTTTGAAAACCAATGGAGAAAGACTTTTCTTGTATGCATGGATGAATGAAATGTGATGATGCAACAAGCACAAACACGAGCAAACATGGTTGGTTTGGAGAAAAGGTTGGAGCAAACATGTGTGAACTATTGTTTTTTCTTCTTTTTGTAACACGGGTTCTACAAAGTTCCCAACGTTATCAATCTTCTTTATTGAATACCAATGTCCGTGACTTACTCACGGCCAAATGAAATATCCAAGGGAAGATCTAGTTGAGTGTGGTATCGCGGAGTCAACTAATCCAAGACTTTACTCTCAGCTTAGCTATCGCACCACATCCTAAAAGGTTAAGATGGGTTAAAGGTAACTAAAGGTCCACGACGTTAACAGATACATGTCATAGCACCCATCTACGTGAGTCTCACGTCGAAAAGAATGCCACAACATGATCCTCAATCGTGCGTAGTTTCATCACTTGTGGGTATGTGCAAAACTTTACTTTCGCCCATTCACTATGATCGTACCACACCTATCTTATGATTCACTCAAACTCGGGACAAGTTTATCTCAACTCATACCCCCCCATAACATGAAAGTTTTAAACAAGTAAACAATTAAGAAAGCAATAAACTAGGTGGGCATAACCCTCTTAAGGAGGATCCCCAGTGAAGTCGCCATTTTTCTGTTGCGGGCAATTTGGATTTCCCATCACTACATTGATCTTTCATTTCCAAAGAGGGGAAAGTATCAAAAACCGTTTATATGTAATTCTAAGTTCGGGGGTTGATTACACCTAGGGAAGGTTTTAGCATCCTAAGCGCCTATAGTATCCTATAGTAACCTCTATTTATTGCTTTTTTACTTATTTTTTAATGTGAAGAAATGAGAGACAAATAGTAAGAATTTGGAGGGAGAGGTAGTAAAGATAGAAAAGTGTGTGCAAGTGGAGATTGGATTGAGAAGAGAAGGTTAAAGCAGAATTTAAAGTGTTTTTAAAAAATAAACTTAAATCTAATCGTGCGACTAATTTTGGTTTAATGGACTAAAAGAAGCTTTATTTGAGAGAGAGATGTTTGTTTGATTTCTATATTTTTTCTAAGGAAATTACTATTCGTACCCCTTTGGAAATGAAGGATTCGCATTTAGTTGGTTTTTTAGCGTTTGACAAAAAGCGGTAAAAATAAAGATGCATGCAATGCAAGTTTCTACATCAACTTTGGGGTTACATTTTTGCCTAATTACATTCTAAGGTATTTTGCGTAAATTTAAACATGAATGAATGCAACATTTGAATGAAAATGCAAGAACACAAAGTAAAATTACAAGTCCGACGGAATTAAAATAAACTAAAACTATTCTAGACTAAACTAAGTTTTTTTTAGGTCCTAATCCTACTTATTTTTTTAGGTCCGTCTCCAATAAGCTAGGGGGTAAATTTAAGTCCAAGACAATCATCCAAATACAAATTAAACAATATGCAATAATGGCATGAACAAAATGCACAACAAATAAACTGCATATAAAAATGGCATAAATAAATAAAGAAAATAACAAACAGAAATAATAATAAATCTAAAACGGAAATCACAAGTAAAATTAAGATAGAACAAAACTGAACTAACAATGATAATAATAAAAAAAACAGAAATAAAGAAAAGAACTAAAGAGTACAAAACTGAAAAAAAGAAAGTTGGTATAGGGGGGTGGTGTGAATAGTAAGAGAAAAAAATATTGCAAATAATAGAAAAGAAAAAGAAGGGGTGTAAAAATGAAATTGGTTTGTTAGGTTCAACTGACTAAACCCGGTTTGATTTTTAGACCGGTCCGGTTCGGTTCAAGTCCATTAATTGGACCAGACCGAACCAGTTTGGTCAGATGTGTGTGTGTGCACTGTAATCTATCATGTTCTCCTCACTAGATCCAGATAAGACTGTCCTGATCTGATCACAGACTCAACAAACATGTCCAAGGATTAAAGATTTACAGTTGTGATCCATTTCTAAAAAAAACGGTGTATAATATGTTTATCAATTTATCAAAATCAGAGGGCCCAAAAATAGAAAAAAAACCAGTAAAACGAAACAGAAAACAGAACATTTCATCCATAATACCATTGTTATGTCAAAGAAAACGTAAGGATACTCAATCTTTGCTACTTCCCTTCACTGATCCCAAATTTATTTAATTTCACAGTGAAGCCTTATATGGAAGCTCGGACCTCCCAGTATCAAACAAAACAGGAACAAAAAATAAAAACAGAGATGGAAGAAAAAACGAACATACAAACCAAGTTAGAAACAAAACAAACATAAACCAATCCGAATTAAAACACAAATAATTCCACAATCTTCATCGTTTTCATCCTGCTGTTATGAAATCCACGAAGGGATCCTTCAGCCAAGGCCCAGGAAAACTTAGATTAGGGTTTTAAAAATACCAGTCCAGAATCAAAACAAAAAAACGGAAACTATACATATCAGCAATGAACCACAGAAACAGAAACAGAAACAGAAGAGATAACAAAACAAAAAAGAAACGTATGGATCAAAACAAACAAACAATACTGAGAAAACGATAAGGACTGAAAATCATGTAGGATATAAAACGATACTCAACCCTTCTGTTTGTTCCACTAATCCTAGATCCATGAACGAATCTCATAGTGGAATCAAATCTCGGTTTCACCGTATCAAAACAAACGGAAACAGAAGGAGAAATAAGAAATGAACAAAAAAGGAACGAAACCAAAAAAATAAAATCACAGAAAACTAAACTAAATCTAAACAGTCAAGCAAAAAAAACATAAAAAACGATATAGATCCAGATCTGTAGCCAACAATAATAAAAATGATTTCAAGTCCAGTAACAGAGATCATGAACGATTTCGAGTATAGATGCACTCGAATCGCAGTAAACGAAATCAAAAACCGGTTTAAATGTCAAGTACCTTCTCGGAGAAAGTTGCGATTTGAAACGGAGTGAATGGGTTTTTACGTTTTCTGTTTATGATGAAGAAAACGAAGAAGAAATATGAAGAAGGGTTTGTGTTTGAGAAGAGAAGAAGATAGAAAGATTTCGGTTTTGAGAGGAAGAGGAGAGAAAGTTTTTGTGTTTTTTCTGTCAAAATGAAAAAAATGAGAGAGAGCAGAATCATTTTTTCTTTTTGTTTCAAAATGGGGGAGGCCGAGTCTTTTTAGGGTTTTTTAGTGATTCCGTGATTAGGTCCCTCTCTCCAAAATGAGAGGGACTTATATAGGTGGGTATTTAGGGTTTAGGGTATTTTAGGTTAATCCAATAAAATAGAGGTTAAAAATGTAATCTGATAAAAAATGATATGATTTTTTATTTATTTCTGAAAATGAAAATAATATGTTATGTAAGAGTGGTGATGTGGCACGAATTGATTGGTCTAGGTTTAAATTATTCTTTTTGCTTTTTTGAGTAATTTTAAGGTAAATATAAAAAAAGAATAAAATTGAAGTAAAAATGCTATAAAAGTAATTTAAAAAAATGTAATAAAAGTAAATAGTTTTGTAACAACTCAAAATAGGTGCAAAAATGATAAATATGATAAAAAATATTTTTTGACGTTTTTTTGACCTTTTACGGTAATTAATGGAAAATTAAAATAAAAGCAAATAAAATTGATTTAAAATTTTTAAATATTTGTAAAATCAAAACAAAACAATGAAAATGCATGGAAATAATTTTTATAAGAAATTTTTAATTATACGCATATTTTTATAAAATAACCATAAAAATAACAATGCTAATAATAATAAAAAGACATAAAAAGATGAAAAAACATATAGGGCAAAATATATCTACATTTTTATATTATTTATTTTTTTATGCATGGAAAAGTAAATTGGATTTGTTAGGTCCAAAATTGGGGTACAACAAGGTGTAGATGACACATGACCCAATTAAACAACATACATGAGATGTATAACTACCACTAAACAAACTTGATATATATTAAGTTTATTTTACTTCATTTACATTGATGATTATAATCATTAAATGTGGATATGTGTGTGACACAAATTAGAAATCTTTGAATTTGTCAAAGAGTTTAAACAATGAAGAAAATAGAACTCAATAAAAGTATTTAAGTCAAATGAATGAGTCATATCAGTAAATACTTAACTAAGGTGTAAAATAACTAATTTATCACTTCATGTTTGACATGACTTGATTTATCTTATATCACTCTAAAAGACAAAAGTTGTTTTGTTGCTAGGTTTCAATCATTCCTCTAGTGGGAGTGTGTCTCTAAGAGAGACAGTGGGAGTGATATAGAACGTGAATACATTCAAGTACTACAAAACATATTTATTGGAATGGGAACATAAATTGGTTCCTCAAGGTTGTTGAAGGACCATTGATTTGAGTTGCACAAAACCTTAGATAAGTCTAACATATCACATGGATAAAGAGTCTAATTGGATTATGACCCAGTAAGGTGATATGGTTTTCATGATAGATGAAGCTTTGACTTTCTAAAAGGTAGTAAGACGGTCTAAATTCTGAGAAGTGGCTAAATGCCATGAAATCTTAAATAGAAACCATATACACTAACCTTATGTAGATAATGGTTATGTCATCAAGATGAGTAAGACTCATACGATGAAAGTGATTATTCTTATTGAATATTGATATGGATGGTATTGAGAATATCTTTTAAGATTTGATTGATCATTAAAGGTTTCACGCAAAATCATAATGCAAATTATGATGAAACCCTAAATGTAATTAATAGTAAAACTAAAGATCTGTTTGATTGTTTTACTAAATGTTGTACTACATGTTTTGGTGGATGGATAACAAAGTTGCATTCCTTAATTGGAATGACCTCATATAAATGTACTAGACATATATGTAGGGTTTTGTTGATCCAAAGGATACTAGAAAGGTATACAACTTATAAGCTATCTAATTTTGATTAGATAGAGTTCTCAGAAATTAATTATTGTTTGCTCCTTTTATGAAGTTTTGAGAAAACAAATTAATAAGGACAAACCTATCTAATTTTGATTAGATTGAATAAGTTTAAATATTTGTTCCTTTTGAATGTTTTATGGAAAACAAATTAATGAAGGACAAGTATAAATCTTGTGCACACAAGGATTTAGTGGGAGTAATTACAAAATTAAAACTATGTGGATGACATATTAATCATCAAAACCATTTTCCTTATACATGTAAGACATGGTTAAGGAAATAACTCTTGATGAAATACTTAGGCAAGAATTCCTAAAGAGTTATGAATAACTTATGTATTTAAGTGAAAATTCATAAGGAATTAGGAATAGCCTATGTCCATATATTAGCAAAGTGTTGAGACACTTAATGTGTGAAATTATGTCACATGATTGATTTTGTCTAAAGCACAATATCATATCTCATTGGATGAGAAAATGGCACGTGAAAATAATCCACATGCTTTGGAAGACAATCAGTTAAGTACCAAAATTGAAATTAGTGTGTGACACTAACTGATTTTCAAGAATATCACTAAAGACCTTAAAGGAACTAAGGACTTTTTCTTGAAATAAGTAGGCATGGAAAGATCATTATAAGGAAGTTATAATGATGACTAGTTTCCATACCGATGTATTGTATATCATGCTTGAATATAAACATTAGAAGTTATAAAGATAAGCTTCATAGTATGTTTATTTCAGTATTAGAAGTTAAAGTGTTTAAGATTGGATCGTTTAGTTCATGGTTGAGCTAAAGCTATGTTTCCAATGTTGCAAGTCACATTAATCACATCAGTGATGGTAATGGTTTAATCTTGAAAGAACACTTGAGAATAGATCTCACCGACGATTCATGGATATACTTAGACACTACTATATTTCGATAAAGATCGAAATACAACTTTGGAAGATACGTAAGATACCAACATAGGAAGTTGTTCCTTACCCACTTAGAAAACCTCTTGCGCAGTTGAAGCGTGATGGGCATACTAATATTGAGATAATTAAAGGAACACCGTAAGGTACGGTGTATGTGCAAATTAAAGAGATAAGGATATCACGGTAATTTAATTGAGCGAAGAACACCATAAGGTATGGTGGGAGGGTGCGCACATGAGTACTACCACTCATGGGGAGCGCGCGCGCCCTAAGTCCTTGTTCTCTTGTTGGGCTTTGCCCAACAAGAGATATCTTGCAGCACAAGACAAGAGTTGTCTTGATGCATTAGACAAGAAATATCTATAAATAGAGACCTCTTGTCGTAGCTCAAAAACACACCAAAAGCATAAGAATATTTTAGAGTTGGAAAACCCTAAAATAATTCCTCTCTCTCAATATTCTTGCATAGCCTTCAAACATAAAGGGCTAGCACTTTATTGAAGGTGACTGTTCGTGTGGACTAGTTAGAGGTGTGGGTGATCTTCATCAACGCTCGTGATCATCTTGTTCGTGATTCAAAGGTTTTTCCCTACAAGAGGTAAAAACCCTAAAACACATATCATGCTCATTCGTAAGGATCAAACTAAGGAAAATTTTTGAATTCCGCTGCCTAAAACTATTGCTATTTTCCTTCAATATCAAACATAGAAAGGGAAAAAAAGTTTTTTTTTAATTGGCTTGACGAGAAAGGCTCTCGCTCCTACGTATCCCCCAAGTACAATGAGGAAGTCAAAGCTCACGTTCTTCTTGAAAAAAGTTTGTTTGTTGGTTGTTTTTAATGAACAACGCTTATGTCGCATTTCACTGATACGACAATTTGCTTGTATGCTCGACTGAGGCTTAAGCATTTGTCTGTATCAAGGGAATGTATAAAACATCGTCGTTTTCAAAAAGGAAGTGAAAAAGATTTGAGTTGAAAAAAAGTTGACTGCGCAAGGGCAGGAAAAACTGTTGTGTGAGTTGAGTGTCTTTTAAGGTTTTTTCTGAGAGATTATTTAGTGAACGAGAATAGCCATAAGTCGCGAGCCATGCGACAAGTACCGAGCTATTCCGAAAGCAAAAGTTATGCGTCAGACGCTCCCTGTTTCGTTCAATAGATTAATTATTGTATTTTCAGAATTTGCAAGTTCAAGCCAGGAAAAAAAAGAAGAAAAAAAAAGAAAAAGAAAGGTACAAGATGAGAAAGATGCAAATGCATGAATGCAAATGACATATAATTGATGATGCTGAGCAATTAAAATGCGCCGGATATAGCATATAAACCAGCAATGATGTATTAGACAAGGAGAAATAAGTCAACAGGCAATCACATATATTTAGCACAACTCAGTCAAATGAGGAAAGTCAACTATAAGAAGTTGCCCCTATTTAAATATCTTACATTGCATTCCATGCGATGAAAGATAATTAAATACAAGAATACCCAAAATTTGTTTTAGATCAGCGCGTCGCCGCCTCAACATTGTTTTTAAATTAAAGGATAGTCTTCACCCCGCAGGGTGCTTAGACTAAAATGGTAGTCATCGCCTCACGAGGTGCTTAGACTAAAAGGTAATTGTTGCTTCGTAGAGTGTTTCAATTAATGAATAGTCGTCGCCCTTCAGGGTGCTTAAAATAAAAGGGTAGTAGTCGCCTCACAAGGTGGTTAGACTAAAAGGTGATCATGGCCCCGCAGGGTTCTTTAATTAATGGATAGTCGTCGCCCCTCAGGGTGCTTAAACTAAAAGGGAAGTCGTCGCCTCACAAGGTGCTTAGACTAAAAGGTGATCATGACCCCGCAGGGTGCTTTAATTAATGGATAGTCGTCGTCCCTCAGGGTGCTTAAACTAAAAGGGATGTCGTCGCCCCTCAGGGTGCTTAGACTAAAAGGTAATTTTTTGCTCCGCAGAGTGTTTCGATTAATGGATAGTCGTCGCCCCTCAGGGTGCTTAAACTAAAAGGGTGGTCGTCGCCCCTCAGGGTGCTTAGACTAAAAGGTAATTTTTTTGCTCCTCAGAGTATTTCAATTAATGAATAGTCGTCGCCCCTCAGGGTGCTTAAACTAAAAGGGTGGTCGTCGCCCCTCAGGGTGCTGACTGAGTTAGGTCATCTCCCCGCAGGGTGTTTATATGCTAAGGATAAGTGGTAATCTGATCCGCTGGGGATATGGGGTACTCCCTTTGCATTACGATGCCAAGAGTTGATCTTTTGAGAAAACTTTGAGTTTAACCTTTGGTTATGACATGATGACTTTATGCGGATGCATGTATGTTATGCTAATTTTGAACAATGTAGGTTGTATTTTAGCGTGTGTTAAATGTAATGCATGATCGATGCATGTAAAGGAATATTGTCGGAATCCTTGGTAACCGGCGGAGGCCCAATTTTCAAATAAGGCGTGTTGGAACGATGTAAGAACCCTTGCATTTGGGGTGTCTGCTGGCTGAGTGTCATATAATGGGCGGACATAACCTTGATGCCCCTGTTTGGCTCAGAGTCTATCTGTTGCGCGTCGGCCCTCGGCTGGGAAAGAGCTTGTGTCAAGTATTATGACGACTGATGTGAATTTTTGTTTTCAACCCTGAAGCTACAACGCTGGGGGCCCGCTGGTATTCGTTCAACATTTGTAAATATCAAAGCAAAAAACAGATTTTGAATGCTTTTCATATTACCCCCAGTATTTTCAGCGCATTATTTATCAACAATAAATCAGCATTTTATGAATGAACACAAAAAGGAAAGCAATGAAAGAAAAGGGAGTTTTATTCAATGAAAGGAGACCCCGTGAACGGGTGAATGACACAAGAAGATGTAACCCCTATAAGAGGAGATTACTGAAAAAAAGAAAAAAATGGCAACTAGAATATGTTCCCCTGAAGTACAACATCTGCTACTCTCCCTTGCAACCTTGAAATCTTGATACTTCGCTTTGAAAATGATGACTGGACTGTTCCCCTCCGTCTAGATTCGAAGATTTGTGTGCTGCAGTCATTTTGCCTTTGTTTTTGTTATTATATTTTTTAAAAAATTCCCTAAGTTTTGCCTGGACCGCTCTTTCGAGTTTTCAGCCCACCGGGAATATTTTCCTTTTTTGATACCCCTAATTTTTTCCTGGACCGCCCTTTCAGGTTTTCAGTCCACCAAGGCGCTCTCTGTTGCTTAAGCCGCCCTTTCGGGTTTTCAACTTAGCGAGCTTTATTTTTTATTTCTCTTTTTTTTTAGGCATAATACTTTTTGACTGCGTCGGAGTTCACTGAGAGTGGTAACTCCTCTCCATCCATGGTGGTGATAATCAAGGCTCCACCGGAGAAAGCCTTCTTCACGACATATGGCCCTTCATAGTTGGGGGTCCATTTTCCGCGTGGATCCTTGTGGATGGGTAGTATCCTTTTCAGCACTAGGTCTCCTTCTCTAAACACTCGAGGACGGACCTTTTTGTCGAACGCCTTCTTGAGCCTCTTCTGATATAATTGCCCGTGGCACAATGCTGTTAGACGCTTTTCTTCAATGAGATTCAGTTGATCGTATCTTGCTTGTGCCCACTCTGCTTCTTCTAACTTTGTCTCCATCAAGACCCTTAGTGAAGGGATTTCAACCTCAATAGGCAGCACCACCTCCATACCATACACCAAAGAAAAGGGAGTTGCCCCCGTAGAAGTGCGGATTGTTGTTCTATAGCCATGCAGCGCGAATTGTAGCATTTCGTGCCAATCCTTATAGGTTTTCACCATTTTCTGAATGATCTTCTTGATATTTTATTAGCTGCTTCTACGGCGCCGTTCATCTTGGGACGATATGGAGATGAATTGTGATGCTCGATCTTAAAATCGTCGCATAACTCTTTCATCATTTTGTTGTTCAAGTTTGTCCCATTATCAGTAATGATCTTGTTTGGTATACCATAGCGACATATTATATTTTTCTTGATGAACCGGGCGACCACTTGCTTGGTCACATTTGCATAGGAAGCAGCTTCAACCCATTTGGTGAAATAGTTAATGGCAACTAGTATGAATCGGTGTCCGTTTGAAGCCTTAGGCTCAATCATTCCAATCACATCTATCCCCCACATGGAAAATGGCCATGGTGCGGTCAAGACATTCAACAGGGTTGGTGGCACGTGCACCCTGTCGGCGTATATCTGGCATTTGTGGCAGGATTTAACAAAGCGGAAGCAGTCAGCTTCCATAGTCAGTCAATAATAGCCTGCCCTTAGAATCTTCCTTGCCATTGCATGTCCGTTGGCGTGAGTTCCGAAGGATCCTTCGTGGATCTCCTTGATAAGCATGTCTGCTTCAGACTTATCGACACACCTGAGTAGAACCATGTCATGATTTCTCTTGTAGAGCACATTCCCGTCTAGGAAGAATTGTGATGCCAATCTTCTCAAAGTTTTCTTGTCTATGGCGGAAGCGTTCTCTGGATACTCTTGCTTTTCAAGGTATTGCTTGATATCATGAAACCAAGGTTTGCCATCGCGTTCTTCCTCTACCAGTGCGCACACAGTAGGTTCATCTATTCGACGCACTATTATGGCTAGTGCTTCATTGTGGAAGTTCACTTTGTACATAGATGATAATGTAGCCAAAGCATCAGCTACTTGGTTTTCCTCTCTTGGGACATGGTGAAAGGTGATTTCATCGAAGTGCTTCATCAACTCCATGACATGAGCTCGATATGGAATTAACTTGGGATGTCGTGTCTCCCATTCTCCTTTTACTTGGTAGATGACCAGTGCTGAGTCTCCGTATACCTCCAAAGTCTTGATTCGTAAATCAATTGCTGCCTCAAGACCTAGGATACACGCTTCATACTCCGCCATGTTATTTGTACAGTCAAAACACAATCTTGTTGTGAAGGGCTTGTATCCATCATTTGGTGATATCAAGACGGCCCCAATCCCGTATCCCATGGCATTCGAGGCACCATCAAAAGCCAACTTCCATCGAGCGCCCAGTTCTGGCCCTTCATCATCACCTATGAATTTCTCGCTGTCTATGACCACGATGTTTTCATCTGGGAAGTCGAATTGTATGGGTTGATATTCTTCCAGAGGATGATGAGCAAGATGCTCAGACAACACACTTCCTTTGATTGCTTTCTTAGTGACATATTGGATATCGTACTCGGATAACAACATTTGCCATCGTGCAATCTTCCCCGTGAGAGCAGGTTTCTCAAAGATGTACTTTATAGGATCCATTTTGGAGATCAACCAAGTCGTGTGAGTCAACATGTACTGCCTTAGACGCTTGGCAGCCCATGCTAATGCACAACAAGTCTTCTCGAGCGGTGTGTATCTTGATTCACAATCAATAAACTTCTTGCTTAGGAAATATATGGCATGTTCTTTCCTTCCTGTCTTATCTTGCTGGCCTAACACACAACCCATTGATCCATCAAGCACTGTTAGATACATGATGAGGGGCCTCCCACGAACTGGAGGCACCAAGATGGGCGGTTCTTGTAAATATCTTTTGATCTGATCGAAGGCCTCTTGACAATTCTCATTCCACTTGACAGGCTGATTCTTCCTTAGCAGTTTGAAGATAGGTTCGCACGTGGCTGTGAGATGCGAAATGAATCTTGCAATGTAGTTCAATCTCCCTAAGAATCCACGAACCTCTTTCTCCGTCCTTGGTGCCGGCATGCTCTGTATGGCTTTTACCTTGTCGGGATCGACTTCAATCCCTTTTTGGCTGACTATGAACCCTAGCAGCTTGCCCGATCGGACGCCGAAGGTGCATTTGTTAGGATTTAACCGTAGTTTGAATTTCCTCAGGCGCCCAAATAATTTTTGCAAATGGACTAGGTGTTCTTCCTCTGTATGAGATTTGGCAATCATGTCATCAACGTAGACCTCTATTTCTTTATGGATCATATCGTGAAAAAGAGTCACCATTGCTCGTTGATATGTTGCCCCAGCATTCTTCAACCCGAAAGGCATTACTTGGTAACAGAAGGTGCCCCAAGGGGTGATGAAAGTAGTATTCTCCATGTCTTCCGGGGCCATTTTGATTTGGTTATATCCGGAGAATCCGTCCATGAAGGAAAAAACTGAGAATTGAGCTGTGTTGTCCACCAATATATCAATGTGAGGCAGAGGGAAATCATCCTTCGGGCTCGCCTTATTTAGATCTCGGTAGTCTACACACATGCGGACTTTGCCATCTTTCTTTGGGACATGAACGATGTTGGCAACCCATTCCGGGTATGTTGCAACTGCCAAGAATCCAGCATCGAACTGCTTCTTCACTTCTTCTCTGATTTTGAGGGCCATTTCTGGTTTAGTCCTTCTCATCTTCTGTTTAACTGGAGGACATTCTGGCTTGAGTGGTAACCTGTGCATAACTATGTTGGTGTCCAACCTTGGCATGTCTTGATATGACCAAGAAAACACGTCAGCGTATTCTTGCAGCAACTTGACCAACTCTGCTTTCACACCTGGTTCCAAGGATGCGCCTACCTTGACCTCTTTCTTGTCATTTTCTGACCCCAAGTTGATAATCTCCACCGGTTCTTGGTGAGGCTGAATCGCCTTTTCTTCTTGCTCTAGAAGGCGCGTTAACCCTTCAGGAAGTTCACAGTCGTCCTCATCGCTTTCTTCCGCTTGGTTGATTGGGAGCTCAAAGTCGCAAGGGACCGTAGCATTGTTATATTCAATGGGTTCATTTATTGGTCTGCACAAGGGTGATGATTTTTTTATTTTAGAATGAAGAAGATGATAGTGAATTGAGAATGATAGTGAAATGGAAATTTAGAAGAAAATGTTGCCATTTTTTGAAAAACGAAAGGAATAAAAGGAGATTCTTATAGTGGAAAGAAAACGCATCTTTATTGATAATAAGTAAATTCTGAAAACATAAGGGGGCCCTTATAAAAGCTATCCGTTTGCTTCGGGCTGAGCAAAGGATTTTTATGCAAAAACAGAAAATTACTTAGAAATTTTAAATATCTCCGGAATCCCCACGGCCGTCCAGTTATCGAGAACTTCATCTGGATCTCCTTGATGCACCAAGTTGGGCATCTCTTCATCAGCGTCTTCAAGTGAGGCGACCTGGCCCTCTTGAGTGAATCCAGCACTATAGAATGTTTCTTCAATTGTCGGGATTCTTCCTTGCACAGTCTTCTGAGCCGTAGCTGTTGAGGGGTGATATCCAAGCCCAAAGCGATCCTTCTTTTCTGGGATGTTTGGTAACATGCCCCAACCTTCAGGGCTACATTCCTCCAAGGCCTTCTTCATAGCTTTCCATGAGGATTAGGGCAAACTTGTCCTTTTTGTGCGTGTGCGCTTTGAGCTTATAGTCATGACATTTTCGATCTCCAAGGCTTGGAAAGGTACTTCAGCAGTTTCTTCCCCTTCTTCTATGTAGCGGAAAGTCGAGAGATGGCTCACCATCATATCTTCTTGGCCAGAAACCGTAATCAGCTTATCACCGGCTATGAACTTGAGCTTTTGATGTAGGGTGGAAGTAATTGCCCCTGCAGCGTGAATCCATGGCCTCCCGAGAAGGCAACTATAAGTTGGTTTGATGTCCATGACTTGAAATGTGATCATGAAAAGTTGTGGACCCACCAGAATAGGTAGATCAACTTCTCCCACTACCACCCTCTTAGATCCATCAAAGGCTTTTACTACCAAGTTGCCCGGCCTCACGACTATCTCTACACCTGCGAATCTTGACAGAGTTATTTTAGGCATCACGTTCAAGGACGAACCAGTGTCTATCAGTACTCTTGATATGGTAGTGTTCAAACATTTTACTGAGATGTATAGCGCCTTGTTATGATGGTGGCTATTTGGTGGCAGTTCATCTTCATGAAACCCAGATACCTGCTTGCAGTAATATTGCCAACCACCCCATCGAATTGGTCCACAGGAATGTCTTTTGTGACGTGAGCATCTGCTAAGACCTTCAGTAACGCCTCTCGGTGAGCTTTAGAACTTAGGAGTAACGACAACATAGAGATTTTGGATGGTGTTTGACCGAGTTGGTCCACTATCTTGTAGTCACTTTTTCTGATGATCCTTAAGAATTCTTCAGCTTCTTCTCGAGGCACAGCTTTCTGAGATGATCCTGGTTTTGCTTTATCAACATTCTTGTCAGGCGAGTTTGCACCTCCTTTGTTCGGTTGATCCGGAATGTAAACCCTACCGCTTCTCATCATGCCCCCTATGCCAGATATATTTATGACATCGGGTTCGACCTTTGTTATTGCTTTTCCCCCAACATAAGCGGTTGACTGATAGTTCCACGGGACTTCCTTCATGCTCTTGAAAGGAAATGGTGCGGGCACATGGAACGTTATGGGATCAGTTGATCTCACAGGAATCTGTACTTCTCTTCTTCGGTAAGGGATTTCAATAGATATTGGACTTTGAGATTCCAAAGTGGCAACATCTGTGTCGGCCCTTGAGTAACCGATTTGAACCAGACCTTGATCCATCAACTCTTGCAAAACTTCCTTCATCTTATCACAATGATCCGGATTTATGGTGCAGACCTCACAATGAAGATGCATTTCTTTGAATTCAGCGTACTGGATTAACTTTTCCCTAACCAATGACATGGGGGTTTTCACTTGGACCACATTCTCGACCAAGTCTTGCTCTTCGAACTCCTCTACCGCATTTATGGATGGGCTAGAATGACCAGGCAGAGGATCGGTCTTCACATTTGGGTTCTCTTCTTTGAAAGACAGTTTCTTGTCATCAATCAACTCTTGGACTATGTACTTGAAAGCTTTACAATTCTCAATTGAATGTCCAGGCGCCCCTTCGTGAACTTCGCACCTAGCATTTAGATCATAGCCAGGTGGGTATGGCGGCATCATGGGTTTGAGCGATCTTGTCTCCACCATCTTTTGTTGTACCAAGTACGACAAGATTTCACCATAGGGCATGGGCACAGGATCAAATTGCACACGCCTCCTCTTATAAATGTTTCTGAACCCGGATTGGCCTCCCTGCGAGTATCCGCCTTGTCGCTGCTGGTAACTGCGCTGAGGTGCAGCCATTGGCTGAGGGTGATAAGATATTTGTGCCGAGGGTGTTTGAGATGACCCTATAGCATTAGTCTCACCCTCTCTTTTCTTTTGATTGTTGTTGAAGAACTTCTTTGCCCCCATTTGAGAGTTGGGAGTACTCGGTATTTTGCCATTCTTCAGCCCATCTTCTACTCGTTCTCCAATGATCACCATGTCGGCGAACCCCGATTATATGCTTCCAATCATCTTCTCATAGTATGGTCCTTGCAAGGTGTTCATAAATATGTCTACCAACTCCCTTTCTGAGAGCGGGGGTTGCACACGAGCAGCTAGTTCCCTCCACCTCTGAGCATACTCTTTGAAATGTTCATCCTTCCTTTGAAACGCGGCTTGCAATTGCATTCTATTTGGAGCCATATCCAGATTGTATTTGTATTGCTTCATGAAGGCATCGGTGAGGTCCTTCCATGATTGTATTTGAGCTCTCTCTAGTCCCACGTACCAGTCTAAAGAGGCGCCACTCAGACTGTCTTGGAAGACATGGATTAGTAGCTTTTCATTGGTGGCATGTGCCGCCATTTTCTGACAGAACATCCTCAAGTGGTTCCTTGAACAATGAATCCCTTTGTATTTTTCAAAATCAGGGGCTTTGAATTTGGGAGGGATCACCACATCCGGAACTAAGCACATGTCTAGAGCATCGAACCCATAGACATTGAAGCCTTCTAATGCTTTCAACCTCTCCTCCAGCGCATGGTACATTTGTGCAGATTCATCATTTTGTTGAGCATTAGTACCCTTTGGTGGGTCTGGCGTAGCACACTGAAACTGAACATTACCGGCCGGTCGGGGTTGGGTGAACTCGTCTTCTTCATCAAAGAAGTCATCATCTTGCACCATTACTTCGAGCCCTCCTCCCTTAGATGAGGAAACATTCTTATGCTCAGAAGATTTGAACTTTGGATGTGGGTGGCCCTTAGGAGGTTTGTAGCATTTGGAGGCGTGACCTTCAGGGTGACCTTGATTAGACCACATTCACTTCCCTAAATCCTCATTCTCCTCGAGCCCCTTTTTCTTCTCCTTCTCAACAGCCAATGCCTTTTCGGCGGCTAGTGCTCTCTTAGTCGCTTGTGTTTTTTCCATTTGGAGTGCTTGGAACATCTCAAAAAGCTTTGCCATATTGGTCTTGAGGGAGTCCACGTCTTTCATTAGTACATCTTGGTTCTTTTCAATATCTTCCATGACTCTCCGTAGATTAGCACTTGTTCCGTATGAGTGTGAAGGAACGGGTGCTGCTTTCAACTGTTTCTTGGGCCTCCGAGTTATCTTTAAGGATTCCTGCCATTTAAGGGGGAGAAAATGAGTTTTTTTTTCTTTTTTTTTTTTAAGAAAGAAATGCGAGTGTATGCATGCGAATGAAATTGCTTTGTTTTAGCTTTATTTATTTTGCTTTGGAGGGAACAACAGGCGTATAAGTATTATAAACTAGTAAAGACAAGATTCACACATTTGATTTGAAAGAAACTGAATAATTTTATTAATTGTATTCAACCAAAGTTCAAGACCCTAAGAAAAGAAAAAAGAAAAAATGACAAAGAAAATTAGACACTCCACTGTCTCCTAGCATGAGCTATTTGTTTCTCATACATCTCCAAGATGTCCCTACAATATTTTATGAACTCCAGGACCGGTTCGGGGAGTTTATGATTTTCTCTTGCTCTTTCAACCTTCCTTAGATTCATCGGGAAATAAAAAATGACCGCGTTTGAGAGAGCGGCTATCTTAGTGAAATCATTCCTCCACCCAATAGCGTCGTGTTGTGCAAAGCCAAGCTGTTTTTCGCATTGCTCCAGATTACTCTTGGTATCCCGAAGTTCCTTGTTCAGTTGTGCGAGTTGATCATCATGCAGTCTATGGTACTGGTCAATGTAATTACCATAATTCTCAATATCATACTGAAGGCGTTCGGATGTAAACTTATGTTTGAGATACAGCCTCTCGAACTGTTCGCCTTTCAACTTCTCTTGAAGGTAGCAGCTTTCGAAGTCTTGACTTTGTCGACGCTCGGCTTGCAGTTGCTCCTTATATTCGCTTGTAATTTTCTTGTTTTCTTTGACTTGCTCTTCATACTTCAAACGCCACTCCCTTTGACCTTTGGAAGCTAATTCAAAACTCTTTTCTAGTCTTGATTGGGCGTAGTAAGCTCTCTCCAGTTCCTCATTCTTCGATGTGAGGTTGGCATTGGCACTCAATAAGCCGTCCCCAATATTCTCCCTCTTCAGTTCAGACTCCTTAAGCTTCTTACTGCTTTCTTGAAGTTTTTCGTTGTCTTCAGCTTGGTCTCACTTTAGCCTCTTCAGGTCCCCTAGAGTACCAAAATATTTTGATTGTAAGTCATCGTACTCTTTTTTGAGCCTCATAATGTGGTCATTTAACCTTTCAGCTTCCTCTATGGGAATAGTTCTGACCGGCTCGGGTGACGCAGGCCTGACTGGAGTCACATCAGGGAAGGGCAATTGAATTAGATTGACCCTCCTCTTTAGCCACTGAATGTAGGGAAGTCCAACGACAAAGTTCCTTTAGCCGACCTCCTTCATATGTACATGATCCCAAGCCTTTCTGATTCTTTTTAGTAGTGCTAGATCTTTGTTGTCTTCTTTTAAGATGAGTTCTTCCAACGAGTCCTTATTTGGCTCCACTTTCATTGCACAACCAAATTGGCGAAGGGAGAGGACAGGATTGTAATTTATGCATCCCTTCGTCCCTATGAGGGGTACATTGGGAAACCCCCCAAGCGATGTCTTTTGCAGTGAGAGCCATCATTCTTTGCGACCATTTGAGATTAGCAGGATTTTCCACGAAAGGACCCTTTTTAGGCATGCGAGACATTAGCCAGATTTGCAATAGCGGGGCACAACAGGAGATTGTACCGCCTCTCTTCTTCTCATGTCGAGTGTAGAGGGAACAATGAAGATCAGCTAGCAGTGTGGGAACAGGATTCTGGGTTAAGAATACCCTTACAGCTGAGTAGTCTATTAGGTCATCCGCGTTGGGGAGGAGGACTAACCCATAAACAAGAAGAGCAAGTACTGCATTGAACGGCTTCCATTTTTTAGACGCCAATAGGTCATGCGCCTTGGCCTCTAAGACCTTCCTTGAGAGCCCTACGGGCTTGTTTTTATTTACCAGGCATTGTATTACCTCTCTAACATTGAGATATGGAGTTGCGGCAATTTTTTGTGGAGTAATGTCTTCTTCCATATTCAGATAAGGATTGCCTTTTATACTCAGGCCCAAAATTTTCTCAAACTCTTCCAATGTAGGAGCCAACTGGAAGTCTTGGAAAATGAAGCATCTGAGAGACATGTCATAGAACTGGGCCAGAGTGACCAATGCTAGAGCATCAATCTCTACATGTAATAGGTCGAGTAACCGCCCATAAGTAGCTTGGAAGCTGATTTTGCCAAGTGTTATCATTTGGTTGCTCATATCTTTAAGACTTTTCATTTCAGGGACCTTGACTTTGAGAGTAAGCGTGTTTCTTTTTACCGAATTCATGTCTTTATAGTTTATGACTGATCACCTGTTTATGTCCCCTACAAAGCAAAATGTATTTGTGTAAAAAATTTATTTTGATGTATGCAAATGCAAATGTCATGATATGCAACGGTGTGGTTTTAAGGATAGTGTAGGTGGCATTTCAACAGTACCCATAGTCCCCATGCTCACATGTAGGCTCTAAGTTTGACAATTCCTAGGATCTTTAATTGCATTTGGACATATTACTACCGTTGCAAATACTCGCAGGACAGTAATATCCCCAAAGAAATCTCCCCTAGGTGAGGTCTTCGCACCGGCCCTACAAAGTATACACAATGAGAGTCCGTACTACTCAACCATCGACTCGGGTGCTAGACGAGAGTTCCTAATGACATGTTTAGGGTTTTGACCGGATCTAAAGGCCCCTAGAGTCGACGACCTAGCAAGACAATACCGCCGCATTGCCGATACCAGCAACTCAACGATATCCTCAAGAAGGTCTACTCTAGGCGGGGTTATCACATTGACCAAACAAGGCATACGCCAAGACCAACCAATGGTAACCACCAACTTAACTTAGGGTTTTCCTCAAAGCTCGGGTAGAGAGCTTCACTCAATATAAATAAACCCCACCTGCAAATCAAATGTACATATATATTCCACGAGCCAGACTTTCATGCAAAGTAAAGCAGTAAATAAAACATGTAAAAGCAAACAAACAAACACAAGAAAGAAGAATAAAACAGAACACTCGTCCCTAAATTTAACAAGAATAGGCTTGACTCACTTAAATGCTATCCCCAGCAGAGTCGCCAACTGTCGCGCCTCGAAAAATGCACGAGCGTATACGCGCTCGGAATGACTACAGAGTCGCCACCAAATTTTATTTCTTAGGGAAAATATCGATAAAACCCTTTGGTTAAATGGAAAGACGGTCGTCGCAACCGTTTCCAGGTTCGGGAGTCGGTTATGCAAGGGGAAGGTATTAGCACCCCTCACATCCGTTGTACTCAACGAGAACCTTCTTATTAATTTTAGGGTAAAGAGTGTTTTAATGTTTGCTTGCTTATTATTTTCTATTACTTTGCGATCATTTATGAGTGGGGGATTTTTAGTTTTTTAATTATTGGGCTCGACAGGATGTTGAATCCTGCTCCTACGTATTCTCAGGTGCAATGAGAAATCAGAGCTTCGTAGTTCAGGGCATCAATGTTGTTGGTTGGTGTTTTTTAGAGAACTATATTTAGGTCGCATTCTAGCAGTTAAACGTATGGCTTGTATGCTCGCATGTTGGAGGCTTAAGCGCTTGTTTGTATTGCGTTAGAATGGATAAAGCATAGTTCTTTTATGAAAAAGTCTTAAGTTTGATTATGATTTGATTTGAAAAAAGGCTTTTGATTTGTTGAGTGATTTTTAATGTTTTTTTTTATTTGAGAAAAATCTTTTAAGGAAGGGGATTATCTAAACTAGAGATATACACCAAGAATTTAGATAATCGGTTATGCAAGGGGAAGGTATTAGCACCCCTCACATCCGTTGTACTCAACGGGAACCTTCTTATTAATTTTAGGGTAAAGAGTGTTTTAATGTTTGCTTGCTTATTATTTTCTATTACTTTGCGATTATTTATGAGTGGGGGATTTTTAGTTTTTTAATTATTGGGCTCGACAGGATGTTGAATCCTGCTCCTACGTATTCTCAGGTGCAATGAGAAATCAGAGCTTCGTAGTTCAGGGCATCAATGTTGTTGGTTAGTGTTTTTTAGAGAACTATATTTAGGTCGCATTCTAGCAGTTAAACGTATGGCTTGTATGCTCGCATGTTGGAGGCTTAAGCGCTTGTTTGTATTGCGTTAGAATGGATAAACATAGTTCTTTTATGAAAAAGTCTTAAGTTTGATTATGATTTGATTTGAAAAAAGGCTTTTGATTTGTTGAGTGATTTTTAATGTTTTTTTTTATTTGAGAAAAATCTTTTAAGGAAGGGGATTATCTAAACTAGAGATATACACCAAGAATTTAGATAATCGGATAAGAAAAAGTATACACCAGATCTCCTCCTTCCTTTTAAATTATTATAGTGTTTTTTATTAAAAAAAAAGATGATTATCTAATCGCAAGATATACACCAAGAAATTAGACAATCGGAGACAACAACACATACGTGAAGCCATCTCATTTTTATTTGAATTGTTCTTAGAAATTTTAGAAAGATGATGATTATTTAAATCGCTCGGTATACACCGAGAAATTTAATAATCGGAGAAGGAGAGGCATACGCCAAACCGTCTCGTGTTATTTGAATTGTTATTATGAATTTTTTAGAATTTTAGAAAGATGACGATTATTTAAATCGCTCGGTATACACCGAGAAATTTAATAATCGGAGAAGGAGAGGCATACGCCAAACCGTCTCTTTTTCATCCAACTTGTTATTTTGTGAAAAAAGAGTTTAGGTACAATAAATTAATTACATAAGAATATACTTGTTTTTGACTATTTTATTCCCAACCTATTCTAAAGATCATGTGGTGTTAATATGAGGGTGTATTGTATGACTCCATAAGGACTCTGCACAAGATTTCTTTACTAACCTCAAATATGACCGATTAAAAGATGACACATGGCAATAATTATCATCAAACAAATAAAGCAAACAATAGAGAGACACATAGGTCCAAGTACGCAAACATAAAAGAAAAAACAAAGAAAGAAAAGAGAAAAAACCAGTGCAGTGCTTCCTCCTTTTCTCCCGTGATGGCCAGTGGTAGCGGCGGCGAGCGCGGCTGCGCGCGGTGGTGACGTTGTTCTGTGCGGTTCCGTCGAGGGTAGTGCGTGGTCGGTTTCCGTGAGCGAAGCAGAACGAATCTGAGAGGTGACCGGCGGAGAACGACGACGGCCGTTTTGGTTTACTTCACTTTTGGCTTTCAATTTTGCTCTCTCCCTTTTTCGTTTGATTTCTGTTTCGGATCAGTTTTGTTTACTTTTTGGTTGATTGATAAATTTTTGAAGGTTGAGATGGTTGTGAGTTATATGATTGGAGTGGTTTTGAATTAATAGAGGTTGAAAGTGGTTGAGACTTGTGATGGTTCGATGGTGCTGGTTTTTTTCAATGAAGAGTTTCAAGTAGAAACTAGGCACTGCCATGTGTTTGTTGTTCTCCCTGCATGATTTTGTGTCAGGCAGAATTTTGGTTTGTTGTATTCTGTACCAATTCTTTGTGTTTTGGTTCTTGATTTTTCTTGTTCAGATTTTTTTCTTTTTCTTCAGATTTTTTCAATCTATGTTTTTGGCTCCCCCCCCCCCCCCCCCCCCCCATGACTGTGAATTCAGATTGTGTATTTATACTAGTAGATTCAATTGGTTTGTTACTATTTTTTGAGTGATATTGGATAGAGTTTCAGTGTAAATCCCTCCCCTTTTTCTGCTGAACTTTGTTGCTAATCAGATATTCATAAACTAAATCTTGTTTCTGAATTTTCATTCCCCCTAAATCTCTCTTTTGCTGCGTTTTTGTTTTGTTTTGTTTTGTTTTGTTTATGTACATATATAAAAAGAGTTTTGGTACAATAAATTAATTACATAAGAATATACTTGTTTTTGACTATTTTATTCCCAACCTATTCTAAAGATCATGTGGTGTTAATATGAGGGTGTATTGTATGACTCCATAAGGATTCTCCACAAGATTTCTTTACTAACCTCAAATATGACCGATTAAAAGATGACACATGGCAATAATTATCATCAAACAAATAAACCAAACAACAGAGAGACACATAGATCCAAGTACGCAAACATAAAAGAAAAAACAAAGAAAGAAAAGAGAAAAAACCAGTGCAGTGCTTCCTCCTTTTCTCCCGTGAAGGCCAGCGGTGGCGGCGGCGAGCGCGGCTGCGCGCGGTGGTGACATTGTTCTGTGCGGTTCCGTCGAGGGTAGTGCGTGGTCGGTTTCCGTGAGCGAAGCAGAACGAATCTGAGAGGTGACCGGCGGAGAACGACGACGGCCGTTTTGGTTTACTTCACTTTTGGCTTTCAATTTTGCTCTCTCCCTTTTTCGTTTGATTTCTGTTTCGGATCAGTTTTGTTTACTTTTTGGTTGATTGATAAATTTTTGAAGGTTGAGATGGTTGTGAGTTATATGATTGGAGTGGTTTTGAATTAATAGAGGTTGAAAGTGGTTGAGACTTGTGATGGTTCGATGGTGCTGGTTTTTTTCAATGAAGAGTTTCAAGTAGAAACTAGGCACTGCCATGTGTTTGTTGTTCTCCCTGCATGATTTTGTGTCAAACAGAATTTTGGTTTGTTGTATTCTGTACCTATTCTTTGTGTTTTGGTTCTCGATTTTTCTTGTTCAGATTTTTTTCTTTTTCTTCAGATTTTTTCAATCTATGTTTTTGGCTCCCCCCCCCCATGACTGTGAATTCAGATTGTGTATTTATACTAGTAGATTCAATTGGTTTGTTACTATTTTTTGGGTGATATTGGATAGAGTTTCAGTGTAAATCCCTCCCCTTTTTCTGCTGAACTTTGTTGCTAATCGGATATTCATAAACTAAATCTTGTTTCTGAATTTTCATTGCCCCTAAATCTCTCTTTTGCTGCGTTTTTGTTTTGTTTTGTTTTGTTTATGTACATATATAAAAAGAGTTTTGGTACAATAAATTAATTACATAAGAATATACTTGTTTTTGACTATTTTATTCCCAACCTATTCTAAAGATCATGTGGTGTTAATAAAAGGGTGTATTGTATGACTCCATAAGGACTCTGCACAAGATTTCTTTACTAACCTCAAATATGACCGATTAAAAGATGACACATGGCAATAATTATCATCAAACAAATAAACCAAACAATAGAGAGACACATAGATCCAAGTACGCAAACATAAAAGAAAAAACAAAGAAAGAAAAGAGAAAAAACCAGTGCAGTGCTTCCTCCTTTTCTCCCGTGATGGCCAGCGGTGGCGGCGGCGAGCGCGGCTGCGCGCGGTGGTGATGTTGTTATGTGCGGTTCCGTCGACGGTAGTGCGTGGTCGGTTTCTGTGAGCGAAGCAGAACGAATCTGAGAGGTGACCGGCGGAGAACGACGAATGCCGTTTTGGTTTACTTCACTTTTGGCTTTCAATTTTGCTCTCTCCCTTTTTCGTTTGATTTCTGTTTCGGATCAGTTTTGTTTACTTTTTGGTTGATTGATGAATTTTTGAAGGTTGAGATGGTTGTGAGTTATATGATTGGAGTGGTTTTGAATTAATAGAGGTTGAAAGTGGTTGAGACTTGTGATGGTTCGATGGTGCTGGTTTTTTTCAATGAAGAGTTTCAAGTAGAAACTAGGCACTGCCATGTGTTTGTTGTTCTCCCTGCATGATTTTGTGTCAAACAGAATTTTGGTTTGTTGTATTCTGTACCTATTCTTTGTGTTTTGGTTCTCGATTTTTCTTGTTCAGATTTTTTTCTTTTTCTTCAGATTTTTTCAATCTATGTTTTTGGCTCCCCCCCCCCATGACTGTGAATTCAGATTGTGTATTTATACTAGTAGATTCAATTGGTTTGTTACTATTTTTTGGGTGATATTGGATAGAGTTTCAGTGTAAATCCCTCCCCTTTTTCTGCTGAACTTTGTTGCTAATCGGATATTCATAAACTAAATCTTGTTTCTGAATTTTCATTCCCCCTAAATCTCTCTTTTGCTGCGTTTTTGTTTTGTTTTGTTTTGTTTATGTACATATATAAAAAGAGTTTTGGTACAATAAATTAATTACATAAGAATATACTTGTTTTTGACTATTTTATTCCCAACCTATTCTAAAGATCATGTGGTGTTAATAAAAGGGTGTATTGTATGACTCCATAAGGACTCTGCACAAGATTTCTTTACTAACCTCAAATATGACCGATTAAAAGATGACACATGGCAATAATTATCATCAAACAAATAAACCAAACAATAGAGAGACACATAGATCCAAGTACGCAAACATAAAAGAAAAAACAAAGAAAGAAAAGAGAAAAAACCAGTGCAGTGCTTCCTCCTTTTCTCCCGTGATGGCCAGCGGTGGCGGCGGCGAGCGCGGCTGCGCGCGGTGGTGATGTTGTTATGTGCGGTTCCGTCGACGGTAGTGCGTGGTCGGTTTCTGTGAGCGAAGCAGAACGAATCTGAGAGGTGACCGGCGGAGAACGACGAATGCCGTTTTGGTTTACTTCACTTTTGGCTTTCAATTTTGCTCTCTCCCTTTTTCGTTTGATTTCTGTTTCGGATCAGTTTTGTTTACTTTTTGGTTGATTGATGAATTTTTGAATGTTTAGATGGTTGTGAGTTATATGATTGGAGTGGTTTTGAATTAATAGAGGTTGAAAGTGGTTGAGACACTTGATGGTTCGATGGTGCTGGTTTTGTTCAATGAAGAGTTTCAAGTAGAAACTAGGCACTGCCATGTGTTTGTTGTTCTCCCTGCATGATTTTGTGTCAAACAGAATTTTGGTTTGTTGTATTCTGTACCAATTCTTTCTGTTTTGGTTCTCGTTTTTTCTTGTTCAGATTTTTTTCTTTTTCTTCACATTTTTTCAATCTATGTTTTTGGCTCCCCCCCCCCTATGACTGTGAATTCAGATTGTGTATTTATACTAGTAGATTCAATTGGTTTGTTACTATTTTTTGGGTGATATTGGATAGAGTTTCAGTGTAAATCCCTCCCCTTTTTCTGCTGAACTTTGTTGCTAATCGGATATTCATAAACTAAATCTTGTTTCTGAATTTTCATTCCCCCTAAATCTCTCTTTTGCTGCGTTTTTGTTTTGTTTTGTTTTGTTTATGTAATAAATTAATTACATAAGAATATACTTGTTTTTGACTATTTTATTCCCAACCTATTCTAAAGATCATGTGGTGTTAATATGAGGGTGTATTGTATGACTCCATAAGGACTCTGCACAAGATTTCTTTACTAACCTCAAATATGACCGATTAAAAGATGACACATGGCAATAATTATCATCAAACAAATAAACCAAACAATAGAGAGACACATAGATCCAAGTACGCAAACATAAAAGAAAAAACAAAGAAAGAAAAGAGAAAAAACCAGTGCAGTGCTTCCTCCTTTTCTCCCGTGATGGCCAGCGGTGGCGGCGGCGAGCGCGGCTGCGCGCGGTGGTGAAGTTGTTATGTGCGGTTCCGTCGACGGTAGTGCGTGGTCGGTTTCTGTGAGCGAAGCAGAACGAATCTGAGAGGTGACCGGCGGAGAACGACGAATGCCGTTTTGGTTTACTTCACTTTTGGCTTTCAATTTTGCTCTCTCCCTTTTTCGTTTGATTTCTGTTTCGGATCAGTTTTGTTTACTTTTTGGTTGATTGATGAATTTTTGAATGTTTAGATGGTTGTGAGTTATATGATTGGAGTGGTTTTGAATTAATAGAGGTTGAAAGTGGTTGAGACACTTGATGGTTCGATGGTGCTGGTTTTGTTCAATGAAGAGTTTCAAGTAGAAACTAGGCACTGCCATGTGTTTGTTGTTCTCCCTGCATGATTTTGTGTCAAACAGAATTTTGGTTTGTTGTATTCTGTACCAATTCTTTCTGTTTTGGTTCTCGTTTTTTCTTGTTCAGATTTTTTTCTTTTTCTTCAGATTTTTTCAATCTATGTTTTTGGCTCCCCCCCCCCCATGACTGTGAATTCAGATTGTGTATTTATACTAGTAGATTCAATTGGTTTGTTACTATTTTTTGGGTGATATTGGATAGAGTTTCAGTGTAAATCCCTCCCCTTTTTCTGCTGAACTTTGTTGCTAATCGGATATTCATAAACTAAATCTTGTTTCTGAATTTTCATTCCCCCTAAATCTCTCTTTTGCTGCGTTTTTGTTTTGTTTTGTTTTGTTTATGTAATTAATTAATTACATAAGAATATACATGTTTTTGACTATTTTATTCCCAACCTATTCTAAAGATCATGTGGTGTTAATATGAGGGTGTATTGTATGACTCCATAAGGACTCTGCACAAGATTTCTTTACTAACCTCAAATATGACCGATTAAAAGATGACACATGGCAATAATTATCATCAAACAAATAAACCAAACAATAGAGAGACACATAGAGCCAAGTACGCAAACATAAAAGAAAAAACAAAGAAAGAAAAGAGAAAAAACCAGTGCAGTGCTTCCTCCTTTTCTCCCGTGATGGCCAGCGATGGCGGCGGCGAGCGCGGCTGCGCGCGGTGGTGACGTTGTTTTGTGCGGTTCCGTCGACGGTAGTGCGTGGTCAGTTTCCGTGAGTGAAGCAGAACGAATCTGAGAGGTGACCGGCAGAGAACGACGACGGCCGTTTTGGTTTACTTCACTTTTGGCTTTCAATTTTGCTCTCTACCATTTTCGTTTGATTTCTGTTTCGGATCAGTTTTGTTTACTTTTTGGTTGATTGATGAATTTTTGAAGGTTTAGATGGTTGTGAGTTATATGATTGGAGTGGTTTTGAATTAATAGAGGTTGAAAGTGGTTGAGACTTGTGATGGTTCGATGGTGCTGGTTTTGTTCAATGAAGAGTTTCAAGTAGAAACTAGGCACTGCCATGTGTTTGTTGTTCTCCCTGCATGATTTTGTGTCAAACAGAATTTTGGTTTGTTGTATTCTCTACCAATTCTTTGTGTTTTGGTTCTCGATTTTTCTTGTTCAGATTTTTTTCTTTTTCTTCAGATTTTTTCAATCTATGTTTTTGGCTCCACCCCCCCCCCCCCCCCATGACTGTGAATTCAGATTGTGTATTTATACTAGTAGATTCAATTGGTTTGTTACTATTTTTTGGGTGATATTGGATAGAGTTTCAGTGTAAATCCCTCCCCTTTTTCTGCTGAACTTTGTTGCTAATCGGATATTCATAAACTAAATCTTGTTTCTGAATTTTCATTCCCCCTAAATCTCTCTTTTGCTGCGTTTTTTGTTTTGTTTTGTTTTGTTTATGTACATATATAAAAAGAGTTTTGGTACAATAAATTAATTACATAAGAATATACTTGTTTTTGACTATTTTATTCCCAACCTATTCTAAAGATCATGTGGTGTTAATATGAGGGTGTATTGTATGACTCCATAAGGACTCTGCACAAGATTTCTTTACTAACCTCAAATATGACCGATTAAAAGATGACACATGGCAATAATTATCATCAAACAAATAAACCAAACAATAGAGAGACACATAGATCCAAGTACGCAAACTTAAAAGAAAAAACAAAGAAAGAAAAGAGAAAAAACCAGTGCAGTGCTTCCTCCTTTTCTCCCGTGATGGCCAGCGGTGGCGGCGGCGAGCGCGGCTGCGCGCGGTGGTGACGTTGTTCTGTGCGGTTCCGTCGAAGGTAGTGCGTGGTCAGTTTCCTTGAGCGAAGCAGAACGAATCTGAGAGGTGACCGGCGGAGAACGACGACGGCCGTTTTGGTTTACTTCACTTTTGGCTTTCAATTTTGCTCTCTACCATTTTCGTTTGATTTCTGTTTCGGATCAGTTTTGTTTACTTTTTGGTTGATTGATGAATTTTTGAAGGTTTAGATGGTTGTGAGTTATATGATTGGAGTGGTTTTGAATTAATAGAGGTTGAAAGTGGTTGAGACTTGTGATGGTTCGATGGTGCTGGTTTTTTTCAATGAAGAGTTTCAAGTAGAAACTAGGCACTGCCATGTGTTTGTTGTTCTCCCTGCATGATTTTGTGTCAAACAGAATTTTGGTTTGTTGTATTCTGTACCAATTCTTTGTGTTTTGGTTCTCGATTTTTCTTGTTCAGATTTTTTTCTTTTTCTTCAGATTTTTTCAATCTATGTTTTTGGCTCCCCCCCCCCCCCCCCCCATGACTGTGAATTCAGATTGTGTATTTATACTAGTAGATTTCAATTGGTTTGTTACTATTTTTTGGGTGATATTGGATAGAGTTTCAGTGTAAATCCCTCCCCTTTTTCTGCTGAACTTTGTTGCTAATCGGATATTCATAAACTAAATCTTGTTTCTGAATTTTCATTCCCCCTAAATCTCTCTTTTGCTGCGTTTTTGTTTTGTTTTGTTTTGTTTATATAATTAATTAATTACATAAGAATATACATGTTTTTGACTATTTTATTCCCAACCTATTCTAAAGATCATGTGGTGTTAATATGAGGGTGTATTGTATGACTCCATAAGGACTCTGCACAAGATTTCTTTACTAACCTCAAATATGACCGATTAAAAGATGACACATGGCAATAATTATCATCAAACAAATAAACCAAACAATAGAGAGACACATAGATCCAAGTACGCAAACATAAAAGAAAAAACAAAGAAAGAAAAGAGAAAAAACCAGTGCAGTGCTTCCTCCTTTTCTCCCGTGATGGCCAGCGATGGCGGCGGCGAGCGCGGCTGCGCGCGGTGGTGACGTTGTTTTGTGCGGTTCCGTCGACGGTAGTGCGTGGTCAGTTTCCGTGAGTGAAGCAGAACGAATCTGAGAGGTGACCGGCGGAGAACGACGACGGCCGTTTTGGTTTACTTCACTTTTGGCTTTCAATTTTGCTCTCTACCATTTTCGTTTGATTTCTGTTTCGGATCAGTTTTGTTTACTTTTTGGTTGATTGATGAATTTTTGAAGGTTTAGATGGTTGTGAGTTATATGATTGGAGTGGTTTTGAATTAATAGAGGTTGAAAGTGGTTGAGACTTGTGATGGTTCGATGGTGCTGGTTTTGTTCAATGAAGAGTTTCAAGTAGAAACTAGGCACTACCATGTGTTTGTTGTTCTCCCTGCATGATTTTGTGTCAAACAGAATTTTGGTTTGTTGTATTCTGTACCAATTCTTTGTGTTTTGGTTCTCGATTTTTCTTGTTCAGATTTTTTTCTTTTTCTTCAGATTTTTTCAATCTATGTTTTTGGCTCCCCCCCCCCCCCCCCCCATGACTGTGAATTCAGATTGTGTATTTATACTAGTAGATTCAATTGGTTTGTTACTATTTTTTGGTTGATATTGGATAGAGTTTCAGTGTAAATCTCTCCCCTTTTTCTGCTGAACTTTGTTGCTAATCGGATATTCATAAACTAAATCTTGTTTCTGAATTTTCATTCCCCCTAAATCTCTCTTTTGCTGCGTTTTTGTTTTGTTTTGTTTTGTTTATGTAATAAATTAATTACATAAGAATATACTTGTTTTTGACTATTTTATTCCCAACCTATTCTAAAGATCATGTGGTGTTAATATGAGGGTGTATTGTATGACTCCATAAGGACTCTGCACAAGATTTCTTTACTAACCTCAAATATGACCGATTAAAAGATGACACATAGCAATAATTATCATCAAACAAATAAACCAAACAATAGAGAGACACATAGATCCAAGTACGCAAACATAAAAGAAAAAACAAAGAAAGAAAAGAGAAAAAACCAGTGCAGTGCTTCCTCCTTTTCTCCCGTGATGGCCAGCGGTGGCGGCGGCGAGCGCGGCTGCGCGCGGTGGTGACGTTGTTCTGTGCGGTTCCGTCGAAGGTAGTGCGTGGTCGGTTTCCTTGAGCGAAGCAGAACGAATCTGAGAGGTGACCGGCGGAGAACGACGACGGCCGTTTTGGTTTACTTCACTTTTGGCTTTCAATTTTGATCTCTACCATTTTCGTTTGATTTCTGTTTCGGATCAGTTTTGTTTACTTTTTGGTTGATTGATGAATTTTTGAAGGTTTAGATGGTTGTGAGTTATATGATTGGAGTGGTTTTGAATTAATTGAGGTTGAAAGTGGTTGAGACTTGTGATGGTTCGATGGTGCTGGTTTTTTTCAATGAAGAGTTTCAAGTAGAAACTAGGCACTGTCATGTGTTTGTTGTTCTCCCTGCATGATTTTGTGTCAAACAGAATTTTGGTTTGTTGTATTCTGTACCAATTCTTTGTGTTTTGGTTCTCGATTTTTCTTGTTCAGATTTTTTTCTTTTTCTTCAGATTTTTTCAATCTATGTTTTTGGCTCCACCCCCCCCCCCCCCCCCATGACTGTGAATTCAGATTGTGTATTTATACTAGTAGATTCAATTGGTTTGTTACTATTTTTTGGGTGATATTGGATAGAGTTTCAGTGTAAATCCCTCCCCTTTTTCTGCTGAACTTTGTTGCTAATCGGATATTCATAAACTAAATCTTGTTTCTGAATTTTCATTCCCCCTAAATCTCTCTTTTGCTGCGTTTTTGTTTTGTTTTGTTTTGTTTATATAATTAATTAATTACATAAGAATATACATGTTTTTGACTATTTTATTCCCAACCTATTCTAAAGATCATGTGGTGTTAATATGAGGGTGTATTGTATGACTCCATAAGGACTCTGCACAAGATTTCTTTACTAACCTCAAATATGACCGATTAAAAGATGACACATAGCAATAATTATCATCAAACAAATAAACCAAACAATAGAGAGACACATAGATCCAAGTACGCAAACATAAAAGAAAAAACAAAGAAAGAAAAGAGAAAAAACCAGTGCAGTGCTTCCTCCTTTTCTCCCGTGATGGCCAGCGGTGGCGGCGGCGAGCGCGGCTGCGCGCGGTGGTGACGTTGTTCTGTGCGGTTCCGTCGAAGGTAGTGCGTGGTCGGTTTCCTTGAGCGAAGCAGAACGAATCTGAGAGGTGACCGGCGGAGAACGACGACGGCCGTTTTGGTTTACTTCACTTTTGGCTTTCAATTTTGATCTCTACCATTTTCGTTTGATTTCTGTTTCGGATCAGTTTTGTTTACTTTTTGGTTGATTGATGAATTTTTGAAGGTTTAGATGGTTGTGAGTTATATGATTGGAGTGGTTTTGAATTAATTGAGGTTGAAAGTGGTTGAGACTTGTGATGGTTCGATGGTGCTGGTTTTTTTCAATGAAGAGTTTCAAGTAGAAACTAGGCACTGTCATGTGTTTGTTGTTCTCCCTGCATGATTTTGTGTCAAACAGAATTTTGGTTTGTTGTATTCTGTACCAATTCTTTGTGTTTTGGTTCTCGATTTTTCTTGTTCAGATTTTTTTCTTTTTCTTCAGATTTTTTCAATCTATGTTTTTGGCTCCACCCCCCCCCCCCCCCCCATGACTGTGAATTCAGATTGTGTATTTATACTAGTAGATTCAATTGGTTTGTTACTATTTTTTGGGTGATATTGGATAGAGTTTCAGTGTAAATCCCTCCCCTTTTTCTGCTGAACTTTGTTGCTAATCGGATATTCATAAACTAAATCTTGTTTCTGAATTTTCATTCCCCCTAAATCTCTCTTTTGCTGCGTTTTTGTTTTGTTTTGTTTTGTTTATATAATTAATTAATTACATAAGAATATACATGTTTTTGACTATTTTATTCCCAACCTATTCTAAAGATCATGTGGTGTTAATATGAGGGTGTATTGTATGACTCCATAAGGACTCTGCACAAGATTTCTTTACTAACCTCAAATATGACCGATTAAAAGATGACACATAGCAATAATTATCATCAAACAAATAAACCAAACAATAGAGAGACACATAGATCCAAGTACGCAAACATAAAAGAAAAAACAAAGAAAGAAAAGAGAAAAAACCAGTGCAGTGCTTCCTCCTTTTCTCCCGTGATGGCCAGCGGTGGCGGCGGCGAGCGCGGCTGCGCGCGGTGGTGACGTTGTTCTGTGCGGTTCCGTCGAAGGTAGTGCGTGGTCGGTTTCCTTGAGCGAAGCAGAACGAATCTGAGAGGTGACCGGCGGAGAACGACGACGGCCGTTTTGGTTTACTTCACTTTTGGCTTTCAATTTTGATCTCTACCATTTTCGTTTGATTTCTGTTTCGGATCAGTTTTGTTTACTTTTTGGTTGATTGATGAATTTTTGAAGGTTTAGATGGTTGTGAGTTATATGATTGGAGTGGTTTTGAATTAATTGAGGTTGAAAGTGGTTGAGACTTGTGATGGTTCGATGGTGCTGGTTTTTTTCAATGAAGAGTTTCAAGTAGAAACTAGGCACTGTCATGTGTTTGTTGTTCTCCCTGCATGATTTTGTGTCAAACAGAATTTTGGTTTGTTGTATTCTGTACCAATTCTTTGTGTTTTGGTTCTCGATTTTTCTTGTTCAGATTTTTTTCTTTTTCTTCAGATTTTTTCAATCTATGTTTTTGGCTCCACCCCCCCCCCCCCCCATGACTGTGAATTCAGATTGTGTATTTATACTAGTAGATTCAATTGGTTTGTTACTATTTTTTGGGTGATATTGGATAGAGTTTCAGTGTAAATCCCTCCCCTTTTTCTGCTGAACTTTGTTGCTAATCGGATATTCATAAACTAAATCTTGTTTCTGAATTTTCATTCCCCCTAAATCTCTCTTTTGCTGCGTTTTTGTTTTGTTTTGTTTTGTTTATATAATTAATTAATTACATAAGAATATACATGTTTTTGACTATTTTATTCCCAACCTATTCTAAAGATCATGTGGTGTTAATATGAGGGTGTATTGTATGACTCCATAAGGACTCTGCACAAGATTTCTTTACTAACCTCAAATATGACCGATTAAAAGATGACACATGGCAATAATTATCATCAAACAAATAAACCAAACAATAGAGAGACACATAGATCCAAGTACGCAAACATAAAAGAAAAAACAAAGAAAGAAAAGAGAAAAAACCAGTGCAGTGCTTCCTCCTTTTCTCCCGTGATGGCCAGCGATGGCGGCGGCGAGCGCGGCTGCGCGCGGTGGTGACGTTGTTTTGTGCGGTTCCGTCGACGGTAGTGCGTGGTCAGTTTCCGTGAGTGAAGCAGAACGAATCTGAGAGGTGACCGGCGGAGAACGACGACGGCCGTTTTGGTTTACTTCACTTTTGGCTTTCAATTTTGCTCTCTACCATTTTCGTTTGATTTCTGTTTCGGATCAGTTTTGTTTACTTTTTGGTTGATTGATGAATTTTTGAAGGTTTAGATGGTTGTGAGTTATATGATTGGAGTGGTTTTGAATTAATAGAGGTTGAAAGTGGTTGAGACTTGTGATGGTTCGATGGTGCTGGTTTTGTTCAATGAAGAGTTTCAAGTAGAAACTAGGCACTACCATGTGTTTGTTGTTCTCCCTGCATGATTTTGTGTCAAACAGAATTTTGGTTTGTTGTATTCTGTACCAATTCTTTGTGTTTTGGTTCTCGATTTTTCTTGTTCAGATTTTTTTCTTTTTCTTCAGATTTTTTCAATCTATGTTTTTGGCTCCCCCCCCCCCCCCCCCCCATGACTGTGAATTCAGATTGTGTATTTATACTAGTAGATTCAATTGGTTTGTTACTATTTTTTGGTTGATATTGGATAGAGTTTCAGTGTAAATCTCTCCCCTTTTTCTGCTGAACTTTGTTGCTAATCGGATATTCATAAACTAAATCTTGTTTCTGAATTTTCATTCCCCCTAAATCTCTCTTTTGCTGCGTTTTTGTTTTGTTTATGTAATAAATTAATTACATAAGAATATACTTGTTTTTGACTATTTTATTCCCAACCTATTCTAAAGATCATGTGGTGTTAATATGAGGGTGTATTGTATGACTCCATAAGGACTCTGCACAAGATTTCTTTACTAACCTCAAATATGACCGATTAAAAGATGACACATAGCAATAATTATCATCAAACAAATAAACCAAACAATAGAGAGACACATAGATCCAAGTACGCAAACATAAAAGAAAAAACAAAGAAAGAAAAGAGAAAAAACCAGTGCAGTGCTTCCTCCTTTTCTCCCGTGATGGCCAGCGGTGGCGGCGGCGAGCGCGGCTGCGCGCGGTGGTGACGTTGTTCTGTGCGGTTCCGTCGAAGGTAGTGCGTGGTCGGTTTCCTTGAGCGAAGCAGAACGAATCTGAGAGGTGACCGGCGGAGAACGACGACGGCCGTTTTGGTTTACTTCACTTTTGGCTTTCAATTTTGATCTCTACCATTTTCGTTTGATTTCTGTTTCGGATCAGTTTTGTTTACTTTTTGGTTGATTGATGAATTTTTGAAGGTTTAGATGGTTGTGAGTTATATGATTGGAGTGGTTTTGAATTAATTGAGGTTGAAAGTGGTTGAGACTTGTGATGGTTCGATGGTGCTGGTTTTTTTCAATGAAGAGTTTCAAGTAGAAACTAGGCACTGCCATGTGTTTGTTGTTCTCCCTGCATGATTTTGTGTCAAACAGAATTTTGGTTTGTTGTATTCTGTACCAATTCTTTGTGTTTTGGTTCTCGATTTTTCTTGTTCAGATTTTTTTCTTTTTCTTCAGATTTTTTCAATCTATGTTTTTGGCTCCCCCCCCCCCGCCCTCCATGACTGTGAATTCAGATTGTGTATTTATACTAGTAGATTCAATTGGTTTGTTACTATTTTTTGGGTGATATTGGATAGAGTTTCAGTGTAAATCCCTCCCCTTTTTCTGCTGAACTTTGTTGCTAATCGGATATTCATAAACTAAATCTTGTTTCTGAATTTTCATTCCCCCTAAATCTCTCTTTTGCTGCGTTTTTGTTTTGTTTTGTTTTGTTTATGTAATAAATTAATTACTAAGAATATACTTGTTTTTGACTATTTTATTCCCAACCTATTCTAAAGATCATGTGGTGTTAATATGAGGGTGTATTGTATGACTCCATAAGGACTCTGCACAAGATTTCTTTACTAACCTCAAATATGACCGATTAAAAGATGACACATGGCAATAATTATCATCAAACAAATAAACCAAACAATAGAGAGACACATAGATCCAAGTACGCAAACATAAAAGAAAAAACAAAGAAAGAAAAGAGAAAAAACCAGTGCAGTGCTTCCTCCTTTTCTCCCGTGATGGCCAGCGATGGCGGCGGCGAGCGCGGCTGCGCGCGGTGGTGACGTTGTTTTGTGCGGTTCCGTCGACGGTAGTGCGTGGTCAGTTTCCGTGAGCGAAGCAGAACGAATCTGAGAGGTGACCGGCGGAGAACGACGACGGCCGTTTTGGTTTACTTCACTTTTGGCTTTCAATTTTGCTCTCTACCATTTTCATTTGATTTCTGTTTCGGATCTGTTTTGTTTACTTTTTGGTTGATTGATGAATTTTTGAAGGTTTAGATGGTTGTGAGTTATATGATTGGAATGGTTTTGAATTAATAGAGGTTGAAAGTGGTTGAGACTTGTGATGGTTCGATGGTGCTAGTTTTGTTCAATGAAGAGTTTCAAGTAGAAACTAGGCACTGTCATGTGTTTGTTGTTCTCCCTGCATGATTTTGTGTCAAACAGAATTTTGGTTTGTTGTATTCTGTACCAATTCTTTGTGTTTTGGTTCTCGATTTTTCTTGTTCAGATTTTTTTCTTTTTCTTCAGATTTTTTCAATCTATGTTTTTGGCTCCCCCCCCCCCCCCCCCCCCCCCATGACTGTGAATTCAGATTGTGTATTTATACTAGTAGATTTCAATTGGTTTGTTACTATTTTTTGGGTGATATTGGATAGAGTTTCAGTGTAAATCCCTCCCCTTTTTCTGCTGAACTTTGTTGCTAATCGGATATTCATAAACTAAATCTTGTTTCTGAATTTTCATTCCCCCTAAATCTCTCTTTTGCTGCGTTTTTGTTTTGTTTTGTTTTGTTTATGTAATTAATTAATTACATAAGAATATACATGTTTTTGACTATTTTATTCCCAACCTATTCTAAAGATCATGTGGTGTTAATATGAGGGTGTATTGTATGACTCCATAAGGACTCTGCACAAGATTTCTTTACTAACCTCAAATATGACCGATTAAAAGATGACACATGGCAATAATTATCATCAAACAAATAAACCAAACAATAGAGAGACACATAGATCCAAGTACGCAAACATAAAAGAAAAAACAAAGAAAGAAAAGAGAAAAAACCAGTGCAGTGCTTCCTCCTTTTCTCCCGTGATGGCCAGCGATGGCGGCGGCGAGCGCGGCTGCGCGCGGTGGTGACGTTGTTTTGTGCGGTTCCGTCGACGGTAGTGCGTGGTCAGTTTCCGTGAGTGAAGCAGAACGAATCTGAGAGGTGACCGGCGGAGAACGACGACGGCCGTTTTGGTTTACTTCACTTTTGGCTTTCAATTTTGCTCTCTACCATTTTCGTTTGATTTCTGTTTCGGATCAGTTTTGTTTACTTTTTGGTTGATTGATGAATTTTTGAAGGTTTAGATGGTTGTGAGTTATATGATTGGAGTGGTTTTGAATTAATAGAGGTTGAAAGTGGTTGAGACTTGTGATGGTTCGATGGTGCTGGTTTTGTTCAATGAAGAGTTTCAAGTAGAAACTAGGCACTGCCATGTGTTTGTTGTTCTCCCTGCATGATTTTGTGTCAAACAGAATTTTGGTTTGTTGTATTCTGTACCAATTCTTTGTGTTTTGGTTCTCGATTTTTCTTGTTCAGATTTTTTTCTTTTTCTTCAGATTTTTTCAATCTATGTTTTTGGCTCCACCCCCCCCCCCCCCCCATGACTGTGAATTCAGATTGTGTATTTATACTAGTAGATTCAATTGGTTTGTTACTATTTTTTGGGTGATATTGGATAGAGTTTCAGTGTAAATCCCTCCCCTTTTTCTGCTGAACTTTGTTGCTAATCGGATATTCATAAACTAAATCTTGTTTCTGAATTTTCATTCCCCCTAAATCTCTCTTTTGCTGCGTTTTTGTTTTGTTTTGTTTTGTTTATGTACATATATAAAAAGAGTTTTGGTACAATAAATTAATTACATAAGAATATACTTGTTTTTGACTATTTTATTCCCAACCTATTCTAAAGATCATGTGGTGTTAATATGAGGGTGTATTGTATGACTCCATAAGGACTCTGCACAAGATTTCTTTACTAACCTCAAATATGACCGATTAAAAGATGACACATGGCAATAATTATCATCAAACAAATAAACCAAACAATAGAGAGACACATAGATCCAAGTACGCAAACATAAAAGAAAAAACAAAGAAAGAAAAGAGAAAAAACCAGTGCAGTGCTTCCTCCTTTTCTCCCGTGATGGCCAGCGATGGCGGCGGCGAGCGCGGCTGCGCGCGGTGGTGACGTTGTTTTGTGCGGTTCCGTCGACGGTAGTGCGTGGTCAGTTTCCGTGAGTGAAGCAGAACGAATCTGAGAGGTGACCGGCGGAGAACGACGACGGCCGTTTTGGTTTACTTCACTTTTGGCTTTCAATTTTGCTCTCTACCATTTTCGTTTGATTTCTGTTTCGGATCAGTTTTGTTTACTTTTTGGTTGATTGATGAATTTTTGAAGGTTTAGATGGTTGTGAGTTATATGATTGGAGTGGTTTTGAATTAATAGAGGTTGAAAGTGGTTGAGACTTGTGATGGTTCGATGGTGCTGGTTTTGTTCAATGAAGAGTTTCAAGTAGAAACTAGGCACTGCCATGTGTTTGTTGTTCTCCCTGCATGATTTTGTGTCAAACAGAATTTTGGTTTGTTGTATTCTGTACCAATTCTTTGTGTTTTGGTTCTCGATTTTTCTTGTTCAGATTTTTTTCTTTTTCTTCAGATTTTTTCAATCTATGTTTTTGGCTCCACCCCCCCCCCCCCCCCCATGACTGTGAATTCAGATTGTGTATTTATACTAGTAGATTCAATTGGTTTGTTACTATTTTTTGGGTGATATTGGATAGAGTTTCAGTGTAAATCCCTCCCCTTTTTCTGCTGAACTTTGTTGCTAATCGGATATTCATAAACTAAATCTTGTTTCTGAATTTTCATTCCCCCTAAATCTCTCTTTTGCTGCGTTTTTGTTTTGTTTTGTTTTGTTTATGTACATATATAAAAAGAGTTTTGGTACAATAAATTAATTACATAAGAATATACTTGTTTTTGACTATTTTATTCCCAACCTATTCTAAAGATCATGTGGTGTTAATATGAGGGTGTATTGTATGACTCCATAAGGACTCTGCACAAGATTTCTTTACTAACCTAAAATATGACCGATTAAAAGATGACACATGGCAATAATTATCATCAAACAAATAAACCAAACAATAGAGAGACACATAGAGCCAAGTACGCAAACTTAAAAGAAAAAACAAAGAAAGAAAAGAGAAAAAACCAGTGCAGTGCTTCCTCCTTTTCTCCCGTGATGGCCAGCGGTGGCGGCGGCGAGCGCGGCTGCGCGCGGTGGTGACGTTGTTCTGTGCGGTTCCGTCGAAGGTAGTGCGTGGTCAGTTTCCTTGAGCGAAGCAGAACGAATCTGAGAGGTGACCGGCGGAGAACGACGACGGCCGTTTTGGTTTACTTCACTTTTGGCTTTCAATTTTGCTCTCTACCATTTTCGTTTGATTTCTGTTTCGGATCAGTTTTGTTTACTTTTTGGTTGATTGATGAATTTTTGAAGGTTTAGATGGTTGTGAGTTATATGATTGGAGTGGTTTTGAATTAATAGAGGTTGAAAGTGGTTGAGACTTGTGATGGTTCGATGGTGCTGGTTTTGTTCAATGAAGAGTTTCAAGTAGAAACTAGGCACTGCCATGTGTTTGTTGTTCTCCCTGCATGATTTTGTGTCAAACAGAATTTTGGTTTGTTGTATTCTGTACCAATTCTTTGTGTTTTGGTTCTCGATTTTTCTTGTTCAGATTTTTTTCTTTTTCTTCAGATTTTTTCAATCTATGTTTTTGGCTCCACCCCCCCGCCCCCCCCCCCCCATGACTGTGAATTCAGATTGTGTATTTATACTAGTAGATTCAATTGGTTTGTTACTATTTTTTGGGTGATATTGGATAGAGTTTCAGTGTAAATCTCTCCCCTTTTTCTGCTGAACTTTGTTGCTAATCGGATATTCATAAACTAAATCTTGTTTCTGAATTTTCATTCCCCCTAAATCTCTCTTTTGCTGCGTTTTTGTTTTGTTTTGTTTTGTTTATGTAATTAATTAATTACATAAGAATATACATGTTTTTGACTATTTTATTCCCAACCTATTCTAAAGATCATGTGGTGTTAATATGAGGGTGTATTGTATGACTCCATAAGGACTCTGCACAAGATTTCTTTACTAACCTCAAATATGACCGATTAAAAGATGACACATGGCAATAATTATCATCAAACAAATAAACCAAACAATAGAGAGACACATAGATCCAAGTACGCAAACATAAAAGAAAAAACAAAGAAAGAAAAGAGAAAAAACCAGTGCAGTGCTTCCTCCTTTTCTCCCGTGAAGGCCAGCGGTGGCGGCGGCGAGCGCGGCTGCGCGCGGTGGTGACATTGTTCTGTGCGGTTCCGTCGAGGGTAGTGCGTGGTCGGTTTCCGTGAGCGAAGCAGAACGAATCTGAGAGGTGACCGGCGGAGAACGACGACGGCCGTTTTGGTTTACTTCACTTTTGGCTTTCAATTTTGCTCTCTACCATTTTCGTTTGATTTCTGTTTCGGATCAGTTTTGTTTACTTTTTGGTTGATTGATGAATTTTTGAAGGTTTAGATGGTTGTGAGTTATATGATTGGAGTGGTTTTGAATTAATAGAGGTTGAAAGTGGTTGAGACTTGTGATGGTTCGATGGTGCTGGTTTTTTTCAATGAAGAGTTTCAAGTAGAAACTAGGCACTGCCATGTGTTTGTTGTTCTCCCTGCATGATTTTGTGTCAAACAGAATTTTGGTTTGTTGTATTCTGTACCAATTCTTTGTGTTTTGGTTCTCGATTTTTCTTGTTCAGATTTTTTTCTTTTTCTTCAGATTTTTTCAATCTATGTTTTTGGCTCCCCCCCCCCCCCCCCCCCCCATGACTGTGAATTCAGATTGTGTATTTATACTAGTAGATTCAATTGGTTTGTTACTATTTTTTGGGTGATATTGGATAGAGTTTCAGTGTAAATCTCTCCCCTTTTTCTGCTGAACTTTGTTGCTAATCGGATATTCATAAACTAAATCTTGTTTCTGAATTTTCATTCCCCCTAAATCTCTCTTTTGCTGCGTTTTTGTTTTGTTTTGTTTTGTTTATGTAATAAATTAATTACATAAGAATATACTTGTTTTTGACTATTTTATTCCCAACCTATTCTAAAGATCATGTGGTGTTAATATGAGGGTGTATTGTATGACTCCATAAGGACTCTGCACAAGATTTCTTTACTAACCTCAAATATGACCGATTAAAAGATGACACATAGCAATAATTATCATCAAACAAATAAACCAAACAATAGAGAGACACATAGATCCAAGTACGCAAACATAAAAGAAAAAACAAAGAAAGAAAAGAGAAAAAACCAGTGCAGTGCTTCCTCCTTTTCTCCCGTGATGGCCAGCGGTGGCGGCGGCGAGCGCGGCTGCGCGCGGTGGTGACGTTGTTCTGTGCGGTTCCGTCGAAGGTAGTGCGTGGTCGGTTTCCTTGAGCGAAGCAGAACGAATCTGAGAGGTGACCGGCGGAGAACGACGACGGCCGTTTTGGTTTACTTCACTTTTGGCTTTCAATTTTGATCTCTACCATTTTCGTTTGATTTCTGTTTCGGATCAGTTTTGTTTACTTTTTGGTTGATTGATGAATTTTTGAAGGTTTAGATGGTTGTGAGTTATATGATTGGAGTGGTTTTGAATTAATTGAGGTTGAAAGTGGTTGAGACTTGTGATGGTTCGATGGTGCTGGTTTTTTTCAATGAAGAGTTTCAAGTAGAAACTAGGCACTGCCATGTGTTTGTTGTTCTCCCTGCATGATTTTGTGTCAAACAGAATTTTGGTTTGTTGTATTCTGTACCAATTCTTTGTGTTTTGGTTCTCGATTTTTCTTGTTCAGATTTTTTTCTTTTTCTTCAGATTTTTTCAATCTATGTTTTTGGCTCCCCCCCCCCCGCCCCCCATGACTGTGAATTCAGATTGTGTATTTATACTAGTAGATTCAATTGGTTTGTTACTATTTTTTGGGTGATATTGGATAGAGTTTCAGTGTAAATCCCTCCCCTTTTTCTGCTGAACTTTGTTGCTAATCGGATATTCATAAACTAAATCTTGTTTCTGAATTTTCATTCCCCCTAAATCTCTCTTTTGCTGCGTTTTTGTTTTGTTTTGTTTTGTTTATGTAATAAATTAATTACTAAGAATATACTTGTTTTTGACTATTTTATTCCCAACCTATTCTAAAGATCATGTGGTGTTAATATGAGGGTGTATTGTATGACTCCATAAGGACTCTGCACAAGATTTCTTTACTAACCTCAAATATGACCGATTAAAAGATGACACATGGCAATAATTATCATCAAACAAATAAACCAAACAATAGAGAGACACATAGATCCAAGTACGCAAACATAAAAGAAAAAACAAAGAAAGAAAAGAGAAAAAACCAGTGCAGTGCTTCCTCCTTTTCTCCCGTGATGGCCAGCGATGGCGGCGGCGAGCGCGGCTGCGCGCGGTGGTGACGTTGTTTTGTGCGGTTCCGTCGACGGTAGTGCGTGGTCAGTTTCCGTGAGCGAAGCAGAACGAATCTGAGAGGTGACCGGCGGAGAACGACGACGGCCGTTTTGGTTTACTTCACTTTTGGCTTTCAATTTTGCTCTCTACCATTTTCATTTGATTTCTGTTTCGGATCTGTTTTGTTTACTTTTTGGTTGATTGATGAATTTTTGAAGGTTTAGATGGTTGTGAGTTATATGATTGGAGTGGTTTTGAATTAATAGAGGTTGAAAGTGGTTGAGACTTGTGATGGTTCGATGGTGCTAGTTTTGTTCAATGAAGAGTTTCAAGTAGAAACTTGGCACTGCCATGTGTTTGTTGTTCTCCCTGCATGATTTTGTGTCAAACAGAATTTTGGTTTGTTGTATTCTGTACCAATTCTTTGTGTTTTGGTTCTCGATTTTTCTTGTTCAGATTTTTTTCTTTTTCTTCAGATTTTTTCAATCTATGTTTTTGGCTCCCCCCCCGCCATGACTGTGAATTCAGATTGTGTATTTATACTAGTAGATTCAATTGGTTTGTTACTATTTTTTGGGTGATATTGGATAGAGTTTCAGTGTAAATCCCTCCCCTTTTTCTGCTGAACTTTGTTGCTAATCGGATATTCATAAACTAAATCTTGTTTCTGAATTTTCATTCCCCCTAAATCTCTCTTTTGCTGCGTTTTTGTTTTGTTTTGTTTTGTTTATGTACATATATAAAAAGAGTTTTGGTACAATAAATTAATTACATAAGAATATACTTGTTTTTGACTATTTTATTCCCAACCTATTCTAAAGATCATGTGGTGTTAATATGAGGGTGTATTGTATGACTCCATAAGGACTCTGCACAAGATTTCTTTACTAACCTCAAATATGGCCGATTAAAAGATGACACATGGCAATAATTATCATCAAACAAATAAACCAAACAATAGAGAGACACATAGATCCAAGTACGCAAACTTAAAAGAAAAAACAAAGAAAGAAAAGAGAAAAAACCAGTGCAGTGCTTCCTCCTTTTCTCACGTGATGGCCAGCGGTGGCGGCGGCGAGCGCGGCTGCGCGCGGTGGTGACGTTGTTCTGTGCGGTTCCGTCGAAGGTAGTGCGTGGTCGGTTTCCTTGAGCGAAGCAGAACGAATCTGAGAGGTGACCGGCGGAGAACGACGACGGCCGTTTTGGTTTACTTCAATTTTGCTCTCTACCATTTTCGTTTGATTTCTGTTTCGGATCAGTTTTGTTTACTTTTTGGTTGATTGATGAATTTTTGAAGGTTTAGATGGTTGTGAGTTATATGATTGGAGTGGTTTTGAATTAATAGAGGTTGAAAGTGGTTGAGACTTGTGATGGTTCGATGGTGCTGGTTTTGTTCAATGAAGAGTTTCAAGTAGAAACTAGGCACTGCCATGTGTTTGTTGTTCTCCCTGCATGATTTTGTGTCAAACAGAATTTTGGTTTGTTGTATTCTGTACCAATTCTTTGTGTTTTGGTTCTCGATTTTTCTTGTTCAGATTTTTTTCTTTTTCTTCAGATTTTTTCAATCTATGTTTTTGGCTCCCCCCCCGCCATGACTGTGAATTCAGATTGTGTATTTATACTAGTAGATTCAATTGGTTTGTTACTATTTTTTGGGTGATATTGGATAGAGTTTCAGTGTAAATCCCTCCCCTTTTTCTGCTGAACTTTGTTGCTAATCGGATATTCATAAACTAAATCTTGTTTCTGAATTTTCATTCCCCCTAAATCTCTCTTTTGCTGCGTTTTTGTTTTGTTTTGTTTTGTTTATGTACATATATAAAAAGAGTTTTGGTACAATAAATTAATTACATAAGAATATACTTGTTTTTGATTATTTTATTCCCAACCTATTCTAAAGATCATGTGGTGTTAATATGAGGGTGTATTGTATGACTCCATAAGGACTCTGCACAAGATTTCTTTACTAACCTCAAATATGACCGATTAAAAGATGACACATGGCAATAATTATCATCAAACAAATAAACCAAACAATAGAGAGACACATAGATCCAAGTACGCAAACTTAAAAGAAAAAACAAAGAAAGAAAAGAGAAAAAACCAGTGCAGTGCTTCCTCCTTTTCTCCCGTGATGGCCAGCGGTGGCGGCGGCGAGCGCGGCTGCGCGCGGTGGTGATGTTGTTCTGTGCGGTTCCGTCGAAGGTAGTGCGTGGTCGGTTTCCTTGAGCGAAGCAGAACGAATCTGAGAGGTGACCGGCGGAGAACGACGACGGCCGTTTTGGTTTACTTCACTTTTGGCTTTCAATTTTGCTCTCTACCATTTTCTTTTGATTTCTGTTTCGGATCAGTTTTGTTTACTTTTTGGTTGATTGATGAATTTTTGAAGGTTTAGATGGTTGTGAGTTATATGATTGGAGTGGTTTTGAATTAATAGAGGTTGAAAGTGGTTGAGACTTGTGATGGTTCGATGGTGCTGGTTTTGTTCAATGAAGAGTTTCAAGTAGAAACTAGGCACTGCCATGTGTTTGTTGTTCTCCCTGCATGATTTTGTGTCAAACAGAATTTTGGTTTGTTGTATTCTGTACCAATTCTTTGTGTTTTGGTTCTCGATTTTTCTTGTTCAGATTTTTTTCTTTTTCTTCAGATTTTTTCAATCTATGTTTTTGGCTCCCCCCCCCCCCATGACTGTGAATTCAGATTGTGTATTTATACTAGTAGATTCAATTGGTTTGTTACTATTTTTTGGGTGATATTGGATAGAGTTTCAGTGTAAATCCCTCCCCTTTTTCTGCTGAACTTTGTTGCTAATCGGATATTCATAAACTAAATCTTGTTTCTGAATTTTCATTCCCCCTAAATCTCTCTTTTGCTGCGTTTTTGTTTTGTTTTGTTTTGTTTATGTAACAAATTAATTACATAAGAATATACTTGTTTTTGACTATTTTATTCCCAACCTATTCTAAAGATCATGTGGTGTTAATATGAGGGTGTATTGTATGACTCCATAAGGACTCTGCACAAGATTTCTTTACTAACCTCAAATATGACCGATTAAAAGATGACACATGGCAATAATTATCATCAAACAAATAAACCAAACAATTGAGAGACACATAGATCCAAGTACGCAAACATAAAAGAAAAAACAAAGAAAGAAAAGAGAAAAAACCAGTGCAGTGCTTCCTCCTTTTCTCCCGTGATGGCCAGCGGTGGCGGCGGCGAGCGCGGCTGCGCGCGGTGGTGACGTTGTTTTGTGCGGTTCCGTCGACGGTAGTGCGTGGTCAGTTTCCGTGAGCGAAGCAGAACGAATCTGAGAGGTGACCGGCGGAGAACGACGACGGCCGTTTTGGTTTACTTCACTTTTGGCTTTCAATTTTGCTCTCTACCATTTTCGTTTGATTTCTGTTTCGGATCAGTTTTGTTTACTTTTTGGTTGATTGATGAATTTTTGAAGGTTTAGATGGTTGTGAGTTATATGATTGGAGTGATTTTGAATTAATAGAGGTTGAAAGTGGTTGAGACTTGTGATGGTTCGATGGTGCTGGTTTTGTTCAATGAAGAGTTTCAAGTAGAAACTAGGCACTGCCATGTGTTTGTTGTTCTCCCTGCATGATTTTGTGTCAAACAGAATTTTGGTTTGTTGTATTCTGTACCAATTCTTTGTGTTTTGGTTCTCGATTTTTCTTGTTCAGATTTTTTTCTTTTTCTTCAGATTTTTTCAATCTATGTTTTTGGCTCCCCCCCCCCCCATGACTGTGAATTCAGATTGTGTATTTATACTAGTAGATTCAATTGGTTTGTTACTATTTTTTGGGTGATATTGGATAGAGTTTCAGTGTAAATCCCTCCCCTTTTTCTGCTGAACTTTGTTGCTAATCGGATATTCATAAACTAAATCTTGTTTCTGAATTTTCATTCCCCCTAAATCTCTCTTTTGCTGCGTTTTTGTTTTGTTTTGTTTTGTTTATGTACATATATAAAAAGAGTTTTGGTACAATAAATTAATTACATAAGAATATACTTGTTTTTGACTATTTTATTCCCAACCTATTCTAAAGATCATGTGGTGTTAATATGAGGGTGTATTGTATGACTCCATAAGGACTCTGCACAAGATTTCTTTACTAACCTCAAATATGACCGATTAAAAGATGACACATGGCAATAATTATCATCAAACAAATAAACCAAACAATAGAGAGACACATAGATCCAAGTACGCAAACTTAAAAGAAAAAACAAAGAAAGAAAAGAGAAAAAACCAGTGCAGTGCTTCCTCCTTTTCTCCCGTGATGGCCAGCGGTGGCGGCGGCGAGCGCGGCTGCGCGCGGTGGTGACGTTGTTCTGTGCGGTTCCGTCGAAGGTAGTGCGTGGTCGGTTTCCTTGAGCGAAGCAGAACGAATCTGAGAGGTGACCGGCGGAGAACGACGACGGCCGTTTTGGTTTACTTCACTTTTGGCTTTCAATTTTGCTCTCTACCATTTTCTTTTGATTTCTGTTTCGGATCAGTTTTGTTTACTTTTTGGTTGATTGATGAATTTTTGAAGGTTTAGATGGTTGTGAGTTATATGATTGGAGTGGTTTTGAATTAATAGAGGTTGAAAGTGGTTGAGACTTGTGATGGTTCGATGGTGCTGGTTTTGTTCAATGAAGAGTTTCAAGTAGAAACTAGGCACTGCCATGTGTTTGTTGTTCTCCCTGCATGATTTTGTGTCAAACAGAATTTTGGTTTGTTGTATTCTGTACCAATTCTTTGTGTTTTGGTTCTCGATTTTTCTTGTTCAGATTTTTTTCTTTTTCTTCAGATTTTTTCAATCTATGTTTTTGGCTCCCCCCCCCCCCCCCATGACTGTGAATTCAGATTGTGTATTTATACTAGTAGATTCAATTGGTTTGTTACTATTTTTTGGGTGATATTGGATAGAGTTTCAGTGTAAATCCCTCCCCTTTTTCTGCTGAACTTTGTTGCTAATCGGATATTCATAAACTAAATCTTGTTTCTGAATTTTCATTCCCCCTAAATCTCTCTTTTGCTGCGTTTTTGTTTTGTTTTGTTTTGTTTATGTAATAAATTAATTACATAAGAATATACTTGTTTTTGACTATTTTATTCCCAACCTATTCTAAAGATCATGTGGTGTTAATATGAGGGTGTATTGTATGACTCCATAAGGACTCTGCACAAGATTTCTTTACTAACCTCAAATATGACCGATTAAAAGATGACACATGGCAATAATTATCATCAAACAAATAAACCAAACAATAGAGAGACACATAGATCCAAGTACGCAAACATAAAAGAAAAAACAAAGAAAGAAAAGAGAAAAAACCAGTGCAGTGCTTCCTCCTTTTCTCCCGTGATGGCCAGCGGTGGCGGCGGCGAGCGCGGCTGCGCGCGGTGGTGACGTTGTTTTGTGCGGTTCCGTCGACGGTAGTGCGTGGTCAGTTTCCGTGAGCGAAGCAGAACGAATCTGAGAGGTGACCGGCGGAGAACGACGACGGCCGTTTTGGTTTACTTCACTTTTGGCTTTCAATTTTGCTCTCTACCATTTTCGTTTGATTTCTGTTTCGGATCAGTTTTGTTTACTTTTTGGTTGATTGATGAATTTTTGAAGGTTTAGATGGTTGTGAGTTATATGATTGGAGTGGTTTTGAATTAATAGAGGTTGAAAGTGGTTGAGACTTGTGATGGTTCGATGGTGCTGGTTTTGTTCAATGAAGAGTTTCAAGTAGAAACTAGGCACTGCCATGTGTTTGTTGTTCTCCCTGCATGATTTTGTGTCAAACAGAATTTTGGTTTGTTGTATTCTGTACCAATTCTTTGTGTTTTGGTTCTCGATTTTTCTTGTTCAGATTTTTTTCTTTTTCTTCAGATTTTTTCAATCTATGTTTTTGGCTCCCCCCCCCCACCATGACTGTGAATTCAGATTGTGTATTTATACTAGTAGATTCAATTGGTTTGTTACTATTTTTTGGGTGATATTGGATAGAGTTTCAGTGTAAATCCCTCCCCTTTTTCTGCTGAACTTTGTTGCTAATCGGATATTCATAAACTAAATCTTGTTTCTGAATTTTCATTCCCCCTAAATCTCTCTTTTGCTGCGTTTTTGTTTTGTTTTGTTTTGTTTATGTACATATATAAAAAGAGTTTTGGTACAATAAATTAATTACATAAGAATATACTTGTTTTTGACTATTTTATTCCCAACCTATTCTAAAGATCATGTGGTGTTAATATGAGGGTGTATTGTATGACTCCATAAGGACTCTGCACAAGATTTCTTTACTAACCTCAAATATGACCGATTAAAAGATGACACATGGCAATAATTATCATCAAACAAATAAACCAAACAATAGAGAGAACATAGATCCAAGTACGCAAACTTAAAAGAAAAAACAAAGAAAGAAAAGAGAAAAAACCAGTGCAGTGCTTCCTCCTTTTCTCCCGTGATGGCCAGCGGTGGCGGCGGCGAGCGCGGCTGCGCGCGGTGGTGACGTTGTTCTGTGCGGTTCCGTCGAAGGTAGTGCGTGGTCGGTTTCCTTGAGCGAAGCAGAACGAATCTGAGAGGTGACCGGCGGAGAACGACGACGGCCGTTTTGGTTTACTTCACTTTTGGCTTTCAATTTTGCTCTCTACCATTTTCTTTTGATTTCTGTTTCGGATCAGTTTTGTTTACTTTTTGGTTGATTGATGAATTTTTGAAGGTTTAGATGGTTGTGAGTTATATGATTGGAGTGGTTTTGAATTAATAGAGGTTGAAAGTGGTTGAGACTTGTGATGGTTCGATGGTGCTGGTTTTGTTCAATGAAGAGTTTCAAGTAGAAACTAGGCACTGCCATGTGTTTGTTGTTCTCCCTGCATGATTTTGTGTCAAACAGAATTTTGGTTTGTTGTATTCTGTACCAATTCTTTGTGTTTTGGTTCTCGATTTTTCTTGTTCAGATTTTTTTCTTTTTCTTCAGATTTTTTCAATCTATGTTTTTGGCTCCCCCCCCCCCCCCATGACTGTGAATTCAGATTGTGTATTTATACTAGTAGATTCAATTGGTTTGTTACTATTTTTTGGGTGATATTGGATAGAGTTTCAGTGTAAATCCCTCCCCTTTTTCTGCTGAACTTTGTTGCTAATCGGATATTCATAAACTAAATCTTGTTTCTGAATTTTCATTCCCCCTAAATCTCTCTTTTGCTGCGTTTTTGTTTTGTTTTGTTTTGTTTATGTAATAAATTAATTACATAAGAATATACTTGTTTTTGACAATTTTATTCCCAACCTATTCTAAAGATCATGTGGTGTTAATATGAGGGTGTATTGTATGACTCCATAAGGACTCTGCACAAGATTTCTTTACTAACCTCAAATATGACCGATTAAAAGATGACACATGGCAATAATTATCATCAAACAAATAAACCAAACAATTGAGAGACACATAGATCCAAGTACGCAAACATAAAAGAAAAAACAATGAAAGAAAAGAGAAAAAACCAGTGCAGTGCTTCCTCCTTTTCTCCCGTGATGGCCAGCGGTGGCGGCGGCGAGCGCGGCTGCGCGCGGTGGTGACGTTGTTTTGTGCGGTTCCGTCGACGGTAGTGCGTGGTCAGTTTCCGTGAGCGAAGCAGAACGAATCTGAGAGGTGACCGGCGGAGAACGACGACGGCCGTTTTGGTTTACTTCACTTTTGGCTTTCAATTTTGCTCTCTACCATTTTCGTTTGATTTCTGTTTCGGATCAGTTTTGTTTACTTTTTGGTTGATTGATGAATTTTTGAAGGTTTAGATGGTTGTGAGTTATATGATTGGAGTGGTTTTGAATTAATAGAGGTTGAAAGTGGTTGAGACTTGTGATGGTTCGATGGTGCTGGTTTTGTTCAATGAAGAGTTTCAAGTAGAAACTAGGCACTGCCATGTGTTTGTTGTTCTCCCTGCATGATTTTGTGTCAAACAGAATTTTGGTTTGTTGTATTCTGTACCAATTCTTTGTGTTTTGGTTCTCGATTTTTCTTGTTCAGATTTTTTTCTTTTTCTTCAGATTTTTTCAATCTATGTTTTTGGCTCCCCCCCCCCCCATGACTGTGAATTCAGATTGTGTATTTATACTAGTAGATTCAATTGGTTTGTTACTATTTTTTGGGTGATATTGGATAGAGTTTCAGTGTAAATCCCTCCCCTTTTTCTGCTGAACTTTGTTGCTAATCGGATATTCATAAACTAAATCTTGTTTCTGAATTTTCATTCCCCCTAAATCTCTCTTTTGCTGCGTTTTTGTTTTGTTTTGTTTTGTTTATGTACATATATAAAAAGAGTTTTGGTACAATAAATTAATTACATAAGAATATACTTGTTTTTGACTATTTTATTCCCAACCTATTCTAAAGATCATGTGGTGTTAATATGAGGGTGTATTGTATGACTCCATAAGGACTCTGCACAAGATTTCTTTACTAACCTCAAATATGACCGATTAAAAGATGACACATGGCAATAATTATCATCAAACAAATAAACCAAACAATAGAGAGACACATAGATCCAAGTACGCAAACATAAAAGAAAAAACAAAGAAAGAAAAGAGAAAAAACCAGTGCAGTGCTTCCTCCTTTTCTCCCGTGATGGCCAGCGGTGGCGGCGGCGAGCGCGGCTGCGCGCGGTGGTGACGTTGTTCTGTGCGGTTCCGTCGAAGGTAGTGCGTGGTCGGTTTCCTTGAGCGAAGCAGAACGAATCTGAGAGGTGACCGGCGGAGAACGACGACGGCCGTTTTGGTTTACTTCACTTTTGGCTTTCAATTTTGCTCTCTACCATTTTCTTTTGATTTCTGTTTCGGATCAGTTTTGTTTACTTTTTGGTTGATTGATGAATTTTTGAAGGTTTAGATGGTTGTGAGTTATATGATTGGAGTGGTTTTGAATTAATAGAGGTTGAAAGTGGTTGAGACTTGTGATGGTTCGATGGTGCTGGTTTTGTTCAATGAAGAGTTTCAAGTAGAAACTAGGCACTGCCATGTGTTTGTTGTTCTCCCTGCATGATTTTGTGTCAAACAGAATTTTGGTTTGTTGTATTCTGTACCAATTCTTTGTGTTTTGGTTCTCGATTTTTCTTGTTCAGATTTTTTTCTTTTTCTTCAGATTTTTTCAATCTATGTTTTTGGCTCCCCCCCCCCCCCCATGACTGTGAATTCAGATTGTGTATTTATACTAGTAGATTCAATTGGTTTGTTACTATTTTTTGGGTGATATTGGATAGAGTTTCAGTGTAAATCCCTCCCCTTTTTCTGCTGAACTTTGTTGCTAATCGGATATTCATAAACTAAATCTTGTTTCTGAATTTTCATTCCCCCTAAATCTCTCTTTTGCTGCGTTTTTGTTTTGTTTTGTTTTGTTTATGTAATAAATTAATTACATAAGAATATACTTGTTTTTGACTATTTTATTCCCAACCTATTCTAAAGATCATGTGGTGTTAATATGAGGGTGTATTGTATGACTCCATAAGGACTCTGCACAAGATTTCTTTACTAACCTCAAATATGACCGATTAAAAGATGACACATGGCAATAATTATCATCAAACAAATAAACCAAACAATAGAGAGACACATAGATCCAAGTACGCAAACATAAAAGAAAAAACAATGAAAGAAAAGAGAAAAAACCAGTGCAGTGCTTCCTCCTTTTCTCCCGTGATGGCCAGCGGTGGCGGCGGCGAGCGCGGCTGCGCGCGGTGGTGACGTTGTTTTGTGCGGTTCCGTCGACGGTAGTGCGTGGTCAGTTTCCGTGAGCGAAGCAGAACGAATCTGAGAGGTGACCGGCGGAGAACGACGACGGCCGTTTTGGTTTACTTCACTTTTGGCTTTCAATTTTGCTCTCTACCATTTTCGTTTGATTTCTGTTTCGGATCAGTTTTGTTTACTTTTTGGTTGATTGATGAATTTTTGAAGGTTTAGATGGTTGTGAGTTATATGATTGGAGTGGTTTTGAATTAATAGAGGTTGAAAGTGGTTGAGACTTGTGATGGTTCGATGGTGCTGGTTTTGTTCAATGAAGAGTTTCAAGTAGAAACTAGGCACTGCCATGTGTTTGTTGTTCTCCCTGCATGATTTTGTGTCAAACAGAATTTTGGTTTGTTGTATTCTGTACCAATTCTTTGTGTTTTGGTTCTCGATTTTTCTTGTTCAGATTTTTTTCTTTTTCTTCAGATTTTTTCAATCTATGTTTTTGGCTCCCCCCCCCCCCATGACTGTGAATTCAGATTGTGTATTTATACTAGTAGATTCAATTGGTTTGTTACTATTTTTTGGGTGATATTGGATAGAGTTTCAGTGTAAATCCCTCCCCTTTTTCTGCTGAACTTTGTTGCTAATCGGATATTCATAAACTAAATCTTGTTTCTGAATTTTCATTCCCCCTAAATCTCTCTTTTGCTGCGTTTTTGTTTTGTTTTGTTTTGTTTATGTACATATATAAAAAGAGTTTTGGTACAATAAATTAATTACATAAGAATATACTTGTTTTTGACTATTTTATTCCCAACCTATTCTAAAGATCATGTGGTGTTAATATGAGGGTGTATTGTATGACTCCATAAGGACTCTGCACAAGATTTCTTTACTAACCTCAAATATGACCGATTAAAAGATGACACATGGCAATAATTATCATCAAACAAATAAACCAAACAATAGAGAGACACATAGATCCAAGTACGCAAACATAAAAGAAAAAACAAAGAAAGAAAAGAGAAAAAACCAGTGCAGTGCTTCCTCCTTTTCTCCCGTGATGGCCAGCGGTGGCGGCGGCGAGCGCGGCTGCGCGCGGTGGTGACGTTGTTTTGTGCGGTTCCGTCGACGGTAGTGCGTGGTCAGTTTTCGTGAGCGAAGCAGAACGAATCTGAGAGGTGACCGGCGGAGAACGACGACGGCCGTTTTGGTTTACTTCACTTTTGGCTTTCAATTTTGCTCTCTACCATTTTCGTTTGATTTCTGTTTCGGATCAGTTTTGTTTACTTTTTGGTTGATTGATGAATTTTTGAAGGTTTAGATGGTTGTGAGTTATATGATTGGAGTGGTTTTGAATTAATAGAGGTTGAAAGTGGTTGAGACTTGTGATGGTTCGATGGTGCTGGTTTTGTTCAATGAAGAGTTTCAAATAGAAACTAGGCACTGCCATGTGTTTGTTGTTCTCCCTGCATGATTTTGTGTCAAACAGAATTTTGGTTTGTTGTATTCTGTACCAATTCTTTGTGTTTTGGTTCTCGATTTTTCTTGTTCAGATTTTTTTCTTTTTCTTCAGTTTTTTTCAATCTATGTTTTTGGCTCCCCCCCCCCCCCCCCCATGACTGTGAATTCAGATTGTGTATTTATACTAGTAGATTCAATTGGTTTGTTACTATTTTTTGGGTGATATTGGATAGAGTTTCAGTGTAAATCCCTCCCCTTTTTCTGCTGAACTTTGTTGCTAATCGGATATTCATAAACTAAATCTTGTTTCTGAATTTTCATTCCCCCTAAATCTCTCTTTTGCTGCGTTTTTGTTTTGTTTTGTTTTGTTTATGTAATAAATTAATTACATAAGAATATACTTGTTTTTGACTATTTTATTCCCAACCTATTCTAAAGATCATGTGGTGTTAATATGAGGGTGTATTGTATGACTCCATAAGGACTCTGCACAAGATTTCTTTACTAACCTCAAATATGACCGATTAAAAGATGACACATGGCAATAATTATCATCAAACAAATAAACCAAACAATAGAGAGACACATAGATCCAAGTACGCAAACATAAAAGAAAAAACAAAGAAAGAAAAGAGAAAAAACCAGTGCAGTGCTTCCTCCTTTTCTCCCGTGATGGCCAGCGGTGGCGGCGGCGAGCGCGGCTGCGCGCGGTGGTGACTTTGTTTTGTGCGGTTCCGTCGACGGTAGTGCGTGGTCAGTTTCCGTGAGCGAAGCAGAACGAATCTGAGAGGTGACCGGCGGAGAACGACGACGGCCGTTTTGGTTTACTTCACTTTTGGCTTTCAATTTTGCTCTCTACCATTTTCGTTTGATTTCTGTTTCGGATCAGTTTTGTTTACTTTTTGGTTGATTGATGAATTTTTGAAGGTTTAGATGGTTGTGAGTTATATGATTGGAGTGGTTTTGAATTAATAGAGGTTGAAAGTGGTTGAGACTTGTGATGGTTCGATGGTGCTGGTTTTGTTCAATGAAGAGTTTCAAGTAGAAACTAGGCACTGCCATGTGTTTGTTGTTCTCCCTGCATGATTTTGTGTCAAACAGAATTTTGGTTTGTTGTATTCTGTACCAATTCTTTGTGTTTTGGTTCTCGATTTTTCTTGTTCAGATTTTTTTCTTTTTCTTCAGATTTTTTCAATCTATGTTTTTGGCTCCCCCCCCCCCCATGACTGTGAATTCAGATTGTGTATTTATACTAGTAGATTCAATTGGTTTGTTACTATTTTTTGGGTGATATTGGATAGAGTTTCAGTGTAAATCCCTCCCCTTTTTCTGCTGAACTTTGTTGCTAATCGGATATTCATAAACTAAATCTTGTTTCTGAATTTTCATTCCCCCTAAATCTCTCTTTTGCTGCGTTTTTGTTTTGTTTTGTTTTGTTTATGTACATATATAAAAAGAGTTTTGGTACAATAAATTAATTACATAAGAATATACTTGTTTTTGACTATTTTATTCCCAACCTATTCTAAAGATCATGTGGTGTTAATATGAGGGTGTATTGTATGACTCCATAAGGACTCTGCACAAGATTTCTTTACTAACCTCAAATATGACCGATTAAAAGATGACACATGGCAATAATTATCATCAAACAAATAAACCAAACAATAGAGAGACACATAGATCCAAGTACGCAAACATAAAAGAAAAAACAAAGAAAGAAAAGAGAAAAAACCAGTGCAGTGCTTCCTCCTTTTCTCCCGTGATGGCCAGCGGTGGCGGCGGCGAGCGCGGCTGCGCGCGGTGGTGACGTTGTTTTGTGCGGTTCCGTCGACGGTAGTGCGTGGTCAGTTTTCGTGAGCGAAGCAGAACGAATCTGAGAGGTGACCGGCGGAGAACGACGACGGCCGTTTTGGTTTACTTCACTTTTGGCTTTCAATTTTGCTCTCTACCATTTTCGTTTGATTTCTGTTTCGGATCAGTTTTGTTTACTTTTTGGTTGATTGATGAATTTTTGAAGGTTTAGATGGTTGTGAGTTATATGATTGGAGTGGTTTTGAATTAATAGAGGTTGAAAGTGGTTGAGACTTGTGATGGTTCGATGGTGCTGGTTTTGTTCAATGAAGAGTTTCAAATAGAAACTAGGCACTGCCATGTGTTTGTTGTTCTCCCTGCATGATTTTGTGTCAAACAGAATTTTGGTTTGTTGTATTCTGTACCAATTCTTTGTGTTTTGGTTCTCGATTTTTCTTGTTCAGATTTTTTTCTTTTTCTTCAGTTTTTTTCAATCTATGTTTTTGGCTCCCCCCCCCCCCCCCCCCATGACTGTGAATTCAGATTGTGTATTTATACTAGTAGATTCAATTGGTTTGTTACTATTTTTTGGGTGATATTGGATAGAGTTTCAGTGTAAATCCCTCCCCTTTTTCTGCTGAACTTTGTTGCTAATCGGATATTCATAAACTAAATCTTGTTTCTGAATTTTCATTCCCCCTAAATCTCTCTTTTGCTGCGTTTTTGTTTTGTTTTGTTTTGTTTATGTAATAAATTAATTACATAAGAATATACTTGTTTTTGACTATTTTATTCCCAACCTATTCTAAAGATCATGTGGTGTTAATATGAGGGTGTATTGTATGACTCCATAAGGACTCTGCACAAGATTTCTTTACTAACCTCAAATATGACCGATTAAAAGATGACACATGGCAATAATTATCATCAAACAAATAAACCAAACAATAGAGAGACACATAGATCCAAGTACGCAAACATAAAAGAAAAAACAAAGAAAGAAAAGAGAAAAAACCAGTGCAGTGCTTCCTCCTTTTCTCCCGTGATGGCCAGCGGTGGCGGCGGCGAGCGCGGCTGCGCGCGGTGGTGACTTTGTTTTGTGCGGTTCCGTCGACGGTAGTGCGTGGTCAGTTTCCGTGAGCGAAGCAGAACGAATCTGAGAGGTGACCGGCGGAGAACGACGACGGCCGTTTTGGTTTACTTCACTTTTGGCTTTCAATTTTGCTCTCTACCATTTTCGTTTGATTTCTGTTTCGGATCAGTTTTGTTTACTTTTTGGTTGATTGATGAATTTTTGAAGGTTTAGATGGTTGTGAGTTATATGATTGGAGTGGTTTTGAATTAATAGAGGTTGAAAGTGGTTGAGACTTGTGATGGTTCGATGGTGCTGGTTTTGTTCAATGAAGAGTTTCAAATAGAAACTAGGCACTGCCATGTGTTTGTTGTTCTCCCTGCATGATTTTGTGTCAAACAGAATTTTGGTTTGTTGTATTCTGTACCAATTCTTTGTGTTTTGGTTCTCGATTTTTCTTGTTCAGATTTTTTTCTTTTTCTTCAGATTTTTTCAATCTATGTTTTTGGCTCCCCCCCCCCCCCCCCCCCATGACTGTGAATTCAGATTGTGTATTTATACTAGTAGATTCAATTGGTTTGTTACTATTTTTTGGGTGATATTGGATAGAGTTTCAGTGTAAATCCCTCCCCTTTTTCTGCTGAACTTTGTTGCTAATCGGATATTCATAAACTAAATCTTGTTTCTGAATTTTCATTCCCCCTAAATCTCTCTTTTGCTGCGTTTTTGTTTTGTTTTGTTTTGTTTATGTACATATATAAAAAGAGTTTTGGTACAATAAATTAATTACATAAGAATATACTTGTTTTTGACTATTTTATTCCCAACCTATTCTAAAGATCATGTGGTGTTAATATGAGGGTGTATTGTATGACTCCATAAGGACTCTGCACAAGATTTCTTTACTAACCTCAAATATGACCGATTAAAAGACGACACATGGCAATAAATATCATCAAACAAATAAACCAAACAATAGAGAGATAGATAGATCCAAGTACGCAAACTTAAAAGAAAAAACAAAGAAAGAAAAGAGAAAAAACGAGTGCAGTGCTTCCTCCTTTTCTCCCGTGATGGCCAGCGGTGGCGGCGGCGAGCGCGGCTGCGCGCGGTGGTGACGTTGTTCTGTGCGGTTCCGTCGACGGTAGTGCGTGGTCAGTTTTCGTGAGCGAAGCAGAACGAATCTGAGAGGTGACCGGCGGAGAACGACGACGGCCGTTTTGGTTTACTTCACTTTTGGCTTTCAATTTTGCTCTCTACCATTTTCGTTTGATTTCTGTTTCGGATCAGTTTTGTTTACTTTTTGGTTGATTGATGAATTTTTGAAGGTTTAGATGGTTGTGAGTTATATGATTGGAGTGGTTTTGAATTAATAGAGGTTGAAAGTGGTTGAGACTTGTGATGGTTCGATGGTGCTGGTTTTGTTCAATGAAGAGTTTCAAGTAGAAACTAGGCACTGCCATGTGTTTGTTGTTCTCCCTGCATGATTTTGTGTCAAACAGAATTTTGGTTTGTTGTATTATGTACCAATTCTTTGTGTTTTGGTTCTCGATTTTTCTTGTTCAGATTTTTTTCTTTTTCTTCAGATTTTTTCAATCTATGTTTTTGGCTCCCCCCCCCCCCCCCATGACTGTGAATTCAGATTGTGTATTTATACTAGTAGATTCAATTGGTTTGTTACTATTTTTTGGGTGATATTGGATAGAGTTTCAGTGTAAATCCCTCCCCTTTTTCTGCTGAACTTTGTTGCTAATCGGATATTCATAAACTAAATCTTGTTTCTGAATTTTCATTCCCCCTAAATCTCAGACTTTTTCTTCAGATTTTTTCAATCTATGTTTTTGGCTCCCCCCCCCCCCCCCCATGACTGTGAATTCAGATTGTGTATTTATATTAGTAGATTCAATTGGTTTGTTACTATTTTTTGGGTGATATTGGATAGAGTTTCAGTGTAAATCCCTCCCCTTTTTCTGCCGAACTTTGTTGCTAATCGGATATTCATAAACTAAATCTTGTTTCTGAATTTTCATTCCCCCTAAATCTCTCTTTTGCTGCGTTTTTGTTTTGTTTATGTAATAAATTAATTACATAAGAATATACTTGTTTTTGACTATTTTATTCCCAACCTATTCTAAAGATCATTTGGTGTTAATATGAGGGTGTATTGTATGACTCCATAAGGACTCTGCACAAGATTTCTTTACTAACCTCAAATATGACCTATTAAAAGATGACACATGGCAATAATTATCATCAAACAAATAAACCAAACAATAGAGAGACACATATATCCAAGTACGCAAACATAAAAGAAAAAACAAAGAAAGAAAAGAGAAAAAACCAGTGCAGTGCTTCCTCCTTTTCTCCCGTGATGGCCAGCGGTGGCGGCGGCGAGCGCGGCTGCGCGCGGTGGGGACGTTGTTCTGTGCGGTTCCGTCGACGGTAGTGCGTGGTCGGTTTCCGTGAGCGAAGCAGAACGAATCTGAGAGGTGACCGGTGGAGAACGACGACGGCCGTTTTGGTTTACTTCACTTTTGGCTTTCAATTTTGCTCTCTCCCTTTTTCGTTTGATTTCTGTTTCGGATCAGTTTTGTTTACTTTTTGGTTGATTGATGAATTTTTGAAAGTTTAGATGGTTGTGAGTTATATGATTGGAGTGGTTTTGAATTAATAGAGGTTGAAAGTGGTTGAGACTTGTGATGGTTCGATGGTGCTGGTTTTGTTCAATGAAGAGTTTCAAGTAGAAACTAGGCACTGCCATGTGTTTGTTGTTCTCCCTGCATGATTTTGTGTCAAACAGAATTTTGGTTTGTTGTATTCTGTACCAATTCTTTGTGTTTTGGTTCTCGATTTTTCTTGTTCAAATTTTTTTCTTTTTCTTCAGATTTTTTCAATCTATGTTTTTGGCTACCCCCCCCCATGACTGTGAATTCATATTGTGTATTTATACTAGTAGATTCAATTGGTTTGTTACTATTTTTTGGGTGATCTTGGATAGAGTTTCAGTGTAAATCCCTCCCCTTTTTCTGCTGAACTTTGTTGCTAATCGGATATTCATAAACTAAATCTTGTTTCTGAATTTTCATTCCCCCTAAATCTCTCTTTTGCTGCGTTTTTGTTTTGTTTTGTTTTGTTTATGTACATATATAAAAAGAGTTTTGGTACAATAAATTAATTACATAAGAATATACTTGTTTTTGACTATTTTATTCCCAACCTATTCTAAAGATCATGTGGTGTTAATATGAGGGTGTATTGTATGACTCCATAAGGACTCTGCACAAGATTTCTTTACTAACCTCAAATATGACCGATTAAAAGATGACACATGGCAATAATTATCAACAAAGAAATAAACCAAACAATAGAGAGACACATATATCCAAGTACGCAAACATAAAAGAAAAAACAAAGAAAGAAAAGAGAAAAAACCAGTGCAGTGCTTCCTCCTTTTCTCCCGTGATGGCCAGCGAGGCGGCGGCGAGCGCGGCTGCGCGCGGTGGTGACGTTGTTCTGTGCGGTTCCGTCGAAGGTAGTGCGTGGTCGGTTTCCTTGAGCGAAGCAGAACGAATCTGAGAGGTGACCGGCGGAGAACGACGACGGCCGTTTTGGTTTACTTCACTTTTGGCTTTCAATTTTGCTCTCTCCCTTTTTCGTTTGATTTCTGTTTCGGATCAGTTTTGTTTACTTTTTGGTTGATTGATGAATTTTTGAAGGTTTAGATGGTTGTGAGTTATATGATTGGAGTGGTTTTGAATTAATAGAGGTTGAAAGTGGTTGAGACTTGTGATGGTTCGATGGTGCTGGTTTTGTTCAATGAAGAGTTTCAAGTAGAAACTAGGCACTGCCATGTGTTTGTTGTTCTCCCTGCATGATTTTGTGTCAAACAGAATTTTGGTTTGTTGTATTCTGTACCAATTCTTTGTGTTTTGGTTCTCGATTTTTCTTGTTCAGATTTTTTTCTTTTTCTTCAGATTTTTTCAATCTATGTTTTTGGCTCCCCCCCCCCCCCATGACTGTGAATTCAGATTGTGTATTTATACTAGTAGATTCAATTGGTTTGTTACTATTTTTTGGGTTATATTGGATAGAGTTTCAGTGTAAATCCCTCCCCTTTTTCTGCTGAACTTTGTTGCTAATCGGATATTCATAAACTAAATCTTGTTTCTGAATTTTCATTCCCCCTAAATCTCTCTTTTGCTGCGTTTTTGTTTTGTTTTGTTTTGTTTATGTACATATATAAAAAGAGATTTGGTACAATAAATTAATTACATAAGAATATACTTGTTTTTGACTATTTTATTCCCAACCTATTCTAAAGATCATGTGGTGTTAATATGAGGGTGTATTGTATGACTCCATAAGGACTCTGCACAAGATTTCTTTACTAACCTCAAATATGAACGATTAAAAGATGACACATGGCAATAAATATCATCAAACAAATAAACCAAACAATAGAGAGATACATAGATCCAAGTACGCAAACTTAAAAGAAAAAACAAAGAAAGAAAAGAGAAAAAACAAGTGCAGTGCTTCCTCCTTTTCTCCCGTGATGGCCAGCGGTGGCGGCGGCGAGCGCGGCTGCGCGCGGTGGTGACGTTGTTCTGTGCGGTTCTGTCGACGGTAGTGCGTGGTCGGTTTCCTTGAGCGAAGCAGAACGAATCTGAGAGGTGACCGGCCGAGAACGACGACGGCTGTTTTGGTTTACTTCACTTTTGGCTTTCAATTTTGCTCTCTCCCTTTTTCGTTTGATTTCTGTTTCGGATCAGTTTTGTTTACTTTTTGGTTGATTGATGAATTTTTGAAGGTTTAGATGGTTGTGAGTTATATGATTGGAGTGGTTTTGAATTAATAGAGGTTGAAAGTGGTTGAGACTTGTGATGGTTCGATGGTGCTGGTTTTGTTCAATGAAGAGTTTCAAGTAGAAACTAGGCACTGCCATGTGTTTGTTGTTCTCCCTGCATGATTTTGTGTCAAACAGAATTTTGGTTTGTTGTATTCTGTACCAATTCTTTGTGTTTTGGTTCTCGATTTTTCTTGTTCAGATTTTTTTCTTTTTCTTCAGATTTTTTCAATCTATGTTTTTGGCTCCCCCCCCCCCCCCATGACTGTGAATTCAGATTGTGTATTTATACTAGTAGATTCAATTGGTTTGTTACTATTTTTTGGGTTATATTGGATAGAGTTTCAGTGTAAATCCCTCCCCTTTTTCTGCTGAACTTTGTTGCTAATCGGATATTCATAAACTAAATCTTGTTTCTGAATTTTCATTCCCCCTAAATCTCTCTTTTGCTGCGTTTTTGTTTTGTTTTGTTTTGTTTATGTACATATATAAAAAGAGATTTGGTACAATAAATTAATTACATAAGAATATACTTGTTTTTGACTATTTTATTCCCAACCTATTCTAAAGATCATGTGGTGTTAATATGAGGGTGTATTGTATGACTCCATAAGGACTCTGCACAAGATTTCTTTACTAACCTCAAATATGAACGATTAAAAGATGACACATGGCAATAAATATCATCAAACAAATAAACCAAACAATAGAGAGATACATAGATCCAAGTACGCAAACTTAAAAGAAAAAACAAAGAAAGAAAAGAGAAAAAACGAGTGCAGTGCTTCCTCCTTTTCTCCCGTGATGGCCAGCGGTGGCGGCGGCGAGCGCGGCTGCGCGCGGTGGTGACGTTGTTCTGTGCGGTTCCGTCAACGGTAGTGCGTGGTCAGTTTTCGTGAGCGAAGCAGAACGAATCTGAGAGGTGACCGGCGGAGAACGACGACGGCCGTTTTGGTTTACTTCACTTTTGGCTTTCAATTTTGCTCTCTACCATTTTCGTTTGATTTCTGTTTCGGATCAGTTTTGTTTACTTTTTGGTTGATTGATGAATTTTTGAAGGTTTAGATGGTTGTGAGTTATATGATTGGAGTGGTTTTGAATTAATAGAGGTTGAAAGTGGTTGAGACTTGTGATGGTTCGATGGTGCTGGTTTTGTTCAATGAAGAGTTTCAAGTAGAAACTAGGCACTGCCATGTGTTTGTTGTTCTCCCTGCATGATTTTGTGTCAAACAGAATTTTGGTTTGTTGTATTATGTACCAATTCTTTGTGTTTTGGTTCTCGATTTTTCTTGTTCAGATTTTTTTCTTTTTCTTCAGATTTTTTCAATCTATGTTTTTGGCTCCCCCCCCCCCCCCCCATGACTGTGAATTCAGATTGTGTATTTATACTAGTAGATTCAATTGGTTTGTTACTATTTTTTGGGTGATATTGGATAGAGTTTCAGTGTAAATCCCTCCCCTTTTTCTGCTGAACTTTGTTGCTAATCGGATATTCATAAACTAAATCTTGTTTCTGAATTTTCATTCCCCCTAAATCTCAGACTTTTTCTTCAGATTTTTTCAATCTATGTTTTTGGCTCCCCCCCCCCCCCCCCATGACTGTGAATTCAGATTGTGTATTTATATTAGTAGATTCAATTGGTTTGTTACAATTTTTTGGGTGATATTGGATAGAGTTTCAGTGTAAATCCCTCCCCTTTTTCTGCCGAACTTTGTTGCTAATCGGATATTCATAAACTAAATCTTGTTTCTGAATTTTCATTCCCCCTAAATCTCTCTTTTGCTGCGTTTTTGTTTTGTTTATGTAATAAATTAATTACATAAGAATATACTTGTTTTTGACTATTTTATTCCCAACCTATTCTAAAGATCATTTGGTGTTAATATGAGGGTGTATTGTATGACTCCATAAGGACTCTGCACAAGATTTCTTTACTAACCTCAAATATGACCTATTAAAAGATGACACATGGCAATAATTATCATCAAACAAATAAACCAAACAATAGAGAGACACATAGATCCAAGTACGCAAACATAAAAGAAAAAACAAAGAAAGAAAAGAGAAAAAACCAGTGCAGTGCTTCCTCCTTTTCTCCCGTGATGGCCAGCGGTGGCGGCGGCGAGCGCGGCTGCGCGCGGTGGGGACGTTGTTCTGTGCGGTTCCGTCGACGGTAGTGCGTGGTCGGTTTCCGTGAGCGAAGCAGAACGAATCTGAGAGGTGACCGGTGGAGAACGACGACGGCCGTTTTGGTTTACTTCACTTTTGGCTTTCAATTTTGCTCTCTCCCTTTTTCGTTTGATTTCTGTTTCGGATCAGTTTTGTTTACTTTTTGGTTGATTGATGAATTTTTGAAAGTTTAGATGGTTGTGAGTTATATGATTGGAGTGGTTTTGAATTAATAGAGGTTGAAAGTGGTTGAGACTTGTGATGGTTCGATGGTGCTGGTTTTGTTCAATGAAGAGTTTCAAGTAGAAACTAGGCACTGCCATGTGTTTGTTGTTCTCCCTGCATGATTTTGTGTCAAACAGAATTTTGGTTTGTTGTATTCTGTACCAATTCTTTGTGTTTTGGTTCTCGATTTTTCTTGTTCAGATTTTTTTCTTTTTCTTCAGATTTTTTCAATCTATGTTTTTGGCTACCCCCCCCCCATGACTGTGAATTCATATTGTGTATTTATACTAGTAGATTCAATTGGTTTGTTACTATTTTTTGGGTGATCTTGGATAGAGTTTCAGTGTAAATCCCTCCCCTTTTTCTGCTGAACTTTGTTGCTAATCGGATATTCATAAACTAAATCTTGTTTCTGAATTTTGATTCCCCCTAAATCTCTCTTTTGCTGCGTTTTTGTTTTGTTTTGTTTTGTTTATGTACATATATAAAAAGAGTTTTGGTACAATAAATTAATTACATAAGAATATACTTGTTTTTGACTATTTTATTCCCAACCTATTCTAAAGATCATGTGGTGTTAATATGAGGGTGTATTGTATGACTCCATAAGGACTCTGCACAAGATTTCTTTACTAACCTCAAATATGACCGATTAAAAGATGACACATGGCAATAATTATCAACAAAGAAATAAACCAAACAATAGAGAGACACATATATCCAAGTACGCAAACATAAAAGAAAAAACAAAGAAAGAAAAGAGAAAAAACCAGTGCAGTGCTTCCTCCTTTTCTCCCGTGATGGCCAGCGAGGCGGCGGCGAGCGCGGCTGCGCGCGGTGGTGACGTTGTTCTGTGCGGTTCCGTCGAAGGTAGTGCGTGGTCGGTTTCCTTGAGCGAAGCAGAACGAATCTGAGAGGTGACCGGCGGAGAACGACGACGGCCGTTTTGGTTTACTTCACTTTTGGCTTTCAATTTTGCTCTCTCCCTTTTTCGTTTGATTTCTGTTTCGGATCAGTTTTGTTTACTTTTTGGTTGATTGATGAATTTTTGAAGGTTTAGATGGTTGTGAGTTATATGATTGGAGTGGTTTTGAATTAATAGAGGTTGAAAGTGGTTGAGACTTGTGATGGTTCGATGGTGCTGGTTTTGTTCAATGAAGAGTTTCAAGTAGAAACTAGGCACTGCCATGTGTTTGTTGTTCTCCCTGCATGATTTTGTGTCAAACAGAATTTTGGTTTGTTGTATTCTGTACCAATTCTTTGTGTTTTGGTTCTCGATTTTTCTTGTTCAGATTTTTTTCTTTTTCTTCAGATTTTTTCAATCTATGTTTTTGGCTCCCCCCCCCCCCCCCATGACTGTGAATTCAGATTGTGTATTTATACTAGTAGATTCAATTGGTTTGTTACTATTTTTTGGGTTATATTGGATAGAGTTTCAGTGTAAATCCCTCCCCTTTTTCTGCTGAACTTTGTTGCTAATCGGATATTCATAAACTAAATCTTGTTTCTGAATTTTCATTCCCCCTAAATCTCTCTTTTGCTGCGTTTTTGTTTTGTTTTGTTTTGTTTATGTACATATATAAAAAGAGATTTGGTACAATAAATTAATTACATAAGAATATACTTGTTTTTGACTATTTTATTCCCAACCTATTCTAAAGATCATGTGGTGTTAATATGAGGGTGTATTGTATGACTCCATAAGGACTCTGCACAAGATTTCTTTACTAACCTCAAATATGAACGATTAAAAGATGACACATGGCAATAAATATCATCAAACAAATAAACCAAACAATAGAGAGATACATAGATCCAAGTACGCAAACTTAAAAGAAAAAACAAAGAAAGAAAAGAGAAAAAACAAGTGCAGTGCTTCCTCCTTTTCTCCCGTGATGGCCAGCGGTGGCGGCGGCGAGCGCGGCTGCGCGCGGTGGTGACGTTGTTCTGTGCGGTTCTGTCGACCGTAGTGCGTGGTCGGTTTCCTTGAGCGAAGCAGAACGAATCTGAGAGGTTACCGGCCGAGAACGACGACGGCTGTTTTGGTTTACTTCACTTTTGGCTTTCAATTTTGCTCTCTCCCTTTTTCGTTTGATTTCTGTTTCGGATCAGTTTTGTTTACTTTTTGGTTGATTGATGAATTTTTGAAGGTTTAGATGGTTGTGAGTTATATGATTGGAGTGGTTTTGAATTAATAGAGGTTGAAAGTGGTTGAGACTTGTGATGGTTCGATGGTGCTGGTTTTGTTCAATGAAGAGTTTCAAGTAGAAACTAGGCACTGCCATGTGTTTGTTGTTCTCCCTGCATGATTTTGTGTCAAACAGAATTTTGGTTTGTTGTATTCTGTACCAATTCTTTGTGTTTTGGTTCTCGATTTTTCTTGTTCAGATTTTTTTCTTTTTCTTCAGATTTTTTCAATCTATGTTTTTGGCTCCCCCCCCCCCCCCCATGACTGTGAATTCAGATTGTGTATTTATACTAGTAGATTCAATTGGTTTGTTACTATTTTTTGGGTTATATTGGATAGAGTTTCAGTGTAAATCCCTCCCCTTTTTCTGCTGAACTTTGTTGCTAATCGGATATTCATAAACTAAATCTTGTTTCTGAATTTTCATTCCCCCTAAATCTCTCTTTTGCTGCGTTTTTGTTTTGTTTTGTTTTGTTTATGTACATATATAAAAAGAGATTTGGTACAATAAATTAATTATATAAGAATATACTTGTTTTTGACTATTTTATTCCCAACCTATTCTAAAGATCATGTGGTGTTAATATGAGGGTGTATTGTATGACTCCATAAGGACTCTGCACAAGATTTCTTTACTAACCTCAAATATGAACGATTAAAAGATGACACATGGCAATAAATATCATCAAACAAATAAACCAAACAATAGAGAGATACATAGATCCAAGTACGCAAACTTAAAAGAAAAAACAAAGAAAGAAAAGAGAAAAAACAAGTGCAGTGCTTCCTCCTTTTCTCCCGTGATGGCCAGCGGTGGCGGCGGCGAGCGCGGCTGCGCGCGGTGGTGACGTTGTTCTGTGCGGTTCTGTCGACGGTAGTGCGTGGTCGGTTTCCTTGAGCGAAGCAGAACGAATCTGAGAGGTGACCGGCCGAGAACGACGACGGCTGTTTTGGTTTACTTCACTTTTGGCTTTCAATTTTGCTCTCTCCCTTTTTCGTTTGATTTCTGTTTCGGATCAGTTTTGTTTACTTTTTGGTTGATTGATGAATTTTTGAAGGTTTAGATGGTTGTGAGTTATATGATTGGAGTGGTTTTGAATTAATAGAGGTTGAAAGTGGTTGAGACTTGTGATGGTTCGATGGTGCTGGTTTTGTTCAATGAAGAGTTTCAAGTAGAAACTAGGCACTGCCATGTGTTTGTTGTTCTCCCTGCATGATTTTGTGTCAAACAGAATTTTGGTTTGTTGTATTCTGTACCAATTCTTTGTGTTTTGGTTCTCGATTTTTCTTGTTCAGATTTTTTTCTTTTTCTTCAGATTTTTTCAATCTATGTTTTTGGCTCCCCCCCCCCCCCCATGACTGTGAATTCAGATTGTGTATTTATACTAGTAGATTCAATTGGTTTGTTACTATTTTTTGGGTTATATTGGATAGAGTTTCAGTGTAAATCCCTCCCCTTTTTCTGCTGAACTTTGTTGCTAATCGGATATTCATAAACTAAATCTTGTTTCTGAATTTTCATTCCCCCTAAATCTCTCTTTTGCTGCGTTTTTGTTTTGTTTTGTTTTGTTTATGTACATATATAAAAAGAGATTTGGTACAATAAATTAATTACATAAGAATATACTTGTTTTTGACTATTTTATTCCCAACCTATTCTAAAGATCATGTGGTGTTAATATGAGGGTGTATTGTATGACTCCATAAGGACTCTGCACAAGATTTCTTTACTAACCTCAAATATGAACGATTAAAAGATGACACATGGCAATAAATATCATCAAACAAATAAACCAAACAATAGAGAGATACATAGATCCAAGTACGCAAACTTAAAAGAAAAAACAAAGAAAGAAAAGAGAAAAAACAAGTGCAGTGCTTCCTCCTTTTCTCCCGTGATGGCCAGCGGTGGCGGCGGCGAGCGCGGCTGCGCGCGGTGGTGACGTTGTTCTGTGCGGTTCTGTCGACCGTAGTGCGTGGTCGGTTTCCTTGAGCGAAGCAGAACGAATCTGAGAGGTTACCGGCCGAGAACGACGACGGCTGTTTTGGTTTACTTCACTTTTGGCTTTCAATTTTGCTCTCTCCCTTTTTCGTTTGATTTCTGTTTCGGATCAGTTTTGTTTACTTTTTGGTTGATTGATGAATTTTTGAAGGTTTAGATGGTTGTGAGTTATATGATTGGAGTGGTTTTGAATTAATAGAGGTTGAAAGTGGTTGAGACTTGTGATGGTTCGATGGTGCTGGTTTTGTTCAATGAAGAGTTTCAAGTAGAAACTAGGCACTGCCATGTGTTTGTTGTTCTCCCTGCATGATTTTGTGTCAAACAGAATTTTGGTTTGTTGTATTCTGTACCAATTCTTTGTGTTTTGGTTCTCGATTTTTCTTGTTCAGATTTTTTTCTTTTTCTTCAGATTTTTTCAATCTATGTTTTTGGCTCCCCCCCCCCCCCCCATGACTGTGAATTCAGATTGTGTATTTATACTAGTAGATTCAATTGGTTTGTTACTATTTTTTGGGTTATATTGGATAGAGTTTCAGTGTAAATCCCTCCCCTTTTTCTGCTGAACTTTGTTGCTAATCGGATATTCATAAACTAAATCTTGTTTCTGAATTTTCATTCCCCCTAAATCTCTCTTTTGCTGCGTTTTTGTTTTGTTTTGTTTTGTTTATGTACATATATAAAAAGAGATTTGGTACAATAAATTAATTATATAAGAATATACTTGTTTTTGACTATTTTATTCCCAACCTATTCTAAAGATCATGTGGTGTTAATATGAGGGTGTATTGTATGACTCCATAAGGACTCTGCACAAGATTTCTTTACTAACCTCAAATATGAACGATTAAAAGATGACACATGGCAATAAATATCATCAAACAAATAAACCAAACAATAGAGAGATACATAGATCCAAGTACGCAAACTTAAAAGAAAAAACAAAGAAAGAAAAGAGAAAAAACAAGTGCAGTGCTTCCTCCTTTTCTCCCGTGATGGCCAGCGGTGGCGGCGGCGAGCGCGGCTGCGCGCGGTGGTGACGTTGTTCTGTGCGGTTCTGTCGACGGTAGTGCGTGGTCGGTTTCCTTGAGCGAAGCAGAACGAATCTGAGAGGTGACCGGCCGAGAACGACGACGGCTGTTTTGGTTTACTTCACTTTTGGCTTTCAATTTTGCTCTCTCCCTTTTTCGTTTGATTTCTGTTTCGGATCAGTTTTGTTTACTTTTTGGTTGATTGATGAATTTTTGAAGGTTTAGATGGTTGTGAGTTATATGATTGGAGTGGTTTTGAATTAATAGAGGTTGAAAGTGGTTGAGACTTGTGATGGTTCGATGGTGCTGGTTTTGTTCAATGAAGAGTTTCAAGTAGAAACTAGGCACTGCCATGTGTTTGTTGTTCTCCCTGCATGATTTTGTGTCAAACAGAATTTTGGTTTGTTGTATTCTGTACCAATTCTTTGTGTTTTGGTTCTCGATTTTTCTTGTTCAGATTTTTTTCTTTTTCTTCAGATTTTTTCAATCTATGTTTTTGGCTCCCCCCCCCCCCCCATGACTGTGAATTCAGATTGTGTATTTATACTAGTAGATTCAATTGGTTTGTTACTATTTTTTGGGTTATATTGGATAGAGTTTCAGTGTAAATCCCTCCCCTTTTTCTGCTGAACTTTGTTGCTAATCGGATATTCATAAACTAAATCTTGTTTCTGAATTTTCATTCCCCCTAAATCTCTCTTTTGCTGCGTTTTTGTTTTGTTTTGTTTTGTTTATGTACATATATAAAAAGAGATTTGGTACAATAAATTAATTACATAAGAATATACTTGTTTTTGACTATTTTATTCCCAACCTATTCTAAAGATCATGTGGTGTTAATATGAGGGTGTATTGTATGACTCCATAAGGACTCTGCACAAGATTTCTTTACTAACCTCAAATATGAACGATTAAAAGATGACACATGGCAATAAATATCATCAAACAAATAAACCAAACAATAGAGAGATACATAGATCCAAGTACGCAAACTTAAAAGAAAAAACAAAGAAAGAAAAGAGAAAAAACGAGTGCAGTGCTTCCTCCTTTTCTCCCGTGATGGCCAGCGGTGGCGGCGGCGAGCGCGGCTGCGCGCGGTGGTGACGTTGTTCTGTGCGGTTCCGTCAACGGTAGTGCGTGGTCAGTTTTCGTGAGCGAAGCAGAACGAATCTGAGAGGTGACCGGCGGAGAACGACGACGGCCGTTTTGGTTTACTTCACTTTTGGCTTTCAATTTTGCTCTCTACCATTTTCGTTTGATTTCTGTTTCGGATCAGTTTTGTTTACTTTTTGGTTGATTGATGAATTTTTGAAGGTTTAGATGGTTGTGAGTTATATGATTGGAGTGGTTTTGAATTAATAGAGGTTGAAAGTGGTTGAGACTTGTGATGGTTCGATGGTGCTGGTTTTGTTCAATGAAGAGTTTCAAGTAGAAACTAGGCACTGCCATGTGTTTGTTGTTCTCCCTGCATGATTTTGTGTCAAACAGAATTTTGGTTTGTTGTATTATGTACCAATTCTTTGTGTTTTGGTTCTCGATTTTTCTTGTTCAGATTTTTTTCTTTTTCTTCAGATTTTTTCAATCTATGTTTTTGGCTCCCCCACCCCCCCCCATGACTGTGAATTCAGATTGTGTATTTATACTAGTAGATTCAATTGGTTTGTTACTATTTTTTGGGTGATATTGGATAGAGTTTCAGTGTAAATCCCTCCCCTTTTTCTGCTGAACTTTGTTGCTAATCGGATATTCATAAACTAAATCTTGTTTCTGAATTTTCATTCCCCCTAAATCTCAGACTTTTTCTTCAGATTTTTTCAATCTATGTTTTTGGCTCCCCCCCCCCCCCCCCCCCATGACTGTGAATTCAGATTGTGTATTTATATTAGTAGATTCAATTGGTTTGTTACTATTTTTTGGGTGATATTGGATAGAGTTTCAGTGTAAATCCCTCCCCTTTTTCTGCCGAACTTTGTTGCTAATCGGATATTCATAAACTAAATCTTGTTTCTGAATTTTCATTCCCCCTAAATCTCTCTTTTGCTGCGTTTTTGTTTTGTTTATGTAATAAATTAATTACATAAGAATATACTTGTTTTTGACTATTTTATTCCCAACCTATTCTAAAGATCATTTGGTGTTAATATGAGGGTGTATTGTATGACTCCATAAGGACTCTGCACAAGATTTCTTTACTAACCTCAAATATGACCTATTAAAAGATGACACATGGCAATAATTATCATCAAACAAAATAAACCAAACAATAGAGAGACACATAGATCCAAGTACGCAAACATAAAAGAAAAAACAAAGAAAGAAAAGAGAAAAAACCAGTGCAGTGCTTCCTCCTTTTCTCCCGTGATGGCCAGCGGTGGCGGCGGCGAGCGCGGCTGCGCGCGGTGGGGACGTTGTTCTGTGCGGTTCCGTCGACGGTAGTGCGTGGTCGGTTTCCGTGAGCGAAGCAGAACGAATCTGAGAGGTGACCGGTGGAGAACGACGACGGCCGTTTTGGTTTACTTCACTTTTGGCTTTCAATTTTGCTCTCTCCCTTTTTCGTTTGATTTCTGTTTCGGATCAGTTTTGTTTACTTTTTGGTTGATTGATGAATTTTTGAAAGTTTAGATGGTTGTGAGTTATATGATTGGAGTGGTTTTGAATTAATAGAGGTTGAAAGTGGTTGAGACTTGTGATGGTTCGATGGTGCTGGTTTTGTTCAATGAAGAGTTTCAAGTAGAAACTAGGCACTGCCATGTGTTTGTTGTTCTCCCTGCATGATTTTGTGTCAAACAGAATTTTGGTTTGTTGTATTCTGTACCAATTCTTTGTGTTTTGGTTCTCGATTTTTCTTGTTCAGATTTTTTTCTTTTTCTTCAGATTTTTTCAATCTATGTTTTTGGCTACCCCCCCCCCCATGACTGTGAATTCATATTGTGTATTTATACTAGTAGATTCAATTGGTTTGTTACTATTTTTTGGGTGATCTTGGATAGAGTTTCAGTGTAAATCCCTCCCCTTTTTCTGCTGAACTTTGTTGCTAATCGGATATTCATAAACTAAATCTTGTTTCTGAATTTTGATTCCCCCTAAATCTCTCTTTTGCTGCGTTTTTGTTTTGTTTTGTTTTGTTTATGTACATATATAAAAAGAGTTTTGGTACAATAAATTAATTACATAAGAATATACTTGTTTTTGACTATTTTATTCCCAACCTATTCTAAAGATCATGTGGTGTTAATATGAGGGTGTATTGTATGACTCCATAAGGACTCTGCACAAGATTTATTTACTAACCTCAAATATGACCGATTAAAAGATGACACATGGCAATAATTATCAACAAAGAAATAAACCAAACAATAGAGAGACACATATATCCAAGTACGCAAACATAAAAGAAAAAACAAAGAAAGAAAAGAGAAAAAACCAGTGCAGTGCTTCCTCCTTTTCTCCCGTGATGGCCAGCGAGGCGGCGGCGAGCGCGGCTGCGCGCGGTGGTGACGTTGTTCTGTGCGGTTCCGTCGAAGGTAGTGCGTGGTCGGTTTCCTTGAGCGAAGCAGAACGAATCTGAGAGGTGACCGGCGGAGAACGACGACGGCCGTTTTGGTTTACTTCACTTTTGGCTTTCAATTTTGCTCTCTCCCTTTTTCGTTTGATTTCTGTTTCGGATCAGTTTTGTTTACTTTTTGGTTGATTGATGAATTTTTGAAGGTTTAGATGGTTGTGAGTTATATGATTGGAGTGGTTTTGAATTAATAGAGGTTGAAAGTGGTTGAGACTTGTGATGGTTCGATGGTGCTGGTTTTGTTCAATGAAGAGTTTCAAGTAGAAACTAGGCACTGCCATGTGTTTGTTGTTCTCCCTGCATGATTTTGTGTCAAACAGAATTTTGGTTTGTTGTATTCTGTACCAATTCTTTGTGTTTTGGTTCTCGATTTTTCTTGTTCAGATTTTTTTCTTTTTCTTCAGATTTTTTCAATCTATGTTTTTGGCTCCCCCCCCCCCCCCCCCATGACTGTGAATTCAGATTGTGTATTTATACTAGTAGATTCAATTGGTTTGTTACTATTTTTTGGGTTATATTGGATAGAGTTTCAGTGTAAATCCCTCCCCTTTTTCTGCTGAACTTTGTTGCTAATCGGATATTCATAAACTAAATCTTGTTTCTGAATTTTCATTCCCCCTAAATCTCTCTTTTGCTGCGTTTTTGTTTTGTTTTGTTTATGTACATATATAAAAAGAGATTTGGTACAATAAATTAATTACATAAGAATATACTTGTTTTTGACTATTTTATTCCCAACCTATTCTAAAGATCATGTGGTGTTAATATGAGGGTGTATTGTATGACTCCATAAGGACTCTGCACAAGATTTCTTTACTAACCTCAAATATGAACGATTAAAAGATGACACATGGCAATAAATATCATCAAACAAATAAACCAAACAATAGAGAGATACATAGATCCAAGTACGCAAACTTAAAAGAAAAAACAAAGAAAGAAAAGAGAAAAAACAAGTGCAGTGCTTCCTCCTTTTCTCCCGTGATGGCCAGCGGTGGCGGCGGCGAGCGCGGCTGCGCGCGGTGGTGACGTTGTTCTGTGCGGTTCTGTCGACGGTAGTGCGTGGTCGGTTTCCTTGAGCGAAGCAGAACGAATCTGAGAGGTTACCGGCCGAGAACGACGACGGCTGTTTTGGTTTACTTCACTTTTGGCTTTCAATTTTGCTCTCTCCCTTTTTCGTTTGATTTCTGTTTCGGATCAGTTTTGTTTACTTTTTGGTTGATTGATGAATTTTTGAAGGTTTAGATGGTTGTGAGTTATATGATTGGAGTGGTTTTGAATTAATAGAGGTTGAAAGTGGTTGAGACTTGTGATGGTTCGATGGTGCTGGTTTTGTTCAATGAAGAGTTTCAAGTAGAAACTAGGCACTGCCATGTGTTTGTTGTTCTCCCTGCATGATTTTGTGTCAAACAGAATTTTGGTTTGTTGTATTCTGTACCAATTCTTTGTGTTTTGGTTCTCGATTTTTCTTGTTCAGATTTTTTTCTTTTTCTTCAGATTTTTTCAATCTATGTTTTTGGCTCCCCCCCCCCCCCCCCCCATGACTGTGAATTCAGATTGTGTATTTATACTAGTAGATTCAATTGGTTTGTTACTATTTTTTGGGTTATATTGGATAGAGTTTCAGTGTAAATCCCTCCCCTTTTTCTGCTGAACTTTGTTGCTAATCGGATATTCATAAACTAAATCTTGTTTCTGAATTTTCATTCCCCCTAAATCTCTCTTTTGCTGCGTTTTTGTTTTGTTTTGTTTTGTTTATGTACATATATAAAAAGAGATTTGGTACAATAAATTAATTACATAAGAATATACTTGTTTTTGACTATTTTATTCCCAACCTATTCTAAAGATCATGTGGTGTTAATATGAGGGTGTATTGTATGACTCCATAAGGACTCTGCACAAGATTTCTTTACTAACCTCAAATATGAACGATTAAAAGATGACACATGGCAATAAATATCATCAAACAAATAAACCAAACAATAGAGAGATACATAGATCCAAGTACGCAAACTTAAAAGAAAAAACAAAGAAAGAAAAGAGAAAAAACAAGTGCAGTGCTTCCTCCTTTTCTCCCGTGATGGCCAGCGGTGGCGGCGGCGAGCGCGGCTGCGCGCGGTGGTGACGTTGTTCTGTGCGGTTCTGTCGACGGTAGTGCGTGGTCGGTTTCCTTGAGCGAAGCAGAACGAATGTGAGAGGTGACCGGCCGAGAACGACGACGGCTGTTTTGGTTTACTTCACTTTTGGCTTTCAATTTTGCTCTCTCCCTTTTTCGTTTGATTTCTGTTTCGGATCAGTTTTGTTTACTTTTTGGTTGATTGATGAATTTTTGAAGGTTTAGATGGTTGTGAGTTATATGATTGGAGTGGTTTTGAATTAATAGAGGTTGAAAGTGGTTGAGACTTGTGATGGTTCGATGGTGCTGGTTTTGTTCAATGAAGAGTTTCAAGTAGAAACTAGGCACTGCCATGTGTTTGTTGTTCTCCCTGCATGATTTTGTGTCAAACAGAATTTTGGTTTGTTGTATTCTGTACCAATTCTTTGTGTTTTGGTTCTCGATTTTTCTTGTTCAGATTTTTTTCTTTTTCTTCAGATTTTTTCAATCTATGTTTTTGGCTACCCCCCCCCCCATGACTGTGAATTCATATTGTGTATTTATACTAGTAGATTCAATTGGTTTGTTACTATTTTTTGGGTGATCTTGGATAGAGTTTCAGTGTAAATCCCTCCCCTTTTTCTGCTGAACTTTGTTGCTAATCGGATATTCATAAACTAAATCTTGTTTCTGAATTTTGATTCCCCCTAAATCTCTCTTTTGCTGCGTTTTTGTTTTGTTTTGTTTTGTTTATGTACATATATAAAAAGAGTTTTGGTACAATAAATTAATTACATAAGAATATACTTGTTTTTGACTATTTTATTCCCAACCTATTCTAAAGATCATGTGGTGTTAATATGAGGGTGTATTGTATGACTCCATAAGGACTCTGCACAAGATTTCTTTACTAACCTCAAATATGACCGATTAAAAGATGACACATGGCAATAATTATCAACAAAGAAATAAACCAAACAATAGAGAGACACATATATCCAAGTACGCAAACATAAAAGAAAAAACAAAGAAAGAAAAGAGAAAAAACCAGTGCAGTGCTTCCTCCTTTTCTCCCGTGATGGCCAGCGAGGCGGCGGCGAGCGCGGCTGCGCGCGGTGGTGACGTTGTTCTGTGCGGTTCCGTCGAAGGTAGTGCGTGGTCGGTTTCCTTGAGCGAAGCAGAACGAATCTGAGAGGTGACCGGCGGAGAACGACGACGGCCGTTTTGGTTTACTTCACTTTTGGCTTTCAATTTTGCTCTCTCCCTTTTTCGTTTGATTTCTGTTTCGGATCAGTTTTGTTTACTTTTTGGTTGATTGATGAATTTTTGAAGGTTTAGATGGTTGTGAGTTATATGATTGGAGTGGTTTTGAATTAATAGAGGTTGAAAGTGGTTGAGACTTGTGATGGTTCGATGGTGCTGGTTTTGTTCAATGAAGAGTTTCAAGTAGAAACTAGGCACTGCCATGTGTTTGTTGTTCTCCCTGCATGATTTTGTGTCAAACAGAATTTTGGTTTGTTGTATTCTGTACCAATTCTTTGTGTTTTGGTTCTCGATTTTTCTTGTTCAGATTTTTTTCTTTTTCTTCAGATTTTTTCAATCTATGTTTTTGGCTCCCCCCCCCCCCCCCATGACTGTGAATTCAGATTGTGTATTTATACTAGTAGATTCAATTGGTTTGTTACTATTTTTTGGGTTATATTGGATAGAGTTTCAGTGTAAATCCCTCCCCTTTTTCTGCTGAACTTTGTTGCTAATCGGATATTCATAAACTAAATCTTGTTTCTGAATTTTCATTCCCCCTAAATCTCTCTTTTGCTGCGTTTTTGTTTTGTTTTGTTTATGTACATATATAAAAAGAGATTTGGTACAATAAATTAATTACATAAGAATATACTTGTTTTTGACTATTTTATTCCCAACCTATTCTAAAGATCATGTGGTGTTAATATGAGGGTGTATTGTATGACTCCATAAGGACTCTGCACAAGATTTCTTTACTAACCTCAAATATGAACGATTAAAAGATGACACATGGCAATAAATATCATCAAACAAATAAACCAAACAATAGAGAGATACATAGATCCAAGTACGCAAACTTAAAAGAAAAAACAAAGAAAGAAAAGAGAAAAAACAAGTGCAGTGCTTCCTCCTTTTCTCCCGTGATGGCCAGCGGTGGCGGCGGCGAGCGCGGCTGCGCGCGGTGGTGACGTTGTTCTGTGCGGTTCTGTCGACGGTAGTGCGTGGTCGGTTTCCTTGAGCGAAGCAGAACGAATCTGAGAGGTTACCGGCCGAGAACGACGACGGCTGTTTTGGTTTACTTCACTTTTGGCTTTCAATTTTGCTCTCTCCCTTTTTCGTTTGATTTCTGTTTCGGATCAGTTTTGTTTACTTTTTGGTTGATTGATGAATTTTTGAAGGTTTAGATGGTTGTGAGTTATATGATTGGAGTGGTTTTGAATTAATAGAGGTTGAAAGTGGTTGAGACTTGTGATGGTTCGATGGTGCTGGTTTTGTTCAATGAAGAGTTTCAAGTAGAAACTAGGCACTGCCATGTGTTTGTTGTTCTCCCTGCATGATTTTGTGTCAAACAGAATTTTGGTTTGTTGTATTCTGTACCAATTCTTTGTGTTTTGGTTCTCGATTTTTCTTGTTCAGATTTTTTTCTTTTTCTTCAGATTTTTTCAATCTATGTTTTTGGCTCCCCCCCCCCCCCCCCCCATGACTGTGAATTCAGATTGTGTATTTATACTAGTAGATTCAATTGGTTTGTTACTATTTTTTGGGTTATATTGGATAGAGTTTCAGTGTAAATCCCTCCCCTTTTTCTGCTGAACTTTGTTGCTAATCGGATATTCATAAACTAAATCTTGTTTCTGAATTTTCATTCCCCCTAAATCTCTCTTTTGCTGCGTTTTTGTTTTGTTTTGTTTTGTTTATGTACATATATAAAAAGAGATTTGGTACAATAAATTAATTACATAAGAATATACTTGTTTTTGACTATTTTATTCCCAACCTATTCTAAAGATCATGTGGTGTTAATATGAGGGTGTATTGTATGACTCCATAAGGACTCTGCACAAGATTTCTTTACTAACCTCAAATATGAACGATTAAAAGATGACACATGGCAATAAATATCATCAAACAAATAAACCAAACAATAGAGAGATACATAGATCCAAGTACGCAAACTTAAAAGAAAAAACAAAGAAAGAAAAGAGAAAAAACAAGTGCAGTGCTTCCTCCTTTTCTCCCGTGATGGCCAGCGGTGGCGGCGGCGAGCGCGGCTGCGCGCGGTGGTGACGTTGTTCTGTGCGGTTCTGTCGACGGTAGTGCGTGGTCGGTTTCCTTGAGCGAAGCAGAACGAATGTGAGAGGTGACCGGCCGAGAACGACGACGGCTGTTTTGGTTTACTTCACTTTTGGCTTTCAATTTTGCTCTCTCCCTTTTTCGTTTGATTTCTGTTTCGGATCAGTTTTGTTTACTTTTTGGTTGATTGATGAATTTTTGAAGGTTTAGATGGTTGTGAGTTATATGATTGGAGTGGTTTTGAATTTATAGAGGTTGAAAGTGGTTGAGACTTGTGATGGTTCGATGGTGCTGGTTTTGTTCAATGAGGAGTTTCAAGTAGAAACTAGACACTGCCATGTGTTTGTTGTTCTCCCTGCATGATTTTGTGTCAAACAGAATTTTGGTTTGTTGTATTCTGTACCAATTCTTTGTGTTTTGGTTCTCGATATTTCTTGTTCAGATTTTTTTCTTTTTCTTCAGATTTTTTCAATCTATGTTTTTGGCTCCCCCCCCCCCTGACTGTGAATTCAGATTGTGTATTTATACTAGTAGATTCAATTGGTTTGTTACTATTTTTTGGGTGATATTGGATAGAGTTTCAGTGTAAATCCCTCCCCTTTTTCTGCTGAACTTTGTTGCTAATCGGATATTCATAAACTAAATCTTGTTTCTGAATTTTCATTCCCCCTAAATCTCTCTTTTGCTGCGTTTTTGTTTTGTTTTGTTTTGTTTATGTACATATATAAAAAGAGTTTTGGTACAATAAATTAATTACATAAGAATATACTTGTTTTTGACTATTTTATTCCCAACCTATTCTAAAGATCATGTGGTGTTAATATGAGGGTGTATTGTATGACTCCATAAGGACTCTGCACAAGATTTCTTTCCTAACCTCAAATATGACCGATTAAAAGATGACACATGGCAATAAATATCATCAAACAAATAAACCAAACAATAGAGAGATACATAGATCCAAGTACGCAAACTTAAAAGAAAAAACAAAGAAAGAAAAGAGAAAAAACCAGTGCAGTGCTTCCTCCTTTTCTCCCGTGATGGCCAGCGGTGGCGGCGGCGAGCGCGGCTTCGCGCGGTGGTGACGTTGTTCTGTGCGGTTCCGTCGACGGTAGTGCGTGGTCGGTTTCCTTGAGCGAAGCAGAACGAATCTGAGAGGTGACCGGCGGAGAACGACGACGGCCGTTTTGGTTTACTTCACTTTTGGCTTTCAATTTTGCTCTCTCCCTTTTTCGTTTGATTTCTGTTTCGGATCAGTTTTGTTTACTTTTTTGTTGATTGATGAATTTTTGAAGGTTTAGATGGTTGTGAGTTATATGATTGGAGTGGTTTTGAATTAATAGAGGTTGAAAGTGGTTGAGACTTGTGATGGTTCGATGGTGCTGGTTTTGTTCAATGAAGAGTTTCAAGTAGAAACTAGGCACTGCCATGTGTTTGTTGTTCTCCCTGCATGATTTTGTGTCAAACAGAATTTTGGTTTGTTGTATTCTGTACCAATTCTTTGTGTTTGTGTTCTCGATTTTTCTTGTTCAGTTTTTTTTCTTTTTCTTCAGATTTTTTCAATCTATGTTTTTGGCTCCCCCCCCCCCCCCCATGACTGTGAATTCAGATTGTGTATTTATACTAGTAGATTCAATTGGTTTGTTACTATTTTTTGGGTTATATTGGATAGAGTTTCAGTGTAAATCCCTCCCCTTTTTCTGCTGAACTTTGTTGCTAATCGGATATTCATAAACTAAATCTTGTTTCTGAATTTTCATTCCCCCTAAATCTCTCTTTTGCTGCGTTTTTGTTTTGTTTTGTTTTGTTTATGTACATATATAAAAAGAGATTTGGTACAATAAATTAATTACATAAGAATATACTTGTTTTTGACTATTTTATTCCCAACCTATTCTAAAGATCATGTGGTGTTAATATGAGGGTGTATTGTATGACTCCATAAGGACTCTGCACAAGATTTCTTTACTAACCTCAAATATGAACGATTAAAAGATGACACATGGCAATAAATATCATCAAACAAATAAACCAAACAATAGAGAGATACATAGATCCAAGTACGCAAACTTAAAAGAAAAAACAAAGAAAGAAAAGAGAAAAAACAAGTGCAGTGCTTCCTCCTTTTCTCCCGTGATGGCCAGCGGTGGCGGCGGCGAGCGCGGCTGCGCGCGGTGGTGACGTTGTTCTGTGCGGTTCTGTCGACGGTAGTGCGTGGTCGGTTTCCTTGAGCGAAGCAGAACGAATGTGAGAGGTGACCGGCCGAGAACGACGACGGCTGTTTTGGTTTACTTCACTTTTGGCTTTCAATTTTGCTCTCTCCCTTTTTCGTTTGATTTCTGTTTCGGATCAGTTTTGTTTACTTTTTGGTTGATTGATGAATTTTTGAAGGTTTAGATGGTTGTGAGTTATATGATTGGAGTGGTTTTGAATTAATAGAGGTTGAAAGTGGTTGAGACTTGTGATGGTTCGATGGTGCTGGTTTTGTTCAATGAAGAGTTTCAAGTAGAAACTAGGCACTGCCATGTGTTTGTTGTTCTCCCTGCATGATTTTGTGTCAAACAGAATTTTGGTTTGTTGTATTCTGTACCAATTCTTTGTGTTTTGGTTCTCGATTTTTCTTGTTCAGATTTTTTTCTTTTTCTTCAGATTTTTTCAATCTATGTTTTTGGCTCCCCCCCCCCCCCCCCATGACTGTGAATTCAGATTGTGTATTTATACTAGTAGATTCAATTGGTTTGTTACTATTTTTTGGGTTATATTGGATAGAGTTTCAGTGTAAATCCCTCCCCTTTTTCTGCTGAACTTTGTTGCTAATCGGATATTCATAAACTAAATCTTGTTTCTGAATTTTCATTCCCCCTAAATCTCTCTTTTGCTGCGTTTTTGTTTTGTTTTGTTTTGTTTATGTACATATATAAAAAGAGATTTGGTACAATAAATTAATTACATAAGAATATACTTGTTTTTGACTATTTTATTCCCAACCTATTCTAAAGATCATGTGGTGTTAATATGAGGGTGTATTGTATGACTCCATAAGGACTCTGCACAAGATTTCTTTACTAACCTCAAATATGAACGATTAAAAGATGACACATGGCAATAAATATCATCAAACAAATAAACCAAACAATAGAGAGATACATAGATCCAAGTACGCAAACTTAAAAGAAAAAACAAAGAAAGAAAAGAGAAAAAACAAGTGCAGTGCTTCCTCCTTTTCTCCCGTGATGGCCAGCGGTGGCGGCGGCGAGCGCGGCTGCGCGCGGTGGTGACGTTGTTCTGTGCGGTTCTGTCGACGGTAGTGCGTGGTCGGTTTCCTTGAGCGAAGCAGAACGAATGTGAGAGGTGACCGGCCGAGAACGACGACGGCTGTTTTGGTTTACTTCACTTTTGGCTTTCAATTTTGCTCTCTCCCTTTTTCGTTTGATTTCTGTTTCGGATCAGTTTTGTTTACTTTTTGGTTGATTGATGAATTTTTGAAGGTTTAGATGGTTGTGAGTTATATGATTGGAGTGGTTTTGAATTTATAGAGGTTGAAAGTGGTTGAGACTTGTGATGGTTCGATGGTGCTGGTTTTGTTCAATGAGGAGTTTCAAGTAGAAACTAGACACTGCCATGTGTTTGTTGTTCTCCCTGCATGATTTTGTGTCAAACAGAATTTTGGTTTGTTGTATTCTGTACCAATTCTTTGTGTTTTGGTTCTCGATATTTCTTGTTCAGATTTTTTTCTTTTTCTTCAGATTTTTTCAATCTATGTTTTTGGCTCCCCCCCCCCTGACTGTGAATTCAGATTGTGTATTTATACTAGTAGATTCAATTGGTTTGTTACTATTTTTTGGGTGATATTGGATAGAGTTTCAGTGTAAATCCCTCCCCTTTTTCTGCTGAACTTTGTTGCTAATCGGATATTCATAAACTAAATCTTGTTTCTGAATTTTCATTCCCCCTAAATCTCTCTTTTGCTGCGTTTTTGTTTTGTTTTGTTTTGTTTATGTACATATATAAAAAGAGTTTTGGTACAATAAATTAATTACATAAGAATATACTTGTTTTTGACTATTTTATTCCCAACCTATTCTAAAGATCATGTGGTGTTAATATGAGGGTGTATTGTATGACTCCATAAGGACTCTGCACAAGATTTCTTTCCTAACCTCAAATATGACCGATTAAAAGATGACACATGGCAATAAATATCATCAAACAAATAAACCAAACAATAGAGAGATACATAGATCCAAGTACGCAAACTTAAAAGAAAAAACAAAGAAAGAAAAGAGAAAAAACCAGTGCAGTGCTTCCTCCTTTTCTCCCGTGATGGCCAGCGGTGGCGGCGGCGAGCGCGGCTTCGCGCGGTGGTGACGTTGTTCTGTGCGGTTCCGTCGACGGTAGTGCGTGGTCGGTTTCCTTGAGCGAAGCAGAACGAATCTGAGAGGTGACCGGCGGAGAACGACGACGGCCGTTTTGGTTTACTTCACTTTTGGCTTTCAATTTTGCTCTCTCCCTTTTTCGTTTGATTTCTGTTTCGGATCAGTTTTGTTTACTTTTTTGTTGATTGATGAATTTTTGAAGGTTTAGATGGTTGTGAGTTATATGATTGGAGTGGTTTTGAATTAATAGAGGTTGAAAGTGGTTGAGACTTGTGATGGTTCGATGGTGCTGGTTTTGTTCAATGAAGAGTTTCAAGTAGAAACTAGGCACTGCCATGTGTTTGTTGTTCTCCCTGCATGATTTTGTGTCAAACAGAATTTTGGTTTGTTGTATTCTGTACCAATTCTTTGTGTTTGTGTTCTCGATTTTTCTTGTTCAGTTTTTTTTCTTTTTCTTCAGATTTTTTCAATCTATGTTTTTGGCTCCCCCCCCCCCCCCCCATGACTGTGAATTCAGATTGTGTATTTATACTAGTAGATTCAATTGGTTTGTTACTATTTTTTGGGTTATATTGGATAGAGTTTCAGTGTAAATCCCTCCCCTTTTTCTGCTGAACTTTGTTGCTAATCGGATATTCATAAACTAAATCTTGTTTCTGAATTTTCATTCCCCCTAAATCTCTCTTTTGCTGCGTTTTTGTTTTGTTTTGTTTTGTTTATGTACATATATAAAAAGAGATTTGGTACAATAAATTAATTACATAAGAATATACTTGTTTTTGACTATTTTATTCCCAACCTATTCTAAAGATCATGTGGTGTTAATATGAGGGTGTATTGTATGACTCCATAAGGACTCTGCACAAGATTTCTTTACTAACCTCAAATATGAACGATTAAAAGATGACACATGGCAATAAATATCATCAAACAAATAAACCAAACAATAGAGAGATACATAGATCCAAGTACGCAAACTTAAAAGAAAAAACAAAGAAAGAAAAGAGAAAAAACAAGTGCAGTGCTTCCTCCTTTTCTCCCGTGATGGCCAGCGGTGGCGGCGGCGAGCGCGGCTGCGCGCGGTGGTGACGTTGTTCTGTGCGGTTCTGTCGACGGTAGTGCGTGGTCGGTTTCCTTGAGCGAAGCAGAACGAATGTGAGAGGTGACCGGCCGAGAACGACGACGGCTGTTTTGGTTTACTTCACTTTTGGCTTTCAATTTTGCTCTCTCCCTTTTTCGTTTGATTTCTGTTTCGGATCAGTTTTGTTTACTTTTTGGTTGATTGATGAATTTTTGAAGGTTTAGATGGTTGTGAGTTATATGATTGGAGTGGTTTTGAATTTATAGAGGTTGAAAGTGGTTGAGACTTGTGATGGTTCGATGGTGCTGGTTTTGTTCAATGAAGAGTTTCAAGTAGAAACTAGACACTGCCATGTGTTTGTTGTTCTCCCTGCATGATTTTGTGTCAAACAGAATTTTGGTTTGTTGTATTCTGTACCAATTCTTTGTGTTTTGGTTCTCGATATTTCTTGTTCAGATTTTTTTCTTTTTCTTCAGATTTTTTCAATCTATGTTTTTGGCTCCCCCCCCCCTGACTGTGAATTCAGATTGTGTATTTATACTAGTAGATTCAATTGGTTTGTTACTATTTTTTGGGTGATATTGGATAGAGTTTCAGTGTAAATCCCTCCCCTTTTTCTGCTGAACTTTGTTGCTAATCGGATATTCATAAACTAAATCTTGTTTCTGAATTTTCATTCCCCCTAAATCTCTCTTTTGCTGCGTTTTTGTTTTGTTTTGTTTTGTTTATGTACATATATAAAAAGAGTTTTGGTACAATAAATTAATTACATAAGAATATACTTGTTTTTGACTATTTTATTCCCAACCTATTCTAAAGATCATGTGGTGTTAATATGAGGGTGTATTGTATGACTCCATAAGGACTCTGCACAAGATTTCTTTCCTAACCTCAAATATGACCGATTAAAAGATGACACATGGCAATAAATATCATCAAACAAATAAACCAAACAATAGAGAGATACATAGATCCAAGTACGCAAACTTAAAAGAAAAAACAAAGAAAGAAAAGAGAAAAAACCAGTGCAGTGCTTCCTCCTTTTCTCCCGTGATGGCCAGCGGTGGCGGCGGCGAGCGCGGCTTCGCGCGGTGGTGACGTTGTTCTGTGCGGTTCCGTCGACGGTAGTGCGTGGTCGGTTTCCTTGAGCGAAGCAGAACGAATCTGAGAGGTGACCGGCGGAGAACGACGACGGCCGTTTTGGTTTACTTCACTTTTGGCTTTCAATTTTGCTCTCTCCCTTTTTCGTTTGATTTCTGTTTCGGATCAGTTTTGTTTACTTTTTTGTTGATTGATGAATTTTTGAAGGTTTAGATGGTTGTGAGTTATATGATTGGAGTGGTTTTGAATTAATAGAGGTTGAAAGTGGTTGAGACTTGTGATGGTTCGATGGTGCTGGTTTTGTTCAATGAAGAGTTTCAAGTAGAAACTAGGCACTGCCATGTGTTTGTTGTTCTCCCTGCATGATTTTGTGTCAAACAGAATTTTGGTTTGTTGTATTCTGTACCAATTCTTTGTGTTTGTGTTCTCGATTTTTCTTGTTCAGTTTTTTTTCTTTTTCTTCAGATTTTTTCAATCTATGTTTTTGGCTCCCCCCCCCCCCCCCCCATGACTGTGAATTCAGATTGTGTATTTATACTAGTAGATTCAATTGGTTTGTTACTATTTTTTGGGTTATATTGGATAGAGTTTCAGTGTAAATCCCTCCCCTTTTTCTGCTGAACTTTGTTGCTAATCGGATATTCATAAACTAAATCTTGTTTCTGAATTTTCATTCCCCCTAAATCTCTCTTTTGCTGCGTTTTTGTTTTGTTTTGTTTTGTTTATGTACATATATAAAAAGAGATTTGGTACAATAAATTAATTACATAAGAATATACTTGTTTTTGACTATTTTATTCCCAACCTATTCTAAAGATCATGTGGTGTTAATATGAGGGTGTATTGTATGACTCCATAAGGACTCTGCACAAGATTTCTTTACTAACCTCAAATATGAACGATTAAAAGATGACACATGGCAATAAATATCATCAAACAAATAAACCAAACAATAGAGAGATACATAGATCCAAGTACGCAAACTTAAAAGAAAAAACAAAGAAAGAAAAGAGAAAAAACAAGTGCAGTGCTTCCTCCTTTTCTCCCGTGATGGCCAGCGGTGGCGGCGGCGAGCGCGGCTGCGCGCGGTGGTGACGTTGTTCTGTGCGGTTCTGTCGACGGTAGTGCGTGGTCGGTTTCCTTGAGCGAAGCAGAACGAATGTGAGAGGTGACCGGCCGAGAACGACGACGGCTGTTTTGGTTTACTTCACTTTTGGCTTTCAATTTTGCTCTCTCCCTTTTTCGTTTGATTTCTGTTTCGGATCAGTTTTGTTTACTTTTTGGTTGATTGATGAATTTTTGAAGGTTTAGATGGTTGTGAGTTATATGATTGGAGTGGTTTTGAATTTATAGAGGTTGAAAGTGGTTGAGACTTGTGATGGTTCGATGGTGCTGGTTTTGTTCAATGAAGAGTTTCAAGTAGAAACTAGACACTGCCATGTGTTTGTTGTTCTCCCTGCATGATTTTGTGTCAAACAGAATTTTGGTTTGTTGTATTCTGTACCAATTCTTTGTGTTTTGGTTCTCGATATTTTTTGTTCAGATTTTTTTCTTTTTCTTCAGATTTTTTCAATCTATGTTTTTGGCTCCCCCCCCCCTGACTGTGAATTCAGATTGTGTATTTATACTAGTAGATTCAATTGGTTTGTTACTATTTTTTGGGTGATATTGGATAGAGTTTCAGTGTAAATCCCTCCCCTTTTTCTGCTGAACTTTGTTGCTAATCGGATATTCATAAACTAAATCTTGTTTCTGAATTTTCATTCCCCCTAAATCTCTCTTTTGCTGCGTTTTTGTTTTGTTTTGTTTTGTTTATGTACATATATAAAAAGAGTTTTGGTACAATAAATTAATTACATAAGAATATACTTGTTTTTGACTATTTTATTCCCAACCTATTCTAAAGATCATGTGGTGTTAATATGAGGGTGTATTGTATGACTCCATAAGGACTCTGCACAAGATTTCTTTCCTAACCTCAAATATGACCGATTAAAAGATGACACATGGCAATAAATATCATCAAACAAATAAACCAAACAATAGAGAGATACATAGATCCAAGTACGCAAACTTAAAAGAAAAAACAAAGAAAGAAAAGAGAAAAAACCAGTGCAGTGCTTCCTCCTTTTCTCCCGTGATGGCCAGCGGTGGCGGCGGCGAGCGCGGCTTCGCGCGGTGGTGACGTTGTTCTGTGCGGTTCCGTCGACGGTAGTGCGTGGTCGGTTTCCTTGAGCGAAGCAGAACGAATCTGAGAGGTGACCGGCGGAGAACGACGACGGCCGTTTTGGTTTACTTCACTTTTGGCTTTCAATTTTGCTCTCTCCCTTTTTCGTTTGATTTCTGTTTCGGATCAGTTTTGTTTACTTTTTTGTTGATTGATGAATTTTTGAAGGTTTAGATGGTTGTGAGTTATATGATTGGAGTGGTTTTGAATTAATAGAGGTTGAAAGTGGTTGAGACTTGTGATGGTTCGATGGTGCTGGTTTTGTTCAATGAAGAGTTTCAAGTAGAAACTAGGCACTGCCATGTGTTTGTTGTTCTCCCTGCATGATTTTGTGTCAAACAGAATTTTGGTTTGTTGTATTCTGTACCAATTCTTTGTGTTTGTGTTCTCGATTTTTCTTGTTCAGTTTTTTTTCTTTTTCTTCAGATTTTTTCAATCTATGTTTTTGGCTCCCCCCCCCCCCCCATGACTGTGAATTCAGATTGTGTATTTATACTAGTAGATTCAATTGGTTTGTTACTATTTTTTGGGTGATATTGGATAGAGTTTCAGTGTAAATCCCTCCCCTTTTTCTGCTGAACTTTGTTGCTAATCGGATATTCATAAACTAAATCTTGTTTCTGAATTTTCATTCCCCCTAAATCTCTCTTTTGCTGCGTTTTTGTTTTGTTTTGTTTTGTTTATGTACATATATAAAAAGAGTTTTGGTACAATAAATTAATTACATAAGAATATACTTGTTTTTGACTATTTTATTCCCAACCTATTCTAAAGATCATGTGGTGTTAATATGAGGGTGTATTGTATGACTCCATAAGGACTCTGCACAAGATTTCTTTACTAACCTCAAATATGACCGATTAAAAGATGACACATGGCAATAATTATCATCAAACAAATAAACCAAACAATAGAGAGACACATAGATCCAAGTACGCAAACATAAAAGAAAAAACAAAGAAAGAAAAGAGAAAAAACCAGTGCAGTGCTTCCTCCTTTTCTCCCGTGATGGGCAGCGGTGGCGGCGGCGAGCGCGGCTGCGCGCGGTGGTGATGTTGTTTTGTGCGGTTCCGTCGACGGTAGTGCGTGGTCGGTTTCCGTGAGCGAAGCAGAACGAATCTGAGAGGTGACCGGCCGAGAACGACGACGGCTGTTTTGGTTTACTTCACTTTTGGCTTTCAATTTTGCTCTCTCCCTTTTTCGTTTGATTTCTGTTTCGGATCAGTTTTGTTTACTTTTTGGTTGATTGATGAATTTTTGAAGGTTTAGATGGTTGTGAGTTATATGATTGGAGTGGTTTTGAATTTATAGAGGTTGAAAGTGGTTGAGACTTGTGATGGTTCGATGGTGCTGGTTTTGTTCAATGAAGAGTTTCAAGTAGAAACTAGGCACTGCCATGTGTTTGTTGTTCTCCCTGTATGATTTTGTGTCAAACAGAATTTTGGTTTGTTGTATTCTGTACCAATTCTTTGTGTTTTGGTTCTCGATTTTTCTTGTTAAGATTTTTTTCTTTTTCTTCAGATTTTTTCAATCTATGTTTTTGGCTCCCCCCCCCCCCCCCCCCATGACTGTGAATTCAGATTGTGTATTTATACTAGTAGATTCAATTGGTTTGTTACTATTTTTTGGGTGATATTGGATAGAGTTTCAGTGTAAATCCCTCCCCTTTTTCTGCTGAACTTTGTTGCTAATCGGATATTCATAAACTAAATCTTGTTTCTGAATTTTCATTCCCCCTAAATCTCTCTTTTGCTGCGTTTTTGTTTTGTTTTGTTTTGTTTATGTACATATATAAAAAGAGTTTTGGTACAATAAATTAATTACATAAGAATATACTTGTTTTTGACTATTTTATTCCCAACCTATTCTAAAGATCATGTGGTGTTAATATGAGGGTGTATTGTATGACTCCATAAGGACTCTGCACAAGATTTCTTTACTAACCTCAAATATGACCGATTAAAAGATGACACATGGCAATAAATATCATCAAACAAATAAACCAAACAATAGAGAGATACATAGATCCAAGTACGCAAACTTAAAAGAAAAAACAAAGAAAGAAAAGAGAAAAAACCAGTGCAGTGCTTCCTCCTTTTCTCCCGTGATGGCAAGCAGTGGCGGCGGCGAGCGCGGCTTCGCGCGGTGGTGACGTTGTTCTGTGCGGTTCCGTCGACGGTAGTGCGTGGTCGGTTTCCTTGAGCGAAGCAGAACGAATCTGAGAGGTGACCGGCGGAGAACGACGACGGCTGTTTTGGTTTACTTCACTTTTGGCTTTCAATTTTGCTCTCTCCCTTTTTCGTTTGATTTCTGTTTCGGATCAGTTTTGTTTACTTTTTGGTTGATTGATGAATTTTTGAAGGTTTAGATGGTTGTGAGTTATATGATTGGAGTGGTTTTGAATTAATAGAGGTTGAAAGTGGTTGAGACTTGTGATGGTTCGATGGTGCTGGTTTTGTTCAATGAAGAGTTTCAAGTAGAAACTAGGCACTGCCATGTGTTTGTTGTTCTCCCTGCATGATTTTGTGTCAAACAGAATTTTGGTTTGTTGTATTCTGTACCAATTCTTTGTGTTTGTGTTCTCGATTTTTCTTGTTCAGTTTTTTTTCTTTTTCTTTAGATTTTTTCAATCTATGTTTTTGGCTCCCCCCCCCCCCCCCCCATGACTGTGAATTCAGATTGTGTATTTATACTAGTAGATTCAATTGGTTTGTTACTATTTTTTGGGTGATATTGGATAGAGTTTCAGTGTAAATCCCTCCCCTTTTTCTGCTGAACTTTGTTGCTAATCGGATATTCATAAACTAAATCTTGTTTCTGAATTTTCATTCCCCCTAAATCTCTCTTTTGCTGCATTTTTGTTTTGTTTTGTTTTGTTTATGTACATATATAAAAAGAGTTTTGGTACAATAAATTAATTACATAAGAATATACTTGTTTTTGACTATTTTATTCCCAACCTATTCTAAAGATCATGTGGTGTTAATATGAGGGTGTATTGTATGACTCCATAAGGACTCTACACAAGATTTCTTTACTAACCTCAAATATGACCGATTAAAAGATGACACATGGCAATAAATATCATCAAACAAATAAACCAAACAATAGAGAGATACATAGATCCAAGTACGCAAACTTAAAAGAAAAAACAAAGAAAGAAAAGAGAAAAAACCAGTGCAGTGCTTCCTCCTTTTCTCCCGTGATGGCCAGCGGTGGCGGCGGCGAGCGCGGCTGCGCGCGGTGGTGACGTTGTTCTGTGCGGTTCTGTCGACGGTAGTGCGTGGTCGGTTTCCTTGAGCGAAGCAGAACGAATCTGAGAGGTGACCGGCCGAGAACGACGACGGCTGTTTTGGTTTACTTCACTTTTGGCTTTCAATTTTGCTCTCTCCCTTTTTCGTTTGATTTCTGTTTTGGATCAGTTTTGTTTACTTTTTGGTTGATTGATGAATTTTTGAAGGTTTAGATGGTTGTGAGTTATATGATTGGAGTGGTTTTGAATTAATAGAGGTTGAAAGTGGTTGAGACTTGTGATGGTTCGATGGTGCTGGTTTTGTTCAATGAAGAGTTTCAAGTAGAAACTAGGCACTGCCATGTGTTTGTTGTTCTCCCTGCATGATTTTGTGTCAAACAGAATTTTGGTTTGTTGTATTATGTACCAATTCTTTGTGTTTTGGTTCTCGATTTTTCTTGTTCAGATATTTTTCTTTTTCTTCAGATTTTTTCAATCTATGTTTTTGGCTCCCCCCCCCCCCCCATGACTGTGAATTCAGATTGTGTATTTATACTAGTAGATTCAATTGGTTTGTTACTATTTTTTGGGTGATATTGGATAGAGTTTCAGTGTAAATCCCTCCCCTTTTTCTGCTGAACTTTGTTGCTAATCGGATATTCATAAACTAAATCTTGTTTCTGAATTTTCATTCCCCCTAAATCTCTCTTTTGCTGCGTTTTTGTTTTGTTTTGTTTTGTTTATGTACATATATAAAAAGAGTTTTGGTACAATAAATTAATTACATAAGAATATACTTGTTTTTGACTATTTTATTCCCAACCTATTCTAAAGATCATGTGGTGTTAATATGAGGGTGTATTGTATGACTCCATAAGGACTCTGCACAAGATTTCTTTACTAACCTCAAATATGACCGATTAAAAGATGACACATGGCAATAAATATCATCAAACAAATAAACCAAACAATAGAGAGATACATAGATCCAAGTACGCAAACTTAAAAGAAAAAACAAAGAAAGAAAAGAGAAAAAACCAGTGCAGTGCATCCTCCTTTTCTCCCGTGATGGCCAGCGGTGGCGGCGGCTTCGCGCGGCTTTGCGCGGTGGTGACGTTGTTCTGTGCGGTTCCGTCGACGGTAGTGCGTGGTCGGTTTGCTTGAGCGAAGCAGAACGAATCTGAGAGGTGACCGGCGGAGAACGACGACGGCTGTTTTGGTTTACTTCACTTTTGACTTTCAATTTTGCTCTCTCCCTTTTTCGTTTGATTTCTGTTTCGGATCAGTTTTGTTTACTTTTTGGTTGATTGATAAATTTTTGAAGGTTTAGATGGTTGTGAGTTATATGATTGGAGTGGTTTTGAATTAATAGAGGTTGAAAGTGGTTGAGACTTGTGATGGTTCGATGGTGCTGGTTTTGTTCAATGAAGAGTTTCAAGTAGAAACTAGGCACTGCCATGTGTTTGTTGTTCTCCCTGCATGATTTTGTGTCAAACAGAATTTTGGTTTGTTGTATTCTGTACCAATTCTTTGTGTTTGTGTTCTCGATTTTTCTTGTTCAGATTTTTTTCTTTTTCTTCAGATTTTTTCAATCTATGTTTTTGGCTCCCCCCCCCCCCCCATGACTGTGAATTCAGATTGTGTATTTATACTAGTAGATTCAATTGGTTTGTTACTATTTTTTGGGTGATATTGGATAGAGTTTCAGTGTAAATCCCTCCCCTTTTTCTGCTGAACTTTGTTGCTAATCGGATATTCATAAACTAAATCTTGTTTCTGAATTTTCATTCCCCCTAAATCTCTCTTTTGCTGCGTTTTTGTTTTGTTTTGTTTTGTTTATGTACATATATAAAAAGAGTTTTGGTACAATAAATTAATTACATAAGAATATACTTGTTTTTGACTATTTTATTCCCAACCTATTCTAAAGATCATGTGGTGTTAATATGAGGGTGTATTGTATGACTCCATAAGGACTCTGCACAAGATTTCTTTACTAACCTCAAATATGACCGATTAAAAGATGACACATGGCAATAAATATCATCAAACAAATAAACCAAACAATAGAGAGATACATAGATCCAAGTACGCAAACTTAAAAGAAAAAACAAAGAAAGAAAAGAGAAAAAACCAGTGCAGTGCTTCCTCCTTTTCTCCCGTGATGGCCAGCGGTGGCGGCGGCGAGCGCGGCTTCGCGCGGTGGTGACGTTGTTCTGTGCGGTTCCGTCGACGGTAGTGCGTGGTCGGTTTCCTTGAGCGAAGCAGAACGAATCTGAGAGGTGACCGGCGGAGAACGACGACGGCCGTTTTGGTTTACTTCACTTTTGGCTTTCAATTTTGCTCTCTCCCTTTTTCGTTTGATTTCTGTTTCGGATCAGTTTTGTTTACTTTTTGGTTGATTGATGAATTTTTGAAGGTTTAGATGGTTGTGAGTTATATGATTGGAGTGGTTTTGAATTAATAGAGGTTGAAAGTGGTTGAGACTTGTGATGGTTTGATGGTGCTGGTTTTGTTCAATGAAGAGTTTCAAGTAGAAACTAGGCACTGCCATGTGTTTGTTGTTCTCCCTGCATGATTTTGTGTCAAACAGAATTTTGGTTTGTTGTATTCTGTACCAATTCTTTGTGTTTTGGTTCTCGATTTTTCTTGTTCAGATATTTTTCTTTTTCTTCAGATTTTTTCAATCTATGTTTTTGGCTCCCCCCCCCCCCCCCATGACTGTGAATTCAGATTGTGTATTTATACTAGTAGATTCAATTGGTTTGTTACTATTTTTTGGGTGATATTGGATAGAGTTTCAGTGTAAATCCCTCCCCTTTTTCTGCTGAACTTTGTTGCTAATCGGATATTCATAAACTAAATCTTGTTTCTGAATTTTCATTCCCCCTAAATCTCTCTTTTGCTGCGTTTTTGTTTTGTTTTGTTTTGTTTATGTACATATATAAAAAGAGTTTTGGTACAATAAATTAATTACATAAGAATATACTTGTTTTTGACTATTTTATTCCCAACCTATTCTAAAGATCATGTGGTGTTAATATGAGGGTGTATTGTATGACTCCATAAGGACTCTGCACAAGATTTCTTTACTAACCTCAAATATGACCGATTAAAAGATGACACATGGCAATAAATATCATCAAACAAATAAACCAAACAATAGAGAGATACATAGATCCAAGTACGCAAACTTAAAAGAAAAAACAAAGAAAGAAAAGAGAAAAAACCAGTGCAGTGCATCCTCCTTTTCTCCCGTGATGGCCAGCGGTGGCGGCGGCTTCGCGCGGCTTTGCGCGGTGGTGACGTTGTTCTGTGCGGTTCCGTCGACGGTAGTGCGTGGTCGGTTTGCTTGAGCGAAGCAGAACGAATCTGAGAGGTGACCGGCGGAGAACGACGACGGCTGTTTTGGTTTACTTCACTTTTGACTTTCAATTTTGCTCTCTCCCTTTTTCGTTTGATTTCTGTTTCGGATCAGTTTTGTTTACTTTTTGGTTGATTGATAAATTTTTGAAGGTTTAGATGGTTGTGAGTTATATGATTGGAGTGGTTTTGAATTAATAGAGGTTGAAAGTGGTTGAGACTTGTGATGGTTCGATGGTGCTGGTTTTGTTCAATGAAGAGTTTCAAGTAGAAACTAGGCACTGCCATGTGTTTGTTGTTCTCCCTGCATGATTTTGTGTCAAACAGAATTTTGGTTTGTTGTATTCTGTACCAATTCTTTGTGTTTGTGTTCTCGATTTTTCTTGTTCAGATTTTTTTCTTTTTCTTCAGATTTTTTCAATCTATGTTTTTGGCTCCCCCCCCCCCCCCATGACTGTGAATTCAGATTGTGTATTTATACTAGTAGATTCAATTGGTTTGTTACTATTTTTTGGGTGATATTGGATAGAGTTTCAGTGTAAATCCCTCCCCTTTTTCTGCTGAACTTTGTTGCTAATCGGATATTCATAAACTAAATCTTGTTTCTGAATTTTCATTCCCCCTAAATCTCTCTTTTGCTGCGTTTTTGTTTTGTTTTGTTTTGTTTATGTACATATATAAAAAGAGTTTTGGTACAATAAATTAATTACATAAGAATATACTTGTTTTTGACTATTTTATTCCCAACCTATTCTAAAGATCATGTGGTGTTAATATGAGGGTGTATTGTATGACTCCATAAGGACTCTGCACAAGATTTCTTTACTAACCTCAAATATGACCGATTAAAAGATGACACATGGCAATAAATATCATCAAACAAATAAACCAAACAATAGAGAGATACATAGATCCAAGTACGCAAACTTAAAAGAAAAAACAAAGAAAGAAAAGAGAAAAAACCAGTGCAGTGCTTCCTCCTTTTCTCCCGTGATGGCCAGCGGTGGCGGCGGCGAGCGCGGCTTCGCGCGGTGGTGACGTTGTTCTGTGCGGTTCCGTCGACGGTAGTGCGTGGTCGGTTTCCTTGAGCGAAGCAGAACGAATCTGAGAGGTGACCGGCGGAGAACGACGACGGCCGTTTTGGTTTACTTCACTTTTGGCTTTCAATTTTGCTCTCTCCCTTTTTCGTTTGATTTCTGTTTCGGATCAGTTTTGTTTACTTTTTGGTTGATTGATGAATTTTTGAAGGTTTAGATGGTTGTGAGTTATATGATTGGAGTGGTTTTGAATTAATAGAGGTTGAAAGTGGTTGAGACTTGTGATGGTTTGATGGTGCTGGTTTTGTTCAATGAAGAGTTTCAAGTAGAAACTAGGCACTGCCATGTGTTTGTTGTTCTCCCTGCATGATTTTGTGTCAAACAGAATTTTGGTTTGTTGTATTCTGTACCAATTCTTTGTGTTTTGGTTCTCGATTTTTCTTGTTCAGATTTTTTTCTTTTTCTTCAGATTTTTTCAATCTATGTTTTTGGCTCCCCCCCCCCCCCCCCCCCCACCCATGACTGTGAATTCAGATTGTGTATTTATACTAGTAGATTCAATTGGTTTGTTACTATTTTTTGGGTGATATTGGATAGAGTTTCAGTGTAAATCCCTCCCCTTTTTCTGCTGAACTTTGTTGCTAATCGGATATTCGTAAACTAAATCTTGTTTCTGAATTTTCATTCCCCCTAATTCTCTGACTTTTTCTTCATATTTTTTCAATCTATGTTTTTGGCTCCCCCCCCCCCCCCATGACTGTGAATTCAGATTGTGTATTTATACTAGTAGATTCAATTGGTTTGTTACTATTTTTTGGGTGATATTGGATAGAGTTTCAGTGTAAATCCCTCCCCTTTTTCTGCTGAACTTTGTTGCTAATCGGATATTCATAAACTAAATCTTGTTTCTGAATTTTCATTCCCCCTAAATCTCTCTTTTGCTGCGTTTTTGTTTTGTTTTGTTTTGTTTATGTACATATATAAAAAGAGTTTTGGTACAATAAATTAATTACATAAGAATATACTTGTTTTTGACTATTTTATTCCCAACCTATTCTAAAGATCATGTGGTGTTAATATGAGGGTGTATTGTATGACTCCATAAGGACTCTGCACAAGATTTCTTTACTAACCTCAAATATGACCGATTAAAAGATGACACATGGCAATAAATATCATCAAACAAATAAACCAAACAATAGAGAGATACATAGATCCAAGTACGCAAACTTAAAAGAAAAAACAAAGAAAGAAAAGAGAAAAAACCAGTGCAGTGCTTCCTCCTTTTCTCCCGTGATGGCCAGCGGTGGCGGCGGCGAGCGCGGCTTCGCGCGGTGGTGACGTTGTTCTGTGCGGTTCCGTCGACGGTAGTGCGTGGTCGGTTTCCTTGAGCGAAGCAGAACGAATCTGAGAGGTGACCGGCGGAGAACGACGACGGCTGTTTTGGTTTACTTCACTTTTGGCTTTCAATTTTGCTCTCTCCCTTTTTCGTTTGATTTCTGTTTCGGATCAGTTTTGTTTACTTTTTGGTTGATTGATGAATTTTTGAAGGTTTAGATGGTTGTGAGTTATTTGATTGGAGTGGTTTTGAATTAATAGAGGTTGAAAGTGGTTGAGACTTGTGATGGTTTGATGGTGCTGGTTTTGTTCAATGAAGAGTTTCAAGTAGAAACTAGGCACTGCCATGTGTTTGTTGTTCTCCCTGCATGATTTTGTGTCAAACAGAATTTTGGTTTGTTGTATTCTGTACCAATTCTTTGTGTTTTGGTTCTCGATTTTTCTTGTTCAGATTTTTTTCTTTTTCTTCAGATTTTTTCAATCTATGTTTTTGGCTCCCCCCCCCCCCCCCCCCCCCACCCATGACTGTGAATTCAGATTGTGTATTTATACTAGTAGATTCAATTGGTTTGTTACTATTTTTTGGGTGATATTGGATAGAGTTTCAGTGTAAATCCCTCCCCTTTTTCTGCTGAACTTTGTTGCTAATCGGATATTCGTAAACTAAATCTTGTTTCTGAATTTTCATTCCCCCTAATTCTCTGACTTTTTCTGCATATTTTTTCAATCTATGTTTTTGGCTCCCCCCCCCCCCCCCCCCCCATGACTGTGAATTCAGATTGTGTATTTATACTAGTAGATTCAATTGGTTTGTTACTATTTTTTGGGTGATATTGGATAGAGTTTCAGTGTAAATCCCTCCCCTTTTTCTGCTGAACTTTGTTGCTAATCGGATATTCATAAACTAAATCTTTTTTCTGAATTTTCATTCCTCCTAAATCTCTCTTTTGCTGCGTTTTTGTTTTGTTTTGTTTTGTTTATGTCCATATATAAAAAGAGTTTTGGTACAATAAATTAATTACATAAGAATATACTTGTTTTTAACTATTTTATTCCCAACCTATTCTAAAGATCATGTGGTGTTAATATGAGGGTGTATTGTATGACTCCATAAGGACTCTGCACAAGATTTCTTTACTAAGCTCAAATATGACCGATTAAAACATGACACATGGCAATAATTATCATCAAACAAATAAACCAAACAATAGAGAGACACATAGATCCAAGTACGCAAACATAAAAGAAAAAACAAAGAAAGAAAAGAGAAAAACTGAGTGCAGTGCTTCCTCCTTTTCTCCCGTGATGGCCAGCGGTGGCCGCGGCTTCGCGCGGTGGTGACGTTGTTCTGTGCGGTTCCGTCGACGGTAGTGCGTGGTCGGTTTCCTTGAGCGAAGCAGAACGAATCTGAGAGGTGACCGGCGGAGAACGACGACGGCTGTTTTGGTTTACTTCACTTTTGGCTTTCAATTTTGCTCTCTCCCTTTTTCGTTTGATTTCTGTTTCGGATCAGTTTTGTTTACTTTTTGGTTGATTGATGAATTTTTGAAGGTTTAGATGGTTGTGAGTTATATGGTTGGAGTGGTTTTGAATTAATAGAGGTTGAAAGTGGTTGAGACTTGTGATGGTTCGATGGTGCTGGTTTTGTTCAATGAAGAGTTTCAAGTAGAAACTAGGCACTGCCATGTGTTTGTTGTTCTCCCTGCATGATTTTGTGTCAAACAGAATTTTGGTTTGTTGTATTCTGTACCAATTCTTTGTGTTTGTGTTCTCGATTTTTCTTGTTCAGTTTTTTTTCTTTTTCTTCAGATTTTTTCAATCTATGTTTTTGGCTCCCCCCCCCCCCCCCCCCCCATGACTGTGAATTCAGATTGTGTATTTATACTAGTAGATTCAATTGGTTTGTTACTATTTTTTGGGTGATATTGGATAGAGTTTCAGTGTAAATCCCTCCCCTTTTTCTGCTGAACTTTGTTGCTAATCGGATATTCATAAACTAAATCTTTTTTCTGAATTTTCATTCCTCCTAAATCTCTCTTTTGCTGCGTTTTTGTTTTGTTTTGTTTTGTTTATGTCCATATATAAAAAGAGTTTTGGTACAATAAATTAATTACATAAGAATATACTTGTTTTTAACTATTTTATTCCCAACCTATTCTAAAGATCATGTGGTGTTAATATGAGGGTGTATTGTATGACTCCATAAGGACTCTGCACAAGATTTCTTTACTAAGCTCAAATATGACCGATTAAAACATGACACATGGCAATAATTATCATCAAACAAATAAACCAAACAATAGAGAGACACATAGATCCAAGTACGCAAACTTAAAAGAAAAAACAAAGAAAGAAAAGAGAAAAAACAAGTGCAGTGCTTCCTCCTTTTCTCCCGTGATGGCCAGCGGTGGCGGCGGCGAGCGCGGCTGCGCGCGGTGGTGACGTTGTTCTGTGCGGTTCTGTCGACGGTAGTGCGTGGTCGGTTTCCTTGAGCGAAGCAGAACGAATCTGAGAGGTGACCGGCCGAGAACGACGACGGCTGTTTTGGTTTACTTCACTTTTGGCTTTCAATTTTGCTCTCTCCCTTTTTCGTTTGATTTCTGTTTCGGATCAGTTTTGTTTACTTTTTGGTTGATTGATGAATTTTTGAAGGTTTAGATGGTTGTGAGTTATATGATTGGAGTGGTTTTGAATTTATAGAGGTTGAAAGTGGTTGAGACTTGTGATGGTTCGATGGTGCTGGTTTTGTTCAATGAAGAGTTTCAAGTAGAAACTAGACACTGCCATGTGTTTGTTGTTCTCCCTGCATGATTTTGTGTCAAACAGAATTTTGGTTTGTTGTATTCTGTACCAATTCTTTGTGTTTTGGTTCTCGATTTTTCTTGTTCAGATTTTTTTCTTTTTCTTCAGATTTTTTCAATCTATGTTTTTGGCTCCCCCCCCCCCCCCCCCATGACTGTGAATTCAGATTGTGTATTTATACTAGTAGATTCAATTGGTTTGTTACTATTTTTTGGGTGATATTGGATAGAGTTTCAGTGTAAATCCCTCCCCTTTTTCTGCTGAACTTTGTTGCTAATCGGATATTCATAAACTAAATCTTGTTTCTGAATTTTCATTCCCCCTAAATCTCTCTTTTGCTGCGTTTTTGTTTTGTTTTGTTTTGTTTATGTACATATATAAAAAGAGTTTTGGTACAATAAATTAATTACATAAGAATATACTTGTTTTTGACTATTTTATTCCCAACCTATTCTAAAGATCATGTGGTGTTAATATGAGGGTGTATTGTATGACTCCATAAGGACTCTGCACAAGATTTCTTTACTAACCTCAAATATGACCGATTAAAAGATGACACATGGCAATAAATATCATCAAACAAATAAACCAAACAATAGAGAGATACATAGATCCAAGTACGCAAACTTAAAAGAAAAAACAAAGAAAGAAAAGAGAAAAAACCAGTGCAGTGCTTCCTCCTTTTCTCCCGTGATGGCCAGCGGTGGCGGCGGCGAGCGCGGCTTCGCGCGGTGGTGACGTTGTTCTGTGCGGTTCCGTCGACGGTAGTGCGTGGTCGGTTTCCTTGAGCGAAGCAGAACGAATCTGAGAGGTGACCGGCGGAGAACGACGACGGCTGTTTTGGTTTACTTCACTTTTGGCTTTCAATTTTGCTCTCTCCCTTTTTCGTTTGATTTCTGTTTCGGATCAGTTTTGTTTACTTTTTGGTTGATTGATGAATTTTTGAAGGTTTAGATGGTTGTGAGTTATATGATTGGAGTGGTTTTGAATTAATAGAGGTTGAAAGTGGTTGAGACTTGTGATGGTTCGATGGTGCTGGTTTTGTTCAATGAAGAGTTTCAAGTAGAAACTAGGCACTGCCATGTGTTTGTTGTTCTCCCTGCATGATTTTGTGTCAAACAGAATTTTGGTTTGTTGTATTCTGTACCAATTCTTTGTGTTTGTGTTCTCGATTTTTCTTGTTCAGTTTTTTTTCTTTTTCTTCAGATTTTTTCAATCTATGTTTTTGGCTCCCCCCCCCCCCCCCCCATGACTGTGAATTCAGATTGTGTATTTATACTAGTAGATTCAATTGGTTTGTTACTATTTTTTGGGTGATATTGGATAGAGTTTCAGTGTAAATCCCTCCCCTTTTTCTGCTGAACTTTGTTGCTAATCGGATATTCATAAACTAAATCTTGTTTCTGAATTTTCATTCCCCCTAAATCTCTCTTTTGCTGCGTTTTTGTTTTGTTTTGTTTTGTTTATGTACATATATAAAAAGAGTTTTGGTACAATAAATTAATTACATAAGAATATACTTGTTTTTGACTATTTTATTCCCAACCTATTCTAAAGATCATGTGGTGTTAATATGAGGGTGTATTGTATGACTCCATAAGGACTCTGCACAAGATTTCTTTACTAACCTCAAATATGACTGATTAAAAGATGACACATGGCAATAAATATCATCAAACAAATAAACCAAACAATAGAGAGATACATAGATCCAAGTACGCAAACTTAAAAGAAAAAACAAAGAAAGAAAAGAGAAAAAACCAGTGCAGTGCTTCCTCCTTTTCTCCCGTGATGGCCAGCGGTGGCGGCGGCGAGCGCGGCTTCGCGCGGTGGTGACGTTGTTCTGTGCGGTTCCGTCGACGGTAGTGCGTGGTCGGTTTCCTTGAGCGAAGCAGAACGAATCTGAGAGGTGACCGGCGGAGAACGACGACGGCTGTTTTGGTTTACTTCACTTTTGGCTTTCAATTTTGCTCTCTCCCTTTTTCGTTTGATTTCTGTTTCGGATCAGTTTTGTTTACTTTTTGGTTGATTGATGAATTTTTGAAGGTTTAGATGGTTGTGAGTTATATGATTGGAGTGGTTTTGAATTAATAGAGGTTGAAAGTGGTTGAGACTTGTGATGGTTCGATGGTGCTGGTTTTGTTCAATGAAGAGTTTCAAGTAGAAACTAGGCACTGCCATGTGTTTGTTGTTCTCCCTGCATGATTTTGTGTCAAACAGAATTTTGGTTTGTTGTATTCTGTACCAATTCTTTGTGTTTGTGTTCTCGATTTTTCTTGTTCATATTTTTTTCTTTTTCTTCAGATTTTTTCAATCTATGTTTTTGGCTCCCCCCCCCCCCCCCCCATGACTGTGAATTCAGATTGTGTATTTATACTAGTAGATTCAATTGGTTTGTTACTATTTTTTGGGTGATATTGGATAGAGTTTCAGTGTAAATCCCTCCCCTTTTTCTGCTGAACTTTGTTGCTAATCGGATATTCATAAACTAAATCTTGTTTCTGAATTTTCATTCCCCCTAAATCTCTCTTTTGCTGCGTTTTTGTTTTGTTTTGTTTTGTTTATGTACATATATAAAAAGAGTTTTGGTACAATAAATTAATTACATAAGAATATACTTGTTTTTGACTATTTTATTCCCAACCTATTCTAAAGATCATGTGGTGTTAATATGAGGGTGTATTGTATGACTCCATAAGGACTCTGCACAAGATTTCTTTACTAACCTCAAATATGACCGATTAAAAGATGACACATGGCAATAAATATCATCAAACAAATAAACCAAACAATAGAGAGATACATAGATCCAAGTACGCAAACTTAAAAGAAAAAACAAAGAAAGAAAAGAGAAAAAACCAGTGCAGTGCTTCCTCCTTTTCTCCCGTGATGGCCAGCGGTGGCGGCGGCGAGCGCGGCTGCGCGCGGTGGTGACGTTGTTCTGTGCGGTTCTGTCGACGGTAGTGCGTGGTCGGTTTCCTTGAGCGAAGCAGAACGAATCTGAGAGGTGACCGGCCGAGAACGACGACGGCTGTTTTGGTTTACTTCACTTTTGGCTTTCAATTTTGCTCTCTCCCTTTTTCGTTTGATTTTTGTTTCGGATCAGTTTTGTTTACTTTTTGGTTGATTGATGAATTTTTGAAGGTTTAGATGGTTGTGAGTTATATGATTGGAGTGGTTTTGAATTAATAGAGGTTGAAAGTGGTTGAGACTTGTGATGGTTCGATGGTGCTGGTTTTGTTCAATGAAGAGTTTCAAGTAGAAACTAGGCACTGCCATGTGTTTGTTGTTCTCCCTGCATGATTTTGTGTCAAACAGAATTTTGGTTTGTTGTATTCTGTACCAATTCTTTGTGTTTGTGTTCTCGATTTTTCTTGTTCAGATTTTTTTCTTTTTCTTCAGATTTTTTCAATCTATGTTTTTGGCTCCCCCCCCCCCCTGACTGTGAATTCAGATTGTGTATTTATACTAGTAGATTCAATTGGTTTGTTACTATTTTTTGGGTGATATTGGATAGAGTTTCAGTGTAAATCCCTCCCCTTTTTCTGCTGAACTTTGTTGCTAATCGGATATTCATAAACTAAATCTTGTTTCTGAATTTTCATTCCCCCTAAATCTCTCTTTTGCTGCGTTTTTGTTTTGTTTTGTTTTGTTTATGTACATATATAAAAAGAGTTTTGGTACAATAAATTAATTACATAAGAATATACTTGTTTTTGACTATTTTATTCCCAACCTATTCTAAAGATCATGTGGTGTTAATATGAGGGTGTATTGTATGACTCCATAAGGACTCTGCACAAGATTTCTTTACTAACCTCAAATATGACCGATTAAAAGATGACACATGGCAATAAATATCATCAAACAAATAAACCAAACAATAGAGAGATACATAGATCCAAGTACGCAAACTTAAAAGAAAAAACAAAGAAAGAAAAGAGAAAAAACCAGTGCAGTGCTTCCTCCTTTTCTCCCGTGATGGCCAGCGGTGGCGGCGGCGAGCGCGGCTGCGCGCGGTGGTGACGTTGTTCTGTGCGGTTCTGTCGACGGTAGTGCGTGGTCGGTTTCCTTGAGCGAAGCAGAACGAATCTGAGAGGTGACCGGCCGAGAACGACGACGGCTGTTTTGGTTTACTTCACTTTTGGCTTTCAATTTTGCTCTCTCCCTTTTTCGTTTGATTTCTGTTTCGGATCAGTTTTGTTTACTTTTTGGTTGATTGATGAATTTTTGAAGGTTTAGATGGTTGTGAGTTATATGATTGGAGTGGTTTTGAATTAATAGAGGTTGAAAGTGGTTGAGACTTGTGATGGTTCGATGGTGCTGGTTTTGTTCAATGAAGAGTTTCAAGTAGAAACTAGGCACTGCCATGTGTTTGTTGTTCTCCCTGCATGATTTTGTGTCAAACAGAATTTTGGTTTGTTGTATTCTGTACCAATTCTTTGTGTTTTGGTTCTCGATTTTTCTTGTTCAGATTTTTTTCTTTTTCTTCAGATTTTTTCAATCTATGTTTTTGGCTCCCCCCCCCCTGACTGTGAATTCAGATTGTGTATTTATACTAGTAGATTCAATTGGTTTGTTACTATTTTTTGGGTGATATTGGATAGAGTTTCAGTGTAAATCCCTCCCCTTTTTCTGCTGAACTTTGTTGCTAATCGGATATTCATAAACTAAATCTTGTTTTTGAATTTTCATTCCCCCTAAATCTCTCTTTTGCTGCGTTTTTGTTTTGTTTTGTTTATGTACATATATAAAAAGAGTTTTGGTACAATAAATTAATTACATAAGAATATACTTGTTTTTGACTATTTTATTCCCAACCTATTCTAAAGATCATGTGGTGTTAATATGAGGGTGTATTGTATGACTCCATAAGGACTCTGCACAAGATTTCTTTACTAACCTCAAATATGACCGATTAAAAGATGACACATGGCAATAAATATCATCAAACAAATAAACCAAACAATAGAGAGATACATAGATCCAAGTACGCAAACTTAAAAGAAAAAACAAAGAAAGAAAAGAGAAAAAACCAGTGCAGTGCTTCCTCCTTTTCTCCCGTGATGGCCAGCGGTGGCGGCGGCTTCGCGCGGCTTCGCGCGGTGGTGACGTTCTTCTGTGCGGTTCCGTCGACGGTAGTGCGTGGTCGGTTTGCTTGAGCGAAGCAGAACGAATCTGAGAGGTGACCGGCGGAGAACGACGACGGCTGTTTTGGTTTACTTCACTTTTGGCTTTCAATTTTGCTCTCTCCCTTTTTCGTTTGATTTCTGTTTCGGATCAGTTTTGTTTACTTTTTGGTTGATTGATGAATTTTTGAAGGTTTAGATGGTTGTGAGTTATATGATTGGAGTGGTTTTGAATTAATAGAGGTTGAAAGTGGTTGAGACTTGTGATGGTTCGATGGTGCTGGTTTTGTTCAATGAAGAGTTTCAAGTAGAAACTAGGCACTGCCATGTGTTTGTTGTTCTCCCTGCATGATTTTGTGTCAAACAGAATTTTGGTTTGTTGTATTCTGTACCAATTCTTTGTGTTTGTGTTCTCGATTTTTCTTGTTCAGATTTTTTTCTTTTTCTTCAAATTTTTTCAATCTATGTTTTTGGCTCCCCCCCCCCCCCCCCCATGACTGTGAATTCAGATTGTGTATTTATACTAGTAGATTCAATTGGTTTGTTACTATTTTTTGGGTGATATTGGATAGAGTTTCAGTGTAAATCCCTCCCCTTTTTCTGCTGAACTTTGTTGCTAATCGGATATTCATAAACTAAATCTTGTTTCTGAATTTTCATTCCCCCTAAATCTCTCTTTTGCTGCGTTTTTGTTTTGTTTTGTTTTGTTTATGTACATATATAAAAAGAGTTTTGGTACAATAAATTAATTACATAAGAATATACTTGTTTTTGACTATTTTATTCCCAACCTATTCTAAAGATCATGTGGTGTTAATATGAGGGTGTATTGTATGACTCCATAAGGACTCTGCACAAGATTTCTTTACTAACCTCAAATATGACCGATTAAAAGATGACACATGGCAATAAATATCATCAAACAAATAAACCAAACAATAGAGAGATACATAGATCCAAGTACGCAAACTTAAAAGAAAAAACAAAGAAAGAAAAGAGAAAAAACCAGTGCAGTGCTTCCTCCTTTTCTCCCGTGATGGCCAGCGGTGGCGGCGGCGAGCGCGGCTTCGCGCGGTGGTGACGTTGTTCTGTGCGGTTCCGTCGACGGTAGTGCGTGGTCGGTTTCCTTGAGCGAAGCAGAACGAATCTGAGAGGTGACCGGCGGAGAACGACGACGGCTGTTTTGGTTTACTTCACTTTTGGCTTTCAATTTTGCTCTCTCCCTTTTTCGTTTGATTTCTGTTTCGGATCAGTTTTGTTTACTTTTTGGTTGATTGATGAATTTTTGAAGGTTTAGATGGTTGTGAGTTATATGATTGGAGTGGTTTTGAATTAATAGAGGTTGAAAGTGGTTGAGACTTGTGATGGTTCGATGGTGCTGGTTTTGTTCAATGAAGAGTTTCAAGTAGAAACTAGGCACTGCCATGTGTTTGTTGTTCTCCCTGCATGATTTTGTGTCAAACAGAATTTTGGTTTGTTGTATTCTGTACCAATTCTTTGTGTTTTGGTTCTCGATTTTTCTTGTTCAGATTTTTTTCTTTTTCTTCAGATTTTTTCAATCTATGTTTTTGGCTCCCCCCCCCCTGACTGTGAATTCAGATTGTGTATTTATACTAGTAGATTCAATTGGTTTGTTACTATTTTTTGGGTGATATTGGATAGAGTTTCAGTGTAAATCCCTCCCCTTTTTCTGCTGAACTTTGTTGCTAATCGGATATTCATAAACTAAATCTTGTTTTTGAATTTTCATTCCCCCTAAATCTCTCTTTTGCTGCGTTTTTGTTTTGTTTTGTTTATGTACATATATAAAAAGAGTTTTGGTACAATAAATTAATTACATAAGAATATACTTGTTTTTGACTATTTTATTCCCAACCTATTCTAAAGATCATGTGGTGTTAATATGAGGGTGTATTGTATGACTCCATAAGGACTCTGCACAAGATTTCTTTACTAACCTCAAATATGACCGATTAAAAGATGACACATGGCAATAAATATCATCAAACAAATAAACCAAACAATAGAGAGATACATAGATCCAAGTACGCAAACTTAAAAGAAAAAACAAAGAAAGAAAAGAGAAAAAACCAGTGCAGTGCTTCCTCCTTTTCTCCCGTGATGGCCAGCGGTGGCGGCGGCTTCGCGCGGCTTCGCGCGGTGGTGACGTTCTTCTGTGCGGTTCCGTCGACGGTAGTGCGTGGTCGGTTTGCTTGAGCGAAGCAGAACGAATCTGAGAGGTGACCGGCGGAGAACGACGACGGCTGTTTTGGTTTACTTCACTTTTGGCTTTCAATTTTGCTCTCTCCCTTTTTCGTTTGATTTCTGTTTCGGATCAGTTTTGTTTACTTTTTGGTTGATTGATGAATTTTTGAAGGTTTAGATGGTTGTGAGTTATATGATTGGAGTGGTTTTGAATTAATAGAGGTTGAAAGTGGTTGAGACTTGTGATGGTTCGATGGTGCTGGTTTTGTTCAATGAAGAGTTTCAAGTAGAAACTAGGCACTGCCATGTGTTTGTTGTTCTCCCTGCATGATTTTGTGTCAAACAGAATTTTGGTTTGTTGTATTCTGTACCAATTCTTTGTGTTTGTGTTCTCGATTTTTCTTGTTCAGATTTTTTTCTTTTTCTTCAAATTTTTTCAATCTATGTTTTTGGCTCCCCCCCCCCCCCCCCCCCCATGACTGTGAATTCAGATTGTGTATTTATACTAGTAGATTCAATTGGTTTGTTACTATTTTTTGGGTGATATTGGATAGAGTTTCAGTGTAAATCCCTCCCCTTTTTCTGCTGAACTTTGTTGCTAATCGGATATTCATAAACTAAATCTTGTTTCTGAATTTTCATTCCCCCTAAATCTCTCTTTTGCTGCGTTTTTGTTTTGTTTTGTTTTGTTTATGTACATATATAAAAAGAGTTTTGGTACAATAAATTAATTACATAAGAATATACTTGTTTTTGACTATTTTATTCCCAACCTATTCTAAAGATCATGTGGTGTTAATATGAGGGTGTATTGTATGACTCCATAAGGACTCTGCACAAGATTTCTTTACTAACCTCAAATATGACCGATTAAAAGATGACACATGGCAATAAATATCATCAAACAAATAAACCAAACAATAGAGAGATACATAGATCCAAGTACGCAAACTTAAAAGAAAAAACAAAGAAAGAAAAGAGAAAAAACCAGTGCAGTGCTTCCTCCTTTTCTCCCGTGATGGCCAGCGGTGGCGGCGGCTTCGCGCGGCTTCGCGCGGTGGTGACGTTCTTCTGTGCGGTTCCGTCGACGGTAGTGCGTGGTCGGTTTGCTTGAGCGAAGCAGAACGAATCTGAGAGGTGACCGGCGGAGAACGACGACGGCTGTTTTGGTTTACTTCACTTTTGGCTTTCAATTTTGCTCTCTCCCTTTTTCGTTTGATTTCTGTTTCGGATCAGTTTTGTTTACTTTTTGGTTGATTGATGAATTTTTGAAGGTTTAGATGGTTGTGAGTTATATGATTGGAGTGGTTTTGAATTAATAGAGGTTGAAAGTGGTTGAGACTTGTGATGGTTCGATGGTGCTGGTTTTGTTCAATGAAGAGTTTCAAGTAGAAACTAGGCACTGCCATGTGTTTGTTGTTCTCCCTGCATGATTTTGTGTCAAACAGAATTTTGGTTTGTTGTATTCTGTACCAATTCTTTGTGTTTGTGTTCTCGATTTTTCTTGTTCAGATTTTTTTCTTTTTCTTCAAATTTTTTCAATCTATGTTTTTGGCTCCCCCCCCCCCCCCCCCCCCATGACTGTGAATTCAGATTGTGTATTTATACTAGTAGATTCAATTGGTTTGTTACTATTTTTTGGGTGATATTGGATAGAGTTTCAGTGTAAATCCCTCCCCTTTTTCTGCTGAACTTTGTTGCTAATCGGATATTCATAAACTAAATCTTGTTTCTGAATTTTCATTCCCCCTAAATCTCTCTTTTGCTGCGTTTTTGTTTTGTTTTGTTTTGTTTATGTACATATATAAAAAGAGTTTTGGTACAATAAATTAATTACATAAGAATATACTTGTTTTTGACTATTTTATTCCCAACCTATTCTAAAGATCATGTGGTGTTAATATGAGGGTGTATTGTATGACTCCATAAGGACTCTGCACAAGATTTCTTTACTAACCTCAAATATGACCGATTAAAAGATGACACATGGCAATAAATATCATCAAACAAATAAACCAAACAATAGAGAGATACATAGATCCAAGTACGCAAACTTAAAAGAAAAAACAAAGAAAGAAAAGAGAAAAAACCAGTGCAGTGCTTCCTCCTTTTCTCCCGTGATGGCCAGCGGTGGCGGCGGCGAGCGCGGCTTCGCGCGGTGGTGACGTTGTTCTGTGCGGTTCCGTCGACGGTAGTGCGTGGTCGGTTTCCTTGAGCGAAGCAGAACGAATCTGAGAGGTGACCGGCGGAGAACGACGACGGCTGTTTTGGTTTACTTCACTTTTGGCTTTCAATTTTGCTCTCTCCCTTTTTCGTTTGATTTCTGTTTCGGATCAGTTTTGTTTACTTTTTGGTTGATTGATGAATTTTTGAAGGTTTAGATGGTTGTGAGTTATATGATTGGAGTGGTTTTGAATTAATAGAGGTTGAAAGTGGTTGAGACTTGTGATGGTTCGATGGTGCTGGTTTTGTTCAATGAAGAGTTTCAAGTAGAAACTAGGCACTGCCATGTGTTTGTTGTTCTCCCTGCATGATTTTGTGTCAAACAGAATTTTGGTTTGTTGTATTCTGTACCAATTCTTTGTGTTTGTGTTCTCGATTTTTCTTGTTCATATTTTTTTCTTTTTCTTCAGATTTTTTCAATCTATGTTTTTGGCTCCCCCCCCCCCCCCCCCCCATGACTGTGAATTCAGATTGTGTATTTATACTAGTAGATTCAATTGGTTTGTTACTATTTTTTGGGTGATATTGGATAGAGTTTCAGTGTAAATCCCTCCCCTTTTTCTGCTGAACTTTGTTGCTAATCGGATATTCATAAACTAAATCTTGTTTCTGAATTTTCATTCCCCCTAAATCTCTCTTTTGCTGCGTTTTTGTTTTGTTTTGTTTTGTTTATGTACATATATAAAAAGAGTTTTGGTACAATAAATTAATTACATAAGAATATACTTGTTTTTGACTATTTTATTCCCAACCTATTCTAAAGATCATGTGGTGTTAATATGAGGGTGTATTGTATGACTCCATAAGGACTCTGCACAAGATTTCTTTACTAACCTCAAATATGACCGATTAAAAGATGACACATGGCAATAAATATCATCAAACAAATAAACCAAACAATAGAGAGATACATAGATCCAAGTACGCAAACTTAAAAGAAAAAACAAAGAAAGAAAAGAGAAAAAACCAGTGCAGTTCTTCCTCCTTTTCTCCCGTGATGGCCAGCGGTGGCGGCGGCGAGCGCGGCTTCGCGCGGTGGTGACGTTGTTCTGTGCGGTTCCGTCGACGGTAGTGCGTGGTCGGTTTCCTTGAGCGAAGCAGAACGAATCTGAGAGGTGACCGGCGGAGAACGACGACGGCTGTTTTGGTTTACTTCACTTTTGGCTTTCAATTTTGCTCTCTCCCTTTTTCGTTTGATTTCTGTTTCGGATCAGTTTTGTTTACTTTTTGGTTGATTGATGAATTTTTGAAGGTTTAGATGGTTGTGAGTTATATGATTGGAGTGGTTTTGAATTAATAGAGGTTGAAAGTGGTTGAGACTTGTGATGGTTCGATGGTGCTGGTTTTGTTCAATGAAGAGTTTCAAGTAGAAACTAGGCACTGCCATGTGTTTGTTGTTCTCCCTGCATGATTTTGTGTCAAACAGAATTTTGGTTTGTTGTATTCTGTACCAATTCTTTGTGTTTTGGTTCTCGATTTTTCTTGTTCAGATTTTTTTCTTTTTCTTCAGATTTTTTCAATCTATGTTTTTGGCTCCCCCCCCCCCTGACTGTGAATTCAGATTGTGTATTTATACTAGTAGATTCAATTGGTTTGTTACTATTTTTTGGGTGATATTGGATAGAGTTTCAGTGTAAATCCCTCCCCTTTTTCTGCTGAACTTTGTTGCTAATCGGATATTCATAAACTAAATCTTGTTTCTGAATTTTCATTCCCCCTAAATCTCTCTTTTGCTGCGTTTTTGTTTTGTTTTGTTTTGTTTATGTACATATATAAAAAGAGTTTTGGTACAATAAATTAATTACATAAGAATATACTTGTTTTTGACTATTTTATTCCCAACCTATTCTAAAGATCATGTGGTGTTAATATGAGGGTGTATTGTATGACTCCATAAGGACTCTGCACAAGATTTCTTTACTAACCTCAAATATGACCGATTAAAAGATGACACATGGCAATAAATATCATCAAACAAATAAACCAAACAATAGAGAGATACATAGATCCAAGTACGCAAACTTAAAAGAAAAAACAAAGAAAGAAAAGAGAAAAAACCAGTGCAGTGCTTCCTCCTTTTCTCCCGTGATGGCCAGCGGTGGCGGCGGCTTCGCGCGGCTTCGCGCGGTGGTGACGTTGTTCTGTGCGGTTCCGTCGACGGTAGTGCGTGGTCGGTTTGCTTGAGCGAAGCAGAACGAATCTGAGAGGTGACCGGCGGAGAACGACGACGGCTGTTTTGGTTTACTTCACTTTTGGCTTTCAATTTTGCTCTCTCCCTTTTTCGTTTGATTTCTGTTTCGGATCAGTTTTGTTTACTTTTTGGTTGATTGATGAATTTTTGAAGGTTTAGATGGTTGTGAGTTATATGATTGGAGTGGTTTTGAATTAATAGAGGTTGAAAGTGGTTGAGACTTGTGATGGTTCGATGGTGCTGGTTTTGTTCAATGAAGAGTTTCAAGTAGAAACTAGGCACTGCCATGTGTTTGTTGTTCTCCCTGCATGATTTTGTGTCAAACAGAATTTTGGTTTGTTGTATTCTGTACCAATTCTTTGTGTTTGTGTTCTCGATTTTTCTTGTTCAGATTTTTTTCTTTTTCTTCAGATTTTTTCAATCTATGTTTTTGGCTCCCCCCCCCCCCCCCCCCCATGACTGTGAATTCAGATTGTGTATTTATACTAGTAGATTCAATTGGTTTGTTACTATTTTTTGGGTGATATTGGATAGAGTTTCAGTGTAAATCCCTCCCCTTTTTCTGCTGAACTTTGTTGCTAATCGGATATTCATAAACTAAATCTTGTTTCTGAATTTTCATTCCCCCTAAATCTCTCTTTTGCTGCGTTTTTGTTTTGTTTTGTTTTGTTTATGTACATATATAAAAAGAGTTTTGGTACAATAAATTAATTACATAAGAATATACTTGTTTTTGACTATTTTATTCCCAACCTATTCTAAAGATCATGTGGTGTTAATATGAGGGTGTATTGTATGACTCCATAAGGACTCTGCACAAGATATCTTTACTAACCTCAAATATGACCGATTAAAAGATGACACATGGCAATAAATATCATCAAACAAATAAACCAAACAATAGAGAGATACATAGATCCAAGTACGCAAACTTAAAAGAAAAAACAAAGAAAGAAAAGAGAAAAAACCAGTGCAGTGCTTCCTCCTTTTCTCCCGTGATGGCCAGCGGTGGCGGCGGCGAGCGCGGCTTCGCGCGGTGGTGACGTTGTTCTGTGCGGTTCCGTCGACGGTAGTGCGTGGTCGGTTTCCTTGAGCGAAGCAGAACGAATCTGAGAGGTGACCGGCGGAGAACGACGACGGCTGTTTTGGTTTACTTCACTTTTGGCTTTCAATTTTGCTCTCTCCCTTTTTCGTTTGATTTTTGTTTCGGATCAGTTTTGTTTACTTTTTGGTTGATTGATGAATTTTTGAAGGTTTAGATGGTTGTGAGTTATTTGATTGGAGTGGTTTTGAATTAATAGAGGTTGAAAGTGGTTGAGACTTGTGATGGTTTGATGGTGCTGGTTTTGTTCAATGAAGAGTTTCAAGTAGAAACTAGGCACTGCCATGTGTTTGTTGTTCTCCCTGCATGATTTTGTGTCAAACAGAATTTTGGTTTGTTGTATTCTGTACCAATTCTTTGTGTTTTGGTTCTCGATTTTTCTTGTTCAGATTTTTTTCTTTTTCTTCAGATTTTTTCAATCTATGTTTTTGGCTCCCCCCCCCCCCCCCCTCCCATGACTGTGAATTCAGATTGTGTATTTATACTAGTAGATTCAATTGGTTTGTTACTATTTTTTGGGTGATATTGGATAGAGTTTCAGTGTAAATCCCTCCCCTTTTTCTGCTGAACTTTGTTGCTAATCGGATATTCATAAACTAAATCTTTTTTCTGAATTTTCATTCCTCCTAAATCTCTCTTTTGCTGCGTTTTTGTTTTGTTTTGTTTTGTTTATGTCCATATATAAAAAGAGTTTTGGTACAATAAATTAATTACATAAGAATATACTTGTTTTTAACTATTTTATTCCCAACCTATTCTAAAGATCATGTGGTGTTAATATGAGGGTGTATTGTATGACTCCATAAGGACTCTGCACAAGATTTCTTTACTAAGCTCAAATATGACCGATTAAAACATGACACATGGCAATAATTATCATCAAACAAATAAACCAAACAATAGAGAGACACATAGATCCAAGTACGCAAACATAAAAGAAAAAACAAAGAAAGAAAAGAGAAAAACTGAGTGCAGTGCTTCCTCCTTTTCTCCCTTGATGGCCAGCGGTGGCGGCGGCTTCGCGCGGCTTCGCGCGGTGGTGACGTTGTTCTGTGCGGTTCCGTCGACGGTAGTGCGTGGTCGGTTTCCTTGAGCGAAGCAGAACGAATCTGAGAGGTGACCGGCGGAGAACGACGACGGCTGTTTTGGTTTACTTCACTTTTGGCTTTCAATTTTGCTCTCTCCCTTTTTCGTTTGATTTCTGTTTCGGATCAGTTTTGTTTACTTTTTGGTTGATTGATGAATTTTTGAAGGTTTAGATGGTTGTGAGTTATATGATTGGAGTGGTTTTGAATTAATAGAGGTTGAAAGTGGTTGAGACTTGTGAGGGTTCGATGGTGCTGGTTTTGTTCAATGAAGAGTTTCAAGTAGAAACTAGGCACTGCCATGTGTTTGTTGTTCTCCCTGCATGATTTTGTGTCAAACAGAATTTTGGTTTGTTGTATTCTGTACCAATTCTTTGTGTTTGTGTTCTCGATTTTTCTTGTTCAGATTTTTTTCTTTTTCTTCAGATTTTTTCAATCTATGTTTTTGGCTCCCCCCCCCCCCCCCATGACTGTGAATTCAGATTGTGTATTTATACTAGTAGATTCAATTGGTTTGTTACTATTTTTTGGGTGATATTGGATAGAGTTTCAGTGTAAATCCCTCCCCTTTTTCTGCTGAACTTTGTTGCTAATCGGATATTCATAAACTAAATCTTGTTTCTGAATTTTCATTCCCCCTAAATCTCTCTTTTGCTGCGTTTTTGTTTTGTTTTGTTTTGTTTATGTACATATATAAAAAGAGTTTTGGTACAATAAATTAATTACATAAGAATATACTTGTTTTTGACTATTTTATTCCCAACCTATTCTAAAGATCATGTGGTGTTAATATGAGGGTGTATTGTATGACTCCATAAGGACTCTGCACAAGATTTCTTTACTAACCTCAAATATGACCGATTAAAAGATGACACATGGCAATAAATATCATCAAACAAATAAACCAAACAATAGAGAGATACATAGATCCAAGTACGCAAACTTAAAAGAAAAAACAAAGAAAGAAAAGAGAAAAAACCAGTGCAGTGCTTCCTCCTTTTCTCCCGTGATGGCCAGCGGTGGCGGCGGCGAGCGCGGCTTCGCGCGGTGGTGACGTTGTTCTGTGCGGTTCCGTCGACGGTAGTGCGTGGTCGGTTTCCTTGAGCGAAGCAGAACGAATCTGAGAGGTGACCGGCCGAGAACGACGACGGCTGTTTTGGTTTACTTCACTTTTGGCTTTCAATTTTGCTCTCTCCCTTTTTCGTTTGATTTCTGTTTCGGATCAGTTTTGTTTACTTTTTGGTTGATTGATGAATTTTTGAAGGTTTAGATGGTTGTGAGTTATTTGATTGGAGTGGTTTTGAATTAATAGAGGTTGAAAGTGGTTGAGACTTGTGATGGTTCGATGGTGCTGGTTTTGTTCAATGAAGAGTTTCAAGTAGAAACTAGGCACTGCCATGTGTTTGTTGTTCTCCCTGCATGATTTTGTGTCAAACAGAATTTTGGTTTGTTGTATTCTGTACCAATTCTTTGTGTTTTGGTTCTCGATTTTTCTTGTTCAGATTTTTTTCTTTTTCTTCAGATTTTTTCAATCTATGTTTTTGGCTCCCCCCCCCCCCCCCCCCCCACATGACTCTGAATTCAGATTGTGTATTTATACTAGTAGATTCAATTGGTTTGTTACTATTTTTTGGGTGATATTGGATAGAGTTTCAGTGTAAATCCCTCCCCTTTTTCTGCTGAACTTTGTTGCTAATCGGATATTCGTAAACTAAATCTTGTTTCTGAATTTTCATTCCCCCTAATTCTCTGACTTTTTCTTCATATTTTTTCAATCTATGTTTTTGGCTCCCCCCCCCCCCCCCCATGACTGTGAATTCAGATTGTGTATTTATACTAGTAGATTCAATTGGTTTGTTACTATTTTTTGGGTGATATTGGATAGAGTTTCAGTGTAAATCCCTCCCCTTTTTCTGCTGAACTTTGTTGCTAATCGGATATTCATAAACTAAATCTTTTTTCTGAATTTTCATTCCTCCTAAATCTCTCTTTTGCTGCGTTTTTGTTTTGTTTTGTTTTGTTTATGTACATATATAAAAAGAGTTTTGGTACAATAAATTAATTACATAAGAATATACTTGTTTTTAACTATTTTATTCCCAACCTATTCTAAAGATCATGTGGTGTTAATATGAGGGTGTATTGTATGACTCCATAAGGACTCTGCACAAGATTTCTTTACTAAGCTCAAATATGACCGATTAAAACATGACACATGGCAATAATTATCATCAAACAAATAAACCAAACAATAGAGAGACACATAGATCCAAGTACGCAAACATAAAAGAAAAAACAAAGAAAGAAAAGAGAAAAACTGAGTGCAGTGCTTCCTCCTTTTCTCCCGTGATGGCCAGCGGTGGCGGCGGCGAGCGCGGCTGCGCGCGGTGGTGACGTTGTTCTGTGCGGTTCCGTCGACGGTAGTGCGTGGTCGGTTTCCGTGAGCGAAGCAGAACGAATCTGAGAGGTGACCGGCGGAGAACGACGACGGCCGTTTTGGTTTACTTCACTTTTGGCTTTCAATTTTGCTCTCTCCCTTTTTCGTTTGATTTCTGTTTCGGATCAGTTTTGTTTACTTTTTGGTTGATTGATGAATTTTTGAATGTTTAGATGGTTGTGAGTTATATGATTGGAGTGGTTTTGAATTAATAGAGGTTGAAAGTGGTTGAGACTTGTAATGGTTCGATGGTGCTGGTTTTGTTCAATGAAGAGTTTCAAGTAGAAACTAGGCACTGCCATGTGTTTGTTGTTCTCCCTGCATGATTTTGTGTCAAACAGAATTTTGGTTTGTTGTATTCTGTACCAATTCTTTGTGTTTTGGTTCTCGATTTTTCTTGTTAAGATTTTTTTCTTTTTCTTCAGATTTTTTCAATCTATGTTTTTGGCTCCCCCCCCCCCCCCCCCCATGACTGTGAGTTCAGATTGTGTATTTATACTAGTAGATTCAATTGGTTTGTTACTATTTTTTGGGTGATATTGGATAGAGTTTCAGTGTAAATCCCTCCCCTTTTTCTGCTGAACTTTGTTGCTAATCGGATATTCATAAACTAAATCTTGTTTCTGAATTTTCATTCCCCCTAAATCTCTCTTTTGCTGCGTTTTTGTTTTGTTTTGTTTTGTTTATGTACATATATAAAAAGAGTTTTGGTACAATAAATTAATTACATAAGAATATACTTGTTTTTGACTATTTTATTCCCAACCTATTCTAAAGATCATGTGGTGTTAATATGAGGGTGTATTGTATGACTCCATAAGGACTCTGCACAAGATTTCTTTACTAACCTCAAATATGACCGATTAAAAGATGACACATGGCAATAATTATCATCAAACAAATAAACCAAACAATAGAGAGACACATAGATCCAAGTACGCAAACATAAAAGAAAAAACAAAGAAAGAAAAGAGAAAAAACCAGTGCAGTGCTTCCTCCTTTTCTCCCGTGATGGCCAGCGGTGGCGGCGGCGAACGCGGCTGTGCGCGGTGGTGATGTTGTTATGTGCGGTTCCGTCGACGGTAGTGCGTGGTCGGTTTTTGTGAGCGAAGCAGAACGAATCTGAGAGGTGACCGGCGGAGAACGACGACGGCCGTTTTGGTTTACTTCACTTTTGGCTTTCAATTTTGCTCTCTCCCTTTTTCGTTTGATTTCTGTTTCGGATCAGTTTTGTTTACTTTTTGGTTGATTGATGAATTTTTGAATGTTTAGATGGTTGTGAGTTATATGATTGGAGTGGTTTTGAATTAATAGAGGTTGAAAGTGGTTGAGACTTGTAATGGTTCGATGGTGCTGGTTTTGTTCAATGAAGAGTTTCAAGTAGAAACTAGGCACTGCCATGTGTTTGTTGTTCTCCCTGCATGATTTTGTGTCAAACAGAATTTTGGTTTGTTGTATTCTGTACCAATTCTTTGTGTTTTGGTTCTCGATTTTTCTTGTTCAGATTTTTTTCTTTTTCTTCAGATTTTTTCAATCTATGTTTTTGGCTCCCCCCCCCCCCCCCCCCACATGACTCTGAATTCAGATTGTGTATTTATACTAGTAGATTCAATTGGTTTGTTACTATTTTTTGGGTGATATTGGATAGAGTTTCAGTGTAAATCCCTCCCCTTTTTCTGCTGAACTTTGTTGCTAATCGGATATTCATAAACTAAATCTTGTTTCTGAATTTTCATTCCCCCTAATTCTCAGACTTTTTCTTCATATTTTTTCAATCTATGTTTTTGGCTCCCCCCCCCCATGACTGTGAATTCAGATTGTGTATTTATACTAGTAGATTCAATTGGTTTGTTACTATTTTTTGGGTGATATTGGATAGAGTTTCAGTGTAAATCCCTCCCCTTTTTCTGCTGAACTTTGTTTCTAATCGGATATTCATAAACTAAATCTTGTTTCTGAATTTTCATTCCCCCTAAATCTCTCTTATGCTGCGTTTTTGTTTTGTTTTGTTTATGTACATATATAAAAAGAGTTTTGGTACAATAAATTAATTACATAAGAATATACTTGTTTTTGACTATTTTATTCCCAACCTATTCTAAAGATCATGTGGTGTTAATATGAGGGTGTATTGTATGACTCCATAAGGACTCTGCACAAGATTTCTTTACTAACCTCAAATATGACCGATTAAAAGATGACACATGGCAATAATTATCATCAAACAAATAAACCAAACAATAGAGAGACACATAGATCCAAGTACGCAAACATAAAAGAAAAAACAAAGAAAGAAAAGAGAAAAAACCAGTGCAGTGCTTCCTCCTTTTCTCCCGTGATGGCCAGCGGTGGCGGCGGCGAACGCGGCTGTGCGCGGTGGTGATGTTGTTATGTGCGGTTCCGTCGACGGTAGTGCGTGGTCGGTTTTTGTGAGCGAAGCAGAACGAATCTGAGAGGTGACCGGCGGAGAACGACGACGGCCGTTTTGGTTTAATTCACTTTTGGCTTTCAATTTTGCTCTCTCCCTTTTTCGTTTGATTTCTGTTTCGGATCAGTTTTGTTTACTTTTTGGTTGATTGATGAATTTTTGAAGGTTTAGATGGTTGTGAGTTATATGATTGGAGTGGTTTTGAATTAATAGAGGTTGAAAGTGGTTGAGACTTGTGATGGTTCGATGGTGCTGGTTTCGTTCAATGAAGAGTTTCAAGTAGAAACTAGGCACTGCCATGTGTTTGTTGTTCTCCCTGCATGATTTTGTGTCAAACAGAATTTTGGTTTGTTGTATTCTGTACCAATTCTTTGTGTTTTGGTTCTCGATTTTTCTTGTTCAGATTTTTTTCTTTTTCTTCAGATTTTTTCAATCTATGTTTTTGGCTCCCCCCCCCACATGACTCTGAATTCAGATTGTGTATTTATACTAGTAGATTCAATTGGTTTGTTACTATTTTTTGGGTGATATTGGATAGAGTTTCAGTGTAAATCCCTCCCCTTTTTCTGCTGAACTTTGTTGCTAATCGGATATTCATAAACTAAATCTTGTTTCTGAATTTTCATTCCCCCTAATTCTCAGACTTTTTCTTCATATTTTTTCAATCTATGTTTTTGGCTCCCCCCCCCCATGACTGTGAATTCAGATTGTGTATTTATAATAGTAGATTCAATTAGTTTGTTACTATTTTTTGGGTGATATTGGATAGAGTTTCAGTGTAAATCCCTCCCCTTTTTCTGCTGAACTTTGTTTCTAATCGGATATTCATAAACTAAATCTTGTTTCTGAATTTTCATTCCTCCTAAATCTCTCTTTTGCTGCGTTTTTGTTTTGTTTTGTTTTGTTTATGTACATATATAAAAAGAGTTTTGGTACAATAAATTAATTACATAAGAATATACTTGTTTTTAACTATTTTATTCCCAATCTATTCTAAAGATCATGTGGTGTTAATATGAGGGTGTATTGTATGACTCCATAAGGACTCTGCACAAGATTTCTTTACTAAGCTCAAATATGACCGATTAAAACATGACACATGGCAATAATTATCATCAAACAAATAAACCAAACAATAGAGAGACACATAGATCCAAGTACGCAAACATAAAAGAAAAAACAAAGAAAGAAAAGAGAAAAAACCAGTGCAGTGCTTCCTCCTTTTCTCCCGTGATGGCCAGCGGTGGCGGCGGCGAACGCGGCTGTGCGCGGTGGTGATGTTGTTATGTGCGGTTCCGTCGACGGTAGTGCGTGGTCGGTTTTTGTGAGCGAAGCAGAACGAATCTGAGAGGTGACCGGCGGAGAACGACGACGGCCGTTTTGGTTTAATTCACTTTTGGCTTTCAATTTTGCTCTCTCCCTTTTTCGTTTGATTTCTGTTTCGGATCAGTTTTGTTTACTTTTTGGTTGATTGATGAATTTTTGAAGGTTTAGATGGTTGTGAGTTATATGATTGGAGTGGTTTTGAATTAATAGAGGTTGAAAGTGGTTGAGACTTGTGATGGTTCGATGGTGCTGGTTTCGTTCAATGAAGAGTTTCAAGTAGAAACTAGGCACTGCCATGTGTTTGTTGTTCTCCCTGCATGATTTTGTGTCAAACAGAATTTTGGTTTGTTGTATTCTGTACCAATTCTTTGTGTTTTGGTTCTCGATTTTTCTTGTTCAGATTTTTTTCTTTTTCTTCAGATTTTTTCAATCTATGTTTTTGGCTCCCCCCCCCCCCCCCCCCCCCACATGACTCTGAATTCAGATTGTGTATTTATACTAGTAGATTCAATTGGTTTGTTACTATTTTTTGGGTGATATTGGATAGAGTTTCAGTGTAAATCCCTCCCCTTTTTCTGCTGAACTTTGTTGCTAATCGGATATTCATAAACTAAATCTTGTTTCTGAATTTTCATTCCCCCTAATTCTCAGACTTTTTCTTCATATTTTTTCAATCTATGTTTTTGGCTCCCCCCCCCCATGACTGTGAATTCAGATTGTGTATTTATAATAGTAGATTCAATTAGTTTGTTACTATTTTTTGGGTGATATTGGATAGAGTTTCAGTGTAAATCCCTCCCCTTTTTCTGCTGAACTTTGTTTCTAATCGGATATTCATAAACTAAATCTTGTTTCTGAATTTTCATTCCTCCTAAATCTCTCTTTTGCTGCGTTTTTGTTTTGTTTTGTTTTGTTTATGTACATATATAAAAAGAGTTTTGGTACAATAAATTAATTACATAAGAATATACTAGTTTTTAACTATTTTATTCCCAATCTATTCTAAAGATCATGTGGTGTTAATATGAGGGTGTATTGTATGACTCCATAAGGACTCTGCACAAGATTTCTTTACTAAGCTCAAATATGACCGATTAAAACATGACACATGGCAATAATTATCATCAAACAAATAAACCAAACAATAGAGAGACACATAGATCCAAGTACGCAAACATAAAAGAAAAAACAAAGAAAGAAAAGAGAAAAACTGAGTGCAGTGCTTCCTCCTTTTCTCCCGTGATGGCCAGCGGTGGCGGCGGCGAGCGCGGCTGCGCGCGGTGGTGACGTTGTTCTGTGCGGTTCCGTCGACGGTAGTGCGTGGTCGGTTTCCGTGAGCGAAGCAGAACGAATCTGAGAGGTGACCGGCGGAGAACGACGACGGCCGTTTTGGTTTACTTCACTTTTGGCTTTCAATTTTGCTCTCTCCCTTTTTCGTTTGATTTCTGTTTCGGATCAGTTTTGTTTACTTTTTGGTTGATTGATGAATTTTGGAATGTTTAGATGGTTGTGAGTTATATGATTGGAGTGGTTTTGAATTAATAGAGGTTGAAAGTGGTTGAGACTTGTAATGGTTCGATGGTGCTGGTTTTGTTCAATGAAGAGTTTCAAGTAGAAACTAGGCACTGCCATGTGTTTGTTGTTCTCCCTGCATGATTTTGTGTCAAACAGAATTTTGGTTTGTTGTATTCTGTACCAATTCTTTGTGTTTTGGTTCTCGATTTTTCTTGTTCAGATTTTTTTCTTTTTCTTCAGATTTTTTCAATCTATGTTTTTGGCTCCCCCCCCCCCCCCCCCCCCCACATGACTCTGAATTCAGATTGTGTATTTATACTAGTAGATTCAATTGGTTTGTTACTATTTTTTGGGTGATATTGGATAGAGTTTCAGTGTAAATCCCTCCCCTTTTTCTGCTGAACTTTGTTGCTAATCGGATATTCATAAACTAAATCTTGTTTCTGAATTTTCATTCCCCCTAATTCTCAGACTTTTTCTTCATATTTTTTCAATCTATGTTTTTGGCTCCCCCCCCCCATGACTGTGAATTCAGATTGTGTATTTATACTAGTAGATTCAATTGGTTTGTTACTATTTTTTGGGTGATATTGGATAGAGTTTCAGTGTAAATCCCTCCCCTTTTTCTGCTGAACTTTGTTTCTAATCGGATATTCATAAACTAAATCTTGTTTCTGAATTTTCATTCCTCCTAAATCTCTCTTTTGCTGCGTTTTTGTTTTGTTTTGTTTTGTTTATGTACATATATAAAAAGAGTTTTGGTACAATAAATTAATTACATAAGAATATACTTGTTTTTAACTATTTTATTCCCAATCTATTCTAAAGATCATGTGGTGTTAATATGAGGGTGTATTGTATGACTCCATAAGGACTCTGCACAAGATTTCTTTACTAAGCTCAAATATGACCGATTAAAACATGACACATGGCAATAATTATCATCAAACAAATAAACCAAACAATAGAGAGACACATAGATCCAAGTACGCAAACATAAAAGAAAAAACAAAGAAAGAAAAGAGAAAAAACCAGTGCAGTGCTTCCTCCTTTTCTCCCGTGATGGCCAGCGGTGGCGGCGGCGAACGCGGCTGTGCGCGGTGGTGATGTTGTTATGTGCGGTTCCGTCGACGGTAGTGCGTGGTCGGTTTTTGTGAGCGAAGCAGAACGAATCTGAGAGGTGACCGGCGGAGAACGACGACGGCCGTTTTGGTTTAATTCACTTTTGGCTTTCAATTTTGCTCTCTCCCTTTTTCGTTTGATTTCTGTTTCGGATCAGTTTTGTTTACTTTTTGGTTGATTGATGAATTTTTGAAGGTTTAGATGGTTGTGAGTTATATGATTGGAGTGGTTTTGAATTAATAGAGGTTGAAAGTGGTTGAGACTTGTGATGGTTCGATGGTGCTGGTTTCGTTCAATGAAGAGTTTCAAGTAGAAACTAGGCACTGCCATGTGTTTGTTGTTCTCCCTGCATGATTTTGTGTCAAACAGAATTTTGGTTTGTTGTATTCTGTACCAATTCTTTGTGTTTTGGTTCTCGATTTTTCTTGTTCAGATTTTTTTCTTTTTCTTCAGATTTTTTCAATCTATGTTTTTGGCTCCCCCCCCCCCCCCCCCCCCCACATGACTCTGAATTCAGATTGTGTATTTATACTAGTAGATTCAATTGGTTTGTTACTATTTTTTGGGTGATATTGGATAGAGTTTCAGTGTAAATCCCTCCCCTTTTTCTGCTGAACTTTGTTGCTAATCGGATATTCATAAACTAAATCTTGTTTCTGAATTTTCATTCCCCCTAATTCTCAGACTTTTTCTTCATATTTTTTCAATCTATGTTTTTGGCTCCCCCCCCCCATGACTGTGAATTCAGATTGTGTATTTATAATAGTAGATTCAATTAGTTTGTTACTATTTTTTGGGTGATATTGGATAGAGTTTCAGTGTAAATCCCTCCCCTTTTTCTGCTGAACTTTGTTTCTAATCGGATATTCATAAACTAAATCTTGTTTCTGAATTTTCATTCCTCCTAAATCTCTCTTTTGCTGCGTTTTTGTTTTGTTTTGTTTTGTTTATGTACATATATAAAAAGAGTTTTGGTACAATAAATTAATTACATAAGAATATACTAGTTTTTAACTATTTTATTCCCAATCTATTCTAAAGATCATGTGGTGTTAATATGAGGGTGTATTGTATGACTCCATAAGGACTCTGCACAAGATTTCTTTACTAAGCTCAAATATGACCGATTAAAACATGACACATGGCAATAATTATCATCAAACAAATAAACCAAACAATAGAGAGACACATAGATCCAAGTACGCAAACATAAAAGAAAAAACAAAGAAAGAAAAGAGAAAAACTGAGTGCAGTGCTTCCTCCTTTTCTCCCGTGATGGCCAGCGGTGGCGGCGGCGAGCGCGGCTGCGCGCGGTGGTGACGTTGTTCTGTGCGGTTCCGTCGACGGTAGTGCGTGGTCGGTTTCCGTGAGCGAAGCAGAACGAATCTGAGAGGTGACCGGCGGAGAACGACGACGGCCGTTTTGGTTTACTTCACTTTTGGCTTTCAATTTTGCTCTCTCCCTTTTTCGTTTGATTTCTGTTTCGGATCAGTTTTGTTTACTTTTTGGTTGATTGATGAATTTTGGAATGTTTAGATGGTTGTGAGTTATATGATTGGAGTGGTTTTGAATTAATAGAGGTTGAAAGTGGTTGAGACTTGTAATGGTTCGATGGTGCTGGTTTTGTTCAATGAAGAGTTTCAAGTAGAAACTAGGCACTGCCATGTGTTTGTTGTTCTCCCTGCATGATTTTGTGTCAAACAGAATTTTGGTTTGTTGTATTCTGTACCAATTCTTTGTGTTTTGGTTCTCGATTTTTCTTGTTCAGATTTTTTTCTTTTTCTTCAGATTTTTTCAATCTATGTTTTTGGCTCCCCCCCCCCCCCCCCCCCACATGACTCTGAATTCAGATTGTGTATTTATACTAGTAGATTCAATTGGTTTGTTACTATTTTTTGGGTGATATTGGATAGAGTTTCAGTGTAAATCCCTCCCCTTTTTCTGCTGAACTTTGTTGCTAATCGGATATTCATAAACTAAATCTTGTTTCTGAATTTTCATTCCCCCTAATTCTCAGACTTTTTCTTCATATTTTTTCAATCTATGTTTTTGGCTCCCCCCCCCCATGACTGTGAATTCAGATTGTGTATTTATACTAGTAGATTCAATTGGTTTGTTACTATTTTTTGGGTGATATTGGATAGAGTTTCAGTGTAAATCCCTCCCCTTTTTCTGCTGAACTTTGTTTCTAATCGGATATTCATAAACTAAATCTTGTTTCTGAATTTTCATTCCTCCTAAATCTCTCTTTTGCTGCGTTTTTGTTTTGTTTTGTTTTGTTTATGTACATATATAAAAAGAGTTTTGGTACAATAAATTAATTACATAAGAATATACTAGTTTTTAACTATTTTATTCCCAATCTATTCTAAAGATCATGTGGTGTTAATATGAGGGTGTATTGTATGACTCCATAAGGACTCTGCACAAGATTTCTTTACTAAGCTCAAATATGACCGATTAAAACATGACACATGGCAATAATTATCATCAAACAAATAAACCAAACAATAGAGAGACACATAGATCCAAGTACGCAAACATAAAAGAAAAAACAAAGAAAGAAAAGAGAAAAACTGAGTGCAGTGCTTCCTCCTTTTCTCCCGTGATGGCCAGCGGTGGCGGCGGCGAGCGCGGCTGCGCGCGGTGGTGACGTTGTTCTGTGCGGTTCCGTCGACGGTAGTGCGTGGTCGGTTTCCGTGAGCGAAGCAGAACGAATCTGAGAGGTGACCGGCGGAGAACGACGACGGCCGTTTTGGTTTACTTCACTTTTGGCTTTCAATTTTGCTCTCTCCCTTTTTCGTTTGATTTCTGTTTCGGATCAGTTTTGTTTACTTTTTGGTTGATTGATGAATTTTGGAATGTTTAGATGGTTGTGAGTTATATGATTGGAGTGGTTTTGAATTAATAGAGGTTGAAAGTGGTTGAGACTTGTAATGGTTCGATGGTGCTGGTTTTGTTCAATGAAGAGTTTCAAGTAGAAACTAGGCACTGCCATGTGTTTGTTGTTCTCCCTGCATGATTTTGTGTCAAACAGAATTTTGGTTTGTTGTATTCTGTACCAATTCTTTGTGTTTTGGTTCTCGATTTTTCTTGTTCAGATTTTTTTCTTTTTCTTCAGATTTTTTCAATCTATGTTTTTGGCTCCCCCCCCCCCCCCCCCCCCCACATGACTCTGAATTCAGATTGTGTATTTATACTAGTAGATTCAATTGGTTTGTTACTATTTTTTGGGTGATATTGGATAGAGTTTCAGTGTAAATCCCTCCCCTTTTTCTGCTGAACTTTGTTGCTAATCGGATATTCATAAACTAAATCTTGTTTCTGAATTTTCATTCCCCCTAATTCTCAGACTTTTTCTTCATATTTTTTCAATCTATGTTTTTGGCTCCCCCCCCCCATGACTGTGAATTCAGATTGTGTATTTATACTAGTAGATTCAATTGGTTTGTTACTATTTTTTGGGTGATATTGGATAGAGTTTCAGTGTAAATCCCTCCCCTTTTTCTGCTGAACTTTGTTTCTAATCGGATATTCATAAACTAAATCTTGTTTCTGAATTTTCATTCCCCCTAAATCTCTCTTATGCTGCGTTTTTGTTTTGTTTTGTTTATGTACATATATAAAAAGAGTTTTGGTACAATAAATTAATTACATAAGAATATACTTGTTTTTGACTATTTTATTCCCAACCTATTCTAAAGATCATGTGGTGTTAATATGAGGGTGTATTGTATGACTCCATAAGGACTCTGCACAAGATTTCTTTACTAACCTCAAATATGACCGATTAAAAGATGACACATGGCAATAATTATCATCAAACAAATAAACCAAACAATAGAGAGACACATAGATCCAAGTACGCAAACATAAAAGAAAAAACAAAGAAAGAAAAGAGAAAAAACCAGTGCAGTGCTTCCTCCTTTTCTCCCGTGATGGCCAGCGGTGGCGGCGGCGAACGCGGCTGTGCGCGGTGGTGATGTTGTTATGTGCGGTTCCGTCGACGGTAGTGCGTGGTCGGTTTTTGTGAGCGAAGCAGAACGAATCTGAGAGGTGACCGGCGGAGAACGACGACGGCCGTTTTGGTTTAATTCACTTTTGGCTTTCAATTTTGCTCTCTCCCTTTTTCGTTTGATTTCTGTTTCGGATCAGTTTTGTTTACTTTTTGGTTGATTGATGAATTTTTGAAGGTTTAGATGGTTGTGAGTTATATGATTGGAGTGGTTTTGAATTAATAGAGGTTGAAAGTGGTTGAGACTTGTGATGGTTCGATGGTGCTGGTTTCGTTCAATGAAGAGTTTCAAGTAGAAACTAGGCACTGCCATGTGTTTGTTGTTCTCCCTGCATGATTTTGTGTCAAACAGAATTTTGGTTTGTTGTATTCTGTACCAATTCTTTGTGTTTTGGTTCTCGATTTTTCTTGTTCAGATTTTTTTCTTTTTCTTCAGATTTTTTCAATCTATGTTTTTGGCTCCCCCCCCCCCCCCCCCATGACTGTGAATTCAGATTGTGTATTTATACTAGTAGATTCAATTGGTTTGTTACTATTTTTTGGGTGATATTGGATAGAGTTTCAGTGTAAATCCCTCCCCTTTTTCTGCTGAACTTTGTTGCTAATCGGATATTCATAAACTAAATCTTGTTTCTGAATTTTCATTCCCCCTAAATCTCTCTTTTGCTGCGTTTTTGTTTTGTTTTGTTTATGTACATATATAAAAAGAGTTTTGGTACAATAAATTAATTACATAAGAATATACTTGTTTTTGACTATTTTATTCCCAACCAATTCTAAAGATCATGTGGTGTTATTATGAGGGTGTATTGTATGACTCCATAAGGACTCTGCACAAGATTTCTTTACTAACCTCAAATATGACCGATTAAAAGATGACACATGGCAATAATTATCATCAAACAAATAAACCAAACAATAGAGAGACACATAGATCCAAGTACGCAAACATAAAAGAAAAAACAAAGAAAGAAAAGAGAAAAAACCAGTGCAGTGCTTCCTCCTTTTCTCCCGTGATGGCCAGCGGTGGCCGCGGCGAGCGCGGCTGCGCGCGGTGGTGACGTTGTTTTGTGCGGTTCCGTCGACGGTAGTGCGTGGTCGGTTTCCGTGAGCGAAGCAGAACGAATCTGAGAGGAGACCGGCGGAGAACGACGACGGCCGTTTTGGTTTACTTCACTTTTGGCTTTCAACTTTGCTCTCTCCCTTTTTCGTTTGATTTCTGTTTCGGATCAGTTTTGTTTACTTTTTGGTTGATTGATGAATTTTTGAAGGTTTAGATGGTTGTGAGTTATATGATTGGAGTGGTTTTGAATTAATAGAGGTTGAAAGTGGTTGAGACTTGTGATGGTTCGATGGTGCTGGTTTTGTTCAATGAAGAGTTTCAAGTAGAAACTAGGCACTGCCATGTGTTTGTTGTTCTCCCTGCATGATTTTGTGTCAAACAGAATTTTGGTTTGTTGTATTCTGTACCAATTCTTTGTGTTTGTGTTCTCGATTTTTCTTGTTCAGATTTTTTTCTTTTTCTTCAGATTTTTTCAATCTATGTTTTTGGCTCCCCCCCCCCCCCCCCCCCCCATGACTGTGAATTCAGATTGTGTATTTATACTAGTAGATTCAATTGGTTTGTTACTATTTTTTGGGTGATATTGGATAGAGTTTCAGTGTAAATCCTTCCCCTTTTTCTGCTGAACTTTGTTGCTAATCGGATATTCATAAACTAATCTTGTTTCTGAATTTTCATTCCCCCTAAATCTCTCTTTTGCTGCGTTTTTGTTTTGTTTTGTTTTGTTTATGTACATATATAAAAAGAGTTTTGGTACAATAAATTAATTACATAACAATATACTTGTTTTTGACTATTTTATTCCCAACCTATTCTAAAGATCATGTGGTGTTAATATGAGGGTGTATTGTATGACTCCATAAGGACTCTGCACAAGATTTCTTTACTAACCTCAAATATGACCGATTAAAAGATGACACATGGCAATAATTATCATCAAACAAATAAACCAAACAATAGAGAGACACATAGATCCAAGTACGCAAACATAAAAGAAAAAACAAAGAAAGAAAAGAGAAAAAACCAGTGCAGTGCTTCCTCCATTTCTCCCGTGATGGGCAGCGGTGGTGGCGGCGAGCGCGGCTGCGCGCGGTGGTGATGTTGTTTTGTGCGGTTCCGTCGACGGTAGTGCGTGGTCGGTTTCCGTGAGCGAAGCAGAACGAATCTGAGAGGTGACCGGCGGAGAACGACGACGGCCGTTTTGGTTTACTTCACTTTTGGCTTTCAATTTTGCTCTCTCCCTTTTTCGTTTGATTTCTGTTTCGGATCAGTTTTGTTTACTTTTTGGTTGATTGATGAATTTTTGAAGGTTTAGATGGTTGTGAGTTATATGATTGGAGTGGTTTTGAATTAATAGAGGTTGAAAGTGGTTGAGACTTGTGATGGTTCGATGGTGCTGGTTTTGTTCAATGAAGAGTTTCAAGTAGAAACTAGGCACTGCCATGTGTTTGTTGTTCTCCCTGCATGATTTTGTGTCAAACAGAATTTTGGTTTGTTGTATTCTGTACCAATTCTTTGTGTTTTGATTCTCGATTTTTCTTGTTAAGATTTTTTTCTTTTTCTTCAGATTTTTTCAATCTATGTTTTTGGCTCCCCCCCCCCCCCCCATGACTGTGAGTTCAGATTGTGTATTTATACTAGTAGATTCAATTGGTTTGTTACTATTTTTTGGGTGATATTGGATAGAGTTTCAGTGTAAATCCCTCCCATTTTTCTACTGAACTTTGTTGCTAATCGGATATTCATAAACTAAATCTTATTTCTGAATTTTCATTCCCCCTAAATCTCTCTTTTGCTGCGTTTTTGTTTTGTTTTGTTTTGTTTATGTACATATATAAAAAGAGTTTTGGTACAATAAATTAATTACATAAGAATATACTTGTTTTTGACTATTTTATTCCCAACCTATTCTAAAGATCATGTGGTGTTAATATGAGGGTGTATTGTATGACTCCATAAGGACTCTGCACAAGATTTCTTTACTAACCTCAAATATGACCGATTAAAAGATGACACATGGCAATAATTATCATCAAACAAATAAACCAAACAATAGAGAGACACATAGATCCAAGTACGCAAACATAAAAGAAAAAACAAAGAAAGAAAAGAGAAAAAACCAGTGCAGTGCTTCCTCCTTTTCTCCCGTGATGGGCAGCGGTGGCGGCGGCGAGCGCGGCTGCGCGCGGTGGTGATGTTGTTTTGTGCGGTTCCGTCGACGGTAGTGCGTGGTCGGTTTCCGTGAGCGAAGCAGAACGAATCTGAGAGGTGACCGGCGGAGAACGACGACGGCCGTTTTGGTTTACTTCACTTTTGGCTTTCAATTTTGCTCTCTCCCTTTTTCGTTTGATTTCTGTTTCGGATCAGTTTTGTTTACTTTTTGGTTGATTGATGAATTTTTGAAGGTTTAGATGGTTGTGAGTTATATGATTGGAGTGGTTTTGAATTAATAGAGGTTGAAAGTGGTTGAGACTTGTGATGGTTCGATGGTGCTGGTTTTGTTCAATGAAGAGTTTCAAGTAGAAACTAGGCACTGCCATGTGTTTGTTGTTCTCCCTGCATGATTTTGTGTCAAACGGAATTTTGGTTTGTTGTATTCTGTACCAATTCTTTGTGTTTTGGTTCTCGATTTTTCTTGTTAAGATTTTTTTCTTTTTCTTCAGATTTTTTCAATCTATGTTTTTGGCTCCCCCCCCCCCATGACTGTGAATTCAGATTGTGTATTTATACTAGTAGATTCAATTGGTTTGTTACTATTTTTTGGGTGATATTGGATAGAGTTTCAGTGTAAATCCCTCCCCTTTTTCTGCTGAACTTTGTTGCTAATCGGATATTCATAAACTAAATCTTGTTTCTGAATTTTCATTCCCCCTAAATCTCTCTTTTGCTGCGTTTTTGTTTTGTTTTGTTTTGTTTATGTACATATATAAAAAGAGTTTTGGTACAATAAATTAATTACATAAGAATATACTTGTTTTTGACTATTTTATTCCCAACCTATTCTAAAGATCATGTGGTGTTAATATGAGGGTGTATTGTATGACTCCATAAGGACTCTGCACAAGATTTCTTTACTAACCTCAAATATGACCGATTAAAAGATGACACATGGCAATAATTATCATCAAACAAATAAACCAAACAATAGAGAGACACATAGATCCAAGTACGCAAACATAAAAGAAAAAACAAAGAAAGAAAAGAGAAAAAACCAGTGCAGTGCTTCCTCCTTTTCTCCCGTGATGGGCAGCGGTGGCGGCGGCGAGCGCGGCTGCGGCAGTGGTGATGTTGTTTTGTGCGGTTCCGTCGACGGTAGTGCGTGGTCGGTTTCCGTGAGCGAAGCAGAACGAATCTGAGAGGTGACCGGCGGAGAACGACGACGGCCGTTTTGGTTTACTTCACTTTTGGCTTTCAATTTTGCTCTCTCCCTTTTTCGTTTGATTTCTGTTTCGGATCAGTTTTGTTTACTTTTTGGTTGATTGATGAATTTTTGAAGGTTTAGATGGTTGTGAGTTATATGATTGGAGTGGTTTTGAATTAATAGAGGTTGAAAGTGGTTGAGACTTGTGATGGTTCGATGGTGCTGGTTTTGTTCAATGAAGAGTTTCAAGTAGAAACTAGGCACTGCCATGTGTTTGTTGTTCTCCCTGCATGATTTTGTGTCAAACAGAATTTTGGTTTGTTGTATTCTGTACCAATTCTTTGTGTTTTGGTTCTCGATTTTTCTTGTTAAGATTTTTTTCTTTTTCTTCAGATTTTTTCAATCTATGTTTTTGGCTCCCCCCCCCCCCCCCATGACTGTGAGTTCAGATTGTGTATTTATACTAGTAGATTCAATTGGTTTGTTACTATTTTTTGGGTGATATTGGATAGAGTTTCAGTGTAAATCCCTCCCATTTTTCTACTGAACTTTGTTGCTAATCGGATATTCATAAACTAAATCTTATTTCTGAATTTTCATTCCCCCTAAATCTCTCTTTTGCTGCGTTTTTGTTTTGTTTTGTTTTGTTTATGTACATATATAAAAAGAGTTTTGGTACAATAAATTAATTACATAAGAATATACTTGTTTTTGACTATTTTATTCCCAACCTATTCTAAAGATCATGTGGTGTTAATATGAGGGTGTATTGTATGACTCCATAAGGACTCTGCACAAGATTTCTTTACTAACCTCAAATATGACCGATTAAAAGATGACACATGGCAATAATTATCATCAAACAAATAAACCAAACAATAGAGAGACACATAGATCCAAGTACGCAAACATAAAAGAAAAAACAAAGAAAGAAAAGAGAAAAAACCAGTGCAGTGCTTCCTCCTTTTCTCCCGTGATGGGCAGCGGTGGCGGCGGCGAGCGCGGCTGCGCGCGGTGGTGATGTTGTTTTGTGCGGTTCCGTCGACGGTAGTGCGTGGTCGGTTTCCGTGAGCGAAGCAGAACGAATCTGAGAGGTGACCGGCGGAGAACGACGACGGCCGTTTTGGTTTACTTCACTTTTGGCTTTCAATTTTGCTCTCTCCCTTTTTCGTTTGATTTCTGTTTCGGATCAGTTTTGTTTACTTTTTGGTTGATTGATGAATTTTTGAAGGTTTAGATGGTTGTGAGTTATATGATTGGAGTGGTTTTGAATTAATAGAGGTTGAAAGTGGTTGAGACTTGTGATGGTTCGATGGTGCTGGTTTTGTTCAATGAAGAGTTTCAAGTAGAAACTAGGCACTGCCATGTGTTTGTTGTTCTCCCTGCATGATTTTGTGTCAAACGGAATTTTGGTTTGTTGTATTCTGTACCAATTCTTTGTGTTTTGGTTCTCGATTTTTCTTGTTAAGATTTTTTTCTTTTTCTTCAGATTTTTTCAATCTATGTTTTTGGCTCCCCCCCCCCCATGACTGTGAATTCAGATTGTGTATTTATACTAGTAGATTCAATTGGTTTGTTACTATTTTTTGGGTGATATTGGATAGAGTTTCAGTGTAAATCCCTCCCCTTTTTCTGCTGAACTTTGTTGCTAATCGGATATTCATAAACTAAATCTTGTTTCTGAATTTTCATTCCCCCTAAATCTCTCTTTTGCTGCGTTTTTGTTTTGTTTTGTTTTGTTTATGTACATATATAAAAAGAGTTTTGGTACAATAAATTAATTACATAAGAATATACTTGTTTTTGACTATTTTATTCCCAACCTATTCTAAAGATCATGTGGTGTTAATATGAGGGTGTATTGTATGACTCCATAAGGACTCTGCACAAGATTTCTTTACTAACCTCAAATATGACCGATTAAAAGATGACACATGGCAATAATTATCATCAAACAAATAAACCAAACAATAGAGAGACACATAGATCCAAGTACGCAAACATAAAAGAAAAAACAAAGAAAGAAAAGAGAAAAAACCAGTGCAGTGCTTCCTCCTTTTCTCCCGTGATGGGCAGCGGTGGCGGCGGCGAGCGCGGCTGCGGCGGTGGTGATGTTGTTTTGTGCGGTTCCGTCGACGGTAGTGCGTGGTCGGTTTCCGTGAGCGAAGCAGAACGAATCTGAGAGGTGACCGGCGGAGAACGACGACGGCCGTTTTGGTTTACTTCACTTTTGGCTTTCAATTTTGCTCTCTCCCTTTTTCGTTTGATTTCTGTTTCGGATCAGTTTTGTTTACTTTTTGGTTGATTGATGAATTTTTGAAGGTTTAGATGGTTGTGAGTTATATGATTGGAGTGGTTTTGAATTAATAGAGGTTGAAAGTGGTTGAGACTTGTGATGGTTCGATGGTGCTGGTTTTATTCAATGAAGAGTTTCAAGTAGAAACTAGGCACTGCCATGTGTTTGTTGTTCTCCCTGCATGATTTTGTGTCAAACAGAATTTTGGTTTGTTGTATTCTGTACCAATTCTTTGTGTTTTGATTCTCGATTTTTCTTGTTAAGATTTTTTTCTTTTTCTTCAGATTTTTTCAATCTATGTTTTTGGCTCCCCCCCCCCCCCCCCCCATGACTGTAAGTTCAGATTGTGTATTTATACTAGTAGATTCAATTGGTTTGTTACTATTTTTTGGGTGATATTGGATAGAGTTTCAGTGTAAATCCCTCCCATTTTTCTACTGAACTTTGTTGCTAATCGGATATTCATAAACTAAATCTTATTTCTGAATTTTCATTCCCCCTAAATCTCTCTTTTGCTGCGTTTTTGTTTTGTTTTGTTTTGTTTATGTACATATATAAAAAGAGTTTTGGTACAATAAATTAATTACATAAGAATATACTTGTTTTTGACTATTTTATTCCCAACCTATTCTAAAGATCATGTGGTGTTAATATGAGGGTGTATTGTATGACTCCATAAGGACTCTGCACAAGATTTCTTTACTAACCTCAAATATGACCGATTAAAAGATGACACATGGCAATAATTATCATCAAACAAATAAACCAAACAATAGAGAGACACATAGATCCAAGTACGCAAACATAAAAGAAAAAACAAAGAAAGAAAAGAGAAAAAACCAGTGCAGTGCTTCCTCCTTTTCTCCCGTGATGGGCAGCGGTGGCGGCGGCGAGCGCGGCTGCGCGCGGTGGTGATGTTGTTTTGTGCGGTTCCGTCGACGGTAGTGCGTGGTCGGTTTCCGTGAGCGAAGCAGAACGAATCTGAGAGGTGACCGGCGGAGAACGACGACGGCCGTTTTGGTTTACTTCACTTTTGGCTTTCAATTTTGCTCTCTCCCTTTTTCGTTTGATTTCTGTTTCGGATCAGTTTTGTTTACTTTTTGGTTGATTGATGAATTTTTGAAGGTTTAGATGGTTGTGAGTTATATGATTGGAGTGGTTTTGAATTAATAGAGGTTGAAAGTGGTTGAGACTTGTGATGGTTCGATGGTGCTGGTTTTGTTCAATGAAGAGTTTCAAGTAGAAACTAGGCACTGCCATGTGTTTGTTGTTCTCCCTGCATGATTTTGTGTCAAACGGAATTTTGGTTTGTTGTATTCTGTACCAATTCTTTGTGTTTTGGTTCTCGATTTTTCTTGTTCAGATTTTTTTCTTTTTCTTCAGATTTTTTCAATCTATGTTTTTGGCTCCCCCCCCCCCCGATGACTGTGAATTCAGATTGTGTATTTATACTAGTAGATTCAATTGGTTTGTTACTTTTTTTTGGGTGATATTGGATAGAGTTTCAGTCTAAATCCCTCCCCTTTTCTGCTGAACTTTGTTGCTAATCGGATATTCATAAACTAAATCTTGTTTCTGAATTTTCATTCCCCGTAAATCTCTCTTTTGCTGCGTTTTTGTTTTGTTTTGTTTTGTTTATGTACATATATAAAAAGAGTTGTGGTACAATAAATTAATTACATAAGAATATACTTGTTTTTGACTATTTTATTCCCAACCTATTCTAAAGATCATGTGGTGTTAATATGAGGGTGTATTGTATGACTCCATAAGGACTCTGCACAAGATTTCTTTACTAACCTCAAATATGACCGATTAAAATATGACACATGGCAATAATTATCATCAAACAAATAAACCAAACAATAGAGAGACACATAGATCCAAGTACGCAAACATAAAAGAAAAAACAAAGAAAGAAAAGAGAAAAAAACAGTGCAGTGCTTCCTCCTTTTCTCCCGTGATGGGCAGCGGTGGCGGCGGCGAGCGCGGCTGCGCGCGGTGGTGATGTTTATTTTGTGCGGTTCCGTCGATGGTAGTGCGTGGTCGGTTTCCGTGAGCGAAGCAGAACGAATCTGAGAGGTGACCGGCGGAGAACGACGACGGCCGTTTTGGTTTACTTCACTTTTGGCTTTCAATTTTGCTCTCTCCCTTTTTCGTTTGATTTCTGTTTCGGATCAGTTTTATTTACTTTTTGGTTGATTGATGAATTTTTGAAGGTTTAGATGGTTGTGAGTTATATGATTGGAGTGGTTTTGAATTAATAGAGGTTGAAAGTGGTTGAGACTTGTGATGGTTCGATGGTGCTGGTTTTATTCAATGAAGAGTTTCAAGTAGAAACTAGGCACTGCCATGTGTTTGTTGTTCTCCCTGTATGATTTTGTGTCAAACAGAATTTTGGTTTGTTGTATTCTGTACCAATTCTTTGTGTTTTGGTTCTCGATTTTTCTTGTTAAGATTTTTTTCTTTTTCTTCAGATTTTTTCAATCTATGTTTTTGGCTCCCCCCCCCCCCCCCCCCATGACTGTGAATTCAGATTGTGTATTTATACTAGTAGATTCAATTGGTTTGTTACTATTTTTTGGGTGATATTGGATAGAGTTTCAGTGTAAATCCCTCCCCTTTTTCTGCTGAACTTTGTTGCTAATCGGATATTCATAAACTAAATCTTATTTCTGAATTTTCATTCCCCCTAAATCTCTCTTTTGCTGCGTTTTTGTTTTGTTTTGTTTTGTTTATGTACATATATAAAAAGAGTTTTGGTACAATAAATTAATTACATAAGAATATACTTGTTTTTGACTATTTTATTCCCAACCTATTCTAAAGATCATGTGGTGTTAATATGAGGGTGTATTGTATGACTCCATAAGGACTCTGCACAAGATTTCTTTACTAACCTCAAATATGACCGATTAAAAGATGACACATGGCAATAATTATCATCAAACAAATAAACCAAACAATAGAGAGACACATAGATCCAAGTACGCAAACATAAAAGAAAAAACAAAGAAAGAAAAGAGAAAAAACCAGTGCAGTGCTTCCTCCTTTTCTCCCGTGATGGGCAGCGGTGGCGGCGGCGAGCGCGGCTGCGCGCGGTGGTGATGTTGTTTTGTGCGGTTCCGTCGACGGTAGTGCGTGGTCGGTTTCCGTGAGCGAAGCAGAACGAATCTGAGAGGTGACCGGCGGAGAACGACGACGGCCGTTTTGGTTTACTTCACTTTTGGCTTTCAATTTTGCTCTCTCCCTTTTTCGTTTGATTTCTGTTTCGGATCAGTTTTGTTTACTTTTTGGTTGATTGATGAATTTTTGAAGGTTTAGATGGTTGTGAGTTATATGATTGGAGTGGTTTTGAATTAATAGAGGTTGAAAGTGGTTGAGACTTGTGATGGTTCGATGGTGCTGGTTTTGTTCAATGAAGAGTTTCAAGTAGAAACTAGGCACTGCCATGTGTTTGTTGTTCTCCCTGCATGATTTTGTGTCAAACGGAATTTTGGTTTGTTGTATTCTGTACCAATTCTTTGTGTTTTGGTTCTCGATTTTTCTTGTTCAGATTTTTTTCTTTTTCTTCAGATTTTTTCAATCTATGTTTTTGGCTCCCCCCCCCCCCGATGACTGTGAATTCAGATTGTGTATTTATACTAGTAGATTCAATTGGTTTGTTACTTTTTTTTGGGTGATATTGGATAGAGTTTCAGTCTAAATCCCTCCCCTTTTCTGCTGAACTTTGTTGCTAATCGGATATTCATAAACTAAATCTTGTTTCTGAATTTTCATTCCCCGTAAATCTCTCTTTTGCTGCGTTTTTGTTTTGTTTTGTTTTGTTTATGTACATATATAAAAAGAGTTGTGGTACAATAAATTAATTACATAAGAATATACTTGTTTTTGACTATTTTATTCCCAACCTATTCTAAAGATCATGTGGTGTTAATATGAGGGTGTATTGTATGACTCCATAAGGACTCTGCACAAGATTTCTTTACTAACCTCAAATATGACCGATTAAAATATGACACATGGCAATAATTATCATCAAACAAATAAACCAAACAATAGAGAGACACATAGATCCAAGTACGCAAACATAAAAGAAAAAACAAAGAAAGAAAAGAGAAAAAAACAGTGCAGTGCTTCCTCCTTTTCTCCCGTGATGGGCAGCGGTGGCGGCGGCGAGCGCGGCTGCGCGCGGTGGTGATGTTTATTTTGTGCGGTTCCGTCGATGGTAGTGCGTGGTCGGTTTCCGTGAGCGAAGCAGAACGAATCTGAGAGGTGACCGGCGGAGAACGACGACGGCCGTTTTGGTTTACTTCACTTTTGGCTTTCAATTTTGCTCTCTCCCTTTTTCGTTTGATTTCTGTTTCGGATCAGTTTTATTTACTTTTTGGTTGATTGATGAATTTTTGAAGGTTTAGATGGTTGTGAGTTATATGATTGGAGTGGTTTTGAATTAATAGAGGTTGAAAGTGGTTGAGACTTGTGATGGTTCGATGGTGCTGGTTTTATTCAATGAAGAGTTTCAAGTAGAAACTAGGCACTGCCATGTGTTTGTTGTTCTCCCTGTATGATTTTGTGTCAAACAGAATTTTGGTTTGTTGTATTCTGTACCAATTCTTTGTGTTTTGGTTCTCGATTTTTCTTGTTAAGATTTTTTTCTTTTTCTTCAGATTTTTTCAATCTATGTTTTTGGCTCCCCCCCCCCCATGACTGTGAATTCAGATTGTGTATTTATACTAGTAGATTCAATTGGTTTGTTACTATTTTTTGGGTGATATTGGATAGAGTTTCAGTGTAAATCCCTCCCCTTTTTCTGCTGAACTTTGTTGCTAATCGGATATTCATAAACTAAATCTTGTTTCTGAATTTTCATTCCCCCTAAATCTCTCTTTTGCTGCGTTTTTGTTTTGTTTTGTTTTGTTTATGTACATATATAAAAAGAGTTTTGGTACAATAAATTAATTACATAAGAATATACTTGTTTTTGACTATTTTATTCCCAACCTATTCTAAAGATCATGTGGTGTTAATATGAGGGTGTATTGTATGACTCCATAAGGACTCTGCACAAGATTTCTTTACTAACCTCAAATATGACCGATTAAAAGATGACACATGGCAATAATTATCATCAAACAAATAAACCAAACAATAGAGAGACACATAGATCCAAGTACGCAAACATAAAAGAAAAAACAAAGAAAGAAAAGAGAAAAAACCAGTGCAGTGCTTCCTCCTTTTCTCCCGTGATGGGCAGCGGTGGCGGCGGCGAGCGCGGCTGCGGCGGTGGTGATGTTGTTTTGTGCGGTTCCGTCGACGGTAGTGCGTGGTCGGTTTCCGTGAGCGAAGCAGAACGAATCTGAGAGGTGACCGGCGGAGAACGACGACGGCCGTTTTGGTTTACTTCACTTTTGGCTTTCAATTTTGCTCTCTCCCTTTTTCGTTTGATTTCTGTTTCGGATCAGTTTTGTTTACTTTTTGGTTGATTGATGAATTTTTGAAGGTTTAGATGGTTGTGAGTTATATGATTGGAGTGGTTTTGAATTAATAGAGGTTGAAAGTGGTTGAGACTTGTGATGGTTCGATGGTGCTGGTTTTATTCAATGAAGAGTTTCAAGTAGAAACTAGGCACTGCCATGTGTTTGTTGTTCTCCCTGCATGATTTTGTGTCAAACAGAATTTTGGTTTGTTGTATTCTGTACCAATTCTTTGTGTTTTGATTCTCGATTTTTCTTGTTAAGATTTTTTTCTTTTTCTTCAGATTTTTTCAATCTATGTTTTTGGCTCCCCCCCCCCCCCCCCCCCCATGACTGTGAGTTCAGATTGTGTATTTATACTAGTAGATTCAATTGGTTTGTTACTATTTTTTGGGTGATATTGGATAGAGTTTCAGTGTAAATCCCTCCCATTTTTCTACTGAACTTTGTTGCTAATCGGATATTCATAAACTAAATCTTATTTCTGAATTTTCATTCCCCCTAAATCTCTCTTTTGCTGCGTTTTTGTTTTGTTTTGTTTTGTTTATGTACATATATAAAAAGAGTTTTGGTACAATAAATTAATTACATAAGAATATACTTGTTTTTGACTATTTTATTCCCAACCTATTCTAAAGATCATGTGGTGTTAATATGAGGGTGTATTGTATGACTCCATAAGGACTCTGCACAAGATTTCTTTACTAACCTCAAATATGACCGATTAAAAGATGACACATGGCAATAATTATCATCAAACAAATAAACCAAACAATAGAGAGACACATAGATCCAAGTACGCAAACATAAAAGAAAAAACAAAGAAAGAAAAGAGAAAAAAACAGTGCAGTGCTTCCTCCTTTTCTCCCGTGATGGGCAGCGGTGGCGGCGGCGAGCGCGGCTGCGCGCGGTGGTGATGTTTATTTTGTGCGGTTCCGTCGATGGTAGTGCGTGGTCGGTTTCCGTGAGCGAAGCAGAACGAATCTGAGAGGTGACCGGCGGAGAACGACGACGGCCGTTTTGGTTTACTTCACTTTTGGCTTTCAATTTTGCTCTCTCCCTTTTTCGTTTGATTTCTGTTTCGGATCAGTTTTGTTTACTTTTTGGTTGATTGATGAATTTTTGAAGGTTTAGATGGTTGTGAGTTATATGATTGGAGTGGTTTTGAATTAATAGAGGTTGAAAGTGGTTGAGACTTGTGATGGTTCGATGGTGCTGGTTTTATTCAATGAAGAGTTTCAAGTAGAAACTAGGCACTGCCATGTGTTTGTTGTTCTCCCTGTATGATTTTGTGTCAAACAGAATTTTGGTTTGTTGTATTCTGTACCAATTCTTTGTGTTTTGGTTCTCGATTTTTCTTGTTAAGATTTTTTTCTTTTTCTTCAGATTTTTTCAATCTATGTTTTTGGCTCCCCCCCCCCCATGACTGTGAATTCAGATTGTGTATTTATACTAGTAGATTCAATTGGTTTGTTACTATTTTTTGGGTGATATTGGATAGAGTTTCAGTGTAAATCCCTCCCCTTTTTCTGCTGAACTTTGTTGCTAATCGGATATTCATAAACTAAATCTTGTTTCTGAATTTTCATTCCCCCTAAATCTCTCTTTTGCTGCGTTTTTGTTTTGTTTTGTTTTGTTTATGTACATATATAAAAAGAGTTTTGGTACAATAAATTAATTACATAAGAATATACTTGTTTTTGACTATTTTATTCCCAACCTATTCTAAAGATCATGTGGTGTTAATATGAGGGTGTATTGTATGACTCCATAAGGACTCTGCACAAGATTTCTTTACTAACCTCAAATATGACCGATTAAAAGATGACACATGGCAATAATTATCATCAAACAAATAAACCAAACAATAGAGAGACACATAGATCCAAGTACGCAAACATAAAAGAAAAAACAAAGAAAGAAAAGAGAAAAAAACAGTGCAGTGCTTCCTCCTTTTCTCCCGTGATGGGCAGCGGTGGCGGCGGCGAGCGCGGCTGCGCGCGGTGGTGATGTTTATTTTGTGCGGTTCCGTCGATGGTAGTGCGTGGTCGGTTTCCGTGAGCGAAGCAGAACGAATCTGAGAGGTGACCGGCGGAGAACGACGACGGCCGTTTTGGTTTACTTCACTTTTGGCTTTCAATTTTGCTCTCTCCCTTTTTCGTTTGATTTCTGTTTCGGATCAGTTTTATTTACTTTTTGGTTGATTGATGAATTTTTGAAGGTTTAGATGGTTGTGAGTTATATGATTGGAGTGGTTTTGAATTAATAGAGGTTGAAAGTGGTTGAGACTTGTGATGGTTCGATGGTGCTGGTTTTATTCAATGAAGAGTTTCAAGTAGAAACTAGGCACTGCCATGTGTTTGTTGTTCTCCCTGTATGATTTTGTGTCAAACAGAATTTTGGTTTGTTGTATTCTGTACCAATTCTTTGTGTTTTGGTTCTCGATTTTTCTTGTTAAGATTTTTTTCTTTTTCTTCAGATTTTTTCAATCTATGTTTTTGGCTCCCCCCCCCCCATGACTGTGAATTCAGATTGTGTATTTATACTAGTAGATTCAATTGGTTTGTTACTATTTTTTGGGTGATATTGGATAGAGTTTCAGTGTAAATCCCTCCCCTTTTTCTGCTGAACTTTGTTGCTAATCGGATATTCATAAACTAAATCTTGTTTCTGAATTTTCATTCCCCCTAAATCTCTCTTTTGCTGCGTTTTTGTTTTGTTTTGTTTTGTTTATGTACATATATAAAAAGAGTTTTGGTACAATAAATTAATTACATAAGAATATACTTGTTTTTGACTATTTTATTCCCAACCTATTCTAAAGATCATGTGGTGTTAATATGAGGGTGTATTGTATGACTCCATAAGGACTCTGCACAAGATTTCTTTACTAACCTCAAATATGACCGATTAAAAGATGACACATGGCAATAAATATCATCAAACAAATAAACCAAACAATAGAGAGATACATAGATCCAAGTACGCAAACTTAAAAGAAAAAACAAAGAAAGAAAAGAGAAAAAACCAGTGCAGTGCTTCCTCCTTTTCTCCCGTGATGGCCAGCGGTGGCGGCGGCGAGCGCGGCTTCGCGCGGTGGTGACGTTGTTCTGTGCGGTTCCGTCGACGGTAGTGCGTGGTCGGTTTCCTTGAGCGAAGCAGAACGAATCTGAGAGGTGACCGGCGGAGAACGACGACGGCTGTTTTGGTTTACTTCACTTTTGGCTTTCAATTTTGCTCTCTCCCTTTTTCGTTTGATTTCTGTTTCGGATTAGTTTTGTTTACTTTTTGGTTGATTGATGAATTTTTGAAGGTTTAGATGGTTGTGAGTTATATGATTGGAGTGGTTTTGAATTAATAGAGGTTGAAAGTGGTTGAGACTTGTGATGGTTCGATGGTGCTGGTTTTGTTCAATGAAGAGTTTCAAGTAGAAACTAGGCACTGCCATGTGTTTGTTGTTCTCCCTGCATGATTTTGTGTCAAACAGAATTTTGGTTTGTTGTATTCTGTACCAATTCTTTGTGTTTGTGTTCTCGATTTTTCTTGTTCATATTTTTTTCTTTTTCTTCAGATTTTTTCAATCTATGTTTTTGGCTCCCCCCCCCCCCCCCCCATGACTGTGAATTCAGATTGTGTATTTATACTAGTAGATTCAATTGGTTTGTTACTATTTTTTGGGTGATATTGGATAGAGTTTCAGTGTAAATCCCTCCCCTTTTTCTGCTGAACTTTGTTGCTAATCGGATATTCATAAACTAAATCTTGTTTCTGAATTTTCATTCCCCCTAAATCTCTCTTTTGCTGCGTTTTTGTTTTGTTTTGTTTTGTTTATGTACATATATAAAAAGAGTTTTGGTACAATAAATTAATTACATAAGAATATACTTGTTTTTGACTATTTTATTCCCAACCTATTCTAAAGATCATGTGGTGTTAATATGAGGGTGTATTGTATGACTCCATAAGGACTCTGCACAAGATTTCTTTACTAACCTCAAATATGACCGATTAAAAGATGACACATGGCAATAAATATCATCAAACAAATAAACCAAACAATAGAGAGATACATAGATCCAAGTACGCAAACTTAAAAGAAAAAACAAAGAAAGAAAAGAGAAAAAACCAGTGCAGTGCTTCCTCCTTTTCTCCCGTGATGGCCAGCGGTGGCGGCGGCGAGCGCGGCTGCGCGCGGTGGTGACGTTGTTCTGTGCGGTTCTGTCGACGGTAGTGCGTGGTCGGTTTCCTTGAGCGAAGCAGAACGAATCTGAGAGGTGACCGGCCGAGAACGACGACGGCTGTTTTGGTTTACTTCACTTTTGGCTTTCAATTTTGCTCTCTCCCTTTTTCGTTTGATTTTTGTTTCGGATCAGTTTTGTTTACTTTTTGGTTGATTGATGAATTTTTGAAGGTTTAGATGGTTGTGAGTTATATGATTGGAGTGGTTTTGAATTAATAGAGGTTGAAAGTGGTTGAGACTTGTGATGGTTCGATGGTGCTGGTTTTGTTCAATGAAGAGTTTCAAGTAGAAACTAGGCACTGCCATGTGTTTGTTGTTCTCCCTGCATGATTTTGTGTCAAACAGAATTTTGGTTTGTTGTATTCTGTACCAATTCTTTGTGTTTGTGTTCTCGATTTTTCTTGTTCAGATTTTTTTCTTTTTCTTCAGATTTTTTCAATCTATGTTTTTGGCTCCCCCCCCCCCCTGACTGTGAATTCAGATTGTGTATTTATACTAGTAGATTCAATTGGTTTGTTACTATTTTTTGGGTGATATTGGATAGAGTTTCAGTGTAAATCCCTCCCCTTTTTCTGCTGAACTTTGTTGCTAATCGGATATTCATAAACTAAATCTTGTTTCTGAATTTTCATTCCCCCTAAATCTCTCTTTTGCTGCGTTTTTGTTTTGTTTTGTTTTGTTTATGTACATATATAAAAAGAGTTTTGGTACAATAAATTAATTACATAAGAATATACTTGTTTTTGACTATTTTATTCCCAACCTATTCTAAAGATCATGTGGTGTTAATATGAGGGTGTATTGTATGACTCCATAAGGACTCTGCACAAGATTTCTTTACTAACCTCAAATATGACCGATTAAAAGATGACACATGGCAATAAATATCATCAAACAAATAAACCAAACAATAGAGAGATACATAGATCCAAGTACGCAAACTTAAAAGAAAAAACAAAGAAAGAAAAGAGAAAAAACCAGTGCAGTGCTTCCTCCTTTTCTCCCGTGATGGCCAGCGGTGGCGGCGGCGAGCGCGGCTGCGCGCGGTGGTGACGTTGTTCTGTGCGGTTCTGTCGACGGTAGTGCGTGGTCGGTTTCCTTGAGCGAAGCAGAACGAATCTGAGAGGTGACCGGCCGAGAACGACGACGGCTGTTTTGGTTTACTTCACTTTTGGCTTTCAATTTTGCTCTCTCCCTTTTTCGTTTGATTTCTGTTTCGGATCAGTTTTGTTTACTTTTTGGTTGATTGATGAATTTTTGAAGGTTTAGATGGTTGTGAGTTATATGATTGGAGTGGTTTTGAATTAATAGAGGTTGAAAGTGGTTGAGACTTGTGATGGTTCGATGGTGCTGGTTTTGTTCAATGAAGAGTTTCAAGTAGAAACTAGGCACTGCCATGTGTTTGTTGTTCTCCCTGCATGATTTTGTGTCAAACAGAATTTTGGTTTGTTGTATTCTGTACCAATTCTTTGTGTTTTGATTCTCGATTTTTCTTGTTAAGATTTTTTTCTTTTTCTTCAGATTTTTTCAATCTATGTTTTTGGCTCCCCCCCCCCCCCCCCCCCATGACTGTGAGTTCAGATTGTGTATTTATACTAGTAGATTCAATTGGTTTGTTACTATTTTTTGGGTGATATTGGATAGAGTTTCAGTGTAAATCCCTCCCATTTTTCTACTGAACTTTGTTGCTAATCGGATATTCATAAACTAAATCTTATTTCTGAATTTTCATTCCCCCTAAATCTCTCTTTTGCTGCGTTTTTGTTTTGTTTTGTTTTGTTTATGTACATATATAAAAAGAGTTTTGGTACAATAAATTAATTACATAAGAATATACTTGTTTTTGACTATTTTATTCCCAACCTATTCTAAAGATCATGTGGTGTTAATATGAGGGTGTATTGTATGACTCCATAAGGACTCTGCACAAGATTTCTTTACTAACCTCAAATATGACCGATTAAAAGATGACACATGGCAATAATTATCATCAAACAAATAAACCAAACAATAGAGAGACACATAGATCCAAGTACGCAAACATAAAAGAAAAAACAAAGAAAGAAAAGAGAAAAAACCAGTGCAGTGCTTCCTCCTTTTCTCCCGTGATGGGCAGCGGTGGCGGCGGCGAGCGCGGCTGCGCGCGGTGGTGATGTTGTTTTGTGCGGTTCCGTCGACGGTAGTGCGTGGTCGGTTTCCGTGAGCGAAGCAGAACGAATCTGAGAGGTGACCGGCGGAGAACGACGACGGCCGTTTTGGTTTACTTCACTTTTGGCTTTCAATTTTGCTCTCCCCCTTTTTCGTTTGATTTCTGTTTCGGATCAGTTTTGTTTACTTTTTGGTTGATTGATGAATTTTTGAAGGTTTAGATGGTTGTGAGTTATATGATTGGAGTGGTTTTGAATTAATAGAGGTTGAAAGTGGTTGAGACTTGTGATGGTTCGATGGTGCTGGATTTGTTCAATGAAGAGTTTCAAGTAGAAACTAGGCACTGCCATGTGTTTGTTGTTCTCCCTGCATGATTTTGTGTCAAACGGAATTTTGGTTTGTTGTATTCTGTACCAATTCTTTGTGTTTTGGTTCTCGATTTTTCTTGTTAAGATTTTTTTCTTTTTCTTCAGATTTTTTCAATCTATGTTTTTGGCTCCCCCCCCCCCCCGATGACTGTGAATTCAGATTGTGTATTTATACTAGTAGATTCAATTGGTTTGTTACTTTTTTTTGGGTGATATTGGATAGAGTTTCAGTCTAAATCCCTCCCCTTTTCTGCTGAACTTTGTTGCTAATCGGATATTCATAAACTAAATCTTGTTTCTGAATTTTCATTCCCCGTAAATCTCTCTTTTGCTGCGTTTTTGTTTTGTTTTGTTTTGTTTATGTACATATATAAAAAGAGTTGTGGTACAATAAATTAATTACATAAGAATATACTTGTTTTTGACTATTTTATTCCCAACCTATTCTAAAGATCATGTGGTGTTAATATGAGGGTGTATTGTATGACTCCATAAGGACTCTGCACAAGATTTCTTTACTAACCTAAAATATGACCGATTAAAAGATGACACATGGCAATAATTATCATCAAACAAATAAACCAAACAATAGAGAGACACATAGATCCAAGTACGCAAACATAAAAGAAAAAACAAAGAAAGAAAAGAGAAAAAAACAGTGCAGTGCTTCCTCCTTTTCTCCCGTGATGGGCAGCGGTGGCGGCGGCGAGCGCGGCTGCGCGCGGTGGTGATGTTTATTTTGTGCGGTTCCGTCGATGGTAGTGCGTGGTCGGTTTCCGTGAGCGAAGCAGAACGAATCTGAGAGGTGACCGGCGGAGAACGACGACGGCCGTTTTGGTTTACTTCACTTTTGGCTTTCAATTTTGCTCTCTCCCTTTTTCGTTTGATTTCTGTTTCGGATCAGTTTTATTTACTTTTTGGTTGATTGATGAATTTTTGAAGGTTTAGATGGTTGTGAGTTATATGATTGGAGTGGTTTTGAATTAATAGAGGTTGAAAGTGGTTGAGACTTGTGATGGTTCGATGGTGCTGGTTTTATTCAATGAAGAGTTTCAAGTAGAAACTAGGCACTGCCATGTGTTTGTTGTTCTCCCTGTATGATTTTGTGTCAAACAGAATTTTGGTTTGTTGTATTCTGTACCAATTCTTTGTGTTTTGGTTCTCGATTTTTCTTGTTAAGATTTTTTTCTTTTTCTTCAGATTTTTTCAATCTATGTTTTTGGCTCCCCCCCCCCCCCCATGACTGTGAATTCAGATTGTGTATTTATACTAGTAGATTCAATTGGTTTGTTACTATTTTTTGGGTGATATTGGATAGAGTTTCAGTGTAAATCCCTCCCCTTTTTCTGCTGAACTTTGTTGCTAATCGGATATTCATAAACTAAATCTTGTTTCTGAATTTTCATTCCCCCTAAATCTCTCTTTTGCTGCGTTTTTGTTTTGTTTTGTTTTGTTTATGTACATATATAAAAAGAATTTTGGTACAATAAATTAATTACATAAGAATATACTTGTTTTTGACTATTTTATTCCCAACCTATTCTAAAGATCATGTGGTGTTAATATGAGGGTGTATTGTATGACTCCATAAGGACTCTGCACAAGATTTCTTTACTAACCTCAAATATGACCGATTAAAAGATGACACATGGCAATAATTATCATCAAACAAATAAACCAAACAATAGAGAGACACATAGATCCAAGTACGCAAACATAAAAGAAAAAACAAAGAAAGAAAAGAGAAAAAACCAGTGCAGTGCTTCCTCCTTTTCTCCCGTGATGGGCAGCGGTGGCGGCGGCGAGCGCGGCTGCGTGCGGTGGTGATGTTGTTTTTTGCGGTTCCGTCGACGGTAGTGCGTGGTCGGTTTCCGTGAGCGAAGCAGAACGAATCTGAGAGGTGACCGGCGGAGAACGACGACGGCCGTTTTGGTTTACTTCACTTTTGGCTTTCAATTTTGCTCTCTCCCTTTTTCGTTTGATTTCTGTTTCGGATCAGTTTTGTTTACTTTTTGGTTGATTGATGAATTTTTGAAGGTTTAGATGGTTGTGAGTTATATGATTGGAGTGGTTTTGAATTAATAGAGGTTGAAAGTGGTTGAGACTTGTGATGGTTCGATGGTGCTGGTTTTGTTCAATGAAGAGTTTCAAGTAGAAACTAGGCACTGCCATGTGTTTGTTGTTCTCCCTGTATGATTTTGTGTCAAACAGAATTTTGGTTTGTTGTATTTTGTACCAATTCTTTGTGTTTTGGTTCTCGATTTTTCTTGTTAAGATTTTTTTCTTTTTCTTCAGATTTTTTCAATCTATGTTTTTGGCTCCCCCCCCCCCCCCCCATGACTGTGAATTCAGATTGTGTATTTATACTAGTAGATTCAATTGGTTTGTTACTATTTTTTGGGTGATATTGGATAGAGTTTCAGTGTAAATCCCTCCCCTTTTTCTGCTGAACTTTGTTGCTAATCGGATATTCATAAACTAAATCTTGTTTCTGAATTTTCATTCCCCCTAAATCTCTCTTTTGCTGCGTTTTTGTTTTGTTTTGTTTTGTTTATGTACATATATAAAAAGAATTTTGGTACAATAAATTAATTACATAAGAATATACTTGTTTTTGACTATTTTATTCCCAACCTATTCTAAAGATCATGTGGTGTTAATATGAGGGTGTATTGTATGACTCCATAAGGACTCTGCACAAGATTTCTTTACTAACCTCAAATATGACCGATTAAAAGATGACACATGGCAATAATTATCATCAAACAAATAAACCAAACAATAGAGAGACACATAGATCCAAGTACGCAAACATAAAAGAAAAAACAAAGAAAGAAAAGAGAAAAAAACAGTGCAGTGCTTCCTCCTTTTCTCCCGTGATGGGCAGCGGTGGCGGCGGCGAGCGCGGCTGCGCGCGGTGGTGATGTTTATTTTGTGCGGTTCCGTCGATGGTAGTGCGTGGTCGGTTTCCGTGAGCGAAGCAGAACGAATCTGAGAGGTGACCGGCGGAGAACGACGACGGCCGTTTTGGTTTACTTCACTTTTGGCTTTCAATTTTGCTCTCTCCCTTTTTCGTTTGATTTCTGTTTCGGATCAGTTTTATTTACTTTTTGGTTGATTGATGAATTTTTGAAGGTTTAGATGGTTGTGAGTTATATGATTGGAGTGGTTTTGAATTAATAGAGGTTGAAAGTGGTTGAGACTTGTGATGGTTCGATGGTGCTGGTTTTATTCAATGAAGAGTTTCAAGTAGAAACTAGGCACTGCCATGTGTTTGTTGTTCTCCCTGTATGATTTTGTGTCAAACAGAATTTTGGTTTGTTGTATTCTGTACCAATTCTTTGTGTTTTGGTTCTCGATTTTTCTTGTTAAGATTTTTTTCTTTTTCTTCAGATTTTTTCAATCTATGTTTTTGGCTCCCCCCCCCCCCCCATGACTGTGAATTCAGATTGTGTATTTATACTAGTAGATTCAATTGGTTTGTTACTATTTTTTGGGTGATATTGGATAGAGTTTCAGTGTAAATCCCTCCCCTTTTTCTGCTGAACTTTGTTGCTAATCGGATATTCATAAACTAAATCTTGTTTCTGAATTTTCATTCCCCCTAAATCTCTCTTTTGCTGCGTTTTTGTTTTGTTTTGTTTTGTTTATGTACATATATAAAAAGAATTTTGGTACAATAAATTAATTACATAAGAATATACTTGTTTTTGACTATTTTATTCCCAACCTATTCTAAAGATCATGTGGTGTTAATATGAGGGTGTATTGTATGACTCCATAAGGACTCTGCACAAGATTTCTTTACTAACCTCAAATATGACCGATTAAAAGATGACACATGGCAATAATTATCATCAAACAAATAAACCAAACAATAGAGAGACACATAGATCCAAGTACGCAAACATAAAAGAAAAAACAAAGAAAGAAAAGAGAAAAAACCAGTGCAGTGCTTCCTCCTTTTCTCCCGTGATGGGCAGCGGTGGCGGCGGCGAGCGCGGCTGCGTGCGGTGGTGATGTTGTTTTTTGCGGTTCCGTCGACGGTAGTGCGTGGTCGGTTTCCGTGAGCGAAGCAGAACGAATCTGAGAGGTGACCGGCGGAGAACGACGACGGCCGTTTTGGTTTACTTCACTTTTGGCTTTCAATTTTGCTCTCTCCCTTTTTCGTTTGATTTCTGTTTCGGATCAGTTTTGTTTACTTTTTGGTTGATTGATGAATTTTTGAAGGTTTAGATGGTTGTGAGTTATATGATTGGAGTGGTTTTGAATTAATAGAGGTTGAAAGTGGTTGAGACTTGTGATGGTTCGATGGTGCTGGTTTTGTTCAATGAAGAGTTTCAAGTAGAAACTAGGCACTGCCATGTGTTTGTTGTTCTCCCTGTATGATTTTGTGTCAAACAGAATTTTGGTTTGTTGTATTCTGTACCAATTCTTTGTGTTTTGGTTCTCGATTTTTCTTGTTAAGATTTTTTTCTTTTTCTTCAGATTTTTTCAATCTATGTTTTTGGCTCCCCCCCCCCCCCCCCATGACTGTGAATTCAGATTGTGTATTTATACTAGTAGATTCAATTGGTTTGTTACTATTTTTTGGGTGATATTGGATAGAGTTTCAGTGTAAATCCCTCCCCTTTTTCTGCTGAACTTTGTTGCTAATCGGATATTCATAAACTAAATCTTGTTTCTGAATTTTCATTCCCCCTAAATCTCTCTTTTGCTGCGTTTTTGTTTTGTTTTGTTTTGTTTATGTACATATATAAAAAGAATTTTGGTACAATAAATTAATTACATAAGAATATACTTGTTTTTGACTATTTTATTCCCAACCTATTCTAAAGATCATGTGGTGTTAATATGAGGGTGTATTGTATGACTCCATAAGGACTCTGCACAAGATTTCTTTACTAACCTCAAATATGACCGATTAAAAGATGACACATGGCAATAATTATCATCAAACAAATAAACCAAACAATAGAGAGACACATAGATCCAAGTACGCAAACATAAAAGAAAAAACAAAGAAAGAAAAGAGAAAAAACCAGTGCAGTGCTTCCTCCTTTTCTCCCGTGATGGGCAGCGGTGGCGGCGGCGAGCGCGGCTGCGCGCGGTGGTGATGTTGTTTTGTGCGGTTCCGTCGACGGTAGTGCGTGGTCGGTTTCCGTGAGCGAAGCAGAACGAATCTGAGAGGTGACCGGCGGAGAACGACGACGGCCGTTTTGGTTTACTTCACTTTTGGCTTTCAATTTTGCTCTCTCCCTTTTTCGTTTGATTTCTGTTTCGGATCAGTTTTGTTTACTTTTTGGTTGATTGATGAATTTTTGAAGGTTTAGATGGTTGTGAGTTATATGATTGGAGTGGTTTTGAATTAATAGAGGTTGAAAGTGGTTGAGACTTGTGATGGTTCGATGGTGCTGGTTTTGTTCAATGAAGAGTTTCAAGTAGAAACTAGGCACTGCCATGTGTTTGTTGTTCTCCCTGCATGATTTTGTGTCAAACGGAATTTTGGTTTGTTGTATTCTGTACCAATTCTTTGTGTTTTGGTTCTCGATTTTTCTTGTTCAGATTTTTTTCTTTTTCTTCAGATTTTTTCAATCTATGTTTTTGGCTCCCCCCCCCCCCCGATGACTGTGAATTCAGATTGTGTATTTATACTAGTAGATTCAATTGGTTTGTTACTTTTTTTTGGGTGATATTGGATAGAGTTTCAGTCTAAATCCCTCCCCTTTTCTGCTGAACTTTGTTGCTAATCGGATATTCATAAACTAAATCTTGTTTCTGAATTTTCATTCCCCCTAAATCTCTCTTTTGCTGCGTTTTTGTTTTGTTTTGTTTTGTTTATGTACATATATAAAAAGAGTTTTGGTACAATAAATTAATTACATAAGAATATACTTGTTTTTGACTATTTTATTCCCAACCTATTCTAAAGATCATGTGGTGTTAATATGAGGGTGTATTGTATGACTCCATAAGGACTCTGCACAAGATTTCTTTACTAACCTCAAATATGACCGATTAAAAGATGACACATGGCAATAATTATCATCAAACAAATAAACCAAACAATAGAGAGACACATAGATCCAAGTACGCAAACATAAAAGAAAAAACAAAGAAAGAAAAGAGAAAAAACCAGTGCAGTGCTTCCTCCATTTCTCCCGTGATGGGCAGCGGTGGCGGCGGCGAGCGCGGCTGCGCGCGGTGGTGATGTTGTTTTGTGCGGTTCCGTCGACGGTAGTGCGTGGTCGGTTTCCGTGAGCGAAGCAGAACGAATCTGAGAGGTGACCGGCGGAGAACGACGACGGCCGTTTTGGTTTACTTCACTTTTGGTATTCAATTTTGCTCTCTCCCTTTTTCGTTTGATTTCTGTTTCGGATCAGTTTTGTTTACTTTTTGGTTGATTGATGAATTTTTGAACGTTTAGATGGTTGTGAGTTATATGATTGGAGTGGTTTTGAATTAATAGAGGTTGAAAGTGGTTGAGACTTGTGATGGTTCGATGGTGCTGGTTTTATTCAATGAAGAGTTTCAAGTAGAAACTAGGCACTGCCATGTGTTTGTTGTTCTCCCTGCATGATTTTGTGTCAAACGGAATTTTGGTTTGTTGTATTCTGTACCAATTCTTTGTGTTTTGGTTCTCGATTTTTCTTGTTCAGATTTTTTTCTTTTTCTTCAGATTTTTTCAATCTATGTTTTTGGCTCCCCCCCCCCCCCCCCATGACTGTGAATTCAGATTGTGTATTTATACTAGTAGATTCAATTGGTTTGTTACTATTTTTTGGGTGATATTGTATAGAGTTTCAGTGTAAATCCCTCCCCTTTTTTTGCTGAACTTTGTTGCTAATCGGATATTCATAAACTAAATCTTGTTTCTGAATTTTCATTCCCCCTAAATCTCTCTTTTGCTGCGTTTTTGTTTTGTTTTGTTTTGTTTATTTACATATATAAAAAGAGTTTTGGTACAATAAATTAATTACATAAGAATATACTTGTTTTTGACTATTTTATTCCCAACCTATTCTAAAGATCATGTGGTGTTAATATGAGGGTGTATTGTATGACTCCATAAGGACTCTGCACAAGATTTCTTTACTAACCTCAAATATGACCGATTAAAAGATGACACATGGCAATAATTATCATCAAACAAATAAACCAAACAATAGAGAGACACATAGATCCAAGTACGCAAACATAAAAGAAAAAACAAAGAAAGAAAAGAGAAAAAACCAGTGCAGTGCTTCCTCCATTTCTCCCGTGATGGGCAGCGGTGGCGGCGGCGAGCGCGGCTGCGCGCGGTGGTGATGTTGTTTTGTGCGGTTCCGTCGACGGTAGTGCGTGGTCGGTTTCCGTGAGCGAAGCAGAACGAATCTGAGAGGTGACCGGCGGAGAACGACGACGGCCGTTTTGGTTTACTTCACTTTTGACTTTCAATTTTGCTCTCTCCCTTTTTCGTTTGATTTCTGTTTCTGATCAGTTTTGTTTACTTTTTGGTTGATTGATGAATTTTTGAAGGTTTAGATGGTTGTGAGTTATATGATTGGAGTGGTTTTGAATTAATAGAGGTTGAAAGTGGTTGAGACTTGTGATGGTTCGATGGTGCTGGTTTTGTTCAATGAAGAGTTTCAAGTAGAAACTAGGCACTGCCATGTGTTTGTTGTTCTCCCTGTATGATTTTGTGTCAAACAGAATTTTGGTTTGTTGTATTCTGTACCAATTCTTTGTGTTTTGGTTCTCGATTTTTCTTGTTAAGATTTTTTTCTTTTTCTTCAGATTTTTTCAATCTATGTTTTTGGCTCCCCCCCCCCCCCCCCATGACTGTGAATTCAGATTGTGTATTTATACTAGTAGATTCAATTGGTTTGTTACTATTTTTTGGGTGATATTGGATAGAGTTTCAGTGTAAATCCCTCCCCTTTTTCTGCTGAACTTTGTTGCTAATCGGATATTCATAAACTAAATCTTGTTTCTGAATTTTCATTCCCCCTAAATCTCTCTTTTGCTGCGTTTTTGTTTTGTTTTGTTTTGTTTATGTACATATATAAAAAGAATTTTGGTACAATAAATTAATTACATAAGAATATACTTGTTTTTGACTATTTTATTCCCAACCTATTCTAAAGATCATGTGGTGTTAATATGAGGGTGTATTGTATGACTCCATAAGGACTCTGCACAAGATTTCTTTACTAACCTCAAATATGACCGATTAAAAGATGACACATGGCAATAATTATCATCAAACAAATAAACCAAACAATAGAGAGACACATAGATCCAAGTACGCAAACATAAAAGAAAAAACAAAGAAAGAAAAGAGAAAAAAACAGTGCAGTGCTTCCTCCTTTTCTCCCGTGATGGGCAGCGGTGGCGGCGGCGAGCGCGGCTGCGCGCGGTGGTGATGTTTATTTTGTGCGGTTCCGTCGATGGTAGTGCGTGGTCGGTTTCCGTGAGCGAAGCAGAACGAATCTGAGAGGTGACCGGCGGAGAACGACGACGGCCGTTTTGGTTTACTTCACTTTTGGCTTTCAATTTTGCTCTCTCCCTTTTTCGTTTGATTTCTGTTTCGGATCAGTTTTATTTACTTTTTGGTTGATTGATGAATTTTTGAAGGTTTAGATGGTTGTGAGTTATATGATTGGAGTGGTTTTGAATTAATAGAGGTTGAAAGTGGTTGAGACTTGTGATGGTTCGATGGTGCTGGTTTTATTCAATGAAGAGTTTCAAGTAGAAACTAGGCACTGCCATGTGTTTGTTGTTCTCCCTGTATGATTTTGTGTCAAACAGAATTTTGGTTTGTTGTATTCTGTACCAATTCTTTGTGTTTTGGTTCTCGATTTTTCTTGTTAAGATTTTTTTCTTTTTCTTCAGATTTTTTCAATCTATGTTTTTGGCTCCCCCCCCCCCCCCATGACTGTGAATTCAGATTGTGTATTTATACTAGTAGATTCAATTGGTTTGTTACTATTTTTTGGGTGATATTGGATAGAGTTTCAGTGTAAATCCCTCCCCTTTTTCTGCTGAACTTTGTTGCTAATCGGATATTCATAAACTAAATCTTGTTTCTGAATTTTCATTCCCCCTAAATCTCTCTTTTGCTGCGTTTTTGTTTTGTTTTGTTTTGTTTATGTACATATATAAAAAGAATTTTGGTACAATAAATTAATTACATAAGAATATACTTGTTTTTGACTATTTTATTCCCAACCTATTCTAAAGATCATGTGGTGTTAATATGAGGGTGTATTGTATGACTCCATAAGGACTCTGCACAAGATTTCTTTACTAACCTCAAATATGACCGATTAAAAGATGACACATGGCAATAATTATCATCAAACAAATAAACCAAACAATAGAGAGACACATAGATCCAAGTACGCAAACATAAAAGAAAAAACAAAGAAAGAAAAGAGAAAAAACCAGTGCAGTGCTTCCTCCTTTTCTCCCGTGATGGGCAGCGGTGGCGGCGGCGAGCGCGGCTGCGTGCGGTGGTGATGTTGTTTTTTGCGGTTCCGTCGACGGTAGTGCGTGGTCGGTTTCCGTGAGCGAAGCAGAACGAATCTGAGAGGTGACCGGCGGAGAACGACGACGGCCGTTTTGGTTTACTTCACTTTTGGCTTTCAATTTTGCTCTCTCCCTTTTTCGTTTGATTTCTGTTTCGGATCAGTTTTGTTTACTTTTTGGTTGATTGATGAATTTTTGAAGGTTTAGATGGTTGTGAGTTATATGATTGGAGTGGTTTTGAATTAATAGAGGTTGAAAGTGGTTGAGACTTGTGATGGTTCGATGGTGCTGGTTTTGTTCAATGAAGAGTTTCAAGTAGAAACTAGGCACTGCCATGTGTTTGTTGTTCTCCCTGTATGATTTTGTGTCAAACAGAATTTTGGTTTGTTGTATTCTGTACCAATTCTTTGTGTTTTGGTTCTCGATTTTTCTTGTTAAGATTTTTTTCTTTTTCTTCAGATTTTTTCAATCTATGTTTTTGGCTCCCCCCCCCCCCCCCCATGACTGTGAATTCAGATTGTGTATTTATACTAGTAGATTCAATTGGTTTGTTACTATTTTTTGGGTGATATTGGATAGAGTTTCAGTGTAAATCCCTCCCCTTTTTCTGCTGAACTTTGTTGCTAATCGGATATTCATAAACTAAATCTTGTTTCTGAATTTTCATTCCCCCTAAATCTCTCTTTTGCTGCGTTTTTGTTTTGTTTTGTTTTGTTTATGTACATATATAAAAAGAATTTTGGTACAATAAATTAATTACATAAGAATATACTTGTTTTTGACTATTTTATTCCCAACCTATTCTAAAGATCATGTGGTGTTAATATGAGGGTGTATTGTATGACTCCATAAGGACTCTGCACAAGATTTCTTTACTAACCTCAAATATGACCGATTAAAAGATGACACATGGCAATAATTATCATCAAACAAATAAACCAAACAATAGAGAGACACATAGATCCAAGTACGCAAACATAAAAGAAAAAACAAAGAAAGAAAAGAGAAAAAACCAGTGCAGTGCTTCCTCCTTTTCTCCCGTGATGGGCAGCGGTGGCGGCGGCGAGCGCGGCTGCGCGCGGTGGTGATGTTGTTTTGTGCGGTTCCGTCGACGGTAGTGCGTGGTCGGTTTCCGTGAGCGAAGCAGAACGAATCTGAGAGGTGACCGGCGGAGAACGACGACGGCCGTTTTGGTTTACTTCACTTTTGGCTTTCAATTTTGCTCTCTCCCTTTTTCGTTTGATTTCTGTTTCGGATCAGTTTTGTTTACTTTTTGGTTGATTGATGAATTTTTGAAGGTTTAGATGGTTGTGAGTTATATGATTGGAGTGGTTTTGAATTAATAGAGGTTGAAAGTGGTTGAGACTTGTGATGGTTCGATGGTGCTGGTTTTGTTCAATGAAGAGTTTCAAGTAGAAACTAGGCACTGCCATGTGTTTGTTGTTCTCCCTGCATGATTTTGTGTCAAACGGAATTTTGGTTTGTTGTATTCTGTACCAATTCTTTGTGTTTTGGTTCTCGATTTTTCTTGTTCAGATTTTTTTCTTTTTCTTCAGATTTTTTCAATCTATGTTTTTGGCTCCCCCCCCCCCCCGATGACTGTGAATTCAGATTGTGTATTTATACTAGTAGATTCAATTGGTTTGTTACTTTTTTTTGGGTGATATTGGATAGAGTTTCAGTCTAAATCCCTCCCCTTTTCTGCTGAACTTTGTTGCTAATCGGATATTCATAAACTAAATCTTGTTTCTGAATTTTCATTCCCCCTAAATCTCTCTTTTGCTGCGTTTTTGTTTTGTTTTGTTTTGTTTATGTACATATATAAAAAGAGTTTTGGTACAATAAATTAATTACATAAGAATATACTTGTTTTTGACTATTTTATTCCCAACCTATTCTAAAGATCATGTGGTGTTAATATGAGGGTGTATTGTATGACTCCATAAGGACTCTGCACAAGATTTCTTTACTAACCTCAAATATGACCGATTAAAAGATGACACATGGCAATAATTATCATCAAACAAATAAACCAAACAATAGAGAGACACATAGATCCAAGTACGCAAACATAAAAGAAAAAACAAAGAAAGAAAAGAGAAAAAACCAGTGCAGTGCTTCCTCCATTTCTCCCGTGATGGGCAGCGGTGGCGGCGGCGAGCGCGGCTGCGCGCGGTGGTGATGTTGTTTTGTGCGGTTCCGTCGACGGTAGTGCGTGGTCGGTTTCCGTGAGCGAAGCAGAACGAATCTGAGAGGTGACCGGCGGAGAACGACGACGGCCGTTTTGGTTTACTTCACTTTTGGTATTCAATTTTGCTCTCTCCCTTTTTCGTTTGATTTCTGTTTCGGATCAGTTTTGTTTACTTTTTGGTTGATTGATGAATTTTTGAACGTTTAGATGGTTGTGAGTTATATGATTGGAGTGGTTTTGAATTAATAGAGGTTGAAAGTGGTTGAGACACTTGATGGTTCGATGGTGCTGGTTTTATTCAATGAAGAGTTTCAAGTAGAAACTAGGCACTGCCATGTGTTTGTTGTTCTCCCTGCATGATTTTGTGTCAAACGGAATTTTGGTTTGTTGTATTCTGTACCAATTCTTTGTGTTTTGGTTCTCGATTTTTCTTGTTCAGATTTTTTTCTTTTTCTTCAGATTTTTTCAATCTATGTTTTTGGCTCCCCCCCCCCCCCCCCCCATGACTGTGAATTCAGATTGTGTATTTATACTAGTAGATTCAATTGGTTTGTTACTATTTTTTGGGTGATATTGTATAGAGTTTCAGTGTAAATCCCTCCCCTTTTTTTGCTGAACTTTGTTGCTAATCGGATATTCATAAACTAAATCTTGTTTCTGAATTTTCATTCCCCCTAAATCTCTCTTTTGCTGCGTTTTTGTTTTGTTTTGTTTTGTTTATTTACATATATAAAAAGAGTTTTGGTACAATAAATTAATTACATAAGAATATACTTGTTTTTGACTATTTTATTCCCAACCTATTCTAAAGATCATGTGGTGTTAATATGAGGGTGTATTGTATGACTCCATAAGGACTCTGCACAAGATTTCTTTACTAACCTCAAATATGACCGATTAAAAGATGACACATGGCAATAATTATCATCAAACAAATAAACCAAACAATAGAGAGACACATAGATCCAAGTACGCAAACATAAAAGAAAAAACAAAGAAAGAAAAGAGAAAAAACCAGTGCAGTGCTTCCTCCATTTCTCCCGTGATGGGCAGCGGTGGCGGCGGCGAGCGCGGCTGCGCGCGGTGGTGATGTTGTTTTGTGCGGTTCCGTCGACGGTAGTGCGTGGTCGGTTTCCGTGAGCGAAGCAGAACGAATCTGAGAGGTGACCGGCGGAGAACGACGACGGCCGTTTTGGTTTACTTCACTTTTGACTTTCAATTTTGCTCTCTCCCTTTTTCGTTTGATTTCTGTTTCTGATCAGTTTTGTTTACTTTTTGGTTGATTGATGAATTTTTGAAGGTTTAGATGGTTGTGAGTTATATGATTGGAGTGGTTTTGAATTAATAGAGGTTGAAAGTGGTTGAGACTTGTGATGGTTCGATGGTGCTGGTTTTATTCAATGAAGAGTTTCAAGTAGAAACTAGGCACTGCCATGTGTTTGTTGTTCTCCCTGCATGATTTTGTGTCAAACGGAATTTTGGTTTGTTGTATTCTGTACCAATTCTTTGTGTTTTGGTTCTCGATTTTTCTTGTTCAGATTTTTTTCTTTTTCTTCAGATTTTTTCAATCTATGTTTTTGGCTCCCCCCCCCCCGATGACTGTGAATTCAGATTGTGTATTTATACTAGTAGATTCAATTGGTTTGTTACTTTTTTTTGGGTGATATTGGATAGAGTTTCAGTCTAAATCCCTCCCCTTTTCTGCTGAACTTTGTTGCTAATCGGATAATCATAAACTAAATCTTGTTTCTGAATTTTCATTCCCCCTAAATCTCTCTTTTGCTGCGTTTTTGTTTTGTTTTGTTTTGTTTATGTACATATATAAAAAGAGTTTTGGTACAATAAATTAATTACATAAGAATATACTTGTTTTTGACTATTTTATTCCCAACCTATTCTAAAGATCATGTGGTGTTAATATGAGGGTGTATTGTATGACTCCATAAGGACTCTGCACAAGATTTCTTTACTAACCTCAAATATGACCGATTAAAAGATGACACATGGCAATAATTATCATCAAACAAATAAACCAAACAATAGAGAGACACATAGATCCAAGTACGCAAACATAAAAGAAAAAACAAAGAAAGAAAAGAGAAAAAACCAGTGCAGTGCTTCCTCCATTTCTCCCGTGATGGGCAGCGGTGGCGGCGGTGAGCGCGGTTGCGCGCGGTGGTGATGTTGTTTTGTGCGGTTCCGTCGATGGTAGTGCGTGGTCGGTTTCCGTGAGCGAAGCAGAACGAGTCTGAGAGGTGACCGGCGGAGAACGACGACGGCCGTTTTGGTTTACTTCACTTTTGGCTTTCAATTTTGCTCTCTCCCTTTTTCGTTTGATTTCTGTTTCGGATCAGTTTTGTTTACTTTTTGGTTGATTGATGAATTTTTGAAGGTTTAGATGGTTGTGAGTTATATGATTGGAGTGGTTTTGAATTAATAGAGGTTGAAAGTGGTTGAGACTTGTGATGGTTCGATGGTGCTGGTTTTATTCAATGAAGAGTTTCAAGTAGAAACTAGGCACTGCCATGTGTTTGTTGTTCTCCCTGCATGATTTTGTGTCAAACGGAATTTTGGTTTGTTGTATTCTGTACCAATTCTTTGTGTTTTGGTTCTCGATTTTTCTTGTTCAGATTTTTTTCTTTTTCTTCAGATTTTTTCAATCTATGTTTTTGGCTCCCCCCCCCCCCCGATGACTATGAATTCAGATTGTGTATTTATACTAGTAGATTCAATTGGTTTGTTACTTTTTTTTGGGTGATATTGGATAGAGTTTCAGTCTAAATCCCTCCCCTTTTCTGCTGAACTTTGTTGCTAATCGGATAATCATAAACTAAATCTTGTTTCTGAATTTTCATTCCCCCTAAATCTCTCTTTTGCTGCGTTTTTGTTTTGTTTTGTTTTGTTTATGTACATATATAAAAAGAGTTTTGCTACAATAAATTAATTACATAAGAATATACTTGTTTTTGACTATTTTATTCCCAACCTATTCTAAAGATCATGTGGTGTTAATATGAGGGTGTATTGTATGACTCCATAAGGACTCTGCACAAGATTTCTTTACTAACCTCAAATATGACCGATTAAAAGATGACACATGGCAATAATTATCATCAAACAAATAAACCAAACAATAGAGAGACACATAGATCCAAGTACGCAAACATAAAAGAAAAAACAAAGAAAGAAAAGAGAAAAAACCAGTGCAGTGCTTCCTCCATTTCTCCCGTGATGGGTAGCGGTGGCGGCGGCGAGCGCGGCTGCGCGCGGTGGTGATGTTGTTTTGTGCGGTTCCGTCGACGGTAGTGCGTGGTCGGTTTCCGTGAGCGAAGCAGAACGAATCTGAGAGGTGACCGGCGGAGAACGACGACGGCCGTTTTGGTTTACTTCACTTTTGGCTTTCAATTTTGCTCTCTCTCTTTTTCGTTTGATTTCTGTTTCGGATCAGTTTTGTTTACTTTTTGGTTGATTGATGAATTTTTGAAGGTTTAGATGGTTGTGAGTTATATGATTGGAGTGGTTTTGAATTAATAGAGGTTGAAAGTGGTTGAGACTTGTGATGGTTCGATGGTGCTGGTTTTATTCAATGAAGAGTTTCAAGTAGAAACTAGGCACTGCCATGTGTTTGTTGTTCTCCCTGCATGATTTTGTGTCAAACGGAATTTTGGTTTGTTGTATTCTGTACCAATTCTTTGTGTTTTGGTTCTCGATTTTTCTTGTTCAGATTTTTTTCTTTTTCTTCAGATTTTTTCAATCTATGTTTTTGGCTCCCCCCCCCCCCCCGATGACTGTGAATTCAGATTGTGTATTTATACTAGTAGATTCAATTGGTTTGTTACTTTTTTTTGGGTGATATTGGATAGAGTTTCAGTCTAAATCCCTCCCCTTTTCTGCTGAACTTTGTTGCTAATCGGATAATCATAAACTAAATCTTGTTTCTGAATTTTCATTCCCCCTAAATCTCTCTTTTGCTGCGTTTTTGTTTTGTTTTGTTTATGTACATATATAAAAAGAGTTTTGGTACAATAAATTAATTACATAAGAATATACTTGTTTTTGACTATTTTATTCCCAACCTATTCTAAAGATCATGTGGTGTTAATATGAGGGTGTATTGTATGACTCCATAAGGACTCTGCACAAGATTTCTTTACTAAGCTCAAATATGACCGATTAAAAGATGACACATGGCAATAATTATCATCAAACAAATAAACCAAACAATAGAGAGATACATAGATCCAAGTACGCAAACATAAAAGAAAAAACAAAGAAAGAAAAGAGAAAAAACCAGTGCAGTGCTTCCTCCTTTTCTCCCGTGATGGCCAGCGGTGGCCGCGGCGAGCGCGACTGCACGCGGTGGTGACGTTGTTTTGTGCGGTTCCGTCGACGGTAGTGCGTGGTCGGTTTCCGTGAGCGAAGCAGAACGAATCTGAGAGGTGACCGGCGGAGAACGACGACGGCCGTTTTGGTTTACTTCACTTTTGGCTTTCAATTTTGCTCTCTCCCTTTTTCGTTTGATTTCTGTTTCGGATCAGTTTTGTTTACTTTTTGGTTGATTGATGAATTTTTGAAGGTTTAGATGGTTGTGAGTTATATGATTGGAGTGGTTTTGAATTAATAGAGGTTGAAAGTGGTTGAGACTTGTGATGGTTCGATGGTGCTGGTTTTATTCAATGAAGAGTTTCAAGTAGAAACTAGGCACTGCCATGTGTTTGTTGTTCTCCCTGCATGATTTTGTGTCAAACGGAATTTTGGTTTGTTGTATTCTGTACCAATTCTTTGTGTTTTGGTTCTCGATTTTTCTTGTTCAGATTTTTTTCTTTTTCTTCAGATTTTTTCAATCTATGTTTTTGGCTCCCCCCCCCCCCCCCCCCCCCCCCGATGACTGTGAATTCAGATTGTGTATTTATACTAGTAGATTCAATTGGTTTGTTTCTTTTTTTTGGGTGATATTGGATAGAGTTTCAGTCTAAATCCCTCCCCTTTTCTGCTGAACTTTGTTGCTAATCGGATATTCATAAACTAAATCTTGTTTCTGAATTTTCATTCCCCGTAAATCTCTCTTTTGCTGCGTTTTTGTTTTGTTTTGTTTTGTTTATGTACATATATAAAAAGAGTTTTGGTACAATAAATTAATTACATAAGAATATACTTGTTTTTGACTATTTTATTCCCAACCTATTCTAAAGATCATGTGGTGTTAATATGAGGGTGTATTGTATGACTCCATAAGGACTCTGCACAAGATTTCTTTACTAACCTCAAATATGACCGATTAAAAGATGACACATGGCAATAATTATCATCAAACAAATAAACCAAACAATAGAGAGACACATAGATCCAAGTACGCAAACATAAAAGAAAAAACAAAGAAAGAAAAGAGAAAAAACCAGTGCAGTGCTTCCTCCATTTCTCCCGTGATGGGTAGCGGTGGCGGCGGCGAGCGCGGCTGCGCGCGGTGGTGATGTTGTTTTGTGCGGTTCCGTCGACGGTAGTGCGTGGTCGGTTTCCGTGAGCGAAGCAGAACGAATCTGAGAGGTGACCGGCGGAGAACGACGACGGCCGTTTTGGTTTACTTCACTTTTGGCTTTCAATTTTGCTCTCTCTCTTTTTCGTTTGATTTCTGTTTCGGATCAGTTTTGTTTACTTTTTGGTTGATTGATGAATTTTTGAAGGTTTAGATGGTTGTGAGTTATATGATTGGAGTGGTTTTGAATTAATAGAGGTTGAAAGTGGTTGAGACTTGTGATGGTTCGATGGTGCTGGTTTTATTCAATGAAGAGTTTCAAGTAGAAACTAGGCACTGCCATGTGTTTGTTGTTCTCCCTGCATGATTTTGTGTCAAACGGAATTTTGGTTTGTTGTATTCTGTACCAATTCTTTGTGTTTTGGTTCTCGATTTTTCTTGTTCAGATTTTTTTCTTTTTCTTCAGATTTTTTCAATCTATGTTTTTGGCTCCCCCCCCCCCCCCGATGACTGTGAATTCAGATTGTGTATTTATACTAGTAGATTCAATTGGTTTGTTACTTTTTTTTGGGTGATATTGGATAGAGTTTCAGTCTAAATCCCTCCCCTTTTCTGCTGAACTTTGTTGCTAATCGGATAATCATAAACTAAATCTTGTTTCTGAATTTTCATTCCCCCTAAATCTCTCTTTTGCTGCGTTTTTGTTTTGTTTTGTTTATGTACATATATAAAAAGAGTTTTGGTACAATAAATTAATTACATAAGAATATACTTGTTTTTGACTATTTTATTCCCAACCTATTCTAAAGATCATGTGGTGTTAATATGAGGGTGTATTGTATGACTCCATAAGGACTCTGCACAAGATTTCTTTACTAAGCTCAAATATGACCGATTAAAAGATGACACATGGCAATAATTATCATCAAACAAATAAACCAAACAATAGAGAGATACATAGATCCAAGTACGCAAACATAAAAGAAAAAACAAAGAAAGAAAAGAGAAAAAACCAGTGCAGTGCTTCCTCCTTTTCTCCCGTGATGGCCAGCGGTGGCCGCGGCGAGCGCGACTGCACGCGGTGGTGACGTTGTTTTGTGCGGTTCCGTCGACGGTAGTGCGTGGTCGGTTTCCGTGAGCGAAGCAGAACGAATCTGAGAGGTGACCGGCGGAGAACGACGACGGCCGTTTTGGTTTACTTCACTTTTGGCTTTCAATTTTGCTCTCTCCCTTTTTCGTTTGATTTCTGTTTCGGATCAGTTTTGTTTACTTTTTGGTTGATTGATGAATTTTTGAAGGCTTAGATGGTTGTGAGTTATATGATTGGAGTGGTTTTGAATTAATAGAGGTTGAAAGTGGTTGAGACTTGTGATGGTTCGATGGTGCTGGTTTTATTCAATGAAGAGTTTCAAGTAGAAACTAGGCACTGCCATGTGTTTGTTGTTCTCCCTGCATGATTTTGTGTCAAACGGAATTTTGGTTTGTTGTATTCTGTACCAATTCTTTGTGTTTTGGTTCTCGATTTTTCTTGTTCAGATTTTTTTCTTTTTCTTCAGATTTTTTCAATCTATGTTTTTGGCTCCCCCCCCCCCCCCCCCCCCCCCCGATGACTGTGAATTCAGATTGTGTATTTATACTAGTAGATTCAATTGGTTTGTTTCTTTTTTTTGGGTGATATTGGATAGAGTTTCAGTCTAAATCCCTCCCCTTTTCTGCTGAACTTTGTTGCTAATCGGATATTCATAAACTAAATCTTGTTTCTGAATTTTCATTCCCCGTAAATCTCTCTTTTGCTGCGTTTTTGTTTTGTTTTGTTTTGTTTATGTACATATATAAAAAGAGTTTTGGTACAATAAATTAATTACATAAGAATATACTTGTTTTTGACTATTTTATTCCCAACCTATTCTAAAGATCATGTGGTGTTAATATGAGGGTGTATTGTATGACTCCATAAGGACTCTGCACAAGATTTCTTTACTAACCTCAAATATGACCGATTAAAAGATGACACATGGCAATAATTATCATCAAACAAATAAACCAAACAATAGAGAGACACATAGATCCAAGTACGCAAACATAAAAGAAAAAACAAAGAAAGAAAAGAGAAAAAACCAGTGCAGTGCTTCCTCCTTTTCTCCCGTGATGGCCAGCGGTGGCCGCGGCGAGCGCGACTGCACGCGGTGGTGACGTTGTTTTGTGCGGTTCCGTCGACGGTAGTGCGTGGTCGGTTTCCGTGAGCGAAGCAGAACGAATCTGAGAGGTGACCGGCGGAGAACGACGACGGCCGTTTTGGTTTACTTCACTTTTGGCTTTCAATTTTGCTCTCTCCCTTTTTCGTTTGATTTCTGTTTCGGATCAGTTTTGTTTACTTTTTGGTTGATTGATGAATTTTTGAAGGTTTAGATGGTTGTGAGTTATATGATTGGAGTGGTTTTGAATTAATAGAGGTTGAAAGTGGTTGAGACTTGTGATGGTTCGATGGTGCTGGTTTTGTTCAATGAAGAGTTTCAAGTAGAAACTAGGCACTGCCATGTGTTTGTTGTTCTCCCTGCATGATTTTGTGTCAAACGGAATTTTGGTTTGTTGTATTCTGTACCAATTCTTTGTGTTTTGGTTCTCGATTTTTCTTGTTCAGATTTTTTTCTTTTTCTTCAGATTTTTTCAATCTATGTTTTTGGCTCCTCCCCCCCCCCCCATGACTGTGAATTCAGATTGTGTATTTATCCTAGTAGATTCAATTGGTTTGTTACTATTTTTTGGGTGATATTGGATAGAGTTTCAGTGTAAATCCCTCCCCTTTTTTTGCTGAACTTTGTTGCTAATCGGATATTCATAAACTAAATCTTGTTTCTGAATTTTCATTCCCCCTAAATCTCTCTTTTGCTGCGTTATTGTTTTGTTTTGTTTTGTTTATGTACATATATAAAAAGAGTTTTGGTACAATAAATTAATTACATAAGAATATACTTGTTTTTGACTATTTTATTCCCAACCTATTCTAAAGATCATGTGGTGTTAATATGAGGGTGTATTGTATGACTCCATAAGGACTCTGCACAAGATTTCTTTACTAACCTCAAATATGACCGATTAAAAGATGACACATGGCAATAATTATCATCAAACAAATAAACCAAACAATAGAGAGACACATAGATCCAAGTACGCAAACATAAAAGAAAAAACAAAGAAAGAAAAGAGAAAAAACCAGTGCAGTGCTTCCTCCTTTTCTCCCGTGATGGCCAGCGGTGGCCGCGGCGAGCGCGGCTGCGCGCGGTGGTGACGTTGTTTTGTGCGGTTCCGTCGACGGTAGTGCATGGTCGGTTTCCGTGAGCGAAGCAGAACGAATCTGAGAGGTGACCGGCGGAGAACGACGACGGCCGTTTTGGTTTACTTCACTTTTGGCTTTCAATTTTGCTCTCTCCCTTTTTCGTTTGATTTCTGTTTCGGATCAGTTTTGTTTACTTTTTGGTTGATTGATGAATTTTTGAAGGTTTAGATGGTTGTGAGTTATATGATTGGAGTGGTTTTGAATTAATAGAGGTTGAAAGTGGTTGAGACTTGTGATGGTTCGATGGTGCTGGTTTTGTTCAATGAAGAGTTTCAAGTAGAAACTAGGCACTGCCATGTGTTTGTTGTTCTCCCTGCATGATTTTGTGTCAAACGGAATTTTGGTTTGTTGTATTCTGTACCAATTCTTTGTGTTTTGGTTCTCGATTTTTCTTGTTCAGATTTTTTTCTTTTTCTTCAGATTTTTTCAATCTATGTTTTTGGCTCCCCCCCCCCCCGATGACTGTGAATTAAGATTGTGTATTTATACTAGTAGATTCAATTGGTTTGTTACTTTTTTTTGGGTGATATTGGATAGAGTTTCAGTCTAAATCCCTCCCCTTTTCTGCTGAACTTTGTTGCTAATCGGATATTCATAAACTAAATCTTGTTTCTGAATTTTCATTCCCCCTAAATCTCTCTTTTGCTGCGTTTTTGTTTTGTTTTGTTTTGTTTATGTACATATATAAAAAGAGTTTTGGTACAATAAATTAATTACATAAGAATATACTTGTTTTTGACTATTTTATTCCCAACCTATTCTAAAGATCATGTGGTGTTAATATGAGGGTGTATTGTATGACTCCATAAGGACTCTGCACAAGATTTCTTTACTAACCTCAAATATGACCGATTAAAAGATGACAGATGGCAATAATTATCGTCAAACAAATAAACCAAACAATAGAGAGACACATAGATCCAAGTACGCAAACATAAAAGAAAAAACAAAGAAAGAAAAGAGAAAAAACCAGTGCAGTGCTTCCTCCTTTTCTCCCGTGATGGCCAGCGGTGGCCGCGGCGAGCGCGACTGCGCGCGGTGGTGACGTTGTTTTGTGCGGTTCCGTCGACGGTAGTGCGTGGTCGGTTTCCGTGAGCGAAGCAGAACGAATCTGAGAGGTGACCGGCGGAGAACGACGACGGCCGTTTTGGTTTACTTCACTTTTGGCTTTCAATTTTGCTCTCTCCCTTTTTCGTTTGATTTCTGTTTCGGATCAGTTTTGTTTACTTTTTGGTTGATTGATGAATTTTTGAAGGTTTAGATGGTTGTGAGTTATATGATTGGAGTGGTTTTGAATTAATAGAGGTTGAAAGTGGTTGAGACTTGTGATGGTTCGATGGTGCTGGTTTTGTTCAATGAAGAGTTTCAAGTAGAAACTAGGCACTGCATGTGTTTGTTGTTCTCCCTGCATGATTTTGTGTCAAACAGAATTTTGGTTTGTTGTATTCTGTACCAATTCCTTGTGTTTGTGTTCTCGATTTTTCTTGTTCAGATTTTTTTCTTTTTCTTTAGATTTTTTCAATCTATGTTTTTGGCTCCTCCCCCCCCCCCATGACTGTGAATTCAGATTGTGTATTTATCCTAGTAGATTCAATTGGTTTGTTACTATTTTTTGGGTGATATTGGATAGAGTTTCAGTGTAAATCCCTCCCCTTTTTCTGCTGAACTTTATTGCTAATCGGATATTCATAAACTAAATCTTGTTTCTGAATTTTCATTCCCCCTAAATCTCTCTTTTGCTGCGTTATTGTTTTGTTTTGTTTTGTTTATGTACATATATAAAAAGAGTTTTGGTACAATAAATTAATTACATAAGAATATACTTGTTTTTGACTATTTTATTCCCAACCTATTCTAAAGATCATGTGGTGTTAATATGAGGGTGTATTGTATGACTCCATAAGGACTCTGCACAAGATTTCTTTACTAACCTCAAATATGACCGATTAAAAGATGACACATGGCAATAATTATCATCAAACAAATAAACCAAACAATAGAGAGACACATAGATCCAAGTACGCAAACATAAAAGAAAAAACAAAGAAAGAAAAGAGAAAAAACCAGTGCAGTGCTTCCTCCTTTTCTCCCGTGATGGCCAGCGGTGGCCGCGGCGAGCGCGGCTGCGCGCGGTGGTGACGTTGTTTTGTGCGGTTCCGTCGACGGTAGTGCATGGTCGGTTTCCGTGAGCGAAGCAGAACGAATCTGAGAGGTGACCGGCGGAGAACGACGACGGCCGTTTTGGTTTACTTCACTTTTGGCTTTCAATTTTGCTCTCTCCCTTTTTCGTTTGATTTCTGTTTCGGATCAGTTTTGTTTACTTTTTGGTTGATTGATGAATTTTTGAAGGTTTAGATGGTTGTGAGTTATATGATTGGAGTGGTTTTGAATTAATAGAGGTTGAAAGTGGTTGAGACTTGTGATGGTTCGATGGTGCTGGTTTTGTTCAATGAAGAGTTTCAAGTAGAAACTAGGCACTGCCATGTGTTTGTTGTTCTCCCTGCATGGTTTTGTGTCAAACGGAATTTTGGTTTGTTGTATTCTGTACCAATTCTTTGTGTTTTGGTTCTCGATTTTTCTTGTTCAGATTTTTTTCTTTTTCTTCAGATTTTTTCAATCTATGTTTTTGGCTCCCCCCCCCCCCCCCCGATGACTGTGAATTAAGATTGTGTATTTATACTAGTAGATTCAATTGGTTTGTTACTTTTTTTTGGGTGATATTGGATAGAGTTTCAGTCTAAATCCCTCCCCTTTTCTGCTGAACTTTGTTGCTAATCGGATATTCATAAACTAAATCTTGTTTCTGAATTTTCATTCCCCCTAAATCTCTCTTTTGCTGCGTTTTTGTTTTGTTTTGTTTTGTTTATGTACATATATAAAAAGAGTTTTGGTACAATAAATTAATTACATAAGAATATACTTGTTTTTGACTATTTTATTCCCAACCTATTCTAAAGATCATGTGGTGTTAATATGAGGGTGTATTGTATGACTCCATAAGGACTCTGCACAAGATTTCTTTACTAACCTCAAATATGACCGATTAAAAGATGACACATGGCAATAATTATCGTCAAACAAATAAACCAAACAATAGAGAGACACATAGATCCAAGTACGCAAACATAAAAGAAAAAACAAAGAAAGAAAAGAGAAAAAACCAGTGCAGTGCTTCCTCCTTTTCTCCCGTGATGGCCAGCGGTGGCCGCGGCGAGCGCGACTGCGCGCGGTGGTGACGTTGTTTTGTGCGGTTCCGTCGACGGTAGTGCGTGGTCGGTTTCCGTGAGCGAAGCAGAACGAATCTGAGAGGTGACCGGCGGTGAACGACGACGGCCGTTTTGGTTTACTTCACTTTTGGCTTTCAATTTTGCTCTCTCCCTTTTTCGTTTGATTTCTGTTTCGGATCAGTTTTGTTTACTTTTTGGTTGATTGATGAATTTTTGAAGGTTTAGATGGTTGTGAGTTATATGATTGGAGTGGTTTTGAATTAATAGAGGTTGAAAGTGGTTGAGACTTGTGATGGTTCGATGGTGCTGGTTTTGTTCAATGAAGAGTTTCAAGTAGAAACTAGGCACTGCCATGTGTTTGTTGTTCTCCCTGCATGATTTTGTGTCAAACAGAATTTTGGTTTGTTGTATTCTGTACCAATTCTTTGTGTTTGTGTTCTCGATTTTTCTTGTTCAGATTTTTTTCTTTTTCTTCAGATTTTTTCAATCTATGTTTTTGGCTCCTCCCCCCCCCCCCCCATGACTGTGAATTCAGATTGTGTATTTATCCTAGTAGATTCAATTGGTTTGTTACTATTTTTTGGGTGATATTGGATAGAGTTTCAGTGTAAATCCCTTCCCTTTTTTTGCTGAACTTTGTTGCTAATCGGATATTCATAAACTAAATCTTGTTTCTGAATTTTCATTCCCCCTAAATCTCTCTTTTGCTGCGTTTTTGTTTTGTTTTGTTTTGTTTATGTACATATATAAAAAGAGTTTTGGTACAATAAATTAATTACATAAGAATATACTTGTTTTTGACTATTTTATTCCCAACCTATTCTAAAGATCATGTGGTGTTAATATGAGGGTGTATTGTATGACTCCATAAGGACTCTGCACAAGATTTCTTTACTAACCTCAAATATGACCGATTAAAAGATGACACATGGCAATAATTATCATCAAACAAATAAACCAAACAATAGAGAGACACATAGATCCAAGTACGCAAACATAAAAGAAAAAACAAAGAAAGAAAAGAGAAAAAACCAGTGCAGTGCTTCCTCCTTTTCTCCCGTGATGGCCAGCGGTGGCCGCGGCGAGCGCGGCTGCGCGCGGTGGTGACGTTATTTTGTGCGGTTCCGTCGACGGTAGTGCATGGTCGGTTCTCGTAAGCGAAGCAGAACGAATCTGAGAGGTGACCGGCGGAGAATGACGACGGCCGTTTTGGTTTACTTCACTTTTGGCTTTCAATTTTGCTCTCTCCCTTTTTCGTTTGATTTCTGTTTCGGATCAGTTTTGTTTACTTTTTGGTTGATTGATGAATTTTTGAAGGTTTAGATGGTTGTGAGTTATATGATTGGAGTGGTTTTGAATTAATAGAGGTTGAAAGTGGTTGAGACTTGTGATGGTTCGATGGTGCTGGTTTTGTTCAATGAAGAGTTTCAAGTAGAAACTAGGCACTGCCATGTGTTTGTTGTTCTCCCTGCATGATTTTGTGTCAAACAGAATTTTGGTTTGTTGTATTCTGTACCAATTCTTTGTGTTTGTGTTCTCGATTTTTCTTGTTCAGATTTTTTTCTTTTTCTTCAGATTTTTTCAATCTATGTTTTTGGCTCCTCCCCCCCCCCCCCCATGACTGTGAATTCAGATTGTGTATTTATCCTAGTAGATTCAATTGGTTTGTTACTATTTTTTGGGTGATATTGGATAGAGTTTCAGTGTAAATCCCTTCCCTTTTTTTGCTGAACTTTGTTGCTAATCGGATATTCATAAACTAAATCTTGTTTCTGAATTTTCATTCCCCCTAAATCTCTCTTTTGCTGCGTTTTTGTTTTGTTTTGTTTTGTTTATGTACATATATAAAAAGAGTTTTGGTACAATAAATTAATTACATAAGAATATACTTGTTTTTGACTATTTTATTCCCAACCTATTCTAAAGATCATGTGGTGTTAATATGAGGGTGTATTGTATGACTCCATAAGGACTCTGCACAAGATTTCTTTACTAACCTCAAATATGACCGATTAAAAGATGACACATGGCAATAATTATCATCAAACAAATAAACCAAACAATAGAGAGACACATAGATCCAAGTACGCAAACATAAAAGAAAAAACAAAGAAAGAAAAGACAAAAAACCAGTGCAGTGCTTCCTCCTTTTCTCCCGTGATGGCCAGCGGTGGCCGCGGCGAGCGCGGCTGCGCGCGGTGGTGACGTTATTTTGTGCGGTTCCGTCGACGGTAGTGCATGGTCGGTTTCCGTGAGCGAAGCAGAACGAATCTGAGAGGTGACCGGCGGAGAACGACGACGGCCGTTTTGGTTTACTTCACTTTTGGCTTTCAATTTTGCTCTCTCCCTTTTTCGTTTGATTTCTGTTTCGGATCAGTTTTGTTTACTTTTTGGTTGATTGATGAATTTTTGAAGGTTTAGATGGTTGTGAGTTATATGATTGGAGTGGTTTTGAATTAATAGAGGTTGAAAGTGGTTGAGACTTGTGATGGTTCGATGGTGCTGGTTTTGTTCAATGAAGAGTTTCAAGTAGAAACTAGGCACTGCCATGTGTTTGTTGTTCTCCCTGCATGATTTTGTGTCAAACAGAATTTTGGTTTGTTGTATTCTGTACCAATTCTTTGTGATTGTGTTCTCGATTTTTCTTTTTCAGATTTTTTTCTTTTTCTTCAAATTTTTTCAATCTATGTTTTTGGCTCCCCCCCCATGACTGTGAATTCAGATTGTGTATTTATCCTAGTAGATTCAATTGGTTTGTTACTATTTTTTGGGTGATATTGGATAGAGTTTCAGTGTAAATCCCTCCACTTTTTTTGCTGAACTTTGTTGCTAATCGGATATTCATAAACTAAATCTTGTTTCTGAATTTTCATTCCCCCTAAATCTCTCTTTTGCTGCGTTTTTGTTTTGTTTTGTTTTGTTTATGTACATATATAAAAAGAGTTTTGGTACAATAAATTAATTACATAAGAATATACTTGTTTTTGACTATTTTATTCCCAACCTATTCTAAAGATCATGTGGTGTTAATATGAGAGGTGACCGGCGGAGAACGACGACGGCCGTTTTGGTTTACTTCACTTTTGGCTTTCAATTTTGCTCTCTCCCTTTTTCGTTTGATTTCTGTTTCGGATCAGTTTTGTTTACTTTTTGGTTGATTGATGAATTTTTGAAGGTTTAGATGGTTGTGAGTTATATGATTGGAGTGGTTTTGAATTAATAGAGGTTGAAAGTGGTTGAGACTTGTGATGGTTCGATGGTGCTGGTTTTATTCAATGAAGAGTTTCAAGTAGAAACTAGGCACTGCCATGTGTTTGTTGTTCTCCCTGCATGATTTTGTGTCAAACGGAATTTTGGTTTGTTGTATTCTGTACCAATTCTTTGTGTTTTGGTTCTCGATTTTTCTTGTTCAGATTTTTTTCTTTTTCTTCAGATTTTTTCAATCTATGTTTTTGGCTCCCCCCCCCCCCCCCCGATGACTGTGAATTCAGATTGTGTATTTATACTAGTAGATTCAATTGGTTTGTTACTTTTTTTTGGGTGATATTGGATAGAGTTTCAGTCTAAATCCCTCCCCTTTTCTGCTGAACTTTGTTGCTAATCGGATATTCATAAACTAAATCTTGTTTCTGAATTTTCATTCCCCCTAAATCTCTCTTTTGCTGCGTTTTTGTTTTGTTTTGTTTTGTTTATGTACATATATAAAAAGAGTTTTGGTACAATAAATTAATTACATAAGAATATACTTGTTTTTGACTATTTTATTCCCAACCTATTCTAAAGATCATGTGGTGTTAAGATGAGGGTGTATTGTATGACTCCATAAGGACTCTGCACAAGATTTCTTTACTAACCTCAAATATGACCGATTAAAAGATGACACATGGCAATAATTATCATCAAACAAATAAACCAAACAATAGAGAGACACATAGATCCAAGTACGCAAACATAAAAGAAAAAACAAAGAAAGGAAAGAGAAAAAACCAGTGCAGTGCTTCCTCCTTTTCTCCCGTGATGGCCAGCGGTGGCCGCGGCGAGCGCGGCTGCGCGCGGTGGTGACGTTGTTTTGTGCGGTTCCGTCGACGGTAGTGCATGGTCGGTTTCCGTGAGCGAAGCAGAACGAATCTGAGAGGTGACCGGCGGTGAACGACGACGGCCGTTTTGGTTTACTTCACTTTTGGCTTTGAATTTTGCTCTCTCCCTTTTTCGTTTGATTTCTGTTTCGGATCAGTTTTGTTTACTTTTTGGTTGATTGATGAATTTTTGAAGGTTTAGATGGTTGTGAGTTATATGATTGGAGTGGTTTTGAATTAATAGAGGTTGAAAGTGGTTGAGACTTGTGATGGTTCGATGGTGCTGGTTTTGTTCAATGAAGAGTTTCAAGTAGAAACTAGGCACTGCCATGTGTTTGTTGTTCTCCCTGCATGATTTTGTGTCAAACAGAATTTTGATTTGTTGTATTCTGTACCAATTCTTTGTGATTGTGTTCTCGATTTTTCTTGTTCAGATTTTTTTCTTTTTCTTCAGATTTTTTCAATCTATGTTTTTGGCTCCCCCCCCCCCCCATGACTGTGAATTCAGATTGTGTATTTATACTAGTAGATTCAATTGGTTTGTTACTATTTTTTGGGTGATATTGGATAGAGTTTCAGTGTAAATCCCTCCCCTTTTTTTGCTGAATTTTGTTGCTAATCGGATATTCATAAACTAAATCTTGTTTCTGAATTTTCATTCCCCCTAAATCTCTCTTTTGCTGCGTTTTTGTTTTGTTTTGTTTTGTTTATGTACATATATAAAAAGAGTTTTGGTACAATAAATTAATTACATAAGAATATACTTGTTTTTGACTATTTTATTCCCAACCTATTCTAAAGATCATGTGGTGTTAATATGAGGGTGTATTGTATGACTCCATAAGGACTCTGCACAAGATTTCTTTACTAACCTCAAATATGACCGATTAAAAGATGACACATGGCAATAATTATCATCAAACAAATAAACCAAACAATAGAGAGACACATAGATCCAAGTACGCAAACATAAAAGAAAAAACAAAGAAAGAAAAGAGAAAAAACCAGTGTAGTGCTTCCTCCTTTTCTCCCGTGATGGCCAGCGGTGGCCGCGGCGAGCGCGGCTGCGCGCGGTGGTGACGTTGTTTTGTGCGGTTCCGTCGACGGTAGTGCGTGGTCGGTTTCCGTGAGCGAAGCAGAACGAATCTGAGAGGTGACCGGCGGTGAACGACGACGGCCGTTTTGGTTTACTTCACTTTTGGCTTTCAATTTTGCTCTCTCCCTTTTTCGTTTGATTTCTGTTTCGGATCAGTTTTGTTTACTTTTTGGTTGATTGATGAATTTTTGAAGGTTTAGATGGTTGTGAGTTATATGATTGGAGTGGTTTTGAATTAATAGAGGTTGAAAGTGGTTGAGACTTGTGATGGTTCGATGGTGCTGGTTTTGTTCAATGAAGAGTTTCAAGTAGAAACTAGGCACTGCCATGTGTTTGTTGTTCTCCCTGCATGATTTTGTGTCAAACAGAATTTTGGTTTGTTGTATTCTGTACCAATTCTTTGTGTTTGTGTTCTCGATTTTTCTTGTTCAGATTTTTTTCTTTTTCTTCAGATTTTTTCAATCTATGTTTTTGGCTCCCCCCCCCCCCCCCCCCCCCCCATGACTGTGAATTCAGATTGTGTATTTATACTAGTAGATTCAATTGGTTTGTTACTATTTTTTGGGTGATATTGGATAGAGTTTCAGTGTAAATCCCTCCCCTTTTTCTGCTGAACTTTGTTGCTAATCGGATATTCATAAACTAAATCTTGTTTCTGAATTTTCATTCCCCCTAAATCTCTCTTTTGCTGCGTTTTTGTTTTGTTTTGTTTTGTTTATGTACATATATAAAAAGAGTTTTGGTACAATAAATTAATTACATAAGAATATACTTGTTTTTGACTATTTTATTCCCAACCTATTCTAAAGATCATGTGGTGTTAATATGAGGGTGTATTGTATGACTCCATAAGGACTCTGCACAAGATTTCTTTACTAACCTCAAATATGACCGATTAAAAGATGACACATGGCAATAATTATCATCAAACAAATAAACCAAACAATAGAGAGACACATAGATCCAAGTACGCAAACATAAAAGAAAAAACAAAGAAAGAAAAGAGAAAAAACCAGTGCAGTGCTTCCTCCTTTTCTCCCGTGATGGCCAGCGGTGGCCGCGGCGAGCGCGGCTGCGCGCGGTGGTGACGTGGTTTTGTGCGGTTCCGTCGACGGTAGTGCGTGGTCGGTTTCCGTGAGCGAAGCAGAACGAATCTGAGAGGTGACCGGCGGAGAACGACGACGGCCGTTTTGGTTTACTTCACTTTTGGCTTTCAATTTTGCTCTCTCCCTTTTTCGTTTGATTTCTGTTTCGGATCAGTTTTGTTTACTTTTTGGTTGATTGATGAATTTTTGAAGGTTTAGATGGTTGTGAGTTATATGATTGGAGTGGTTTTGAATTAATAGAGGTTGAAAGTGGTTGAGACTTGTGATGGTTCGATGGTGCTGGTTTTGTTCAATGAAGAGTTTCAAGTAGAAACTAGGCACTGCCATGTGTTTGTTGTTCTCCCTGCATGATTTTGTGTCAAACAGAATTTTGGTTTGTTGTATTCTGTACCAATTCTTTGTGTTTGTGTTCTCGATTTTTCTTGTTCAGATTTTTTTCTTTTTCTTCAAATTTTTTCAATCTATGTTTTTGGCTCCCCCCCCATGACTGTGAATTCAGATTGTGTATTTATCCTAGTAGATTCAATTGGTTTGTTACTATTTTTTGGGTGATATTGGATAGAGTTTCAGTGTAAATCCCTCCCCTTTTTTTGCTGAACTTTGTTGCTAATCGGATATTCATAAACTAAATCTTGTTTCTGAATTTTCATTCCCCCTAAATCTCTCTTTTTCTGCGTTTTTGTTTTGTTTTGTTTTGTTTATGTACATATATAAAAAGAGTTTTGGTACAATAAATTAATTACATAAGAATATACTTGTTTTTGACTATTTTATTCCCAACCTATTCTAAAGATCATGTGGTGTTAATATGAGGGTGTATTGTATGACTCCATAAGGACTCTGCACAAGATTTCTTTACTAACCTCAAATATGACCGATTAAAAGATGACACATGGCAATAATTATCATCAAACAAATAAACCAAACAATAGAGAGACACATAGATCCAAGTACGCAAACATAAAAGAAAAAACAAAGAAAGAAAAGAGAAAAAACCAGTGCAGTGCTTCCTCCTTTTCTCCCGTGATGGCCAGCGGTAGCCGCGGCGAGCGCGGCTGCGCGCGGTGGTGACGTTGTTTTGTGCGGTTCCGTCAACGGTAGTGCGTGGTCGGTTTCCGTGAGCGAAGCAGAACGAATCTGAGAGGTGACCGGCGGAGAACGACGACGGCCGTTTTGTTTTACTTCACTTTTGGCTTTCAATTTTGCTCTCTCCCTTTTTCGTTTGATTTCTGCTTCGGATCTGTTTTGTTTACTTTTTGGTTGATTGATGAATTTTTGAAGGTTTAGATGGTTGTGAGTTATATGATTGGAGTGGTTTTGAATTAATAGAGGTTGAAAGTGGTTGAGACTTGTGATGGTTCGATGGTGCTGGTTTTGTTCAATGAAGAGTTTCAAGTAGAAACTAGGCACTGCCATGTGTTTGTTGTTCTCCCTGCATGATTTTGTGTCAAACAGAATTTTGGTTTGTTGTATTCTGTACCAATTCTTTGTGTTTTGGTTCTCGATTTTTCTTGTTCAGATTTTTTTCTTTTTCTTCAAATTTTTTCAATCTATGTTTTTGGCTCCCCCCCCCCCCCCCCCCCCATGACTGTGAATTCAGATTGTGTATTTATACTAGTAGATTCAATTGGTTTGTTACTATTTTTTGGGTGATATTGGATAGAGTTTCAGTGTAAATCCCTCCCCTTTTTCTGCTGAACTTTGTTGCTAATCGGATATTCATAAACTAAATCTTGTTTCTGAATTTTCATTCCCCCTAAATCTCTCTTTTGCTGTGTTTTTGTTTTGTTTTGTTTTGTTTATGTACATATATAAAAAGAGTTTTGGTACAATGAATTAATTACATAAGAATATACTTGTTTTTGACTATTTTATTCCCAACCTATTCTAAAGATCATGTGGTGTTAATATGAGGGTGTATTGTATGACTCCATAAGGACTCTGCACAAGATTTCTTTACTAACCTCAAATATGACCGATTAAAAGATGACACATGGCAATAATTATCATCAAACAAATAAACCAAACAATAGAGAGACACATAGATCCAAGTACGCAAACATAAAAGAAAAAACAAAGAAAGAAAAGAGAAAAAACCAGTGCAGTGCTTCCTCCTTTTCTCCCGTGATGGCCAGCGGTGGCCGCGGCGAGCGCGGCTGCGCGCGGCTGCGCGCGGTGGTGACGTTGTTTTGTGCGGTTCCGTCGACGGTAGTGCATGGTCGGTTTCCGTGAGCGAAGCAGAACGAATCTGAGAGGTGACTGGCGGTGAACGACGACGGCCGTTTTGGTTTACTTCACTATTGGCTTTCAATTTTGCTCTCTCCCTTTTTCGTTTGATTTCTGTTTCGGATCAGTTTTGTTTACTTTTTGGTTGATTGATGAATTTTTGAAGGTTTAGATGGTTGTGAGTTATATGATTGGAGTGGTTTTGAATTAATAGAGGTTGAAAGTGGTTGAGACTTGTGATGGTTCGATGGTGCTGGTTTTGTTCAATGAAGAGTTTCAAGTAGAAACTAGGCACTGCCATGTGTTTGTTGTTCTCCCTGCATGATTTTGTGTCAAACAGAATTTTGGTTTGTTGTATTCTGTACCAATTCTTTGTGTTTGTGTTCTCGATTTTTCTTGTTCAGATTTTTTTCTTTTTCTTCAAATTTTTTCAATCTATGTTTTTGGCTCCCCCCCCCCCATGACTGTGAATTCAGATTGTGTATTTATACTAGTAGATTCAATTGGTTTGTTACTATTTTTTGGGTGATATTGGATAGAGTTTCAGTGTAAATCCCTCCCCTTTTTCTGCTGAACTTTGTTGCTAATCGGATATTCATAAACTAAATCTTGTTTCTGAATTTTCATTCCCCCTAAATCTCTCTTTTGCTGCGTTTTTGTTTTGTTTTGTTTAGTTTATGTACATATATAAAAAGAGTTTTGGTACAATAAATTAATTACATAAGAATATACTTGTTTTTGACTATTTTATTCCCAACCTATTCTTAAGATCATGTGGTGTTAATATGAGGGTGTATTGTATGACTCCATAAGGACTCTGCACAAGATTTCTTTACTAACCTCAAATATGACCGATTAAAAGATGACACATGGCAATAATTATCATCAAACAAATAAACCAAACAATAGAGAGACACATAGATCCAAGTACGGAAACATAAAAGAAAAAACAAAGAAAGAAAAGAGAAAAAACCAGTGCAGTGCTTCCTCCTTTTCTCCCGTGATGGCCAGCGGTGGCGGCGGCGAGCGCGGCTGCGCGCGGTAGTGACGTTGTTTTGTGCAGTTCCGTCAAGGGTAGTGCGTGGTCGGTTTCCGTGAGCGAAGCAGAACGAATCTGAGAGGTGACCGGCGGAGAACGACGACGGCCGTTTTGGTTTACTTCACTTTTGGCTTTCAATTTTGCTCTCTCCCTTTTTCGTTTGATTTCTGTTTCGGATCAGTTTTGTTTACTTTTTGGTTGATTGATGAATTTTTGAAGGTTTAGATGGTTGTGAGTTATATGATTGGAGTGGTTTTGAATTAATAGAGGTTGAAAGTGGTTGAGACTTGTGATGGTTCGATGGTGCTGGTTTTGTTCAATGAAGAGTTTCAAGTAGAAACTAGGCACTGCCATGTGTTTGTTGTTCTCCCTGCATGATTTTGTGTCAAACAGAATTTTGGTTTGTTGTATTCTGTACCAATTCTTTGTGTTTTGGTTCTCGATTTTTCTTGTTCAGATTTATTTCTTTTTCTTCAGATTTTTTCAATCTATGTTTTTGGCTCCCCCCCCCCCCATGACTGTGAATTCAGATTGTGTATTTATACTAGTAGATTCAATTGGTTTGTTACTATTTTTTGGGTGATATTGGATAGAGTTTCAGTCTAAATCCCTCCCCTTTTTCTGCTGAACTTTGTTGCTAATCGGATATTCATAAACTAAATCTTGTTTCTGAATTTTCATTCCCCCTAAATCTCTCTTTTGCTGCGTTTTTGTTTTGTTTTGTTTTGTTTATGTACATATATAAAAAGAGTTTTGGTACAATAAATTAATTACATAAGAATATACTTGTTTTTGACTATTTTATTCCCAACCTATTCTAAAGATCATGTGGTGTTAATATGAGGGTGTATTGTATGACTCCATAAGGACTCTGCACAAGATTTCTTTACTAACCTCAAATATGACCGATTAAAAGATGACACATGGCAATAATTATCATCAAACAAATAAACCAAACAATAGAGAGACACATAGATCCAAGTACGCAAACATAAAAGAAAAAACAAAGAAAGAAAAGAGAAAAAACCAGTGCAGTGCTTCCTCCTTTTCTCCCGTGATGGCCAGCGGTGGCGGCGGCGAGCGCGGCTGCGCGCGGTGGTGACGTTGTTTTGTGCGGTTCCGTCAACGGTAGTGCGTGGTCGGTTTCCGTGAGTGAAGCAGAACGAATCTGAGAGGTGACCGGCGGAGAACGACGACGGCCGTTTTGGTTTACTTCACTTTTGGCTTTCAATTTTGCTCTCTCCCTTTTTCGTTTGATTTCTGTTTCGGATCAGTTTTGTTTACTTTTTGGTTGATTGATGAATTTTTGAAGGTTTAGATGGTTGTGAGTTATATGATTGGAGTGGTTTTGAATTAATAGAGGTTGAAAGTGGTTGAGACTTGTGATGGTTCGATGGTGCTGGTTTTGTTCAATGAAGAGTTTCAAATAGAAACTAGGCACTGCCATGTGTTTGTTGTTCTCCCTGCATGATTTTGTGTCAAACAGAATTTTGGTTTGTTGTATTCTGTACCAATTCTTTGTGTTTTGGTTCTCGATTTTTCTTGTTCAGATTTATTTCTTTTTCTTCAGATTTTTTCAATCTATGTTTTTGGCTCCCCCCCCCCCCATGACTGTGAATTCAGATTGTGTATTTATACTAGTAGATTCAATTGGTTTGTTACTATTTTTTGGGTGATATTGGATAGAGTTTCAGTCTAAATCCCTCCCCTTTTTCTGCTGAACTTTGTTGCTAATCGGATATTCATAAACTAAATCTTGTTTCTGAATTTTCATTCCCCCTAAATCTCTCTTTTGCTGCGTTTTTGTTTTGTTTTGTTTTGTTTATGTACATATATAAAAAGAGTTTTGGTACAATAAATTAATTACATAAGAATATACTTGTTTTTGACTATTTTATTCCCAACCTATTCTAAAGATCATGTGGTGTTAATATGAGGGTGTATTGTATGACTCCATAAGGACTCTGCACAAGATTTCTTTACTAACCTCAAATATGACCGATTAAAAGATGACACATGGCAATAATTATCATCAAACAAATAAACCAAACAATAGAGAGACACATAGATCCAAGTACGCAAACATAAAAGAAAAAACAAAGAAAGAAAAGAGAAAAAACCAGTGCAGTGCTTCCTCGATTTCTCCCGTGATGGGCAGCGGTGGCGGCGGCGAGCGCGGCTGCGCGCGGTGGTGACGTTGTTTTGTGCGGTTCCGTCAACGGTAGTGCGTGGTCGGTTTCCGTGAGTGAAGCAGAACGAATCTGAGAGGTGACCGGCGGAGAACGACGACGGCCGTTTTGGTTTACTTCACTTTTGGCTTTCAATTTTGCTCTCTCCCTTTTTTGTTTGATTTCTGTTTCGGATCAGTTTTGTTTACTTTTTGGTTGATTGATGAATTTTTGAAGGTTTAGATGGTTGTGAGTTATATGATTGGAGTGGTTTTGAATTAATAGAGGTTGAAAGTGGATGAGACTTGTGATGGTTCGATGGTGCTGGTTTTGTTCAATGAAGAGTTTCAAGTAGAAACTAGGCACTGCCATGTGTTTGTTGTTCTCCCTGCATGATTTTGTGTCAAACGGAATTTTGGTTTGTTGTATTCTGTACCAATTCTTTGTGTTTTGGTTCTCGATTTTTCTTGTTCAGATTTTTTTCTTTTTCTTTTGATTTTTTCAATCTATGTTTTTGGCTCCCCCCCCCCCCCCCCCCGATGACTGTGAATTCAGATTGTGTATTTATACTAGTAGATTCAATTGGTTTGTTACTATTTTTTGGGTGATATTGGATAGAGTTTCAGTGTAAATCCCTCCCCTTTTTCTGCTGAACTTTGTTGCTAATCGGATATTCATAAACTAAATCTTGTTTTTGAATTTTCATTCCCCCTAAATCTCTCTTTTGCTGCGTTTTTGTTTTGTTTTGTTTAGTTTATGTACATATATAAAAAGAGTTTTGGTACAATAAATTAATTACATAAGAATATACTTGTTTTTGACTATTTTATTCCCAACCTATTCTTAAGATCATGTGGTGTTAATATGAGGGTGTATTGTATGACTCCATAAGGACTCTGCACAAGATTTCTTTACTAACCTCAAATATGACCGATTAAAAGATGACACATGGCAATAATTATCATCAAACAAATAAACCAAACAATAGAGAGACACATAGATCCAAGTACGCAAACATAAAAGAAAAAACAAAGAAAGAAAAGAGAAATAACCAGTGCAGTGCTTCCTCCTTTTCTCCCGTGATGGCCAGCGGTGGCGGCGGCGAGCGCGGCTGCGCGCGGTGGTGACGTTGTTTTGTGCGGTTCCGTCAACGGTAGTGCGTGGTCGGTTTCCGTGAGTGAAGCAGAACGAATCTGAGAGGTGACCGGCGGAGAACGACGACGGCCGTTTTGGTTTACTTCACTTTTGGCTTTCAATTTTGCTCTCTCCCTTTTTCGTTTGATTTCTGTTTCGGATCAGTTTTGTTTACTTTTTGGTTGATTGATGAATTTTTGAAGGTTTAGATGGTTGTGAGTTATATGATTGGAGTGGTTTTGAATTAATAGAGGTTGAAAGTGGTTGAGACTTGTGATGGGTCGATGGTGCTGGTTTTGTTCAATGAAGAGTTTCAAGTAGAAACTAGGCACTGCCATGTGTTTGTTGTTCTCCCTGCATGATTTTGTGTCAAACAGAATTTTGGTTTGTTGTATTCTGTACCAATTCTTTGTGTTTTGGTTCTCGATTTTTCTTGTTAAGATTTTTTTCTTTTTCTTCAGATTTTTTCAATCTATGTTTTTGGCTCCCCCCCCCCCCCCCCATGACTGTGAATTCATATTGTGTATTTATACTAGTAGATTCAATTGGTTTGTTACTATTTTTTGGGTGATATTGGATAGAGTTTCAGTGTAAATCCCTCCCCTTTTTCTGCTGAACTTTGTTGCTAATCGGATATTCATAAACTAAATCTTGTTTTTGAATTTTCATTCCCCCTAAATCTCTCTTTTGCTGCGTTTTTGTTTTGTTTTGTTTAGTTTATGTACATATATAAAAAGAGTTTTGGTACAATAAATTAATTACATAAGAATATAATTGTTTTTGACTATTTTATTCCCAACCTATTCTTAAGATCATGTGGTGTTAATATGAGGGTGTATTGTATGACTCCATAAGGACTCTGCACAAGATTTCTTTACTAACCTCAAATATGACCGATTAAAAGATGACACATGGCAATAATTATCATCAAACAAATAAACCAAACAATAGAGAGACACATAGATCCAAGTACGCAAACATAAAAGAAAAAACAAAGAAAGAAAAGAGAAATAACCAGTGCAGTGCTTCCTCCTTTTCTCCCGTGATGGCCAGCGGTGGCGGCGGCGAGCGCGGCTGCGCGCGGTGGTGACGTTGTTTTGTGCGGTTCCGTCAACGGTAGTGCGTGGTCGGTTTCCGTGAGTGAAGCAGAACGAATCTGAGAGGTGACCGGCGGAGAACGACGACGGCCGTTTTGGTTTACTTCACTTTTGGCTTTCAATTTTGCTCTCTCCCTTTTTCGTTTGATTTCTGTTTCGGATCAGTTTTGTTTACTTTTTGGTTGATTGATGAATTTTTGAAGGTTTAGATGGTTGTGAGTTATATGATTGGAGTGGTTTTGAATTAATAGAGGTTGAAAGTGGTTGAGACTTGTGATGGGTCGATGGTGCTGGTTTTGTTCAATGAAGAGTTTCAAGTAGAAACTAGGCACTGCCATGTGTTTGTTGTTCTCCCTGCATGATTTTGTGTCAAACAGAATTTTGGTTTGTTGTATTCTGTACCAATTCTTTGTGTTTTGGTTCTCGATTTTTCTTGTTAAGATTTTTTTCTTTTTCTTCAGATTTTTTCAATCTATGTTTTTGGCTCCCCCCCCCCCCCCCATGACTGTGAATTCATATTGTGTATTTATACTAGTAGATTCAATTGGTTTGTTACTATTTTTTGGGTGATATTGGATAGAGTTTCAGTGTAAATCCCTCCCCTTTTTCTGCTGAACTTTGTTGCTAATCGGATATTCATAAACTAAATCTTGTTTTTGAATTTTCATTCCCCCTAAATCTCTCTTTTGCTGCGTTTTTGTTTTGTTTTGTTTAGTTTATGTACATATATAAAAAGAGTTTTGGTACAATAAATTAATTACATAAGAATATAATTGTTTTTGACTATTTTATTCCCAACCTATTCTTAAGATCATGTGGTGTTAATATGAGGGTGTATTGTATGACTCCATAAGGACTCTGCACAAGATTTCTTTACTAACCTCAAATATGACCGATTAAAAGATGACACATGGCAATAATTATCATCAAACAAATAAACCAAACAATAGAGAGACACATAGATCCAAGTACGCAAACATAAAAGAAAAAACAAAGAAAGAAAAGAGAAAAAACCAGTGCAGTGCTTCCTCCTTTTCTCCCGTGATGGCCAGCGGTGGCGGCGGCGAGCGCGGCTGCGCGCGGTGGTGACGTTGTTTTGTGCGGTTCCGTCAACGGTAGTGCGTGGTCGGTTTCCGTGAGTGAAGCAGAACGAATCTGAGAGGTGACCGGCGGAGAACGACGACGGCCGTTTTGGTTTACTTCACTTTTGGCTTTCAATTTTGCTCTCTCCCTTTTTCGTTTGATTTCTGTTTCGGATCAGTTTTGTTTACTTTTTGGTTGATTGATGAATTTTTGAAGGTTTAGATGGTTGTGAGTTATATGATTGGAGTGGTTTTGAATTAATAGAGGTTGAAAGTGGTTGAGACTTGTGATGGGTCGATGGTGCTGGTTTTGTTCAATGAAGAGTTTCAAGTAGAAACTAGGCACTGCCATGTGTTTGTTGTTCTCCCTGCATGATTTTGTGTCAAACAGAATTTTGGTTTGTTGTATTCTGTACCAATTCTTTGTGTTTTGGTTCTCGATTTTTCTTGTTAAGATTTTTTTCTTTTTCTTCAGATTTTTTCAATCTATGTTTTTGGCTCCCCCCCCCCCCCCATGACTGTGAATTCAGATTGTGTATTTATACTAGTAGATTCAATTGGTTTGTTACTATTTTTTGGGTGATATTGGATAGAGTTTCAGTGTAAATCCCTCCCCTTTTTTTGCTGAACTTTGTTGCTAATCGGATATTCATAAACTAAATCTTGTTTTTGAATTTTCATTCCCCCTAAATCTCTCTTTTGCTGCGTTTTTGTTTTGTTTTGTTTAGTTTATGTACATATATAAAAAGAGTTTTGGTACAATAAATTAATTACATAAGAATATACTTGTTTTTGACTATTTTATTCCCAACCTATTCTTAAGATCATGTGGTGTTAATATGAGGGTGTATTGTATGACTCCATAAGGACTCTGCACAAGATTTCTTTACTAACCTCAAATATGACCGATTAAAAGATGACACATGGCAATAATTATCATCAAACAAATAAACCAAACAATAGAGAGACACATAGATCCAAGTACGCAAACATAAAAGAAAAAACAAAGAAAGAAAAGAGAAAAAACCAGTGCAGTGCTTCCTCCTTTTCTCCCGTGATGGCCAGCGGTGGCGGCGGCGAGCGCGGCTGCGCGCGGTGGTGACGTTGTTTTGTGCGGTTCCGTCAACGGTAGTGCGTGGTCGGTTTCCGTGAGTGAAGCAGAACGAATCTGAGAGGTGACCGGCGGAGAACGACGACGGCCGTTTTGGTTTACTTCACTTTTGGCTTTCAATTTTGCTCTCTCCTTTTTTCGTTTGATTTCTGTTTCGGATCAGTTTTGTTTACTTTTTGGTTGATTGATGAATTTTTGAAGGTTTAGATGGTTGTGAGTTATATGATTGGAGTGGTTTTGAATTAATAGAGGTTGAAAGTGGTTGAGACTTGTGATGGTTCGATGGTGCTGGTTTTGTTCAATGAAGAGTTTCAAGTAGAAACTAGGCACTGCCATGTGTTTGTTGTTCTCCCTGCATGATTTTGTGTCAAACAGAATTTTGGTTTGTTGTATTCTGTACCAATTCTTTGTGTTTTGGTTCTCGATTTTTCTTGTTAAGATTTTTTTCTTTTTCTTCAGATTTTTTCAATCTATGTTTTTGGCTCCCCCCCCCCCCATGACTGTGAATTCAGATTGTGTATTTATACTAGTAGATTCAATTGGTTTGTTACTATTTTTTGGGTGATATTGGATAGAGTTTCAGTGTAAATCCCTCCCCTTTTTCTGCTGAACTTTGTTGCTAATCGGATATTCATAAACTAAATCTTGTTTCTGAATTTTCATTCCCCCTAAATCTCTCTTTTGCTGCGTTTTTGTTTTGTTTTGTTTTGTTTATGTACATATATAAAAAGAGTTTTGGTACAATAAATTAATTACATAAGAATATACTTGTTTTTGACTATTTTATTCCCAACCTATTCTAAAGATCATGTGGTGTTAATATGAGGGTGTATTGTATGACTCCATAAGGACTCTGCACAAGATTTCTTTACTAACCTCAAATATGACCGATTAAAAGATGACACATGGCAATAATTATCATCAAACAAATAAACCAAACAATAGAGAGACACATAGATCCAAGTACGCAAACATAAAAGAAAAAACAAAGAAAGAAAAGAGAAAAAACCAGTGCAGTGCTTCTTCCTTTTCTCCCGTGATGGCCAGCGGTGGCGGCGGCGAGCGCGGCTGCGCGCGGTGGTGACGTTGTTTTGTGCGGTTCCGTCAACGGTAGTGCGTGGTCGGTTTCCGTGAGCGAAGCAGAACGAATCTGAGAGGTGACCGGCGGAGAACGACGACGGCCGTTTTGGTTTACTTCACTTTTGGCTTTCAATTTTGCTCTCTCCCTTTTTCGTTTGATTTCTGTTTCGGATCAGTTTTGTTTACTTTTTGGTTGATTGATGAATTTTTGAAGGTTTAGATGGTTGTGAGTTATATGATTGGAGTGGTTTTGAATTAATAGAGGTTGAAAGTGGTTGAGACTTGTGATGGTTCAATGGTGCTGGTTTTGTTCAATGAAGAGTTTCAAGTAGAAACTAGGCACTGCCATGTGTTTGTTGTTCTCCCTGCATGATTTTGTGTCAAACAGAATTTTGGTTTGTTGTATTCTGTACCAATTCTTTGTGTTTTGGTTCTCGATTTTTCTTGTTAAGATTTTTTTCTTTTTCTTCAGATTTTTTCAATCTATGTTTTTGGCTCCCCCCCCCCCCATGACTGTGAATTCAGATTGTGTATTTATACTAGTAGATTCAATTGGTTTGTTACTATTTTTTGGGTGATATTGGATAGAGTTTCAGTGTAAATCCCTCCCCTTTTTCTGCTGAACTTTGTTGCTAATCGGATATTCATAAACTAAATCTTGTTTCTGAATTTTCATTCCCCCTAAATCTCTCTTTTGCTGCGTTTTTGTTTTGTTTTGTTTTGTTTATGTACATATATAAAAAGAGTTTTGGTACAATAAATTAATTACATAAGAATATACTTGTTTTTGACTATTTTATTCCCAACCTATTCTAAAGATCATGTGGTGTTAATATGAGGGTGTATTGTATGACTCCATAAGGACTCTGCACAAGATTTCTTTACTAACCTCAAATATGACCGATTAAAAGATGACACATGGCAATAATTATCATCAAACAAATAAACCAAACAATAGAGAGACACATAGATCCAAGTACGCAAACATAAAAGAAAAAACAAAGAAAGAAAAGAGAAAAAACCAGTGCAGTGCTTCCTCCATTTCTCCCGTGATGGGCAGCGGTGGCGGCGGCGAGCGCGGTGGTGATGTTGTTTTGTGCGGTTCCGTCGACGGTAGTGCGTGGTCGGTTTCCGTGAGCGAAGCAGAACGAATCTGAGAGGTGACCGGCGGAGAACGACGACGGCCGTTTTGGTTTACTTCACTTTTGGCTTTCAATTTTGCTCTCTCCCTTTTTCGTTTGATTTCTGTTTCGGATCAGTTTTGTTTACTTTTTGGTTGATTGATGAATTTTTGAAGGTTTAGATGGTTGTGAGTTATATGATTGGAGTGGTTTTGAATTAATAGAGGTTGAAAGTGGTTGAGACTTGTGATGGTTCGATGGTGCTGGTTTTGTTCAATGAAGAGTTTCAAGTAGAAACTAGGCACTGCCATGTGTTTCTTGTTCTCCCTGCATGATTTTGTGTCAAACGGAATTTTGGTTTGTTGTATTCTGTACCAATTCTTTGTGTTTTGGTTCTCGATTTTTCTTGTTCAGATTTTTTTCTTTTTCTTCAGATTTTTTCAATCTATGTTTTTGGCTCCCCCCCCCCCCCCCCCCCCCCCCGATGACTGTGAATTCAGATTGTGTATTTATACTAGTAGATTCAATTGGTTTGTTACTATTTTTTGGGTGATATTGGATAGAGTTTCAGTGTAAATCCCTCCCCTTTTTCTGCTGAACTTTGTTGCTAATCGGATATTCATAAACTAAATCTTGTTTTTGAATTTTCATTCCCCCTAAATCTCTCTTTTGCTGCGTTTTTGTTTTGTTTTGTTTAGTTTATGTACATATATAAAAAGAGTTTTGGTACAATAAATTAATTACATAAGAATATACTTGTTTTTGACTATTTTATTCCCAACCTATTCTTAAGATCATGTGGTGTTAATATGAGGGTGTATTGTATGACTCCATAAGGACTCTGCACAAGATTTCTTTACTAACCTCAAATATGACCGATTAAAAGATGACACATGGCAATAATTATCATCAAACAAATAAACCAAACAATAGAGAGACACATAGATCCAAGTACGCAAACATAAAAGAAAAAACAAAGAAAGAAAAGAGAAAAAACCAGTGCAGTGCTTCCTCCTTTTCTCCCGTGATGGCCAGCGGTGGCGGCGGCGAGCGCGGCTGCGCGCTGTGGTGACGTTGTTTTGTGCGGTTCCGTCAATGGTAGTGCGTGGTCGGTTTCCGTGAGTGAAGCAGAACGAATCTGAGAGGTGACCGGCGGAGAACGACGACGGCCGTTTTGGTTTACTTCACTTTTGGCTTTCAATTTTGCTCTCTCCCTTTTTCGTTTGATTTCTGTTTCGGATCAGTTTTGTTTACTTTTTGGTTGATTGATGAATTTTTGAAGGTTTAGATGGTTGTGAGTTATATGATTGGAGTGGTTTTGAATTAATAGAGGTTGAAAGTGGTTGAGACTTGTGATGGTTCGATGGTGCTGGTTTTGTTCAATGAAGAGTTTCAAGTAGAAACTAGGCACTGCCATGTGTTTGTTGTTCTCCCTGCATGATTTTGTGTCAAACAGAATTTTGGTTTGTTGTATTCTGTACCAATTCTTTGTGTTTTGGTTCTCGATTTTTCTTGTTAAGATTTTTTTCTTTTTCTTCAGATTTTTTCAATCTATGTTTTTGGCTCCCCCCCCCCCATGACTGTGAATTCAGATTGTGTATTTATACTAGTAGATTCAATTGGTTTGTTACTATTTTTTGGGTGATATTGGATAGAGTTTCAGTGTAAATCCCTCCCCTTTTTCTGCTGAACTTTGTTGCTAATCGGATATTCATAAACTAAATCTTGTTTCTGAATTTTCATTCCCCCTAAATCTCTCTTTTGCTGCGTTTTTGTTTTGTTTTGTTTTGTTTATGTACATATATAAAAAGAGTTTTGGTACAATAAATTAATTACATAAGAATATACTTGTTTTTGACTATTTTATTCCCAACCTATTCTAAAGATCATGTGGTGTTAATATGAGGGTGTATTGTATGACTCCATAAGGACTCTGCACAAGATTTCTTTACTAACCTCAAATATGACCGATTAAAAGATGACACATGGCAATAATTATCATCAAACAAATAAACCAAACAATAGAGAGACACATAGATCCAAGTACGCAAACATAAAAGAAAAAACAAAGAAAGAAAAGAGAAAAAACCAGTGCAGTGCTTCTTCCTTTTCTCCCGTGATGGCCAGCGGTGGCGGCGGCGAGCGCGGCTGCGCGCGGTGGTGACGTTGTTTTGTGCGGTTCCGTCAACGGTAGTGCGTGGTCGGTTTCCGTGAGCGAAGCAGAACGAATCTGAGAGGTGACCGGCGGAGAACGACGACGGCCGTTTTGGTTTACTTCACTTTTGGCTTTCAATTTTGCTCTCTCCCTTTTTCGTTTGATTTCTGTTTCGGATCAGTTTTGTTTACTTTTTGGTTGATTGATGAATTTTTGAAGGTTTAGATGGTTGTGAGTTATATGATTGGAGTGGTTTTGAATTAATAGAGGTTGAAAGTGGTTGAGACTTGTGATGGTTCGATGGTGCTGGTTTTGTTCAATGAAGAGTTTCAAGTAGAAACTAGGCACTGCCATGTGTTTGTTGTTCTCCCTGCATGATTTTGTGTCAAACGGAATTTTGGTTTGTTGTATTCTGTACCAATTCTTTGTGTTTTGGTTCTCGATTTTTCTTGTTCAGATTTTTTTCTTTTTCTTCAGATTTTTTCAATCTATGTTTTTGGCTCCCCCCCCCCCCCCCATGACTGTGAATTCAGATTGTGTATTTATACTAGTAGATTCAATTGGTTTGTTACTTTTTTTTGGGTGATATTGGATAGAGTTTCAGTCTAAATCCCTCCCCTTTTCTGCTAAACTTTGTTGCTAATCGGATATTCATAAACTAAATCTTGTTTCTGAATTTTCATTCCCCCTAAATCTCTCTTTTGCTGCGTTTTTTGTTTTGTTTTGTTTAGTTTATGTACATATATAAAAAGAGTTTTGGTACAATAAATTAATTACATAAGAATATACTTGTTTTTGACTATTTTATTCCCAACCTATTCTTAAGATCATGTGGTGTTAATATGAGGGTGTATTGTATGACTCCATAAGGACTCTGCACAAGATTTCTTTACTAACCTCAAATATGACCGATTAAAAGATGACACATGGCAATAATTATCATCAAACAAATAAACCAAACAATAGAGAGACACATAGATCCAAGTACGCAAACATAAAAGAAAAAACAAAGAAAGAAAAGAGAAAAAACCAGTGCAGTGCTTCCTCCTTTTCACCCGTGATGGCCAGCGGTGGCGGCGGCGAGCGCGGCTGCGCGCGGTGGTGACGTTGTTTTGTGCGGTTCCGTCAACGGTAGTGCGTGGTCGGTTTCCGTGAGCGAAGCAGAACGAATCTGAGAGGTGACCGGCGGAGAACGACGACGGCCGTTTTGGTTTACTTCACTTTTGGCTTTCAATTTTGATCTCTACCATTTTCGTTTGATTTCTGTTTCGGATCAGTTTTGTTTACTTTTTGGTTGATTGATGAATTTTTGAAGGTTTAGATGGTTGTGAGTTATATGATTGGAGTGGTTTTGAATTAATAGAGGTTGAAAGTGGTTGAGACTTGTGATGGTTCGATGGTGCTGGTTTTGTTCAATGAAGAGTTTCAAGTAGAAACTAGGCACTGCCATGTGTTTGTTGTTCTCCCTGCATGATTTTGTGTCAAACAGAATTTTGGTTTGTTGTATTCTGTACCAATTCTTTGTGTTTTGGTTCTCGATTTTTCTTGTTCAGATTTTTTTCTTTTTCTTCAGATTTTTTCAATCTATGTTTTTGGCTCCCCCCCCCCCCCCCCATGACTGTGAATTCAGAATGTGTATTTATACTAGTAGATTCAATTGGTTTGTTACTATTTTTTGGGTGATATTGGATAGAGTTTCAGTGTAAATCCCTCCCCTTTTTCTGCTGAACTTTGTTGCTAATCGGATATTCATAAACTAAATCTTGTTTCTGAATTTTCATTCCCCCAAAATCTCTCTTTTGCTGCGTTTTTGTTTTGTTTTGTTTTGTTTATGTACATATATAAAAAGAGTTTAGGTACAATAAATTAATTACATAAGAATATACTTGTTTTTGACTATTTTATTCCCAACCTATTCTAAAGATCATGTGGTGTTAATATGAGGGTGTATTGTATGACTCCATAAGGACTCTGCACAAGATTTCTTTACTAACCTCAAATATGACCGATTAAAAGATGACACATGGCAATAATTATCATCAAACAAATAAACCAAACAATAGAGAGACACATAGATCCAAGTACGCAAGCATAAAAGAAAAAACAAAGAAAGAAAAGAGAAAATACCAGTGTAGTGCTTCCTCCTTTTCTCCCGTGATGGGCAGCGGTGGCGGCGGCGAGCGCGGTTGCGCGCGGTGGTGACGTTGTTCTGTGCGGTTCCGTCGACGGTAGTGCGTGGTCGTTTTCCGTGAGCGAAGCAGAACGAATCTGACAGGTGACCGGCGGAGAACGACGACGGCCGTTTTGGTTTACTTCACTTTTGGCTTTCAATTTTGCTCTCTCCCTTTTTCGTTTGATTTCTGTTTCGGATCAGTTTTGTTTACTTTTTGGTTGATTGATGAATTTTTGAAGGTTTAGATGGTTGTGAGTTATATGATTGGAGTGGTTTTGAATTAATAGAGGTTGAAAGTGGTTGAGACTTGTGATGGTTCGATGGTGCTGGTTTTGTTCAATGAAGAGTTTCAAGTAGAAACTAGGCACTGCCATGTGTTTGTTGTTCTCCCTGCATGATTTTGTGTCAAGCAGAATTTTGGTTTGTTGTATTCTGTACCAATTCTTTGTGTTTTGGTTCTCGATTTTTCTTGTTCAGATTTTTTTCTTTTTCTTCAGATTTTTTCAATCTATGTTTTTGGCTCCCCCCCCATGACTGTGAATTCAGATTGTGTATTTATACTAGTAGATTCAATTGGTTTGTTACTATTTTTTGGGTGATATTGGATAGAGTTTCAGTGTAAATCCCTCCCCTTTTTCTGCTGAACTTTGTTGCTAATCGGATATTCATAAACTAAATCTTGTTTCTGAATTTTCATTCCCCCTAAATCTCTCTTTTGCTGCGTTTTTGTTTTGTTTTGTTTATGTACATATATAAAAAGAATTTTGGTACAATAAATTAATTACATAAGAATATACTTGTTTCTGACTATTTTATTCCCAACCTATTCTAAAGATCATGTGGTGTTAATATGAGGGTGTATTGTATGACTCCATAAGGACTCTGCACAAGATTTCTTTACTAACCTCAAATATGACCGATTAAAAGATGACACATGGCAATAATTATCATCAAACAAATAAACCAAACAATAGAGAGACACATAGATCGAAGTACGCAAACATAAAAGATAAAACAAAGAAAGAAAAGAGAAAAAACCAGTGCAGTGCTTCCTCCTTTTCTCCCGTGATGGGCAGCGGTGGCGGCGGCGAGCGCGGCTGCGCGCGGTGGTGATGTTGTTTTGTGCGGTTCCGTCGACGGTAGTGCGTGGTCGGTTTCCGTGAGCGAAGCAGAACGAATCTGAGAGGTAGCCGGCGGAGAACGACGACGGCCGTTTTGGTTTACTTCACTTTTGGCTTTCAATTTTGCTCTCTCCCTTTTTCGTTTGATTTCTATTTCGGATCAGTTTTGTTTACTTTTTGGTTGATTGATGAATTTTTGAAGGTTTAGATGGTTGTGATTTATATGATTGGAGTGGTTTTGAATTAATAGAGGTTGAAAGTGGTTGAGACTTGTGATGGTTCGATGGTGCTGGTTTTGTTCAATGAAGAGTTTCAAGTAGAAACTAGGCACTGCCATGTGTTTGTTGTTCTCCCTGCATGATTTTGTGTCAAACGGAATTTTGGTTTGTTGTATTCTGTACCAATTCTTTGTGTTTTGGTTCTCGATTTTTCTTGTTCAGATTTTTTTCTTTTTCTTCAGATTTTTTCAATCTATGTTTTTGGCTCCCCCCCCCCCCCCCATGACTGTGAATTCAGATTGTGTATTTATACTAGTAGATTCAATTGGTTTGTTACTTTTTTTTGGGTGATATTGGATAGAGTTTCAGTCTAAATCCCTCCCCTTTTCTGCTAAACTTTGTTGCTAATCGGATATTCATAAACTAAATCTTGTTTCTGAATTTTCATTCCCCCTAAATCTCTCTTTTGCTGCGTTTTTTGTTTTGTTTTGTTTAGTTTATGTACATATATAAAAAGAGTTTTGGTACAATAAATTAATTACATAAGAATATACTTGTTTTTGACTATTTTATTCCCAACCTATTCTTAAGATCATGTGGTGTTAATATGAGGGTGTATTGTATGACTCCATAAGGACTCTGCACAAGATTTCTTTACTAACCTCAAATATGACCGATTAAAAGATGACACATGGCAATAATTATCATCAAACAAATAAACCAAACAATAGAGAGACACATAGATCCAAGTACGCAAACATAAAAGAAAAAACAAAGAAAGAAAAGAGAAAAAACCAGTGCAGTGCTTCCTCCTTTTCACCCGTGATGGCCAGCGGTGGCGGCGGCGAGCGCGGCTGCGCGCGGTGGTGACGTTGTTTTGTGCGGTTCCGTCAACGGTAGTGCGTGGTCGGTTTCCGTGAGCGAAGCAGAACGAATCTGAGAGGTGACCGGCGGAGAACGACGACGGCCGTTTTGGTTTACTTCACTTTTGGCTTTCAATTTTGATCTCTACCATTTTCGTTTGATTTCTGTTTCGGATCAGTTTTGTTTACTTTTTGGTTGATTGATGAATTTTTGAAGGTTTAGATGGTTGTGAGTTATATGATTGGAGTGGTTTTGAATTAATAGAGGTTGAAAGTGGTTGAGACTTGTGATGGTTCGATGGTGCTGGTTTTGTTCAATGAAGAGTTTCAAGTAGAAACTAGGCACTGCCATGTGTTTGTTGTTCTCCCTGCATGATTTTGTGTCAAACAGAATTTTGGTTTGTTGTATTCTGTACCAATTCTTTGTGTTTTGGTTATCGATTTTTCTTGTTCAGATTTTTTTCTTTTTCTTCAGATTTTTTCAATCTATGTTTTTGGCTCCCCCCCCCCCCCCCCATGACTGTGAATTCAGAATGTGTATTTATACTAGTAGATTCAATTGGTTTGTTACTATTTTTTGGGTGATATTGGATAGAGTTTCAGTGTAAATCCCTCCCCTTTTTCTGCTGAACTTTGTTGCTAATCGGATATTCATAAACTAAATCTTGTTTCTGAATTTTCATTCCCCCAAAATCTCTCTTTTGCTGCGTTTTTGTTTTGTTTTGTTTTGTTTATGTACATATATAAAAAGAGTTTAGGTACAATAAATTAATTACATAAGAATATACTTGTTTTTGACTATTTTATTCCCAACCTATTCTAAAGATCATGTGGTGTTAATATGAGGGTGTATTGTATGACTCCATAAGGACTCTGCACAAGATTTCTTTACTAACCTCAAATATGACCGATTAAAAGATGACACATGGCAATAATTATCATCAAACAAATAAACCAAACAATAGAGAGACACATAGATCCAAGTACGCAAGCATAAAATAAAAAACAAAGAAAGAAAAGAGAAAATACCAGTGTAGTGCTTCCTCCTTTTCTCCCGTGATGGGCAGCGGTGGCGGCGGCGAGCGCGGTTGCGCGCGGTGGTGACGTTGTTCTGTGCGGTTCCGTCGACGGTAGTGCGTGGTCGTTTTCCGTGAGCGAAGCAGAACGAATCTGACAGGTGACCAGCGGAGAACGACGACGGCCGTTTTGGTTTACTTCACTTTTGGCTTTCAATTTTGCTCTCTCCCTTTTTCGTTTGATTTCTGTTTCGGATCAGTTTTGTTTACTTTTTGGTTGATTGATGAATTTTTGAAGGTTTAGATGGTTGTGAGTTATATGATTGGAGTGGTTTTGAATTAATAGAGGTTGAAAGTGGTTGAGACTTGTGATGGTTCGATGGTGCTGGTTTTGTTCAATGAAGAGTTTCAAGTAGAAACTAGGCACTGCCATGTGTTTGTTGTTCTCCCTGCATGATTTTGTGTCAAGCAGAATTTTGGTTTGTTGTATTCTGTACCAATTCTTTGTGTTTTGGTTCTCGATTTTTCTTGTTCAGATTTTTTTCTTTTTCTTCAGATTTTTTCAATCTATGTTTTTGGCTCCCCCCCCATGACTGTGAATTCAGATTGTGTATTTATACTAGTAGATTCAATTGGTTTGTTACTATTTTTTGGGTGATATTGGATAGAGTTTCAGTGTAAATCCCTCCCCTTTTTCTGCTGAACTTTGTTGCTAATCGGATATTCATAAACTAAATCTTGTTTCTGAATTTTCATTCCCCCAAAATCTCTCTTTTGCTGCGTTTTTGTTTTGTTTTGTTTTGTTTATGTACATATATAAAAAGAGTTTAGGTACAATAAATTAATTACATAAGAATATACTTGTTTTTGACTATTTTATTCCCAACCTATTCTAAAGATCATGTGGTGTTAATATGAGGGTGTATTGTATGACTCCATAAGGACTCTGCACAAGATTTCTTTACTAACCTCAAATATGACCGATTAAAAGATGACACATGGCAATAATTATCATCAAACAAATAAACCAAACAATAGAGAGACACATAGATCCAAGTACGCAAGCATAAAAGAAAAAACAAAGAAAGAAAAGAGAAAATACCAGTGTAGTGCTTCCTCCTTTTCTCCCGTGATGGGCAGCGGTGGCGGCGGCGAGCGCGGTTGCGCGCGGTGGTGACGTTGTTCTGTGCGGTTCCGTCGACGGTAGTGCGTGGTCGTTTTCCGTGAGCGAAGCAGAACGAATCTGACAGGTGACCAGCGGAGAACGACGACGGCCGTTTTGGTTTACTTCACTTTTGGCTTTCAATTTTGCTCTCTCCCTTTTTCGTTTGATTTCTGTTTCGGATCAGTTTTGTTTACTTTTTGGTTGATTGATGAATTTTTGAAGGTTTAGATGGTTGTGAGTTATATGATTGGAGTGGTTTTGAATTAATAGAGGTTGAAAGTGGTTGAGACTTGTGATGGTTCGATGGTGCTGGTTTTGTTCAATGAAGAGTTTCAAGTAGAAACTAGGCACTGCCATGTGTTTGTTGTTCTCCCTGCATGATTTTGTGTCAAGCAGAATTTTGGTTTGTTGTATTCTGTACCAATTCTTTGTGTTTTGGTTCTCGATTTTTCTTGTTCAGATTTTTTTCTTTTTCTTCAGATTTTTTCAATCTATGTTTTTGGCTCCCCCCCCATGACTGTGAATTCAGATTGTGTATTTATACTAGTAGATTCAATTGGTTTGTTACTATTTTTTGGGTGATATTGGATAGAGTTTCAGTGTAAATCCCTCCCCTTTTTCTGCTGAACTTTGTTGCTAATCGGATATTCATAAACTAAATCTTGTTTCTGAATTTTCATTCCCCCAAAATCTCTCTTTTGCTGCGTTTTTGTTTTGTTTTGTTTTGTTTATGTACATATATAAAAAGAGTTTAGGTACAATAAATTAATTACATAAGAATATACTTGTTTTTGACTATTTTATTCCCAACCTATTCTAAAGATCATGTGGTGTTAATATGAGGGTGTATTGTATGACTCCATAAGGACTCTGCACAAGATTTCTTTACTAACCTCAAATATGACCGATTAAAAGATGACACATGGCAATAATTATCATCAAACAAATAAACCAAACAATAGAGAGACACATAGATCCAAGTACGCAAGCATAAAAGAAAAAACAAAGAAAGAAAAGAGAAAATACCAGTGTAGTGCTTCCTCCTTTTCTCCCGTGATGGGCAGCGGTGGCGGCGGCGAGCGCGGTTGCGCGCGGTGGTGACGTTGTTCTGTGCGGTTCCGTCGACGGTAGTGCGTGGTCGTTTTCCGTGAGCGAAGCAGAACGAATCTGACAGGTGACCAGCGGAGAACGACGACGGCCGTTTTGGTTTACTTCACTTTTGGCTTTCAATTTTGCTCTCTCCCTTTTTCGTTTGATTTCTGTTTCGGATCAGTTTTGTTTACTTTTTGGTTGATTGATGAATTTTTGAAGGTTTAGATGGTTGTGAGTTATATGATTGGAGTGGTTTTGAATTAATAGAGGTTGAAAGTGGTTGAGACTTGTGATGGTTCGATGGTGCTGGTTTTGTTCAATGAAGAGTTTCAAGTAGAAACTAGGCACTGCCATGTGTTTGTTGTTCTCCCTGCATGATTTTGTGTCAAGCAGAATTTTGGTTTGTTGTATTCTGTACCAATTCTTTGTGTTTTGGTTCTCGATTTTTCTTGTTCAGATTTTTTTCTTTTTCTTCAGATTTTTTCAATCTATGTTTTTGGCTCCCCCCCCATGACTGTGAATTCAGATTGTGTATTTATACTAGTAGATTCAATTGGTTTGTTACTATTTTTTGGGTGATATTGGATAGAGTTTCAGTGTAAATCCCTCCCCTTTTTCTGCTGAACTTTGTTGCTAATCGGATATTCATAAACTAAATCTTGTTTCTGAATTTTCATTCCCCCTAAATCTCTCTTTTGCTGCGTTTTTGTTTTGTTTTGTTTATGTACATATATAAAAAGAATTTTGGTACAATAAATTAATTACATAAGAATATACTTGTTTCTGACTATTTTATTCCCAACCTATTCTAAAGATCATGTGGTGTTAATATGAGGGTGTATTGTATGACTCCATAAGGACTCTGCACAAGATTTCTTTACTAACCTCAAATATGACCGATTAAAAGATGACACATGGCAATAATTATCATCAAACAAATAAACCAAACAATAGAGAGACACATAGATCGAAGTACGCAAACATAAAAGATAAAACAAAGAAAGAAAAGAGAAAAAACCAGTGCAGTGCTTCCTCCTTTTCTCCCGTGATGGGCAGCGGTGGCGGCGGCGAGCGCGGCTGCGCGCGGTGGTGATGTTGTTTTGTGCGGTTCCGTCGACGGTAGTGCGTGGTCGGTTTCCGTGAGCGAAGCAGAACGAATCTGAGAGGTAGCCGGCGGAGAACGACGACGGCCGTTTTGGTTTACTTCACTTTTGGCTTTCAATTTTGCTCTCTCCCTTTTTCGTTTGATTTCTATTTCGGATCAGTTTTGTTTACTTTTTGGTTGATTGATGAATTTTTGAAGGTTTAGATGGTTGTGATTTATATGATTGGAGTGGTTTTGAATTAATAGAGGTTGAAAGTGGTTGAGACTTGTGATGGTTCGATGGTGCTGGTTTTGTTCAATGAAGAGTTTCAAGTAGAAACTAGGCACTGCCATGTGTTTGTTGTTCTCCCTGCATGATTTTGTGTCAAACGGAATTTTGGTTTGTTGTATTCTGTACCAATTCTTTGTGTTTTGGTTCTCAATTTTTCTTGTTCAGATTTTTTTCTTTTTCTTCAGATTTTTTCAATCTATGTTTTTGGCTCCCCCCCCCCCCCCCCCATGACTTTGAATGTGTATTTATAATAGTAGATTCAATTGGTTTGTTACTATTTTTTAGGTGATATTGGATAGAGTTTCAGTGTAAATCCCTCCCCTTTTTCTGCTGAACTTTGTTGCTAATCGGATATTCATAAACTAAATCTTGTTTCTGAATTTTCATTCCCCCAAAATCTCTCTTTTGCTGCGTTTTTGTTTTGTTTTGTTTTGTTTATGTACATATATAAAAAGAGTTTTGGTACAATAAATTAATTACATAAGAATATACTTGTTTCTGACTATTTTATTCCCAACCTATTCTAAAGATCATGTGGTGTTAATATGAGGGTGTATTGTATGACTCCATAAGGACTCTGCACAAGATTTCTTTACTAACCTCAAATATGACCGATTAAAAGATGACACATGGCAATAATTATCATCAAACAAATAAACCAAACAATAGAGAGACACATAGATCCAAGTACGCAAACATAAAAGATAAAACAAAGAAAGAAAAGAGAAAAAACCAGTGCAGTGCTTCCTCCTTTTCTCCCGTGATGGGCAGCGGTGGCGGCGGCGAGCGCGGCTGCGCGCGGTGGTGATGTTGTTTTGTGCGGTTCCGTCGACGGTAGTGCGTGGTCGGTTTCCGTGAGCGAAGCAGAACGAATCTGAGAGGTAGCCGGCGGAGAACGACGACGGCCGTTTTGGTTTACTTCACTTTTGGCTTTCAATTTTGCTCTCTCCCTTTTTCGTTTGATTTCTGTTTCGGATCAGTTTTGTTTACTTTTTGGTTGATTGATGAATTTTTGAAGGTTTAGATGGTTGTGATTTATATGATTGGAGTGGTTTTGAATTAATAGAGGTTGAAAGTGGTTGAGACTTGTGATGGTTCGATGGTGCTGGTTTTGTTCAATGAAGAGTTTCAAGTAGAAACTAGGCACTGCCATGTGTTTGTTGTTCTCCCTGCATGATTTTGTGTCAAACGGAATTTTGGTTTGTTGTATTCTGTACCAATTCTTTGTGTTTTGGTTCTCGATTTTTCTTGTTCAGATTTTTTTCTTTTTCTTCAGATTTTTTCAATCTATGTTTTTGGCTCCCCCCCCCCCCCCCCATGACTGTAAATTCAGATTGTGTATTTATACTAGTAGATTCAATTGGTTTGTTACTATTTTTTGGGTGATATTGGATAGAGTTTCAGTGTAAATACCTCCCCTTTTTCTGCTGAACTTTGTTGCTAATCGGATATTCATAAACTAAATCTTGTTTCTGAATTTTCATTCCCCCAAAATCTCTCTTTTGCTGCGTTTTTGTTTTGTTCTGTTTTGTTTATGTACATATATAAAAAGAGTTTTGGTACAATAAATTAATTACATAAGAATATACTTGTTTTTGACTATTTTATTCCCAACTTATTCTAAAGATCATGTGGTGTTAATATGAGGGTGTATTGTATGACTCCATAAGGACTCTGCACAAGATTTCTTTACTATCCTCAAATATGACCGATTAAAAGATGACACATGGCAATAATTATCATCAAACAAATAAACCAAACAATAGAGAGACACATAGATCCAAGTACGCAAACATAAAAGAAAAAACAAAGAAAGAAAAGAGAAAAAACCAGTGCAGTGCTTCCCCCTTTTCTCCCGTGATGGCCAGCGGTGGCGGCGGCGAGCGCGGTTGCGCGCGGTGGTGACGTTGTTCTGTGCGGTTCCGTCGACGGTAGTGCGTGGTCGTTTTCCGTGAGCGAAGCAGAACGAATCTGACAGGTGACCGGCGGAGAACGACGACGGCCGTTTTGGTTTACTTCACTTTTGGCTTTCAATTTTGCTCTCTCCCTTTTTCGTTTGATTTCTGTTTCGGATCAGTTTTGTTTACTTTTTGGTTGATTGATGAATTTTTGAAGGTTTCGATGGTTGTGAGTTATATGATTGGAGTGGTTTTGAATTAATAGAGGTTGAAAGTGGTTGAGACTTGTGATGGTTCGATGGTGCTGGTTTTGTTCAATGAAGAGTTTCAAGTAGAAACTAGGCACTGCCATGTGTTTGTTGTTCTCCCTGCATGATTTTGTGTCAAGCAGAATTTTGGTTTGTTGTATTATGTACCAATTCTTTGTGTTTTGGTTCTCGATTTTTCTTGTTCAGATTTTTTTCTTTTTCTTCAGATTTTTTCAATCTATGTTTTTGGCTCCCCCCCCATGACTGTGAATTCAGATTGTGTATTTATACTAGTAGATTCAATTGGTTTGTTACTATTTTTTGGGTGATATTGGATAGAGTTTCAGTGTAAATCCCTCCCCTTTTTCTGCTGAACTTTGTTGCTAATCGGATATTCATAAACTAACTCTTGTTTCTTAATTTTCATTCCCCCTAAATCTCTCTTTTGCTGCGTTTTTGTTTTGTTTTGTTTTGTTTATGTACATATATAAAAAGAGTTTTGGTACAATAAATTAATTACATAAGAATATACTTGTTTTTGACTATTTTATTCCCAACCTATTCTAAAGATCATGTGGTGTTAATATGAGGGTGTATTGTATGACTCCATAAGGACTCTGCACAAGATTTCTTTACTAACCTCAAATATGACCGATTAAAAGATGACACATGGCAATAATTATCATCAAACAAATAAACCAAACAATAGAGAGACACATAGATCCAAGTACGCAAGCATAAAAGAAAAAACAAAGAAAGAAAAGAGAAAATACCAGTGTAGTGCTTCCTCCTTTTCTCCCGTGATGGGCAGCGGTGGCGGCGGCGAGCGCGGTTGCGCGCGGTGGTGACGTTGTTCTGTGCGGTTCCGTCGACGGTAGTGCGTGGTCGTTTTCCGTGAGCGAAGCAGAACGAATCTGACAGGTGACCGGCGGAGAACGACGACGGCCGTTTTGGTTTACTTCACTTTTGGCTTTTAATTTTGCTCTCTCCCTTTTTCGTTTGATTTCTGTTTCGGATCAGTTTTGTTTACTTTTTGGTTGATTGATGAATTTTTGAAGGTTTAGATGGTTGTGAGTTATATGATTGGAGTGGTTTTGAATTAATAGAGGTTGAAAGTGGTTGAGACTTGTGATGGTTCGATGGTGCTGGTTTTGTTCAATGAAGAGTTTCAAGTAGAAACTAGGCACTGCCATGTGTTTGTTGTTCTCCCTGCATGATTTTGTGTCAAGCAGAATTTTGGTTTGTTGTATTCTGTACCAATTCTTTGTGTTTTGGTTCTCGATTTTTCTTGTTCAGATTTTTTTCTTTTTCTTCAGATTTTTTCAATCTATGTTTTTGGCTCCCCCCCCATGACTGTGAATTCAGATTGTGTATTTATACTAGTAGATTCAATTGGTTTGTTACTATTTTTTGGGTGATATTGGATAGAGTTTCAGTGTAAATCCCTCCCCTTTTTCTGCTGAACTTTGTTGCTAATCGGATATTCATAAACTAACTCTTGTTTCTTAATTTTCATTCCCCATAAATCTCTCTTTTGCTGCGTTTTTGTTTTGTTTTGTTTTGTTTTGTTTATGTACATATATAAAAGGAGTTTTGGTACAATAAATTAATTACATAAGAATATACTTGTTTTTGACTATTTTATTCCCAACCTATTCTAAAGATCATGTGGTGTTAATATGAGGGTGTATTGTATGACTCCATAAGGACTCTGCACAAGATTTCTTTACTAACCTCAAATATGACCGATTAAAAGATGACACATGGCAATAATTATCATCAAACAAATAAACCAAACAATAGAGAGACACATAGATCCAAGTACGCAAACATAAAAGATAAAACAAAGAAAGAAAAGAGAAAAAACCAGTGCAGTGCTTCCTCCTTTTCTCCCGTGATGGGCAGCGGTGGCGGCGGCGAGCGCGGTTGCGCGCGGTGGTGATGTTGTTTTGTGCGGTTCCGTCGACGGTAGTGCGTGGTCGGTTTCCGTGAGCGAAGCAGAACGAATCTGAGAGGTAGCCGGCGGAGAACGACGACGGCCGTTTTGGTTTACTTCACTTTTGGCTTTCAATTTTGCTCTCTCCCTTTTTCGTTTGATTTCTGTTTCGGATCAGTTTTGTTTACTTTTTGGTTGATTGATGAATTTTTGAAGGTTTAGATGGTTTTGATTTATATGATTGGAGTGGTTTTGAATTAATAGAGGTTGAAAGTGGTTGAGACTTGTGATGGTTCGATGGTGCTGGTTTTGTTCAATGAAGAGTTTCAAGTAGAAACTAGGCACTGCCATGTGTTTGTTGTTCTCCCTGCATGATTTTGTGTCAAGCAGAATTTTGGTTTGTTGTATTCTGTACCAATTCTTTGTGTTTTGGTTCTCGATTTTTCTTGTTCAGATTTTTTTCTTTTTCTTCAGATTTTTTCAATCTATGTTTTTGGCTCCCCCCCCCCATGACTGTAAATTCAGATTGTGTATTTATACTAGTAGATTCAATTGGTTTGTTACTATTTTTTGGGTGATATTGGATAGAGTTTCAGTGTAAATCCCTCCCCTTTTTCTGCTGAACTTTGTTGCTAATCGGATATTCATAAACTAAATCTTGTTTCTGAATTTTCATTCCCCCAAAATCTCTCTTTTGCTGCGTTTTTGTTTTGTTCTGTTTTGTTTATGTACATATATAAAAAGAGTTTTGGTACAATAAATTAATTACATAAGAATATACTTGTTTTTGACTATTTTATTCCCAACTTATTCTAAAGATCATGTGGTGTTAATATGAGGGTGTATTGTATGACTCCATAAGGACTCTGCACAAGATTTCTTTACTATCCTCAAATATGACCGATTAAAAGATGACACATGGCAATAATTATCATCAAACAAATAAACCAAACAATAGAGAGACACATAGATCCAAGTACGCAAACATAAAAGAAAAAACAAAGAAAGAAAAGAGAAAAAACCAGTGCAGTGCTTCCCCCTTTTCTCCCGTGATGGCCAGCGGTGGCGGCGGCGAGCGCGGTTGCGCGCGGTGGTGACGTTGTTCTGTGCGGTTCCGTCGACGGTAGTGCGTGGTCGTTTTCCGTGAGCGAAGCAGAACGAATCTGACAGGTGACCGGCGGAAAACGACGACGGCCGTTTTGGTTTACTTCACTTTTGGCTTTCAATTTTGCTCTCTCCCTTTTTCGTTTGATTTCTGTTTCGGATCAGTTTTGTTTACTTTTTGGTTGATTGATGAATTTTTGAAGGTTTAGATGGTTGTGAGTTATATGATTGGAGTGGTTTTGAATTAATAGAGGTTGAAAGTGGTTGAGACTTGTGATGGTTCGATGGTGCTGGTTTTGTTCAATGAAGAGTTTCAAGTAGAAACTAGGCACTGCCATGTGTTTGTTGTTCTCCCTGCATGATTTTGTGTCAAGCAGAATTTTGGTTTGTTGTATTCTGTACCAATTCTTTGTGTTTTGGTTCTCGATTTTTCTTGTTCAGATTTTTTTCTTTTTCTTCAGATTTTTTCAATCTATGTTTTTTGCTCCCCCCCCATGACTGTGAATTCAGATTGTGTATTTATACTAGTAGATTCAATTGGTTTGTTACTATTTTTTGGGTGATATTGGATAGAGTTTCAGTGTAAATCCCTCCCCTTTTTCTGCTGAACTTTGTTGCTAATCGGATATTCATAAACTAACTCTTGTTTCTTAATTTTCATTCCCCCTAAATCTCTCTTTTGCTGCGTTTTTGTTTTGTTTTGTTTTGTTTTGTTTATGTACATATATAAAAAGAGTTTTGGTACAATAAATTAATTACATAAGAATATACTTGTTTTTGACTATTTTATTCCCAACCTATTCTAAAGATCATGTGGTGTTAATATGAGGGTGTATTGTATGACTCCATAAGGACTCTGCACAAGATTTCTTTACTAACCTCAAATATGACCGATTAAAAGATGACACATGGCAATAATTATCATCAAACAAATAAACCAAACAATAGAGAGACACATAGATCCAAGTACGCAAGCATAAAAGAAAAAACAAAGAAAGAAAAGAGAAAATACCAGTGTAGTGCTTCCTCCTTTTCTCCCGTGATGGCCAGCGGTGGCGGCGGCGAGCGCGGCTGCGCGCGGTGGTGACGTTGTTCTGTGCGGTTCCGTCGAGGGTAGTGCGTGGTCGGTTTCCGTGAGCGAAGCAGAACGAATCTGAGAGGTGACCGGCAGAGAACGACGACGGCCGTTTTGGTTTACTTCACTTTTGGCTTTCAATTTTGCTCTCTCCCTTTTTCGTTTGATTTCTGTTTCGGATCAGTTTTGTTTACTTTTTGGTTGATTGATGAATTTTTGAAGGTTTAGATGGTTGTGAGTTATAAGATTGGAGTGGTTTTGAATTAATAGAGGTTGAAAGTGGTTGAGACTTGTGATGGTTCGATGGTGCTGGTTTTGTTCAATAAAAAGTTTCAAGTAGAAACTAGGCACTGCCATGTGTTTGTTGTTCTCCCTGCATGATTTTGTGTCAAGCAGAATTTTGGTTTGTTGTATTCTGTACCAATTCTTTGTGTTTTGGTTCTCGATTTTTCTTGTTCAGATTTTTTTCTTTTTCTTCAGATTTTTTCAATCTATGTTTTTGGCTCCCCCCCCATGACTGTGAATTCAGATTGTGTATTTATACTAGTAGATTCAATTGGTTTGTTACTATTTTTTGGGTGATATTGGATAGAGTTTCAGTGTAAATCCCTCCCCTTTTTCTGCTGAACTTTGTTGCTAATCGGATATTCATAAACTAACTCTTGTTTCTTAATTTTCATTCCCCCTAAATCTCTCTTTTGCTGCGTTTTTGTTTTGTTTTGTTTTGTTTATGTACATATATAAAAAGAGTTTTGGTACAATAAATTAATTACATAAGAATATACTTGTTTCTGACTATTTTATTCCCAACCTATTCTAAAGATCATGTGGTGTTAATATGAGGGTGTATTGTATGACTCCATAAGGACTCTGCACAAGATTTCTTTACTAACCTCAAATATGACCGATTAAAAGATGACACATGGCAATAATTATCATCAAACAAATAAACCAAACAATAGAGAGACACATAGATCCAAGTACGCAAGCATAAAAGAAAAAACAAAGAAAGAAAAGAGAAAATACCAGTGTAGTGCTTCCTCCTTTTCTCCCGTGATGGGCAGCGGTGGCGGCGGCGAGCGCGGCTGCGCGCGGTGGTGACGTTGTTCTGTGCGGTTCCGTCGAGGGTAGTGCGTGGTCGGTTTCCGTGAGCGAAGCAGAACGAATCTGAGAGGTGACCGGCAGAGAACGACGACGGCCGTTTTGGTTTACTTCACTTTTGGCTTTCAATTTTGCTCTCTCCCTTTTTCGTTTGATTTCTGTTTCGGATCAGTTTTGTTTACTTTTTGGTTGATTGATGAATTTTTGAAGGTTTAGATGGTTGTGAGTTATAAGATTGGAGTGGTTTTGAATTAATAGAGGTTGAAAGTGGTTGAGACTTGTGATGGTTCGATGGTGCTGGTTTTGTTCAATAAAAAGTTTCAAGTAGAAACTAGGCACTGCCATGTGTTTGTTGTTCTCCCTACATGATTTTGTGTCAAGCAGAATTTTTGTTTGTTGTATTCTGTACCAAATCTTTGTGTTTTGGTTCTCGATTTTTCTTGTTCAGATTTTTTTCTTTTTCTTCAGATTTTTTCAATCTATGTTTTTGGCTCCCCCCCCCCCCCCCCCATGAATTTGAATTCAGATTGTGTATTTATACTAGTAGATTCAATTGGTTTGTTACTATTTTTTGGGTGATATTGGATAGAGTTTCAGTGTAAATCCCTCCCCTTTTTCTGCTGAACTTTGTTGCTAATCGGATATTCATAAACTAAATCTTGTTTCTGAATTTTCATTCCCCATAAATCTCTCTTTTGCTGCGTTTTTGTTTTGTTTTGTTTTGTTTTGATTATGTACATATATAAAAAGAGTTTTGGTACAATAAATTAATTACATAAGAATATACTTGTTTCTGACTATTTTATTCCCAACCTATTCTAAAGATCATGTGGTGTTAATATGAGGGTGTATTGTATGACTCCATAAGGACTCTGCACAACATTTCTTTACTAACCTCAAATATGACCGATTAAAAGATGACACATGGCAATAATTATCATCAAACAAATAAACCAAACAATAGAGAGACACATAGATCCAAGTACGCAAGCATAAAAGAAAAAACAAAGAAAGAAAAGAGAAAATACCAGTGTAGTGCTTCCTCCTTTTCTCCCGTGATGGCCAGCGGTGGCGGCGGCGAGCGCGGCTGCGCGCGGTGGTGACGTTGTTCTGTGCGGTTCCGTCGAGGGTAGTGCGTGGTCGGTTTCCGTGAGCGAAGCAGAACGAATCTGAGAGGTGACCGGCAGAGAACGACGACGGCCGTTTTGGTTTACTTCACTTTTGGCTTTCAATTTTGCTCTCTCCCTTTTTCGTTTGATTTCTATTTCGGATCAGTTTTGTTTACTTTTTGGTTGATTGATGAATTTTTGAAGGTTTAGATGGTTGTGAGTTATATGATTGGAGTGGTTTTGAATTAATAGAGGTTGAAAGTGGTTGAGACTTGTGATGGTTCGATGGTGCTAGTTTTGTTCAATGAAGAGTTTCAAGTAGAAACTAGGCACTGCCATGTCTTTGTTGTTCTCCCTGCATGATTTTGTGTCAAACAGAATTTTGGTTTATTGTATTCTGTACCAATTCTTTGTGTTTTGGTTCTCGATTTTTCTTGTTCAGATTTTTTTCTTTTTCTTTAGATTTTTTCAATCTATGTTTTTGGCTCCCCCCCCCTCATGACTGTGAATTCAGATTGTGTATTTATACTAGTAGATTCAATTGGTTTGTTACTATTTTTTAGGTGATATTGGATAGAGTTTCAGTGTAAATCCCTCCCCTTTTTCTGCTGAACTTTGTTGCTAATCGGATATTCATAAACTAAATCTTGTTTCTAAATTTTCATTCCCCCTAAATCTCTCTTTTGCTGCGTTTTTGTTTTGTTTTGTTTTGTTTTGTTTATGTACATATATAAAAAGAGTTTTGGTACAATAAATTAAATACATAAGAATATACTTGTTTCTGACTATTTTATTCCCAACCTATTCTAAAGATCATGTGGTGTTAATATGAGGGTGTATTGTATGACTCCATAAGGACTCTGCACAACATTTCTTTACTAACCTCAAATATGACCGATTAAAAGATGACACATGGCAATAATTATCATCAAACAAATAAACCAAACAATAGAGAGACACATAGATCCAAGTACGCAAACATAAAAGAAAAAAAAAAGAAAGAAAAGAGAAAAAATCAGTGCAGTGCTTCCTCCTTTTCTCCCGTGATGGCCAGCGGTGGCGGCGGCGAGCGCGGCTGCGCGTGGTGGTGACGTTGTTCTGTGCGGTTCCGTCGACGGTAGTGCGTGGTCGGTTTCCGTGAGCGAAGCAGAACGAATCTGAGAGGTGACCGGCGGAGAACGACGACGGCCGTTTTGGTTTACTTCACTTTTGGCTTTCAATTTTGCTCTCTCCCTTTTTCGTTTGATTTCTGTTTCGGATCAGTTTTGTTTACTTTTTGGTTGATTGATTAATTTTTGAAGGTTTAGATGGTTGTGAGTTATATGATTGGAGTGGTTTTGAATTAATAGAGGTTGAAAGTGGTTGAGACTTGTGATGGTTCGATGGTGCTGGTTTTGTTCAATGAAGAGTTTCAAGTAGAAACTAGGCACGGCCATGTCTTTGTTGTTCTCCCTGCATGATTTTGTGTCAAACAGAATTTTGGTTTGTTGTATTCTGTACCAATTCTTTGTGTTTTGGTTCTCGATTTTTCTTGTTCAGATTTTTTTCTTTTTCTTTAGATTTTTTCAATCTATGTTTTTGGCTCCCCCCCCCCCCCCCCCATGACTGTGAATTCAGATTGTGTATTTATACTAGTAGATTCAATTGGTTTGTTACTATTTTTTGGGTGATATTGGATAGAGTTTCAGTGTAAATCCCTCCCCTTTTTCTGCTGAACTTTGTTGCTAATCGGATATTCATAAACTAAATCTTGTTTTTGAATTTTCATTCCCCCTAAATCTCTCTTTTGCTGCGTTTTTGTTTTGTTTTGTTTTGTTTATGTACATATATAAAAAGAGTTTTGGTACAATAAATTAATTACATAAGAATATACTTGTTTTTGACTATTTTATTCCCAACCTATTATAAAGATCATGTGGTGTTAATATGAGGGTGTATTGTATGACTCCATAAGGACTCTGCATAAGATTTCTTTACTAACCTCAAATATGACCGATTAAAAGATGACACATGGCAATAATTATCATCAAACAAATAAACCAAACAATAGAGAGACACATAGATCCAAGTACGCAAACATAAAAGAAAAAAAAAAGAAAGAAAAGAGAAAAAACCAGTGCAGTGCTTCCTCCTTTTCTCCCGTGATGGCCAGCGGTGGCGGCTGCGAGCGCGGCTGCGCGCGGTGGTGACGTTGTTCTGTGCGGTTCCGTCGACGGTAGTGCGTGGTCGGTTTCCGTGAGCGAAGCAAAACGAATCTGAGAGGTGACCGGCGGAGAACGACGACGGCCGTTTTGGTTTACTTCACTTTTGGCTTTCAATTTTGCTCTCTCCCTTTTTCGTTTGATTTCTATTTCGGATCAATTTTGTTTACTTTTTGGTTGATTGATGAATTTTTGAAGGTTTAGATGGTTGTGAGTTATATGATTGGAGTGGTTTTGAATTAATAGAGGTTGAAAGTGGTTGAGACTTGTGATGGTTCGATGGTGCTGGTTTTGTTCAATAAAAAGTTTCAAGTAGAAACTAGGCACTGCCATGTGTTTGTTGTTCTCCCTACATGATTTTGTGTCAAGCAGAATTTTTGTTTGTTGTTTTCTGTACCAATTCTTTGTGTTTTGGTTCTCGATTTTTCTTGTTCAGATTTTTTTCTTTTTCTTCAGATTTTTTCAATCTATGTTTTTGGCTCCCCCCCCATGACTGTGAATTCAGATTGTGTATTTATACTAGTAGATTCAATTGGTTTGTTACTATTTTTTGGGTGATATTGGATAGAGTTTCAGTGTAAATCCCTCCCCTTTTTCTGCTGAACTTTGTTGCTAATCGGATATTCATAAACTAAATCTTGTTTCTGAATTTTCATTCCCCCTAAATCTCTCTTTTGCTGCATTTTTGTTTTGTTTTGTTTATGTACATATATAAAAAGAGTTTTGGTACAATAAATTAATTACATAAGAATATACTTGTTTCTGACTATTTTATTCCCAACCTATTCTAAAGATCATGTGGTGTTAATATGAGGGTGTATTGTATGACTCCATAAGGACTCTGCACAACATTTCTTTACTAACCTCAAATATGACCGATTAAAAGATGACACATGGCAATAATTATCATCAAACAAATAAACCAAACAATAGAGAGACACATAGATCCAAGTACGCAAACATAAAAGAAAAAACAAAGAAAGAAAAGAGAAAAAACCAGTGCAGTGCTTCCTCCTTTTCTCCCGTGATGGGCAGCGGTGGCGGCGGCGAGCGCGGCTGCGCGCGGTGGTGACGTTGTTCTGTGCGGTTCCGTCGACGGTAGTGCGTGGTCGGTTTCCGTGAGCGAAGCAAAACGAATCTGAGAGGTGACCGGCGGAGAACGACGACGGCCGTTTTGGTTTACTTCACTTTTGGCTTTCAATTTTGCTCTCTCCCTTTTTCGTTTGATTTCTATTTCGGATCAGTTTTGTTTACTTTTTGGTTGATTGATGAATTTTTGAAGGTTTAGATGGTTGTGAGTTATATGATTGGAGTGGTTTTGAATTAATAGAGGTTGAAAGTGGTTGAGACTTGTGATGGTTCGATGGTGCTGGTTTTGTTCAATGAAGAGTTTCAAGTAGAAACTAGGCACTGCCATGTCTTTGTTGTTCTCCCTGCATGATTTTGTGTCAAACAGAATTTTGGTTTATTGTATTCTGTACCAATTCTTTGTGTTTTGGTTCTCGATTTTTCTTGTTCAGATTTTTTTTCTTTTTCTTTAGATTTTTTCAATCTATGTTTTTGGCTCCCCCCCCCCTCATGACTGTGAATTCAGATTGTGTATTTATACTAGTAGATTCAATTGGTTTGTTACTATTTTTTGGGTGATATTGGATAGAGTTTCAGTGTAAATCCCTCCCCTTTTTCTGCTGAACTTTGTTGCTAATCGGATATTCATAAACTAAATCTTGTTTCTAAATTTTCATTCCCCCTAAATCTCTCTTTTGCTGCGTTTTTGTTTTGTTTTGTTTTGTTTTGTTTATGTACATATATAAAAAGAGTTTTGGTACAATAAATTAAATACATAAGAATATACTTGTTTCTGACTATTTTATTCCCAACCTATTCTAAAGATCATGTGGTGTTAATATGAGGGTGTATTGTATGACTCCATAAGGACTCTGCACAACATTTCTTTACTAACCTCAAATATGACCGATTAAAAGATGACACATGGCAATAATTATCATCAAACAAATAAACCAAACAATAGAGAGACACATAGATCCAAGTACGCAAACATAAAAGAAAAAAAAAAGAAAGAAAAGAGAAAAAATCAGTGCAGTGCTTCCTCCTTTTCTCCCGTGATGGCCAGCGGTGGCGGCGGCGAGCGCGGCTGCGCGCGGTGGTGACGTTGTTCTGTGCGGTTCCGTCGACGGTAGTGCGTGGTCGGTTTCCGTGAGCGAAGCAGAACGAATCTGAGAGGTGACCGGCGGAGAACGACGACGGCCGTTTTGGTTTACTTCACTTTTGGCTTTCAATTTTGCTCTCTCCCTTTTTCGTTTGATTTCTGTTTCGGATCAGTTTTGTTTACTTTTTGGTTGATTGATTAATTTTTGAAGGTTTAGATGGTTGTGAGTTATATGATTGGAGTGGTTTTGAATTAATAGAGGTTGAAAGTGGTTGAGACTTGTGATGGTTCGATGGTGCTGGTTTTGTTCAATGAAGAGTTTCAAGTAGAAACTAGGCACTGCCATGTCTTTGTTGTTCTCCCTGCATGATTTTGTGTCAAACAGAATTTTGGTTTGTTGTATTCTGTACCAATTCTTTGTGTTTTGGTTCTCGATTTTTCTTGTTCAGATTTTTTTCTTTTTCTTTAGATTTTTTCAATCTATGTTTTTGGCTCCCCCCCCCCCCCCCATGACTGTGAATTCAGATTGTGTATTTATACTAGTAGATTCAATTGGTTTGTTACTATTTTTTGGGTGATATTGGATAGAGTTTCAGTGTAAATCCCTCCCCTTTTTCTGCTGAACTTTGTTGCTAATCGGATATTCATAAACTAAATCTTGTTTCTGAATTTTCATTCCCCCTAAATCTCTCTTTTGCTGCGTTTTTGTTTTGTTTTGTTTTGTTTATGTACATATATAAAAAGAGTTTTGGTACAATAAATTAATTACATAAGAATATACTTGTTTTTGACTATTTTATTCCCAACCTATTATAAAGATCATGTGGTGTTAATATGAGGGTGTATTGTATGACTCCATAAGGACTCTGCATAAGATTTCTTTACTAACCTCAAATATGACCGATTAAAAGATGACACATGGCAATAATTATCATCAAACAAATAAACCAAACAATAGAGAGACACATAGATCCAAGTACGCAAACATAAAAGAAAAAAAAAAGAAAGAAAAGAGAAAAAACCAGTGCAGTGCTTCCTCCTTTTCTCCCGTGATGGCCAGCGGTGGCGGCTGCGAGCGCGGCTGCGCGCGGTGGTGACGTTGTTCTGTGCGGTTCCGTCGACGGTAGTGCGTGGTCGTTTTCCGTGAGCGAAGCAAAACGAATCTGAGAGGTGACCGGCGGAGAACGACGACGGCCGTTTTGGTTTACTTCACTTTTGGCTTTCAATTTTGCTCTCTCCCTTTTTCGTTTGATTTCTATTTCGGATCAATTTTGTTTACTTTTTGGTTGATTGATGAATTTTTGAAGGTTTAGATGGTTGTGAGTTATATGATTGGAGTGGTTTTGAATTAATAGAGGTTGAAAGTGGTTGAGACTTGTGATGGTTCGATGGTGCTGGTTTTGTTCAATGAAGAGTTTCAAGTAGAAACTAGGCACTGCCATGTGTTTGTTGTTCTCCCTGCATGATTTTGTGTCAAACAGAATTTTGGTTTGTTGTATTCTGTACCAATTCTTTGTGTTTTGGTTCTCGATTTTTCTTGTTCAGATTTTTTTCTTTTTCTTTAGATTTTTTCAATCTACGTTTTTGGCTCCCCCCCCCCCCCCCCCCATGACTGTGAATTCAGATTGTGTATTTATACTAGTAGATTCAATTGGTTTGTTACTATTTTTTGGGTGATATTGGATAGAGTTTCAGTGTAAATCCCTCCCCTTTTTCTGCTGAACTTTGTTGCTAATCGGATATTCATAAACTAAATCTTGTTTCTGAATTTTCATTCCCCCTAAATCTCTCTTTTGCTGCGTTTTTGTTTTGTTTTGTTTATGTACATATATAAAAAGAGTTTTGGTACAATAAATTAATTACATAAGAATATACTTGTTTCTGACTATTTTATTCCCAACCTATTCTAAAGATCATGTGGTGTTAATATGAGGGTGTATTGTATGACTCCATAAGGACTCTGCACAACATTTCTTTACTAACCTCAAATATGACCGATTAAAAGATGACACATGGCAATAATTATCATCAAACAAATAAACCAAACAATAGAGAGACACATAGATCCAAGTACGCAAACATAAAAGAAAAAACAAAGAAAGAAAAGAGAAAAAACCAGTGCAGTGCTTCCTCCTTTTCTCCCGTGATGGGCAGCGGTGGCGGCGGCGAGCGCGGCTGCGCGCGGTGGTGACGTTGTTCTGTGCGGTTCCGTCGACGGTAGTGCATGGTCGGTTTCCGTGAGCGAAGCAAAACGAATCTGAGAGGTGACCGGCGGAGAACGACGACGGCCGTTTTGGTTTACTTCACTTTTGGCTTTCAATTTTGCTCTCTCCCTTTTTCGTTTGATTTCTATTTCGGATCAGTTTTGTTTACTTTTTGGTTGATTGATGAATTTTTGAAGGTTTAGATGGTTGTGAGTTATATGATTGGAGTGGTTTTGAATTAATAGAGGTTGAAAGTGGTTGAGACTTGTGATGGTTCGATGGTGCTGGTTTTGTTCAATGAAGAGTTTCAAGTAGAAACTAGGCACTGCCATGTCTTTGTTGTTCTCCCTGCATGATTTTGTGTCAAACAGAATTTTGGTTTATTGTATTCTGTACCAATTCTTTGTGTTTTGGTTCTCGATTTTTCTTGTTCAGATTTTTTTCTTTTTCTTTAGATTTTTTCAATCTATGTTTTTGGCTCCCCCCCCCCTCATGACTGTGAATTCAGATTGTGTATTTATACTAGTAGATTCAATTGGTTTGTTATATTTTTTGGGTGATATTGGATAGAGTTTCAGTGTAAATCCCTCCCCTTTTTCTGCTGAACTTTGTTGCTAATCGGATATTCATAAACTAAATCTTGTTTCTAAATTTTCATTCCCCCTAAATCTCTCTTTTGCTGCGTTTTTGTTTTGTTTTGTTTTGTTTTGTTTATGTACATATATAAAAAGAGTTTTGGTACAATAAATTAAATACATAAGAATATACTTGTTTCTGACTATTTTATTCCCAACCTATTCTAAAGATCATGTGGTGTTAATATGAGGGTGTATTGTATGACTCCATAAGGACTCTACACAACATTTCTTTACTAACCTCAAATATGACCGATTAAAAGATGACACATGGCAATAATTATCATCAAACAAATAAACCAAACAATAGAGAGACACATAGATCCAAGTACACAAACATAAAAGAAAAAAAAAAGAAAGAAAAGAGAAAAAATCAGTGCAGTGCTTCCTCCTTTTCTCCCGTGATGGCCAGCGGTGGCGGCGGCGAGCGCGGCTGCGCGCGGTGGTGACGTTGTTCTGTGCGGTTCCGTCGACGGTAGTGCGTGGTCGGTTTCCGTGAGCGAAGCAGAACGAATCTGAGAGGTGACCGGCGGAGAACGACGACGGCCGTTTTGGTTTACTTCACTTTTGGCTTTCAATTTTGCTCTCTCCCTTTTTCGTTTGATTTCTGTTTCGGATCAGTTTTGTTTACTTTTTGGTTGATTGATTAATTTTTGAAGGTTTAGATGGTTGTGAGTTATATGATTGGAGTGGTTTTGAATTAATAGAGGTTGAAAGTGGTTGAGACTTGTGATGGTTCGATGGTGCTGGTTTTGTTCAATGAAGAGTTTCAAGTAGAAACTAGGCACTGCCATGTCTTTGTTATTCTCCCTGCATGGTTTTGTGTCAAACAGAATTTTGGTTTGTTGTATTCTGTACCAATTCTTTGTGTTTTGGTTCTCGATTTTTCTTGTTCAGATTTTTTTCTTTTTCTTTAGATTTTTTCAATCTATGTTTTTGGCTCCCCCCCCCCCCCCCATGACTGTGAATTCAGATTGTGTATTTATACTAGTAGATTCAATTGGTTTGTTACTATTTTTTGGGTGATATTGGATAGAGTTTCAGTGTAAATCCCTCCCCTTTTTCTGCTGAACTTTGTTGCTAATCGGATATTCATAAACTAAATCTTGTTTCTGAATTTTCATTCCCCCTAAATCTCTCTTTTGCTGCGTTTTTGTTTTGTTTTGTTTTGTTTATGTACATATATAAAAAGAGTTTTGGTACAATAAATTAATTACATAAAAATATACTTGTTTTTGACTATTTTATTCCCAACCTATTCTAAAGATCATGTGGTGTTAATATGAGGGTGTATTGTATGACTCCATAAGGACTCTACATAAGATTTCTTTACTAACCTCAAATATGACCGATTAAAAGATGACACATGGCAATAATTATCATCAAACAAATAAACCAAACAATAGAGAGACACATAGATCCAAGTACGCAAACATAAAAGAAAAAAAAAAGAAAGAAAAGAGAAAAAACCAGTGCAGTGCTTCCTCCTTTTCTCCCGTGATGGCCAGCGGTGGCGGCGGCGAGCGCGGCTGCGCGCGGTGGTGACATTGTTCTGTGCGGTTCCGTCGACGGTAGTGCGTGGTCGGTTTCCGTGAGCGAAGCAGAACGAATCTGAGAGGTGACCGGCGGAGAACGACGACGGCCGTTTTGGTTTACTTCACTTTTGGCTTTCAATTTTGCTCTCTCGTTTTTTCGTTTGATTTCTGTGTCGGATCAGTTTTGTTTACTTTTTGGTTGATTGATGAATTTTTGAAGGTTTGGATGGTTGTGAGTTATATGATTGGAGTGGTTTTGAATTAATAGAGGTTGAAAGTGGTTGAGACTTGTGATGGTTCGATGGTGCTGGTTTTGTTCAATGAAGAGTTTCAAGTAGAAACTAGGCACTGCCATGTGTTTGTTGTTCTTCCTGCATGATTTTGTGTCAAGCAGAATTTTGGTTTGTTGTATTCTGTACCAATTCTTTGTGTTTTGGTTCTCGATTTTTCTTGTTCAGATTTTTTTCTTTTTCTTCAGATTTTTTCAATCTATGTTTTTGGCTCCCCCCCCATGACTGTGAATTCAGATTGTGTATTTATACTAGTAGATTCAATTGGTTTGTTACTATTTTTTGGGTGATATTGGATAGAGTTTCAGTGTAAATCCTTCTCCTTTTTCTGCTGAACTTTGTTGCTAATCGGATATTCATAAACTAAATCTTGTTTCTAAATTTTCATTCCCCCTAAATCTCTCTTTTGCTGCGTTTTTGTTTTGTTTTGTTTTGTTTTGTTTATGTACATATATAAAAAGAGTTTTGGTACAATAAATTAATTACATAAGAATATACTTGTTTCTGACTATTTTATTCTCAACCTATTCTAAAGATCATGTGGTGTTAATATGAGGGTGTATTGTATGACTCCATAAGGACTCTGCACAACATTTCTTTACTAACCTCAAATATGACCGATTAAAAGATGACACATGGCAATAATTATCATCAAACAAATAAACCAAACAATAGAGAGACACATAGATCCAAGTACGCAAACATAAAAGAAAAAACAATGAAAGAAAAGAGAAAAAACCAGTGCAGTGCTTCCTCCTTTTCTGCCGTGATGGGCAGCGGTGGCGGCGGCGAGCGCGGCTGCGCGCGGTGGTGATGTTGTTTTGTGCGGTTCCGTTGACGGTAGTGCGTGGTCGGTTTCCGTGAGCGAAACAGAACGAATCTGAGAGGTGACCGGCGGAGAACGTCGACGGCCGTTTTGGTTTACTTCACTTTTGGCTTTCAATTTTGCTCTCTCCCTTTTTCGTTTGATTTCTATTTCGGATCAGTTTTGTTTACTTTTTAGTTGATTGATGAATTTTTGAAGGTTTAGATGGTTGTGAGTTATATGATTGGAGTGGTTTTGAATTAATAGAGGTTGAAAGTGGTTGAGACTTGTGATGGTTCGATGGTGCTGGTTTTGTTCAATAAAAAGTTTCAAGTAGAAACTAGGCACTGCCATGTCTTTGTTGTTCTCCCTGCATGATTTTGTCTCAAACAGAATTTTGGTTTGTTGTATTCTGTACCAATTCTTTGTGTTTTGGTTCTCGATTTTTCTTGTTCAGATTTTTTTCTTTTTCTTTAGATTTTTTCAATCTATGTTTTTGGCTCCCCCCCCCCCCCCCCCCCCATGACTGTAAATTCAGATTGTGTATTTATACTAGTAGATTCAATTGGTTTGTTACTATTTTTTGGGTGATATTGGATAGAGTTTCAGTGTAAATCCCTCCCCTTTTTCTGCTGAACTTTGTTGCTAATCGGATATTCATAAACTAAATCTTGTTTTTGAATTTTTATTCCCCCTAAATCTCTCTTTTGCTGCGTTTTTGTTTTGTTTTGTTTTGTTTATGTACATATATAAAAAGAGTTTTGGTACAATAAATTAATTACATAAGAATATACTTGTTTTTGACTATTTTATTCCCAACCTATTATAAAGATCATGTGGTGTTAATATGAGGGTGTATTGTATGACTCCATAAGGACTCTGCATAAGATTTCTTTACTAACCTCAAATATGACCGATTAAAAGATGACACATGGCAATAATTATCATCAAACAAATAAACCAAACAATAGAGAGACACATAGATCCAAGTACGCAAACATAAAAGAAAAAAAAAAGAAAGAAAAGAGAAAAAACCAGTGCAGTGCTTCCTCCTTTTCTCCCGTGATGGCCAGCGGTGGCGGCGGCGAGCGCGGCTGCGCGCGGTGGTGACGTTGTTCTGTGCGGTTCCGTCGACGGTAGTGCGTGGTCGGTTTCCGTGAGCGAAGCAGAACGAATCTGAGAGGTGACTGGCGGAGAACGACGACGGCCGTTTTGGTTTACTTCACTTTTGGCTTTCAATTTTGCTCTCTCGTTTTTTCGTTTGATTTCTGTGTCGGATCAGTTTTGTTTACTTTTTGGTTGATTGATGAATTTTTGAAGGTTTGGATGGTTGTGAGTTATATGATTGGAGTGGTTTTGAATTAATAGAGGTTGAAAGTGGTTGAGACTTGTGATGGTTCGATGGTGCTGGTTTTGTTCAATGAAGAGTTTCAAGTAGAAACTAGGCACTGCCATGTGTTTGTTGTTCTCCCTGCATGATTTAGTGTCAAGCAGAATTTTGGTTTGTTGTATTCTGTACCAATTCTTTGTGTTTTGGTTCTCGATTTTTCTTGTTCAGATTTTTTTCTTTTTCTTCAGATTTTTTCAATCTATGTTTTTGGCTCCCCCCCCATGACTGTGAATTCAGATTGTGTATTTATACTAGTAGATTCAATTGGTTTGTTACTATTTTTTGGGTGATATTGGATAGAGTTTCAGTGTAAATCCTTCTCCTTTTTCTGCTGAACTTTGTTGCTAATCGGATATTCATAAACTAAATCTTGTTTCTAAATTTTCATTCCCCCTAAATCTCTCTTTTGCTGCGTTTTTGTTTTGTTTTGTTTTGTTTTGTTTATGTACATATATAAAAAGAGTTTTGGTACAATAAATTAATTACATAAGAATATACTTGTTTCTGACTATTTTATTCCCAACCTATTCTAAAGATCATGTGGTGTTAATATGAGGGTGTATTGTATGACTCCATAAGGACTCTGCACAACATTTCTTTACTAACCTCAAATATGACCGATTAAAAGATGACACATGGCAATAATTATCATCAAACAAATAAACCAAACAATAGAGAGACACATAGATCCAAGTACGCAAACATAAAAGAAAAAACAATGAAAGAAAAGAGAAAAAACCAGTGCAGTGCTTCCTCCTTTTCTGCCGTGATGGGCAGCGGTGGCGGCGGCGAGCGCGGCTGCGCGCGGTGGTGATGTTGTTTTGTGCGGTTCCGTTGACGGTAGTGCGTGGTCGGTTTCCGTGAGCGAAGCAGAACGAATCTGAGAGGTGACCGGCGGAGAACGACGACGGCCGTTTTGGTTTACTTCACTTTTGGCTTTCAATTTTGCTCTCTCCCTTTTTCGTTTGATTTCTATTTCGGATCAGTTTTGTTTACTTTTTAGTTGATTGATGAATTTTTGAAGGTTTAGATGGTTGTGAGTTATATGATTGGAGTGGTTTTGAATTAATAGAGGTTGAAAGTGGTTGAGACTTGTGATGGTTCGATGGTGCTGGTTTTGTTCAATGAAGAGTTTCAAGTAGAAACTAGGCACTGCCATGTCTTTGTTGTTCTCCCTGCATGATTTTGTCTCAAACAGAATTTTGGTTTGTTGTATTCTGTACCAATTCTTTGTGTTTTGGTTCTCGATTTTTCTTGTTCAGATTTTTTTCTTTTTCTTTAGATTTTTTCAATCTATGTTTTTGGCTCCCCCCCCCCCCCCCCCATAACTGTAAATTCAGATTGTGTATTTATACTAGTAGATTCAATTGGTTTGTTACTATTTTTTGGGTGATATTGGATAGAGTTTCAGTGTAAATCCCTCCCCTTTTTCTGCTGAACTTTGTTGCTAATCGGATATTCATAAACTAAATCTTGTTTTTGAATTTTTATTCCCCCTAAATCTCTCTTTTGCTGCGTTTTTGTTTTGTTTTGTTTTGTTTATGTACATATATAAAAAGAGTTTTGGTACAATAAATTAATTACATAAGAATATACTTGTTTTTGACTATTTTATTCCCAACCTATTATAAAGATCATGTGGTATTAATATGAGGGTGTATTGTATGACTCCATAAGGACTCTGCATAAGATTTCTTTACTAACCTCAAATATGACCGATTAAAAGATGACACATGGCAATAATTATCATCAAACAAATAAACCAAACAATAGAGAGACACATAGATCCAAGTACGCAAACATAAAAGAAAAAAAAAAGAAAGAAAAGAGAAAAAACCAGTGCAGTGCTTCCTCCTTTTCTCCCGTGATGGCCAGCGGTGGCGGCGGCGAGCGCGGCTGCGCGCGGTGGTGACGTTGTTCTGTGCGGTTCCGTCGACGGTAGTGCGTGGTCGGTTTCCGTGAGCGAAGCAGAACGAATCTGACAGGTGACCGGCGGAGAACGACGACGGCCGTTTTGGTTTACTTCACTTTTGGCTTTCAATTTTGCTCTCTCGTTATTTCGTTTGATTTCTGCGTCGGATCTGTTTTGTTTACTTTTTGGTTGATTGATGAATTTTTGAAGGTTTGGATGGTTGTGAGTTATATGATTGGAGTGGTTTTGAATTAATAGAGGTTGAAAGTGGTTGAGACTTGTGATGGTTCGATGGTGCTGGTTTTGTTCAATGAAGAGTTTCAAGTAGAAACTAGGCACTGCCATGTGTTTGTTGTTCTCCCTGCATGATTTTGTGTCAAGCAGAATTTTGGTTTGTTGTATTCTGTACCAATTCTTTGTGTTTTGGTTCTCGATTTTTCTTGTTCAGATTTTTTTCTTTTTCTTCAGATTTTTTCAATCTATGTTTTTGGCTCCCCCCCCATGACTGTGAATTCAGATTGTGTATTTATACTAGTAGATTCAATTGGTTTGTTACTATTTTTTGGGTGATATTGGATAGAGTTTCAGTGTAAATCCCTCCCCTTTTTCTGCTGAACTTTGTTGCTAATCGGATATTCATAAACTAAATCTTGTTTCTAAATTTTCATTCCCCCTAAATCTCTCTTTTGCTGCGTTTTTGTTTTGTTTTGTTTTGTTTTGTTTATGTACATATATAAAAAGAGTTTTGGTACAATAAATTAATTACATAAGAATATACTTGTTTCTGACTATTTTATTCCCAACCTATTCTAAAGATCATGTGGTGTTAATATGAGGGTGTATTGTATGACTCCATAAGGACTCTGCACAAGATTTCTTTACTAACCTCAAATATGACCGATTAAAAGATGACACATGGCAATAATTATCATCAAACAAATAAACCAAACAATAGAGAGACATATAGATCCAAGTACGCAAACATAAAAGAAAAAACAAAGAAAGAAAAGAGAAAAAACCAGTGCAGTGCTTCCTCCTTTTCTCCCGTGATGGGCAGCGGTGGCGGCGACGAGCGTGGCTGCGCGCGGTGGTGACGTTGTTCTATGGGGTTCCGTCGACGGTAGTGCGTGGTCGGTTTCCGTGAGCGAAGCAGAACGAATCTGAGAGGTGACCGGCGGAGAACGACGACGGCCGTTTTGGTTTACTTCACTTTTGGCTTTCAATTTTGCTCTCTCCCTTTTTCGTTTGATTTCAGTTTCGGATCAGTTTTGTTTACTTTTTGGTTGATTGATGAATTTTTGAAGGTTTGGATGGTTGTGAGTTATATGATTGGAGTGGTTTTGAATTAATAGAGGTTGAAAGTGGTTGAGACTTGTGATGGTTCGATGGTGCTGGTTTTGTTCAATGAAGAGTTTCAAGTAGAAACTAGGCACTGCCATGTGTTTGTTGTTCTCCCTGCATGATTTAGTGTCAAGCAGAATTTTGGTTTGTTGTATTCTGTACCAATTCTTTGTGTTTTGGTTCTCGATTTTTCTTGTTCAGATTTTTTTCTTTTTCTTCAGATTTTTTCAATCTATGTTTTTGGCTCCCCCCCCATGACTGTGAATTCAGATTGTGTATTTATACTAGTAGATTCAATTGGTTTGTTACTATTTTTTGGGTGATATTGGATAGAGTTTCAGTGTAAATCCTTCTCCTTTTTCTGCTGAACTTTGTTGCTAATCGGATATTCATAAACTAAATCTTGTTTCTAAATTTTCATTCCCCCTAAATCTCTCTTTTGCTGCGTTTTTGTTTTGTTTTGTTTTGTTTTGTTTATGTACATATATAAAAAGAGTTTTGGTACAATAAATTAATTACATAAGAATATACTTGTTTCTGACTATTTTATTCCCAACCTATTCTAAAGATCATGTGGTGTTAATATGAGGGTGTATTGTATGACTCCATAAGGACTCTGCACAACATTTCTTTACTAACCTCAAATATGACCGATTAAAAGATGACATATGGCAATAATTATCATCAAACAAATAAACCAAACAATAGAGAGACACATAGATCCAAGTACGCAAACATAAAAGAAAAAACAATGAAAGAAAAGAGAAAAAACCAGTGCAGTGCTTCCTCCTTTTCTGCCGTGATGGGCAGCGGTGGCGGCGGCGAGCGCGGCTGCGCGCGGTGGTGATGTTGTTTTGTGCGGTTCCGTTGACGGTAGTGCGTGGTCGGTTTCCGTGAGCGAAGCAGAACGAATCTGAGAGGTGACCGGCGGAGAACGACGACGGCCGTTTTGGTTTACTTCACTTTTGGCTTTCAATTTTGCTCTCTCCCTTTTTCGTTTGATTTCTATTTCGGATCAGTTTTGTTTACTTTTTAGTTGATTGATGAATTTTTGAAGGTTTAGATGGTTGTGAGTTATATGATTGGAGTGGTTTTGAATTAATAGAGGTTGAAAGTGGTTGAGACTTGTGATGGTTCGATGGTGCTGGTTTTGTTCAATGAAGAGTTTCAAGTAGAAACTAGGCACTGCCATGTCTTTGTTGTTCTCCCTGCATGATTTTGTCTCAAACAGAATTTTGGTTTGTTGTATTCTGTACCAATTCTTTGTGTTTTGGTTCTCGATTTTTCTTGTTCAGATTTTTTTCTTTTTCTTTAGATTTTTTCAATCTATGTTTTTGGCTCCCCCCCCCCCCCCCCATAACTGTAAATTCAGATTGTGTATTTATACTAGTAGATTCAATTGGTTTGTTACTATTTTTTGGGTGATATTGGATAGAGTTTCAGTGTAAATCCCTCCCCTTTTTCTGCTGAACTTTGTTGCTAATCGGATATTCATAAACTAAATCTTGTTTTTGAATTTTTATTCCCCCTAAATCTCTCTTTTGCTGCGTTTTTGTTTTGTTTTGTTTTGTTTATGTACATATATAAAAAGAGTTTTGGTACAATAAATTAATTACATAAGAATATACTTGTTTTTGACTATTTTATTCCCAACCTATTATAAAGATCATGTGGTATTAATATGAGGGTGTATTGTATGACTCCATAAGGACTCTGCATAAGATTTCTTTACTAACCTCAAATATGACCGATTAAAAGATGACACATGGCAATAATTATCATCAAACAAATAAACCAAACAATAGAGAGACACATAGATCCAAGTACGCAAACATAAAAGAAAAAAAAAAGAAAGAAAAGAGAAAAAACCAGTGCAGTGCTTCCTCCTTTTCTCCCGTGATGGCCAGCGGTGGCGGCGGCGAGCGCGGCTGCGCGCGGTGGTGACGTTGTTCTGTGCGGTTCCGTCGACGGTAGTGCGTGGTCGGTTTCCGTGAGCGAAGCAGAACGAATCTGACAGGTGACCGGCGGAGAACGACGACGGCCGTTTTGGTTTACTTCACTTTTGGCTTTCAATTTTGCTCTCTCGTTATTTCGTTTGATTTCTGCGTCGGATCTGTTTTGTTTACTTTTTGGTTGATTGATGAATTTTTGAAGGTTTGGATGGTTGTGAGTTATATGATTGGAGTGGTTTTGAATTAATAGAGGTTGAAAGTCGTTGAGACTTGTGATGGTTCGATGGTGCTGGTTTTGTTCAATGAAGAGTTTCAAGTAGAAACTAGGCACTGCCATGTGTTTGTTGTTCTCCCTGCATGATTTTGTGTCAAGCAGAATTTTGGTTTGTTGTATTCTGTACCAATTCTTTGTGTTTTGGTTCTCGATTTTTCTTGTTCAGATTTTTTTCTTTTTCTTCAGATTTTTTCAATCTATGTTTTTGGCTCCCCCCCCATGACTGTGAATTCAGATTGTGTATTTATACTAGTAGATTCAATTGGTTTGTTACTATTTTTTGGGTGATATTGGATAGAGTTTCAGTGTAAATCCCTCCCCTTTTTCTGCTGAACTTTGTTGCTAATCGGATATTCATAAACTAAATCTTGTTTCTAAATTTTCATTCCCCCTAAATCTCTCTTTTGCTGCGTTTTTGTTTTGTTTTGTTTTGTTTTGTTTATGTACATATATAAAAAGAGTTTTGGTACAATAAATTAATTACATAAGAATATACTTGTTTCTGACTATTTTATTCCCAACCTATTCTAAAGATCATGTGGTGTTAATATGAGGGTGTATTGTATGACTCCATAAGGACTCTGCACAAGATTTCTTTACTAACCTCAAATATGACCGATTAAAAGATGACACATGGCAATAATTATCATCAAACAAATAAACCAAACAATAGAGAGACATATAGATCCAAGTACGCAAACATAAAAGAAAAAACAAAGAAAGAAAAGAGAAAAAACCAGTGCAGTGCTTCCTCCTTTTCTCCCGTGATGGGCAGCGGTGGCGGCGACGAGCGTGGCTGCGCGCGGTGGTGACGTTGTTCTATGGGGTTCCGTCGACGGTAGTGCGTGGTCGGTTTCCGTGAGCGAAGCAGAACGAATCTGAGAGGTGACCGGCGGAGAACGACGACGGCCGTTTTGGTTTACTTCACTTTTGGCTTTCAATTTTGCTCTCTCCCTTTTTCGTTTGATTTCAGTTTCGGATCAGTTTTGTTTACTTTTTGGTTGATTGATGAATTTTTGAAGGTTTGGATGGTTGTGAGTTATATGATTGGAGTGGTTTTGAATTAATAGAGGTTGAAAGTGGTTGAGACTTGTGATGGTTCGATGGTGCTGGTTTTGTTCAACGAAGAGTTTCAAGTAGAAACTAGGCACTGCCATGTGTTTGTTGTTCTCCCTGCATGATTTTGTGTCAAGCAGAATTTTGGTTTGTTGTATTCTGTACCAATTCTTTGTGTTTTGGTTCTCGATTTTTCTTGTTCAGATTTTTTTCTTTTTCTTCAGATTTTTTCAATCTATGTTTTTGGCTCCCCCCCCATGACTGTGAATTCAGATTGTGTATTTATACTAGTAGATTCAATTGGTTTGTTACTATTTTTTGGGTGATATTGGATAGAGTTTCAGTGTAAATCCCTCCCCTTTTTCTGCTGAACTTTGTTGCTAATCGGATATTCATAAACTAAATCTTGTTTCTGAATTTTCATTCCCCCTAAATCTCTCTTTTGCTGCGTTTTTGTTTTCTTTTGTTTTGTATATGTACATATATAAAAAGAGTTTTGGTACAATAAATTAATTACCTAAGAATATACTTGTTTTTGACTATTTTATTCCCAACCTATTATAAAGATCATGTGGTGTTAATATGAGGGTGTATTGTATGACTCCATAAGGACTCTGCATAAGATTTCTTTACTAACCTCAAATATCACCGATTAAAAGATGACACATGGCAATAATTATCATCAAACAAATAAACCAAACAATAGAGAGACACAGAGATCCAAGTACGCAAACATAAAAGAAAAAACAAAGAAAGAAAAGAGAAAAAACCAGTGCAGTGCTTCCTCCTTTTCTCCCGTGATGGCCAGCGGTGGCAGCGGCGAGCGCGGCTGCGCGCGGTGGTGATGTTGTTTTGTGCGGTTCCGTCGACGGTAGTGCGTGGTCGGTTTCCGTGAGCGAAGCAGAACGAATCTGAGAGGTGACCGACGGAGAACGGTGACGGCCGTTTTGGTTTACTTCACTTTTGGCTTTCAATTTTGCTCTCTCCCTTTTTCGTTTGATTTCTATTTCGGATCAGTTTTGTTTACTTTTTGGTTGATTGATGAATTTTTGAAGGTTTAGATGGTTGTGAGTTATATGATTGGAGTGGTTTTGAATTAATAGAGGTTGAAAGTGGTTGAGACTTGTGATGGTTCGATGGTGCTGGTTTTGTTCAATGAAGAGTTTCAAGTAGAAACTAGGCACTGCCATGTGTTTGTTGTTCTCCCTGCATGATTTAGTGTCAAACAGAATTTTGGTTTGTTTTATTCTGTACCAATTCTTTGTGTTTTGGTTCTCGATTTTTCTTGTTCAGATTTTTTTCTTTTTCTTCAGATTTTTTCAATCTATGTTTTTGGCTCCCCCCCCATGACTGTGAATTCAGATTGTGTATTTATACTAGTAGATTCAATTGGTTTGTTACTATTTTTTGGGTGATATTGGATAGAGTTTCAGTGTAAATCCCTCCCCTTTTTCTGCTGAACTTTGTTGCTAATCGGATATTCATAAACTAAATCTTGTTTCTTAATTTTCATTCCCCCTAAATCTCTCTTTTGCTGCGTTTTTGTTTTGTTTTGTTTTGTTTATGTACATATATAAAAAGAGTTTTGGTACAATAAATTAATTACATAAGAATATACTTGTTTTTGACTATTTTATTCCCAACCTATTATAAAGATCATGTGGTGTTAATATGAGGGTGTATTGTATGACTCCATAAGGACTCTGCATAAGATTTCTTTACTAACCTCAAATATGACCGATTAAAAGATGACACATGGCAATAATTATCATCAAACAAATAAACCTAACAATAGAGAGACACATAGATCCAAGTACGCAAACATAAAAGAAAAAACAAAGAAGGAAAAGAGAAAAAACCAGTGCAGTGCTTCCTCCTTTTCTCCCGTGATGGCCAGCGGTGGCGGCGGCGAGCGCGGCTGCGCGCGGTGGTGACGTTGTTTTGTGCGGTTCCGTCGACGGTAGTGCGTGGTCGGTTTCCGTGAGCGAAGCAGAACGAATCTGAGAGGTGACCGGCGGAGAACGACGACGGCCGTTTTGGTTTACTTCACTTTTGGCTTTCAATTTTGCTCTCTCGTTTTTTCGTTTGATTTCTGTGTCGGATCAGTTTTGTTTACTTTTTGGTTGATTGATGAATTTTTGAAGGTTTAGATGGTTGTGAGTTATATGATTGGAGTGGTTTTGAATTAATAGAGGTTGAAAGTGGTTGAGACTTGTGATGGTTCGATGGTGCTGGTTTTGTTCAACGAAGAGTTTCAAGTAGAAACTAGGCACTGCCATGTGTTTGTTGTTCTCCCTGCATGATTTAGTGTCAAACAGAATTTTGGTTTGTTGTATTCTGTACCAATTCTTTGTGTTTTGGTTCTCGATTTTTCTTGTTCAGATTTTTTTCTTTTTCTTCAGATTTTTTCAATCTATGTTTTTGGCTCCCCCCCCATGACTGTGAATTCAGATTGTGTATTTATACTAGTAGATTCAATTGGTTTGTTACTATTTTTTGGGTGATATTGGATAGAGTTTCAGTGTAAATCCCTCCCCTTTTTCTGCTGAACTTTGTTGCTAATCGGATATTCATAAACTAATTCTTGTTTCTTAATTTTCATTCCCCCTAAATCTCTCTTTTGCTGCGTTTTTGTTTTGTTTTGTTTTGTTTATGTACATATATAAAAAGAGTTTTGGTACAATAAATTAATTACATAAGAATATACTTGTTTTTGACTATTTTGTTCCCAACCTATTATAAAGATCATGTGGTGTTAATATGAGGGTGTATTGTATGACTCCATAAGGACTCTGCATAAGATTTCTTTACTAACCTCAAATATGACCAATTAAAAGATGACACATGGCAATAATTATCATCAAACAAATAAACCAAACAATAGAGAGACACATAGATCCAAGTACGCAAACATAAAAGAAAAAACAAAGAAAGAAAAGAGAAAAAACCAGTGCAATGCTTCCTCCTTTTCTCCCGTGATGGCCAGCGGTGGCGGCGGCGAGCGCGGCTGCGCGCGGTGGTGACGTTGTTCTGTGCGGTTCCGTCGACGGTAGTGCGTGGTCGGTTTCCGTGAGCGAAGCAGAACGAATCTGAGAGGTGACCGGCGGAGAACGACGACGGCCGTTTTGGTTTACTTCACTTTTGGCTTTCAATTTTGCTCTCTCGTTTTTTCGTTTGATTTCTGTGTCGGATCAGTTTTGTTTACTTTTTGGTTGATTGATGAATTTTTGAAGGTTTAGATGGTTGTGAGTTATATGATTGGAGTGGTTTTGAATTAATAGAGGTTGAAAGTGGTTGAGACTTGTGATGGTTCGATGGTGCTGGTTTTGTTCAACGAAGAGTTTCAAGTAGAAACTAGGCACTGCCATGTGTTTGTTGTTCTCCCTGCATGGTTTAGTGTCAAACAGAATTTTGGTTTGTTGTATTCTGTACCAATTCTTTGTGTTTTGGTTCTCGATTTTTCTTGTTCAGATTTTTTTCTTTTTCTTCAGATTTTTTCAATCTATGTTTTTGGCTCCCCCCCCATGACTGTGAATTCAGATTGTGTATTTATACTAGTAGATTCAATTGGTTTGTTACTATTTTTTGGGTGATATTGGATAGAGTTTCAGTGTAAATCCCTCCCCTTTTTCTGCTGAACTTTGTTGCTAATCGGATATTCATAAACTAATTCTTGTTTCTTAATTTTCATTCCCCCTAAATCTCTCTTTTGCTGCGTTTTTGTTTTGTTTTGTTTTGTTTATGTACATATATAAAAAGAGTTTTGGTACAATAAATTAATTACATAAGAATATACTTGTTTTTGACTATTTTGTTCCCAACCTATTATAAAGATCATGTGGTGTTAATATGAGGGTGTATTGTATGACTCCATAAGGACTCTGCATAAGATTTCTTTACTAACCTCAAATATGACCAATTAAAAGATGACACATGGCAATAATTATCATCAAACAAATAAACCAAACAATAGAGAGACACATAGATCCAAGTACGCAAACATAAAAGAAAAAACAAAGAAAGAAAAGAGAAAAAACCAGTGCAATGCTTCCTCCTTTTCTCCCGTGATGGCCAGCGGTGGCGGCAGCGAGCGCGGCTGCGCGCGGTGGTGACGTTGTTCTGTGCGGTTCCGTCGACGGTAGTGCGTGGTCGGTTTCCGTGAGCGAAGCAGAACGAATCTGAGAGGTGACCGGCGGAGAACGACGACGGCCGTTTTGGTTTACTTCACTTTTGGCTTTCAATTTTGCTCTCTCCCTTTTTGGTTTGATTTCTGTTTCGGATCAGTTTTGTTTACTTTTTGGTTGATTGATGAATTTTTGAAGGTTTGGATGGTTGTGAGTTATATGATTGGAGTGGTTTTGAATTAATAGAGGTTGAAAGTGGTTGAGACTTGTGATGGTTCGATGGTGCTGGTTTTGTTCAACGATGAGTTTCAAGTAGAAACTAGGCACTGCCATGTGTTTGTTGTTCTTCCTGCATGATTTTGTGTCAAGCAGAATTTTGGTTTGTTGTATTCTGTACCAATTCTTTGTGTTTTGGTTCTCGATTTTTCTTGTTCAGATTTTTTTCTTTTTCTTCAGATTTTTTCAATCTATGTTTTTGGCTCCCCCCCCATGACTGTGAATTCAGATTGTGTATTTATACTAGTAGATTCAATTGGTTTGTTACTATTTTTTGGGTGATATTGGATAGAGTTTCAGTGTAAATCCCTCCCCTTTTTCTGCTGAACTTTGTTGCTAATCGGATATTCATAAACTAATTCTTGTTTCTTAATTTTCATTCCCCCTAAATCTCTCTTTTGCTGCGTTTTTGTTTTGTTTTGTTTTGTTTATGTACATATATAAAAAGAGTTTTGGTACAATAAATTAATTACATAAGAATATACTTGTTTTTGACTATTTTATTCCCAACCTATTATAAAGATCATGTGGTGTTAATATGAGGGTGTATTGTATGACTCCATAAGGACTCTGCATAAGATTTCTTTACTAACCTCAAATATGACCAATTAAAAGATGACACATGGCAATAATTATCATCAAACAAATATACCAAACAATAGAGAGACACATAGATCCAAGTACGCAAACATAAAAGAAAAAACAAAGAAAGAAAAGAGAAAAAACCAGTGCAATGCTTCCTCCTTTTCTCCCGTGATGGCCAGCGGTGGCGGCGGCGAGCGCGGCTGCGCGCGGTGGTGACGTTGTTCTGTGCGGTTCCGTCGACGGTAGTGCGTGGTCGGTTTCCGTGAGCGAAGCAGAACGAATCTGAGAGGTGACCGGCGGAGAACGACGACGGCCGTTTTGGTTTACTTCACTTTTGGCTTTCAATTTTGCTCTCTCCCTTTTTGGTTTGATTTCTGTTTCGGATCAGTTTTGTTTACTTTTTGGTTGATTGATGAATTTTTGAAGGTTTGGATGGTTGTGAGTTATATGATTGGAGTGGTTTTGAATTAATAGAGGTTGAAAGTGGTTGAGACTTGTGATGGTTCGATGGTGCTGGTTTTGTTCAACGATGAGTTTCAAGTAGAAACTAGGCACTGCCATGTGTTTGTTGTTCTTCCTGCATGATTTTGTGTCAAGCAGAATTTTGGTTTGTTGTATTCTGTACCAATTCTTTGTGTTTTGGTTCTCGATTTTTCTTGTTCAGATTTTTTTCTTTTTCTTCAGATTTTTTCAATCTATGTTTTTGGCTCCCCCCCCATGACTGTGAATTCAGATTGTGTATTTATACTAGTAGATTCAATTGGTTTGTTACTATTTTTTGGGTGATATTGGATAGAGTTTCAGTGTAAATCCCTCCCCTTTTTCTGCTGAACTTTGTTGCTAATCGGATATTCATAAACTAATTCTTGTTTCTTAATTTTCATTCCCCCTAAATCTCTCTTTTGCTGCGTTTTTGTTTTGTTTTGTTTTGTTTATGTACATATATAAAAAGAGTTTTGGTACAATAAATTAATTACATAAGAATATACTTGTTTTTGACTATTTTATTCCCAACCTATTATAAAGATCATGTGGTGTTAATATGAGGGTGTATTGTATGACTCCATAAGGACTCTGCATAAGATTTCTTTACTAACCTCAAATATGACCAATTAAAAGATGACACATGGCAATAATTATCATCAAACAAATAAACCAAACAATAGAGAGACACATAGATCCAAGTACGCAAACATAAAAGAAAAAACAAAGAAAGAAAAGAGAAAAAACCAGTGCAATGCTTCCTCCTTTTCTCCCGTGATGGCCAGCGGTGGCGGCGGCGAGCGCGGCTGCGCGCGGTGGTGACGTTGTTCTGTGCGGTTCCGTCGACGGTAGTGCGTGGTCGGTTTCCGTGAGCGAAGCAGAACGAATCTGAGAGGTGACCGGCGGAGAACGACGACGGCCGTTTTGGTTTACTTCACTTTTGGCTTTCAATTTTGCTCTCTCGTTTTTTCGTTTGATTTCTGTGTCGGATCAGTTTTGTTTACTTTTTGGTTGATTGATGAATTTTTGAAGGTTTAGATGGTTGTGAGTTATATGATTGGAGTGGTTTTGAATTAATAGAGGTTGAAAGTGGTTGAGACTTGTGATGGTTCGATGGTGCTGGTTTTGTTCAACGAAGAGTTTCAAGTAGAAACTAGGCACTGCCATGTGTTTGTTGTTCTTCCTGCATGATTTTGTGTCAAGCAGAATTTTGGTTTGTTGTATTCTGTACCAATTCTTTGTGTTTTGGTTCTCGATTTTTCTTGTTCAGATTTTTTTCTTTTTCTTCAGATTTTTTCAATCTATGTTTTTGGCTCCCCCCCCATGACTGTGAATTCAGATTGTGTATTTATACTAGTAGATTCAATTGGTTTGTTACTATTTTTTGGGTGATATTGGATAGAGTTTCAGTGTAAATCCCTCCCCTTTTTCTGCTGAACTTTGTTGCTAATCGGATATTCATAAACTAATTCTTGTTTCTTAATTTTCATTCCCCCTAAATCTCTCTTTTGCTGCGTTTTTGTTTTGTTTTGTTTTGTTTATGTACATATATAAAAAGAGTTTTGGTACAATAAATTAATTACATAAGAATATACTTGTTTTTGACTATTTTATTCCCAACCTATTATAAAGATCATGTGGTGTTAATATGAGGGTGTATTGTATGACTCCATAAGGACTCTGCATAAGATTTCTTTACTAACCTCAAATATGACCAATTAAAAGATGACACATGGCAATAATTATCATCAAACAAATATACCAAACAATAGAGAGACACATAGATCCAAGTACGCAAACATAAAAGAAAAAACAAAGAAAGAAAAGAGAAAAAACCAGTGCAATGCTTCCTCCTTTTCTCCCGTGATGGCCAGCGGCGAGCGCGGCTGCGCGCGGTGGTGACGTTGTTCTGTGCGGTTCCGTCGACGGTAGTGCGTGGTCGGTTTCCGTGAGCGAAGCAGAACGAATCTGAGAGGTGACCGGCGGAGAACGACGACGGCCGTTTTGGTTTACTTCACTTTTGGCTTTCAATTTTGCTCTCTCCCTTTTTGGTTTGATTTCTGTTTCGGATCAGTTTTGTTTACTTTTTGGTTGATTGATGAATTTTTGAAGGTTTGGATGGTTGTGAGTTATATGATTGGAGTGGTTTTGAATTAATAGAGGTTGAAAGTGGTTGAGACTTGTGATGGTTCGATGGTGCTGGTTTTGTTCAACGATGAGTTTCAAGTAGAAACTAGGCACTGCCATGTGTTTGTTGTTCTTCCTGCATGATTTTGTGTCAAGCAGAATTTTGGTTTGTTGTATTCTGTACCAATTCTTTGTGTTTTGGTTCTCGATTTTTCTTGTTCAGATTTTTTTCTTTTTCTTCAGATTTTTTCAATCTATGTTTTTGGCTCCCCCCCCATGACTGTGAATTCAGATTGTGTATTTATACTAGTAGATTCAATTGGTTTGTTACTATTTTTTGGGTGATATTGGATAGAGTTTCAGTGTAAATCCCTCCCCTTTTTCTGCTGAACTTTGTTGCTAATCGGATATTCATAAACTAATTCTTGTTTCTTAATTTTCATTCCCCCTAAATCTCTCTTTTGCTGCGTTTTTGTTTTGTTTTGTTTTGTTTATGTACATATATAAAAAGAGTTTTGGTACAATAAATTAATTACATAAGAATATACTTGTTTTTGACTATTTTATTCCCAACCTATTATAAAGATCATGTGGTGTTAATATGAGGGTGTATTGTATGACTCCATAAGGACTCTGCATAAGATTTCTTTACTAACCTCAAATATGACCAATTAAAAGATGACACATGGCAATAATTATCATCAAACAAATAAACCAAACAATAGAGAGACACATAGATCCAAGTACGCAAACATAAAAGAAAAAACAAAGAAAGAAAAGAGAAAAAACCAGTGCAATGCTTCCTCCTTTTCTCCCGTGATGGCCAGCGGTGGCGGCGGCGAGCGCGGCTGCGCGCGGTGGTGACGTTGTTCTGTGCGGTTCCGTCGACGGTAGTGCGTGGTCGGTTTCCGTGAGCGAAGCAGAACGAATCTGAGAGGTGACCGGCGGAGAACGACGACGGCCGTTTTGGTTTACTTCACTTTTGGCTTTCAATTTTGCTCTCTCGTTTTTTCGTTTGATTTCTGTGTCGGATCAGTTTTGTTTACTTTTTGGTTGATTGATGAATTTTTGAAGGTTTAGATGGTTGTGAGTTATATGATTGGAGTGGTTTTGAATTAATAGAGGTTGAAAGTGGTTGAGACTTGTGATGGTTCGATGGTGCTGGTTTTGTTCAACGAAGAGTTTCAAGTAGAAACTAGGCACTGCCATGTGTTTGTTGTTCTTCCTGCATGATTTTGTGTCAAGCAGAATTTTGGTTTGTTGTATTCTGTACCAATTCTTTGTGTTTTGGTTCTCGATTTTTCTTGTTCAGATTTTTTTCTTTTTCTTCAGATTTTTTCAATCTATGTTTTTGGCTCCCCCCCCATGACTGTGAATTCAGATTGTGTATTTATACTAGTAGATTCAATTGGTTTGTTACTATTTTTTGGGTGATATTGGATAGAGTTTCAGTGTAAATCCCTCCCCTTTTTCTGCTGAACTTGGTTGCTAATCGGATATTCATAAACTAATTCTTGTTTCTTAATTTTCATTCCCCCTAAATCTCTCTTTTGCTGCGTTTTTGTTTTGTTTTGTTTTGTTTATGTACATATATAAAAAGAGTTTTGGTACAATAAATTAATTACATAAGAATATACTTGTTTTTGACTATTTTATTCCCAACCTATTATAAAGATCATGTGGTGTTAATATGAGGGTGTATTGTATGACTCCATAAGGACTCTGCATAAGATTTCTTTACTAACCTCAAATATGACCAATTAAAAGATGACACATGGCAATAATTATCATCAAACAAATAAACCAAACAATAGAGAGACACATAGATCCAAGTACGCAAACATAAAAGAAAAAACAAAGAAAGAAAAGAGAAAAAACCAGTGCAATGCTTCCTCCTTTTCTCCCGTGATGGCCAGCGGTGGCGGCGGCGAGCGCGGCTGCGCGCGGTGGTGACGTTGTTCTGTGCGGTTCCGTCGACGGTAGTGCGTGGTCGGTTTCCGTGAGCGAAGCAGAACGAATCTGAGAGGTGACCGGCGGAGAACGACGACGGCCGTTTTGGTTTACTTCACTTTTGGCTTTCAATTTTGCTCTCTCGTTTTTTCGTTTGATTTCTGTGTCGGATCAGTTTTGTTTACTTTTTGGTTGATTGATGAATTTTTGAAGGTTTAGATGGTTGTGAGTTATATGATTGGAGTGGTTTTGAATTAATAGAGGTTGAAAGTGGTTGAGACTTGTGATGGTTCGATGGTGCTGGTTTTGTTCAACGAAGAGTTTCAAGTAGAAACTAGGCACTGCCATGTGTTTGTTGTTCTTCCTGCATGATTTTGTGTCAAGCAGAATTTTGGTTTGTTGTATTCTGTACCAATTCTTTGTGTTTTGGTTCTCGATTTTTCTTGTTCAGATTTTTTTCTTTTTCTTCAGATTTTTTCAATCTATGTTTTTGGCTCCCCCCCCCCATGACTGTGAATTCAGATTGTGTATTTATACTAGTAGATTCAATTGGTTTGTTACTACTTTTTGGGTGATATTGGATAGAGTTTCAGTGTAAATCCCTCCCCTTTTTCTGCTGAACTTTGTTGCTAATCGGATATTCATAAACTAAATCTTGTTTCTAAATTTTCATTCCCCCTAAATCTCTCTTTTTCTGCGTTTTTGTTTTGTTTTGTTTTGTTTATGTACATATATAAAAAGAGTTTTGGTACAATAAATTAATTACATAAGAATATACTTGTTTTTGACTATTTTGTTCCCAACCTATTATAAAGATCATGTGGTGTTAATATGAGGGTGTATTGTATGACTCCATAAGGACTCTGCATAAGATTTCTTTACTAACCTCAAATATGACCAATTAAAAGATGACACATGGCAATAATTATCATCAAACAAATAAACCAAACAATAGAGAGACACATAGATCCAAGTACGCAAACATAAAAGAAAAAACAAAGAAAGAAAAGAGAAAAAACCAGTGCAATGCTTCCTCCTTTTCTCCCGTGATGGCCAGCGGTGGCGGCGGCGAGCGCGGCTGCGCGCGGTGGTGACGTTGTTCTGTGCGGTTCCGTCGACGGTAGTGCGTGGTCGGTTTCCGTGAGCGAAGCAGAACGAATCTGAGAGGTGACCGGCGGAGAACGACGACGGCCGTTTTGGTTTACTTCACTTTTGGCTTTCAATTTTGCTCTCTCGTTTTTTCGTTTGATTTCTGTGTCGGATCAGTTTTGTTTACTTTTTGGTTGATTGATGAATTTTTGAAGGTTTAGATGGTTGTGAGTTATATGATTGGAGTGGTTTTGAATTAATAGAGGTTGAAAGTGGTTGAGACTTGTGATGGTTCGATGGTGCTGGTTTTGTTCAACGAAGAGTTTCAAGTAGAAACTAGGCACTGCCATGTGTTTGTTGTTCTCCCTGCATGGTTTAGTGTCAAACAGAATTTTGGTTTGTTGTATTCTGTACCAATTCTTTGTGTTTTGGTTCTCGATTTTTCTTGTTCAGATTTTTTTCTTTTTCTTCAGATTTTTTCAATCTATGTTTTTGGCTCCCCCCCCATGACTGTGAATTCAGATTGTGTATTTATACTAGTAGATTCAATTGGTTTGTTACTATTTTTTGGGTGATATTGGATAGAGTTTCAGTGTAAATCCCTCCCCTTTTTCTGCTGAACTTTGTTGCTAATCGGATATTCATAAACTAATTCTTGTTTCTTAATTTTCATTCCCCCTAAATCTCTCTTTTGCTGCGTTTTTGTTTTGTTTTGTTTTGTTTATGTACATATATAAAAAGAGTTTTGGTACAATAAATTAATTACATAAGAATATACTTGTTTTTGACTATTTTGTTCCCAACCTATTATAAAGATCATGTGGTGTTAATATGAGGGTGTATTGTATGACTCCATAAGGACTCTGCATAAGATTTCTTTACTAACCTCAAATATGACCAATTAAAAGATGATACATGGCAATAATTATCATCAAACAAATAAACCAAACAATAGAGAGACACATAGATCCAAGTACGCAAACATAAAAGAAAAAACAAAGAAAGAAAAGAGAAAAAACCAGTGCAATGCTTCCTCCTTTTCTCCCGTGATGGCCAGCGGTGGCGGCGGCGAGCCCGGCTGCGCGCGGTGGTGACGTTGTTCTGTGCGGTTCCGTCGACGGTAGTGCGTGGTCGGTTTCCGTGAGCAAAGCAGAACGAATCTGAGAGGTGACCGGCGGAGAACGACGACGACCGTTTTGGTTTACTTCACTTTTGGCTTTCAATTTTGCTCTCTCCCTTTTTGGTTTGATTTCTGTTTCGGATCAGTTTTGTTTACTTTTTGGTTGATTGATGAATTTTTGAAGGTTTGGATGGTTGTGAGTTATATGATTGGAGTGGTTTTGAATTAATAGAGGTTGAAAGTGGTTGAGACTTGTGATGGTTCGATGGTGCTGGTTTTGTTCAACGATGAGTTTCAAGTAGAAACTAGGCACTGCCATGTGTTTGTTGTTCTTCCTGCATGATTTTGTGTCAAGCAGAATTTTGGTTTGTTGTATTCTGTACCAATTCTTTGTGTTTTGGTTCTCGATTTTTCTTGTTCAGATTTTTTTCTTTTTCTTCAGATTTTTTCAATCTATGTTTTTGGCTCCCCCCCCATGACTGTGAATTCAGATTGTGTATTTATACTAGTAGATTCAATTGGTTTGTTACTATTTTTTGGGTGATATTGGATAGAGTTTCAGTGTAAATCCCTCCCCTTTTTCTGCTGAACTTTGTTGCTAATCGGATATTCATAAACTAATTCTTGTTTCTTAATTTTCATTCCCCCTAAATCTCTCTTTTGCTGCGTTTTTGTTTTGTTTTGTTTTGTTTATGTACATATATAAAAAGAGTTTTGGTACAATAAATTAATTACATAAGAATATACTTGTTTTTGACTATTTTATTCCCAACCTATTATAAAGATCATGTGGTGTTAATATGAGGGTGTATTGTATGACTCCATAAGGACTCTGCATAAGATTTCTTTACTAACCTCAAATATGACCAATTAAAAGATGACACATGGCAATAATTATCATCAAACAAATAAACCAAACAATAGAGAGACACATAGATCCAAGTACGCAAACATAAAAGAAAAAACAAAGAAAGAAAAGAGAAAAAACCAGTGCAATGCTTCCTCCTTTTCTCCCGTGATGGCCAGCGGTGGCGGCGGCGAGCGCGGCTGCGCGCGGTGGTGACGTTGTTCTGTGCGGTTCCGTCGACGGTAGTGCGTGGTCGGTTTCCGTGAGCGAAGCAGAACGAATCTGAGAGGTGACCGGCGGAGAACGACGACGGCCGTTTTGGTTTACTTCACTTTTGGCTTTCAATTTTGCTCTCTCCCTTTTTGGTTTGATTTCTGTTTCGGATCAGTTTTGTTTACTTTTTGGTTGATTGATGAATTTTTGAAGGTTTGGATGGTTGTGAGTTATATGATTGGAGTGGTTTTGAATTAATAGAGGTTGAAAGTGGTTGAGACTTGTGATGGTTCGATGGTGCTGGTTTTGTTCAACGATGAGTTTCAAGTAGAAACTAGGCACTGCCATGTGTTTGTTGTTCTTCCTGCATGATTTTGTGTCAAGCAGAATTTTGGTTTGTTGTATTCTGTACCAATTCTTTGTGTTTTGGTTCTCGATTTTTCTTGTTCAGATTTTTTTCTTTTTCTTCAGATTTTTTCAATCTATGTTTTTGGCTCCCCCCCCATGACTGTGAATTCAGATTGTGTATTTATACTAGTAGATTCAATTGGTTTGTTACTATTTTTTGGGTGATATTGGATAGAGTTTCAGTGTAAATCCCTCCCCTTTTTCTGCTGAACTTTGTTGCTAATCGGATATTCATAAACTAATTCTTGTTTCTTAATTTTCATTCCCCCTAAATCTCTCTTTTGCTGCGTTTTTGTTTTGTTTTGTTTTGTTTATGTACATATATAAAAAGAGTTTTGGTACAATAAATTAATTACATAAGAATATACTTGTTTTTGACTATTTTGTTCCCAACCTATTATAAAGATCATGTGGTGTTAATATGAGGGTGTATTGTATGACTCCATAAGGACTCTGCATAAGATTTCTTTACTAACCTCAAATATGACCAATTAAAAGATGACACATGGCAATAATTATCATCAAACAAATAAACCAAACAATAGAGAGACACATAGATCCAAGTACGCAAACATAAAAGAAAAAACAAAGAAAGAAAAGAGAAAAAACCAGTGCAATGCTTCCTCCTTTTCTCCCGTGATGGCCAGCGGTGGCGGCAGCGAGCGCGGCTGCGCGCGGTGGTGACTTTGTTCTGTGCGGTTCCGTCGACGGTAGTGCGTGGTCGGTTTCCGTGAGCGAAGCAGAACGAATCTGAGAGGTGACCGGCGGAGAACGACGACGGCCGTTTTGGTTTACTTCACTTTTGGCTTTCAATTTTGCTCTCTCCCTTTTTGGTTTGATTTCTGTTTCGGATCAGTTTTGTTTACTTTTTGGTTGATTGATGAATTTTTGAAGGTTTGGATGGTTGTGAGTTATATGATTGGAGTGGTTTTGAATTAATAGAGGTTGAAAGTGGTTGAGACTTGTGATGGTTCGATGGTGCTGGTTTTGTTCAACGATGAGTTTCAAGTAGAAACTAGGCACTGCCATGTGTTTGTTGTTCTTCCTGCATGATTTTGTGTCAAGCAGAATTTTGGTTTGTTGTATTCTGTACCAATTCTTTGTGTTTTGGTTCTCGATTTTTCTTGTTCAGATTTTTTTCTTTTTCTTCAGATTTTTTCAATCTATGTTTTTGGCTCCCCCCCCATGACTGTGAATTCAGATTGTGTATTTATACTAGTAGATTCAATTGGTTTGTTACTATTTTTTGGGTGATATTGGATAGAGTTTCAGTGTAAATCCCTCCCCTTTTTCTGCTGAACTTTGTTGCTAATCGGATATTCATAAACTAATTCTTGTTTCTTAATTTTCATTCCCCCTAAATCTCTCTTTTGCTGCGTTTTTGTTTTGTTTTGTTTTGTTTATGTACATATATAAAAAGAGTTTTGGTACAATAAATTAATTACATAAGAATATACTTGTTTTTGACTATTTTATTCCCAACCTATTATAAAGATCATGTGGTGTTAATATGAGGGTGTATTGTATGACTCCATAAGGACTCTGCATAAGATTTCTTTACTAACCTCAAATATGACCAATTAAAAGATGACACATGGCAATAATTATCATCAAACAAATAAACCAAACAATAGAGAGACACATAGATCCAAGTACGCAAACATAAAAGAAAAAACAAAGAAAGAAAAGAGAAAAAACCAGTGCAATGCTTCCTCCTTTTCTCCCGTGATGGCCAGCGGTGGCGGCGGCGAGCGCGGCTGCGCGCGGTGGTGACGTTGTTCTGTGCGGTTCCGTCGACGGTAGTGCGTGGTCGGTTTCCGTGAGCGAAGCAGAACGAATCTGAGAGGTGACCGGCGGAGAACGACGACGGCCGTTTTGGTTTACTTCACTTTTGGCTTTCAATTTTGCTCTCTCCCTTTTTGGTTTGATTTCTGTTTCGGATCAGTTTTGTTTACTTTTTGGTTGATTGATGAATTTTTGAAGGTTTGGATGGTTGTGAGTTATATGATTGGAGTGGTTTTGAATTAATAGAGGTTGAAAGTGGTTGAGACTTGTGATGGTTCGATGGTGCTGGTTTTGTTCAACGATGAGTTTCAAGTAGAAACTAGGCACTGCCATGTGTTTGTTGTTCTTCCTGCATGATTTTGTGTCAAGCAGAATTTTGGTTTGTTGTATTCTGTACCAATTCTTTGTGTTTTGGTTCTCGATTTTTCTTGTTCAGATTTTTTTCTTTTTCTTCAGATTTTTTCAATCTATGTTTTTGGCTCCCCCCCCATGACTGTGAATTCAGATTGTGTATTTATACTAGTAGATTCAATTGGTTTGTTACTATTTTTTGGGTGATATTGGATAGAGTTTCAGTGTAAATCCCTCCCCTTTTTCTGCTGAACTTTGTTGTTAATCGGATATTCATAAACTAATTCTTGTTTCTTAATTTTCATTCCCCCTAAATCTCTCTTTTGCTGCGTTTTTGTTTTGTTTTGTTTTGTTTATGTACATATATAAAAAGAGTTTTGGTACAATAAATTAATTACATAAGAATATACTTGTTTTTGACTATTTTATTCCCAACCTATTATAAAGATCATGTGGTGTTAATATGAGGGTGTATTGTATGACTCCATAAGGACTCTGCATAAGATTTCTTTACTAACCTCAAATATGACCAATTAAAAGATGACACATGGCAATAATTATCATCAAACAAATAAACCAAACAATAGAGAGACACATAGATCCAAGTACGCAAACATAAAAGAAAAAACAAAGAAAGAAAAGAGAAAAAACCAGTGCAATGCTTCCTCCTTTTCTCCCGTGATGGCCAGCGGTGGCGGCGGCGAGCGCGGCTGCGCGCGGTGGTGACGTTGTTCTGTGCGGTTCCGTCGACGGTAGTGCGTGGTCGGTTTCCGTGAGCGAAGCAGAACGAATCTGAGAGGTGACCGGCGGAGAACGACGACGGCCGTTTTGGTTTACTTCACTTTTGGCTTTCAATTTTGCTCTCTCGTTTTTTCGTTTGATTTCTGTGTCGGATCAGTTTTGTTTACTTTTTGGTTGATTGATGAATTTTTGAAGGTTTAGATGGTTGTGAGTTATATGATTGGAGTGGTTTTGAATTAATAGAGGTTGAAAGTGGTTGAGACTTGTGATGGTTCGATGGTGCTGGTTTTGTTCAACGAAGAGTTTCAAGTAGAAACTAGGCACTGCCATGTGTTTGTTGTTCTTCCTGCATGATTTTGTGTCAAGCAGAATTTTGGTTTGTTGTATTCTGTACCAATTCTTTGTGTTTTGGTTCTCGATTTTTCTTGTTCAGATTTTTTTCTTTTTCTTCAGATTTTTTCAATCTATGTTTTTGGCTCCCCCCCCATGACTGTGAATTCAGATTGTGTATTTATACTAGTAGATTCAATTGGTTTGTTACTATTTTTTGGGTGATATTGGATAGAGTTTCAGTGTAAATCCCTCCCCTTTTTCTGCTGAACTTTGTTGCTAATCGGATATTCATAAACTAATTCTTGTTTCTTAATTTTCATTCCCCCTAAATCTCTCTTTTGCTGCGTTTTTGTTTTGTTTTGTTTTGTTTATGTACATATATAAATAGAGTTTTGGTACAATAAATTAATTACATAAGAATATACTTGTTTTTGACTATTTTATTCCCAACCTATTATAAAGATCATGTGGTGTTAATATGAGGGTGTATTGTATGACTCCATAAGGACTCTGCATAAGATTTCTTTACTAACCTCAAATATGACCAATTAAAAGATGACACATGGCAATAATTATCATCAAACAAATAAACCAAACAATAGAGAGACACATAGATCCAAGTACGCAAACATAAAAGAAAAAACAAAGAAAGAAAAGAGAAAAAACCAGTGCAATGCTTCCTCCTTTTCTCCCGTGATGGCCAGCGGTGGCGGCGGCGAGCGCGGCTGCGCGCGGTGGTGACGTTGTTCTGTGCGGTTCCGTCGACGGTAGTGCGTGGTCGGTTTCCGTGAGCGAAGCAGAACGAATCTGAGAGGTGACCGGCGGAGAACGACGACGGCCGTTTTGGTTTACTTCACTTTTGGCTTTCAATTTTGCTCTCTCGTTTTTTCGTTTGATTTCTGTGTCGGATCAGTTTTGTTTACTTTCTGGTTGATTGATGAATTTTTGAAGGTTTAGATGGTTGTGAGTTATATGATTGGAGTGGTTTTGAATTAATAGAGGTTGAAAGTGGTTGAGACTTGTGATGGTTCGATGGTGCTGGTTTTGTTCAACGAAGAGTTTCAAGTAGAAACTAGGCACTGCCATGTGTTTGTTGTTCTTCCTGCATGATTTTGTGTCAAGCAGAATTTTGGTTTGTTGTATTCTGTACCAATTCTTTGTGTTTTGGTTCTCGATTTTTCTTGTTCAGATTTTTTTCTTTTTCTTCAGATTTTTTCAATCTATGTTTTTGGCTCCCCCCCCCATGACTGTTAATTCAGATTGTGTATTTATACTAGTAGATTCAATTGGTTTGTTACTACTTTTTGGGTGATATTGGATAGAGTTTCAGTGTAAATCCCTCCCCTTTTTCTGCTGAACTTTGTTGCTAATCGGATATTCATAAACTAAATCTTGTTTCTAAATTTTCATTCCCCCTAAATCTCTCTTTTGCTGCGTTTTTGTTTTGTTTTGTTTTGTTTTGTTTATGTACATATATAAAAAGAGTTTTGGTACAATAAATTAATTACATAAGAATATACTTGTTTCTGACTATTTTATTCCCAACCTATTCTAAAGATCATGTGGTGTTAATATGAGGGTGTATTGTATGACTCCATAAGGACTCTGCACAAGATTTCTTTACTAACCTCAAATATGACCGATTAAAAGATGACACATGGCAATAATTATCATCAAACAAATAAACCAAACAATAGAGAGACACATAGATCCAAGTACGCAAACATAAAAGAAAAAACAAAGAAAGAAAAGAGAAAAAACCAGTGCAGTGCTTCCTCCTTTTCTCCCGTGATGGCCAGCGGGGGCGGCCGCGAGCGCGGCTGCGCGCGGTGGTGACGTTGTTCTGTGCGGTTCCGTCGACGGTAGTGCGTGGTCGGTTTCCGTGAGCGAAGCAAAACGAATCTGAGAGGTGACCGGCGGAGAACGACGACGGCCGTTTTGGTTTACTTCACTTTTGGCTTTCAATTTTGCTCTCTCCCTTTTTCGTTTGATTTCTGTTTCGGATCAGTTTTGTTTACTTTTTGGTTGATTGATGAATTTTTGAAGGTTTAGATTGTTGTGAGTTATATGATTGGAGTGGTTTTGAATTAATAGAGGTTGAAAGTGGTTGAGACTTGTGATGGTTCGATGGTGCTGGTTTTGTTCAACGAAGAGTTTCAAGTAGAAACTAGGCACTGCCATGTGTTTGTTGTTCTCCCTGCATGATTTTGTGTCAAGCAGAATTTTGGTTTGTTGTATTCTGTACCAATTCTTTGTGTTTTGGTTCTCGATTTTTCTTGTTCAGATTTTTTTCTTTTTCTTCAGATTTTTTCAATCCATGTTTTTGGCTCCCCCCCCATGACTGTGAATTCAGATTGTGTATTTATACTAGTAGATTCAATTGGTTTGTTACTATTTTTTGGGTGATATTGGATAGAGTTTCAGTGTAAATCCCTCCCCTTTTTCTGCTGAACTTTGTTGCTAATCGGATATTCATAAACTAAATCTTGTTTCTGAATTTTCATTCCCCCTAAATCTCTCTTTTGCTGCGTTTTTGTTTTGTTTTGTTTTGTTTATGTACATATATAAAAAGAGTTTTGGTACAATAAATTAATTACATAAGAATATACTTGTTTTTGACTATTTTATTCCCAACCTATTATAAAGATCATGTGGTGTTAATATGAGGGTGTATTGTATGACTCCATAAGGACTCTGCATAAGATTTCTTTACTAACCTCAAATATCACCGATTAAAAGATGACACATGGCAATAATTATCATCAAACAAATAAACCAAACAATAGAGAGACACATAGATCCAAGTACGCAAACATAAAAGAAAAAACAAAGAAAGAAAAGAGAAAAAACCAGTGCAGTGCTTCCTCCTTTTCTCCCGTGATGGCCAGCGGTGGCGGCGGCGAGCGCGGTGGTGACGTTGTTCTGTGCGGTTCCGTCGACGGTAGTGCGTGGTCGGTTTCCGTGAGCGAAGCAGAACGAATCTGAGAGGTGACCGGCGGAGAACGACGACGGCCGTTTCGGTTTACTTCACTTTTGGCTTTCAATTTTGCTCTCTCCCTTTTTCGTTTGATTTCTGTTTCGGATCAGTTTTGTTTACTTTTTGGTTGATTGATGAATTTTTGAAGGTTTAGATTGTTGTGAGTTATATGATTGGAGTGGTTTTGAATTAATAGAGGTTGAAAGTGGTTGAGACTTGTGATGGTTCGATGGTGCTGGTTTTGTTCAACGAAGAGTTTCAAGTAGAAACTAGGCACTGCCATGTGTTTGTTGTTCTCCCTGCATGATTTTGTGTCAAGCAGAATTTTGGTTTGTTGTATTCTGTACCAATTCTTTGTGTTTTGGTTCTCGATTTTTCTTGTTCAGATTTTTTTCTTTTTCTTCAGATTTTTTCAATCTATGTTTTTGGCTCCCCCCCCATGACTGTGAATTCAGATTGTGTATTTATACTAGTAGATTCAATTGGTTTGTTACTATTTTTTGGGTGATATTGGATAGAGTTTCAGTGTAAATCCCTCCCCTTTTTCTGCTGAACTTTGTTGCTAATCGGATATTCATAAACTAAATCTTGTTTCTGAATTTTCATTCCCCCTAAATCTCTCTTTTGCTGCGTTTTTGTTTTGTTTTGTTTTGTTTATGTACATATATAAAAAGAGTTTTGGTACAATAAATTAATTACATAAGAATATACTTGTTTTTGACTATTTTATTCCCAACCTATTATAAAGATCATGTGGTGTTAATATGAGGGTGTATTGTATGACTCCATAAGGACTCTGCATAAGATTTCTTTACTAACCTCAAATATCACCGATTAAAAGATGACACATGGCAATAATTATCATCAAACAAATAAACCAAACAATAGAGAGACACATAGATCCAAGTACGCAAACATAAAAGAAAAAACAAAGAAAGAAAAGAGAAAAAACCAGTGCAGTGCTTCCTCCTTTTCTCCCGTGATGGCCAGCGGTGGCGGCGGCGAGCGCGGTGGTGACGTTGTTCTGTGCGGTTCCGTCGACGGTAGTGCGTGGTCGGTTTCCGTGGGCAAAGCAGAACGAATCTGAGAGGTGACCGGCGGAGAACGACGACGGCCGTTTTGGTTTACTTCACTTTTGGCTTTCAATTTTGCTCTCTCGTTTTTTCGTTTGATTTCTGTGTCGGATCAGTTTTGTTTACTTTTTGGTTGATTGATGAATTTTTGAAGGTTTGGATGGTTGTGAGTTATATGATTGGAGTGGTTTTGAATTAATAGAGGTTGAAAGTGGTTGAGACTTGTGATGGTTCGATGGTGCTGGTTTTGTTCAATGAAGAGTTTCAAGTAGAAACTAGGCACTGCCATGTGTTTGTTGTTCTCCCTGCATGATTTTGTGTCAAACAAAATTTTGGTTTGTTGTATTCTATACCAATTCTTTGTGTTTTGGTTCTCGATTTTTCTTGTTCAGATTTTTTTCTTTTTCTTCAGATTTTTTCAATCTATGTTTTTGGCTTCCCCCCCCCCCCCCCCCCATGACTGTGAATTCAGATTGTGTATTTATACTAGTAGATTCAATTGGTTTGTTACTATTTTTTGGGTGATATTGGATAGAGTTTCAGTGTAAATCCCTCCCCTTTTTCTGCTGAACTTTGTTGCTATTCGGATATTCATAAACTAAATCTTGTTTCTAAATTTTCATTCCCCCTAAATCTCTCTTTTGCTGCGTTTTTGTTTTGTTTTGTTTTGTTTTGTTTATGTACATATATAAAAAGAGTTTTGGTACAATAAATTAATTACATAAGAATATACTTGTTTCTGACTATTTTATTCCCAACCTATTCTAAAGATCATGTGGTGTTAATATGAGGGTGTATTGTATGACTCCATAAGGACTCTGCACAAGATTTCTTTACTAACCTCAAATATGACCGATTAAAAGATGACACATGGCAATAATTATCATCAAACAAATAAACCAAACAATAGAGAGACATATAGATCCAAGTACGCAAACATAAAAGAAAAAACAAAGAAAGAAAAGAGAAAAAACCAGTGCAGTGCTTCCTCCTTTTCTCCCGTGATGGGCAGCATTGGCGGCGGCGAGCGTGGCTGCGCGCGGTGGTGACGTTGTTCTATGCGGTTCCGTCGACGGTAGTGCGTGGTCGGTTTCCGTGAGCGAAGCAGAACGAATCTGAGAGGTGACCGGCGGAGAACGACGACGGCCGTTTCGGTTTACTTCACTTTTGGCTTTCAATTTTGCTCTCTCCCTTTTTCGTTTGATTTCTGTTTCGGATCAGTTTTGTTTACTTTTTGGTTGATTGATGAATTTTTGAAGGTTTAGATTGTTGTGAGTTATATGATTGGAGTGGTTTTGAATTAATAGAGGTTGAAAGTGGTTGAGACTTGTGATGGTTCGATGGTGCTGGTTTTGTTCAACGAAGAGTTTCAAGTAGAAACTAGGCACTGCCATGTGTTTGTTGTTCTCCCTGCATGATTTTGTGTCAAGCAGAATTTTGGTTTGTTGTATTCTGTACCAATTCTTTGTGTTTTGGTTCTCGATTTTTCTTGTTCAGATTTTTTTCTTTTTCTTCAGATTTTTTCAATCTATGTTTTTGGCTCCCCCCCCATGACTGTGAATTCAGATTGTGTATTTATACTAGTAGATTCAATTGGTTTGTTACTATTTTTTGGGTGATATTGGATAGAGTTTCAGTGTAAATCCCTCCCCTTTTTCTGCTGAACTTTGTTGCTAATCGGATATTCATAAACTAAATCTTGTTTCTGAATTTTCATTCCCCCTAAATCTCTCTTTTGCTGCGTTTTTGTTTTGTTTTGTTTTGTTTATGTACATATATAAAAAGAGTTTTGGTACAATAAATTAATTACATAAGAATATACTTGTTTTTGACTATTTTATTCCCAACCTATTATAAAGATCATGTGGTGTTAATATGAGGGTGTATTGTATGACTCCATAAGGACTCTGCATAAGATTTCTTTACTAACCTCAAATATCACCGATTAAAAGATGACACATGGCAATAATTATCATCAAACAAATAAACCAAACAATAGAGAGACACATAGATCCAAGTACGCAAACATAAAAGAAAAAACAAAGAAAGAAAAGAGAAAAAACCAGTGCAGTGCTTCCTCCTTTTCTCCCGTGATGGCCAGCGGTGGCGGCGGCGAGCGCGGTGGTGACGTTGTTCTGTGCGGTTCCGTCGACGGTAGTGCGTGGTCGGTTTCCGTGGGCAAAGCAGAACGAATCTGAGAGGTGACCGGCGGAGAACGACGACGGCCGTTTTGGTTTACTTCACTTTTGGCTTTCAATTTTGCTCTCTCGTTTTTTCGTTTGATTTCTGTGTCGGATCAGTTTTGTTTACTTTTTGGTTGATTGATGAATTTTTGAAGGTTTGGATGGTTGTGAGTTATATGATTGGAGTGGTTTTGAATTAATAGAGGTTGAAAGTGGTTGAGACTTGTGATGGTTCGATGGTGCTGGTTTTGTTCAATGAAGAGTTTCAAGTAGAAACTAGGCACTGCCATGTGTTTGTTGTTCTCCCTGCATGATTTTGTGTCAAACAAAATTTTGGTTTGTTGTATTCTATACCAATTCTTTGTGTTTTGGTTCTCGATTTTTCTTGTTCAGATTTTTTTCTTTTTCTTCAGATTTTTTCAATCTATGTTTTTGGCTTCCCCCCCCCCCCCCCCCCATGACTGTGAATTCAGATTGTGTATTTATACTAGTAGATTCAATTGGTTTGTTACTATTTTTTGGGTGATATTGGATAGAGTTTCAGTGTAAATCCCTCCCCTTTTTCTGCTGAACTTTGTTGCTATTCGGATATTCATAAACTAAATCTTGTTTCTAAATTTTCATTCCCCCTAAATCTCTCTTTTGCTGCGTTTTTGTTTTGTTTTGTTTTGTTTTGTTTATGTACATATATAAAAAGAGTTTTGGTACAATAAATTAATTACATAAGAATATACTTGTTTCTGACTATTTTATTCCCAACCTATTCTAAAGATCATGTGGTGTTAATATGAGGGTGTATTGTATGACTCCATAAGGACTCTGCACAAGATTTCTTTACTAACCTCAAATATGACCGATTAAAAGATGACACATGGCAATAATTATCATCAAACAAATAAACCAAACAATAGAGAGACATATAGATCCAAGTACGCAAACATAAAAGAAAAAACAAAGAAAGAAAAGAGAAAAAACCAGTGCAGTGCTTCCTCCTTTTCTCCCGTGATGGGCAGCATTGGCGGCGGCGAGCGTGGCTGCGCGCGGTGGTGACGTTGTTCTATGCGGTTCCGTCGACGGTAGTGCGTGGTCGGTTTCCGTGAGCGAAGCAGAACGAATCTGAGAGGTGACCGGCGGAGAACGACGACGGCCGTTTCGGTTTACTTCACTTTTGGCTTTCAATTTTGCTCTCTCCCTTTTTCGTTTGATTTCTGTTTCGGATCAGTTTTGTTTACTTTTTGGTTGATTGATGAATTTTTGAAGGTTTAGATTGTTGTGAGTTATATGATTGGAGTGGTTTTGAATTAATAGAGGTTGAAAGTGGTTGAGACTTGTGATGGTTCGATGGTGCTGGTTTTGTTCAACGAAGAGTTTCAAGTAGAAACTAGGCACTGCCATGTGTTTGTTGTTCTCCCTGCATGATTTTGTGTCAAGCAGAATTTTGGTTTGTTGTATTCTGTACCAATTCTTTGTGTTTTGGTTCTCGATTTTTCTTGTTCAGATTTTTTTCTTTTTCTTCAGATTTTTTCAATCTATGTTTTTGGCTCCCCCCCCATGACTGTGAATTCAGATTGTGTATTTATACTAGTAGATTCAATTGGTTTGTTACTATTTTTTGGGTGATATTGGATAGAGTTTCAGTGTAAATCCCTCCCCTTTTTCTGCTGAACTTTGTTGCTAATCGGATATTCATAAACTAAATCTTGTTTCTGAATTTTCATTCCCCCTAAATCTCTCTTTTGCTGCGTTTTTGTTTTGTTTTGTTTTGTTTATGTACATATATAAAAAGAGTTTTGGTACAATAAATTAATTACATAAGAATATACTTGTTTTTGACTATTTTATTCCCAACCTATTATAAAGATCATGTGGTGTTAATATGAGGGTGTATTGTATGACTCCATAAGGACTCTGCATAAGATTTCTTTACAAACCTCAAATATCACCGATTAAAAGATGACACATGGCAATAATTATCATCAAACAAATAAACCAAACAATAGAGAGACACATAGATCCAAGTACGCAAACATAAAAGAAAAAACAAAGAAAGAAAAGAGAAAAAACCAGTGCAGTGCTTCCTCCTTTTCTCCCGTGATGGGCAGCGGTGGCGGCGGCGAGCGCGGCTGCGCGCGGTGGTGATGTTGTTTTGTGCGGTTCCGTCGACGGTAGTGCGTGGTCGGTTTCCGTGAGCGAAGCAGAACGAATCTGAGAGGTGACCGGCGGAGAACGACGACGGCCGTTTTGGTTTACTTCACTTTTGGCTTTCAATTTTGCTCTCTCGTTTTTTCGTTTGATTTCTGTGTCGGATCAGTTTTGTTTACTTTTTGGTTGATAGATGAATTTTTGAAGGTTTGGATGGTTGTGAGTTATATGATTGGAGTGGTTTTGAATTAATAGAGGTTGAAAGTGGTTGAGACTTGTGATGGTTCGATGGTGCTGGTTTTGTTCAATGAAGAGTTTCAAGTAGAAACTAGGCACTGCCATGTGTTTGTTGTTCTTCCTGCATGATTTTGTGTCAAGCAGAATTTTGGTTTGTTGTATTCTGTACCAATTCTTTGTGTTTTGGTTCTCGATTTTTCTTTTTCAGATTTTTTTCTTTTTCTTCAGATTTTTTCAATCTATGTTTTTGGCTCCCCCCCCATGACTGTGAATTCAGATTGTGTATTTATACTAGTAGATTCAATTTGTTTGTTACTATTTTTTGGGTGATATTGGATAGAGTTTCAGTGTAAATCCCTTCCCTTTTTCTGCTGAACTTTGTTGCTAATCGGATATTCATAAACTAAATCTTGTTTCTAAATTTTCATTCCCCCTAAATCTCTCTTTTGCTGCGTTTTTGTTTTGTTTTGTTTTGTTTTGTTTATGTACATATATAAAAAGAGTTTTGGTACAATAAATTAATTACATAAGAATATACTTGTTTCTGACTATTTTATTCCCAACCTATTCTAAAGATCATGTGGTGTTAATATGAGGGTGTATTGTATGACTCCATAAGGACTCTGCACAAGATTTCTTTACTAACCTCAAATATGACCGATTAAAAGATGACACATGGCAATAATTATCATCAAACAAATAAACCAAACAATAGAGAGACATATAGATCCAAGTACGCAAACATAAAAGAAAAAACAAAGAAAGAAAAGAGAAAAAACCAGTGCAGTGCTTCCTCCTTTTCTCCCGTGATGGGCAGCGGTGGCGGCGGCGAGCGTGGCTGCGCGCGGTGGTGACGTTTTTCTATGCGGTTCCGTCGACGGTAGTGCGTGGTCGGTTTCCGTGAGCGAAGCAGAACGAATCTGAGAGATGGTCGGCGGAGAACGACGACGGCCGTTTTGCTTTACTTCACTTTTGGCTTTCAATTTTGCTCTCTCCCTTTTTCGTTTGATTTCTGATTCGGATCAGTTTTGTATACTTTTTGGTTGATTGATGAATTTTTGAAGGTTTAGATGGTTGTGAGTTATATGATTGGAGTGGTTTTGAATTAATAGAGGTTGAAAGTGGTTGAGACTTGTGATGGTTCGATGGTGCTGGTTTTGTTCAACGAAGAGTTTCAAGTAGAAACTAGGCACTGCCATGTGTTTGTTGTTCTCCCTGCATGATTTTGTGTCAAGCAGAATTTTGGTTTGTTGTATTCTATACCAATTCTTTGTGTTTTGGTTCTCGATTTTTCTTCTTCAGATTTTTTTCTTTTTCTTCAGATTTTTTCAATCTATGTTTTTGGCTCCCCCCCCATGACTGTGAATTCAGATTGTGTATTTATACTAGTAGATTCAATTGGTTTGTTACTATTTTTTTGGTGATATTGGATAGAGTTTCAGTGTAAATCCCTCCCCTTTTTCTGCTGAACTTTGTTGCTAATCGGATATTCATAAACTAAATCTTGTTTCTGAATTTTCATTCCCCCTAAATCTCTCTTTTGCTGCGTTTTTGTTTTGTTTTGTTTTGTTTATGTACATATATAAAAAGAGTTTTGGTACAATAAATTAATTACATAAGAATATACTTGTTTTTGACTATTTTATTCCCAACCTATTATAAAGATCATGTGGTGTTAATATGAGGGTGTATTGTATGACTCCATAAGGACTCTGCATAAGATTTCTTTACTAACCTCAAATATGACCGATTAAAAGATGACACATGGCAATAATTATCATCAAACAAATAAACCAAACAATAGAGAGACACATAGATCCAAGTACGCAAACATAAAAGAAAAAACAAAGAAAGAAAAGAGAAAAAACCAGTGCAGTGCTTCCTCCTTTTCTCCCGTGATGGGCAGCGGTGGCGGCGGCGAGCGCGGCTGCGCGCGGTGGTGATGTTGTTTTGTGCGGTTCCGTCGACGGTAGTGCGTGGTCGGTTTCCGTGAGCGAAGCAGAACGAATCTGAGAGGTGACCGGCGGAGAACGACGATGGCCGTTTTGGTTTACTTCAGTTTTGGCTTTCAATTTTGCTCTCTCGTTTTTTCGTTTGATTTCTGTGTCGGATCAATTTTGTTTACTTTTTGGTTGATTGATGAATTTTTGAAGGTTTGGATGGTTGTCAGTTATATGATTGGAGTGGTTTTGAATTAATAGAGGTTGAAAGTGGTTGAGACTTGTGATGGTTCGATGGTGCTGGTTTTGTTCAATGAAGAGTTTCAAGTAGAAACTAGGCACTGCCATGTGTTTGTTGTTCTTCCTGCATGATTTTGTGTCAAGCAGAATTTTGGTTTGTTGTATTCTGTACCAATTCTTTGTGTTTTGGTTCTCGATTTTTCTTGTTCAGATTTTTTTCTTTTTCTTCAGATTTTTTCAATCTATGTTTTTGGCTCCCCCCCCATGACTGTGAATTCAGATTGTGTATTTATACTAGTAGATTCAATTGGTTTGTTACTATTTTTTGGGTGATATTGGATAGAGTTTCAGTGTAAATCCCTCCCCTTTTTCTGCTGAACTTTGTTGCTAATCGGATATTCATAAACTAAATCTTGTTTCTAAATTTTCATTCCCCCTAAATCTCTCTTTTGCTGCGTTTTTGTTTTGTTTTGTTTTGTTTTGTTTATGTACATATATAAAAAGAGTTTTGGTACAATAAATTAATTACATAAGAATATACTTGTTTCTGACTATTTTATTCCCAACCTATTCTAAAGATCATGTGGTGTTAATATGAGGGTGTATTGTATGACTCCATAAGGACTCTGCACAAGATTTCTTTACTAACCTCAAATATGACCGATTAAAAGATGACACATGGCAATAATTATCATCAAACAAATAAACCAAACAATAGAGAGACATATAGATCCAAGTACGCAAACATAAAAGAAAAAACAAAGAAAGAAAAGAGAAAAAACCAGTGCAGTGCTTCCTCCTTTTCTCCCGTGATGGGCAGCGGTGGCGGCGGCGAGCGTGGCTGCGCGCGGTGGTGACGTTTTTCTATGCGGTTCCGTCGACGGTAGTGCGTGGTCGGTTTCCGTGAGCGAAGCAGAACGAATCTGAGAGATGGTCGGCGGAGAACGACGACGGCCGTTTTGCTTTACTTCACTTTTGGCTTTCAATTTTGCTCTCTCCCTTTTTCGTTTGATTTCTGATTCGGATCAGTTTTGTATACTTTTTGGTTGATTGATGAATTTTTGAAGGTTTAGATGGTTGTGAGTTATATGATTGGAGTGGTTTTGAATTAATAGAGGTTGAAAGTGGTTGAGACTTGTGATGGTTCGATGGTGCTGGTTTTGTTCAACGAAGAGTTTCAAGTAGAAACTAGGCACTGCCATGTGTTTGTTGTTCTCCCTGCATGATTTTGTGTCAAGCAGAATTTTGGTTTGTTGTATTCTATACCAATTCTTTGTGTTTTGGTTCTCGATTTTTCTTCTTCAGATTTTTTTCTTTTTCTTCAGATTTTTTCAATCTATGTTTTTGGCTCCCCCCCCATGACTGTGAATTCAGATTGTGTATTTATACTAGTAGATTCAATTGGTTTGTTACTATTTTTTTGGTGATATTGGATAGAGTTTCAGTGTAAATCCCTCCCCTTTTTCTGCTGAACTTTGTTGCTAATCGGATATTCATAAACTAAATCTTGTTTCTGAATTTTCATTCCCCCTAAATCTCTCTTTTGCTGCGTTTTTGTTTTGTTTTGTTTTGTTTATGTACATATATAAAAAGAGTTTTGGTACAATAAATTAATTACATAAGAATATACTTGTTTTTGACTATTTTATTCCCAACCTATTATAAAGATCATGTGGTGTTAATATGAGGGTGTATTGTATGACTCCATAAGGACTCTGCATAAGATTTCTTTACTAACCTCAAATATGACCGATTAAAAGATGACACATGGCAATAATTATCATCAAACAAATAAACCAAACAATAGAGAGACACATAGATCCAAGTACGCAAACATAAAAGAAAAAACAAAGAAAGAAAAGAGAAAAAACCAGTGCAGTGCTTCCTCCTTTTCTCCCGTGATGGGCAGCGGTGGCGGCGGCGAGCGCGGCTGCGCGCGGTGGTGATGTTGTTTTGTGCGGTTCCGTCGACGGTAGTGCGTGGTCGGTTTCCGTGAGCGAAGCAGAACGAATCTGAGAGGTGACCGGCGGAGAACGACGATGGCCGTTTTGGTTTACTTCAGTTTTGGCTTTCAATTTTGCTCTCTCGTTTTTTCGTTTGATTTCTGTGTCGGATCAATTTTGTTTACTTTTTGGTTGATTGATGAATTTTTGAAGGTTTGGATGGTTGTCAGTTATATGATTGGAGTGGTTTTGAATTAATAGAGGTTGAAAGTGGTTGAGACTTGTGATGGTTCGATGGTGCTGGTTTTGTTCAATGAAGAGTTTCAAGTAGAAACTAGGCACTGCCATGTGTTTGTTGTTCTTCCTGCATGATTTTGTGTCAAGCAGAATTTTGGTTTGTTGTATTCTGTACCAATTCTTTGTGTTTTGGTTCTCGATTTTTCTTGTTCAGATTTTTTTCTTTTTCTTCAGATTTTTTCAATCTATGTTTTTGGCTCCCCCCCCATGACTGTGAATTCAGATTGTGTATTTATACTAGTAGATTCAATTGGTTTGTTACTATTTTTTGGGTGATATTGGATAGAGTTTCAGTGTAAATCCCTCCCCTTTTTCTGCTGAACTTTGTTGCTAATCGGATATTCATAAACTAAATCTTGTTTCTAAATTTTCATTCCCCCTAAATCTCTCTTTTGCTGCGTTTTTGTTTTGTTTTGTTTTGTTTTGTTTATGTACATATATAAAAAGAGTTTTGGTACAATAAATTAATTACATAAGAATATACTTGTTTCTGACTATTTTATTCCCAACCTATTCTAAAGATCATGTGGTGTTAATATGAGGGTGTATTGTATGACTCCATAAGGACTCTGCACAAGATTTCTTTACTAACCTCAAATATGACCGATTAAAAGATGACACATGGCAATAATTATCATCAAACAAATAAACCAAACAATAGAGAGACATATAGATCCAAGTACGCAAACATAAAAGAAAAAACAAAGAAAGAAAAGAGAAAAAACCAGTGCAGTGCTTCCTCCTTTTCTCCCGTGATGGGCAGCGGTGGCGGCGGCGAGCGTGGCTGCGCGCGGTGGTGACGTTTTTCTATGCGGTTCCGTCGACGGTAGTGCGTGGTCGGTTTCCGTGAGCGAAGCAGAACGAATCTGAGAGATGGTCGGCGGAGAACGACGACGGCCGTTTTGCTTTACTTCACTTTTGGCTTTCAATTTTGCTCTCTCCCTTTTTCGTTTGATTTCTGATTCGGATCAGTTTTGTTTACTTTTTGGTTGATTGATGAATTTTTGAAGGTTTGGATGGTTGTGAGTTATATGATTGGAGTGGTTTTGAATTAATAGAGGTTGAAAGTGGTTGAGACTTGTGATGGTTCGATGGTGCTGGTTTTGTTCAACGAAGAGTTTCAAGTAGAAACTAGGCACTGCCATGTGTTTGTTGTTCTCCCTGCATGATTTTGTGTCAAGCAGACTTTTGGTTTGTTGTATTCTATACCAATTCTTTGTGTTTTGGTTCTCGATTTTTCTTCTTCAGATTTTTTTCTTTTTCTTCAGATTTTTTCAATCTATGTTTTTGGCTCCCCCCCCCCCCCCCATGACTGTGAATTCAGATTGTGTATTTATACTAGTAGATTCAATTGGTTTGTTACTATTTTTTGGGTGATATTGGATAGAGTTTCAGTGTAAATCCCTCCCCTTTTTCTGCTGAACTTTGTTGCTAATCGGATATTCATAAACTAAATCTTGTTTCTGAATTTTCATTCCCCCTAAATCTCTCTTTTGCTGCGTTTTTGTTTTGTTTTGTTTTGTTTATGTACATATATAAAAAGAGTTTTGGTACAATAAATTAATTACATAAGAATATACTTGTTTTTGACTATTTTATTCCCAACCTATTATAAAGATCATGTGGTGTTAATATGAGGGTGTATTGTATGACTCCATAAGGACTCTGCATAAGATTTCTTTACTAACCTCAAATATCACCGATTAAAAGATGACACATGGCAATAATTATCATCAAACAAATAAACCAAACAATAGAGAGACACATAGATCCAAGTACGCAAACATAAAAGAAAAAACAAAGAAAGAAAAGAGAAAAAACCAGTGCAGTGCTTCCTCCTTTTCTCCCGTGATGGCCAGCGGTGGCGGCGGCGAGCGCGGTGGTGACGTTGTTCTGTGCGGTTCCGTCGACGGTAGTGCGTGGTCGGTTTCCGTGAGCGAAGCAGAACGAATCTGAGACGTGACCGGCGGAGAACGACGATGGCCGTTTTGGTTTACTTCAGTTTTGGCTTTCAATTTTGCTCTCTCGTTTTTTCGTTTGATTTCTGTGTCGGATCAATTTTGTTTACTTTTTGGTTGATTGATGAATTTTTGAAGGTTTGGATGGTTGTCAGTTATATGATTGGAGTGGTTTTGAATTAATAGAGGTTGAAAGTGGTTGAGACTTGTGATGGTTCGATGGTGCTGGTTTTGTTCAACGAAAAGTTTCAAGTAGAAACTAGGCACTGCCATGTGTTTGTTGTTCTCCCTGCATGATTTTGTGTCAAGCAGAATTTTGGTTTGTTGTATTCTGTACCAATTCTTTGTGTTTTGGTTCTCGATTTTTCTTGTTCAGATTTTTTTCTTTTTCTTCAGATTTTTTCAATCTATGTTTTTGGCTCCCCCCCCATGACTGTGAATTCAGATTGTGTATTTATACTAGTAGATTCAATTGGTTTGTTACTATTTTTTGGGTGATATTGGATAGAGTTTCAGTGTAAATCCCTCCCCTTTTTCTGCTGAACTTTGTTGCTAATCGGATATTCATAAACTAAATCTTGTTTCTAAATTTTCATTCCCCCTAAATCTCTCTTTTGCTGCGTTTTTGTTTTGTTTTGTTTTGTTTTGTTTATGTACATATATAAAAAGAGTTTTGGTACAATAAATTAATTACATAAGAATATACTTGTTTCTGACTATTTTATTCCCAACCTATTCTAAAGATCATGTGGTGTTAATATGAGGGTGTATTGTATGACTCCATAAGGACTCTGCACAAGATTTCTTTACTAACCTCAAATATGACAGATTAAAAGATGACACATGGCAATAATTATCATCAAACAAATAAACCAAACAATAGAGAGACATATAGATCCAAGTACGCAAACATAAAAGAAAAAACAAAGAAAGAAAAGAGAAAAAACCAGTGCAGTGCTTCCTCCTTTTCTCCCGTGATGGGCAGCGGTGGCGGCGGCGAGCGTGGCTGCGCGCGGTGGTGACGTTTTTCTATGCGGTTCCGTCGACGGTAGTGCGTGGTCGGTTTCCGTGAGCGAAGCAGAACGAATCTGAGAGATGGTCGACGGAGAACGACGACGGCCGTTTTGCTTTACTTCACTTTTGGCTTTCAATTTTGCTCTCTCCCTTTTTCGTTTGATTTCTGATTCGGATCAGTTTTGTTTACTTTTTGGTTGATTGATGAATTTTTGAAGGTTTGGATGGTTGTGAGTTATATGATTGGAGTGGTTTTGAATTAATAGAGGTTGAAAGTGGTTGAGACTTGTGATGGTTCGATGGTGCTGGTTTTGTTCAACGAAGAGTTTCAAGTAGAAACTAGGCACTGCCATGTGTTTGTTGTTCTCCCTGCATGATTTTGTGTCAAACAGAATTTTGGTTTGTTGTATTCTGTACCAATTCTCTGTGTTTTGGTTCTCGATTTTTCTTGTTCAGATTTTTTTCTTTTTCTTCAGATTTTTTCAATCTATGTTTTTGGCTCCCCCCCCCCCATGACTGTGAATTCAGATTGTGTATTTATACTAGTAGATTCAATTGGTTTGTTACTATTTTTTGGGTGATATTGGATAGAGTTTCAGTGTAAATCCCTCCCCTTTTTCTGCTGAACTTTGTTGCTAATCGGATATTCATAAACTAAATCTTGTTTCTGAATTTTCATTCCCCCTAAATCTCTCTTTTGCTGCGTTTTTGTTTTGTTTTGTTTTGTTTATGTACATATATAAAAAGAGTTTTGGTACAATAAATTAATTACATAAGAATATACTTGTTTTTGACTATTTTATTCCCAACCTATTATAAAGATCATGTGGTGTTAATATGAGGGTGTATTGTATGACTCCATAAGGACTCTGCATAAGATTTCTTTACTAACCTCAAATATGACCGATTAAAAGATGACACATGGCAATAATTATCATCAAACAAATAAACCAAACAATAGAGAGACACATAGATCCAAGTACGCAAACATAAAAGAAAAAACAAAGAAAGAAAAGAGAAAAAACCAGTGCAGTGCTTCCTCCTTTTCTCCCGTGATGGCCAGCGGTGGCGGCGGCGAGCGCGGCTGCGCGCGGTGGTGACGTTGTTCTGTGCGGTTCCGTCGACGGTAGTGCGTGGTCGGTTTCCGTGAGCGAAGCAGAACGAATCTGAGAGGTGACCGGCGGAGAACGACGACGGCCGTTTTGGTTTACTTCACTTTTGGCTTTCAATTTTGCTCTCTCGTTTTTTCGTTTGATTTCTGTGTCGGATCAGTTTTGTTTACTTTTTGGTTGATTGATGAATTTTTGAAGGTTTGGATGGTTGTGAGTTATATGATTGGAGTGGTTTTGAATTAATAGAGGTTGAAAGTGGTTGAGACTTGTGATGGTTCGATGGTGCTGGTTTTGTTCAATGAAGAGTTTCAAGTAGAAACTAGGCACTGCCATGTGTTTGTTGTTCTTCCTGCATGATTTTGTGTCAAGCAGAATTTTGGTTTGTTGTATTCTGTACCAATTCTTTGTGTTTTGGTTCTCGATTTTTCTTGTTCAGATTTTTTCTTTTTCTTCAGATTTTTTCAATCTATGTTTTTGGCTCCCCCCCCATGACTGTGAATTCAGATTGTGTATTTATACTAGTAGATTCAATTGGTTTGTTACTATTTTTTGGGTGATATTTTATAGAGTTTCAGTGTAAATCCCTCCCCTTTTTCTGCTGAACTTTGTTGCTAATCGGATATTCATAAACTAAATCTTGTTTCTAAATTTTCATTCCCCCTAAATCTCTCTTTTGCTGCGTTTTTGTTTTGTTTTGTTTTGTTTTGTTAATGTACATATATAAAAAGAGTTTTGGTACAATAAATTAATTACATAAGAATATACTTGTTTCTGACTAATTTATTCCCAACCTATTATAAAGATCATGTGGTGTTAATATGAGGGTGTATTGTATGACTCCATAAGGACTCTGCATAAGATTTCTTTACTAACCTCAAATATGACCGATTAAAAGATGACACATGGCAATAATTATCATCAAACAAATAAACCAAACAATAGAGAGACACATAGATCCAAGTACGCAAACATAAAAGAAAAAACAAAGAAAGAAAAGAGAAAAAACCAGTGCAGTGCTTCCTCCTTTTCTCCCGTGATGGGCAGCGGTGGCGGCGGCGAGCGCGGCTGCGCGCGGTGGTGATGTTGTTTTGTGCGGTTCCGTCGACGGTAGTGCGTGGTCGGTTTCCGTGAGCGAAGCAGAACGAATCTGAGAGGTGACCGGCGGAGAACGACGACGGCCGTTTTGGTTTACTTCACTTTTGGCTTTCAATTTTGCTCTCTCTCTTTTTCGTTTGATTTCTGTTTCGGATAAGTTTTGTTTACTTTTTGGTTGATTGATGAATTTTTGAAGGTTTAGATGGTTGTGAGTTATATGATTGGAGTGGTTTTGAATTAATAGAGGTTGAAAGTGGTTGAGACATGTGATGGTTCGATGGTGCTGGTTTTGTTCAACGAAGAGTTTCAAGTAGAAACTAGGCACTGCCATGTGTTTGTTGTTCTCCCTGCATGATTTTGTGTCAAACAGAATTTTGGTTTGTTGTATTCTGTACCAATTCTCTGTGTTTTGGTTCTCGATTTTTCTTGTTCAGATTTTTTTCTTTTTCTTCAGATTTTTTCAATCTATGTTTTTGGCTCCCCCCCCCCATGACTGTGAATTCAGATTGTGTATTTATACTAGTAGATTCAATTGGTTTGTTACTATTTTTTGGGTGATATTGGATAGAGTTTCAGTGTAAATCCCTCCCCTTTTTCTGCTGAACTTTGTTGCTAATCGGATATTCATAAACTAAATGTTGTTTCTGAATTTTCATTCCCCCTAAATCTCTCTTTTGCTGCGTTTTTGTTTTGTTTTGTTTTGTTTATGTACATATATAAAAAGAGTTTTGGTACAATAAATTAATTACATAAGAATATACTTGTTTCTGACTATTTTATTCCCAACCTATTCTAAAGATCATGTGGTGTTAATATGAGGGTGTATTGTATGACTCCATAAGGACTCTGCACAAGATTTCTTTACTAACCTCAAATATGACCGATTAAAAGATGACACATGGCAATAATTATCATCAAACAAATAAACCAAACAATAGAGAGACATATAGATCCAAGTACGCAAACATAAAAGAAAAAACAAAGAAAGAAAAGAGAAAAAACCAGTGTAGTGCTTCCTCCTTTTCTCCCGTGATGGCCAGCGGTGGCGGCGGCGAGCGCGGCTGCGCGCGGTGGTGACGTTGTTCTGTGCGATTCCGTCGACGGTAGTGCGTGGTCGGTTTCCGTGAGCGAAGCAGAACGAATCTGAGAGGTGACCGGCGGAGAACGACGACGGCCGTTTTGGTTTACTTCACTTTTGGCTTTCAATTTTGCTCTCTCCCTTTTTCGTTTGATTTCTGTTTCGGATAAGTTTTGTTTACTTTTTGGTTGATTGATGAATTTTTGAAGGTTTAGATGGTTGTGAGTTATATGATTGGAGTGGTTTTGAATTAATAGAGGTTGAAAGTGGTTGAGACTTGTGATGGTTCGATGGTGCTGGTTTTGTTCAACGAAAAGTTTCAAGTAGAAACTAGGCACTGCCATGTGTTTGTTGTTCTCCCTGCATGATTTTGTGTCAAGCAGAATTTTGGTTTGTTGTATTCTGTACCAATTCTTTGTGTTTTGGTTCTCGATTTTTCTTGTTCAGATTTTTTTCTTTTTCTTCAGATTTTTTCAATCTATGTTTTTGGCTCCCCCCCCATGACTTTGAATTCAGATTGTGTATTTATACTAGTAGATTCAATTGGTTTGTTACTATTTTTTGGGTGATATTGGATAGAGTTTCAGTGTAAATCCCTCCCCTTTTTCTGCTGAACTTTGTTGCTAATCGGATATTCATAAACTAAATCTTGTTTCTGAATTTTCATTCCCCCTAAATCTCTCTTTTGCTGCGTTTTTGTTTTGTTTTGTTTTGTTTATGTACATATATAAAAAGAGTTTTGGTACAATAAATTAATTACATAAGAATATACTTGTTTTTGACTATTTTATTCCCAACCTATTATTAAGATCATGTGGTGTTAATATGAGGGTGTATTGTATGACTCCATAAGGACTCTGCATAAGATTTCTTTACTAACCTCAAATATGACCGATTAAAAGATGACACATGGCAATAATTATCATCAAACAAATAAACCAAACAATAGAGAGACACATAGATCCAAGTACGCAAACATAAAACAAAAAACAAAGAAAGAAAAGAGAAAAAACCAGTGCAGTGCTTCCTCCTTTTCTCCCGTGATGGCCAGCGGTGGCGGCGGCGAGCGCGGCTGCGCGCGGTGGTGATGTTGTTTTGTGCGGTTCCGTCGACGGTAGTACGTGGTCGGTTTCCGTGAGCGAAGCAGAACGAATCTGAGAAGTGACCGGCGGAGAACGACGACGGCCGTTTTGGTTTACTTCACTTTTGGCTTTCAATTTTGCTCTCTCCCTTTTTCGTTTGATTTCTGTTTCGGATCAGTTTTGTTTACTTTTTGGTTGATTGATGAATTTTTGAAGGTTTAGATGGTTGTGAGTTATATGATTGGAGTGGTTTTGAATTAATAGAGGTTGAAAGTGGTTGAGACTTGTGATGGTTCGATGGTGCTGGTTTTGTTCAACGAAAAGTTTCAAGTAGAAACTAGGCACTGCCATGTGTTTGTTGTTCTCCCTGCATGATTTTGTGTCAAGCAGAATTTTGGTTTGTTGTATTCTGTACCAATTCTTTGTGTTTTGGTTCTCGATTTTTCTTGTTCAGATTTTTTTCTTTTTCTTCAGATTTTTTCAATCTATGTTTTTGGCTCCCCCCCCATGACTGTGAATTCAGATTGTGTATTTATACTAGTAGATTCAATTGGTTTGTTACTATTTTTTGGGTGATATTGGATAGAGTTTCAGTGTAAATCCCTCCCCTTTTTCTGCTGAACTTTGTTGCTAATCGGATATTCATAAACTAAATCTTGTTTCTGAATTTTCATTCCCCCTAAATCTCTCTTTTGCTGCGTTTTTGTTTTGTTTTGTTTTGTTTATGTACATATATAAAAAGAGTTTTGGTACAATAAATTAATTACATAAGAATATACTTGTTTTTGACTATTTTATTCCCAACCTATTATAAAGATCATGTGGTGTTAATATGAGGGTGTATTGTATGACTCCATAAGGACTCTGCATAAGATTTCTTTACTAACCTCAAATATGACCGATTAAAAGATGACACATGGCAATAATTATCATCAAAAAAATAAACCAAACAATAGAGAGACACATAGATCCAAGTACGCAAACATAAAAGAAAAAACAAAGAAAGAAAAGAGAAAAAACCAGTGCAGTGCTTCCTCCTTTTCTCCCGTGATGGCCAGCGGTGGCGGCGGCGAGCGCGGCTGCGCGCGGTGGTGATGTTGTTTTGTGCGGTTCCGTCGACGGTAGTGCGTGGTCGGTTTCCGTGAGCGAAGCAGAACGAATCTGAGAGGTGACCGGCGGAGAACGACGACGGCCGTTTTGGTTTACTTCACTTTTGGCTTTCAATTTTGCTCTCTCCCTTTTTCGTTTGATTTCTGTTTCGGATCAGTTTTGTTTACTTTTTGGTTGATTGATGAATTTTTGAAGGTTTAGATGGTTGTGAGTTATATGATTGGAGTGGTTTTGAATTAATAGAGGTTGAAAGTGGTTGAGACTTGTGATGGTTCGATGGTGCTAGTTTTGTTCAACGAAGAGTTTCAAGTAGAAACTAGGCACTGCCATGTGTTTGTTGTTCTCCCTGCATGATTTTGTGTCAAACAGAATTTTGGTTTGTTGTATTCTGTACCAATTCTTTGTGTTTTGGTTCTCGATTTTTCTTGTTCAGATTTTTTTCTTTTTCTTCAGATTTTTTCAATCTATGTTTTTGGCTCCCCCCCCCCCCCCCCCATGACTGTGAATTCAGATTGTGTATTTATACTAGTAGATTCAATTGGTTTGTTACTATTTTTTGGGTGATATTGGATAGAGTTTCAGTGTAAATCCCTCCCCTTTTTCTGCTGAACTTTGTTGCTAATCGGATATTCATAAACTAAATCTTGTTTCTGAATTTTCATTCCACCTAAATCTCTCTTTTGCTGCGTTTTTGTTTTGTTTTGTTTTGTTTATGTACATATATAAAAAGAGTTTTGGTACAATAAATTAATTACATAAGAATATACTTGTTTTTGACTATTTTATTCCCAACCTATTATAAAGATCATGTGGTGTTAATATGAGGGTGTATTGTATGACTCCATAAGGACTCTGCATAAGATTTCTTTACTAACCTCAAATATGACCGATTAAAAGATGACACATGGCAATAATTATCATCAAACAAATAAACCAAACAATAGAGAGACACATAGATCCAAGTACGCAAACATAAAAGAAAAAAAAAAGAAAGAAAAGAGAAAAAACCAGTGCAGTGCTTCCTCCTTTTCTCCCGTGATGGCCAGCGGCGAGCGCGGCTGCGCGCGGTGGTGATGTTGTTTTCTGCGGTTCCGTCGACGGTAGTGCGTGGTCGGTTTCCGTGAGCGAAGCAGAACGAATCTGAGAGGTGACCGGCGGAGAACGACGACGGCCGTTTTGGTTTACTTCACTTTTGGCTTTCAATTTTGCTCTCTCCCTTTTTCGTTTGATTTCTGTTTCGGATCAGTTTTGTTTACTTTTTGGTTGATTGATGAATTTTTGAAGGTTTAGATGGTTGTGAGTTATATGATTGGAGTGGTTTTGAATTAATAGAGGTTGAAAGTGGTTGAGACTTGTGATGGTTCGATGGTGCTGGTTTTGTTCAACGAAAAGTTTCAAGTAGAAACTAGGCACTGCCATGTGTTTGTTGTTCTCCCTGCATGATTTTGTGTCAAGCAGAATTTTGGTTTGTTGTATTCTGTACCAATTCTTTGTGTTTTGGTTCTCGATTTTTCTTGTTCAGATTTTTTTCTTTTTCTTCAGATTTTTTCAATCTATGTTTTTGGCTCCCCCCCCATGACTGTGAATTCAGATTGCGTATTTATACTAGTAGATTCAATTGGTTTGTTACTATTTTTTGGGTGATATTGGATAGAGTTTCAGTGTAAATCCCTCCCCTTTTTCTGCTGAACTTTATTGCTAATCGGATATTCATAAACTAAATCTTGTTTCTGAATTTTCATTCCCCCTAAATCTCTCTTTTGCTGCGTTTTTGTTTTGTTTTGTTTTGTTTATGTACATATATAAAAAGAGTTTTGGTACAATAAATTAATTACATAAGAATATACTTGTTTTTGACTATTTTATTCCCAACCTATTATAAATATCATGTGGTGTTAATATGAGGGTGTATTGTATGACTCCATAAGGACTCTGCATAAGATTTCTTTACTAACCTCAAATATGACCGATTAAAAGATGACACATGGCAATAATTATCATCAAACAAATAAACCAAACAATAGAGAGACACATAGATCCAAGTACGCAAACATAAAAGAAAAAACAAAGAAAGAAAAGAGAAAAAACCAGTGCAGTGCTTCCTCCTTTTCTCCCGTGATGGGCAGCGGTGGCGGCGGCGAGCGCGGCTGCGCGCGGTGGTGATGTTGTTTTGTGCGGTTCCGTCGACGGTAGTGCGTGGTCGGTTTCCGTGAGCGAAGCAGAACGAATCTGAGAGGTGACCGGCGGAGAACGACGACGGCCGTTTTGGTTTACTTCACTTTTGGCTTTCAATTTTGCTCTCTCTCTTTTTCGTTTGATTTCTGTTTCGGATCAGTTTTGTTTACTTTTTGGTTGATTGATGAATTTTTGAAGGTTTAGATGGTTGTGAGTTATATGATTGGAGTGGTTTTGAATTAATAGAGGTTGAAAGTGGTTGAGACTTGTGATGGTTCGATGGTGCTGGTTTTGTTCAACGAAGAGTTTCAAGTAGAAACTAGGCACTGCCATGTGTTTGTTGTTCTCCCTGCATGATTTTGTGTCAAACAGAATTTTGGTTTGTTGTATTCTGTACCAATTCTTTGTGTTTTGGTTCTCAATTTTTCTTGTTCAGATTTTTTTCTTTTTCTTCAGATTTTTTCAATCTATGTTTTTGGCTCCCCCCCCATGACTGTGAATTCAGATTGTGTATTTATACTAGTAGATTCAATTGGTTTGTTACTATTTTTTTGGTGATATTGGATAGACTTTCAGTGTAAATCCCTCCCCTTTTTCTGCTGAACTTTGTTGCTAATCGGATATTCATAAACTAAATGTTGTTTCTGAATTTTCATTCCCCCTAAATCTCTCTTTTGCTGCGTTTTTGTTTTGTTTTGTTTTGTTTATGTACATATATAAAAAGAGTTTTGGTACAATAAATTAATTACATAAGAATATACTTGTTTCTGACTATTTTATTCCCAACCTATTCTAAAGATCATGTGGTGTTAATATGAGGGTGTATTGTATGACTCCATAAGGACTCTGCATAAGATTTCTTTACTAACCTCAAATATGACCGATTAAAAGATGACACATGGCAATAATTATCATCAAAGAAATAAACCAAACAATAGAGAGACACATAAATCCAGGTACGCAAACATAAAAGAAAAAACAAAGAAAGAAAAGAGAAAAAACCAGTGCAGTGCTTCCTCCTTTTCTCCCGTGATGGCCAGCGGTGGCGGCGGCGAGCGCGGCTGCGCGCGGTGGTGATGTTGTTTTGTGCGGTTCCGTCGACGGTAGTGCGTGGTCGGTTTCCGTGAGCGAAGCAGAACGAATCTGAGAGGTGACCGGCGGAGAACGACGACGGCCGTTTTGGTTTACTTCACTTTTGGCTTTCAATTTTGCTCTCTCCCTTTTTCGTTTGATTTCTGTTTCGGATCAGTTTTGTTTACTTTTTGGTTGAATTATGAATTTTTGAAGGTTTAGATGGTTGTGAGTTATATGATTGGAGTGGTTTTGAATTAATAGAGGTTGAAAGTGGTTGAGACTTGTGATGGTTCGATGGTGCTGGTTTTGTTCAACGAAGAGTTTCAAGTAGAAACTAGGCACTGCCATGTGTTTGTTGTTCTCCCTGCATGATTTTGTGTCAAACAGAATTTTGGTTTGTTGTATTCTGTACCAATTCTTTGTGTTTTGGTTCTCGATTTTTCTTGTTCAGATTTTTTTCTTTTTCTTCAGATTTTTTCAATCTATGTTTTTGGCTCCCCCCCCATGACTGTGAATTCAGATTGTGTATTTATACTAGTAGATTCAATTGGTTTGTTACTATTTTTTTGGTGATATTGGATAGACTTTCAGTGTAAATCCCTCCCCTTTTTCTGCTGAACTTTGTTGCTAATCGGATATTCATAAACTAAATGTTGTTTCTGAATTTTCATTCCCCCTAAATCTCTCTTTTGCTGCATTTTTTTGTTTTGTTTTGTTTTGTTTATGTACATATATAAAAAGAGTTTTGGTACAATAAATTAATTACATAAGAATATACTTGTTTTTGACTATTTTATTCCCAACCTATTATAAAGATCATGTGGTGTTAATATGAGGGTGTATTGTATGACTCCATAAGGACTCTGCATAAGATTTCTTTACTAACCTCAAATATGACCGATTAAAAGATGACACATGGCAATAATTATCATCAAAAAAATAAACCAAACAATAGAGAGACACATAGATCCAAGTACGCAAACATAAAAGAAAAAACAAAGAAAGAAAAGAGAAAAAACCAGTGCAGTGCTTCCTCCTTTTCTCCCGTGATGGCCAGCGGTGGCGGCGGCGAGCGCGGCTGCGCGCGGTGGTGATGTTGTTTTGTGCGGTTCCGTCGACGGTAGTGCGTGGTCGGTTTCCGTGAGCGAAGCAGAACGAATCTGAGAGGTGACCGGCGGAGAACGACGACGGCCGTTTTGGTTTACTTCACTTTTGGCTTTCAATTTTGCTCTCTCCCTTTTTCGTTTGATTTCTGTTTCGGATCAGTTTTGTTTACTTTTTGGTTGATTGATGAATTTTTGAAGGTTTAGATGGTTGTGAGTTATATGATTGGAGTGGTTTTGAATTAATAGAGGTTGAAAGTGGTTGAGACTTGTGATGGTTCGATGGTGCTGGTTTTGTTCAACGAAAAGTTTCAAGTAGAAACTAGGCACTGCCATGTGTTTGTTGTTCTCCCTGCATGATTTTGTGTCAAGCAGAATTTTGGTTTGTTGTATTCTGTACCAATTCTTTGTGTTTTGGTTCTCGATTTTTCTTGTTCAGATTTTTTTCTTTTTCTTCAGATTTTTTCAATCTATGTTTTTGGCTCCCCCCCCATGACTGTGAATTCAGATTGTGTATTTATACTAGTAGATTCAATTGGTTTGTTACTATTTTTTTGGTGATATTGGATAGACTTTCAGTGTAAATCCCTCCCCTTTTTCTGCTGAACTTTGTTGCTAATCGGATATTCATAAACTAAATGTTGTTTCTGAATTTTCATTCCCCCTAAATCTCTCTTTTGCTGCGTTTTTGTTTTGTTTTGTTTTGTTTATGTACATATATAAAAAGAGTTTTGGTACAATAAATTAATTACATAAGAATATACTTGTTTCTGACTATTTTATTCCCAACCTATTCTAAAGATCATGTGGTGTTAATATGAGGGTGTATTGTATGACTCCATAAGGACTCTGCATAAGATTTCTTTACTAACCTCAAATATGACCGATTAAAAGATGACACATGGCAATAATTATCATCAAAGAAATAAACCAAACAATAGAGAGACACATAAATCCAGGTACGCAAACATAAAAGAAAAAACAAAGAAAGAAAAGAGAAAAAACCAGTGCAGTGCTTCCTCCTTTTCTCCCGTGATGGCCAGCGGTGGCGGCGGCGAGCGCGGCTGCGCGCGGTGGTGATGTTGTTTTGTGCGGTTCCGTCGACGGTAGTGCGTGGTCGGTTTCCGTGAGCGAAGCAGAACGAATCTGAGAGGTGACCGGCGGAGAACGACGACGGCCGTTTTGGTTTACTTCACTTTTGGCTTTCAATTTTGCTCTCTCCCTTTTTCGTTTGATTTCTGTTTCGGATCAGTTTTGTTTACTTTTTGGTTGAATTATGAATTTTTGAAGGTTTAGATGGTTGTGAGTTATATGATTGGAGTGGTTTTGAATTAATAGAGGTTGAAAGTGGTTGAGACTTGTGATGGTTCGATGGTGCTGGTTTTGTTCAACGAAGAGTTTCAAGTAGAAACTAGGCACTGCCATGTGTTTGTTGTTCTCCCTGCATGATTTTGTGTCAAACAGAATTTTGGTTTGTTGTATTCTGTACCAATTCTTTGTGTTTTGGTTCTCGATTTTTCTTGTTCAGATTTTTTTCTTTTTCTTCAGATTTTTTCAATCTATGTTTTTGGCTCCCCCCCCATGACTGTGAATTCAGATTGTGTATTTATACTAGTAGATTCAATTGGTTTGTTACTATTTTTTTGGTGATATTGGATAGACTTTCAGTGTAAATCCCTCCCCTTTTTCTGCTGAACTTTGTTGCTAATCGGATATTCATAAACTAAATGTTGTTTCTGAATTTTCATTCCCCCTAAATCTCTCTTTTGCTGCATTTTTTTGTTTTGTTTTGTTTTGTTTATGTACATATATAAAAAGAGTTTTGGTACAATAAATTAATTACATAAGAATATACTTGTTTTTGACTATTTTATTCCCAACCTATTATAAAGATCATGTGGTGTTAATATGAGGGTGTATTGTATGACTCCATAAGGACTCTGCATAAGATTTCTTTACTAACCTCAAATATGACCGATTAAAAGATGACACATGGCAATAATTATCATCAAAAAAATAAACCAAACAATAGAGAGACACATAGATCCAAGTACGCAAACATAAAAGAAAAAACAAAGAAAGAAAAGAGAAAAAACCAGTGCAGTGCTTCCTCCTTTTCTCCCGTGATGGCCAGCGGTGGCGGCGGCGAGCGCGGCTGCGCGCGGTGGTGATGTTGTTTTGTGCGGTTCCGTCGACGGTAGTGCGTGGTCGGTTTCCGTGAGCGAAGCAGAACGAATCTGAGAGGTGACCGGCGGAGAACGACGACGGCCGTTTTGGTTTACTTCACTTTTGGCTTTCAATTTTGCTCTCTCCCTTTTTCGTTTGATTTCTGTTTCGGATCAGTTTTGTTTACTTTTTGGTTGATTGATGAATTTTTGAAGGTTTAGATGGTTGTGAGTTATATGATTGGAGTGGTTTTGAATTAATAGAGGTTGAAAGTGGTTGAGACTTGTGATGGTTCGATGGTGCTGGTTTTGTTCAACGAAAAGTTTCAAGTAGAAACTAGGCACTGCCATGTGTTTGTTGTTCTCCCTGCATGATTTTGTGTCAAGCAGAATTTTGGTTTGTTGTATTCTGTACCAATTCTTTGTGTTTTGGTTCTCGATTTTTCTTGTTCAGATTTTTTTCTTTTTCTTCAGATTTTTTCAATCTATGTTTTTGGCTCCCCCCCCATGACTGTGAATTCAGATTGTGTATTTATACTAGTAGATTCAATTGGTTTGTTACTATTTTTTGGGTGATATTGGATAGAGTTTCAGTGTAAATCCCTCCCCTTTTTCTGCTGAACTTTGTTGCTAATCGGATATTCATAAACTAAATCTTGTTTCTGAATTTTCATTCCCCCTAAATCTCTCTTTTGCTGCGTTTTTGTTTTGTTTTGTTTTGTTTATGTACATATATAAAAAGAGTTTTGGTACAATAAATTAATTACATAAGAATATACTTGTTTTTGACTATTTTATTCCCAACCTATTCTAAAGATCATGTGGTGTTAATATGAGGGTGTATTGTATGACTCCATAAGGACTCTGCATAAGATTTCTTTACTAACCTCAAATATGACCGATTAAAAGATGACACATGGCAATAATTATCATCAAACAAATAAACCAAACAATAGAGAGACACATAAATCCAGGTACGCAAACATAAAAGAAAAAACAAAGAAAGAAAAGAGAAAAAACCAGTGCAGTGCTTCCTCCTTTTCTCCCGTGATGGGCAGCGGTGGCGGCGGCGAGCGCGGCTGCGCGCGGTGGTGATGTTGTTTTGTGCGGTTCCGTCGACGGTAGTGCGTGGTCGGTTTCCGTGAGCGAAGCAGAACGAATCTGAGAGGTGACCGGCGGAGAACGACGACGGCCGTTTTGGTTTACTTCACTTTTGGCTTTCAATTTTGCTCTCTCCCTTTTTCGTTTGATTTCTGTTTCGGATCAGTTTTGTTTACTCTTTGGTTGATTGATGAATTTTTGAAGGTTTAGATGGTTGTGAGTTATATGATTGGAGTGGTTTTGAATTAATAGAGGTTGAAAGTGGTTGAGACTTGTGATGGTTCGATGGTGCTGGTTTTGTTCAACGAAGAGTTTCAAGTAGAAACTAGGCACTGCCATGTGTTTGTTGTTCTCCCTGCATGATTTTGTGTCAAACAGAATTTTGGTTTGTTGTATTCTGTACCAATTCTTTGTGTTTTGGTTCTCGATTTTTCTTGTTCAGATTTTTTTCTTTTTCTTCAGATTTTTTCAATCTATGTTTTTGGCTCCCCCCCCATGACTGTGAATTCAGATTGTGTATTTATACTAGTAGATTCAATTGGTTTGTTACTATTTTTTTGGTGATATTGGATAGACTTTCAGTGTAAATCCCTCCCCTTTTTCTGCTGAACTTTGTTGCTAATCGGATATTCATAAACTAAATGTTGTTTCTGAATTTTCATTCCCCCTAAATCTCTCTTTTGCTGCGTTTTTGTTTTGTTTTGTTTTGTTTATGTACATATATAAAAAGAGTTTTGGTACAATAAATTAATTACATAAGAATATACTTGTTTTTGACTATTTTATTCCCAACCTATTATAAAGATCATGTGGTGTTAATATGAGGGTGTATTGTATGACTCCATAAGGACTCTGCATAAGATTTCTTTACTAACCTCAAATATGACCGATTAAAAGATGACACATGGCAATAATTATCATCAAAAAAATAAACCAAACAATAGAGAGACACATAGATCCAAGTACGCAAACATAAAAGAAAAAACAAAGAAAGAAAAGAGAAAAAACCAGTGCAGTGCTTCCTCCTTTTCTCCCGTGATGGCCAGCGGTGGCGGCGGCGAGCGCGGCTGCGCGCGGTGGTGATGTTGTTTTGTGCGGTTCCGTCGACGGTAGTGCGTGGTCGGTTTCCGTGAGCGAAGCAGAACGAATCTGAGAGGTGACCGGCGGAGAACGACGACGGCCGTTTTGGTTTACTTCACTTTTGGCTTTCAATTTAGCTCTCTCCCTTTTTCGTTTGATTTCTGTTTCGGATCAGTTTTGTTTACTTTTTGGTTGATTGATGAATTTTTGAAGGTTTAGATGGTTGTGAGTTATATGATTGGAGTGGTTTTGAATTAATAGAGGTTGAAAGTGGTTGAGACTTGTGATGGTTCGATGGTGCTGGTTTTGTTCAGCGAAGAGTTTCAAGTAGAAACTAGGCACTGCCATGTGTTTGTTGTTCTCCCTGCATGATTTTGTGTCAAACAGAATTTTGGTTTGTTGTATTCTGTACCAATTCTTTGTGTTTTGGTTCTCGATTTTTCTTGTTCAGATTTTTTTCTTTTTCTTCAGATTTTTTCAATCTATGTTTTTGGCTCCCCCCCCATGACTGTGAATTCAGATTGTGTATTTATACTAGTAGATTCAATTGGTTTGTTACTATTTTTTTGGTGATATTGGATAGACTTTCAGTGTAAATCCCTCCCCTTTTTCTGCTGAACTTTGTTGCTAATCGGATATTCATAAACTAAATCTTGTTTCTGAATTTTCATTCCCCCTAAATCTCTCTTTTGCTGCGTTTTTGTTTTGTTTTGTTTTGTTTATGTACATATATAAAAAGAGTTTTGGTACAATAAATTAATTACATAAGAATATACTTGTTTCTGACTATTTTATTCCCAACCTATTCTAAAGATCATGTGGTGTTAATATGAGGGTGTATTGTATGACTCCATAAGGACTCTGCATAAGATTTCTTTACTAACCTCAAATATGACCGATTAAAAGATGACACATTGCAATAATTATCATCAAACAAATAAACCAAACAATAGAGAGACACATAAATCCAGGTACGCAAACATAAAAGAAAAAACAAAGAAAGAAAAGAGAAAAAACCAGTGCAGTGCTTCCTCCTTTTCTCCCGTGATGGGCAGCGGTGGCGGCGGCGAGCGCGGCTGCGCGCGGTGGTGATGTTGTTTTGTGCGGTTCCGTCGACGGTAGTGCGTGGTCGGTTTCCGTGAGCGAAGCAGAACGAATCTGAGAGGTGTCCGGCGGAGAACGACGACGGCCGTTTTGGTTTACTTCACTTTTGGCTTTCAATTTTGCTCTCTCCCTTTTTCGTTTGATTTCTGTTTCGGATCAGTTTTGTTTACTTTTTGGTTGATTGATGAATTTTTGAAGGTTTAGATGGTTGTGAGTTATATGATTGGAGTGGTTTTGAATTAATAGAGGTTGAAAGTGGTTGAGACTTGTGATGGTTCGATGGTGCTGGTTTTGTTCAACGAAGAGTTTCAAGTAGAAACTAGGCACTGCCATGTGTTTGTTGTTCTCCCTGCATGATTTTGTGTCAAACAGAATTTTGGTTTGTTGTATTCTGTACCAATTCTTTGTGTTTTGGTTCTCGATTTTTCTTGTTCAGATTTTTTTCTTTTTCTTCAGATTTTTTCAATCTATGTTTTTGGCTCCCCCCCCATGACTGTGAATTCAGATTGTGTATTTATACTAGTAGATTCAATTGGTTTGTTACTATTTTTTTGGTGATATTGGATAGACTTTCAGTGTAAATCCCTCCCCTTTTTCTGCTGAACTTTGTTGCTAATCGGATATTCATAAACTAAATGTTGTTTCTGAATTTTCATTCCCCCTAAATCTCTCTTTTGCTGCATTTTTTTGTTTTGTTTTGTTTTGTTTATGTACATATATAAAAAGAGTTTTGGTACAATAAATTAATTACATAAGAATATACTTGTTTTTGACTATTTTATTCCCAACCTATTATAAAGATCATGTGGTGTTAATATGAGGGTGTATTGTATGACTCCATAAGGACTCTGCATAAGATTTCTTTACTAACCTCAAATATGACCGATTAAAAGATGACACATGGCAATAATTATCATCAAAAAAATAAACCAAACAATAGAGAGACACATAGATCCAAGTACGCAAACATAAAAGAAAAAACAAAGAAAGAAAAGAGAAAAAACCAGTGCAGTGCTTCCTCCTTTTCTCCCGTGATGGCCAGCGGTGGCGGCGGCGAGCGCGGCTGCGCGCGGTGGTGATGTTGTTTTGTGCGGTTCCGTCGACGGTAGTGCGTGGTCGGTTTCCGTGAGCGAAGCAGAACGAATCTGAGAGGTGACCGGCGGAGAACGACGACGGCCGTTTTGGTTTACTTCACTTTTGGCTTTCAATTTTGCTCTCTCCCTTTTTCGTTTGATTTCTGTTTCGGATCAGTTTTGTTTACTTTTTGGTTGATTGATGAATTTTTGAAGGTTTAGATGGTTGTGAGTTATATGATTGGAGTGGTTTTGAATTAATAGAGGTTGAAAGTGGTTGAGACTTGTGATGGTTCGATGGTGCTGGTTTTGTTCAACGAAAAGTTTCAAGTAGAAACTAGGCACTGCCATGTGTTTGTTGTTCTCCCTGCATGATTTTGTGTCAAGCAGAATTTTGGTTTGTTGTATTCTGTACCAATTCTTTGTGTTTTGGTTCTCGATTTTTCTTGTTCAGATTTTTTTCTTTTTCTTCAGATTTTTTCAATCTATGTTTTTGGCTCCCCCCCCATGACTGTGAATTCAGATTGTGTATTTATACTAGTAGATTCAATTGGTTTGTTACTATTTTTTGGGTGATATTGGATAGAGTTTCAGTGTAAATCCCTCCCCTTTTTCTGCTGAACTTTGTTGCTAATCGGATATTCATAAACTAAATCTTGTTTCTGAATTTTCATTCCCCCTAAATCTCTCTTTTGCTGCGTTTTTGTTTTGTTTTGTTTTGTTTATGTACATATATAAAAAGAGTTTTGGTACAATAAATTAATTACATAAGAATATACTTGTTTTTGACTATTTTATTCCCAACCTATTCTAAAGATCATGTGGTGTTAATATGAGGGTGTATTGTATGACTCCATAAGGACTCTGCATAAGATTTCTTTACTAACCTCAAATATGACCGATTAAAAGATGACACATGGCAATAATTATCATCAAACAAATAAACCAAACAATAGAGAGACACATAAATCCAGGTACGCAAACATAAAAGAAAAAACAAAGAAAGAAAAGAGAAAAAACCAGTGCAGTGCTTCCTCCTTTTCTCCCGTGATGGGCAGCGGTGGCGGCGGCGAGCGCGGCTGCGCGCGGTGGTGATGTTGTTTTGTGCGGTTCCGTCGACGGTAGTGCGTGGTCGGTTTCCGTGAGCGAAGCAGAACGAATCTGAGAGGTGACCGGCGGAGAACGACGACGGCCGTTTTGGTTTACTTCACTTTTGGCTTTCAATTTTGCTCTCTCCCTTTTTCGTTTGATTTCTGTTTCGGATCAGTTTTGTTTACTCTTTGGTTGATTGATGAATTTTTGAAGGTTTAGATGGTTGTGAGTTATATGATTGGAGTGGTTTTGAATTAATAGAGGTTGAAAGTGGTTGAGACTTGTGATGGTTCGATGGTGCTGGTTTTGTTCAACGAAGAGTTTCAAGTAGAAACTAGGCACTGCCATGTGTTTGTTGTTCTCCCTGCATGATTTTGTGTCAAACAGAATTTTGGTTTGTTGTATTCTGTACCAATTCTTTGTGTTTTGGTTCTCGATTTTTCTTGTTCAGATTTTTTTCTTTTTCTTCAGATTTTTTCAATCTATGTTTTTGGCTCCCCCCCCATGACTGTGAATTCAGATTGTGTATTTATACTAGTAGATTCAATTGGTTTGTTACTATTTTTTTGGTGATATTGGATAGACTTTCAGTGTAAATCCCTCCCCTTTTTCTGCTGAACTTTGTTGCTAATCGGATATTCATAAACTAAATGTTGTTTCTGAATTTTCATTCCCCCTAAATCTCTCTTTTGCTGCGTTTTTGTTTTGTTTTGTTTTGTTTATGTACATATATAAAAAGAGTTTTGGTACAATAAATTAATTACATAAGAATATACTTGTTTTTGACTATTTTATTCCCAACCTATTATAAAGATCATGTGGTGTTAATATGAGGGTGTATTGTATGACTCCATAAGGACTCTGCATAAGATTTCTTTACTAACCTCAAATATGACCGATTAAAAGATGACACATGGCAATAATTATCATCAAAAAAATAAACCAAACAATAGAGAGACACATAGATCCAAGTACGCAAACATAAAAGAAAAAACAAAGAAAGAAAAGAGAAAAAACCAGTGCAGTGCTTCCTCCTTTTCTCCCGTGATGGCCAGCGGTGGCGGCGGCGAGCGCGGCTGCGCGCGGTGGTGATGTTGTTTTGTGCGGTTCCGTCGACGGTAGTGCGTGGTCGGTTTCCGTGAGCGAAGCAGAACGAATCTGAGAGGTGACCGGCGGAGAACGACGACGGCCGTTTTGGTTTACTTCACTTTTGGCTTTCAATTTAGCTCTCTCCCTTTTTCGTTTGATTTCTGTTTCGGATCAGTTTTGTTTACTTTTTGGTTGATTGATGAATTTTTGAAGGTTTAGATGGTTGTGAGTTATATGATTGGAGTGGTTTTGAATTAATAGAGGTTGAAAGTGGTTGAGACTTGTGATGGTTCGATGGTGCTGGTTTTGTTCAGCGAAGAGTTTCAAGTAGAAACTAGGCACTGCCATGTGTTTGTTGTTCTCCCTGCATGATTTTGTGTCAAACAGAATTTTGGTTTGTTGTATTCTGTACCAATTCTTTGTGTTTTGGTTCTCGATTTTTCTTGTTCAGATTTTTTTCTTTTTCTTCAGATTTTTTCAATCTATGTTTTTGGCTCCCCCCCCATGACTGTGAATTCAGATTGTGTATTTATACTAGTAGATTCAATTGGTTTGTTACTATTTTTTTGGTGATATTGGATAGACTTTCAGTGTAAATCCCTCCCCTTTTTCTGCTGAACTTTGTTGCTAATCGGATATTCATAAACTAAATCTTGTTTCTGAATTTTCATTCCCCCTAAATCTCTCTTTTGCTGCGTTTTTGTTTTGTTTTGTTTTGTTTATGTACATATATAAAAAGAGTTTTGGTACAATAAATTAATTACATAAGAATATACTTGTTTCTGACTATTTTATTCCCAACCTATTCTAAAGATCATGTGGTGTTAATATGAGGGTGTATTGTATGACTCCATAAGGACTCTGCATAAGATTTCTTTACTAACCTCAAATATGACCGATTAAAAGATGACACATTGCAATAATTATCATCAAACAAATAAACCAAACAATAGAGAGACACATAAATCCAGGTACGCAAACATAAAAGAAAAAACAAAGAAAGAAAAGAGAAAAAACCAGTGCAGTGCTTCCTCCTTTTCTCCCGTGATGGGCAGCGGTGGCGGCGGCGAGCGCGGCTGCGCGCGGTGGTGATGTTGTTTTGTGCGGTTCCGTCGACGGTAGTGCGTGGTCGGTTTCCGTGAGCGAAGCAGAACGAATCTGAGAGGTGTCCGGCGGAGAACGACGACGGCCGTTTTGGTTTACTTCACTTTTGGCTTTCAATTTTGCTCTCTCCCTTTTTCGTTTGATTTCTGTTTCGGATCAGTTTTGTTTACTTTTTGGTTGATTGATGAATTTTTGAAGGTTTAGATGGTTGTGAGTTATATGATTGGAGTGGTTTTGAATTAATAGAGGTTGAAAGTGGTTGAGACTTGTGATGGTTCGATGGTGCTGGTTTTGTTCAACGAAGAGTTTCAAGTAGAAACTAGGCACTGCCATGTGTTTGTTGTTCTCCCTGCATGATTTTGTGTCAAACAGAATTTTGGTTTGTTGTATTCTGTACCAATTCTTTGTGTTTTGGTTCTCGATTTTTCTTGTTCAGATTTTTTTCTTTTTCTTCAGATTTTTTCAATCTATGTTTTTGGCTCCCCCCCCATGACTGTGAATTCAGATTGTGTATTTATACTAGTAGATTCAATTGGTTTGTTACTATTTTTTTGGTGATATTGGATAGACTTTCAGTGTAAATCCCTCCCCTTTTTCTGCTGATCTTTTTTGCTAATCGGATATTCATAAACTAAATCTTGTTTCTGAATTTTCATTCCCCCTAAATCTCTCTTTTGCTGCGTTTTTGTTTTGTTTTGTTTTGTTTATGTACATATATAAAAAGAGTTTTGGTACAATAAATTAAATACATAAGAATATATTTGTTTTTGACTATTTTATTCCCAACCTATTATAAAGATCATGTGGTGTTAATATGAGGGTGTATTGTATGACTCCATAAGGACTCTGCATAAGATTTCTTTACTAACCTCAAATATGACCGATTAAAAGATGACACATGGCAATAATTATCATCAAACAAATAAACCAAACAATAGAGAGACACATAGATCCAAGTACGCAAACATAAAAGAAAAAACAAAGAAAGAAAAGAGAAAAAACCAGTGCAGTGCTTCCTCCTTTTCTCCCGTGATGGCCAGCGGTGGCGGCGGCGAGCGCGGCTGCGCGCGGTGGTGATGTTGTTTTGTGCGGTTCCGTCGACGGTAGTGCGTGGTCGGTTTCCGTGAGCGAAGCAGAACGAATCTGAGAGGTGACCGGCGGAGAACGACGACGGCCGTTTTGGTTTACTTCACTTTGGCTTTCAATTTTGCTCTCTCCCTTTTTCGTTTGATTTCTGTTTCGGATCAGTTTTGTTTACTTTTTGGTTGATTGATGAATTTTTGAAGGTTTAGATGGTTGTGAGTTATATGATTGGAGTGGTTTTGAATTAATAGAGGTTGAAAGTGGTTGAGACTTGTGATGGTTCGATGGTGCTGGTTTTGTTCAACGAAAAGTTTCAAGTAGAAACTAGGCACTGCCATGTGTTTGTTGTTCTCCCTGCATGATTTTGTGTCAAGCAGAATTTTGGTTTGTTGTATTCTGTACCAATTCTTTGTGTTTTGGTTCTCGATTTTTCTTGTTCAGATTTTTTTCTTTTTCTTCAGATTTTTTCAATCTATGTTTTTGGCTCCCCCCCCATGACTGTGAATTCAGATTGTGTATTTATACTAGTAGATTCAATTGGTTTGTTACTATTTTTTGGGTGATATTGGATAGAGTTTCAGTGTAAATCCCTCCCCTTTTTCTGCTGAACTTTGTTGCTAATCGGATATTCATAAACTAAATCTTGTTTCTGAATTTTCATTCCCCCTAAATCTCTCTTTTGCTGCGTTTTTGTTTTGTTTTGTTTTGTTTATGTACATATATAAAAAGAGTTTTGGTACAATAAATTAATTACATAAGAATATACTTGTTTTTGACTATTTTATTCCCAACCTATTATAAAGATCATGTGGTGTTAATATGAGGGTGTATTGTATGACTCCATAAGGACTCTGCATAAGATTTCTTTACTAACCTCAAATATGACCGATTAAAAGATGACACATGGCAATAATTATCATCAAACAAATAAACCAAACAATAGAGAGACACATAGATCCAAGTACGCAAACATAAAAGAAAAAACAAAGAAAGAAAAGAGAAAAAACCAGTGCAGTGCTTCCTCCTTTTCTCCCGTGATGGGCAGCGGTGGCGGCGGCGAGCGCGGCTGCGCGCGGTGGTGATGTTGTTTTGTGCGGTTCCGTCGACGGTAGTGCGTGGTCGGTTTCCGTGAGCGAAGCAGAACGAATCTGAGAGGTGACCGGCGGAGAACGACGACGGCCGTTTTGGTTTACTTCACTTTTGGCTTTCAATTTTGCTCTCTCCCTTTTTCGTTTGATTTCTGTTTCGGATCAGTTTTGTTTACTTTTTGGTTGATTGATGAATTTTTGAAGGTTTAGATGGTTGTGAGTTATATGATTGGAGTGGTTTTGAATTAATAGAGGTTGAAAGTGGTTGAGACTTGTGATGGTTCGATGGTGCTGGTTTTGTTCAACGAAGAGTTTCAAGTAGAAACTAGGCACTGCCATGTGTTTGTTGTTCTCCCTGCATGATTTTGTGTCAAACAGAATTTTGGTTTGTTGTATTCTGTACCAATTCTTTGTGTTTTGGTTCTCGATTTTTCTTGTTCAGATTTTTTTCTTTTTCTTCAGATTTTTTCAATCTATGTTTTTGGCTCCCCCCCCATGACTGTGAATTCAGATTGTGTATTTATACTAGTAGATTCAATTGGTTTGTTACTATTTTTTTGGTGATATTGGATAGACTTTCAGTGTAAATCCCTCCCCTTTTTCTGCTGAACTTTGTTGCTAATCGGATATTCATAAACTAAATCTTGTTTCTGAATTTTCATTCCCCCTAAATCTCTCTTTTGCTGCGTTTTTGTTTTGTTTTGTTTTGTTTATGTACATATATAAAAAGAGTTTTGGTACAATAAATTAATTACATAAGAATATACTTGTTTTTGACTATTTTATTCCCAACCTATTATAAAGATCATGTGGTGTTAATATGAGGGTGTATTGTATGACTCCATAAGGACTCTGCATAAGATTTCTTTACTAACCTCAAATATGACCGATTAAAAGATGACACATGGCAATAATTATCATCAAACAAATAAACCAAACAATAGAGAGACACATAGATCCAAGTACGCAAACATAAAAGAAAAAACAAAGAAAGAAAAGAGAAAAAACCAGTGCAGTGCTTCCTCCTTTTCTCCCGTGATGGCCAGCGGTGGCGGCGGCGAGCGCGGCTGCGCGCGGTGGTGATGTTGTTTTGTGCGGTTCCGTCGACGGTAGTGCGTGGTCGGTTTCCGTGAGCGAAGCAGAACGAATCTGAGAGGTGACCGGCGGAGAACGACGACGGCCGTTTTGGTTTACTTCACTTTTGGCTTTCAATTTTGCTCTCTCCCTTTTTCGTTTGATTTCTGTTTCGGATCAGTTTTGTTTACTTTTTGGTTGATTGATGAATTTTTGAAGGTTTAGATGGTTGTGAGTTATATGATTGGAGTGGTTTTGAATTAATAGAGGTTGAAAGTGGTTGAGACTTGTGATGGTTCGATGGTGCTGGTTTTGTTCAACGAAGAGTTTCAAGTAGAAACTAGGCACTGCCATGTGTTTGTTGTTCTCCCTGCATGATTTTGTGTCAAACAGAATTTTGGTTTGTTGTATTCTGTACCAATTCTTTGTGTTTTGGTTCTCGATTTTTCTTGTTCAGATTTTTTTCTTTTTCTTCAGATTTTTTCAATCTATGTTTTTGGCTCCCCCCCCATGACTGTGAATTCAGATTGTGTATTTATACTAGTAGATTCAATTGGTTTGTTACTATTTTTTTGGTGATATTGGATAGACTTTCAGTGTAAATCCCTCCCCTTTTTCTGCTGAACTTTGTTGCTAATCGGATATTCATAAACTAAATCTTGTTTCTGAATTTTCATTCCCCCTAAATCTCTCTTTTGCTGCGTTTTTGTTTTGTTTTGTTTTGTTTATGTACATATATAAAAAGAGTTTTGGTACAATAAATTAATTACATAAGAATATACTTGTTTCTGACTATTTTATTCCCAACCTATTCTAAAGATCATGTGGTGTTAATATGAGGGTGTATTGTATGACTCCATAAGGACTCTGCATAAGATTTCTTTACTAACCTCAAATATGACCGATTAAAAGATGACACATGGCAATAATTATCATCAAACAAATAAACCAAACAATAGAGAGACACATAAATCCAGGTACGCAAACATAAAAGAAAAAACAAAGAAAGAAAAGAGAAAAAACCAGTGCAGTGCTTCCTCCTTTTCTCCCGTGATGGGCAGCGGTGGCGGCGGCGAGCGCGGCTGCGCGGGTTGGTGATGTTGTTTTGTGCGGTTCCGTCGACGGTAGTGCGTGGTCGGTTTCCGTGAGCGAAGAAGAACGAATCTGAGAGGTGACCGGCGGAGAACGACGACGGCCGTTTTGGTTTACTTCACTTTTGGCTTTCAATTTTGCTCTCTCCCTTTTTCGTTTGATTTCTGTTTCGGATCAGTTTTGTTTACTTTTTGGTTGATTGATGAATTTTTGAAGGTTTAGATGGTTGTGAGTTATATGATTGGAGTGGTTTTGAATTAATAGAGGTTGAAAGTGGTTGAGACTTGTGATGGTTCGATGGTGCTGGTTTTGTTCAACGAAAAGTTTCAAGTAGAAACTAGGCACTGCCATGTGTTTGTTGTTCTCCCTGCATGATTTTGTGTCAAGCAGAATTTTGGTTTGTTGTATTCTGTACCAATTCTTTGTGTTTTGGTTCTCGATTTTTCTTGTTCAGATTTTTTTCTTTTTCTTCAGATTTTTTCAATCTATGTTTTTGGCTCCCCCCCCATGACTGTGAATTCAGATTGTGTATTTATACTAGTAGATTCAATTGGTTTGTTACTATTTTTTGGGTGATATTGGATAGAGTTTCAGTGTAAATCCCTCCCCTTTTTCTGCTGAACTTTGTTGCTAATCGGATATTCATAAACTAAATCTTGTTTCTGAATTTTCATTCCCCCTAAATCTCTCTTTTGCTGCGTTTTTGTTTTGTTTTGTTTTGTTTATGTACATATATAAAAAGAGTTTTGGTACAATAAATAAATTACATAAGAATATACTTGTTTTTGACTATTTTATTCCCAACCTATTATAAAGATCATGTGGTGTTAATATGAGGGTGTATTGTATGACTCCATAAGGACTCTGCATAAGATTTCTTTACTAACCTCAAATATGACCGATTAAAAGATGACACATGGCAATAATTATCATCAAACAAATAAACCAAACAATAGAGAGACACATAGATCCAAGTACGCAAACATAAAAGAAAAAACAAAGAAAGAAAAGAGAAAAAACCAGTGCAGTGCTTCCTCCTTTTCTCCCGTGATGGGCAGCGGTGGCGGCGGCGAGCGCGGCTGCGCGGGTTGGTGATGTTGTTTTGTGCGGTTCCGTCGACGGTAGTGCGTGGTCGGTTTCCGTGAGCGAAGCAGAACGAATCTGAGAGGTGACCGGCGGAGAACGACGACGGCCGTTTTGGTTTACTTCACTTTTGGCTTTCAATTTTGCTCTCTCCCTTTTTCGTTTGATTTCTGTTTCGGATCAGTTTTGTTTACTTTTTGGTTGATTGATGAATTTTTGAAGGTTTAGATGGTTGTGAGTTATATGATTGGAGTGGTTTTGAATTAATAGAGGTTGAAAGTGGTTGAGACTTGTGATGGTTCGATGGTGCTGGTTTTGTTCAATGAAGAGTTTCAAGTAGAAACTAGGCACTGCCATGTGTTTGTTGTTCTTCCTGCATGATTTTGTGTCAAGCAGAATTTTGGTTTGTTGTATTCTGTACCAATTCTTTGTGTTTTGGTTCTCGATTTTTCTTGTTCAGATTTTTTTCTTTTTCTTCAGATTTTTTCAATCTATGTTTTTGGCTCCCCCCCCATGACTGTGAATTCAGATTGTGTATTTATACTAGTAGATTCAATTGGTTTGTTACTATTTTTTGGGTGATATTGGATAGAGTTTCAGTGTAAATCCCTCCCCTTTTTCTGCTGAACTTTGTTGCTAATCGGATATTCATAAACTAAATCTTGTTTCTGAATTTTCATTCCCCCTAAATCTCTCTTTTGCTGCATTTTTGTTTTGTTTTGTTTTGTTTATGTACATATATAAAAAGAGTTTTGGTACAATAAATTAATTACATAAGAATATACTTGTTTTTGACTATTTTATTCCCAACCATTATAAAGATCATGTGGTGTTAATATGAGGGTGTATTGTATGACTCCATAAGGACTCTGCATAAGATTTCTTTACTAACCTCAAATATGATCGATTAAAAGATGACACATGGCAATAATTATCATCAAACAAATAAACCAAACAATAGAGAGACACATAGATCCAAGTACGCAAACATAAAAGAAAAAACAAAGAAAGAAAAGAGAAAAAACCAGTGCAGTGCTTCCTCCTTTTCTCCCGTGATAGGCAGCGGTGGCGGCGGCGAGCGCGGCTGCGCGCGGTGGTGATGTTGTTTTGTGCGGTTCCGTCGACGGTAGTGCGTGGTCGGTTTCCGTGAGCGAAGCAGAACGAATCTGAGAGGTGACCGGCGGAGAACGACGACGGCCGTTTTGGTTTACTTCACTTTTGGCTTTCAATTTTGCTCTCTCGTTTTTTCGTTTGATTTCTGTGTCGGATCAGTTTTGTTTTCTTTTTGGTTGATTGATGAATTTTTGAAGGTTTGGATGGTTGTGAGTTATCTGATTGGAGTGGTTTTGAATTAATAGAGGTTGAAAGTGGTTGAGACTTGTGATGGTTCGATGGTGCTGGTTTTGTTCAATGAAGAGTTTCAAGTAGAAACTAGGCACTGCAATGTGTTTGTTGTTCTTCCTGCATGATTTTGTGTCAAGCAGAATTTTGGTTTGTTGTATTCTGTACCAATTCTTTGTGTTTTGGTTCTCGATTTTTCTTGTTCAGATTTTTTTCTTTTTCTTCACATTTTTTCAATCTATGTTTTTGGCTCCCCCCCCATGACTGTGAATTCAGATTGTGTATTTATACTAGTAGATTCAATTGGTTTGTTACTATTTTTTGGGTGATATTGGATAGAGTTTCAGTGTAAATCCCTCCCCTTTTTCTGTTGAACTTTGTTGCTAATCGGATATTCATAAACTAAATCTTGTTTCTGAATTTTCATTCCCCCTAAATCTCTCTTTTGCTGCGTTTTTGTTTTGTTTTGTTTTGTTTATGTACATATATAAAAAGAGTTTTGGTACAATAAATTAATTACATAAGAATATACTTGTTTTTGACTATTTTATTCCCAACCTATTATAAAGATCATGTGGTGTTAATATGAGGGTGTATTGTATGACTCCATAAGGACTCTGCATAAGATTTCTTTACTAACCTCAAATATGACCGATTAAAAGATGACACATGGCAATAATTATCATCAAACAAATAAACCAAACTATAGAGAGACACATAGATCCAAGTACGCAAACATAAAAGAAAAAACAAAGAAAGAAAAGAGAAAAAACCAGTGCAGTGCTTCCTCCTTTTCTCCCGTGATGGCCAGCGGTGGCGGCGGCGAGCGCGGCTGCGCGCGGTGGTGACGTTGTTCTGTGCGGTTCCGTCGACGGTAGTGCGTGGTCGGTTTCCGTGAGCGAAGCAGAACGAATCTGAGAGGTGACCGGCGGAGAACGACGACGGCCATTTTGGTTTACTTCACTTTTGGCTTTCAATTTTGCTCTCTCGTTTTTTCGTTTGATTTCTGTGTCAGATCAGTTTTGTTTACTGTTTGGTTGATTGATGAATTTTTGAAGGTTTGGATGGTTGTGACTTATATGATTGGAGTGGTTTTGAATTAAAAGAGGTTGAAAGTGGTTGAGACTTGTGATGGTTCGATGGTGCTGGTTTTGTTCAATGAAGAGTTTCAAGTAGAAACTAGGCACTGCCATGTGTTTGTTGTTCTCCCTGCATGATTTTGTGTCAAACAGAATTTTGGTTTGTTGTATTCTGTACCAATTCTTTGTGTTTTGGTTCTCGATTTTTCTTGTTCAGATTTTTTTCTTTTTCTTCAGATTTTTTCAATCTATGTTTTTGGCTCCCCCCCCCCCCCCCCATGACTGTGAATTCAGATTGTGTATTTATACTAGTAGATTCAATTGGTTTGTTACTATTTTTTGGGTGATATTGGATAGAGTTTCAGTGTAAATCCCTCCCCTTTTTCTGCTGAACTTTGTTGCTAATCGGATATTCATAAACTAAATCTTGTTTCTGAATTTTCATTCCCCCTAAATCTCTCTTTTGCTGCGTTTTTGTTTTGTTTTGTTTTGTTTATGTACATATATAAAAAGAGTTTTGGTACAATAAATTAATTACATAAGAATATACTTGTTTTTGACTATTTTATTCCCAACCTATTATAAAGATCATGTGGTGTTAATATGAGGGTGTATTGTATGACTCCATAAGGACTCTGCATAAGATTTCTTTACTAACCTCAAATATGACCGATTAAAAGATGACACATGGCAATAATTATCATCAAACAAATAAACCAAACAATAGAGAGACACATAGATCCAAGTACGCAAACATAAAAGAAAAAACAAAGAAAGAAAAGAGAAAAAACCAGTGCAGTGCTTCCTCCTTTTCTCCCGTGATGGCCAGCGGTGGCGGCGGCGAGCGCGGCTGCGCGCGGTGGTGACGTTGTTCTGTGCGGTTCCGTCGACGGTAGTGCGTGGTCGGTTTCCGTGAGCGAAGCAGAACGAATCTAAGAGGTGACCGGCGGAGAACGACGACGGCCGTTTTGGTTTACTTCACTTTTGGCTTTCAATTTTGCTCTCTCGTTTTTTCGTTTGATGTCTGTGTCGGATCAGTTTTGTTTACTTTTTGGTTGATTGATGAATTTTTGAAAGTTTGGATGGTTGTGAGTTATATGATTGGAGTGGTTTTGAATTAATAGAGGTTAAAAGTGGTTGAGACTTGTGATGGTTCGATGGTGCTGGTTTTGTTCAATGAAGAGTTTCAAGTAGAAACTAGGCACTGCCATGTGTTTGTTGTTCTTCCTGCATGATTTTGTGTCAAGCAGAATTTTGGTTTGTTGTATTCTGTACCAATTCTTTGTGTTTTGGTTCTCGATTTTTCTTGTTCAGATTTTTTTCTTTTTCTTCAGATTTTTTAAATCTATGTTTTTGGCTCCCCCCCATGACTGTGAATTCAGATTGTGTATTTATACTAGTAGATTCAATTGGTTTGTTACTATTTTTTGGGTGATATTGGATAGAGTTTCAGTGTAAATCCCTTCCCTTTTTCTGCTGAACTTTGTTGCTAATCGGATATTCATAAACTAAATCTTGTTTCTAAATTTTCATTCCCCCTAAATCTCTCTTTTGCTGCGTTTTTGTTTTGTTTTGTTTTGTTTTGTTTATGTACATATATAAAAAGAGTTTTGGTACAATAAATTAATTACATAAGAATATACTTGTTTCTGACTATTTTATTCCCAACCTATTCTAAAGATCATGTGGTGTTAATATGAGGGTGTATTGTATGACTCCATAAGGACTCTGCACAAGATTTCTTTACTAACCTCAAATATGACCGATTAAAAGATGACACATGGCAATAATTATCATCAAACAAATAAACCAAACAATAGAGAGACATATAGATCCAAGTACGCAAACATAAAAGAAAAAACAAAGAAAGAAAAGAGAAAAAACCAGTGAAGGGCTTCCTCCTTTTCTCCCGTGATTGCAGCGGTGGCGGCGGCGAGCGCGGCTGCGCGCGGTGGTGACGTTGTTCTGTGCGGTTCCGTCGACGGTAGTGTGTGGTCGGTTTCCGTGAGCGAAGCAGAACGAATCGAGAGGTGACCGGCGGAGAACGACGACGGCCGTTTTGGTTTACTTCACTTTTGGGTTTCAATTTTGCTCTCTCCCTTTTTCGTTTGATTTCTGTTTCGGATCAGTTTTGTTGACTTTTTGGTTGATTGATGAATTTTGAAGGTTTGGATGGTTGTGAGTTATATGATTGGAGTGGTTTTGAATTAATAGAGGTTGAAAGTGGTTGAGACTTGTGATGGTTCGATGGTGCTGGTTTTGTTCAACGAAGAGTTTCAAGTAGAAACTAGGCACTGCCATGTGTTTGTTGTTCTCCCTGCATGATTTTGTGTCAAGCAGAATTTTGGTTTGTTGTATTCTGTACCAATTCTTTGTGTTTTGGTTCTCGATTTTTCTTGTTCAGATTTTTTTCTTTTTCTTCAGATTTTTTCAATCTATGTTTTTGGCTCCCCCCCCCCCCCCCCCCATGACTGTGAATTCAGATTGTGTATTTATACTAGTAGATTCAATTGGTTTGTTACTATTTTTTCGGTGATATTGGATAGAATTTCAGTGTAAATCCCTCCCTTTTTTCTGCTGAACTTTGTTGCTAATCGGATATTCATAAACTAAATCTTGTTTCTGAATTTTCATTCCCCCTAAATCTCTCTTTTGCTGCGTTTTTGTTTTGTTTTGTTTTGTTTTGTTTATGTACATATATAAAAAAAAAATGATCATAATAATAATGACAAAAGACATAATAGTAATAATAAAGCTAAAAAAATAAAATAATAAAACAAATAGTAACCAAAATAAATACCAAAAAGGTCACCAATGGGACTTGAACCCATGACCTCAAGCTGCTTTTCCTTACTCTCAAATAATTACCAACTCAACTATCCTTTGTTTTCAAATGAAAGTTGACATAATAATTAAATAAGGGTGGGTAAAATTTGGGGTATGACAGAAGTCAACATAAAAGTCAACTAAAAAGTTGAGACAGGAACAAGTCAAAGTGAAACTAAGACAGAACGAGTCATGCGTCAGGCTCTGCCTCATTCTTTTTTGAAAGATCTATGTTTCAAGTTTAATAGTATCAAAATTAAAAAGTAAATTCTAGCCAAAGTCATGCGTTAGAGACTATTTACTTTTTAAACCGGTTTTTTTGTCGTTTCAAGGTTTCAAAAGTTTCGACTTAAAAGTAAGCTATAGCCAAAGTCATGCATTAGAGACTATGTACATTATTCCGATTTTTATCATTTCAAAGTTTTCAAAAGTTTCGAATTAAAAGAAAACTATAGCCAAAGTCTTGCGTCAGAGACTATTTACTTTTAACCTTGTTTTTATCATTTCAAAAGTTTCGAACTAAAAGTAAACTATAGCCAAAGTCATACGCCAGAGACTATTTACTTTTAATCCGATTTTTATTGTAAAGTTTTCGAGTTAATTGAGAAAAAATACAAAATAATTAAATAAGCGCTTATTTCAAAAGTGCTTATTTGCAGAAGCACTTTTGAGATAAACATCCATTTTTCATTAAGCACTTTTAGTCAATAGGTTATAAAAATTAATTAAAGATGCAGTGGTGTATTGCCAAACAAGAGTGTATGCAGATAATGAATTCAGGAAAAAGATAGGCCCAAGGCCCAGAATCTAACAAGCAAGCAAAAACCGGTCCGGTCTAGAAACAAACCAGCTCATGCCGGTTCAGTTCAGTTCACTAGATTTGAACCGGATGGGGGGCGCGCTGAGTAATAGGAGGGCGCACGGAGTAAAATAGAAGACGAATCAGTAGATGCCACGTGGATGATTCCGGCACCAAAAAGAACAAAGCTATATACCGTTTTACTCAGAATTTCACAAAGATTATAGATCAGTCATCAAAACTATCAAACATAACATGCTTGCAGGAATACGAACGGAAAACAAACGGTAATCAAAAGTTCAATAACGATTTTACAATCAAAATCACCTGAAAATGGTCATTGAAAAGCACTCAGAAGCATTTATACATCGATTATTATCCATATTTAAACTTGTTTGGTGTTTGAATCGTCCGGATCGGAGCCTTACTTTTCTTCGTGATTTCAATTTCGTTTTCGAAGCTTTTGCATTGTTTTTTCGGTGAAACTGAGGTCGGAAATGGATTCAAAAAGGTTCAACCATTAAGAATCGAGTGTTTGATTGTAGTTTTTGATGAGTTTTACGATGGCCGGAATTTTTAGTGGTGGTGGCCGCCGACGGGAGTGTAGGTGGAGGAAGGAGGAAAGATTTTTAGAGTTTTTTGGGAGATGTGTCCTCTCTTGATCTGATTATAATAATGTATTTATAGTGGTGGATTAGGTTGTCTGGCATTTGTGTAATAATGTGCACTTTTGAGATTAAGAATAGATTAATAGAAAAATGGTGATAAAATGGTAATAAAAATAGATGGAAAATGATTATGAGTGGGAGATCATGAGATGGCATAAAATGATTGGTTCATTGAGAAGATGTTTTTTTTGGTGATAAAATAAAATGTGCTTTTTGATGCTTTCTTTTTCTATTTATTGTCCAATTAAAATAAAATACAATTAACAATAAGAATGCAAATAAATATGTTTGGATTAAAAATTATTTTAGAAATGAGGTGCAAAATTAGGGTATTACAACTGCCGCTATTTAATTATCTTATACTAGAGAGTATAAATGACTTGCGTCTTTATGCACTCACGGTAGAAGTTAATTAAATAAAAATGCCCTAATTTTGTGATATGAAAGTGATGCAGTGAGATGAATGCAGATGAAAGATGAGGGTAAAAATCATACCTGGAGAAATTATGAACTGAATACCTGAGAATAAAATGATCGTCTCCCATGCGGGTGCTTTGATTTTAAAATGAGTGGTCTCCCGTATGGGTGCTTGAACTTAAAAGAAAAACTGAGTCGCCTCCCGTCCGGGTGCTTTAACTAAAAAAAAATAGATTTGTCTTCCCTCAGGGTTCGAGAACACAAAGTTGATTGTCTCCCATCTGGGTGCGTTGATCCTTGATTGCCAGTGAAGATTGAACTTTTCTTTTTGACTTTCAATGAAGACTGAACTTCTGAGACGGATAGCGAATACTGAACTTCCTTAACTTTCAGTGAAGACTGAACTTTACTTTCTGACTTTCAGTGAAGACTGAATTTTTGAGAGCGACAGTGAAGACTGAACCCTCCATAACTTTCAGTGAAGACTGAACTTTACTTTCTGATTTTCAAGGAAGACTGAATTTCTGAGACGGACAGTGAAGACTGAACACTCCATAGTTTTCAGTGAAGACTGAGTTTTTACTTTCTGATTTTCAGTGAAGACTAACTTCTGAGACGGACAGCGAAGACTTTACCCTCCATAACATCCAGTGAAGACTGAACTTTACTTTCTGACTTTCAGTGAAGACTGAACTTTTGAGAGCGACAGTGAAGACTGAACCCTCCATAACTTTCAGTGAAGACTGAACTTTACTTTCTGATTTTCAAGGAAGACTGAATTTCTGAGACGGACAGTGAAGACTGAACACTCCATAGTTTTCAGTGAAGACTGAGTTTTTACTTTCTGATTTTCAGTGAAGACTAACTTCTGAGACGGACAGCGAAGACTGAACCCTCCATAACATCCAGTGAAGACTGAACTTTTTTTCTAACTTTCAGTGAAAATTGAACTAAGATAATAGTGAAGACTGAATTAAGATAATAGTTAAAACAATGCAATTCTTGATTTTTAGTGAAGACCAAACTTTTGAGGCAAACAATGAAGACTGCATCCTCCTTGACTTTTAGTGAAGACTGAACTAAGATGACAGTGAAGAATACGTTTTTTCTGATTTTCAATGAAGACTGAACTTTTGAGACGAACAGTGAAGACTGAACCCTCCTTGACTTTCAGTGAAGACTGAACTAAGATGACAGTGAAGACTTTGTTTTTTCCTGATTTTCAGTGAAGACTGAACTAAGATAACAGTAAAGACTGTGCTTTCTGGGTATTCAGTGAAGACTGAACTTTTATGATACTCGGTGAGGACCGAGCCGAGATAGCGCTGAAGGGTACTTTAGTTTTCAGTGATGACTGAACTGTCTTGATTTTAAGCGAACACTGGTCTTTGTATTGGAGTATTTTGCTTGAGTTTGAGGTATCTTTGAAGGGAGAAACTCACTGGGAGAAACAAGGTTGACAACCGTTCTGTTGAGAAACATGGTTCATCAATCAACTTGTTGGAGATGCAGTGTGCTAACTTCATTAGGGATATGGTTTGGAAACCAACTTGCTGAGGTAAGGTGTACCAAATTTACTGAGAATGCAGTATGCTGACGAGCTCACTAGGTAATGACTTATTGATTTATTCACTTGGGATGTTGTGCATAAGTCAACTTTATTGGGGAAACCGGTTTAACTACCGACTTGCTGAAGATGCGGTGTTCCAACCGACTTACTGGAGATAACCATCTCAACCAAAACACTGGAGAAAGGATTTATCAAACTTTCTGTCTGAGAGTATGGTTCATTAACCATCTTACTGGAGAATTAGGCACATCAACCTTTTTCACTGAATAAGAGATCCAAATTCGCAACCTGTTAAAACAACATTTCGAACCTGTGTTTCATGAATACATGATTATGTATATCTGATGCCTAAATGCAAAACTAATGCAGATGAAATATCTGATCATATGTAGAAATTTGTGTGATCTTTTTTGAGTTTGTATGAATGCATGAATTTGCGTGGATGAATGCATGAGTTTGTATGCATGAATGCATGACTTTCTGAGTTTATGTTGAAGGGAGTTTAAATTTCCCGACACCGAGAATTTGAGTAACTCTGACATTGTTGAGATGAAGATTCTTGCAACCTTTTGTTGCGGTACAAATGTTCAAAAAGGCATCCAAAGAAGAACAACAGCTTTCTGTATCTGATGGAATCAACGTATTGCCATGATTTTATGTATTTAGGACTGGGGCACCTCACTGTATGACATTGGTTTCCCTTCAAACACTTCAAGTTTTTCAAACAGTTCCCCATTTTCAAATGCTTTTTATTCACAATGTTTAGATGCTTTATTTGTCAAAAATAAGTAGCACTAATGCACACAATTAGAATGTAAAAGCAAGCTAACAAATATATGAATGAAAATGAGAATTTATTAATTTCGCAAAAGTGCAGAACTTTTCAACTGGGTGCAAAATCCCTTGAAGAGGTAATTGCAAACTGAAGCTAAGATAATGGCAATGAAAATAAATGAATTCCACTGAATCATAACAATGCCATCTTTCTTCATGATCTCGACTTTACAACACCTTGCTTGGGAGAAAGAAGACTGAGTCGATCTCTTCTGTTTGAAGTTTCACTTTCATGCAGAGTCAGGTATTGCAGTCTTATGCCTTTCTTGAACTGTCTTGGACGGTCTTTCTTGTCAAATGCCCCATTGACTCTCTGTTGGTACAACTGATCGTGACACAAGGCTGTCATTCTCTTTTCTTTAATGAGGTTGAGCTGATCAAGCTGGATACGAACCCATTTTGCTTCTTCAAACTCGGCTTTTGTCAAAACTCTTAATGAAGGAATCTCAATTTCCGCCAGGAGCACTGCTTCCATGCCATGATCTGGTAACAAAAGAGTTGCCCCTGTTGAGGTGCAAACTGTGATTCAGTATTTGTAGAGTGCGAAGGAAACACCTCATGATTATCCATGTGTGTCCTCGCCATCTTTTGATGCTTTCGAAGTAACTACTAAACTCATAATGTTGCTGGTTCTTGAGTAGTACACCTAAGTGGTCATGTTCACTTGACATTTTTCCATAGGCTTGCAAGAATTCTAAGGGACTAATCAAATTTCAAACTCATGCACATTTTCGAAGTTTTTGAGGGTTGTAGCTTGGTTTAGGTAAAGGTAGGATATTTTTGGAAAAATTAGACTTGTTTTTGGAGTTAGGCATTCTCTACTCTTCCTTTTTGTATCATGAAACGTTTTATCTTTGGGGTACTTTTGATAAACTTGTATAAGAGAAGTATTTACTTTTGTGAGGAAACCTAATATTTATGTATTGGTCCTTCCTGTTGCTCTTTTGGCTTTCATTTTGGTTATTTTTTTCATTTTTTTTTGTAGAGACATAATTTCTTTTGAAATTTCTGATGAGTCTCGTCTCTTTTTCTATATTTTTATGTGATAGCCTTTTTTGTGTACTACCTAAAACTTTTGATGTTGGTAGTTCTATGATCAACCTAGATTTTGATTTTTGCTAAAGACAAGAGTATTACAGCTTCTACCTAACTACATGAGGGATAAACAGATGTAATCTTTTGGTCTATAGGCTTGTAATGTGGTTTGTTACCGAAACAAACGGATATTTCTTTTTCTGGCTCAAAGTTGGTTAAGCATAGGAAAATAACATTTGTAAGCGTGGCTTGAAAGGCTCTTGGTACCAAGAAAAGTGCCTCAATGCGCATGGGTCTGAACCTATTAATCAGCAGAGGATTAGTGCAAGTTCTAGAAAAATGCCAAATGCTCCTTGATATTAACAGTTCGATCTCTTGTATTTTTCGATAGATTGAGGACATATGTGGTGATCAAGGCACGCTTGACATTTTGTCCCATCATTTTTCAACCGAAGGGTATGACCTTGCAACAAAAGGTGCCCCTTGGGTAATGACTGTGGTTTTCCTTCACAACCTTAGGTGTATGACTTTTTTTCTTTTTTCATCAATCACCAGATCGATCACATCCACTGGTTCTTGACGACGTTGAGTCATTCTTTGCTTTTGAAGCAATTTGTCCAACTCTTCTTTTCATGTTATGTAAAATTTTCTCTTTTCCTCATCAATCCTCAGACCGATCACATCCACTAGTTCTTGATGAGTTTGAATCATTCTATACTCTTGATCCAACAATTAGACTAACTCTTCAACCAAGTTTGCAACCCGAAACCATGATGAATTACGACATTATTATGATTCAATGGATTCACTTTGAATGACTTTTTCAATTTGATTGAATGCAAAAGTGTTTTATGATATGCAAGAAATTATTGTCATTTTATTATTATCTTTCTAAAACTGGAAATAGAAAGAATAAATAAGACATAAATTGCACACAAAAGTACTTTTTCATTGATAATTAAAGCATTCAAACAAAGTATTCATTACAAGCATATTTTGAAAACAACAAAACTACTTTAAAAGTAAAGTGATTTGAGAAATTCCAACATCCTTCGAGTTTGCAAATATTGTGTTTGAAGAACACAGGTGCACCCTATCTTGACTATTTCCATTATTCTCTTCATTCTTTATGATGGTAATTTTGTTCTCAATTGAAACCGTCACTGAAGAAACCTGCTGAATGTCCCATTTACTATTTATCTTTCATAACCGGCTCACCTTCCTCGAAGGATAATAATTGCTTATCAAGAAGTTCTTGCACCTTGTACTTAAAGGATTTGCAGTCGTCAGTAGAATGACCTTCAGTTCCAGCATGATACTCACATTTGGCATTGGCGTCATACCAAGTTGGAAATGGTGTAGTTTTGGGTTTCATGGTCCCAATAGTTTCCATTCCTCCGTGTACTAGATAAAGAAGTTGACTGTATGACATAGGAATCAGATCAAAGACCTTTTTGGGTTGTTGTTGAGTTGGTCGTTGCTTCTGAACTTGTTGCGGCACATGATTCATTTGCATTTGATATGGATATCCAGGAAATTGCTGATGTTGAGTAGCAGCCAAGTACGGATATGGGTAGTAAGGAAAGTGTACAGGCATCGCCGGTGGAGCTTGGTCATTTTCAGAAGTGACAACACTAGTCTCTTCCTCTTCTTTTCCTTTGAACTACTAGCTAGCTTCCTTGTATTGTTCTGAGGACTAGCACTGAGCTGAATCTTGCCACTCTTGATCTCCATTTCAACTTTCCCTAATTCGAACCAAATCAGAGAAATTAGAGGAGACTATACCAATCATCCTTTCAAAGTATGCCCCTTCTAAAGTGTTGGTGTACATGTCCACAAGCTCAGTCTCTAGGAGTGGTGGACGTACTTGGGAAGCCAATGTTCTCCACCTTTGTGCATAGACCTTGAAGGATTCTCCCTCATTTTGAGTCATATTCTGAAGTTGAGCACTGTTGGAGTAAGCCCTAAGAGCCAATCTAATTTCATAGTATTTGCTTTAGGAGTTTGAATATAAATAAGGCATTTTCTTTATTATGTTTGTAACGTCCAAAATATTAATAAAGTCCCTAGAATAGAATGTCCGTTTAATATTAAGTGTGACTTAATCATGAGATTATATTAAACATAAGGACGCTATTCTTAAAGTATCCATAGTCGAGCTTTAAGGTGAAAAGGGATAACCTTAAAGCATAAAGACTATTATGAAGATAGACTAATGATCGCATCTCATGGATCATAGGATAAGGAGTTATCAAGTCTTGACATAGGTATAATAAATATTAGGAGTAATATTTGTGCCGGATTGACCCGCTATGAGAGTACTATATGCAAAGTGTCATAAGTTACTCTTATGGTGATAATGGTGTAAACCGCCCTAAAACCTGAAACCACTTTGTACCCTAGATGTGGAGTCAAGTGCTTTGTTGATGATCTAACGTTGTCCGTAACAGGATAACCATAAAGGCAGTTAATGGGTACTTCACAAAGCATGCTGAGGGACAGTAGTGACCTAGATGGAATTTTCCAATCCTGCATAACAAGATAAATGTCATGGGCCCAATATTGAACTGGAGAAAGATGACACTATGTATGCTTTGTGTTCAATATAGACATAAGGGGCAAAGGGGTAATTATACACGCATATATTATCACAAAGGTTATGATTTGATCACATGTTAATTTCTCATAACTTGGGTAGCAATGATGTGTGGCTAGATACCGCTCATTGTTTATTATATTAAATAAAGGATTTAATATAATTGCCAACGTTGTGGAAACCTACAAGGGTCACACACATAAGGACAGTGTAATGTGAGGATTGAGAACACCGTAAGGTACGGTACACTTTAGAGAAATAAATAGATTGTGATAAGGTATCACAAATTAATAATAAGTGGGAACACCATAAGATATGGTGGGCGCGCGTGCACATGAGTAGCAAGACTCATGGGGCGCGCGCCCTAGGGTTATCTTGATGGGCTTTTTTTTTCTTTCAAACTTATCTTGTTGCACAAGACAAATATTTATCTTGGAGAGCAAGATAATAAACTCTATAAATAGAGGTCTTGTACAAGAGTAAAATACACAAGAGAAAATCACAAGAATTTTAGGGTTACTTGAATCCTAAAATTATTTCTCTACTTCTCTCTCACATAAAGTCCCTCATTCATAAGCTAGCACTTAGAGTGAAGGAAAGTTGTTCGTGTGGACTATTTAGAAGCGTGGGTGACCTTCATCAATGCTCGTGATCATCTTGTTCGTGATTTAAAGGTTTTTTCCTACAAGAGGTAAAACCTAAAACACATATCATGCTCATTCGTAAGGATCAAACTAAGGAAAATTTTTGAATTCCGCTGCTTAAACTATCCCTATTTTCCTTCAAGCACGACTCAGAGCCATATCCATATTGTACTGGTACTGTTTTAGGAAAGCATTAGCCAAATCTCTCCATGAGCGGATGTTACTTCCTTCAAGTTGCATGTACCAGTTAAGAGGCACATTAGCAAGACTATCTTGGAAGCAATGTATCAATAACTTGTCATCCTTGGCATAAGAAGCCATGTTTCTGAGGTACATGACCAGATGATTTTTTGGGCAACTCAGACCCTTGTACGTTTTGTCATACCCCAAATTTTACCCACTCTTATTGAATTGTTATGTCAACTTTCTTTTGAAAATGAAGGATAGTTGAGTTGATAATTGTTTGAGAGCAAAGAGATTAGCAACTTGAGGTCATGGGTTCAAGCCCCATTGGTGACCTTTTTTATTTTAATCTTTTTTATGCTTATTTATGTTTTATATTTTTGTTGTTATTTCTTAACTTTTCTGTCACGTTTTATTATTATTTATTTATATTCAAAATTGCCACAAAAAAAAAAAAACAAACAAAATAAACCAAAAATACAAAAAAATTAATTAATTAAATAAACCGAAAAAGGAACAAAAAAGGTAAATCTGTTTGAACCAAAAAGAACAAAAACGCAGCAGATACAGAGATTTAGGGGGAAAGAAATTCAGAGGCAAATTTGATTAATCCATATCCGATAACCAACAAAGAATTCAGAGAAAAGGGGTAGATTCACAACAAATTATATCCGATATCCCAAAAACAAAGCATTAACAAACAAATCTAATAAACAAGTATAAATACACAACTCAATTCACAGTCTAGAGGAGGAAAATCTGAACAAAAAAATCGGAGCCAAAACCACAGAAAAAACACAAAATCTGAGCGTAAAAAAAATAGGATTAGAAAACACGGAGGGGAACAAAAATCTGAACCAGAAATAAACACAATTTGAGAAGCAAAATTCAGCACACCCTTGTTGTTGCCGCACAGATCCAGTGCCGACCACCACTCCCATAGCCGCCACAAAACCTTCGAAAACGCAAAGGAGAAGAAGAAGAAGAAGGTAGGTCGACGTTCTGGTTTCGTTTCTATGCACTTTGTTAATGTATTTTGAGTTCTAAATTGTGTTTATGCCTTCTGTTTTATTTCATATAGACATTGTTTTTGTTTATTTATGAGTAATTGCTACCACATGTTAAACAATGATTGTCGCCACATACACATGTTTTTTGTCAATTTGATTTTCTGTTTCGGTAGTCTTCCTTGGTACTACACATATATGTTTGTTTTATTTGGCTCCATTTGATTCATCCCATTCAATTTATTATAAGAGTCTAAATATGCAAATATCAAGTACCGAAATAAAATATTCCAAACACATAAAATAATCAATTCAAAACTAGAATGAAAAAAGACGGTTTGACGTATGTCTCTTCTTCTCCGATTATTTAAGTTTCTCGGTGTATACCGAGCGATTTAAATAGTCGTCATCTCTCTAAAAAATTCTAACAAAATCCATAATAACAAATTCAAATAAAACGAGACGGTTTGGCGTATGCCTCTCTTTCTTTGATTGTTAAATTTCTCGGTGTATACCGAGCGATCATCTTTCCAAAATTCTACAAAAAATTCATAATAACAATTCAAATAAAACGAGACGGTTTGGTGTATGCCTCTCCTTCTCCGATTATTAAATTTCTCGGTGTATACCGAGCAATTTAAATAATCATAATCTTTCTAAAAACTTCAAAAAATATAACAACAATTCAAATAAAAAACGAGACGGCTTCGCGTATGCGTTGTTTTCTCCGATTGTCTAATTTTTTGGTGTATATCTTGCGATTAGATGATCATCTCTTTTTCAACAAAAACAAAAAACACTATAATAATTTAAAAGGAAGGAGGAGATCCGGTGTATACCTTTTCTTATTCGGTTATCTAGATTCTTGGTGTATATCTCTAATTTAGATAATCCACTTCCTTAAAAGATTTTCTCAAACAAAAAACATTAAAAATCACTTAACACATCAAAAACCTTTTTTCAAAACAAATCATAATAATCAAGACAAAAACTTTTTCATAAAAGAACTATGCTTATCCATTCTAACGCAATACAAACAAGCGCTTAAGCCTCCAACATGCGAGCATACAAGCCATACGTTTGACTGCTAGAATGCGACATAAACTTAGTTCTCTAAAAGACACCAACCAACAACATTAACACCCTGAACTACGAAGCTCTGATTTCTCATTGCACATGAGAATACGTAGGAGCAGGATGCAACATCCTGTCGAGCCCAATAATAAAAAAACTAAAATCCCCCCACTTATAAATAATCGCAGTAAATAAGGAAAAATAAGCAAGCAAACGTAAACAACACTCTTATACCCTAAAACTAATAAGAAGGTTCCCGTTGAGTACAACGGATGTGAGGGGTGCTAACACCTTCCCCTTGCATAATCGACTCCCGAACCTGGAAACGGTTGCGACGACCGCCTTTCCATTTAACAAAAGGGTTTTATCGATATTTTCCCTAACAAATAAAATTCGGTGGCGACTCTGTAGTCATTCCGACCGCGTATACGCTCGCGCGTTTTTCGAGGCGCGACAGCTGGCGACTCTGTTGGGGACTTTATATTTAAGCGAGTCTAGCCTATTCTTGTTAGATTTAGGGACGAGTGTTCTGTTTTATCTTTTTTTTTTTTTTTTTTTTTTTTTCTTCTTGTGTTTGTTTGCCTGCTTTTATATGTTTTATTTACTGCTTTGCTTTGCATGAAAGTCTGGCTTGTGGAATATATATATGTACATTTGATTTGCAGGTTGGGTTTATTTATATTGAGTGAAGCTCTCTACCCGAGCTTTGAGGAAAACCCTAAGTTAAGTTGGTGGTTACTATTGGTTGGTCTTGGCGTATGCCTTGTTTGGTCAATGTGATAACCCCGCCTAGAGTAGACCTTCTTGAGGATATCGTTGAATTGCTGGTATCGGCAATGCGGCGGTATTGTCTTGCTAGGTCGTCGACTCTAGGGGCCTTTAGATCCGGTCAAAACCCTAAACATGTCATCTCTCGTCTAGCACCCGAGTCGATGGTTGAGTAGTACGGACCCTCATTGTGTATACTTTGTTGGGCCGGTACGAAGACCTCACCTAGGGGAGATTTCTTTGGGGGTATTACTGTCCTGCGAGTATTTGCAACGGTAGTAATATGTCCAAATGCAATTAAAGATCCTAGAAATTGTCAAACTTAGAGCCTACATGTGAGCATGGGGACTATGGGTACTGTTGAAACGCCACCTATACTATCCTTAAAACCACATCGTTGCTTATCATGACATTTGCATTTGCATACATCAAAATAAATTTTTTACACAAATACATTTTGCTTTGTAGGGGACGTAAACAGGTGATCAGTCATAAACTATAAAGACATGAATTCGGTAAAAAGAAACACGCTTACTCTCAAAGTCAAGGTCCCTGAAATGAAAAGTCTTAAAGATATGAGCAACCAAATGACAACACTTGGCAAAATCAGCTTCCAAGCTACTTATGGGCGGATACTCGACCTATTACATGTAGAGATTGATGCTCTGGCATTGGTCACTCTGGCCCAGTTCTATGACATGTCTCTTAGATGCTTCACTTTCCGAGACTTCCAGTTGGCTCCTACGTTGGAAGAGTTTGAGAAAATTCTGGGCCTAAGTATAAAAGGCAATCCTTATCTGAATATGGAAGAAGACATTACTCCACAAAAAATTGCCACAGTTTTATATCTCAATGTTGGAGAAGTAATACAATGCCTGGTAATTAAAAGCAAGCCTGTAGGGCTCTCAAGGAAGGTCTTAGAGGCCAAGGCGCATGACCTATTGGCGTCTAAAAAATGGAAGTCGTTCAATGCAGTGCTTGCTCTTCTTGTTTATGGGTTAGTCCTCCTCCCCAACGCGGATGACCTAATTGACTACTCAGCTGTAAGGGTATTCTTAACCCAGAATCCTGTTCCCACACTGCTAGCTGATCTTCATTGTTCCCTCTACACTCGACATGAGAAGAAGAGAGGCGGTACAATCTCCTGTTGTGCCCCGCTATTGCAAATCTGGCTAATGTCTCGCATGCCTAAAAAGGGTCCTTTCGTGGAAAATCCTGCTAATCTCAAATGGTCGCAAAGAATGATGGCTCTCACTACAAAAGACATCGCCTGGTATTCACCAGAGGATGATAACACCAAAGTCATTCTCAATTGTGGGGGGTTTCCCAATGTACCCCTCATAGGGACGAAGGGATGCATAAATTACAATCCTGTCCTTTCCCTTCGCCAATTTGGTTGTGCAATGAAAGTGGAGCCAGATAAGGACTCGTTGGAAGAACTCATCTTGAAAGAAGAGAACAAAGATCCAGCACTACTAAAAAGAATCAGAAAAGCTTAGGATCATGTACATATGAAGGAGGTCGGCGAAAGGAACTTTGTCGTTGGACTTCCCTACATCCAGTGGCTAAAGAGGAGGGTCAACCTAATTCAATTGCCCTTCCCTGATGTGACTCCAGTCAGGCCTGCGTCACCCGAGCCGGTCAGAACTATTCCCATAGAGGAAGCTGAAAAGTTAAATGACCACATTATGAGGCTCAAGAAAGAGTACGATGACTTACAATCAAAATATTTCGGTACTCTAGGGGACTTAAAGATGCTAAAGCGAGACCAAGCCGAAGACAACGAAAAACTTCAAGAAAGCAATAAGAAGCTTAAGGAGTCTGAACTGAAGAGGGAGAAAATTGGGGACGGCTTATTGAGTGCCAATGCCAACCTCACATCCAAGAATGAGGAATTGGAGAGAGCTTACTACGCCCAATCAAGACTAGAACAGAGTTTTGAATTAGCTTCGAAAGGTCAAAGGGAGTGGCGTTTGAAGTATGAAGAGCAAGTCAAAGAAAACAAGAAAATTACAAGCGAATATAAGGAGCAACTACAGGCCGAGCGTCGACAAAGTCAAGACTGCGAAAGTTGCTACCTTCAAGAGAAGTTGAGAGGCGAACAGTTCGAGAGGCTGTATCTCAAACATAAGTTTACATCCGAACGCCTTCAGTATGATATTGAGAAGTATGCTAATTACATTGACCAGTACCATATACTGCATGATGATCAACTCGCACAACTGAACAAGGAACTTCGGGATACCAAGAGTAATCTAGAGCAATGTGAAAAACAGCTTGGCTTTGCACAACACGACGCTATTGGGTGGAGGAATGATTTCACTAAGATAGCCGCTCTCTCAAACGCGGTCATTTTTGATTTCCCGATTAATCTAAGGAAGGTCGAAAGAGCAAGAGAAAATCATAAACTCCCCGAACCGGTCCTGGAGTTCATAAAATATTGTAGGGACATCTTGGAGATGTATGAGAAACAAATAGCTCATGCTAGGAGACAGTGGAATGTCTAGTTTTCTTTGTCAGTTTTTCTTTTTTCTTTTCTTAGGGTCTTGAACTTTGGTTGAATACAATTAATAAAATTATTCAGTTTCTTTCAAATCAAATGTGTGAATCTTGTCTTTACTAGTTTATAATACTTATGCGCCTGTTGTTCCCTCCAAAGCAAAAAAAAAGCTAAAGCAAAGCAATTTCATTCGCATGCATACACTCGCATTTCTTTCTTAAAAAAAAAAAAGAAGAAAAAAACTCATTTTCTCCCCCTAAAACGGCAGGAATCCTTAAAGATAACTCTGAGGCCCAAGAAACAGTTGCTACCAGCACCCGTTCCTTCACACTCATACGGAACACGTGCTAATCTACGAAGGGTCATGGAAGATATTGAAAAGAACCAAGCTGTACTAATGAAAGACGTGGACTCCCTCAAGACCAACATGGCAAAGCTTCTTGAGATGTTCCAAGCACTCCAAATGGAAAAAACACAAGCGACTGAGAAAGCACTAGTCGCCGAAAGGGCATTGGCTGTTGAGAATGAGAAGAAAAAGGCGCCCGAGGAGAATGAAGATGTAGGGAAGTGGATGTGGTCTAATCAAGGTCACCCTGAAGGTCGCGCCTCCAAAAGCTACAAACCTCCTAAGGGCCACCCGCATAGTTCAAATCTTCTGAGGATAAGAATGTTTCCTCATCTAAGGGAGGAGGGCTCGGAGTAATGGTGCAAGATGATGACTTCTTTGATGAAGAAGATGAGTTCACCCAACCCCAACCGGCTGGTAATGTCCAGTTTCAGTGTGCTACGCCAGACCCACTAAAGGGTACTAATGCTCAACAAAATGATGAATCTGCACAAATGTACCATGCGTTGGAGGAGAGGTTGAAAGCAGTAGAAGGCTTCAATGTCTATGGGTTCGATGCTCTAGACATGTGCTTAGTTCCGGATGTGGTAATTCCTCCCAAATTCAAAGCCCCTGATTTTGAAAAATACAAAGGGATTCATTGTCTAAGGAACCACTTGAGGATGTTCTGTCGGAAAATGGCGGCGCATGCCACCAATGAAAAGCTACTAATCCATGTCTTCCAAGACAGTCTGAGTGGCGCCTCTTTAGACTGGTACATGGGACTAGAGAGAGCTCAAATCCAATCATGGAAGGACCTCACCGATGCCTTCATGAAGCAATACAAATACAATCTGGATATGGCTCCAAATAGAATGCAATTGCAAGCCGCGTCTCAAAGGAAGGATGAACATTTCAAAGAGTATGCTCAGAGGTGGAGGGAACTAGCTGCTCGTGTGCAACCCCCGCTCTCAGAAAGGGAATTGGTAGACATATTTATGAACACCTTGCAAGGACCATACTATGAGAAGATGATTGGAAGCATATCATCGGGGTTCGCCGACATGGTGATCATTGGAGAACGAGTAGAAGAAGGGCTGAAGAATGGCAAAATACCAAGTACTCCCAACTCTCAAATAGGGGCAAAGAAGTTCTTCAACAACAATCAAAAGAAAAGAGAGGGTGAGACTAATGCTATAGGGTCATCTCAAACACCCTCGGCACAGATATCTTATCACCCTCAGCCAATGGCTGCACCTCAGCGCAATAACCAGCAACGACAAGGCGGATACTCGCAGGGAGGCCAATCCGGGTTCAGAAACAATTATGAGAGGAGGCGTGTGCAATTCGATCCTGTGCCCATGCCCTACGGTGAAATCTTGCCGTACTTGGTACAACAAAAGATGGTGGAGACAAGATCGCTCAAACCCATGATGCCGCCATACCCACCTGACTATGATCTAAATGCTAGGTGCGAATTCCACGAAGGGGCGCCTGGACATTCAATTGAGAATTGTAAAGCTTTCAAGTACATAGTCCAAGAGTTGATTGATGACAAGAAACTGTCTTTCAAAGAAGAGAACCCAAATGTGAAGACTGATCCTCTGCCTGGTCATTCTGGCCCATCCATAAACGCGGTAGAGGAGTTCGAAGAGCAAGACTTCATCGAGAATGTGGTCCAAGTAAAGACTCCCATGTCACTGGTTAGGGAAAAGTTAATCCAGTACGCTGAATTCAAAGAAATGCATCTTCATTGTGAGGTCTGCACCAAAAATCCGGGTCATTGTGATAAGATGAAGGAAGTTCTGCAAGAGTTGATGGATCAAGGTCTGGTTCAAATCGGTTACTCAAGGGCCGACACAGATGTTGCCACTTTGGAATCTCAAAGTCCAATATCTATTGAAATCCCTTACCGAAAAAGAGAAGTACAGATCCCTGTAAGATCAACTGATCCCATAACGTTCCATGTGCCCACACCATTTCCTTTCAAGAGCATGAAGGAAGTCCCGTGGAGCTATCAGCCAACCGCTTATGTTGGGGGAAAAGCAATAACAAAGGTCGAACCCGATGTCATAAATATATCTGGCATAGGGGGCATGACGAGAAGCGGTAGGGTTTACATTCCGGATCAACCGAACGAAGGAGGTGCAAACTCGCCCGGCAAAAGTGTTGATAAAGTAGTACCAGGATCATCACAGAAAGCTGTGCCTCGAGAAGAAGCTGAAGAATTCTTAAAGATCATCAGAAAAAGTGACTACAAGATAGTGGACCAACTTGGTCAAACACCATCCAAAATCTCTATGTTGTCATTACTCCTAAGTTCTGAAGCTCACCGAGAGGCGTTACTAAAGGTCTTAGCAGATGCTCACGTTACAAAAGACATTCCTGTGGACCAATTCAATGGGGTGGTTGGCAATATTACCGCAAGCAGGTATCTGGGTTTCAGCGAAGATGAACTGCCGCCAAATAGCCACCATCATAACAAGGCGCTATACATCTCAGTAAAATGTTTGAACACTACCATATCAAGAGTGCTGATAGACACTGGTTCGTCCTTGAACGTGATGCCTAAAATAACTCTGTCAAGACTCGCAGGTGTAGAGATAGTCGTGAGGCCGGGCAACTTAGTAGTAAAAGCCTTTGATGGATCTAAGAGGGCGGTAGTGGGAGAAGTTGATCTACCTATTCTGGTAGGTCCACAACCTTTCATGATCACATTTCAAGTCATGGACATCAAACCAACTTATAGTTGCCTTCTCGGGAGGCCATGGATTCACGCTGCAGGGGCAGTTACTTCCACCTTACATCAAAAGCTCAAGTTCATAGCCGGTGATAAGCTGATTAAGGTTTCTGGCCAAGAAGATATGATGGTGAGCCATCTCTCGACTTTCTGCTACATAGAAGAAGGGGAAGAAGCTGCTGAAGTACCTTTCCAAGCCTTGGAGATCGAAAATGTCATGACTATAAGCTCAAAGCGCACACACACAAAAAGGACAAGTTTGCCCTTATCCTCATGGAAGGCTATGAAGAAGGCCTTGGAGGAATGTAGCCCTGAAGGTTGGGGCATGTTACCAAACATCCCTGAAAAGAAGGATCGCTATGGGCTTGGATATCACCCCTCAACAGCTACGGCTCAGAAGACTGTGCAAGGAAGAATCCCGACAATTGAAGAAACATTCTATAGTGCTGGATTAACTCAATAGGGCCAGGTCGCCTCACTTGAAGACGCTGATGAAGAGATGCCCAACTTGGTGCATCAAGGAGATCCAGATGAAGTTCTCAACAACTGGACGGCCGTGGGGATCCTGGAAATATTTAAAATTTCTAAGTAATTTTCTTTTTTTGAATAAAAATCCTTTGCTCAGCCCGAAGCAAACGGATAGCTTTTATAAGGGCCCCCTTATGTTTTCAGAATTTACTTATTATCAATAAAGATGCGTTTCCTTTCCACTATAAAAATCTCTTTTATTCCTTTCGTTTTTCAAAAAAATGGCAACATTTTCTTCTAAATTTCCATTTCACTATCATTCTCAATTCACTATCATCTTCTTCATTCTAAAACAAAAAAATCAATACCCTTGTGCAGACCAATAAATGAACCCTTTGAATATAACAATGCTACGGTCCCTTGCGACTTTGAGCTCCCGATCAACCAAGCGGAAGAAAGCGAAGAGGACGACTGTGAACTTCCTGAAGGGTTAACGCGCCTCCTAGAGCAAGAAGAAAAGGCGATTCAGCCTCACCAAGAACCGGTGGAGATTATCAACTTGGGATCAGAAAATGACAAGAAAGAGGTCAAGGTAGGCGCATCCTTGGAACCAAGTGTGAAAGCAGAGTTGGTCAAGTTGCTGCAAGAATACGCTGACGTGTTTGCTTGGTCATATCAAGACATGCCAGGGTTGGACACCAACATAGTTATGCACAAGTTACCACTCAAGCCAGAATGTCCTCCAGTTAAACAAAAGATGAGAAGGACTAAACCAGAAATGGCCCTCAAAATCAGAGAAGAAGTGAAGAAGCAATTCGATGCTGGATTCTTGGCAGTTGCAACATACCCGGAATGGGTTGCCAACATCGTTCCTGTCCCAAAGAAAGATGGCAAAGTCCGCATGTGTGTAGACTACCGAGATCTAAATAAGGCAAGCCCGAAGGATGACTTCCCTCTGCCTCACATTGATATATTGGTGGACAACACCGCTCAATTCTCAATCTTTTCCTTCATGGACGGATTCTCCGGGTATAACCAAATCAAAATGGCCCCGGAAGACATGGAGAAGACCACATTCATCACCCCTTGGGGCACCTTCTGTTATCAAGTAATGCCTTTCGGGTTGAAGAATGCAGGGGCAACATATCAACGAGCAATGGTGACTCTTTTTCACGATATGATCCATAAAGAAATAGAGGTCTACGTTGATGACATGATTGCCAAATCTCAGACAGAGGTAGAACACCTTGTCCACTTGCAAAAATTATTTGGGTGCCTGAGGAAGTTCAAACTACGGTTAAACCCCAACAAATGCACCTTCGGCGTCCGATCGGGCAAGCTCCTAGGGTTCATAGTCAGCCAAAAAGGGATTGAAGTCGATCCCGACAAGGTAAAAGCCATACAGAGTATGCCAGCACCAAAGACGGAGAAAGAGGTTCGTGGATTCTTAGGGAGATTGAACTACATTGCAAGATTCATTTCGCATCTCACAGCCACGTGCGAACCTATCTTCAAACTGCTAAGGAAGAATCAGCCTGTCAAGTGGAACGAGAATTGTCAGGAGGCCTTCGATCAGATCAAAAGATATTTACAAAAGCCGCCCATCTTGGTGCCTCCAGTTCGTGGGAGGCCCCTCATCATGTATCTAACAGTGCTTGATGGATCAATGGGTTGTGTGTTAGGCCAGCAAGATGAGACAGGAAGGAAAGAACATGCCATATATTTCCTAAGCAAGAAATTTACTGATTGTGAATTAAGATACACACCGCTCGAGAAGACTTGTTGTGCGTTAGCATGGGCTGCCAAGCGTCTAAGGCAGTACATGTTGACTCACACGACTTGGTTGATCTCCAAAATGGATCCTATCAAGTACATCTTTGAGAAACCTGCTCTCACGGGGAAGATTGCACGATGGCAGATGTTGCTATCTGAGTACGATATCCAATATGTTGCTCAGAAAGCAATCAAAGGAAGTGTGTTATCTGAGCACCTCGCTCATCATCCTCTGGAAGAATATCAACCCATACAATTCGACTTCCCAGATGAAAACATCGTGGTCATAGACAGCGAGAAATTCATAGGTGATGACGAAGGGCCGGAACCAGGCGCTCGATGGAAGTTGGCTTTTGATGGTGCCTCGAATGCCATGGGGCACGGGATTGGGGCCGTCTTGATATCACCAAATGATGGATACAAGCCATTCACAGCAAGATTGTGTTTTGAGTGTACAAATAACATGGCGGAGTATGAAGCGTGTATTCTAGGTCTTGAGGCTGCAATTGATTTACGAATCAAGACTTTGGAGGTATACGGAGACTCAGCACTGGTCATTTACCAAGTAAAAGGAGAATGGGAGACACGACATCCCAAGTTAATTCCATATCGAGCTCATGTCATGGAGTTGATGAAGCACTTCGATGAAATCACCTTTCACCATGTCCCAAGAGAGGAAAACCAGGTGGCTGATGCTTTGGCTACATTATCATCTATGTACAAAGTGAACTTCCACAATGAAGCACCAGTCATAATAGTGCGTCGAATGGATGAACCTACTGTGTGCGCACTGGTAGAGGAAGAACGCGATGGCAAACCTTGGTTTCATGATATCAAGCAATACCTTGAAAGGCAAGAGTATCCAGAGAATGCTTCCGCCATAGACAAGAAAACTTTGAGAAGATTGGCATCACAATTCTTCCTAGACGGGAATGTGCTCTACAAGAGAAACCATAACATGGTCCTACTCAGGTGTGTCGATAAGTCTGAAGCAGACATGCTTATTAAGGAGATCCACGAAGGATCCTTCGGAACTCACGCCAACGGACATGCAACGGCAAGGAAGATTCTAAGGGCAGGCTATTATTGGCTGACTATGGAAGCTGACTGCTTCCGCTTTGTTAAATCCTGCCACAAATGCCAGATATACGCCGACAGGGTGCACGTGCCACCAACTCCGTTGAATGTCTTGACCGCACCATGGCCATTTTCCATGTGGGGAATAGATGTGATTGGAATGATTGAACCTAAGGCTTCGAACGGACACCGATTCATACTAGTTGCCATAGACTATTTCACCAAATGGGTTGAAGCTGCTTCCTATGCAAATGTGACCAAGCAAGTGGTCGCCCGGTTCATCAAGAAAGATATAATCTGCCGCTATGGTATACCAAACAAGATCATTACTGATAATGGGACAAACTTGAACAACAAAATGATGAAAGAGTTATGCGACGATTTTAAGATTGAGCATCACAATTCATCTCCATATCGTCCCAAGATGAACGGCGCCGTAGAAGCAGCTAATAAAAATATCAAGAAGATCGTTCAGAAAATGGTGAAAACCTATAAGGATTGGCACGAAATGCTACCATTCGCGCTGCATGGCTATAGAACAACGATCCGCACTTCTACAGGGGCAACTCCCTTTTCTTTGGTATATGGTATGGAGGCAGTGCTGCCTATTGAGGTTGAAATCCCTTCACTGAGGGTTTTGATGGAGACAAAGTTAGAAGAAGCAGAATGGGCACAAGCAAGATACGATCAATTGAATCTCATTGAAGAAAAGCGTCTAACGGCATTGTGCCACGGGCAACTATATCAGAGGAGGCTCAAGAAGGCGTTCGACAAAAAGGTACTACCCATCCACAAGGATCCACGCGGAAAATGGACTCCCAACTATGAAGGGCCATATGTCGTGAAGAAGTCTTTCTCCGGTGGAGCCTTGATTATCACCACCATGGATGGAGAGGAGTTACCACTCTCAGTGAACACGCAGTCAAAAAGTATTATGCCTAAAAAAAAAAAAGAGAAATAAAAATAAAGCTCGCTAAGTTGAAAACCCGAAAGGGCGACTTAAGCAATAGAGAGCGCCTCGGTGGACTGAAAACCTGAAAGGGCGGTCCAGGCAAAAATTAGGGGCATCAAAAAAGGAAAATACTCCTTGTGGGCTGAAAACTCGAAAGAGCGGTCCAGGCAAAAATTAGGGAATTTTAAAAAAATAATAATAACAAAAACAAAGGCAAAATGACTGCAGCACACAAATCTTCGAATCCAGACGGAGGGGAACAGTCCAGTCATCATTTTCAAAGCAAAGTGTCAAGATTTCAAGGTTGCAAGGGAGAGTAACAGACGTTATACTTTAGGGGAACATATTCTAGTTGCCATTTTTTTTTTTTCTCTTCTTCTTTTTTCAGTAATCTCCTCTTATAGGGGTTACATCTTCTTGTATCATTCACCCATGCATGGGATCTCCTTTCATTGAATAAAATCCCCTTTTCTTTCATTGCTTCCCTTTTTGTGTTCATTCATAAAATGCTGATTTATTGTTAATAAATAATGCGCTGAAAATACTGGGGGTAATATGAAAAGCATTCAAAATTTGCTTTTTGCTTTGATATTTAAAAATGTTGAACGAATACCAGCGGCCCCAGGGTTGTAGCTTCAGGGTTGAAAACAAAAATTCACATCAGTCGTCATGATACTTGACAAAAGTTCTTCCCTAGCCAGGGGCGAATGCACAACAGATAGACTTTGAGCCAAACGGGGGGCACCAAGGTTATGTCCGTCCATTATATGACTCTCAGTCAGCAAACATCCCAAATGCAAGGGTTCTTACATCGTTCCAACACGCCTTATTTGAAAATTGGGCCTCCGCCGGTTACCAAGGATTCCGACAATATTCCTTTACATGCATCGATCATGCATTACATTTAACGCGCATTGAAATACAACATGCATTGCTCAAGATTAGCATAACATACATGCATCTACATAAAGTCATCATGACACAACCAAAGGTTAAACTCAAAGTTTTTTCAAAAAAAGATCAACTCTTGGCATAGTAATGCAAAATGAGTACCCCATATCCCCCAGCGGATCAGATTTGCCAGGCCACGCGTGAACCTACAACAATCATTACCACTTACCCTTAGCATATAAACACCCTACGGGGAGATGACCTAACTCAGTAAGCACCCTGAGGGGCGACAACCACCCTTTAGTTTAAGCACCCTGAGGGGCGACGACTATTCATTAATTAAAATACCCTGCGGGGCCATGATCACTTTTTAGTCTAAGCACCTTGTGAGGCGACGACTACCCTTTTAGTTTAAGCACCCTAAAGGGCGACGACTATTCATTAATTGAAACACTCTACGAAGCAACAATTACCTTTTAGTCTAAGCACCTCGTGAGGCGACGACTACCCTTTTAGTTTAAGCACCCTGAGGGGCAACGACTATCCTTTAATATAAAAACAATGTTGAGGCGGCAACGCGCTGATCTAAAACAAAATTTTGGGGTATTCTTGTATTTAACTATCTTTCATCGCACAAAATGCAATTTAAGATATTTAAATAGGGGCAGCTGTCATACCCCAAATTTTACCCACTCTTATTGAATTGTTATGTCAACTTTCTTTTGAAAATGAAGGATAGTTGAGTTGATAATTGTTTGAGAGCAAAGAGATTAGCAACTTGAGGTCATGGGTTCAAGCCCCATTGGTGACCTTTTTTATTTTAATCTTTTTTATGCTTATTTATGTTTTATATTTTTGTTGTTATTTCTTAACTTTTCTGTCACGTTTTATTATTATTTATTTATATTCAAAATTGCCACAAAAAAAAAAAAACAAACAAAATAAACCAAAAATACAAAAAAATTAATTAATTAAATAAACCGAAAAAGGAACAAAAAAGGTAAATCTGTTTGAACCAAAAAGAACAAAAACGCAGCAGATACAGAGATTTAGGGGGAAAGAAATTCAGAGGCAAATTTGATTAATCCATATCCGATAACCAACAAAGAATTCAGAGAAAAGGGGTAGATTCACAACAAATTATATCCGATATCCCAAAAACAAAGCATTAACAAACAAATCTAATAAACTAGTATAAATACACAACTCAATTCACAGTCTAGAGGAGGAAAATCTGAACAAAAAAATCGGAGCCAAAACCACAGAAAAAACACAAAATCTGAGCGTAAAAAAAATAGGAGTAGAAAACACGGAGGGGAACAAAAATCTGAACCAGAAATAAACACAATTTGAGAAGCAAAATTCAGCACACCCTTTTTGTTGCCGCACAGATCCAGTGCCGACCACCACTCCCATAGCCGCCACAAAACCTTCGAAAACGCAAAGGAGAAGAAGAAGAAGAAGGTAGGTCGACGTTCTGGTTTGGTTTCTATGCACTTTGTTAATTTATTTTGAGTTCTAAATTGTGTTTATGCCTTCTGTTTTATTTCATATAGACATTGTTTTGGTTTATTTATGAGTAATTGCTACCACATGTTAAACAATGATTGTCGCCACATACACATGTTTTTTGTCAATTTGATTTTCTGTTTCGGTAGTTTTCCTTGCTACTACACATATATGTTTGTTTTATTTGGCTCCATTTGATTCATCCCATTCAATTTATTATAAGAGTCTAAATATGCAAATATCAAGTACCGAAATAAAATATTTCAAACACATAAAATAATCAATTCAAAACTAGAATGGAAAAAGACGGTTTGACGTATGTCTCTTCTTCTCCGATTATTTAAGTTTCTCGGTGTATACCGAGCGATTTAAATAGTCGTCATCTCTCTAAAAAATTCTAACAAAATCCATAATAACAAATTCAAATAAAACGAGACGGTTTGGCGTATGCCTCTCTTTCTTTGATTGTTAAATTTCTCGGTGTATACCGAGCGATCATCTTTCCAAAATTCTACAAAAAATTCATAATAACAATTCAAATAAAACGAGACGGTTTGGTGTATGCCTCTCCTTCTCCGATTATTAAATTTCTCGGTGTATACCGAGCGATTTAAATAATCATAATCTTTCTAAAAACTTCAAAAAATATAACAACAATTCAAATAAAAAACGAGACGGCTTCGCGTATGCGTTGTTTTCTCCGATTGTCTAATTTTTTGGTGTATATCTTGCGATTAGATGATCATCTCTTTTTCAACAAAAACAAAAAACACTATAATAATTTAAAAGGAAGGAGGAGATCCGGTGTATACCTTTTCTTATTCGGTTATCTAGATTCTTGGTGTATATCTCTAATTTAGATAATCCACTTCCTTAAAAGATTTTCTCAAACAAAAAACATTAAAAATCACTTAACACATCAAAAACCTTTTTTCAAAACAAATCATAATAATCAAGACAAAAACTTTTTCATAAAAGAACTATGCTTATCCATTCTAACGCAATACAAACAAGCGCTTAAGCCTCCAACATGCGAGCATACAAGCCATACGTTTGACTGCTAGAATGCGACATAAACTTAGTTCTCTAAAAGACACCAACCAACAACATTAACACCCTGAACTACGAAGCTCTGATTTCTCATTGCACATGAGAATACGTAGGAGCAGGATGCAACATCCTGTCGAGCCCAATAATAAAAAAACTAAAATCCCCCCACTTATAAATAATCGCAGTAAATAAGGAAAAATAAGCAAGCAAACGTAAACAACACTCTTATACCCTAAAACTAATAAGAAGGTTCCCGTTGAGTACAACGGATGTGAGGGGTGCTAACACCTTCCCCTTGCATAATCGACTCCCGAACCTGGAAACGGTTGCGACGACCGCCTTTCCATTTAACAAAAGGGTTTTATCGATATTTTCCCTAACAAATAAAATTCGGTGGCGACTCTGTAGTCATTCCGACCGCGTATACGCTCGCGCGTTTTTCGAGGCGCGACAGCTGGCGACTCTGTTGGGGACTTTATATTTAAGCGAGTCTAGCCTATTCTTGTTAGATTTAGGGACGAGTGTTCTGTTTTATCTTTTTTTTTTTTTTTTTTTTTTTCTTCTTGTGTTTGTTTGCCTGCTTTTATATGTTTTATTTACTGCTTTGCTTTGCATGAAAGTCTGGCTTGTGGAATATATATATGTACATTTGATTTGCAGGTTGGGTTTATTTATATTGAGTGAAGCTCTCTACCCGAGCTTTGAGGAAAACCCTAAGTTAAGTTGGTGGTTACTATTGGTTGGTCTTGGCGTATGCCTTGTTTGGTCAATGTGATAACCCCGCCTAGAGTAGACCTTCTTGAGGATATCGTTGAATTGCTGGTATCGGCAATGCGGCGATATTGTCTTGCTAGGTCGTCGACTCTAGGGGCCTTTAGATCCGGTCAAAACCCTAAACATGTCATCTCTCGTCTAGCACCCGAGTCGATGGTTGAGTAGTACGGACCCTCATTGTGTATACTTTGTTGGGCCGGTACGAAGACCTCACCTAGGGGAGATTTCTTTGGGGGTATTACTGTCCTGCGAGTATTTGCAACGGTAGTAATATGTCCAAATGCAATTAAAGATCCTAGAAATTGTCAAACTTAGAGCCTACATGTGAGCATGGGGACTATGGGTACTGTTGAAACGCCACCTATACTATCCTTAAAACCACATCGTTGCTTATCATGACATTTGCATTTGCATACATCAAAATAAATTTTTTACACAAATACATTTTGCTTTGTAGGGGACGTAAACAGGTGATCAGTCATAAACTATAAAGACATGAATTCGGTAAAAAGAAACACGCTTACTCTCAAAGTCAAGGTCCCTGAAATGAAAAGTCTTAAAGATATGAGCAACCAAATGACAACACTTGGCAAAATCAGCTTCCAAGCTACTTATGGGCGGATACTCGACCTATTACATGTAGAGATTGATGCTCTGGCATTGGTCACTCTGGCCCAGTTCTATGACATGTCTCTTAGATGCTTCACTTTCCGAGACTTCCAGTTGGCTCCTACGTTGGAAGAGTTTGAGAAAATTCTGGGCCTAAGTATAAAAGGCAATCCTTATCTGAATATGGAAGAAGACATTACTCCACAAAAAATTGCCACAGTTTTATATCTCAATGTTGGAGAAGTAATACAATGCCTGGTAATTAAAAGCAAGCCTGTAGGGCTCTCAAGGAAGGTCTTAGAGGCCAAGGCGCATGACCTATTGGCGTCTAAAAAATGGAAGTCGTTCAATGCAGTGCTTGCTCTTCTTGTTTATGGGTTAGTCCTCCTCCCCAACGCGGATGACCTAATTGACTACTCAGCTGTAAGGGTATTCTTAACCCAGAATCCTGTTCCCACACTGCTAGCTGATCTTCATTGTTCCCTCTACACTCGACATGAGAAGAAGAGAGGCGGTACAATCTCCTGTTGTGCCCCGCTATTGCAAATCTGGCTAATGTCTCGCATGCCTAAAAAGGGTCCTTTCGTGGAAAATCCTGCTAATCTCAAATGGTCGCAAAGAATGATGGCTCTCACTACAAAAGACATCGCCTGGTATTCACCAGAGGATGATAACACCAAAGTCATTCTCAATTGTGGGGGGTTTCCCAATGTACCCCTCATAGGGACGAAGGGATGCATAAATTACAATCCTGTCCTTTCCCTTCGCCAATTTGGTTGTGCAATGAAAGTGGAGCCAGATAAGGACTCGTTGGAAGAACTCATCTTGAAAGAAGAGAACAAAGATCCAGCACTACTAAAAAGAATCAGAAAAGCTTAGGATCATGTACATATGAAGGAGGTCGGCGAAAGGAACTTTGTCGTTGGACTTCCCTACATCCAGTGGCTAAAGAGGAGGGTCAACCTAATTCAATTGCCCTTCCCTGATGTGACTCCAGTCAGGCCTGCGTCACCCGAGCCGGTCAGAACTATTCCCATAGAGGAAGCTGAAAAGTTAAATGACCACATTATGAGGCTCAAGAAAGAGTACGATGACTTACAATCAAAATATTTCGGTACTCTAGGGGACTTAAAGATGCTAAAGCGAGACCAAGCCGAAGACAACGAAAAACTTCAAGAAAGCAATAAGAAGCTTAAGGAGTCTGAACTGAAGAGGGAGAAAATTGGGGACGGCTTATTGAGTGCCAATGCCAACCTCACATCCAAGAATGAGGAATTGGAGAGAGCTTACTACGCCCAATCAAGACTAGAACAGAGTTTTGAATTAGCTTCGAAAGGTCAAAGGGAGTGGCGTTTGAAGTATGAAGAGCAAGTCAAAGAAAACAAGAAAATTACAAGCGAATATAAGGAGCAACTACAGGCCGAGCGTCGACAAAGTCAAGACTGCGAAAGTTGCTACCTTCAAGAGAAGTTGAGAGGCGAACAGTTCGAGAGGCTGTATCTCAAACATAAGTTTACATCCGAACGCCTTCAGTATGATATTGAGAAGTATGCTAATTACATTGACCAGTACCATATACTGCATGATGATCAACTCGCACAACTGAACAAGGAACTTCGGGATACCAAGAGTAATCTAGAGCAATGTGAAAAACAGCTTGGCTTTGCACAACACGACGCTATTGGGTGGAGGAATGATTTCACTAAGATAGCCGCTCTCTCAAACGCGGTCATTTTTGATTTCCCGATTAATCTAAGGAAGGTCGAAAGAGCAAGAGAAAATCATAAACTCCCCGAACCGGTCCTGGAGTTCATAAAATATTGTAGGGACATCTTGGAGATGTATGAGAAACAAATAGCTCATGCTAGGAGACAGTGGAATGTCTAGTTTTCTTTGTCAGTTTTTCTTTTTTCTTTTCTTAGGGTCTTGAACTTTGGTTGAATACAATTAATAAAATTATTCAGTTTCTTTCAAATCAAATGTGTGAATCTTGTCTTTACTAGTTTATAATACTTATGCGCCTGTTGTTCCCTCCAAAGCAAAAAAAAAGCTAAAGCAAAGCAATTTCATTCGCATGCATACACTCGCATTTCTTTCTTAAAAAAAAAAAAGAAGAAAAAAACTCATTTTCTCCCCCTAAAACGGCAGGAATCCTTAAAGATAACTCTGAGGCCCAAGAAACAGTTGCTACCAGCACCCGTTCCTTCACACTCATACGGAACACGTGCTAATCTACGAAGGGTCATGGAAGATATTGAAAAGAACCAAGCTGTACTAATGAAAGACGTGGACTCCCTCAAGACCAACATGGCAAAGCTTCTTGAGATGTTCCAAGCACTCCAAATGGAAAAAACACAAGCGACTGAGAAAGCACTAGTCGCCGAAAGGGCATTGGCTGTTGAGAATGAGAAGAAAAAGGCGCCCGAGGAGAATGAAGATGTAGGGAAGTGGATGTGGTCTAATCAAGGTCACCCTGAAGGTCGCGCCTCCAAAAGCTACAAACCTCCTAAGGGCCACCCGCATAGTTCAAATCTTCTGAGGATAAGAATGTTTCCTCATCTAAGGGAGGAGGGCTCGGAGTAATGGTGCAAGATGATGACTTCTTTGATGAAGAAGATGAGTTCACCCAACCCCAACCGGCTGGTAATGTCCAGTTTCAGTGTGCTACGCCAGACCCACTAAAGGGTACTAATGCTCAACAAAATGATGAATCTGCACAAATGTACCATGCGTTGGAGGAGAGGTTGAAAGCAGTAGAAGGCTTCAATGTCTATGGGTTCGATGCTCTAGACATGTGCTTAGTTCCGGATGTGGTAATTCCTCCCAAATTCAAAGCCCCTGATTTTGAAAAATACAAAGGGATTCATTGTCTAAGGAACCACTTGAGGATGTTCTGTCGGAAAATGGCGGCGCATGCCACCAATGAAAAGCTACTAATCCATGTCTTCCAAGACAGTCTGAGTGGCGCCTCTTTAGACTGGTACATGGGACTAGAGAGAGCTCAAATCCAATCATGGAAGGACCTCACCGATGCCTTCATGAAGCAATACAAATACAATCTGGATATGGCTCCAAATAGAATGCAATTGCAAGCCGCGTCTCAAAGGAAGGATGAACATTTCAAAGAGTATGCTCAGAGGTGGAGGGAACTAGCTGCTCGTGTGCAACCCCCGCTCTCAGAAAGGGAATTGGTAGACATATTTATGAACACCTTGCAAGGACCATACTATGAGAAGATGATTGGAAGCATATCATCGGGGTTCGCCGACATGGTGATCATTGGAGAACGAGTAGAAGAAGGGCTGAAGAATGGCAAAATACCAAGTACTCCCAACTCTCAAATAGGGGCAAAGAAGTTCTTCAACAACAATCAAAAGAAAAGAGAGGGTGAGACTAATGCTATAGGGTCATCTCAAACACCCTCGGCACAGATATCTTATCACCCTCAGCCAATGGCTGCACCTCAACGCAATAACCAGCAACGACAAGGCGGATACTCGCAGGGAGGCCAATCCGGGTTCAGAAACAATTATGAGAGGAGGCGTGTGCAATTCGATCCTGTGCCCATGCCCTACGGTGAAATCTTGCCGTACTTGGTACAACAAAAGATGGTGGAGACAAGATCGCTCAAACCCATGATGCCGCCATACCCACCTGACTATGATCTAAATGCTAGGTGCGAATTCCACGAAGGGGCGCCTGGACATTCAATTGAGAATTGTAAAGCTTTCAAGTACATAGTCCAAGAGTTGATTGATGACAAGAAACTGTCTTTCAAAGAAGAGAACCTAAATGTGAAGACTGATCCTCTGCCTGGTCATTCTGGCCCATCCATAAACGCGGTAGAGGAGTTCGAAGAGCAAGACTTCATCGAGAATGTGGTCCAAGTAAAGACTCCCATGTCACTGGTTAGGGAAAAGTTAATCCAGTACGCTGAATTCAAAGAAATGCATCTTCATTGTGAGGTCTGCACCAAAAATCCGGGTCATTGTGATAAGATGAAGGAAGTTCTGCAAGAGTTGATGGATCAAGGTCTGGTTCAAATCGGTTACTCAAGGGCCGACACAGATGTTGCCACTTTGGAATCTCAAAGTCCAATATCTATTGAAATCCCTTACCGAAAAAGAGAAGTACAGATCCCTGTAAGATCAACTGATCCCATAACGTTCCATGTGCCCACACCATTTCCTTTCAAGAGCATGAAGGAAGTCCCGTGGAGCTATCAGCCAACCGCTTATGTTGGGGGAAAAGCAATAACAAAGGTCGAACCCGATGTCATAAATATATCTGGCATAGGGGGCATGACGAGAAGCGGTAGGGTTTACATTCCGGATCAACCGAACGAAGGAGGTGCAAACTCGCCCGGCAAAAGTGTTGATAAAGTAGTACCAGGATCATCACAGAAAGCTGTGCCTCGAGAAGAAGCTGAAGAATTCTTAAAGATCATCAGAAAAAGTGACTACAAGATAGTGGACCAACTTGGTCAAACACCATCCAAAATCTCTATGTTGTCATTACTCCTAAGTTCTGAAGCTCACCGAGAGGCGTTACTAAAGGTCTTAGCAGATGCTCACGTTACAAAAGACATTCCTGTGGACCAATTCAATGGGGTGGTTGGCAATATTACCTCAAGCAGGTATCTGGGTTTCAGCGAAGATGAACTGCCGCCAAATAGCCACCATCATAACAAGGCGCTATACATCTCAGTAAAATGTTTGAACACTACCATATCAAGAGTGCTGATAGACACTGGTTCGTCCTTGAACGTGATGCCTAAAATAACTCTGTCAAGACTCGCAGGTGTAGAGATAGTCGTGAGGCCGGGCAACTTAGTAGTAAAAGCCTTTGATGGATCTAAGAGGGCGGTAGTGGGAGAAGTTGATCTACCTATTCTGGTAGGTCCACAACCTTTCATGATCACATTTCAAGTCATGGACATCAAACCAACTTATAGTTGCCTTCTCGGGAGGCCATGGATTCACGCTGCAGGGGCAGTTACTTCCACCTTACATCAAAAGCTCAAGTTCATAGCCGGTGATAAGCTGATTAAGGTTTCTGGCCAAGAAGATATGATGGTGAGCCATCTCTCGACTTTCTGCTACATAGAAGAAGGGGAAGAAGCTGCTGAAGTACCTTTCCAAGCCTTGGAGATCGAAAATGTCATGACTATAAGCTCAAAGCGCACACACACAAAAAGGACAAGTTTGCCCTTATCCTCATGGAAGGCTATGAAGAAGGCCTTGGAGGAATGTAGCCCTGAAGGTTGGGGCATGTTACCAAACATCCCTGAAAAGAAGGATCGCTATGGGCTTGGATATCACCCCTCAACAGCTACGGCTCAGAAGACTGTGCAAGGAAGAATCCCGACAATTGAAGAAACATTCTATAGTGCTGGATTAACTCAATAGGGCCAGGTCGCCTCACTTGAAGACGCTGATGAAGAGATGCCCAACTTGGTGCATCAAGGAGATCCAGATGAAGTTCTCAACAACTGGACGGCCGTGGGGATCCTGGAAATATTTAAAATTTCTAAGTAATTTTCTTTTTTTGAATAAAAATCCTTTGCTCAGCCCGAAGCAAACGGATAGCTTTTATAAGGGCCCCCTTATGTTTTCAGAATTTACTTATTATCAATAAAGATGCGTTTCCTTTCCACTATAAAAATCTCTTTTATTCCTTTCGTTTTTCAAAAAAATGGCAACATTTTCTTCTAAATTTCCATTTCACTATCATTCTCAATTCACTATCATCTTCTTCATTCTAAAACAAAAAAATCAATACCCTTGTGCAGACCAATAAATGAACCCTTTGAATATAACAATGCTACGGTCCCTTGCGACTTTGAGCTCCCGATCAACCAAGCGGAAGAAAGCGAAGAGGACGACTGTGAACTTCCTGAAGGGTTAACGCGCCTCCTAGAGCAAGAAGAAAAGGCGATTCAGCCTCACCAAGAACCGGTGGAGATTATCAACTTGGGATCAGAAAATGACAAGAAAGAGGTCAAGGTAGGCGCATCCTTGGAACCAAGTGTGAAAGCAGAGTTGGTCAAGTTGCTGCAAGAATACGCTGACGTGTTTGCTTGGTCATATCAAGACATGCCAGGGTTGGACACCAACATAGTTATGCACAAGTTACCACTCAAGCCAGAATGTCCTCCAGTTAAACAAAAGATGAGAAGGACTAAACCAGAAATGGCCCTCAAAATCAGAGAAGAAGTGAAGAAGCAATTCGATGCTGGATTCTTGGCAGTTGCAACATACCCGGAATGGGTTGCCAACATCGTTCCTGTCCCAAAGAAAGATGGCAAAGTCCGCATGTGTGTAGACTACCGAGATCTAAATAAGGCAAGCCCGAAGGATGACTTCCCTCTGCCTCACATTGATATATTGGTGGACAACACCGCTCAATTCTCAATCTTTTCCTTCATGGACGGATTCTCCGGGTATAACCAAATCAAAATGGCCCCGGAAGACATGGAGAAGACCACATTCATCACCCCTTGGGGCACCTTCTGTTATCAAGTAATGCCTTTCGGGTTGAAGAATGCAGGGGCAACATATCAACGAGCAATGGTGACTCTTTTTCACGATATGATCCATAAAGAAATAGAGGTCTACGTTGATGACATGATTGCCAAATCTCAGACAGAGGTAGAACACCTTGTCCACTTGCAAAAATTATTTGGGTGCCTGAGGAAGTTCAAACTACGGTTAAACCCCAACAAATGCACCTTCGGCGTCCGATCGGGCAAGCTCCTAGGGTTCATAGTCAGCCAAAAAGGGATTGAAGTCGATCCCGACAAGGTAAAAGCCATACAGAGTATGCCAGCACCAAAGACGGAGAAAGAGGTTCGTGGATTCTTAGGGAGATTGAACTACATTGCAAGATTCATTTCGCATCTCACAGCCACGTGCGAACCTATCTTCAAACTGCTAAGGAAGAATCAGCCTGTCAAGTGGAACGAGAATTGTCAGGAGGCCTTCGATCAGATCAAAAGATATTTACAAAAGCCGCCCATCTTGGTGCCTCCAGTTCGTGGGAGGCCCCTCATCATGTATCTAACAGTGCTTGATGGATCAATGGGTTGTGTGTTAGGCCAGCAAGATGAGACAGGAAGGAAAGAACATGCCATATATTTCCTAAGCAAGAAATTTACTGATTGTGAATTAAGATACACACCGCTCGAGAAGACTTGTTGTGCGTTAGCATGGGCTGCCAAGCGTCTAAGGCAGTACATGTTGACTCACACGACTTGGTTGATCTCCAAAATGGATCCTATCAAGTACATCTTTGAGAAACCTGCTCTCACGGGGAAGATTGCACGATGGCAGATGTTGCTATCTGAGTACGATATCCAATATGTTGCTCAGAAAGCAATCAAAGGAAGTGTGTTATCTGAGCACCTCGCTCATCATCCTCTGGAAGAATATCAACCCATACAATTCGACTTCCCAGATGAAAACATCGTGGTCATAGACAGCGAGAAATTCATAGGTGATGACGAAGGGCCGGAACCAGGCGCTCGATGGAAGTTGGCTTTTGATGGTGCCTCGAATGCCATGGGGCACGGGATTGGGGCCGTCTTGATATCACCAAATGATGGATACAAGCCATTCACAGCAAGATTGTGTTTTGAGTGTACAAATAACATGGCGGAGTATGAAGCGTGTATTCTAGGTCTTGAGGCTGCAATTGATTTACGAATCAAGACTTTGGAGGTATACGGAGACTCAGCACTGGTCATTTACCAAGTAAAAGGAGAATGGGAGACACGACATCCCAAGTTAATTCCATATCGAGCTCATGTCATGGAGTTGATGAAGCACTTCGATGAAATCACCTTTCACCATGTCCCAAGAGAGGAAAACCAGGTGGCTGATGCTTTGGCTACATTATCATCTATGTACAAAGTGAACTTCCACAATGAAGCACCAGTCATAATAGTGCGTCGAATGGATGAACCTACTGTGTGCGCACTGGTAGAGGAAGAACGCGATGGCAAACCTTGGTTTCATGATATCAAGCAATACCTTGAAAGGCAAGAGTATCCAGAGAATGCTTCCGCCATAGACAAGAAAACTTTGAGAAGATTGGCATCACAATTCTTCCTAGACGGGAATGTGCTCTACAAGAGAAACCATAACATGGTCCTACTCAGGTGTGTCGATAAGTCTGAAGCAGACATGCTTATTAAGGAGATCCACGAAGGATCCTTCGGAACTCACGCCAACGGACATGCAACGGCAAGGAAGATTCTAAGGGCAGGCTATTATTGGCTGACTATGGAAGCTGACTGCTTCCGCTTTGTTAAATCCTGCCACAAATGCCAGATATACGCCGACAGGGTGCACGTGCCACCAACTCCGTTGAATGTCTTGACCGCACCATGGCCATTTTCCATGTGGGGAATAGATGTGATTGGAATGATTGAACCTAAGGCTTCGAACGGACACCGATTCATACTAGTTGCCATAGACTATTTCACCAAATGGGTTGAAGCTGCTTCCTATGCAAATGTGACCAAGCAAGTGGTCGCCCGGTTCATCAAGAAAGATATAATCTGCCGCTATGGTATACCAAACAAGATCATTACTGATAATGGGACAAACTTGAACAACAAAATGATGAAAGAGTTATGCGACGATTTTAAGATTGAGCATCACAATTCATCTCCATATCGTCCCAAGATGAACGGCGCCGTAGAAGCAGCTAATAAAAATATCAAGAAGATCGTTCAGAAAATGGTGAAAACCTATAAGGATTGGCACGAAATGCTACCATTCGCGCTGCATGGCTATAGAACAACGATCCGCACTTCTACAGGGGCAACTCCCTTTTCTTTGGTATATGGTATGGAGGCAGTGCTGCCTATTGAGGTTGAAATCCCTTCACTGAGGGTTTTGATGGAGACAAAGTTAGAAGAAGCAGAATGGGCACAAGCAAGATACGATCAATTGAATCTCATTGAAGAAAAGCGTCTAACGGCATTGTGCCACGGGCAACTATATCAGAGGAGGCTCAAGAAGGCGTTCGACAAAAAGGTTCGTCCTCGAGTGTTTAGAGAAGGAGACCTAGTGCTGAAAAAGATACTACCCATCCACAAGGATCCACGCGGAAAATGGACTCCCAACTATGAAGGGCCATATGTCGTGAAGAAGTCTTTCTCCGGTGGAGCCTTGATTATCACCACCATGGATGGAGAGGAGTTACCACTCTCAGTGAACACGCAGTCAAAAAGTATTATGCCTAAAAAAAAAAAAGAGAAATAAAAATAAAGCTCGCTAAGTTGAAAACCCGAAAGGGCGACTTAAGCAATAGAGAGCGCCTCGGTGGACTGAAAACCTGAAAGGGCGGTCCAGGCAAAAATTAGGGGCATCAAAAAAGGAAAATACTCCTTGTGGGCTGAAAACTCGAAAGAGCGGTCCAGGCAAAAATTAGGGAATTTTAAAAAAATAATAATAACAAAAACAAAGGCAAAATGACTGCAGCACACAAATCTTCGAATCCAGACGGAGGGGAACAGTCCAGTCATCATTTTCAAAGCAAAGTGTCAAGATTTCAAGGTTGCAAGGGAGAGTAACAGACGTTATACTTTAGGGGAACATATTCTAGTTGCCATTTTTTTTTTTTCTCTTCTTCTTTTTTCAGTAATCTCCTCTTATAGGGGTTACATCTTCTTGTATCATTCACCCATGCATGGGATCTCCTTTCATTGAATAAAATCCCCTTTTCTTTCATTGCTTCCCTTTTTGTGTTCATTCATAAAATGCTGATTTATTGTTAATAAATAATGCGCTGAAAATACTGGGGGTAATATGAAAAGCATTCAAAATCTGCTTTTTGCTTTGATATTTAAAAATGTTGAACGAATACCAGCGGCCCCAGGGTTGTAGCTTCAGGGTTGAAAACAAAAATTCACATCAGTCGTCATGATACTTGACAAAAGTTCTTCCCTAGCCAGGGGCGAATGCACAACAGATAGACTTTGAGCCAAACGGGGGGCACCAAGGTTATGTCCGTCCATTATATGACTCTCAGTCAGCAAACATCCCAAATGCAAGGGTTCTTACATCGTTCCAACACGCCTTATTTGAAAATTGGGCCTCCGCCGGTTACCAAGGATTCCGACAATATTCCTTTACATGCATCGATCATGCATTACATTTAACGCGCATTGAAATACAACATGCATTGCTCAAGATTAGCATAACATACATGCATCTACATAAAGTCATCATGACACAACCAAAGGTTAAACTCAAAGTTTTTTCAAAAAAAGATCAACTCTTGGCATAGTAATGCAAAATGAGTACCCCATATCCCCCAGCGGATCAGATTTGCCAGGCCACGCGTGAACCTACAACAATCATTACCACTTACCCTTAGCATATAAACACCCTACGGGGAGATGACCTAACTCAGTAAGCACCCTGAGGGGCGACAACCACCCTTTAGTTTAAGCACCCTGAGGGGCGACGACTATTCATTAATTAAAATACCCTGCGGGGCCATGATCACTTTTTAGTCTAAGCACCTTGTGAGGCGACGACTACCCTTTTAGTTTAAGCACCTTAAAGGGCGACGACTATTCATTAATTGAAACACTCTACGAAGCAACAATTACCTTTTAGTCTAAGCACCTCGTGAGGCGACGACTACCCTTTTAGTTTAAGCACCCTGAGGGGCAACGACTATCCTTTAATATAAAAACAATGTTGAGGCGGCAACGCGCTGATCTAAAACAAAATTTTGGGGTATTCTTGTATTTAACTATCTTTCATCGCACAAAATGCAATTTAAGATATTTAAATAGGGGCAGCTGTCATACCCCAAATTTTACCCACTCTTATTGAATTGTTATGTCAACTTTCTTTTGAAAATGAAGGATAGTTGAGTTGATAATTGTTTGAGAGCAAAGAGATTAGCAACTTGAGGTCATGGGTTCAAGCCCCATTGGTGACCTTTTTTATTTTAATCTTTTTTATGCTTATTTATGTTTTATATTTTTGTTGTTATTTCTTAACTTTTCTGTCACGTTTTATTATTATTTATTTATATTCAAAATTGCCACAAAAAAAAAAAAAACAAACAAAATAAACCAAAAATACAAAAAAATTAATTAATTAAATAAACCGAAAAAGGAACAAAAAAGGTAAATCTGTTTGAACCAAAAAGAACAAAAACGCAGCAGATACAGAGATTTAGGGGGAAAGAAATTCAGAGGCAAATTTGATTAATCCATATCCGATAACCAACAAAGAATTCAGAGAAAAGGGGTAGATTCACAACAAATTATATCCGATATCCCAAAAACAAAGCATTAACAAACAAATCTAATAAACTAGTATAAATACACAACTCAATTCACAGTCTAGAGGAGGAAAATCTGAACAAAAAAATCGGAGCCAAAACCACAGAAAAAACACAAAATCTGAGCGTAAAAAAAATAGGAGTAGAAAACACGGAGGGGAACAAAAATCTGAACCAGAAATAAACACAATTTGAGAAGCAAAATTCAGCACACCCTTTTTGTTGCCGCACAGATCCAGTGCCGACCACCACTCCCATAGCCGCCACAAAACCTTCGAAAACGCAAAGGAGAAGAAGAAGAAGAAGGTAGGTCGACGTTCTGGTTTGGTTTCTATGCACTTTGTTAATTTATTTTGAGTTCTAAATTGTGTTTATGCCTTCTGTTTTATTTCATATAGACATTGTTTTGGTTTATTTATGAGTAATTGCTACCACATGTTAAACAATGATTGTCGCCACATACACATGTTTTTTGTCAATTTGATTTTCTGTTTCGGTAGTCTTCCTTGCTACTACACATATATGTTTGTTTTATTTGGCTCCATTTGATTCATCCCATTCAATTTATTATAAGAGTCTAAATATGCAAATATCAAGTACCGAAATAAAATATTCCAAACACATAAAATAATCAATTCAAAACTAGAATGGAAAAAGACGGTTTGACGTATGTCTCTTCTTCTCCGATTATTTAAGTTTCTCGGTGTATACCGAGCGATTTAAATAGTCGTCATCTCTCTAAAAAATTCTAACAAAATCCATAATAACAAATTCAAATAAAACGAGACGGTTTGGCGTATGCCTCTCTTTCTTTGATTGTTAAATTTCTCGGTGTATACCGAGCGATCATCTTTCCAAAATTCTACAAAAAATTCATAATAACAATTCAAATAAAACGAGACGGTTTGGTGTATGCCTCTCCTTCTCCGATTATTAAATTTCTCGGTGTATACCGAGCGATTTAAATAATCATAATCTTTCTAAAAACTTCAAAAAATATAACAACAATTCAAATAAAAAACGAGACGGCTTCGCGTATGCGTTGTTTTCTCCGATTGTCTAATTTTTTGGTGTATATCTTGCGATTAGATGATCATCTCTTTTTCAACAAAAACAAAAAACACTATAATAATTTAAAAGGAAGGAGGAGATCCGGTGTATACCTTTTCTTATTCGGTTATCTAGATTCTTGGTGTATATCTCTAATTTAGATAATCCACTTCCTTAAAAGATTTTCTCAAACAAAAAACATTAAAAATCACTTAACACATCAAAAACCTTTTTTCAAAACAAATCATAATAATCAAGACAAAAACTTTTTCATAAAAGAACTATGCTTATCCATTCTAACGCAATACAAACAAGCGCTTAAGCCTCCAACATGCGAGCATACAAGTCATACGTTTGACTGCTAGAATGCGACATAAACTTAGTTCTCTAAAAGACACCAACCAACAACATTAACACCCTGAACTACGAAGCTCTGATTTCTCATTGCACATGAGAATACGTAGGAGCAGGATGCAACATCCTGTCGAGCCCAATAATAAAAAAACTAAAATCCCCCCACTTATAAATAATCGCAGTAAATAAGGAAAAATAAGCAAGCAAACGTAAACAACACTCTTATACCCTAAAACTAATAAGAAGGTTCCCGTTGAGTACAACGGATGTGAGGGGTGCTAACACCTTCCCCTTGCATAATCGACTCCCGAACCTGGAAACGGTTGCGACGACCGCCTTTCCATTTAACAAAAGGGTTTTATCGATATTTTCCCTAACAAATAAAATTCGGTGGCGACTCTGTAGTCATTCCGAGCACGTATACGCTCGCGCGTTTTTCGAGGCGCGACACTTTTCAAAGTCGGGCACTTTAAATTTTGGTGGGAGCACCAAATCAGGAACCAAGTACATCTTTGTGAAATCTAGGGGATCATTGTCAGTCTCTACCAGATTCAACCTCTCCTCTAGAGCCTGGAATTTATGTTTTTCCTCTTCTAACTAAGGAGCAAAATCACACTTTGGTTCATCAACCGGAGGCACATTTCCTTGATAAACAAATCTTGGCCCATGAGGTTCAGGACCCTGATAAGCATTTTTAGGATCATCAAACTCTTCTTGCGATAAATCAACCACTTGTTGCACAGTATTTACCCTAACTAGGCTTCCACATGCAGAACAGAGGTCGTAGGCACATACCCTTGTGGAACATAACCTTCGGGCAAAGCAAAAGGAGGCCAATCATAACCAGCGGAGACATTCCCTTGAGAGGCCACAACTGCAGGCACAGAGACTTCAACTACCCTTGGTTGCACATTCAAACCAGTCAACATCTCAAGGACCTTATCTAGTTTTCCACCCATCTGGGTTACCTCAGTCTATAGAGCATCATGCTTTTCTTGCTAGTTATCTATTATGTGATGTAAAGCTTTCCTTGTCCAGTAACGGTGTTGGGAAGGTAACTGTTGGAATGAGTAAATGAAAATGAGATTTTGTGATTTGAAAAATGCATGATCTTTTTATGATTGAAAATGCATGACTTTTTTATGAAAAACTTTTCTAACTTTTTTTTATAAATGTATGCAAGATGAATATGCATGATTTTTCTCATGAATGCATGGATGTATAAATGTAATGCATGTATGGATCCACTGTTGCACAATTGTTTCATCTGGCGAACTTGATCTCAAAGTTACAACTTCTTTCAACAATTTGGTCATTTTCAAAATGGAATCTATGAGTCCAAAAGTCCAAAGTTACCTGTAACCCATCACTCTCACATGTTGTTCTAGGTTGACGCGGTTCTCAAAATCGTTGATTATTTTTTCCCAACAAGCAACCTGATCTTAGTGAGATCATAACACCGAATGGTCCCTAGACAAAAGTTTCGGATGCCTAGACTGGATAAAAAGGCCCCAGAGTCGCGAACCCCACAAGGATAAAAATTGTACCCGAAGCTTTGCGGCAAGGAGCCCAACCTTTCCAAGGGAATCTACTCATTTCGGTTAAGTAAAAGATAGGATAGATACGGCTAACCTGGAATGCAATACAAAAGCCTCAAACTAGGCGCAAGTGTCCCCAGTGAAGTCGCCAAGTTGTAACACCCTGCGCAAGTACAAAATAATATTGCAATGAAGCCACCAAGTTTTTTTTTAATTGGCTTGACGAGAGAGGCTCTCGCTCCTACGTATCCCCCAAGCACAATGAGAAAGTCAAAGCTCACGTAGTTCATCTTGAAAAAAGTTTGTTTGTTGGTTGTTTTTAATGAACAACGCTTATGTCGCATTCCACTAATACGACAGTTTTCTTGTATACTCGACTAAGGCTTAAGCGTTTGTGTGTATCAAGGGAATGGATAAAACATCGTCCTTTTAAGAAAAGAAGTGAAAAAGATTTGAGTTGAAAAAAAGTTGATTGCGCAAGGGCAGGAAAAACAGTTGTGTGAGTTGAGTGTCTTTTAAGGTTTTTTCTGAGAGATAATTTAGTGAACGAGAATAGCGCTAAGTTGCGAGCCATGCGGCAGGTACCGAGCTATTCAAGAAGCGAAAGTCATGCGTCAGACGCTCCCTGTTTCGTTCAATAGATTAATTATTGCATTTTCAGAATTTGCAAGTTCAAGCCAGGTAAAAAAAAAGAAAGAAAGGTAGAAGATGAGAAAGATGCAAATGCATGAATGCGAATGACATATAATTGATGATGCTGAGCAATTAAAATGCACCGGATATAGCATATAAACGAGCAATCATGTATTAGACAAGGAGAAATAAGTCAATAGGCAATCACATATATTTAGCACAACTCAGTCAAATGAGAAAAGTCAACTATAAGAAGTCAACAGAAAAGTCAACTAAAAAGTTGAGACAGGAACGAGTCAAAGTGAAACTGAGACAGAACGAGTCATGCGTCAGGCTCTGCCTCATTGTTTTTTGAAAGATCTATGTTTCAAGTTTAAAAGCTTTGAATTAAAAAGTAAATTCTAGCCAAAGTCATGCGTCAGAGACTATTTACTTTTTAATCAAGTTTTTTTGTCGTTTCATGGTTTCAAAAGTTTCGAATTAAAAGTAAGCTATAGTCAAAGTCATGCGTCAGAGACTATGTACTTTTAATCCGGTTTTTATCGTTTCAAAGTTTTCAAAAGTTTCGAATTAAAAGCAAACTATAGCCAAAGTCATGCGTCAGAGACTATTTACTTTTAACCCGGTTTTTATCATTTCAAAAGTTTCGAACCAAAAGTAAACTATAGCCAAAGTCATACGTCAGAGACTATTTACTTTTAATCCGATTTTTATTGTAAAGTTTTCAAGTTAATTGAGAAAAAATACAAAATAATTAAATAAGCGCTCATTTCAAAAGTGCTTATATGCATAAGCACTTTTGAGATAAACATCCATTTTTCATTAATCACTTTTAGTCAATAGGTTATAAAATTTAACTAGTTAATCAACCCGTGCCAAGTACGGGGAAAAAATACGTTTGTAGATTTATTTAATTTTAAATATACTTTATAAAAATATACTTTTATACATTTTATACAAAAGACCCCCTAAAGAAACAAAAAAAAAGTCAAATTAATTTCATAATTTTTATAGTAAAATAAATATAATAAAAAAACTATTCTAATATATCTTAAATTATTAAATTTTAACATCAATATCTTTCGAATAAAAAAACCAAGTCTATGTATAAATATATGAATAAAAATATAGTCTTCATACTAATATATGCTTAAAAGTATCGGCCCATATAAATTATAACTAAAAAATAGAATCCATATAAATTAAAAAAAACAACAACATAGGCCCCATAAATAATACAAAAAATTGGCATGTATATTAATATATAAGCAAAAATATAAGATCTCGTATAAATATAATTTTTAAATATTCCCGTGTAAAATATACAACTATTACACAAATACATACACACTAATATTCCCGTGTATACAAATACATACAAATATTCCCGAGTATATTCCCGTTTAAATATACAAATATACAACTAATATTCCCGTGTAAATTATACAAATGCATACACACTACACCCACTACTACATATTTTTGAAGCATATACTATTATTACTATATAAATAAAATATACAACTATATTTATATATACAAATCTTTATTGTACTTTAACCTCATCTCTTGTTGTCTCATGCATCATCTTTTCGCGGTACTTCCATAGTTTCTATCTTTGAATAATCAAACTACACAAATTAAAAAAAAATCAATAAATCTGAATTATTGTTGAATTATAGTCATTAGCTATTGTATTTAAAAATCTTAATTATATCAACAAACTCACTAAATAACGTGCATTTGAAACGATAGCTACAAAAAAAATTCATTAAAATTTAGTACAGATTTTAAATTTGAAATTAACACAACAAAAAGAAAAATACAATTAAAAAAAATGTGGACAATATGATCATTAGAATTAGCATTACGTTTTCATATATACAATTAAAAAGTGTCTATACTATTATATTATTACTCATTTTACCTAAAGATTTGCAACTTTAATTTTATTATTTTTACGGTATTGATTTTAGCTTCTATGTTAAAAGTCTCTACTTTTTTTTTAACAGTAGTTAAGAGTCTCTACTTAAAAAATACATTAAAATATTGAAAGATAAAAATAATATTAATTTATAAACAAATAATACATACCTATCATGATCAAGTTCAATAATCATCTTAGACTGCACACCGTTTCACTTATATGTTTTTTCGACACTCACAGTGATCAACATACTCATAATTCTATAATAAAATGGAGAAAATAATATGTTTTTTTTGAAACGGCAAAAGGATGTATTTATTAAAATAAAACTGACCTAGCACAAGAAGTGCTTCAACCAGTGCATAATACACAATTACGAGAGATTAAGTACAAAGAGGCCAGAGTAAGAGGAAAGACCAAAAAACTAAACACCCATCCACCCTAGGCAGGCTAACGGGTTAGAACACCAAAAACTAAAGTCAATCAGAAAGTCCTTGCAGCTTGCCTTTAGCCACCACCAAGAATGAATTTTAATTTGATCAAGGACATGATGTACTTCAAAAACTTTGTGCTGAAAAATAACATCGTTGCGAGCTTTCCAAATCCACCAAACCGATGCCAACCATAAAAGATGAAAACTATTTTTAGGTTTGACGGATTGCATTTGAAGACCAATAAAGTGGAGAGCATGACCAATAAAGAGGAGAAAATAATATGTTGTTAATATTAATAACAATAATAAAAAAAATAATTAAATATAACGAATAAAATAAGAAGAAAAAAAACCTTAATCACTGAATAGTTGCCGTTGTAATCATCATTTGCAAATATATCACTTGGATGAGGAATGACATACAAATCTGGTGAGATCAAATTACCTGCAGCTTTCTTAACTTTCGTAGCATACTGAAAGTTCAGTTTAAATTGGTGTCGTGTAGTCCTATATTCACCAACATTTGGAGCAATTCCAAAGTTGGTGAAATTGTATACTTCCTCTTCTTTAATCTTGTTTTCAAATTTGTATGAGAGTTCGGTAAACCGCGGCATGAATACAATCACCCTTAAAATAAAAAAAAATAAAATAAAATTAAAATCTATATACAATATGAAATTAAAAAACATGTTCACAGAATACCTTATAAAAAATGAAAAATCTAATACAATAATCATACATTTTTAACCATCATAATCATACATTTTGAAATTTGTAATTTGTAAAACAGATTTATGTAAATAATAGTGAGTGATTCCTTTGTCTTAGATGAACAATACTCCATCCGTACCAAAATATAAGTCGTTTTGACCATATCACACAAATTAAGAAATGTAATGGAAAAGAGAAATTATGAGTTAGTTTACAAAATTGTCCTTCATTAATGGTATAAATTGTAGAAGTAAAAGAAGAGAGAGTAATAAATAGTTAAGGGTATAATAAGAAAATTAACATTTAATGTTGCATTGGTATTGTAAAACGACTTATATTTTGGTACAAATTTTTTTTCTAAAACAACTTATATTGTGGTATGGAGGGAGTAGCAAATAGAGAGACTATTTATAAGTTTGATGTATGAGTTTTGATATCGCAATAACTGTACATTAATGCCTTTTATTTGAAAATGTGTTTTCAATCATATCCGGTGCAAATAAACCGTGCATTCATAAAAATATTTATTTCATTGATTGCCACAAAAAACTTGCCTTATAAAAATATACGGTACACTATTTTTTTTTTCGAATGTTATAACTGAAGTGTGTAACCGTATGTCCATAGTATTGTCTTTTATGAATAGCTGGCCCATAGTATTGTCTTTTATGAAGAACTTTGATAGAATGATTTTTATACCGAATAATTATGCAATGAATGTTTGATCAATGCATATATTTTGTGATCTGTCAGCATTTAAGACTACAATTGATTTTATTCAATTTTTTTTTAATTTTTTTTATGCCTACATCATTCAAATTCAATGATATAAATGTGAATTGCATATGAGAGGAGAATAATTTTCATGATGCCACGTGTACACAATGCTTTGAAAAAAGCTCACAAATAATATATATATATATATTGATATAGATTAAAGATGCAGTAATGTATTGCCAAACAGGAGTGTATGCAGAAAATGAATTTAGGAAAAAGATAGGCCCAAGGCCCAGAATCTAACCAGTCCATACCAGCAAGCAAAAACCGGTCCAGAAACAAACCAGCTCGCGCCAGTTCAGTTCAGTTCACTAGATTTGAACCAGATAGGGGGCGCACGGAGTAAAATAGAAGACGAATCAGGAGACGCCACGTGGCGCGCCTTCCTCCTCCCACCAAAACTTGAGAACGCAAGTTTTCCATAGCTCCGCCGTCGGAGCTCACCACCGGGATGATTCCAGCACCAAAAAGCACAAAGCTATATACCGTTGTACTCAGAATTTCACAAAGATTATAGATCGATCATCAAAAATATCAAACATAACATGCTTGCACGAATACGAACGGAAAACAAACGGTAATCAAAAGTTCAATAACAGTTTTACAATCAAAATCACATGAAAATGGTCATTGAAAAGCATTCAAAAGTGTTTATACATCAATTATTATCCATATTTAACCTTGTTTGGTGTTTGAATCGTCCGGATCGGAGCCTTACTTTTCTTTGTGATTTCGATCTCGTTTTTGAAGATTTTGCAGTGTTTTTCCGGTGAAACTTAGGTTGGAAATGGATTCAAGAAGGTTCAAACATTAAGAATCGAGTGTTTGATTGTAGTTTTTGATGAGTTTTACGGTGGCCGGAATTTGAGTGGTGGTGGCCGGCGACGGGAGTGTTGGTGGAGGAAGGAGGAAAGATTTTTAGGGTTTTTTGGGAGATGTGTCCTCTCTTGATCTGATTATAATAATGTATTTATAGTGGTGGATTAGGTTGTGTGGCATTTGTGTAATAATGTGCACTTTTGAGATTAAGAATAGATTAATAGAAAAATTGTGATAAAATGGTAATAAAAATAGATGGAAAATGATTATGAGTGGGAGATCATGAGATGGCATAAAATGATTGGTTCATTGAGAAAATGTTTTTTTTTGGTGATAAAATAAAATGTGCTTTTTGATGCTTTCTTTTTCTATTTATTGTCCAATTAAAATAAAATACAATTAACAATAAGAATGCAAATAAATATTTTTGGATTAAAAATTATTTTAGAAATGAGGTGCAAAATTAGGGTATTACAAACATCTAAGTTAATTTTGAGACATAAAAGCCGAGTCTTCATCATCCAACTTCATCATTACTTTTACACTGACACATCCTAACCTGCTTATCAGAAAAGAATAAAAAGGCGTTGGGTGAGACTACTTGTCTCTGTGAGTTCCACCTATCTCAGGTGCCCTTCACTCTATGAGTCTAAAGGCTTCTAGTCTAACTTGACTAATATAATATTGATCATACATACATACATAAACATCGTTTAATAATAGATGCATCTGAATAAATAAAAGTGTGACCAAATTATCTCCGTTCATTTTACAAAATGTGTGAGGCGAGCAATCCCGAACATTCCCATACGTACTCGGATCCAATACCAACTAATGGGCTAGAGACTCAGTGATATCTCTCTTATTTATCATATCTACCCGGCTCTAATACCAATGAATGGACTAGAGACTCGTTCATTTATACATAGCCGACCCTAATACCAAGGGACTCGATGATTAAATCATTTATTCATAGTCGTCCTAATACTAAGGAACTCGGCAATTAAATCATATATACATAGCCAGTCCTAATATCAAAGAACTCGGTAATTAAACATACATACTTGTTTAATTCTTTCTACCCGGCTCCATTACCAACTGAAGGTCAGTGACTCGGTAATCTTTTATACATAAGTGACATATTTTCAGTTCTAACATAATTATCAATCCATATCTTCTAGTGTTAATTTTAATTTAAACACATTATTGCCCATTTTCCAATTAACCCATCACTATATATTCTATTCTACTATAATCATGAATTATTGAATATATTCTATCTCAACTCTATGATACCTACATCATGCTAAGGGATCACACATTTCTAAAAACCTATGTTTTAGCATATTTAAGTGTAATTGTAAGGTTTGATGAAGAAGGAATAATCCTACATACGATGTGAATCAATTGCAGATGAAATATCAGTTTTCTGCCCATTTTTATATGTCAAAAATTATACTTTTATTGCATATTTTACTTCAACCAAAAATCCACAAAAGTTATAAGTTCTCGACATGTTCCCATCATACATTTAGGCCTCAAACATCAAATAGCACAGAGGAAACTAACTAACATCATAGATAATTCATACATCCCTAATTTTGTAATTTTAGAATCATACATTGATTCAAGAGGGAAAGGAACTTAATTGTTTCTAGTTCCACTAATCTAACATTGGTTATCTGCACATAACCAAAATTAACAGACATCGGTCAATAGTTAATCTTCCCAAGGTGGTTACTAACTAAGGAACTCACCGTAACATCCTCGTGCTTCGTATCCACATCGTTAAGCTTTTACGCATTACAAGTGCATGAAACCCGTACGCAGAATTTCTTACATAATTCAGCATCAGACGTCCGAATTTAAAAATTCTTATTGACTTCATTACTCATCTCAAATTAACAAAACTAGTGTCCAAAAGACAACCTTTAAGTCATCTTTCCATAGAAACAAACCCCACTAAAATTGGAGCTTCAGGGAGAGAGTTGTCACCTTATAATTGGAGGTCTGTCCTAACTCGAATTCTACATAATCCTGCTTTAAAGTCTCAATGCAGATTTCAACCTCATTTCTGATCCAAATCGTACAAATTTGGTGCCTAACCTGAAGAGAATTTTGTCTAAATTCTAAAACTTCAAGAATCACTCAAATCAAAGTTACATGGTGAGAGATATTACCTTCTAAATAAAGACATAAAAAACGAAATTTGCATAAACATCTCCAACATTTCAACTACTCAAAAAGTGGTTCTATCTAAGGAACTCACCTTTAACTTGTTGAAACTTTGATCCTTTGACTCATCACAACAACTAAAAACACTTTTGAAAAAAATCTGTACTTCTAGTTCCTCAAACTATTCCTCTTCGTTTGGTTCTTCACATACGACCTTCCACCTTCGACCCACAACAAGGAAAGTCCATTTGGTTTAAAGCCATGAAAGCTTTAACTCAAGGACTTGAGGGAGAGTGACACGAGAGAGGAAGGGAGTGATTAAATAAGAAAAATGAAGTTCTAATGATCCATTAATATGCCTAAATCAAGAATTTGTGATTGCATGAATCTTTAAAAAGGCTGAATTTGAGATCTTTGTGGTTCATTATGTTGTTGTTAGAAACTAGTCGGTTGCCCTGCGTTGCACGGGTTTTGCGGAACCCTATATATATTTTGCACAAATTTTTATTAGCGATAAAAATTATCAGCTACACGTGAATTATAAATATTTATCAATAATAACTTGTAATGGTAATTTTAAAACTTTTGTTAGCGATAAAATTGTCAAATAAATAAATTATTTTTTTGTCATGATGAATAAAAAATTATAATTTAAGTCGCACACTCTTTTTTTTAATAAAATAATCATATGAATAACAGAAACATGAATATTATTGACATACAAAGTTATGAGATTATTTACAAATTCAAATAAACTTTATACAGATAGACAATTACTATGTTGCTCAAGAACAAAAATAAAGAAAACCAATATTAGTAGGATACAACTATCAATATAGTAGAAATCACACTATAAGAAAACTTTAAAATAAAAGTGCTATTTCTAATTAAAATCTATATCTTTGAATAATATTTTATAGAAAGAGCAATATAGATACTAATGAATCATAAGTCTTAACATATTTGTTATTCACCGCACTCACCTGTTTAAACTATCATTGCTAAGAGTAGTTTGAAACTTACGTTAACAAACAACTAAATCAATCATTCACAAACAACATACATTGAGAAATTGGAATACCTTTGATCTCTAATTGTATTGGCCTGCAAGAAGCATGGCCACCATAAAAAAACGATTAAGTCTATTTTACAATGTGGGCCAAATTGTTGTCTTGTTGTAGGTGTTTCGTGTTGGTGATTTTCGTCTTTTTCGTTGCACACCAATTAATACTAAAATTTCACTCAATTTTACATGAGGAACATGTGACACATATTACACTATCAATAACTTGCTTGTTGGAGTTTGAATTGAATCACAAATACATGGACAAATAATTTGCTCCTCTAAAAAAAGTAGAGTTAATTAGGCAAATACATGGACAAATAATTTGCTCCTCCAAAAATTTAAATGTTCACTATTGAAATTATGGTGTACTACCTATAATTTATGTTATGAAAATAATGTGCGGTATAATATGCGCACATTAACCGAACTTGTAGAACAAGTAATAAAGTAACAAATAATGAAAGCAGTAAATAACACAAGGAAATTGCTAACCAAGTTCGGTGCAACGTTACCTAATCTGGGGGCATACCAAGCCAGGAAGGAAATCCACTAGTGTAATACTATTCCTAAGTTATCTAGTTTACACCTCGGTTTATAACTTAAGAACTCGTCAATACCTGTGCTATATTTCTACCTAGGTACCCCAGAGGTAAGAGAAACCCATCTCACTCCCAATACACTACTCGTACTTCAAAGCTTAGAGTAGTGAACAATATTGCTTGCTTAAAAGTTTCGTATTACAACTCAAAGACTCAGTCCTTATGCAAGCATCTAAGTGACATAAGCAAAGGCTCACAAAAATAACAAGAACACAAGACTCAAACCCTAAAACTCTATTCTTCAATATCGGCTTAAGTGATTATTAGGTTTATTCTTCGTGCATATTTATAATCTTCTGAGTAGTACAGGTCTTCAGACGTGTCTTGGGCTTTAAGAAGTTCTTGTAATAATTCTTACCCAAGAAACATAAATTTGAACCATAAAAAATATTTCCATAATTAGAAAATACTTTTTACAAAAGAGTTAGGGTTACAAGTAATCCTAATGGTTCACATAGAGCACGCGCCTTGGCCAACAAGCTAACAAACATAAAAGCGAAACAAATCTCCTTAAAAGATATGGCGCGGAATTATGCTCAATACTTTCGGAGTTGCATGATGTGCGCACATTATCCTCCACATTGAATTTTGCCAAAAATGAGACCAACACAAAAACACTTACAACTATATATTAGTATTGCATGTATGTCTTGTCGTGATATTAAAAAATTTACCAAAGATAAAAAAGGTGATCTTGTCGTGAATTATAAGTTTTTATCAATAATAAATTATTTATGCATGTATGCCACTTGGTGATACATGTATGACACTTTTAAAAGAAGCTTGTGCATGTAGGACACATGTCAATTAATGTGGATGATGCATGTTGAATATGAACATGTGTTTGGTGATTTTCTCCAATTGGTGCAAGTAGATGTCCAATAAAATTTCATGCAAACTCAATCATCATACATAAGTTATTTGTTCATTGGGTATTTAAAGTTACTTAAATTTATATATAGATATGAATAGATAATTACACTTGAATAAAAGGTAAACGGGCAACAAGTTGTGCTGCTAAGCCTTTTTGTATAGCAAAACCCAATCTTTGAAAAACTACATTCATAGACCTAGGTGACACGACATTACTATGCATGACTCTTTGGACTCTTTTCAAAAGATTTACAGCATCCGGTGCTAGAAAGCCGAAAGTGTCAAACGCAAAAGGTATAAAAACATGTTGGTTGTCACAACACGCTTGTTCATGTTTGGCCATTTTGTTTGAAGCAGCTTTTAGAACTGCCCGTCCCATAGTAAAATCACCAACCCCCAGTCCCACAAGTGGGGAAACCCCAGTCAAATCTACACAAGCATGTTTCCCTCCTACCCATCCATAAACCAAAAGATCCGCCGGGCGAAGTGCCAATCTCCCTTCTTGGGGGTCAGTTAGGAAGTTCATCGGTGCCTCTTTCTTCAGAGAAATTCCCGCACGCCTAAAAATATCATAAAGTACATCTCTGACCAAGTCATGTCTGTATTTGAAGCCTGAAAACTCCTTACAATGAACTGCATGCTCGCCAAAGGTGTCAAGGCATGCTTTACGACACACCGGATAAACTTCATCCTTAGGGAATAGCGGAATCATGAGACGGTATCTAAGAATGGTACGATACTCTACTGGGGACATGTGTTGGCCTAATCCATCAATGGGGATAGCTAGGAGGAAGTCTTGAGCATATGCCGCTTTCAAACACCCAAAAACGGCTTTTTGTCTAGTAATCATGTCGAAATCAGTTTTTATGTCTTGAACAATCTTACCAAAAAGGACACTCGCCAAAATATGTTGGGCTTTTGTGGGGACGGTATCCTTGCCAGCAAAATTACTAAATTCAAAAGCCAGAATCATCTCACGAAGGTCATCCAACACAAAGCCAAAATCAGAGTCCATACCACATACTCCGCTGTCCCTCAATATATGATCTTGTAAAATCCAAGATTGAGCCTGGAAGCCACAAAGGCATATGAGGTGGCCTCTACTGCTGAAGACAAACCTAGCCCCCCAAACTTTATAGGTAAGGAAGCAATCCTCCATTGGAGGTCTCCAAAGAGCGGGCCTCCCCCCACAACAATGTCTTCAATCGCCGCTCGCAACTTGTTATCAAACAGAATAGACGCCTCCTTCATATAAATTGGTTGACAAGTTCTTAGCCCGAAAAACAGTTTAGCGATACCCATGCACAACCGAAGTAGAAGAAGCTCACTTTGTGGGTCTCTCAACCGAGGAAGAAGATGCATTAACTCGACAGCTCTAACAACTCTTTTCATGGCCACCTCTTTAATAAAAGCTTTATCTCTACTAACAGCCCCTCCAAGCAATTTCACCCCCGACAACGGCCTCCTAATGTCGGAAGGGAACAACCCTTTAAGAAGTTTGCTTCCATCACAAGAAGGCCAAAAGGTCTCTGTTTTATGAATATTCAAATGAAGCCCCAATCCTGGACCTGTCTCTCGAATAATATGAAGGGCTTTAGCCACTTCCACAATGAATCCCCTATGATAGTCCCATCATCAAGATACCAAGCATGAAGAAGAAACATGCAGTTGTCTCTTATAAATGTCAATAAATGTTTGGTATACATATAAAGTATTATGCAAGTAGGCCGCTTGGTGATACATGTAGGACACTTGTAGAAAAACTTTGTGCGTGTACGATATGTGTCAAATTATATTAGCATAAAAATTATAATCATATAGCTTGTAAAAGTGATTTTACAACTTTTATTAGCGATTAAAAATGTCATCTTCAAGTAAATTATAAATATTTATGAGTAGTAACTTGTAATAGTAATTTTAAAACTTTTATCACTGATAAAATTGTCATTTCCCCATGAATTATAAATTTTTATCAGCAATAACTTGTAATATATGTCATCTCCTCGTCAACTATAAATATCAAATTTTTATCAGTAATAACTTGTCTCTCCGTGAATTATAAATTTTTAATTTTACTCTCTCTTTCGCCACTTAATTTATAATTGTACTATTATACCAAAACCCACCATCATCACCATTTAATCAAATATTGGAAAAGCTAATTGCAGTGGAAATAATCTATAGTAGAAGCAACTATTCTAGATCTACCATTTGGGGTGGCAACTATTAATTGCAGTGACAATAACCTATTGAATTGAATTGGATCACATATTAAGACAACAATAATTTGCATTAGATTTGATATATTAAAAATAATATTAGAAGCACAATTTGATAACAAAGACATATTACAACCAAAATGCATCAACAGTACATCATCATATTAGTCATTGAAACTAAACATAAATCAAATGGATGCTAATTGAAATTCTGGTGTACTACTTATAATTTATGTTATGGGAACAATGTGCGGTATAATGTGCGCACATTAACTAGACGTGCAATACAAGCAATATACTAACAAGTAATAAAAGCAGTAAATAACACAAGGAAATTGTTAACTCAGTTCGGTGCAACATCACCTAATCTGTGGTATATCAAGCAAGGAAGGAAATCCACTAGTGTAATGCTATTCCTAAGCTACCCGGTTTACACCTCGGTTTACAACTTAGAAACTTGTCAATACTTGTGCTATATTTCTACCTTGGTACCCCATAGGTAAGAGAGACACATCTCACTCCCAATACTAAACATAGACTAGTGTTATCTATAACAAAAACCAAGGTAATCAAAACGAACTGGACGTCGAACCGGTGAAGCCATCAGTTCAATGGTTCAAAGGTTCAACTGTGGTCGAATCGGGATTCAACTAGTATTAATTAAATATAAGTTTTATATTTAATATTAAGAAAAAGTAGTATAAAATAATATGTTTAGTTTAATTACTTATTTATTTATTTGGATTTGTAATATAGATAATTGGTTTTAATTGGCCCAAGCCCACTATCAACCTTACCCTAATTTTGCTATGTGAAATTGAAAAAGTAAGCATCCGTATTCATTCAATAATTTTCACTTTTCTACTTTTCTTCCTTGTTCTAGTAAGTCTCAACCTCCAATTTTTTAATTATGAATTAAATTTTATGTTAAGTTTAAGTTTTATTCTTTACTTTTCTCTCTTCTAATTTTCTTCTTTTTGTTTCTTTCTAAATAACATGAAGATATGTATATTGTAATCAAGATCAATCAAAATTGATTTTTTTTAGATCTGTTTGAGAAAACCATTAAAACGCAACCAATAGTCATCTGCATGTAGAAATTGAACAAAGAAGGAATGAAGGATATGGAAAATTGCATCTACTCTAATTTCTCTACCAGTTTTTTTTTCCTTCAACAAAAAATAAATAAAACAGAGTTGAACCGCTAAAATTGTTCAAACTGCCAGTTTACAAGGCTTTTCCAATTTTTCCCAGTTTTTAACCAGTTTTCCGGTTTAAACCATGGTTCTTTAGCAAAGCAATTTTTAAGGCTAACCGGACCGGATGCAGGTTCGGTTCACGGTTGAACCCGTTTAAGTACCCGGTCCGGTCTGGTTTTAATTACCATGACAAAAATAACCAAAGATTTAGAGAACACTCTCCAAACAATAATACACTAATCGTACTTCAAAACTTAGAGTAATGAACAATATTCTTTGCTTAAAAGCTTCGGATTACAACTCAAAGACTCAATCCTTATGCAAACATCTAGGTGACACAAGAAGAGGCTCACAAATAACAAGAACACAAGACTCAAACTCTAAAAACTCTATTCTTCAATATCGGCTTCAGTAAAAATTAGGTTTAGTCTTCACACATATTTATAATCTTCTGAGTAACACAGGTCTTCAGACGTGTCTTGGGCTTCACAAAAGTTCTTGTAATAATTCTGACCCAAGGAACTCAAATTTGAACCATATAAAATATTTCCATAATTGGAAAATACTTTTTACAAATAAAATTAGGTTTACAAGTAATCCTAATGGTTCACATAGAGCGTTTGCCTTGACCAGCAAGCTAACCAACATAAAAGCGAAGCAAATCTCCATAAAAGATATAGCGCGTAATTATGCTCAAAATTTCTAGAGTTACATGATGTACGCAAATTGTTCTCCACATTATGTTTTGCCAAAAATGAGGCCAACACAAAAATACTAACAATACTTTTATTGTATTTTCACGCGAAAACTCATTCATATTTATTTATTTTCATTTTTGGATTTATGGACTACTAGTCCAAATTTTTTTTAACTTTGCAAATATACTTTAATTACGTAGCAATTGTACGTGTCTCTTCCCTTAGGCATGAAATTCCTGGCAGTTAGTAGTAAGATACTATAGCAATTTCTACAGCATCTACGCACAGAACATATAACAAAAAAAAACAGTAAAGGATATAAACGTAAATAACTAGGTGTTTGTTAACCCAGTTCAGCGTAACTGTCATAGTCTGGGGGATACCAATCCAGGAAGGAATCCACTAAAATAGCTATAGTTCAAAGACCTCAGTAAACGCCCCGTTTACGTCTCCTCACCTAGCAACTACCCGTGACAACTCAACCTAGGAACTCCTAGATCAAAGGCGCCCCGCCTTACTTCCTCTAGTTTGAAGACTTCCACGCAAACAGCCTCTGGTTCACTGATCTTCGCACTGACATTAAGTTCAATACACAAATAATCATATGAGAACACTCTCAAACATAGAAGCGAAACTCCGTACCTAAAGGCTTAGGAGGAACTTCACAATTAACAATACAAACACCCTACGTCCTTATCATGTATCAACGTGATACATGGAAGGCTCACAAGTTCACTACTTAACACATAAACAACACACGCTTTTGCAAACACATGAACAACCGACTCCGTACTTCTGATGACTCACTATTTATGTGTTATTTAGGCCTTTATTCATGAATTATTTCTTGCTAATATGGTGATCAAACCATGTTTTAATCCAATTTCATTAGTTTTATTTACTTTTGAGTCTAGAATTATGTATTAGGAATAATTATGTAATTTTGATGAAAAAGAGTTAGTTTAGAGGCAATTTATGTCAAGGCATGTTATTTGGTTATGGATCGTCATCAAAGGCATCTACTGATAATGACTGTCAAGACATCATGTTCCGTACAAGTCAACACAAGTCAAGCATTGCTAGAAGACAAAACCTGGGAACGTGCTAGAACATAGTGGAAGGCATCTTTGGAGGATAAGGTTGAAATGGCTGGCTTGCCAGCTGTCAGCATCACAATGATTGTACTATGATTAAGTGGTCCTTGCAAATGGAATATCCTCTATTCCTTGGGCCTAGTAGTCACAATTAAGGTTGCACCCGATCCAAGAAGGATTGTCCTATAAATACACAACCCTAAACCTAAAAATACATGCTTGAAACTTAGAGAATAGATCTGAGAAGAAGAAGAGTAGCTGCGCCGTTTGAAGAGCTATTCTGCTGCAGAAGGCGACCGGTGATAACGAGAGGCACGACGGTGTCTGTAGGAGTATCTATTGCATTGTAATGGGTATCACTACTTTACTTGTTATTATTGTTGTTGTTTCTATGCTCACTCTGAGCTAAACTCTTTGTAGTTGAGATTATGTGAAATTTAATATAATGGATGAAGTATTTATGTGAATGAATGATTATTCTTGTGTCATCTTTAACCTTATGTTTTTATGAAAATACATTTATTTCTTTGACTGATCAACTTAGATCTAAATACAAGTTGCATGTGTAGAGACATCTAGCATGTTAATGGAAATAATAAGGTTAATAAGGTTAAGTGGGAGCAGACATGTAATCCCTACCTTTTCTTATGGATAAGTTAAGGGCCTTAGTGGGAAACCAAACAAGCAAGTGCGTTTCTGAACTCTAATGGGATTAATAGTGACCTCGACAGAGCCAGTCCATTATACCCTGTTTTAATATCTAACGTTGTAGACATACACCACAAGGCAAGCTTGCTCACAGATGGCACGACAGTAGTTATCATTCACTGCACTTCATTCATGTGTTAAATAGATCATAATCTCAGCTACCATTTCATTCTTGTTTTCAATCATCACTTTACATAACTGTTATTTTATTTTATTAAACAAACCAATTATGCTTTGTTACTATTGCAATAAACTAAACACTTTATCTGAACTTGGAATGCATAACTCATAGACTATTCCCTGTGGGTTCGACACACTCTTTACTTATTACTTGCTACAGTTGACTGCGTATACTTGCGTATCACAATTTCACACGAACAAGTTTTTGGCGCCGTTGCCGGGGAATAGTGTAGTTTTAAGTTCCATTTTCATTTACTGTAGTTTTAGCTTATTGTTGTGATTTGATCTTTTCTGTCAAGTGGTTTATCTACAGGGTGCTTTGACATTGCATGCGTAGATTACTTAAACCAGAGTACAGACCAGATCCTGAGATAGAAAGAACATTCAGAATTCGTAGGAAGAATACAAGAGGCAATCAGAGGCAAGACACTGGTGTTGGTTTGGTTTTTGAAGACACAAGTGAACAAATTCAATTTTCTGGCTCTAGTTCAGAAGAAGAAGTAACCATGGCTGATCCTGAAGAACACCCAGCTGCAAGAGGGCAGAACCCTCCTGTTGAACCTCAAAATCCTGACATTATTGGTATTGCCATTAATAAAGGGAGGAGCATAAGAGATTATGCAGTGTTTGATCATAATTCTATGAACACTGGCATAGTTAGAGAGGAGATTACCACTGCTGCGTTCGAGTTCAAGCCTATGATGTTCCAAATGTTGCAAACTATTGGACAATTTAGTGGAGTTGCTACTGATGATCCTCACTTGCACCTTAGACAATTCTTGGAGGTTGCGAGTAACTTTAAAATTCCTGGAATTACTGATGACGCTTTCAAGTTGAGACTCTTTCCTTACTCATTAAGGGATAGAGCAAAGAGTTGGCTTAACTCTCTAGAGCCTAATTCCATTACCACTTGGAATACTCTAGCAGAGAAGTTTTTAGCCAAATACTTTCCTCCTGTCAAGAATGCAAAAATGAGGAATGAAATCACTTCATTCAGACAAGGAGAAGATGAGACTTTGTTTGATTCATGGGAGAGATTCAAAGAGATGCTGAGACAATGTCCACACCATGGTATTCCTGTGTGTATCCAACTTGAGACATTCTATAATGGGTTGGTACCTGCTTCAAGGAATATGCTAGATGCATCTGCTGGTGGATCCCTATTGTCAAAGTCTTATACTGATGGTTTTGAACTGATTGAGAGCATTACTACTAACACATATCAGTGGCCAACTGTGAGGGCTAACCCTCAACCAACTAAGAAGGCTGCTGGTATGCATGAAGTCAGTGAAACTACTGCACTAGCTGCTCAGATAGCTTCTATGCATACCATGTTGAAAAATTTGCTTACTGCTCCAGAGAAGCCTGCTACTGAGACTGCTAAAGCATTGACTAGTGGAGCTGAAGCTTCATGTGTGTATTGTGCTGGTTCTCATTTGTTTGAAGACTGTCTTGCAAATCCTGCAAGTGTAAACTATGTGGCTAGGAACAACAGCCCATATAGCAACACTTACAATCCTAATTGGAAGAACCATCCAAATTTTTCTTGGTCTAACAATCAATAGAAGGCAACACCTCCAGTTGCCAACACTAATCAACTGGAAGGTATTTTGAAAGCATTTATGCAAGAGACCAAGAGTTTTGCTGCTGAGACAAAAAATCAAATTACTGCCCAAGGGGTTAGTATAAAGAATTTGGAGACTCAAATGGGGCAGATTGCTACTGACTTAACTTCAAGAGCTAGTGATTCACTTCCAAGTACCACTGAATCACCTGCTTCTACTTCAAAAGATAAAGGGAAAGAAACTTGCAAAGTTATTTCATTAAGAAGTGGAACAGAGTATGAAGGCCCCAAGATGCCTGAACTGGCTTTAGAAGGCAAGACACAAGTTGCCTCTGCACCTGTGAATGACGATATTCAACAGGCAAGCCAGAAGTTACCTACTGAAGTTATAACCAAACAGAAGACTGAAGTACCACAGAAGAAGACGAGGCCTGATAAGACTATGGCTGACATTGATATGACATTACCTCCAGATCCTTGTCTTATTGATGTTCAGAAGCTAATGAATGAGAGACCACCTCCTCCATTTCCTCAAAGGCTGAGAAAAGCTAAAGAAGTACAACAGTACAACAAGTTCATTGAGATGATGAAGCAACTGCATATCAACATACCACTCATAGAGGCAATTCAGCAGATGCCTAATTACTCAAAGTTCATGAAGGATGTGCTAACAAAGAGGAAGAGGATTGGTGAGTTCGAGACTGTGGCACTTACACAAGAGTGTAGCCAAATGGTTCAGGGTAAGTTACCACCAAAATTGAAAGATCCTGGTATCTTTACTATACCCTGCACCATTGGAGATGTACATGTAGGTCAAGCTCTATGTGACCTAGGAGCAAGCATCAATCTGATGCCCTTATCTATTTTCAACAAATTGGGTATTGGTGCTGCTAGACCAACAACCATTACTCTTCAACTAGCTGACAGAAGCATATGCTACCCACAAGGGAAGATTGAAGATGTGCTGGTTAGGGTTGACAAGTTTGTCTTCCCTGCTGATTTTATCATTATGGATTTCACTGCTGATGAAGATACTCCCATACTTTTGGGAAGACCATTCCTTGCTACTGGAAGAACATTGATTGATGTAGAGAAAGGAGAAGTAACCATGAGAGTTAACAACCAAGAAGTCAAGTTCAACATTCTCAATGCTATGAAGTTTCCTACTGAGAAGTTAGAGGTTGTATCACAACTGCAAAGTTGGGATTCTCTGGTACACAAGCAATTCATGAAAGATTCTGATCATTTGAAGAAGATTCCTTTTTCTCATGAAGACAAGGAATTGGTAGATGATGAAGTTACAAAGGAAAAGTCCATTGTCAAATGGGCTGGAAGATATGAAGTATTGAAAATACCACTTGATGCTAATAAGGATAACATTCCTTCAGTTCTGAAGCCACCTGCTTTAGAATTAAAACAATTACCTTCACATTTGAAGTATGCATTTCTGGAGACAAGTCAGCAGTTGCCTGTTATCATTTCTGCTGATTTGACTGTTAAACAAGAGGAGAGCCTAATATTGTTGCTGAGAAGATACAAGAGAGCCATAGCTTGGCAAATGGCTGATATCAAGGGTATAAGTCCCACTGTTTGTATGCACAGAATTTTACTTGAAGAAAATTCCAAGAACAGTGTGGAATGTCAAAGAAGGCTGAACCCCATTATGAAAGAGATAGTGAAGAAGGAGATAATCAAGTGGTTAGATGCTGGTATTGTTTATCCTATCTCTGATAGTGTGTGGGTTAGTCCTGTTCAATGTGTTCCTAAGAAGGGAGGCATGACAGTAGTTGCCAATGAGAAGAACGAGTTAATCCCCACCAGAGCTGTAACAGGGTGGAGGATATGTATGGACTATAGAAAGCTTAACAAAGCCACAAGGAAAGATCATTTTCCTCTGCCATTCATTGATCAGATGTTGGATAGATTGGCAGGCAAGGAGTTCTATTGTTTCCTTGATGGATATTCTGGATATAATCAAATAGCTATAGCTCCTGAAGATCAAGAGAAGACTACTTTCACATGTCCCTATGGTACCTTTGCCTTTAGGAGGATGCCATTTGGATTGTGTAATGCCCCTGCTACTTTTCAGAGATGTATGATGGCATTATTCTCTAATTTGATTGAATCTGCTATGGAAGTATTCATGGATGATTTTTCTGTCTTTGGAGAGTCATTTCAAGGATGCTTGGATAACTTGGAATTGGTTTTGACAAGGTGTGAAGAGAGTAATCTGGTGCTGAACTGGGAGAAATGTCACTTCATGGTAAAAGAAGGAATTGTGTTGGGTCATAGGATTTCTAAGAAAGGATTAGAAGTGGATAAAGCTAAAGTGGAAGTGATTGAGAAGTTGCCTCCACCAACAAATGTTAAAGGAGTCAGAAGTTTTCTAGGACATGCTGGATTCTATAGAAGGTTTATCAAGGATTTCTCTAAGATTACAAAGCCTTTATGTCAACTGCTACAGCATGATGTGCCATTTCAATTTTCTGAGGAATGTCACAAGGCCTTTGAAACATTGAAGACTGCTCTGATCACAACACCTGTGATTGTAGCTCCTGACTGGACAAAACCATTTGAACTAATGTGTGATGCTAGTGATTTTGCTATTGGAGCTGTGTTGGGTCAGAGGCATGACAAAGCTTTCCATTCTATCTACTACGCCAGCAGAACATTGACAGAAACTCAGCTGAACTACACTACTACAGAGAAGGAGTTATTGGCAGTTGTGTATGCCTTTGACAAATTCAGATCATATCTTGTTGGTACAAAGGTGGTGGTGTACACAGATCATTCAGCTATCAAGTACCTACTTACAAAGAAGAATGCTAAACCAAGGCTTATCAGATGGGTATTGCTGCTGCAAGAATTTGATCTAGAGATTAGAGACAAGAAGGGTGTTGAAAATCAGGTTGCTGATCATTTGTCTAGACTACCTGAAGAAGTGCAAAGCTCTGACAGGTATGTAATTAAAGAGCAATTTCCTGATGAACAACTCCTAATGATAACTACTGATAAGACACCTTGGTATGCTGACATTGTAAATTATCTGGTTGGAAAGCACTTATCCCCTGATTTTAATTTTCAACAAAAGAAAAGATTTTTGTCTCAAATGAAACATTATTTTTGGGATGAACCCTTCTTATACAAAAAGTGTGTTGATCAGATAATGAGAAGATGTGTGGCAGAGGAAGAGGCAAGACAGATCTTATCACATTGCCATGCTTCACCTTATGGTGGACATTATGCAAGTGAAAGGACTGCTGCCAAGGTGCTTCAATGTGGCTATTATTGGCCATCTTTGTTCAAAGATTCATATAATTTTGTGAAGCACTGTGATAGATGCCAAAGAAGTGGAAATGTGTCCAAAAGACAAGAGATGCCTCTTACAAACATTTTAGAAATTGAATTATTTGATGTTTGGGGTATTGATTTCATGGGACCATTTCCTCAATCTTTTGGTAATCTATACATCTTAGTTGCTGTAGACTATGTGTTTAAATGGGTGGAGGCAATTGCTAGTCCACCAATGATGCTAGAGTGGTAACCAACTTTTTAAAGAAAAACATCTTCACTAGATTTGGCACTCCAAGAGCAATCATCAGTGATGAAGGCTCACATTTTTGTAACAAAATTTTTGAGGAGTTGCTGGCCAAATATGGTGTAAGACATAGAGTTGCCACTGCTTATCATCCACAGACAAGTGGGCAAGCAGAGTTATCAAACAGAGAGATCAAAAGGATTTTAGAAAAAATGGTTAATCCATCAAGGAAAGACTGGTCTAAACTGTTAGATGATGCTCTGTGGGCCTACAGAACTGCTTTTAAAACACCTTTGGGAATGTCCCCATTCAGATTAGTTTTTGGAAAGGCTTGCCACTTACCAATAGAGCTTCAATGCAAAGCCTTTTGGGCTACTAAGAAACTTAATTTTGATTTTAAAGCTTCTGGTAAGGCAAGACTTTTGCAACTATCTGAGTTGGAGGAACATAGGATGTTTTCTTATGAAAATGCTAAAATGTACAAGGAAAAAACTAAAGCCTGGCATGACAAAAAGATACAAAAGAGAGAGTTGGTAGAGGGTCAGTATGTGTTGCTCTACAACTTTAGGCTTAAGTTGTTTCCTGGTAAACTAAAATCAAGATGGTCAGGACCATTCAAACTTTTGAAAATTTATCCTTATGGTGCTGTTGACCTTCTTGATGAAACAAGTGGTAAAGAATTTAAAGTAAATGGTCAGAGAGTTAAAAGCTATTGGGGTGATGACTCAAGGAAGAGAGTCACCACCACCCTTGATGATTCTTAATCATGATTTTACAAGTCAGGCTGAGGACTTTCTGAAAACCAAGCGCTTGCTGGGAGGCAACCCAGCATTCTGATAAATTTTTGTTGTTTTAGTTTTGTTAATTTCAGGTAATGTGTGAAAATAGATTGCTGTTGGGAGGCAAGGCACTAGTTATCTCTAGTTGCCTTTGTCTAGTTGGCTGAGTGATGACAGATACGGTGACTGGCACCATTCTTAAGCTCTATGCCAACCAGATGAACCAAAGAAGAAGATTGAAGTAAATGTGGACTTAACTAAGTCCTGAGGAAAAGGCATGCCAGAGGTTATCAACAGAAAGCTGGAAGGATGAGCCAGTAGTTATCAGAAGTTCCCAACAGTTAAAATGAAGTAAACCTGCGTTTGGATGAAGTCATTCAAATGTTTTGCTTTGATTAATGTGTTAATTAAGTCATATTCTCTAGCTAATGATAAAGATTATTTTATGATTCTAATGATACAATTTCATGCACGTGGCATTTGGCAGACAAAGTGGTATCACGCGCTGAACTAGCCGTTGCATTGATTTAGCGTGTAAACCGGTTTTCCAACGGTTAAACCCACATCATCCGCCATCACTCATCATTATCCCAACGTCCATAAAACTTTTCCATATCTTTTCCATTAATATCCGTAACAAAAATATAACCACCCATTACCTTCTATATAAACCAACCCTTATCACTCATAAACCCTTTACACCGCAAATTTCTTAACCTACTATTCTCTATACTTTCTGCAAACAAGTTCTACATACCCTTACCTTTCAAAACACCCCATCGTTTCATCAATCCTTATCACGCAATCATGTCAACTGGAAAGAGGCCAGTGATCACTGCTGCCATGCTTGAAGATGAAGAAGATTATGATCTGTTTGTTAATAGCGATGCTGCTGAACGTTATGAGATCTTCAACTCTAAACAAATCCATACTGAACGTGGATTCATATTCAACGCTGATTTTGAGCGTTTGGAGATTAGAGAAGACCTTGAGATGATCATCCATTCTCTCAAGTGGCAGAAGTTTGTTGCACATCCCTCAAGTTACAACACTCAACTGGTGAAAGAGTTTTACTCTAATCTTACCAACATTCACCAGAAGAGAAGAGAAGTTATGGTGAGAGGCAAAGCAATGCTCTACTCAGAGGCGAACATCAACTGGTTGTATGGCATTGACGTATCAGAGGATGCCCATTCTGCTACCCTCGAATCCATGGATGAAGAACGATTGGAAGAGATCATGCTGAGTCTCACTATTCCTGGAACTGAATGGAATCTAGAAGTAGGTGAGAATGAGAAGACCGTTCAGCGGATGAACCTGAAGCCTGTACCAAAGGTTTGGTACCAATTTCTGAAGCACAGCATCATCCCAACAACTCACAATGACACTATGAGTAAAGAGAGACTAGTACTGCTGCACTGCATCATTGAGAAGCAGCCAATCAATGTTGGGAGGATCATATCTGATGAGATCCAGAAGTGTTCAACTAGGGAAGGTATGCTATACTTCCCCTGTCTCATCACTGCGCTGTGCAAGAAGAATGTGGTTCCCCATAGACAGGGAGATGAAGTGAAGAAGCCTGTGGCTGGTTTTGATGCCAAGGCTATTAATGTGCTGATCAAAGGAAACACAGGGAGAAAGGCAAGCCAACAGTTGCCTGCTGCTAAACCTAGCACACCTGGTGCTAGTGTTTCTGGAGAAAAAGACCTACTATCCGAATTGCGAAGGGATATGCAGAGGTTTTGGAAGTGGAGTGCTGACATGCATGCATGGTACATTAGCAACTTGTCTACCCATTTCCCAAACTTTGAATTCATGAGGGCACCTGCTTTTCCAATGGACATCTTGGGTGAGTTCAATCCGGACTTGCCTAAAGAAAAGGAAACCACTGACGTGCCTGAGAGCTCCAGCAAGCAGCAGAAGAAGAAAAAGAAAAAGTTAGGAAAGGCAACTGTTGAGAAGGTGATTGTGGAAGAAGTTGAAGAAGCTGTGGAAGAAGAAAAGAAGAAAGAAAAGAAGAAAAAGAAGAAGAGTCACAAGAAGAAGAAGCTACCAGCTGAGGTGGTAGTGGAAGATAAGGAGGCCTCTGCAGAATCAACGAAGAAAACTCCTGCCTCACCACCAATTGGTGAGAACCAGGATGTAGCTTTGGAAAATGAGGAAGATGAACACTATGAGAGGGCTGATAGTGACTACATTGAGGGTGATGCAACTTTTGACCTAAATGAGAATGTGATCAACTGGTCAGAGGAGAAGAAGAGTGAAGAAGAGGAAGGAAGCAATGGGTCAGACAGACAAGACCCTGAAAACCCAGAGGAAAGTACTGGCACGCCTTTGAAGGGTGCAGATGCTGCAAAGCATACCCCTTTGCAGGAGGGTACTCTGGGAGTGGAGACTGTGCATGAGCCTGATAGTGCACCTCCACAGGTTAATTTGGCTATGACGGATAAGGCTGCATCCAAGGAGATGGATCAGATCTTGACCACTCCTACTGCAAAAAGAAAGAGAACAACAAAGAAGAAAGATGCACCACATGCAACCATTGACAAGCCTGAGGACGTTGTTCCTGAGCCAAATCAACCATCAGAAGAGGAGACTGACGAAGAAGAAAGAAACAGAGAGAGGGAAGCAAAATCAAAGAAAGAAGCTGACTTTGCTCTGAGGAGAAGCAAGAGGTTCAAGACCTAATGGTATGTCTTGACACACTTTGCCTGTAGGATCGAGTCTAGTTTAAGTTTTTATTTTCTGTTTTCTGTTTTTGAAAACTTTTTGATGAGTCAGTCGTTGCCTTTCCTTAGTGTCAACAGTGAGGTCACTGTTTAGTTTAAGTTTGGGGGAGGGGTAACATCAAATAAAAACTTTTGAAAATGTTTTAAAATAGATCGCTTTTAAGGTGTTCTTGTAAGCATTTTATTGACATGCCAAAACAGAGGTTAGAGTTTTTAGATGTATGACCATAGGTTTGTTTAGAAATTTTTGGAAATTCTTATGTTTGATGCTTGATTTGATGATCTTTGCACGTTAATGCACACTGTTGAATACTGTCAAACTTAAGAGTGGCTAGATAACTCTTTGAAATACACATTCTCTACTCTAAGTTCTCTAAAAATGAATATAATGGAGAGTATAATTAGAACCAAGTTTGGGGGAAAGGACTAGAGTATTGAATTGGTGATCATTGCTACAATAATTCCTAATAGGAGGCTGTTGGTTAGCTTAAAAAAAAAAATGAATGAATAAGTCTCTGTGAGACAAGTGAGTAGGGTGCTTTATTCTTATTAGCAGGTTAGACCTATTACAAGTAGGATCTACTCAGTGAAAAGATGGAGTATCCCCAAAACTAATGTATATATAATTGATAATGAAAAAGCAACCCAGCAGTTCTCCTTGGCTATAATCAAAATGCTTTGGTCACTCTTGAAAAGAAATAGTCCCCCTCTTTGCTGAAATTCTAAGTAAATTCAAAATTATAGGAAAAAGAGGATAGCTTAGCCTTTAGAATGAGTAGTTTTAGAGTGGGATGTAGTCATTAATCTGGTTGGCAGTACTAAACAGTTCACACACACACGCATGGTCATCATTGATGGTTGACTTTATGAGAATTGTGCAAATTTTTGAAAACTTTCCTAGGGTCTGAGTCTTTTTACTTAAATGTGTTGTTTACATGTCAATATTGTGAGTAGTTGAACACAGTTTTTGCTTTCTACCATTACCTGAGGACAGGCAATGATTCAAGTTTGGGGGTGTGATGACTCACTATTTGTGTGTTATTTAGGCCTTTATTCATGAATTATTTCTTGCTAATATGGTGATCAAACCATGTTTTAATCCAATTTCATTAGTTTTATTTACTTTTGAGTCTAGAATTATGTATTAGGAATAATTATGTAATTTTGATGAAAAAGAGTTAGTTTAGAGGCAATTTATGTCAAGGCATGTTATTTGGTTATGGATCGTCATCAAAGGCATCTACTGATAATGACTGTCAAGACATCATGTTCCGTACAAGTCAACACAAGTCAAGCATTGCTAGAAGACAAAACCTGGGAACGTGCTAGAACATAGTGGAAGGCATCTTTGGAGGATAAGGTTGAAATGGCTGGCTTGCCAGCTGTCAGCATCACAATGATTGTACTATGATTAAGTGGTCCTTGCAAATGGAATATCCTCTATTCCTTGGGCCTAGTAGTCACAATTAAGGTTGCACCCGATCCAAGAAGGATTGTCCTATAAATACACAACCCTAAACCTAAAAATACATGCTTGAAACTTAGAGAATAGATCTGAGAAGAAGAAGAGTAGTTGCGCCGTTTGAAGAGCTATTCTGCTGCAGAAGGCGACCGGTGATAACGAGAGGCACGACGGTGTCTGTAGGAGTATCTATTGCATTGTAATGGGTATCACTACTTTACTTGTTATTATTGTTGTTGTTTCTATGCTCACTCTGAGCTAAACTCTTTATAGTTGAGATTATGTGAAATTTAATATAATGGATGAAGTATTTATGTGAATGAATGATTATTCTTGTGTCATCTTTAACCTTATGTTTTTATGAAAATACATTTATTTCTTTGACTGATCAACTTAGATCTAAATACAAGTTGCATGTGTAGAGACATCTAGCATGTTAATGGAAATAATAAGGTTAATAAGGTTAAGTGGGAGCAGACATGTAATCCCTACCTTTTCTTATGGATAAGTTAAGGGCCTTAGTGGGAAACCAAACAAGCAAGTGCGTTTCTGAACTCTAATGGGATTAATAGTGACCTCGACAGAGCCAGTCCATTATACCCTGTTTTAATATCTAACGTTGTAGACATACACCACAAGGCAAGCTTGCTCACAGATGGCACGACAGTAGTTATCATTCACTGCACTTCATTCATGTGTTAAATAGATCATAATCTCAGCTACCATTTCATTCTTGTTTTCAATCATCACTTTACATAACTGTTATTTTATTTTATTAAACAAACCAATTATGCTTTGTTACTATTGCAATAAACTAAACACTTTATCTGAACTTGGAATGCATAACTCATAGACTATTCCCTGTGGGTTCGACACACTCTTTACTTATTACTTGCTACAGTTGACTGCGTATACTTGCGTATCACAATTTCACACGAACAACTTCACAGTTTAAGAGTGGTACACAAGAACAACCGACTCCGTACTTCACAATTTAAGAGTGGTACACAAACAACTCCATACTTAAAAGCTTAGAAGTACACACGTTAAAGCACAAGACTTTAACCACGAAACCCTAAACCCTAAAAACTCCTTTTTGTAAATAATGGCTTCGCTCTCTTTTAGGTTTTGCATCTGAATATATAGAGTCTTCACGCAGCTTGCTTGTTCCTAAAGAATAGGACTCTTCAGAATATATCCAATAAAAATAAACTAATTCCTAAAATATAGGAATTATATTTTAAAATTAAATCTTCATACATGAGATAACTTGTGACACAAGGCGCGCTTTTTATGCCAGCTAAGCTTGGTAAATATATTTTTAAAACAAATCTTTTCAAGATATCTTCCAAGAAAAAATACGCGTACGTCCTAATGCTGTACGCACATGCTGAAGCATGTCATCCAGCATCTGACTAGTGAGCATCTGGTCCAACATCTGGCTAGTTAGTGTTTTAGCAAAAATGAGACTAATACAAAAACACCAACAAGGCAATCATTGTGTTGTCTATATTTATCAATAGACTTTTGTTCATGATCCTCATTATCTCTTATCACATATAGCGCTATATTATATATAAAAATATCGTCAACGTTGACTTTATTATATTGTGGTTCCACTGTATTCCATTCTTGACATAATTTATCGAGATCTCTTTATTTTCATAAATTTTAGGTACCTTATAAGTTCTTATGGAACTAAATAAATCGTGTCTAATACTCTTTTGAAAATTTTAAATCCTCACTTGGGTCATCATTCATTTTTAGCTTCTTTTTCTTATTTGAGGATTTGTATCCATGGAACCAATTTTCCCACCACATTTCAAGAGTGGTTGAGACTCATTTGCAATACAAGACTGTCCAACAGAGACGCTTATTTTTATAGGAGCGTTAGCAGTTGATAATTTATTTCATAAACTTTGCAAATGATTTATCATTTGAACATATAGTTCAAATTACTTTATATGAGGATCAAGATAAGATAATAATAATTCATTTTAATTGTTTCAACTTCTGGTTCATATTTTTCAGCTGCTTATTCTCTCCCTCAAATATTGGGAAAACTATGATCATCACTTGATGATTAAACTTCTGCGCTGTAAACAAGTCTATAATTTTTAGCTTAAGTGTTTGAACTTCTGGTTCATATTTTTCTGTTGCTTATTCTCTCCCCTAATATTGGGAAAACTAACTCATTTGCTTTATAATTTTTAGCTCAAGTCTATAATTCATCACTTGATGATTAGACTTCTGCGTTGTAAACTAATTCATCACTTGACTGAAATTCATATCAAATACGTTTTCTCAATATTCTTTAATAATTTACCTTCGAGTGTTATATTGAAGCAATTGGAATATACACAGCACATCCAAAATATGCTTATAAAAAAAAATGTTAGTTTATAAACCTGGACTCAATTACAAATTAAGGGGAGGATATAATAATTTATTGGCTTGATACAAAGTAAAAAAAATTCAATATAAATGATCTCTTGTTTCCCAAAGTAGAATTTTGAAGTTATAATTTCAGAAGTATCAATCACAAATTTAACTTTAGAAGTATAAAGAATGGATCGTCAGGTCCATATATTTTTATTATTACGAGCATATGCTACAAGATATTAAATATCAATCTTAATAGACATATGATACTTATCAAATACTTTCCGAAAATTTAGAAAATTAGCTCTTTACCAAATTATTTCATAAAATAATTTCACTAACTTCTAGTTACGAGTTGTCTAAGCATTTAGTTGATGCGTCAATTAAAGTCATAAAATGACTAGATGGTAATTGGTGTATTGATTTACGAATAACACCTTATATACATTCTCAAATTGTGAGAGACTCATATTTTTAGATTTTTTACTTTCTTTGGGAACTAATAACACATAAATTATTCGATTGAAGAACTTATAGCTCTTCAAAACATTTCCATATATATTAATTTGAGGCTGTTTTGTTTTCAGGCGGTTTAAAACTCTCTCTAAAATTATATTTTGCGGCTGTTTTGTTTTGTGGCGGTTTAAAACCCTTGCTAAAATTATTTTTTTGCGGCGGTTGACTTGAGTCAAGGGGGGTAAAACACAAAATCTTATATTACAGGGAGGGTAAAGCAACAAATTTTTTTTATAGGAGGTAAAACAACTTTGATCTATTTTACAGGGGGATAAAATGTAATTAACCCTAGATTCATTTGTTTTATTGATTGTCGTAAATTTTATTGGTTTTTCACGTTATATTCATAAGCTTTTGCTTTGCACATATCTTGAGTGATTTGTTTTAATTTGGAAATGTAGATTATTAAGGAATTGTTTGTTTAATTTAGTTAATCTACTCATGTTTCATTTTAGTGTCAACAAGATTGGTGCCATTATGACAGCAGATGCAGCCTCAGCCAAGCATAAGACGCAGACCAAGTAGTTGGCAGAAAATGAACTACAGCCAACAAAACCAAACTAAAAGCCTCTATAAAGCCAGCAACTCAAAAGAAAAGACACATTTAGATGGCATAAATCATATTGGAGTGTAACGAAAATGCAGAAAATCACCAACACGAAACACCTACAACAAGACAACAATTTGGCCCACATTATAAAATAGACTTAATCATTTTTTATGGTGGTAATGCTTCTTGCAGACCAATACAATTAGGGAAGGTAGACTAATTTCTCAATGTATGCTATGTATGTTGTTTGTGAACGATTGATTTGGTTGTTTTTTAATGTAAGTTTTAAACTATTCTTAGCAATGATAGTTTAAACAGGGAAATGCAATGAATAACAAATATATTCATTAATATTTATATTGCTCTTTCTACAAAATATTATTCAAAGATATAGATTTTAATTAAAACTTTTATTTTAAAGTTTTCTTATGGTATGATTCCTACTATATTAATAGTTGTATCCTAGTAACATTGGTGTTCTTTATTTTTGTTCTTGAGCAACATAATAATTGTTTATATCTAACATATGTGTGTCATCATTGTGGTGATGTAACTTAAATAGCAAGTGTTTTTATTTTTTGTCATGCGTAAGATTTGTTCTTTTTTTTTTCAATGTGTATAAGAACATAATGCAAGAGTTTTTTTTTAAAATGTCTATAAAATATTTAAATCACTATTACAAGCTATTACTAATAAAAATTTAATATTTATAGTTGGTCCTCTTATAACTTCACCATTTACAAATGTTATCTTGACTTTCAATATTTTGTTGCCTCCTATATGCCGGTTCTTTGAACCCGTGCAAACTTTTAAAATCATTACTACAAGTTATAACTGATAAAGATTATATTTAACTGGAATATGACAATTTTGATCGCTAATAAAGATTTTAGGCTTAAATACACTTTTGGTCCCTTAATTTATTTTTTAGTTTCGTTTTAGTCCTTTAACTATTAAAAGTTTCGTTTTGATCCCTTAACTTATTTTTTGGTTTCATTTTGGTCCCTTAATTATTAAAAGTTTCATTTTGGTCCCTTAACTATTTTCTTGGTTTCATTTTCGTCCTTTAATTATTTTTTTGGTTTTGTTTTGGTCCCTTGAAATGAAGACCAAAGTAGTTGACGTAGGAAGAGTTAAGGGACCAAATCGAAACCAAAAAGTAAGTTAAGGGACCAAAATGAAACTTTTAATAGTTAAGGGACCAAAACGAAACCAAAAAATAAATTAAAGGAGCAAAACGAAACTTTTAATAGTTAAGAGACCAAAACGAAACTAAAAAATAAATTAAGGGACCAAAAATGTATAATTTATGTGAAGAATCAAAATAATTTATGTGAAGAATCAAAATAATTTACATTGAAATAATAATAAACGGAAAACTATGTGCTTAATTGATCGTAATATTATCAAAAACTAATTCAATTCTCATCTAATAAAGAGAATTTTTCCTTAATTTATAATTTACGTCCCCAAAAGCAAAAACTTAATTTATAATTTACATCACCCAAAGCATAGCTCAGTTGGTATGGACATCAGCATTTTATATGCAGGAGCCAGTGTTCTACATGACCAAAAAAAGAGAAGTTTTAAAATCATTATTTTAAGTTATTACTGATAAAAATTTAATATTTATAATTGACGGACATATGACATATTTTATCACTGATAAAACTTTTAAATCACTATTACAAGTTATTACTAATAAAAATTTAATATTTATAATTTTTTTTGAAGAAGCTAAAATATAATATATTAAGAATGTAGAGTTCTGCCTGACACAAGGAGTGCGAGAAAGAACTACTAAAAAAAACAATAGTTTACAACTAACCAACAAAAAAACATAAAAGAACTTAGCCGATGCCCATACAAGCAAACGGGCTCGACCACCATACATGAGAATTAATATTCATGTTTACATTATGAGCCTTCAACCACCAGAAAGAATGTAACTTGACTTTATCGAACATCTAATAGATTGTAGTTGTATCCATATCACCCAAATACAACAAAGCCAAATGAGTTGCAGGAAAGAACGACGAGCTCGCATCACCCTAGCAGAATGAATAAACTACACAAAATGATCCTGTAAAGATGCCAAGTCGGCTAAAAATATACCAATCCAAGATCTAACCAAGCACCACAGAGCAACAAAGGTAGCACAATCCAAAAACAAATGACGAGTTGTTTAAACTCCTCCGCAACTAGTCACACACTCTTGAGCATCTTGAGAGATGATATGACGCATTGCCAAATTGTCTTTTGTCGGTAACGTGTTACACAAAAATCTCCAAGCCAAAATAGAAACCTTCAAAGGCACATGCTTATGCCAAAGAAGATTTGAAGTCGAATCCGCAAACTGAGAATCCTGACTCGTGAGAAAAAGATAAGCCATTCTCACAGAATAACCACCAGACGGATCATGACGCCACAACCACTTATATGAAATGTTAGGTTGCAAAGAAAAAGAATGGAGAAGTACCATGCACTCCCTTATCATATCCTCCTCCCACACCCACAACCAATGGCGCCACTACCAATCCACCCCTCCATCCTCCCAACCTAGCTCCCTCTTACCCGCTACAGTGATCAATTTGTAAGTGCACCAGTTCACCTCCACGTTTTAATAATTGTCAAAACACATGAAAATAGAGTAGAATACTTTTTGGGTGAATGAAACTTGCATTGACAGTGAAAATCTTTCTAAAACCTTGAAAAATCAAATTACAAGTCATTTGGATCGATACACCTTCAATTGGATCGATACAAATGGTTTGAAATTTGTTCTATCTGAAAAACACGTTTTTGTATCGATACAAAACTGATCTCAAGGAGACAAAGGATCTCTTATGTATCGAAACATGCTTGCATTTATCGATACATATTAGTCTCTCCTTGAACCAGAGAGTTCATCATGTATCGATACATGTTTGTATGCTTCGATACATATAAGGCTCTCTTTAATCCAAAGAACCTCTTATGTATCGATGCACATTAAATATGTATCGATACATATCAGTCAAATTTTGTAGTTGTCAATGTGTTTGTATCGATATAAGAATATACTTGGATCAATACATATCAGTTAAATTTTGCCTAAATATACTCCATTATATTTTCTCTATAAATAGCATCATGGGGTTTTATTGTATGAGTGAGAAATTATTAGGAAACACCTTTGATCAGAATCAAGTGGATATTTAGGATCAAAGAGCATTAAAACACCTTCCAATTTGCAATTACTTCAAGGTTGAGTATGGGTTCAATCAAGAGGTTCTAGTTCAATTGGAAGATAACGTTCGACACGGATTGCGGTGAATCAGATCGTACTCGGGTTGGATTGGTTTTAAAGAAGGTTTATCATCGGGTGTTAAAGAAGGTATCATTCTTGAAGGATTAACGTAACAACGAGGGAATCAGCCGGATAAATGTGAGGATCAATTATCGTAACCGAAGGTTGAAGTTGTGGATTGCGTCGAGGTTTGCGCGAATTGAGCGAAGCTATGCAAGTGAAGAAAGATTAGGTCTTTTGTATAGTCTTGTGTATTGTAGTCTTTCAAATTTTTGCACTTTGTAACATTCAAAGAGGTTTTGAATTAAAAATCTCAATTCAGTGTTTTTACTAGTTGGGGGGAGACGTACCGGCCGAACGCGAGGACGGCATGAACGCTAGGGAACTCCCTTATCACGATGTTATTTTTTAAAATCCGTAATTGTTTGTCGGATCACTTATTCAACCCCCTTCTAAGTGATTAGCCGTGTAGTCTAACAAGTGGTATCACGATCCTGGTTCAATTTTAACACAAAATTGTGTGGATTTGTGCCAATTGATAGATCACGGTGGCTTTTGCACCTAAGAGGGCTTATAATAGAGCTCTGATATTCAATGGCGAACACTTTGATTATTGAAAAAGTAGTATGCGTATTCACATCAATTGTTTTGATGGAGAAGTGTGGAACACCATAGTGAACGGTCCTTTTGGTCCATCAACGACCGATCAACAAGGTGTGGTCACAGTTAGACCTATGGCACAATGGTAAGATGATGATAAAAAGAAAGTGAAGTACGATTCGAAAGCGCAATACATTTTAATCTCCTCTTTGGGGATTGATCAATTTTATCGCGTTTCGCAATGTAGTTCGGCTAAAGAGATGTGGGGCACATTGGTTACTTCCTTTGAGGGAACCGATGAGGTAAAGCAATCTAATGTAAACACTTTGACACAAGAATTTGAATTGTTTCATATGCGTGATGGTGAATCCATTGCGGATATGCAATAAAGATTTGTAAAAATAACCAACTAGTTACACGGTTTGGGTAAACCTATCGCAAATAAAGATGCCACTTACAAAATATTGAGATTTTTTAATAGAGTTTGACAACCCAAAATTGCCGTTATAAAGGAAGCCAACAATTTAGCTCAACTCAATCTCTCGACACTACTTGGCAAACTTGAGGAGCATACAGAGAAAGAAAAAGAGAAGGATATTAGGTCAATTGCTCTAAAGGCCTCTACATCCAAGTCCAAGAGAATTGAGCAAGAGGATAGTAGTTCTAGCGAGGAAGACTCCGATGATGAGGAAATGGGTCTTTTCGTAAAGCACTACAATCGGTATGTGAGGAAGAATGAGATTAGACACTCCGACGATAACCTTAAAAAGTTTAGAAGGAAAAGTGGTTACCGAAGTAATGAAGGTGAAAAGAGCTCAAAAGGGTCGTGCTATGATTGTGGTCAAATTGGTCGCTATAGGCCGGAATGCCCTAAGCTCAAGAGAAAGAGTCACCATCATCCAAGAAAGGAGGCAAAGGAAAGAAAGCTTATGTTGCATGGGAGAGTAGTAGCTCATTATCCTCTTTGGCATCTAGCTCGAGTTCTAGTGATGAAAGCGACGTAAGAAATGTTTGCATGACAACTCGACATCACAAAAAGAAAGCTCCTAAAAAGGTAAACGAAGAAAGCATTTATAAAAGGCATTTCAGAAGTTATATGTAGTGAAACTAAGAAAGCTTCCAAACGGTTAAAAGAACTTTTGAAAATTAATAAACATTTTGACACCAAAGTTTTGGAAACTGAGCAAGAGTTGAAAGCTTTCAAGTTATCTATATTGAATAAGCACATTGTAAATAATGATAATCATGGCTTTGATGGGAAAGGTTGCGATGGATGCACTCAATTATCTAGAGACATTAAGACTCTCCAAGAAAAATTGAATATCTCATCAAGACCAAAAATTGTTTGTTCTATTGATCCACCAAAACCCAATAAGACTTCAAAATGAAAATACAAAAAGCATAAATTTGTTGAAGTGGATAGAAAAAAAAACAACCCTCATGTGATATGCCATTATTGTTGTGTTAAATGTCACACCATTGCAAAGTGCCATATAAGAAAAACCTTGGTACTAGAAGGCATAATGCAATGGATGCCTAAGCCTAACAAGTCATGTCTTCCTCACCACATAGGACCCAATAAAAATTGGGGACCTCCCTCTTATGTTTAATTGTTGTAGGAAAAGTGTCTTGTCAATCTAGAAAGGAGATGGTAATCCATCTACTCTTACCATATCAAATGTCATATTAGTCGATAGTCTTAAACACAATTTATTAAGCGTTGCTCAACTTGTGACAAAGGTTTTATAGTAAATTTCAAACCCACCTTTTGCACAATTCAAAGCAAAGTGGATAAGAATGTTGTGCTTAAAGCTATTAGACATGGTAATATCTATATGCTTGACCTAGAGAATGTTAGTCTATCAAATGCTAAATGCCTTATAACTAAGAATGATGACTTTTGGTTATGGCATAGGCGTTTAGCTCATTAAAATTTCGACTTGCTAAATAAAATAGTATCCAAAGACCTTGTCGTCGCCATTCAAAAAATAAAATTTTCAAAAGATCACTTGTGTTATGCATGCCACATGGGTAAGCAAACAAAGATCTATTCGACTTCAAGACCTTTGGAGCTTATCCAAATGGATCTTTTTGGTCCATCAAGAACCAAAAGTCTTGGTGGAAATTATTACGGTGTTGTAATCGTCGACGACTATACTAGGTATTGTTGGACACTTTTTCTATCTAGCAAGAGTGAGACCTTATCAATCTTCAAAAGAGTTACCAAGATGATACAAAATAAACTTAACCTTAAGATAGCTACCATACGTAGTGATCATGGTGGAGAGTTTGATAATAAACGTTTTGAAAAATATTGTTCAAAATATGGCATTGATCATAATTTCTCCACTCCACGTACTACGCAACATAATGGGGTATTGGAGAGGAAAAATAGAGTACTTGAAGAGCTTGCAAGGACTATGCATAGTGAATCATCCTTACCAAAATACTTTTGGGCGGATGATATTACCACCGCGAGTTATGTCTTAATAAGGGCGATCATTTGACCTATTCTAGATAAAACTCCCTATGAAATTCTTAAAGGAAGAAAGCCTAACATTAGTCACTTACCTGCCTTCGGGTACAAATGCTTTATTTTGAACAATGACAAAGAAAACCTCGGCAAATTTGACGCAAAGTCGGATGAAGGGATCTTTTTGGGCTATTCATTAACTAGTAAAGCATATAGGATGTATAACAAGAGGTTACAAATAGTTGAAGAGTCCGTGCATGTCAATTTTGGGAGACATCTCAAAGGGCGTGACTACACGCTCAAAGATAAGTAACTTATGTTCATACTTTGCATTTGTGTCTCAAGTAGAACCTAAAAACTCCAAAAGTTCCTTACTTGATGAACATTGGATTCTTGCAATGCAAGAAGAGCTAAATCAATTTAAAAATGAGGTACGAGACTTGGTTCCAAAACCTTCAAATCATCAAGTTATAGGAACTCGTTGGGTGTTTAGGAACAAACTTGATGAGAATGGTGTCATAGTTAGAAATAAGGCACGGTTAGTTGCACAAGGTTATAACCAAGAGGAGGGCATTGACTATGAGGAAACTTATGCGCCGGTTGCTCGCCTCAAAGCTATAAGACTTTTGCTTGCATATGCATGTAACATGAATTTTAAGCTTTACCAAATGGACGTTAAAAGTGTTTTCCTAAATGGTTATATTAATGAAGAAGTTTATGTGACACAACCTCCCAGTTTTGAAAATCACAAGTATCCAAACCAAGTTTACAAGTTAAAAAGAGAACTTTATGGCCTCAAACAAGCACCTAGGGCTTGGTATGAGCGCCTTAGCAAGTTTTTAATAAAAAAAGGATACACTAGAGGAAAAATTGATGCCACACTCTTCATTAAACATAAGGGAAAGGACGTTTTATTAGTTCAAATATAAGTTGATGATATTATTTTTGGGTCGACTAACCCATCTCTTGTCAAGAAATTTTCTAGCCTAATGCAGGGAGAATTTGAGATGAGCATGATGGGGGGATTAACATACTTCCTAGGACTCCAGATCAAACAAATGGATGAGGGTACCTTCATCTATCGAATTGAGTATTGTCTCGAATTGCTAAAGAAATTTGGAATGTCCGACTCAAAGGAAATTGACACACCGATGACTTCAAATTGCTCCTTAGAAAAAGACGAGGAAGGTAAAGTGTAACAACCCAAATTTTAGAAAATAGTTATTTAAATATCATTGAAGTTGTTATTATATATTCTTGTGATAATTAAGTAGTTAATGGGCTAAAGGTATTAAATTAGATAAAAACAAAATGGAGGTATTAAATTAAATTAAATAGTTATTTACTAGACAATTATACTTCCATGTAACCCTCTTTTGTAAAGTTGAGATAAACTTTTTAAACACGTTGCCTTTTGAATAATTAGCATATTACTTTCCTTGCTATTATATTAATTGGTGTTCTTAATATTTTAATTTTACTAAGGGTTGTTGCCGTACATAGAGATGATTTATGTACCAAAATTAGAAATAGTTTGTGGCAATATTAATTTAAATGTAGTAGTAGCAGTCCTATTAATAATAATTATTGTTGCTATTAGACTTTAACTTGTTGAACCAATCTTATTTTATAAATTAACGGGATCAGTTGGTAATTTGATTTTCATAGGCCATTACACATTATTAGGAGAAGGAGTCTCGTAGGAATATAATAATAATATTGTGTTTTCAAAATAAAATGATACAGAGTTATTATTAATAAATATTCATGTATGTTAAATAATAAATTTTAAATTGAATTGGTAGAGTTTTATAGTTTTTTTTAAGAGTTGGTAGAGCTTTATAGTTAAATGTTGTTTAAATGGAGATAATTGTTTACGTATTCGAGTTGAGTTGAGTTGATTTATTTTGCATTGAGTGAGATAATTAAAATAAGTATTATCTAAAATTCAAAGTTGCCTCCATTTCTTTCTTTTTTTTTTCTTCTTAAAATTTACATGTGGTTTACTATGAATCAATTTAATCCACGAAACAATTTAAAACAAGGTGAGAGAATGGTGGGAAAATATATCTTAATTTACGTTGTGAAATTCTTGGCACACCAAGCACAGTGCGCGATACAGTGTGCTAAACACTTTATTCAACACTTTACGTAAAACAGTAAAATAAATAAAGACAGAAACAAATAAAGAAGACAAAGTATTTGTTAACCCAATTCGGCGCACAACAGCCCTAGTCTGGGGGATACCAATCCAGGAAGAAATCCACTAAAATAGCCCTAGTTCAAAGTTACCAGCAAACGCCCCGTTTACAACTTATCGCCTAGCAACTACCAATTACAATTCAACCTAGGAACTCCTAGATCAAAGGCGCCCCGCCTTACTTCCTCTCAGTTTGAAGACCTCCACGCAAACAACCTCCGGTTTACTAGTCTTCGCCCTGGTATAAAGTTCAACACAAATACTTTGGAGACACACTCCTATAAAACTACACACTCATACCTACAGGCTTAGAGTGTTGTAAAACCACAATACCTACTCCGTACTTCACAGCTTAGGAGAGGCACACAAATACAACTCAAAGAGAACACGTCCTTAGCTTGCATCAAGGAGATACAAGAAAGGCTCACGAAAACACACACGCAAACCTAGGAACCCTAGTCAAATAACAAAAGGCGTGAACAACCGACTCCGTACTTCACAGTTTAAGAGTGGTATACAAACAACTCCATACTTAAAAGCTTAGGAGTGCACACGTTAAAGCACAAGGCTTTAACAACGAAACCCTAAAACCCTAAAGACTACATTTTGTGAATATTGGCTTCGCACTTCTTTAGGTTTTACATCCTTGTATATATAGCTTCAGCAAGAACGTGTTTTGCAAGCAACATGGGCTTCAGAGTACAGCTGGTCCAAAAGAAACCTAGCAAATATATTTTAGAACCATATAATATATTTCCATAAATAGAGAAACATATTTTACAAAGCAATCAGGGCAAAACGCCACCTCCTGAAGATTCTAGACACAAAGGCGAGACTTTCTGCACAAGTAATGAAGATAAAACCGAACCAAATCTTCAAAAAGATCTCACTCAAAAATACGCGCACGTCCTGATGTTGTACGCACATGTTGGAGCATCTTATCCAACATCTTGCTAGTTTCAGTAAAAATGATGCCAATACCAAAGTACCATATTTGACGTGAATCAGAAGCAATAAAACGCGTCATGCAAGATACAGGAGAGAGAAATAAAGATATTCTTTGAAAATATAAAAGGCGCGCGCGAGCTTGCCAAGTGCTATGACACAATGTTGAAGCATTGTATCGCACATCTTGCTATACCAAAAATGCAACCAATACCAAAGGACTCAACAAATTCCCCCTTTGGCAAATTTTTGGACAAAACAAATTATGACCATCCAAATGCCACTTAAACAGATACTTCAGTAGAAATCAGATCCTTAAAAAAAAACTTCTTTTTCTTCAACATAAACATATACACATACGGATCAACAGTAGCTAACCTTCAAGAACAGTAGTAACATTTCTTCATAAAGTAGAAATAGATGAGATAAGTCTTCTACCTTCTACACACATCAGAGAAACAAGCAACAGCGGAATATAGAATAGCTACTTCGCCTTAAATGGTCAGAATCAGAAATATTGATAGGATGTCGAATAGAAAGCTTCAACATTTCACAAAACTACTCCCCCTGAGTATATGCACAGGGTGTTGGAATATCATATCCAACATCTCCCCCTGCATAACATAAATCAGCTCCCCCTAAATCACATGCATATATGGGAGCACACAACTGGGAGTCTACCTACTCTACACTACCATCATACTAGAGCCAGAGTAGTGCAGAAAAATATACCAAAACATAATCAGACGTAAGAGATCATATCATGATGTCAGAACACATCATAGCACATCATAACACATCATATCAGGTCATAAACATACCAGATTTTACTCCCCCTTTTTGCCACAAATTTGACAAAACATACAGAGAAATCAAACATTCAGGAGCAATCAGAAATAGAGAAGTGCTAGATTCAGACACTTCCAGCTCCTCTGTACCACCATCAGCTTCATCATCCTCAGCTTTGGAAGGTCACACTTTAACTTGATCAGCAATGATGATTTTGCATACTGCATTGTTGGTGACTTCTACCTCAGCATAACCATCCTCCTTCCTACCAACGAACCTATTGATAATACTTGGAGAGAACTCCACACATTGGTTCCTAACATAAACCTTTTGGTATTCCTTACTAAGTGGGTTGTCACAGTCTTCAGCAATGTTAACAATAAACTCCTTCACTAACTTTTCATAACAGTTGCCTAACCCACTAGTAGTCTTCATTAAACCAGCTTTTTCAATTAAAACAGTTACCTCTTTCCAAGCCAAGGTTTCATCACATAGCTCCCTTTCTATACCCAACCTTCTAGCATACACATACTTCCACTTTGCAGCACTGTCAATGAAGTGGAATGACACATTGTCAATGGGAACATCAGCAACATTAGGAGGAATAAATCTCCCACCAACTCTTCTTTTGGAAGACAGAGTGCTTGGAGCATCTTCTTCAACATCTTCATCAGAATCATCAACAACTCTCTTCTGTTTCTTCGTTGGCCTCCTGTGAGAGACAATGAAGTTGTCTAGAGCATCTTCTTCATCTTCATAGTCTGAATCACTCAGACTAACATTCTTCCTTTTGGAGGACTTAGCAGAAATTTCCACCTTGCTGTATCCTCTGCTAGGACCATAGACAAGCTTCTTTAATGATTTAGTTGCTTCAGCTGCAACTCTCTTTTTCTGGGAAGGCTTTGTTGCCTCAGCTGCAACCTCAACCTCTTCCCCCTTTCTTTCTCTGAGCCTTCTTCCTATACTAGTTGGACCAGCCCTAGAAACATCAGTGGCTTTTACAATCACCACATCCTCTTCAACTGACACAGCATTGTTAGTGTCTTCATCCTCAAGGAATGACAATATTTGAGAGCCAGAGAGATATACATAGCACACTCCTTCTAATCAATCAACACATAGCAACTTTGAAGGAGAACAAGCAACATCTTCACATAGAAGATTTCCAATGAAAGTGCCAAAAAAAAACTTGAACATTTAAACATCAGAGAAAATACACTTCATCACAAACAGTGCTTCACACGAAACTGAATGCTTCAACATCTAATATAACATTATTAAGCAAGCATAAGAATAACATTCTCCTTCAACAACAGTACTTCCCATGAGAACAATACCTCATGTATAGCATAAAGACACGACTCTCCCCCTAGAGCAACATAAACTACTCCATATCACCATATAGAAAGATGTGTCAACATCAAGTAGAACATGAGGCATATTAGCCAATATCAGTTAGCATTTGCCAAACTTAATATGAGAATTTGAAATAGACATATACCAGAGTAGCATAGACATATAACAGAGTAGCATAAACATCCAAAGAACACCAGAGAAGGAAACACAAAGGAAACATGCTAATAAATCTGCTCTGCAATTTCACATTGCACCATAGAACACTTGTCACAATATCTTAACATCTCCATTTATCAGCATACTAAGATAACCACAACTGCATAATCCAACAGAATACATTCCTACTCCGTGTAACATGCAGCAGCATCAGCAAGCACATCATACAACTCACAGCATAACAAGTAACAACTAACAAGATCATGAAGCAATTATTGCTACTCCCTCTTTTTAGATATAAATTTCGCCAAAAATAGCATGTCATATCAGAACATCTCAAAAGTAAAAAAAAAACTAGCAGAATCACATAGCTAAGAAACAGAAGATATCACACCATTGAGAAGAGCATGGATAATGCATAAAGTGCACAGTTATGATTCTACATAGTCAGTGATATGCACCTCTAACATAGAGTGTGTACCTCTTTTCATTCTTAGAACCTTGCGTACTGCAGTAGTAGAAGCATTTCTTACAAATAACACCATGTCATCTTAGATACTCCGTAGTGTAACTGTTTGTGAGTTTGAGAGAATATGATCCTCTGTTTCTACTGCAGTTGTCTTCATACTCTCATCATTTTGAGAGATCACAACAGTATCACCAAACACAATTTCTTCTGCATTCTTTGTAGTGTCTGAAACATCAGATGCTCTAACATCATATACAACATCAGATACAAGAAGGTTAGTACCTTCATAATGCTCATCCTTTTCAGAGGCGACAACAGTTGAATCATTCTTCTGTGTTTTCTGCAGAACAACATTCTCTGTGGTTTTTGTGATAGCACCACCATCAATAACATCAAAATCAATGAAACTCATGATCTCCTTGTACTTCTCATCCTTGACCAGTTCCCTTTCCATGATTGATCTCATGGTGCACACAAACTTCCACCTCTGAATATTTGCAATGGAGTGGAGGAATACTTTGTCTATGGAAATAACAGGGACAATGAGGGGAATACTTTGTCCTCTTATGTGTAGAAAACATAGATGTTGGAGCATCTTATCCCACATCATGATTAGGGTCACTTGTAGGTGGACTCTTTCTCTTCAAACTTTTATTCCGAGTTGACATGATAGCATGACGGATAATCTTGCTCCATCCTTTCTTAGAACCCACACTAGTAGATTGCCTCGTTACCATAGTAGGGATTTTCATAGGTTGGCTTGTTGAGACAATAAATTTACCACTCGGATTCCTCAGCCTTTTAGGAATATCACTAGTAATCTTTGAAGTAGGCTGCTCAGGGGCCTCATGATTCTTATTATCAAGAGTATCTTGGTCTTCTACATCAAACTTATCAGTGTTAGACTTACCAAGAGAGATAGATTTCTCATTAGATGGGATGTCTTGAACATTAGGTCTTCTATTCAGCTTCTTCATATTTATGTTAAACTCCCTTCCAAGAAGTACCTCATCATCTGATATACTTTGAACAATTTCAGCATTTTGTCCAGATTGAACCAAGGATGTTTCAACATCCTGTATAACATCACACTCATGATTTGTTTTCTTGAGCAAACTAAGCTGATTTTTAGCAGATGCTTCAGCATCCGACATGACAGAGTTCTTGACATTGGACTTTTACTTCCTTTCAATTCTCATTAAAGTTTTCTTGAATTATATTCCAAGAATTGAATATGAAATACTTTCCTCAGTGTTCACAAAAGATGTCCTATTAACCAATCCTCCTTCCTTATCCATGATGCCAGAGATTTTGGGTCCTGAATCTCACCCTTTTAAAACCAGAACAAGTAGAGTGACCTGCTCTGATACCAATTGAAATTCCTGGCACACCAAGCACAATGCGCGATACAGTGTGCTAAACACTTTATTCAACACTTTACGTAAAACAGTAAAATAAATAAAGACAGAAACAAATAAAGAAGACAAAGTATTTGTTAACCCAGTTCGGCGCACAACAGCCCTAGTCTGTGGGATACCAATCCAAGAAGGAATCCACTAAAATAGCCCTAGTTCAAAGTTACCAGCAAACGCCCCGTTTACAACTTATCGCCTAGCAACTACCAATGACAATTCAACCTAGGAACTCCTAGATCAAAGGCGCCCCGCCTTACTTCCTCTCAGTTTGAAGACCTCCACGCAAACAACCTCCGGTTTACTAGTCTTCGCCCTGGTATAAAGTTCAACACAAATACTTTGGAGACACACTCCTATAAAACTACACACTCGTACCTACAGGCTTAGAGTGTTGTAAAACCACAATACCTACTCCGTACTTCACAGCTTAGGAGAGGCACACAAATACAACTCAAAGAGAACACGTCCTAAGCTTGCATCAAGGAGATACAAGAAAGGCTCACAAAAACACACACGCAAAACCTAGGAACCCTAGTCAAATAACAAAAGGCGTGAACAACCGACTCCGTACTTCACAGTTTAAGAGTGGTACACAAACAACTCCATACTTAAAAGCTTAGGAGTGCACACGTTAAAGCACAAGGCTTTAACCACTAAACCCTAAAACCCTAAAGACTACATTTTGTGAATATTGGCTTCGCACTTCTTTAGGTTTTACATCCTTGTATATATAGCTTCAGCAAGAACGTGTTTAGCAAGCAACATGGGCTTCAGAGTACAGCTGGTCCAAAAGAAACCTAGCAAATATATTTTAGAACCAAATACTATGTTTCCATAAATAGAGAAACATATTTTACAAAGCAATCAGGGCAAACGCCACCTCCTGAAGGTTCTAGACACAAAGGCGAGACTTTCTGCACAAGTAATGAAGATAAAACCGAACCAAATCTTCAAAAAGATCTCACTCAAAAATACGTGCACGTCCTGATGCTGTACGCACATGTTGGAGCATCTTATCCAACATCTTGCTAGTTTCAGCAAAAATGATGCAAATACCAAAGTACCATATTTGACGTGAATCAGAAGAAATAAAACGCGTCATGCAAGATACAGGAGAGAGAAATAAAGATATTCTCTGAAAATATAAAAGGCGCGCGCGAACTTGCCAAGTGCTATGACACAATGTTGAAGCATTGTATCTGTAACAACCCACTTTAATTATTAGAAGAAATAATAATTAGAGGTACATTTAAATTGAAATGATACAAATGAGTTGTTATCTACAAATGAACACTACATAGATGAGGCTCATTTCACAATGATAGTCCAAAACCCAAGTCTTAGAAGTTGATTAGTCTTAAGTGAATGGCAAACTTGTAAATAAAGGACTAAACTCATGACTATATAGTATATATAGTCTATTCCTCCTTTCTTCTCTCATTCTCAAAAATCAGAACAACAACAACCAGCTTCTACATTCTCTTTTCTCTCCCTCGTGAAACTCATCACCATCACCACCTTATCAATTCAATAAACTTCATTTAACACAAAAGCAAACATGCAAGATCATATTATGAATCCTTGGAGTTATGTGAATACAAGCATAACCTTGATTTCACCATTCTTTCTCTCTTTCGCTGCATCAATCATCAATTCACCATTCCTTTATTATTTTCTCAATCAAGCACACACTTTGACATGCAATTCTAAAATCTAATTCTCTAGATTATGGGTTTTATGATAAGGTAAGTTTCTCTCCAAACCACTTTGCATTTCTCAAATTTGTGCCCTAATAATCAACCTGAAACTGAGTTTCATCTTCTATGAGGGTTTTGAGAATCAAGAAGCCATGGGTAAAGGTTTTGAAGCTGAAATTGGAAGAGTTGCCTCAAACCTGTTTTTGGAAACCACTCTTCACTAAAACAGTAAGTTCTCCCTCCCTGTAACTCCGATTGAGATGATTCTTTTTGGAACAGTTAGCTAACTTAAGTATGGTCGTTTGGGTACCAATTTCGTGATATTTGATGGAGAAGTTAGCTCTGTGCGAATTTTTGAAATAAGTGGTTCAACACAGGATTTTGCAGAAATCGTGGTTGAACAGGGCTGTACTTAAAAGGTAATTTCTCACTCCTCATGACTCCGATTGAAATTCTGCTTGTAGATATGGATAGCTAACATGTTTCCGGTCAGTTTAACACCGGTCTCGTAATTTTTAGAGACGAAACGAGATCGGGAGGTAAGTTTGAAGATGAGGGTCTGATGCTGAATTTGTGCAGGAAAATCTGTTAACGGCTACGAAGTTCTTTAGTCGCAAATTCCGTCTTTCGACAAGTTATGGAGTTGTCGGCGGAACTTTTCAGTAGAGCGATTGGAGGAGAAAGTTTGGGAGTCAAAGAATGGTCAAATGAGTGTTTAAAGCTTCTTTTATGATGTGGGTTCCTTAGGATAAGATTAGTTAACAATAGTATGTTTACCCTTAATTTATGAATGTGCATTATAACATCTAGGTTTATGTTTAGAGAAAATTGTAGTAAATGATAAATGAGCTAGTTCCCATGCCCATGCTCGTTCTTGCTATGAATTTAACATGTTTGATAATGGTTGTTAACTGTATGATGGATTAGGAATAGATGGGTGGATTAAACCACTGATTTTGAACTTAATTTTATGGTTAAACTTTATTTTTGAAGCCCAATCGATCCCTAATGCATAAGCACTTGTTTTCCAATTATTAGATGTGTTATATAAGTTAGAAATAAGATTTAGACAATATTAGATTAGAATTATGCATGCTACACTTGTACAACTTTCCTATTTGGGATATTGGGTAGGTATAACTATTATTCTTTTATGATTAGAAGCGATCATGGATGGTTATTTCCTTTATACTATCAAAGAAAAAGTTAAATACACTTCTATGGGATTTATTTATAAATTCCAGGTGTTAGGGATTCTTTTATGAATCCAAAGCAGTTGTAAGCCACGCGAGGTCTGATTTATATGCATATCAGACTGTCCGCAGCCCGGCCTCCGAGACCGGCTTACCTCGGAGGGTCCGTTGAAGATAAAATGAACCAAAATTAATTATTTATTGTGTGATACACCATTTATTTATATTATGATGACAGAGTTAATAAGATATTATTATGTTCCGATCAACTAGTTTTGCCCCGGTGTTATACACCATAATAGTTGGGTAGTTGGAACTCACTGAGACGAAGTTACCGTTCTCACCCCACTCCCTTTTGTTTCAGATAGCCAGGTACACTAAGGAAGAATAATCATGGAGTAGCATATGTTAAAGTATTGGACTAAGGAGATGGCTAGACTTACATTCATGTCATTCATTTATTTGAAACATGTATTTTTAGTTTGTCTAATTTTGGACTATAATTGTATAATAAGTTTTTGGCTTAAATACACTCTTGGTCCTCTAAATATTTTCAAGGTTTCACTTTGGTCCTTTAACTATTTTTCGTTCCGTTTTGGTCCTTTAACTTTCATTTTATTAACCTATTCGGTCCTAACCGTTAGAAAAATGTCAAAAATGAGAGGTAGAAGCCTCTAATGAGAAAACAGACATCAGATTTGGATTCAGCGTAAATCATGAGAGGTTTTGGAGTATCGTTTCGTAAGTTTTCGTGACTGGAAAGACCACCAGTGATGTGGACGGAGACAGTGATGGAGGAAGCTCCGTACGCGATGAAGAAGAAGGTCTCTGGCCACGTGGCGTTTTCCTATTGGATCTCACACCAAAGCCATCAAGTCCCTAAGTGTCATGTACGCAAAATTAACGTTTTTGGCATTTTTCTAACGATAATTAGGACCAAATAAATTAACATATTAAAAGTTAGAGGACCAAAACAGAACGAAAAAATAGTTAAAGGACCAAAACGGAACAAAAAATAATTAAAGGACCAAAGTGAAACCTTGAAAATATTTAGAGGACCAAAAGTGCCTAAGTTTTTAAGTGCTACATCCGTGTACCTTTTGTACTAAACCAATTGTTGTATGTTAATGTATCCAGTACTATTTAATAATATTCTATATCGCATTCTAGATACTCGATATGGGGTGTTATAGTATCGCACATTTTGCTATACCAAAAATGCAGCCAATACCAAATGACTCAACACGTTATATTTAACAAAAATTGTAATTTTATAGAATAGAGATGAATAAATCCACATGTAAATTGCATTGTATCAAATTACATCGTATCAACTTACTATACAAAACAAGTTCAAATAAGCGAGAGAATGTTGAGAAAAAAGATCTTAATTTACATTGTATTTTTTTATAAAAATGAATTTTAATGATATTTAGTTGAATAAATCTACAGTAAACTTAGGCAGATCACATAATGTGGTTTTTTTTTCCGAAATAGGAGTTTTGTGATATGCAATGTTTTCTATTTCTTTGTATTTTGATGTTGTTCTTGAAACTTACATGTAGATTACTACGAAACAAGTTGAAACAATGTGTGAAAATAATGAGTAAAGATATATATCGTAATTTACACTTTATTAAAAAATTGTAGTCTGATAAGATTCAATTATTCAATAAACACAGGAAGATCACTATATCTGAGAGTTTTTCTTTGTGAAAAAAAAAGGGAGTTTTGTAGCGAAATGTGCGATTGTTTTTTTTTTTATGCTAAAAAGTGTTAGAGTTTTGTAATATGCAGGATTATCCATTTATTTATATTTTTTCTTAAAATTTACGTGTGGATTACTATGAAACAAATTGAAACAAAAATGTGAGAGAACGATGAGAAAATATATCTTAATTTACAATGTATTTAAAGAAAATGTAGTTTTATGGGATTTTTTCTTGAAAGGTAGTTTTATGGGATTAAGTTGAATAAATCTACAATAAACATAAGAAGAACACTAAATATGAGAATTTTTATTTTTGATGAATAAATGTGGGAGTTTTGTGATGTGTAAGGTTGTCTATTTATTTTTATTTTTGTATTCTTGAAATTTACATGTGGATTACTATCAAACAAAAATAAGTTAAATAAACAATGAGAAAATATATTTTAATTTATACTAATTTTTCAAAAAAATCCGTTTGATGAGATTCAGATTAATAAATCTACAATAAATTTAGTAAGATCACATAATGTGGTTTTTTTGACCAAAATATGTAGGAGTTTTGTGATATGCAATGTTTTCTATTTCTTTGTATTTTGTTGTTGTTCTAAAAATTTACATGTGGATCACTAGGAAACCAGTTGAAACAATGTGAGAGATCGATGAAAAAATATATTTTAAATGAGAGTTTTGTAGTGAAAGAACGATGAGAAAAAAGTCTTAATTTACATTGTATTTAACAAAAAACATAGAAAAGATGTGGGAGTTTTGTCTTTGTATTTTTTTATTCTGGAAATTTACATCTGGATTACTACGAAACAAAAATAATGTAAGAAAACAATGAGAAAAAATATCTTAATTTATATTATATTTAAAAAAATTGTCGTTTGATGAGATTCAATTGAATAAATCTACAATAAACTTAGAAAAATCACTGAAGTTGGAGTTTTTTTTTTTGACGAAAAATTGTGGAAGTTTTATGATATTCGAAGGTTTTTTTTTCTTTTTAATTTATTTTTTGTTATTGAAACTTTTATGCAGATTACTAAAAAAAGGTAAAATAAGGTGAGAGAATAATGAAAAAATATATCTTAATTTACACTATATTTAAAAAAAAAATTGCTGTTAAATGAGATTCAGTTGAATAAGTATACAATAAATGAAGGAATATCATTGAATGTGTGAAGTTTGATGGGATTCAGATGATTAATTTACAATAAATGTAAGAAGATAACTTAATGTGAGAGTTGTTTTTTTGGACGAAAAAATATGGGAGTTTTGCAATATGCAACGTGTCTATTTATTTGTATTTTTTAAAAATTTACACGTGGATTATTATGAAACAAGTTGAAACAAAGAGGTGAGAGAACGATGTTGAAAAATATCATAATTTATACTGTATTTAAAAAAGTGTAGTTTGATGAGATTAACTTGAATAAATAAAAAAAAAACGTAGGAAAATCATTAAAATGTGAAACTTTTTTTGAAAAAAAAGTAGGAGTTTTGGATTGAGAGAACGATGGGAAAATATCTTAATTTACATTGTACATATTTACCAAAAAATATAGTTTTATGAAATTCAGATGAATAAATCACATCCATATAATTAGAAGAAACAACATTGTTATGAATTTCATATGATTGAATAAATATGAAATGTTGATGCATGTACATGATCGAAAATATTTTGTACATGTCATGTATATATAATTGAGAGAATTATTTACGTTGAGTTACTATGATATTTGATGCATTAGTATATGTAGAGAAAGCGTATGCTCATGCATTTTCATAGTTGCGTGTAAGTCAAGAGGACTATACACCAGGTGTTAAGACTGAGTGACTTCACCTAATCCTACGAGAATTTTATTGAGTCGGTGCTTGTCTGAGTGACTCCACCTGCCTTGCGGGGTTTAGTAGGTGTGCAACGACCAGTGATTGATGTCCACATGAGACTACGACTCTCTGCGGAGAGGTTTAATTCCGGAATTCATGCATGTGACGATCAATGATTATTGTCACACTCATATAAAGTCTGCATTGATAGGCTAATTGTGCATTTTAATAATGTTGTGTGTAATGGATAGATTATTCGTGCACTTACATTCTACGGTGTGTGATTCATATGTTAAATGTGTAAATGATGACATGTATTGTGTATCTTGTGCTGCGTATTTTTGGTTATATGTTATTTTTAGTTTGTGACCCTCTACGAGCATTTTTAGGTCTTCACTTGTACCACGTTGAGAAGCGGCGAGGCTTGAAGCTGTTAATGGGTCTTCGTCACCCGAGGTGTTCAGTTAGAGTTGAAAGATCAGCTTAGGGGTGATAGCTTTAGAGTCTTGTTTACTCTTATTTATTTGTCCGCTGTATTTATACTCTGAAATTGTATTATGATATAAATTAAAATAAATAGTTCCGCTATGTTTGTTTATACATAATGTTTGGTTTTTTATTTCTTAAACGTATCTTCGTGAAAATAATTTATAAAAGTGGCATTGCATCTTAATCGCTATTTTGAAAAGTGTTTACTCTGATTTAATTTAAGGGTGATCGTGAATGTTTCATTTCAAAGACTTTTTTTATTTTAAAAACAAAAAAAAAAAACAATTTTGGGCTTTGAAAATCAGGGTGTTACAATCTACATGATTCAATTTGTTCAAAGAAAGATCATCTAATAACCTTATAACTAGAGAATTAGCTACTCATAATATATAATTAGAGATAAAAGGAAATTGAAAATTACACATAAAATTATAATCGAATGATATTCCATTTCAAACCAATTGAGTCACCTCCAATTATTTCTCTTGGATGGTATGGTGCCGTAATTCTCTTTTTTTTTCCTTCTATTTCTCCTGCTATCTCCAAGCTAGCACCAAACTGATATTCTTTTTCTTTTTAAGTTCCTTCTCTTTATATTATATTCTTCTCAATTCACCCCATTATCAATTAAAATATTATTTGCACTATCTTTTTTATCAAGCAATACATCAATAACTTCACACCTTCAATAATAGTATAAACACTCAATTGATTTATGACTTCAAAAACCATAATTTATTTAAATTGACACTAAACTAAAAATTAAACAAATAAAAATAAACTAAAACTTAATTAAAAAGACTCTAAATATAGTAAATGATGAGGACTCATCACATATCAAATATAATTTAAAATGTCACTTCACTTTCCAATCTATGTTTTTAAATTGGTTTTATTAAGTTAAACGTTGAAGTTTTTAATATAACTTTTATTTATATTTAACGTCATTTATACGAATCACAAAGTTTTTACTCTAATTTCTATTAAAAAAATGTTTTTATCCCCATAATGTATATTTAAACAACTCATAAGATATAATATCTCAAATTCACTACTAAAAATTAAAATAAATTACTCAAATAATAATTTAAAATAAACTCGTAAATAATATTTAAAAAGAAAATAATCTCGTGCATGGTGCGGGCTAACATAATAGTTTAATTACAAATGAATAGAAGGAAAATGGGCAACAACCTGCGCCATTACCCATTTTGCGAGACTCATTCTTTTAAATACCACATTCATATAATTAGAAGAAACAACATTATTGACCTATAATTCTTGTAGTAATTTTTTAATTTTTTTTCCTATAAAATTATATAATATTTTTGAAATTACCTATAATTCTCTCTAATTTATTGACCTCTCAACCAAAGAAAAATCTTTAATTTATTTAAATTATTACTAAATTTACAAGACAAAATCTGATTATGTTTTGCGAATAAGGTAAAAAATTGATATCACCTTCTAATTTTTTAATATTTATGACCAAATAAATAAATCATAAATCAAATTTTAATGTTTTCCAATTATAATTTTTTTCCTCTTGTTTCCTATTTAAATAATGATAATTTAATAATTTTACTCTATCCTCTAGAAGGTTTGATACACATTATAGTACATACAATGGTTCACAAAAATTTATGAGTGAGCCAAAATAAAAATTATGATGCATTAAAAATTTTAGCCCGCCCATATCAGAGTTGGTTTCCATAATACACGTTCAGAACTCTTAGATAATAGAAGTGAATTATTAAAGAATTATTATACAAATAAATAAGTAAATAATGAATAGAAATTTGAAATCGGAAAACATTAAAATTTGATATCTAAATTATTTTTTATGCCATTAATATTGAAAAAATTGGTATATGATATGAAAATTTTACCTTATTTGCAAAATTGAATCGGATATTATCATGTAAATTTAGTAAAAATTTAAATAAGTTAAGATTTTTATTTTGGTAGAAAATAAATAAATTAAAGATAATATTATATAATTTCAAAATTGTAATATAATTTTAAAAGGAATAAAACAAAATAAAGAAACTACCAAAAAAAATGGGGATATAAAAGTACCAAAAGTTTTATTGGTAATGCTAAAATGTAAAAAAGTTAAATTATTAAACTATTATATTAATTATAATAATTAAAATAGAAACTGTAGCAAATAAAATATATTGTAATTGGAAATTAAAAATTAAATTTGGTATATGTACCATTTTGTTTCATTAATGGGATTGTATCCTTTTTTAATTCGGTATGTACATTATCAATAATAATTAGCAACTAATTACTTACTTTGACCTTTTTAAAAAATAATATAAATTTGTTTCAAAAAAAAAATTAATATATTGTCATAAGAAATATGTATATTTATGAAATTTTTTTAAAGGGTAAGGACATTATTAGAATGCAGATAAAACTAATTGTTTTTTGGACATTAATTTGAATCGTCTAAAATGAGTATAGTGTAAAATGAAAAAAAAAATTATTTTAACAAATTCATAATTTAACACAACGTGTCGCATACATGAGCTTAAATCAGTTGGTAGGACATTTGTACCTAATGCATAGGGACCGTGGTTTAAATCCCGGTACGCCCACTTATTTATTTTTAAAGGTGAAATTCTAACACAAGACTACTTAACCAAAAAAATAATTTATAACAACGTCCCTATAATATTCGCCTTCCATTTATTAATCAATCACTAATAAAACAAATGGTTGAAAAAGTTATTTAAAATAGTTATTCCCCTCCCTTCTGCCTTCCTTATCTACTAACCTACGCTAATAGAAAAACATATCATTCCAAATTTTAAAACTATTTTTTTGCGAAGAAACTTTTTACAATGTTTAAAGCATGGTAGAAAAAAATTATTTATAAAACATTATACAGTTGGACACTAAAATTGTGTGCACAATAAATTTATAGGACTTAAAATACGATTAAAATTATGTAAAGACTAAACTTAGAAAACCACAATTTTATAGGAATGAAAAACATATTTAATCTTTTATATAATTAAAAACAATAAATAAAAGGGATTAAAATACCTTGACGCTATTACAAAAAACAACATCGAAAATAGGCTTGACCATAGGCCGATGGAAAATTCATGTACGAAATCATCAATCTGGCACAATTCGAGCAACTAATTTGTTTAGGTTGGATAATTTTAACTAATAATGAATTAAAATTAAATAGATTGGAAAAAATTGGTATATTTACCACAAAAAAGAGAAGATGTTGAGTGCAGACATTGTCGAATAGGGACCAACAAACAACGCTTGATAGTTGCACTGAGTAACTTTACATTTTGATCGTCCCCTACAACTGCTTCCATTGATTGACCTACTTCGAAAACAAAAAATAGTGATAGATGACAAGTTTTGAAAGCCTTTATGGAAGGCTTAGAATGAGAAGCAAATTAAGATTATTGAAGTCGAAAGTCCATCTTATAAATTTTGAAAACACCTTTGATTCACTACATTGCAGCGGCGTTAGGTTTAGGTTAAAATGGGATTTGACGGAAAAAAAAATTATTTCATGAATTTTTTTTCAAACTTTTTTTTCACACGTCTATTTTAACAGTTACTATCGTTTAACTGTTACAATAAATTTAAAGGTAAATGAGTTAATATCCCTTGTAAAGTTGGTCAGTTTTAAAATACCCCTCTGCAATTATTTTTTTGAGATTCCATCTGTAATGTGAGATTATTGGCAATACCCCCTGATTCAGTTTAAGGCGATTTAAAACCCTCTATAAAATTATATTTTGCGATGGTTTTGTTTTGCAGCGGTTATGTTTTGTGGCAGTTATATTATGGTTGTAGGAGTTAAGGGGGGTATTGAGCATTAGGAATGGGATATGTGTTGAAGGAGGGGGTGGTTTGCGGATAGTATTGAGAGGGGGGTTGTGAATGATGAGAATTATGTTCCCTCTCAATACTATCCACAAACCACCCCCCTCCTTCAACACATATCTCATCCCTAATGCTCATTACCTCCCTCCACCACACCGACGCACACTGACCCCCATCCATCAACCTCCCCGCCTACTCACCATACCGCGCAACCAATACCCTATACCACAACCCACTATGGTCAGTGAACAACCTCCAACACAACTTACCCAATAGAGCAGTGTTGAACTTCTAGTATGACGAACCCCCAGCCCGCCAATCTCTTTCCGCAAACACACATTTTTCCAACTGACCCAAGAAATCTTCCCAGAATCTTCACTGCATCCCCAAAAAAATTTATTGAATAAAGATTCAAAAGAATGGATTATACCTGACGGAGCTTTAAAGAAGAAAAGAGCATATACAGGCAGAGAAATCAGGACAGATTTGGGCAAGATCAAACGACCACCAAAGGAAAGAAAGCGACTCTTCAAACCAAACAACCTAAGGTGATACAAGCTAAGGCTCACAAATAACAATTAACAATTAACAAAGGAAATAACCTCACTCATACCTAGAGGCTTAGAATGACTTACAGAAAAGACTCATTGCTTAAAAGCTTCAGAGTACACGAGTTTACAACTCAATAATTAAGTCCTTATGCAAGACTCACAATAGACGAGACTAAAACCCTAGATTTATCATTAGGCACATGACGAGTTTAGTCCGTGAGTTCTCAGGTTCTGAATCTTCCTTTAAATAGCCTAAGATTCGTGGGCTTTCTTGATAAACAAGTTTCAGACCCAACAAATATATTTTAGAACCATATAATGTGATATTTCCCTGCTAGGGATACTCCTCTATGTTCTATTTCTGCATTTCATATGCATGGAGGATGTTTGCCAGAATTTGTGGCTAAAAAGGGGGAGTAGTAGTTATTTGTTGAAGATCTGACAGATGCTCTGACATTTATCCTATGGTGGACTGTGTGCGTATCTTGAGGGGGCGAATATCTTTATGATATGTTCGCATGTTTGTACGCATGTTTTGAGGGGGAGTAGTGATCTACTTATCTCAGCTTATGGAAATTTATTTTTTCCAAAGGCATTTATCTCCTCTCTCTCTCTATGAACTCACTATGTGAGAGGCTGTTTGTTCGTGAGGCTAGATGTGTACTTTGCTGGTGCATGACTCTGATTCTACGTGTAAGTTATCTTTGACCATAGAGCCGTCTTGAAGGTGTTTTCGTTATCTACTATGATTTTTATGCCTATGGTGTTTGAAGAAAAAATATTTTTATATCTCTCCAATAACTGGCTTTAAAATGTTTTAGCAAAAATTTTGCCAAAGGGGGAGATTGTTGAGTTTTGAAGATTGGCTTCATTTTGCAAAAACATATATTAGCCACATGTGTGGTTAGTTGCTGAAAGATCACGAATGTTTGGTCAGATGCTGTAGAATATGGAACAACATTAAGTGATCAATAATCTCGCGTCAGCTTGGGCTTTATTATTTTATGCAATATTTTACAAGATTCGCTTGAAGTTTATTTTAACCTTGCTTGCTGACCAAGGCGCGTGTTTCGGAAGAAGTGTCTAACGCGGTCTTGCCCAGATATATTTCCAAAGGTGATATTGATATATTTTTGAACAATATTTCTTGTGCTAGAAGATTCTAGAGTTGGACCTTACAACGTCCAAGGGATGTCTGAAACCCAAAACTGTGCTACCCTAGTAGTATAAATATATGTTACGACAGACCCTAAAAACTAAGCTAAAACCGTCTGTGTTCTCAAAGCGTGTGTTTAAGGTTTTAGTCTTCTTTATTATTTGTTCTTTATTTGTTAGCCTTGCTTGTATCTTCTTGATTCAAGTAAAGGACTGTGTTTGTTGTAGTTGTAATTGTGACTTCTCCTAAGCCTTTAGGTACGAAGTAAGTTTTGAGTCGGAAGAGTGTGTCTCTTGTCCAAAGAAAACTTTTGAAATAAGAAAAGAAAAAAGGGAACGCTGAGTGTTGTTGGTTAGGAGTTGAGACGGGGTCTCATATCTAGGAGTTCCAAGGTAGGGCTGTCACCGGGTAGGGTCTAGGTGCAAGATAAGTAGTGTGGCTATGTTGGTCCTTTCACTATAACTATTATAGTGAGTTCACTCCTGGATTGGTATACCCCAGACTAGGACAGTTGCGCCGAACTAGGTTAACAAACCTACCGTGTTATTTACTTTTCCGCTGCTTTTAATTCTCTTTTTAATTGTGTACTTGTCCTGAGCTAGACACGCACCCGGACAGTTGTGTTTACATTGTTCACAGCGTTTGTCTGTCTGGTAGCCAGAATTACATAAGACACATCTTTCTCATGACCGTATATAAATATCCCCAATCCACCGAGTCATGAGCTTTTTCCAAATCAACCTTAAATAACAAAAGATCCTTCTTCAATTTTCGCGCCTCATCCACCACCTCATTTGCAATTACGATACCATCGAGAATTTGTCTATCTTTAATAAATGCAGTATGAGTATCACATATCACACTCCCTGTCACCAGCCAGAGTTTATTGGCTAAAACCTGAGCAACCAACAAGGGAGATAGGTCTAAAATCATTCAAACGTTGCAGACATTCTACTTTAGGAATAAGAGCTATGAAAGTAGTAGAATTTATGCATTTAGTTAGTTTTCCATTCCGATGAAAATTCGTAATGAACCTCATAATGTCATCCTTCATAACAGGCCAAAACTCTTTCAAAATCATCAGGACCCAGGCTTTTATAACTATCATAATCCTACACCGCTGATTTTACGTCGTCAACCGAGATGGCTTAACCAAGCTACCACCTTCTATAAGAGACAGAGACCTGAAGTGAAACTTGTCCACTTCCGACCTATTTGTACTAACAACCTTGAAATGAGAGGAAAAGTGAGAAAACGGAGCCTGGCGAATAAGTTGAACACCCTCCCCCCGAACTTCATCCACAATTATCGAAGATAAAGCGTTCCTTCTGCAACGACTAGATAAAACTGTATGGAAGAACTTGGAATTTAGATCACCTTCCTGAAGCCAAAGAGTTCTAGTCTGCCACCAACAAAAGCTAGCATGCACCCGGGACAGAGAATGGATGTCCGAGGTGATACCATGAAGCTCATCCACCTCCTCCTAGATTAGCACCTCATCTTCCCCTTTACTGTCTAAAATTGATGCCCTAACCTTGAGGGAATCAATTCTACAAGGAATATTCTTAGCAGGGGAAACATGCCATTCTTTGAGAATTGTCTTCATCAATTTTAGTTTTTCTTTTAGAACATAACCACCCCACCCAACAAACTGTATAGAATTCCATTTGCTAATCACAAACTGCTTGTAGCTAGGAATCTATTGCTAGCACTTCAGCATCCTCAAAGGAAGAGTACCCCAATTCTTCACGTCTATAGATAGAAATAGAGAGCAATGATCTGACAACCCCCTAAGATGAGCCACTTGCAAACAATTCGGCCAAGTGGCACACGACTCTTAAGAGAGTAAGAATCTTTCTAATTTGCTCATAGAAATACCATCACCCTTGAACCAAGTAAACTTTCGACCACATAGAGGTAAATCAACCAAGTTATTATCGTTGATAAACTGATTAAACTGAAGATAATCTAGAGACCTAACTCCAACACGCACCGATCTCCTATCCTCAACACAACGAAGAGCATTGAAGTCCCCACAAACACACACATTCTTCCCACACAACAACTGTAATCGACTTGCTAAAGAATCCCACAACACAGGAGTGAACTCACTATAATAGTTCTAGTGCAAGGACCAACGTAGCCGCACCACTAGTCTTCCACCTAGACACTACCCACGTGACAGCCCTACCTAGGAACTCCTAGATATGAGACCCTGTCTCACCTCCTAACCTAAACAACACACTCACCGTTGCTTTTACTTTTCTTTTCTTCGTTATGTTTTCTTTGGACAAGAGACACACTCTTCCGACTCAATACTAACTCCGTACCTACAGGCTTAGGAGAAGCAAAGTTACAACTCAACTAAACACGTCCTTAGCTTGACCAGCGATGATACAAGCAAGGCTCACACCAATAAACAATAAACTAACAAAGAAGACTAAACCTTAAAACACACGCTTTAGAACACACACGGTTGAGCTTCACTTTTAGGGTCTGTCATTACATATATTTGGGCTTCAGGGTAGCACAGGGTTTGGGCTTCAGACACCTTTGGACGTTGTAAGGTCCAAGTCTTGAATCTTCTAAAACAAGAGATCTTCTTGAAAAATAAATCAATATCATCTTTTAAAATATATCTAGGCTTGACTGCCTTAGACTCCTTCAGAACACGTGACTTAATCACCAAGTAATGGTTAAAAGAAAAAGCAAAGCGAATCTTGTAAAAGATTGCATAAAATAATAAACGCGCGCTGGCGCGAGTTGGCAGATCACGTAATGTTGTTCCATATGTTACATTGATGAGATTAACTTGAATAAATCAAAAAATAAACGTAGGAAAATCATTAAAATGTGAAACTTTTTTTGAAAAAAAAGTAGGAGTTTTGGATTGAGAGAACGATGGGAAAATATCTTAATTTACATTGTACATATTTACCAAAAAATGTAGTTTTATGAAATTCAGATGAATAAATCACATCCATATAATTAGAAGAAACAACATTGTTATGAATTTCATATGATTGAATAAATATGAAATGTTGATGCATGTACATGATCGAAAATATTTTGTACATGTCATGTATATATAATTGAGAGAATTATATACGTTGAGTTACTATGATATTTGATGCATTAGTATATGTAGAGAAAGCGTATGCTCATGCATTTTCATAGTTGTGTGTAAGTCAAGAGGACTATACACCAGGTGTTAAGACTGAGTGACTTCACCTAATCCTACGAGATTTTTATTGAGTCGGTGCTTGTCTGAGTGACTCCATCTGCCTTACGGGGTTTAGTAGGTGTGCGACGACCAGTGATTGATGTCCACATGAGACTACGACTCTCTGCGGAGAGGTTTAATTCCGGAATTCATGCATGTGAGGATCAATGATTATTGTCACACTCATATAAAGTCTGCATTGGTAGGCTAATTGTGCATTTTAATAATGTTGTGTGTGATGGATAGATTATTCGTGCACTTAAATTCTACGGTGTGTGATTCATGTGTTAAATGTGTAAATGATGACTGTAATACCCTAATTTTTCACCTTCTGAAAATAATTATTTTATTTTGAAAACTATTTCTTATCTTATAAGATAGCAAAGAAAAGATTTTTAGAAAATTAATATGTTCGCATTTTATTGTTTTTCTTTTATTTTTAGCTAGTACAAAATTATTATTCTCTTTTTTACAAACAAAAAATATCAGAAATATTTTTATTCTATTTCTACATTTTTATATTTCATTTACATTTTGGCCTCTTATTTTGCATTTTTCTTTTATCATTTTTAAGTTTCTTATATTTTTTTCAACCAATTGTTATTTGCCACCTCATAATTCATTTTCTTTCCAAGAATAATAATAATATCAATTTTATTAGGTTTATTTCGTTTTACTATATTTGCCCACAAATATGCCAATATTACAAAATAACCCCAAAATTAGGTCAGTAGTATAAATAGGAGGGGGTTCTTACAAACCCTAGTTTGGAATTCACTGTTCAGATTCATTCACTCTCTTCTCTCATTTCGGCCGCTCATACTCTCCCTTTCCCCAATCTCAAACACAAACCATGAAATATCCTTGAATCACAGTTTTCTAAGCTTCTTTCTTCGTTCAATCATCTCTGTTCGCGTTCGAAATCAACAAAAACGGCCCCAAGATCTTCAGTTTCGAAACTCCAAATCGTGAAACCGAAGAAGGTGGGATTTCGCGGTTCTGATTGCTAAATCCTTGTTTGTTTTCGTGAATATATACTTGTATATAGACTGGTTTTGTTGTTTATGTTACTGTAAAGATGATTTGGATTTGCTGGATTTATGTTCATGATGTTTGATTATGTTTTCGTTTCCGTTTAAGCAATTTATTCGAAAAATCAACACTGAAAACACATTTAAAACTCGGAAATGATACTGAAATTCTGGCAACCAGACAGACAAATGCTGTGCACAACGTTATAGCAATTGTCCGAGCACTTGTCACACAATAAAAATAAAACGCAGCGTAGCAAGTAAAATAAGCGTGACAGAATGATAAATAACACAGTAGGTTTGTTAACCCAGTTCGGCGCAAAATACCCTAGTCTGGGGGATACCAATCCAAGAATGAACTCCACTATTATAGTTCTAGTGAAAAGCACAACGTAGACTCACTACTTGTCTTTGCACCACGACCCTACCAATGGCTGCTCTACCTAGGAACTCCTTGGTATGAGACCCTGTCTCAATTTCCACTAACAGTACAGACAGCACTGTTAAACACACACTTGTTTGTTTGTTTCGATGAGAGTCACACTCTAAAGACACAACTAAACTCCGTACTTAAAAGCTTAGGAGCAGTACACCATTACAACACAAACACAGAGTTCATGACTTGAATCAGGATGATACAAGCAAGCCTCACAACTAACAAGAAAACCTAAAACCTTGAAACACACGCTTTAGTACACACACGGTTTTCCTCACACAAAACTAGGGTTTGTGTTTACATATATATAATACTGAGCAGTCAATGGTTTGGGCTTCAAAACACAGCTTGGACGTTGTCAGGTCCAGCTAACAATTCTTCATGAGCAAGAATATTGTTTCCAAAAATATATCAATATTAATTATGGAAATACACCAAGGCAAGACAACCTGTACAGCTCATTAAACCTGCGGGTCTTGATCAGCACGCTAGGTTAAACATAAAACTTCATAGAATCTGCAGAAGATCTTGCACAGAAATATAACGCGTGTTGGCGCGTAACAATCAGATGACACAACGCTGTTCCACTTGCTACAGCATTTGTCTCAGCATTTGGCTAGTAGTTGTTTTTGCAAAATGTAGCCAACATACAAAAACCCAACAATCTCCCCCTTTGGCAAAATTTTGGCTAAAACAATCTATAGCCAGTTCTTGGAGAGATACACAAAATTTCTTCAATTCACATCAGCACACTTATTCACATAGAGGAGATAATCAGATATAGATATAAGCGCTCCCCCTCAAAACATGCAGACATATAACATAACATACTTACTTCAATGAGACAACTGCTAGAGCATGTGTCAGAGCATATTCAGTCATAATAAAAATAATTTCTAACATCTATTCTACTCCCCCTTTTTAGCCATAAATTCTGACAAACATCAATATTGCATAAGAGAAACCATAGAGTAGCACATCAGTTCACATAGGTCACCAAGTCACAGAGGCACATAGAGAGGCCACAAATAGAGTTATTACAGACCATGGAGCACACTCAGGTGCATGAATAAAAGAAAAAAAATTACAAACATTAGAAAGAGGCAGTTTCATCAGAGGCAGCAGATACTTCCTCAGTATCACCAACAGCAGAAGCATTTCCTCCTTCTTCCTCCCTGTCCTGACCTTGTGCAGGAGGCTCACCCTCAGCCGCAGTCTCAGCTTTCAAGGCAGCTATAACCCTATCAATCTTCAGCTTCTTAGCACCCAGATCCAAACTAACATCCATAAGCTCAGCAATCATCTCCTGCTTACTCATACCACTAGATGACTGGACAGAAGTGCCAGCCAAATCATCAGCTCGTGGCTGGGATATCAACCTGCAATCCAAACCAAAAGGACTAGGCCTCCTAACAGGCTCATCTGTGCTAACCAAAATATCAGGGTGTTGTTGCAGAATAACACCACACACTAGAGTAGGAAATGGAATAGGGAACTTTACAGCAAAAGATTTAGCTTGCTCCAAAAATTGTTGATAAATGTAATAACCAAAATCAAAAGTAGATTTAGTACCAACTGCATAAATGAGCTTACCAAGCACAGTGGCCACAAAATTAGAGTGAGTAGTGGGGGACCAGTTATTAGCAACTATTTTGTTTAAGGCAGCATAAAGTGGAGACAGTTTTGCAGAGGACAAATGTCCAGGCCAGTGTCTAAGCTTGTTACCTGTGATAGCCTTACAGATGGTGTCATCAGTCATTTCTAACTCAGGAATGTCTTCAACAGATCTGCCTAGATAAGCATTAATAACTTGAGGGGAGAAGTTTACACACCAGCTTGTCATAACAGTGACCCAGATTCTTCACAGTCTTCATCAACCCAGCATACTCCAACACATCAACAAGCTCTTGGACACTTTCACTCACAGCAGGTGTACTTGTCATGGATTTGATCCTTGTCCTACGAGCAACACCTGTCACAGAAATTTCCTCCACAGACATATCTTCTGGTCCATCATCTTCTACCAGAACCACATTATTTTGTAACACATTATCAGGGCTCAAAACTCGCTGAGTCTCAAATTCTTCAGACTGAGGCTCAGGGGAACCTTCTTCATGAACACTTTCAGCAGCAGGAGTGTTTGGGACCACAGTGGTCTCAACATTGGCTTGTGCCAAATATGCGTGAGCATCTGGCATAGCATCTGTCTGCTTATTAGTAAAATCAACTGATTTCTCAGCTATACTAACATCTTGTTCAGCAACAAAGCCACCAGTTTTCTCATGATCAACAAATTTTTCAATAGAGGAATTTGGCTTAATATCCTCTACACAGTCATCTACCTTAGCACTATCAGTACCTAGAGTTTCAGTAGTATCAACAATAACATTACCCTCACCGGGGATATCCTCAGATTTTCTGACAGAAGTGTCAACACTTGGTTCCACAACAGTCGAAACAAACAGATTCTCTTTACAGTAGAGATCGTGCATGCTTAATCCAACATGCTGAACATTAGAGAGTTTTGATTTATTACCTTTTGATTTTGAACCCTTAGAGGACGGAGAGACCTTTCTTGAACTCTTCTTCCTTGATACTAGCACCTTAGAGTGCCGTGTGGTTACTCCGGTACTAGAAACAATGGCAAGCGGTTGAGCATCAGTAATAACCGTCGCTGGATTCACTTGTTGAGTGATAGGATCAGAAACAGAATCGGACGGAGGAGTGGATGACTGATCTTGCATTGTGGATTTGTCATTGTTTTGCTTCCACTCTTTCTTGATGTTCTTCATAATAGGCTCAGTTTTTGATGAATGAGTTTTGTCAGGATACCCATACAATTTGAAGCAGTAAGGTCTAATGTGTCCCTTTCTTCCACAGTGGTAACATACCCAACCAGAATATCTTTTCTTTGATTTGGTATTGTTTTTGGTTGTCTAATGTCTCACCGGATGCTGGGGCATCTGTCTTGGCATAGTTGGATCATAAGTACTACCAGAAGGAGCAAAATTCTTTGTAGGCACAAATTTCTAATGATATAGTGAACTGTAGTTGAACCCAATACCTTTAGTATCATTAGAATTATGTCCTAACTCTAGGATTTCTTCTAGCTTATCAGTTCCTGTATTCAGCATCCTCAATTGCTTGTTCATGTTGTCAATCTTGGATTTATATAGAGTAACATCACCATCTAGTCTTGAATTTTCTTCCAGAAGTTTGTTTTTCTCAGCTTGCAATATAGCAATGGTCTTCTTTTGCCTTATCACTATGTTACCAACTTCTACGCTTTTAAGCCATAATCCCTTATAACAATCAAATAATTCATCATAAGTCATTTCACCATCGTGTGATTCAACATCAGATGTACATACTCCAGTTAAACAAATCACATGATTAGCAGTTTCGGAATCTTCTTCTTATTCATCTTCATCAGTCTGCTGTTTCCTTTGATTGTTGGCATTCCTATTGATGCTGCGACTGTTGTCAGGGCGTCTGTCCATTAATTTCAAGACTTTATTAAATTGTTTTCTTAACAACGCAATAGCTTCAGAGATGCTTTCATCAGCCTCCATATCACTCTGTCGATCAGTCTCCTCGGCATTAGAGACAAAAGCAATGTTTTTCGTCTTCTTTTCAGATCCTCCATTTGCTGACATCTCAAAAGTTTGTAGAGAAACAACTAATTCATCCATTTTCAATTCCGAAATGTCCTTGGCTTCCTCTATTGCAGTGACCTTCATGTCAAACTTCTTAGGCAGGGACCTAAGCATTTTTCTTACTAGAGTTTCTTCAGATATCTTCTCACCCAAGGCATCAAATTGATTGTCATAATCAAGAATTGTCGTGTGAAACTCTTGAATGCTTTCATGAACAGTTTGGAGTATCTTCCATGCATCCTTTGCAATAGTACATTTTTTTATCAATTTGAAAATATGCGCATCAACTCCATTGATTAAAGCATTTAGAGCCCTTGAATTTGCATTGGCTAATGCTTCTTCCTCCTTGCTCCATTCCTCCTCAGGTTTCAGCGTAGTGGTAGTCTCTCCTTCCTTACCAGTAGTAACTACAGGATGTTCCCATCCTTTAATAACAGCTCTCCATGTTTTGTTATCCATGGATTTCAAGAAGGTAGTCATTTTAGACTTCCAGTTGTCATAGTTAGCCTCACCAACAAAGAGTGGTGGTCTATTCATCTGTCCTCCTACGTTGTCCATCTTAGCCAGAAAAATCTTCCCTGGAGCTCACCCAATCAAGCAGGGTGCCTGCTCTGATGCCAATTGAAATTCTGGCAACCAGACAGACAAATGCTATGCACAACGTTAGAGCAATTGTCCGAGCACTTGTCACACAATAAAAATAAAACGCAGCGTAGCAAGTAAAATAAACGTGACTGAAAGATAAATAACACAGTAGGTTTGTTAACCCAGTTCAGCGCAAAATGCCCTAGTCTGGGGGATACCAGTCCAGGAATGAACTCCACTATAATAGTTCTAGTGAAAAGCACAACGTAGAGTCACTACTTGTCTTTGCACCACGACCGTACCAATGGCTGTTCTACCTAGGAACTCCTAGGTATGAGACCCCGTCTCAATTCCCACTAACAGTACAGACAGCACTGTTAAACACACACTTGTTTCTATAGTTTGAATAAGAGTCACACTCTAAAGAACACAACTAATTCCGTACTTCAAAGCTTAGGAGCAGTACATTACAACACAAAACACAGAGTACTTGACTTGAATCAAAGTGATACAATCAAGCCTCACAACTAACAAGAAAACCTAAAACCTTAAGACACACGCTTTAGTACACACACGATTTTCCACACACAAAACTAGGGTTTGTGTTTACATATATATAATACTGAGCAGTCATTGGTTTGGGCTTCAGCACACAGCTTGGACGTTGTCAGGTCCAGCAAATAATTCTTCATGAGCAAGAATATTGTTTCCAAAAATATATCAATATTAATTATGGAAATACACTAAGGCAAGACAGCCTTTTACAGCTCATTAAACCTGCGCGTCTTGATCAAAACGCTAGGTTAAATATAAAACTTCATAGAATCTTCAGAAGATCTTGCACAGAAATATAACGCGAGCTGGCGCGTAACAATCAGATAACACAATGCTGTTCCACTTGCTACAGCATTTGTCTCAGCATTTGGCTAGTAGTTGTTTTTGCAAAATGTAGCCAATATACAAAAACCCAACAATCTCCCCCTTTGGCAAAATTTTGGCTAAAACAATCTATAGCCAGTTCTTAGAGAGATACACAGAATTTCTTCAATTCACATCAGCACATGCCTTCTCAATTCAACTAAACATAATCTTGGCATATAATGAAACTACTTCCAAGGGGACTCTCTTAATAAAGATAACTTGTAAATAGTATCAGAGGCAAATAATCATAATACGCCTAACCTCACAGAAATAGCCAGATAAAAAGAACATATATATAGTGGGTTCATTTAGAGATGAAAACATACTCTTGAATAGATAATTCCACAACATAGAGGAGATATTCAGATAGCACTCCCCCTCAACACATGCACATCCTCATACAATAAGTGCTCCCCCTCAAAACATGCAGACATATAACATAACATACTTACTTCAATGAAACAAATGTCAGAGCATCTGTCCAAGCGTCTTCATGCATAATAAGAACATAACATCATAACAACTACAACTGCTAGAGCATGTGTCAGAGCATCTTCAGGCATAAGAAAATTAATTTTTCTAACAACTATAATCCACTCCCCCTTTTTAGCCATAAATTCTGACAAACATAGAGAAATCATATATTGCAGAAGAGAAATCATAGAGTAGCATATCAGTTCACATAGGTCACCAAGTCACAGAGGCACATAGAGAGGCCACAAATATAGTTATTACAGACCATGGAGCACACTCAGGTGCAAGAATAAAAGAAAAAAAATTACAAACATTAGAAAGAGGCAGTTTCATCAGAGGCAGCAGATACTTCCTCAGTATTACCAGCAGCAGAAGCATTACCATTTCCTCCTTCTTCTTCCCTGTCATGGCCTTGTGCAGGAGCCTCACCCTCAGCTGCAACCTTAGCTTTCAAGGCAGTTATGACCTTGTCAACTTTCAGCTTCCTAGCACCCAAATCCAAGCTAACCTCTGTAAGTTCAGCAATCATAGCCTGCTTACTCATACAACCAGATGACTGGACAGAAGTGCCAGCCAAATCATCAGCTCGTGGCTGGGATATCAACCTGCAATCCAAACCAAGAGGACTAGGCCTCCTAACAGGCTCATCTGTGCTCACCAAAATATCAGGGTGTTGTTGCAGAATAACACCACATACCAGAGTAGGAAATGGAATAGGGAACTTAACAGCAAAAGATTTGGCTTGCTCCAAGAATTGATGATAGATATAATAACCAAAATCAAAAACAGATTTAGTACCAACTGCATAAATGAGCTTACCAAGAACAGTGGCCACAGAATTTGAATGAGTAGTGGGGGACCAATTATTAGCAGCTATTTTATTCAGAGCAGCATACAGTGGAGTCAATTTTGCAGAGGACAAAAGCTCAGGCCAGTGTCTAAGCTTGTTACCTGTAATGGTCTTGCAAATTGTGTCATCAGTAACCTCCAACTCAGGAGTGTCTTCAATGGATCTTCCAAGATAAGCATTGATCACCTGAGGAGAAAAGTTGACACATCTACCACGCACATACACCTTCCTGTACTCAGGATACCTGGGATCATCACATTCTTCAGGAATGTTGACAACAAACTCTCTTACCAGCTTGTCATAACAGTGACCCAGGTCCTTCACCGTCTTCATCAACCCAGCACATTCCAACACATCAACCAGCTCTTGGCACTTGAACACATCAACCTTCAAATTCCTTTCAAGGCCAAGTCTCCTGTGATAGACAAATTTCCAGCGAGTAGCTCCACTTTCCAGATGAAACGAGACATTATCCAGAGGGGCTGAAGGGATATCCAAAGGGACTTTCATACCCTTGACATTTTTTCTAGATGCTCCACCAGATGGGGCAGCATCTGTCACAGCAATGTCAGAATCAGAATCACTTGAGGGGTGATCCTTTCTTTTGAGACTCTTCTTCTTTTGATCAGGCTTGGGAGTCACTTTACTCCAAGACTTTGGGGGACCAGCCATAGGCTTCTTCCCAGCACCAATAGTTTTCTTCCTAGTGCCTTTAGCACTCTCAACAGCATCAAAAACAGCCTTAACAACCTTGCTCCTTGTTCTGCGAGCAACACCAACAGCAGGAGTCTTTTCCAAGGATTTATATGCAGACTCTTCTTCATCAACATTGACCACATCAGTTTGATCAATGTTTACAGTCTCAACTTGATCACAACTTGTTTCCTGAACCTCATCATGTTGATCTTGAGGTTTGGGAGAATCAGTTTTAGGATCATTCACAGTCTCAGGAGTGTTTGGTATGACCAAGGACTCCACAATGGCTTGTGCCAAAGATGCTGGAGCATCTGGCACAGCGTTCTAAATATTGGCAGAGGGATCAACAGGTTCCTCTGTCACAGCAATGTTCTCAGCAACATCATCAACAATAGTCTTCTCATTAACTCCAGTATCAACATCACCAGCACACAAATTTAATTCATCAACACCTAATTTGTCATCTACCTTAGGATTAACAGAATCTAGGGTTTCAGTGAACGCTTCAGTTCCCTCAAAAGGTTTTTCATCAGAACCAGTGACAGTAGTGTCAACATCTGGTTCTGCAACAGTCGATTGGAAAGGATTTTCCTTACAGTACAGGTCATGCATGGTGAGACCTACACGTTGAACAGCATAAGAGGATTTCTTACCTTTTGATTTTGAGGTCTTCTTCGTTGCCGAGGAAGTTGACCCTTTTCTAGTGCTTTTTCCCTTTCGTGACACAAGCGTTTTAGAACGCTGTTTGATCGCAGTAGATTCAGTGATCGTTGCAAGAGGTTGAACATCCATTACCACCGGCGAAGTGATTTCTGGAACAGTGGGAGGAGTTGAATCGTTTGCAGTAGGAGATTAAGTGTTTGTTGCAATAGACATGATGATGGAAGAAGTTTTGAGTACTTGAGTGATTGGGAGAGTTGGAACAGCGAAGGGAGTAGCAAGTGAGAAGATGAGCAGTTTTGAAAAAATTAGGAGAAGGAAATAATGATGAAGGCGTGTAATTGTTTTGTTTAAGGGAAGTTGGGATTTTCTTCCTTGATTTGCGTGCATAAAGCGGTTGAGGAGGGAGAAAATAACTGCTGCACGCCTCCCATTAATTAACTGCTACAATTCCTCAAGTAGGCAAATGTCTAACCGCCTTCTTAATTTTTCAAATTGTGCCATATCAAGAGCCTTTGTAAATATATCTGCTAATTGCTCCTCAGTTGAAACATGCTCAATAGAAATAATTTTTTCTTCAACAAAATCTCTGATGAAATGATGTCTGATATCAATGTGCTTGGTCCTGCTATGTTGTACAGGATTCTTAGAAATATTAATTGCACTCAAGTTGTCACAATATAATGTCATAGCATCTGTCTTGATATTGTACTCACTCAGCATCTGTCTCATCCATACCAATTGTGTGCAGCTACTCCCAGCAGCTATGTATTCAGCCTCAGCAGTTGATAAGGAAACACAATTTTGTTTCTTACTAAACCAAGATATAAGATTGTTACCTAGAAAGAAACATCCACCAGAAGTACTTTTTCTGTCATCTGCACTTCCAGCCCAATCTGCATCACAATATCCTACCAACATAGTACTCTCTCCATGAGAATACAACAAGCCATAATCACTGGTACTGTTCACATATTTCAGGATTCTCTTTACTTGAGTCAGATGGCTAATTTTTGGCTCAGCTTGGTACCTAGCACATACTCCAACAGCAAATGTGATATCAGGTCTACTAGTAGTCAGATAGAGTAGACTTCCTATCATACTTATGTATATGCTTTGATCTACATCTTCTCCCTTGTCATCTTTAGATAATTTGACATGTGTGGGAGCAGGAGTTCTTTTGGTGACAGCATTCTCCATACCAAATTTCTTGACCATATTCTTTGAATACTTGCTTTGAGATATAAATATAGTATCTTCCATTTGCTTTACTTGAAGACCTAGAAAGAAATTCAGTTCACCAACAAGACTCATTTCAAACTCAGATTGCATCTGCTGAACAAAATGTTGTACCATCTGGTCAGACATTCCTCCAAAGACTATATCATCAACATATATTTGTGCAATCATAAGCTTTCCTCTCTCATCTTTCACGAACAGTGTTTTGTCATTACCTCCCTTCCTGTAGCCATTATTCACCAAAAATTCAGTTAGCCTCTCATACCAAGCTCTAGGATCTTGTTTCAAACCATATAGTGCTTTCTTCAACTTGTATACATGGTTTGGAAAGGCTGGATCAACAAACCCCTTGGGCTGTTCCACATAGACCACTTCATTTAAATAACCATTCAGAAACGCACTCTTGACATCCATTTGATATAGCTTGAATTTGAGAACACATGCAATTCCAAGTAGTAATCTAATGGCTTCTAGTCTAGCTACAGGTGCAAAAGTTTCACCAAAGTCCACCCCTTCAATTTGAGCATAACCTTGAGCTACCAATCTAGCTTTGTTTCTAGTGATGGTACCATTTTCATCAGATTTATTCTTGTAGACCCATTTTGTACCTATGATATTAGCATTATCTGGCCTAGGGACTAGATCCCACACATCACTTCTCTTGAACTGAGTTAATTCTTCTTGCATGGCATTTATCCAAAACTCATCAGTCTAGGCCTCTTTAACATTCTTAGGTTCAAAATTTGAGATAAAGCAAGAATTTGATACCTCATAGTTTCTTCTTCTTGTTGTAATTCCTTGATTCGGATTACCAATAACTTGATCTATTGGATGATTCTTCTGAACTCTGATGGATGGACCTTTGTTATTAACTATATCTTCAGAACTTATTACCTCACTATTTTCCTCATTGACAGCTTCATCTTCTGTCTCTTCTTGTAAGTCAGATGCTGTGCCAAAAGTACTATCTTCTGGTGCAGCATTATTACCTTTATCATCAATCACAACATTTATGGATTCCATCATGGCATTAGTTCTGGAGTTGAAAACTCTATAGGCTCTACTATTAGTTGAATAACCCAGGAATATGCCTTCATCACTTTTAGGATCCATCTTCCTTCTTGGTTCTCTGTCAGCTAAGATATAACATTTACTTCCAAACACATGAAAGTATTTCACAGTGGGCTTTCTTTCCTTCCATAGCTCATACAGAGTCGTAGATGTCCCTTTTCTCAAGGTTACTCTGTTATGTATATAGCAGGCTGTGTTCATAGCCTCAGCCCAGAAGTGGAATGGTAACTTCTTGGCATGTAACATTACTCTGGCAGACTCTTGTAGTGTTCTATTATTCCTCTCTACTATTCCATTTTGTTGAGGAGTAATAGGAGCAGAGAATTCATGAAATATTCCTTCAGTCATGCAAAACTCAGAAAATTTACTATTTTCAAACTCCTTCCCATGATCACTTCTGATTCTAGTGATACCACATTCCTTTTTAAAAAATTATATTTTTCAAACAACAAAAAAAAAAATTTACATAATTATTCCAATATAAAATTATTATAATTTCGAATTTAGAATAAATATTGCAAATAATTTGTTAGAAATATAAAATATAATTTATATTATACAAAAATATAAATAAATTTTTAAATTTTTTTTGAATATATTCAAATTTAGAATAAAAAATGAAAATACAATTTATGTTATAAATTATTTTTATTATAAACTAAATTTGGAAAAAAAATAGAATTTCATTATTTATATTAAAAAATATAAATAAATTGGACAGAAACAAATTAATTTCACTAAAAAAAAATTTGGTACAATTTCAGTATAAACTTTAATTGGCAAGAATCATTATTTTCAATTTGGAATTTTCCTAATTTATATTGGCAATTAATTCACATTTATGTTCTTCACCAAAATAGATCGTACAAGTTATTTCAAATTTCTTACAAACCATATAAAATCACAATTTTTTATTTCCTAGAAAAAAATACTAATTTACAATAAAATCACATTCTATTTTAGAATAAATAATAAAAAAATATAAATTTTGTAATAAAGTTAAAATATAATTTATGTGATTAACAAAATATTAAATATTTATGTTTGAATTATTTATGTCTTGACTTAATTGAACAATTAAATATGGAAAGTTTTGATTATTAATCCATTAATTCTTAGAATATATTTTTATTAAAGTACAAAATATGATACAATTCCGAAAATTACAAAAAAGGTATCAAATATGACAATTCCGAAAATTAAGGTCTATAAACATACAATCATAATTTTTTGCATTATTGATAACATTAGTGTGTTACTTCAAATTAGAGTTTACAATTGGTAGCTTATGAATAAGAGACTCAGACAAATATTTTTTTCACACACACAACTCTTGCTCTTTCTTTTAACGTTCTTCACGCCATTTTTTTTATTCATTTATAGTATTCAAAATTGATCAAAAACCATTATTTCTCATGTTCACCAATCTATATTCTATCAAAAAGATTAATATTTTATAACTAATTGTTTACTTTATTATTTCTGCAATTTTTTTTATCAATATTTGTGCGATGATTTAATTTATTTCTACTATTTCAATTTTTCGACTTTAGTTTAGTTTAATTTTCTTCTTATTTCTTTTTTTATTATTCTATTATTTTTTCTATTTTTTAGCAATGTGATCTTCATAAAGAAAGTTATAGAGAGAAGATTTACAAGTGTTCTTCCAAATCTCTATCCCTCTATCGATATACATGGGTGTTATAGCAGTGATATTTTTTTGGTAAAAAATAGTTATGATTTTATTTACCCTGATATGCATATTTAGTAAAAAAAATTAAAATTATTTGCCATTGTATTACTTGATGCCATTAATTTGTCATGTTTCATATATACTCACATTTATCAAATTTTTATGTGCACGTTTTATTCATTATATTTCTCATATTGACTCCTCTTTTTTTATTTTTTTTAGGAATGGGATAGTAATAAAATCTATGGAGAGAAGATTTTATGTGTCTTTTCAATGAGTTTAATTGATATGCACTGACGGTGTAAAATAATTTTACACGCTCATCCAATAAGAAACCTCCAATGTCCCATGTCATACGAAGAAAGTGGGGTAAAGTGGGGTGACGTGGCGGAATACATGGTTATTATTGGTTGACTGTGTAAAATTATTTTACACTGTCAGTGCATACAAATTAAATTCCTTTTCAATATAAGAACACTACGAGATGTGCCACGAGATCAAAAATATCAATTATTGATTTTGTAACGGAATATTTTCTATGTAGATGTTTTTTAACGAAATATTATTTATATGTAGTTATGTAGATGTTTATCCGAAAAGTAGTTACGAAAAATGAACTCTTAAATCTCACTATAATGCTTTTGTTTTTCATTTTAGAGCAACCATCCTCCTCCAATTATTTTATGTTTTGGGAGTTTTCCCTTAACTATTTTTTTGGTTACAATAACTTATTTTATCCTATTGTTAATTTGATAAATTTTCTTTGACTCATCATTTTAAGGAGTTGAAACCATTTTCTTTCTTTAATGAGTTGAAACAATTTTAATGGCTTAATCTCAATTTCTAATTTTATATGTTTAATGCTAAATGTTGTCATGTCTCAATTAATTAAGCTTAAATCATATGAAAAAGTAGACAACTTTCATTACTCCTACTTTTTTTAACAACAAAACATTTTTTAATTGAATATGAAAAAAAGTATAAAGAGTATTGAGTTCAAATAAAAGGTGCAAAGTATAAATATAAATGTTCATAGTACTATTAAGACAATCAAGTATTTTGTCAATATTTTCAGAGCAAAAACAATATGTTACTGTCTCTTGGTGAATGGTGAGAGATCACACATTATTCTCTCATATATAAATTACACATAAGGGAATCAATTCCTCGCTATTTATTCATCTCATGCTTCAATCAAGTAATTAAGACATCAAAAATAATTTACTACTTTTTTTTTTTGGTACATATATAACTTACTACTTCAAAAATAAAAATCAATTCCATTTTGGTCTTTTGTTATAAAAAAAACCTTTCAGTCAATAATAATAATAATAATAACTACACTATCTCAATTAGTAGATTTTTTAGGTCAAATTTGTTGATCAAAATCAATATAAAGCAAGCAATTATACACGTAAATCAAGCAATTATGAAATTTATGTTACTAAATTCGACCAATTGTGGAATTTAGTGAGTTAAAATCAAGTAATTGAATTATCAGTGTAAAATCTCTGTGGAAAATCACACGGGGTACACACATTAAGATACTATTCAATATAATTATTTTTACTTAAAAAATTTATAAGAAAACACACGGGATACACACATTCAAGATACAATTTAGAAACACACGGGGTACACACACATTCAAAAAATTATAAGAAAACACACGGTATAGAAATACATTTAAAAACATATTTTATTTAAAATACCACGTTAGTAATTTTTATTTAAAAAAAGTTAACGGGGCTAGGAAATGTAAAACGTGGTAAACTTGAGGGCCAAAATTGAACAATTGAAATTTAGGTTACTAAAATTGATCAATTGTGAAAGTTAGAGAATTAAAATCAAATAATTGAATTATCAATACAAAACATATGTGGAAAATCAAACGGAATACACACAGTCAATATACCATTTAATATAATTATTATTTTTCTTAACAAATTTATAAGAAACACACGGGATACACTCACATTCAAGATACCATTTAGAAACACAAGGGGCAGACACATTCAAAAAATTATTAAAAAAACACGTGAGGTACAAATAAATTTAAAAAGCATATTTTATTTAAAATACCACATAAGTAATTTTTATTTAAAAAAAGTCAACACGACTAGGAAATGCAAAATGAGGTAAACTTGAGGGCCAAAATTGAAATTTAGGTGACTAAAATTGAACAATTATGAAACTTAAAGAGTGAAAATCAAATAATTGAACTAGCAATGCAAAACCTCTGTGGAAAATCACATGAGATACAAACACTTTCAAGATATCATTCAATATAATTATTTTTTTCTTAAATTTTTTATAGAAAACACACAGAATACACAAACATTCAAGATACCATTTAGAAACACACGGGGTACACATACGTTCAAAAAATTATAACAAAACACACGGGGTACAAACACATGTAAAAACATATTTTATTTAAAATACCACATAAGTAATTTTTATTTTTAAAAAGTCAGTGGGGCTAGGAAATGCAAAACGTGGTAAAATTGAGGGTGAAAATAGAAGAATTGAAATTTAGCTGACTAAAGTGAAACTTAGGCATTTAATATATATATATATATATATATATATATATATATAGATTTTAATCAACATAATATTCATTTTATATTGTTAAAATATTAAAATAAATAGATAAGAAAAAATTATTAATTCTAAAATTAAATATTATGCACGAATTCTATTTGTATCATTGATTATTTTTTATCATTTGATACAAAAATGCTGAATATTGTTGTATATATCCTAACATAATAAAATTTAAATTAATTATAATTATATAAATAACAAACAAATATCATATTTTATGAGTAAAATTTAGCCCGTGCGATGCACGGGTAGTTATGCTAGTTATAGTACATACAATGGTTCACAAAATTTTATGAGTGAGCCAAAATAAAAATTATGATGCATTAAAAATTTTAGCCCGCCCATACAATTTTGTGAAACTCCAAATCAGAGTTGGTTTCCATAATACACATTCAGAACTCTTAGATAATATAAGTGAATTATTAAAGAATTATTATACAAATAAATAGGTAAATAATGAATAGAAAATTGAAATCGGAAAACATTAAAATTTGATATCTAAATTATTTTTTATGCCATTAACATTGAAAAAATTGGTATATGATATGAATTTTTTACCTTATTTGCAAAATTGAATCGGATATTATCAATAAATTAAAGATAATATTATATAATTTCAAAATTGTAATATAATTTTAAAAGGAATAAAACAAAATAAAGAAACTACCAAAAAAAAATTGGGATATAAAAGTAGCAAAAGTTTTATTGGTAATGCTAAAATGTAAAAAAGTTAAATTATTAAACTATTATGTTAATTATAATAATTAAAATAGAAACTGTAGCAAATAAAATATATTGTAATTGGAAATTAAAAATTAAATTTGGTATATGTACCATTTTGTTTCATTAATGGGATTGTATCCTTTTTTAACTCGGTATGTACATTATCAATAATAATTAGCAACTATTTTTTTAAAACTTTTTTTTTGCGAAGAAACTTTTTACAATGTTTAAAACATGGTAGAAAAAAATTATTTAAAAAACATTATTCAGTTGGACACTAAAAATGTGTGCACAATAAATTTATAGGACTTAAAATACGATTAAAATTATGTAAAAACTAAACTTAGAAAACCACAATTTTATAGGAATGAAAAATATATTTAATCTTTTATATAATTAAAAACAATAAATAAAAGGGATTAAAATACCTTGACGCTATTACAAAAATCAACATCGAAAATAGGCTTGACCATAGGCCGATGGAAAATTCATGTACGAAATCATCAATCTGGCACAAATCGAGCAACTAATTTGTTTAGGTTTGGATAATTTTAACTAATAATGAATTAAAATTAAATAGATTGGAAAAAATTGGTATATTTACCACAAAAAAGAGAAGATGTTGAGTGCATACATTGTCGAACATGGACCAACAAACAACGCTTGATAGTTGCACTGAGTAACTTTACACTTTGATCGTCCCCTACCACTGCTTCCATTGATTGACCTACTTCAACAACAAAAAATAGTGATAGATGACAAGTTTTGAAAGCCTTTATGGAAGGCTTAGAATGAGAAGCAAATTAAGATTATTGAAGTCGAAAGTCCATCTTATAAATTTTGAAAACAACTTTGATTCACTACATTGCAGCGGCGTTAGGTTTAGGTTAAAATGGGATTTGACGGAAAAAAAATTATTTCATGAATTTTTTTTCAAACTTTTTTTTCACACGTCTATTTTAACAGTTACTATCGTTTAACTGTTACAATAAATTTAAAGGTAAATGAGTTAATATCCCTTGTAAAGTTGGTCATATTTAAAATACCCCTCTGCAATTATTCTTTTGAGATTCCATCTGTAATGTGAGATTATTGGCAATACCCCCTGATTCAGTTTAAGGCGATTTAAAACCCTCTATAAAATTATATTTTGCGATGGTTTTGTTTTATAGCGGTTATGTTTTGTGGCAGTTATATTATGGTTGTAGGAGTTAAGGGGGGTATTGAGCATTAGGAATGGGATATGTGTTGAAGGAGGGGGGTGGTTTGCAGATAGTATTGAGAGGGGGGTTGTGAATGGTGAGAATTATGTTCCCTCTCAATACTATCCGCAAACCACCCCCCTCCTTCAACACATATCTCATCCCTAATGCTCATTACCTCCCTCCACCACACCGACGCACATTGACCCCCATCCACCAACCTCCCTGCCTCCTCACCGTACCGCGCAACCAATACCCTATACCACAACCCACTATGGTCAGTGAACAACCTCCAACACAACTTACCCAATAGAGCAGTGTTGAACTTCTAGTATGACGAACCCCCAACCCGCCAACCTCTTTCCTCAAACACACATTTTTCCAACTGACCCAAGAAATATTCCTAGAATCTTCACTGCATCCCCAAAAACATTTATTAAATAAAGATTCAAAAGAATGGATTATACCTGACGGAGCTTTAAAGAAGAAAATAGCATATACAGGCAGAGAAATCATGACAGATTTGAGCAAGATCAAACGACCACCAAAGGAAAGAAAGCGACTCTTCAAACCAAACAACCTAAGGTGATACAAGCTAAGGCTCACAAATAACAATTAACAATTAACAAAGGAAATAACCTCACTCATACCTAGAGACTTAGAATGACTTACAGAAAAGACTCCTTGCTTAAAAGCTTGAGAGTACACGAGTTTACAACTCAATAATTAAGTCCTTATGCAAGACTCACAATAGACGAGACTAAAACCCTAGATTTATCATTAGGCACATGACGACTTTAGTCTGTGAGTTCTCAGGTTCTGAATCTTCCTTTAAATAGCATAAGATTCGTGGGCTTTCTTGATAAACAAGTTTCAGACCCAACAAATATATTTTAGAACCATATAATGTGATATTTCCCTGCTAGGGATACTCCTCTATGTTCTATTTCTGCATTTCATATGCATGGAGGATGTTTGCCAGAATTTGTGGCTAAAAAGGGGGAGTAGTAGTTATTTGTTAAAGATCTGACAGATGCTCTGACATTTATCCTATGGTGGACTGTGTGCGTATCTTGAGGGGGCGAATATCTTTATGATATGTTCGCATGTTTGTACGCATGTTTTGAGGGGGAGTAGTGATCTACTTATCTCAGCTTGTGGAATTTTTTTTTCCAAAGGCATTTATCTCCTCTCTCTCTATGAACTCACTATGTGAGAGGCTGTTTGTTCTTGAGGCTAGATGTGTACTTTGCTGGTGCATGCCTCTGATTCTACGTGTAAGTTATCTTTGACCATAGAGCCGTCTTGAAGGTGTTCTCGTTATCTACTATGATTTTTATGCCTATGAGGTTTGAAGAAAAAATATTTTTATATCTCTCCAAGAACTGGCTTTAAAATGTTTTAGCAAAAATTTTGCCAAAGGGGGAGATTGTTGAGTTTTGAAGATTGGCTTCATTTTGCAAAAACATATATTAGCCAAATGTGTGGTCAGTTGCTGAAAGATCACAAATGTTTGGTTAGATGCTGTAGCATATGGAACAACATTAAGTGATCAATAATCTCGCGTCAGCTTGGGCTTTATTATTTTATGCAATCTTTTACAAGATTTGCTTGAAGTTTATTTTAACCTTGCTAGCTGACCAAGGCGCGTGTTTCTGAAGAAGTGTCTAACGTGGTCTTGCCTAGATATATTTCCAAAGGTGATATTGATATATTTTTGAAGAATATTTCTTGTGCTAGAAAATTCTAGAGCTGGACCTTACAACGTCCAAGGGATGTCTGAAGCCCAAAACCGTGCTACCCTAGTAGTATAAATATATGTAACGACAAACCCTAAAAACTAAGCTAAAACCGTGTGTGTTCTCAAAGCGTGTGTTTAAGGTTTTAGTCTTCTTTATTATTTGTTCTTTATTTGTTAGCCTTGCTTGTATCTTCTTGATTCAAGTAAAGGACTGTGTTTGTTAGAGTTGTAATTGTGACTTCTCCTAAGCCTTTAGGTACGAAGTAAGTTTTGAGTTGGAAGAGTGTGTCTCTTGTCCAAAGAAAACTTTTGAATTAAGAAAAGAAAAAAGGCAACGTTGAGTGTGTTGTTGGTTAGGAGTTGAGACGGGGTCTCATATCTAGGAGTTCCAAGGTAGGGCTGTCACGGGGTAGGGTCTAGGTGCAAGATAAGTAGTGTGGCTATATTAGTCCTTTCACTAGAACTATTGTAGTGAGTCCACTCCTGGATTGGTATCCCCCAGACTAGGACAGTTGCGCCGAACTGGGTTAACAAACCTACCGTGTTATTTAATTTTTCGCTGCTTTTAATTCTCGTTTTAATTGTGTTCTTGTCCTGAGCTAGACACGCACCCGGACAGTTGTGTTTACATTGTTCACAGCGTTTGTCTGTCTGGTAGCCAGAATTACAGAAAACGCATCTTTCTCATGACCGTATATAAATACCCCCAATCCACCGAGTCATGAGCTTTTTCAAAATCAACCTTAAATAACAAAAGATCCTTCTTCAATTTTTGCGCCTCATCCACCACCTCATTTGCAATTACGATACCATCGAGAATTTGTCTATCTTTAATAAATGCAGTCTGAGTATCACACATCACACTCCTTGTCACAAGCCAGAGTTTATTGGCTAAAACCTTCGCAAAAATTTTGTACAAGCAACCAACAAGGGAGATAGGTCTAAAATCATTCAAACGTTGCAGACATTCTACTTTAGGAATAAGAGCTATGAAAGTAGTAGAATTTATGCATTTAGTTAGTTTTTCATTCCGACGAAAATTCGTAATGAACCTCATAATGTCATCCTTCATAACAGGCCAAAACTCTTTCAAAATCATCAGGACCCAGGCTTTTATAACTATCACAATCCCACACCGCTGATTTTACTTCATCAACCGAGATGGCTTAACCAAGCTACCACCTTCTATAAGAGACAGAGACCTGAAGTGAAACTCGTCCACTTCCGACCTATCTGTACTAACAACCATGAAATGAGAGGAAAAGTGAGAAAACGCAGCCTGGCGAATAAGTTGAACACCCTCTCCCCGAACTTCATCCACAATTATCGAAGATAAAGCGTTCCTTCTGCAACGACTAGATAAAACTGTATGGAAGTACTTGGAATTTGCATCACCTTCCTGAAGCAAAAGAGTTCTAGCCTGCTGCCAACAAAAGCTAGCATGCACCCGAGACAGAGAATGGATGTCCGAGGTGATACCATGAAGCTCATCCACCTCCTCCTAAATCAGCACCTCATATTCCCCTTTATTGTCTAAAATTGATGCCCTAACCTTGAGGGAATAAATTCTACCAGGAATATTCTTAGCATGGGAAACATTCCATTCTTTGAGAGTTGTCTTCATCAATTTTAGTTTTTCTTTTAGAACATAACCACCCCACCCAACAAACTGTATAGAATGCCATTTGCTAATCACAAACTGCTTGTAGCCAGGAATCTATTGCTAGCACTTCAGCTTCCTTAAAGGAAGAGTACCCCGATTCTTCACGTCTATAAATAGAAATAGAGAGCAATGATCTGACAACTCCCTAAGATGAGCCACTTGCAAACAATTCGGCCAAGTGGCACACGACTCCTAAGAGAGTAAGAATCTTTCTAATCTGCTCATAGAAATACCATCACCCTTGAACCAAGTAAACTTTCGACCACATAGAGGTAAATCAACCAAGTTATTATCGTTGATAAACTTATTAAACTAAAGATAATCCATAGACCTAACTCCAACACGTACCGATCTCCTATCCTCAACACAACGAAGAGGATTGAAGTCCCCACAAACACACACATTCTTCCCACACAACAACTGTAATCGACTTGCTAAAGAATCCCACAACACAGGAGTGAACTCACTATAATAGTTCTAGTGCAAGGACCAACGTAGCCGCACTACTTGTCTTCCACCTAGACACTACCCACGTGACAGCCTTACCTAGGAACTCCTAGATATGAGACCCTGTCTCACCTCCTAACCTAAACAATACACTCAACGTTGCTTTTACTTTTCTTTTCTTCGTTATGTTTTCTTTGGACAAGAGACACACTCTTCCGACTCAATACTAACTCCGTACCTACAGGCTTAGGAGAAGCAAAGTTACAACTCAACTAAACACGTCCTTGGCTTGACCAGCGATGATACAAGCAAGGCTCACACCAATAAACAATAAACTAACAAAGAAGACTAAACTTTAAAACACACGCTTTATAACACACACGGCTTAGCTTCAGTTTTAGGGTCTGACATTACATATATTTGGGCTTCAGGGTAGCACAGGGTTTGGGCTTCAGACACCTTTGGACGTTGTAAGGTCCAAGTCTTGAATCTTCTAGAACAAGAGATCTTCTTGAAAAATAAATCAATATCACCTTTTAAAATATATCTAGGCTTGACCGCCTTAGACTCCTTCAGAACACGTGACTTAATCACCAAGTAATGGTTAAAAGAAAAACCAAAGCGAATCTTGTAAAAGATTGCATAAAATAATAAACGCGCTGGCGCGAGCTGGCAGATCATGTAATGTTGTTCCATATGTTACAGCATCTGACCCATCATTAGTGATCATAGGCATCTGACCACACATCTGGCTAATATATGTTTTTGACACAATTGTAGCCAATCTTCAATACTCAACAATCTCCCCCTTTGACAAAATTTTGGCTAAAACATTTGAAAGCTAGTTCTTGGAGAGATAAAAACAATTCTTCCTTCAACCACCATAAGCATAGAAAATCATAGTAGATAGTGAGAACACTTTAGAACGACTCTATGGTTAAGGATGACTTACACGTAGAATCAGAGGCAATCATCAGAAGAGAATACGTCTAGCCTCAAAGAAAACAACCTCTAAAATAGTGAGTTCATAGAGAGAGAATAAATGCCTTTGGAAATAATAAATTTCCACAAGCAGAGTTAGATAAACTCCCCCTCAAAACATGCGTACAAACAAGCGAACATATCATAAGATATTCACTCCCCCTCAAGATACGCACACACACCACCATAGAACAGATGTTAGAGCATCTGTCACATCTTCAGCAAAACCGCTCAGAGCTACGTAGAGACACGTATAAGAGCTTCAACAAACAAACTAACGAACTGCTACTCCCCCTTTTTAGCCACAAATTCTGGCAAACATAAATCATGCATATAAAATGCAGAAATAGAACATAGGGTAGTATCACATAGTTACAGACCATAAGCACACAAAGGTGCAATAGAAATCCAGGACTTAACAAAACATAGGAAAGAAAATCAGAGAAACAAAGATCAGAGTCAAATAGAGTCAGACGCATCAGAATCATCTAACATCTCCTCAGTATCAACAACAGCAGAAGCATTTTCCTTTCCTCCTTCTTCTTCCTGAACTTCCTGGTTATCCACACCATCAACTTCATCTTCAGCCTTCAAAGCTGCAATTACCCTATCTATCTTCAACTTTCTGGCCCCAAGAGCCATACTGATCTTAGTCAGATCAACAATCATTTGTTTCCTGCTGAGCACACAAGATAACCGGACAGAAGTATCAACTTCAGCAGCAACATCTGTCACAAACAACAACCTACAATCCATAGAAAAAGGACTTGGCCTTTTGCAGGCTCATCAGTCCCAACCAAAATATCTGTCACATCTTCAAATACTCACACACACCACCATAAAACAGTTATTAGAACATCTGTCACATCTTCAGCAAATCCGCTCAGAGCTACGTAGAGACACGTATAAGAGCTTCAACAAACGAACGAACGAACTACTACTCCCCCTTTTCAGCCACAAATTCTTGCAAACATAAATCATGCATATAAAATGCAGAAATAGAACACAAGGTAGTATCACATAGTTACAGACCATAAGCACACAAAGGTGCAATAGAAATCCAGGACTTAACAAAACATAGGAAAGAAAATCAGAGAAACAAAGATCAGAGTCAAATAGAGTCAGAAGCATCAGAATCATCTAACATCTCCTCAGTATCACCAACAACAGAAGCTTTTTCCTTTCCTCCTTCTTCTTCCTAAACATCCTGGTTATCCACACCATCAACTTCATCTTCAGCCTTCAAAGCTGCAATTACCCTATCTATCTTCAACTTTCTGGCCCCAAGAGCCATACTAATCTTAGTCAGATCAACAATCATTTGTTTCCTGCTGAGCACACAAGATAACCGGACAGAAGTATCAACTTCAGCAGCAACATCTGTCACAAACAACAACCTAGAATCCATAGAAAAAGGGCTTGGCCTTTTGCAGGCTCATCAGTCCCAACCAAAATATCTGTCACATCCTCAAATACTCACACACACCACCATAAAACAGTTATTAGAACATCTGTCACATCTTCAGCAAATCCGCTCAGAGCTACGTAGAGACACGTATAAGAGCTTCAACAAACGAACGAACGAACTACTACTCCCCCTTTTCAGCCACAAATTCTTGCAAACATAAATCATGCATATAAAATGCAGAAATAGAACACAAGGTAGTAAGTATCACATAGTTATAGACCATAAGCACACAAAGGTGCAATAGAAATCCAGGACTTAACAAAACATAGGAAAGAAAATCAGAGAAACAAAGATCAGAGTCAAATAGAGTCAGACGCATCAGAATCATCTAACATCTCCTCAATATCACCAACAGCAGAAGCATTTTCCTTTCCTCCTTCTTCTTCCTAAAAATCCTGGTTATCCACACCATCAGCTTCATCTTCAGCCTTCAAAGCAGCAATTACCCTATCTATCTTCAACTTTCTGGTCCAAGAGCCATACTGGTCTTAGTCAGATCAGCAATCATTTGTTTCCTGCTTAGCACACCAGATGACCGAACAAAAGTATCAACTTCAGCAGCAACATTTGTCACAAACAACAACCTACAATCCATAGAAAAAGGACTTGGCCTTTTGCAGGCTCATCACTCCCAACCAAAATATCTGTCACATCATCAGATACTCACACACACCACCATAAAACAGATATTAGAGCATCTTTCACATCTTCAGCAAAACCGCTCAGAGCTACGTAGAGACACGTATAAGAGCTTCAACAAACGAAAGAACTACTATTCCCCTTTTTAGCCACAAATTCTGGCAAACATAAATCATGCATATAAAATGCAAAAATAGAACATAGGGTAGTATCACATAGTTACAGACCATAAGCACACAAAGGTGCAATAGAAATCCAGGACTTAACAAAATATAGGAAAGAAAATCAGAGAAACAAAGATCAGAGTCAAATAGACTCAGACACATCAGAATCATCTAACATCTCCTCAATATCACCAACAGCAGAAGCATTTTCCTTTCCTCCTTCTTCTTCCTGAATTTCTAGTTATCCACACCATCAGCTTCATCTTCAGCCTTCAAAGCTGCAATTACCCTATCTATCTTCAACTTTCTGGCCCCAAGAGTCATACTGATCTAAGTAAGATCAACAATCATTTGTTTCCTGCTGAGCACACCAGATAACCGGACAGAAGTATCAACTTCAGCAACAATATCTGTCACAAACAACAACCTACAATCCATAGAAAAAAGACTTGGCCTTTTGCAGCCTCATCAGTCCCAACCAAAATATCTGTCACATCTTCAAATACTCACACACACCACCATAAAACAGTTATTAGAACATCTGTCACATCTTCAGCAAAACCGCTCAGAGCTACGTAGAGACACGTATAAGAGCTTCAACAAACGAACGAACGACCTACTACTCCCCTTTTCAGCCACAAATTCTTGCAAACATAAATCATGCATATAAAATGCAGAAATAGAACACATAGGGTAGTATCACATAGTTACAGACCATAAGCACACAAAGGTGCAATAGAAATCCAGGACTTAACAAAACATAGGAAAGAAAATCAGAGAAACAAAGATCAGAGTCAAATAGAGTCAGACGCATCAGAATCATCTAACATCTCCTCAGTATCACCAACAGCAGAAGCATTTTCCTTTCCTCCTTCTTCTTCCAAAACATCCTGGTTATCTACACCATCAGCTTCATCTTCAGCCTTCAAAGCTGCAATTACCCTATCTATCTTCAACTTTCTGGTCCAAGAGCCATACTGGTCTCAGTCAGATCAGCAATCATTTGTTTCCTGCTTAGCACACCAGATGACCAAACAAAAGTATCAACCTCAGCAGCAACATCTGTCACAAACAACAACCTACAATCCATAGAAAAAGGACTTGGCCTTTTGTAGGCTCATCAGTCCCAACCAAAATATCTGTCACATCTTCAAAAACTCACACACACCTCCATAAAACAGTTATTAGAACATCTGTCACATCTTCAGCAAATCCGCTTAGAGCTACGTAAAGACACGTACAAGAGCTTCAACAAACGAACGAACGAACTACTACTCCCCCTTTTCAGCCACAAATTCTTGCAAACATAAATCATGCATATAAAATGCAGAAATAGAACATAGGGTAGTATCACATAGTTACAGACCATAAGCACACAAAGGTGCAATAGAAATCCAGGACTTAACAAAACATAGGAAAGAAAATCAGAGAAACAAAGATCAGAGTCAAATAGACTCAGACACATCAGAATCATCTAACATCTCCTCAATATCACCAACAGCAGAAGCATTTTCCTTTCCTCCTTCTTTTTCCTGAACTTCTAGTTCTCCACACCATCAGCTTCATCTTCAGCCTTCAAAGCTGCAATTACCCTATCTATCTTCAACTTTCTGGCCCCAAGAGTCATACTGATCTCAGTAAGATCAACAATCATTTGTTTCCTGCTGAGCACACCAGATGACCGGACAGAAGTATCAACTTCAGCAGCAACATCTGTCACAAACAACAACCTACAATCCATAGAAAAAGGACTTGGCCTTTTGCAGCCTCATCAGTCCCAACCAAAATATCTGTCACATCTTCAAATACTCACACACACCACCATAAAACAGTTATTAGAACATCTGTCACATCTTCAGCAAATCCGCTCAGAGCTACGTAGAGACACGTACAAGAGCTTCAACAAACGAACGAACGAACTACTACTCCCCCTTTTCAGCCACAAATTCTTGCAAACATAAATCATGCATATAAAATGCAGAAATAGAACATAGAGTAGTATCACATAGTTACAGACCATAAGCACACAAAGGTGCAATAGAAATCCAGGACTTAACAAAACATAGGAAAGAAAATCAGAGAAACAAAGATCAGAGTCAAATAGACTCAGACACATCAGAATCATCTAACATCTCCTCAATATCACCAACAGCAGAAGCATTTTCCTTTCCTCCTTCTTCTTCCTGAACTTCTAGTTCTCCACACCATCAGCTTCATCTTCAGCCTTCAAAGCTGCAATTACCCTATCTATCTTCAACTTTCTGGCCCCAAGAGTCATACTGATCTCAGTAAGATCAACAATCATTTGTTTCCTGCTGAGCACACCAGATAACCGGACAGAAGTATCAACTTCAGCAGCAACATCTGTCACAAACAACAACCTACAATCCATAGAAAAAAGACTTGGCCTTTTGCAAGGCTCATCAGTCCCAACCAAAATATCTGTCACATCTTCAAATACTCACACACACCACCATAAAACAGATATTAGAGCATCTGTCACATCTTCAGCAAAACCGCTCAGAGCTACGTAGAGACACGTATAAGAGCTTCAACAAACGAACGAACGACCTACTACTCCCCTTTGTAGCCACAAATTCTTGCAAACATAAATCATGCATATAAAATGCAGAAATAGAACACAAGGTAGTATCACATAGTTACAGACCATAAGCACACAAAGGTGCAATAGAAATCCAGGACATAACAAAACATAGGAAAGAAAATCAGAGAAACAAAGATCAGAGTCAAATAGAGTCAGACACATCAGAATCATCTAACATCTCCTCAGTATCACCAACAGTAGAAGCATTTTCCTTTCCTCCTTCTTCTTCCTCAACATCCTGGTTATCCACACCATCAGCTTCATCTTCAGCCTTCAAAGCTGCAATTACCCTATCTATCTTCAACTTTCTGGTCCAAGAGCCATACCGGTCTGAGTCAGATCAGCAATCATTTGTTTCTTGCTTAGCACACCAGATGACCGAACACAAGTATCAACTTCAGCAGCAACATTTGTCACAAACAACAACCTACAATCCATAGAAAAAGGACTTAGCCTTTTGCAGGCTCATCAGTCCCAACCAAAATATCTGTCACATCTTCAGATACTCACACACACCACCATAAAACAGATATTAGAGCATCTTTCACATCTTCAGCAAAACCGCTCAGAGCTACGTAGAGACACGTATAAGAGCTTCAACAAACGAAAGAACTACTATTCCCCTTTTTAGCCACAAATTCTAGCAAACATAAATGATGCATATAAAATGCAGAAATAGAACATAGGGTAGTATCACATAGTTACAGACCATAAGCACACAAAGGTGCAATAGAAATCCAGGACTTAACAAAACATAGGAAAGAAAATTAGAGAAACAAAGATCAGAGTCAAATAGAGTCAGACGCATCAGAATCATCTAACATCTCCTCAGTATCACCAACAACAGAAGCATTTTCCTTTCCTCCTTCTTCTTCCTGAAATTCTAGTTATCCACACCATCAGCTTCATCTTCAGCCTTCAAAGTTGCAATTACCCTATCTATCTTCAACTTTCTGGCCCCAAGAGCCATACTGATCTCACTAAGATCAACAATCATTTGTTTCCTGCTGAGCACACCAGATAACCGGACAGAAGTATCAACTTCAGCAGCAACATCTGTCACAAACAACAACCTACAATCCATAGAAAAAGGACTTGGCCTTTTGCAAGGCTCATCAGTCCCAACCAAAATATCTGTCACATATTCAAATACAACACACGCCACCATAAAACAGATATTAGAGCATCTGTCACATCTTCAGCAAATCCGCTCAGAGCTACGTAGAGACACGTACAAGAGCTTCAACAAACGAACGAACGAACTACTACTCCTCCTTTTCAGCCACAAATTCTTGCAAACATAAATCATGCATATAAAATGCAGAAATAGAACATAGGGTAGTATCACATAGTTACAGACCATAAGCACACAAAGGTGCAATAGAAATCCAGGACTTAACAAAACATAGGAAAGAAAATCAGAGAAACAAGGATCAGAGTCAAATAGACTCAGACACATCAGAATCATCTAACATCTCCTCAATATCACCAACAGCAGAAGCATTTTCCTTTCCTCCTTCTTCTTCCTGAACTTCTAGTTCTCCACACCATCAGCTTCATCTTCAGCCTTCAAAGCTGCAATTACCCTATCTATCTTCAACTTTCTGGCCCCAAGAGTCATACTGATCTCAGTAAGATCAACAATCATTTGTTTCCTGCTGAGCACACCAGATGACCGGACAGAAGTATCAACTTCAGCAGCAACATCTGTCACAAACAACAACCTACAATCCATAGAAAAAGGACTTGGCCTTTTGCAGCCTCATCAGTCCCAACCAAAATATCTGTCACATCTTCAAATACTCACACACACCACCATAAAACAGTTATTAGAACATCTGTCACATCTTCAGCAAATCCGCTCAGAGCTACGTAGAGACACGTACAAGAGCTTCAACAAACGAACGAACGAACTACTACTCCCCCTTTTCAGCCACAAATTCTTGCAAACATAAATCATGCATATAAAATGCAGAAATAGAACATAGGGTAGTATCACATAGTTACAGACCATAAGCACACAAAGGTGCAATAGAAATCCAGGACTTAACAAAACATAGGAAAGAAAATCAGAGAAACAAAGATCAGAGTCAAATAGAGTCAGACACATCAGAATCATCTAAGATCTCCTCAGTATCACCAACAGCAGAAGCATTTTCCTTTCCTCCTTCTTCTTCCTCAACATCCTGGTTATCCACACCATCAGCTTCATCTTCAGCCTTCAAAGCTGCAATTACCCTATCTATCTTCAACTTTCTTGTCCAAGAGCCATACTGGTCTCAGTTAGATCAGCAATCATTTGTTTCCTGCTGAGCACACCAGATAACCGGACAGAAGTATCAACTTCAGCAACAATATCTGTCACAAACAAAAACCTACAATCCATAGAAAAAGGACTTGGCCTTTTGCAGGCTCATCAGTCCCAACCAAAATATCTGTCACATCTTCAGATACTCACACACACCACCATAAAACAGATATTAGAGCATCTTTCACATCTTCAGCAAAACCGCTCAGAGCTACGTAGAGACACGTATAAGAGCTTCAACAAACGAAAGAACTACTATTCCCCTTTTTAGCCACAAATTCTAGCAAACATAAATCATGCATATAAAATGCAGAAATAGAACATAGGGTAGTATCACATAGTTACAGACCATAAGCACACAAAGGTGCAATAGAAATCCAGGACTTAACAAAACATAGGAAAGAAAATCAGAGAAACAAAGATCAGAGTCAAATAGACTCAGACGCATCAGAATCATCTAACATCTCCTCAATATCACCAACAGCAGAAGCATTTTCCTTTCCTCCTTCTTCTTCCTGAACTTCTAGTTCTCCACACCATCAGCTTCATCTTCAGCCTTCAAAGCTGCAATTACCCTATCTATCTTCAACTTTCTGGCCCCAAGAGTCATACTGATCTCAGTAAGATCAACAATCATTTGTTTCCTGCTGAGCACACCAGATAACCGGACAGAAGTATCAACTTCAGCAACAATATCTGTCACAAACAACAACCTACAATCCATAGAAAAAAGACTTGGCCTTTTGCAAGGCTCATCAGTCCCAACCAAAATATCTGTCACATCTTCAAATACTCACACACATCACCATAAAACAGATATTAGAGCATCTGTCACATCTTCGGCAAAACCGCTCAGAGCTACGTAGAGACACGTATAAGAGCTTCAACAAACGAACGAACGACCTACTACTCCCCTTTGTAGCCACAAATTCTTGCAAACATAAATCATGCATATAAAATGCAGAAATAGAACACAAGGTAGTATCACATAGTTACAGACCATAAGCACACAAAGGTGCAATAGAAATCCAGGACATAACAAAACATAGGAAAGAAAATCAGAGAAACAAAGATCAGAGTCAAATAGAGTCAGACACATCAGAATCATCTAACATCTCCTCAGTATCACCAACAGCAGAAGCATTTTCCTTTCCTCCTTCTTCTTCCTCAACATCCTGGTTATCCACACCATCAGCTTCATCTTCAGCCTTCAAAGCTGCAATTACCCTATCTATCTTCAACTTTCTGGTCCAAGAGCCATACTGGTCTCAGTCAGATCAGCAATCATTTGTTTCTTGCTTAGCACACCAGATGACCGAACACAAGTATCAACTTCAGCAGCAACATCTGTCACAAACAACAACCTACAATCCATAGAAAAAGGACTTGGCCTTTTGCAGGCTCATCAGTCCCAACCAAAATATCTGTCACATCTTCAGATACTCACACACACCACCATAAAACAGATATTAGAGCATCTTTCACATCTTCAGCAAAACCGCTCAGAGCTACGTAGAGACACGTATAAGAGCTTCAACAAACGAAAGAACTACTATTCCCCTTTTTAGCCACAAATTCTAGCAAACATAAATCATGCATATAAAATGCAGAAATAGAACATAGGGTAGTATCACATAGTTACAGACCATAAGCACACAAAGGTGCAATAGAAATCCAGGACTTAACAAAACATAGGAAAGAAAATCAGAGAAACAAAGATCAGAGTCAAATAGACTCAGACGCATCAGAATCATCTAACATCTCCTCAATATCACCAACAGCAGAAGCATTTTCCTTTCCTCCTTCTTCTTCCTAAACATCCTGGTTATCCACACCATCAGCTTCATCTTCAGCCTTCAAAGCTGCAATTACCCTATCTATCTTCAACTTTCTGGTCCAAGAGTCCCAACCAAAATATCTGTCACATATTCAAATACACACACACACCACCATAAAACACATATTAGAGCATCTTTCACATCTTCAGCAAAACCGCTCGGAGCTACGTAGAGACACGTATAAGAGCTTCAACAAACGAAAGAACTACTATTCCCCTTTTTAACCACAAATTCTGGCAAACATAAATCATGCATATAAAATGCAGAAATAGAACATAGGGTAGTATCACATAGTTACAGACCATAAGCACACAAAGGTGCAATAGAAATCCAGGACTTAACAAAATATAGGAAAGAAAATCAGAGAAACACAGATCAGAGTCAAATAGACTCAGACACATCAGAATCATCTAACATCTCCTCAGTATCACCAACAACAGAAGCATTTTCCTTTCCTCCTTCTTCTTCCTGAAATTCTAGTTATCCACACCATCAGCTTCATCTTCAGCCTTCAAAGTTGCAATTACCCTATCTATCTTCAACTTTCTGGCCCCAAGAGCCATACTGATCTCACTAAGATCAACAATCATTTGTTTCCTGCTGAGCACACCAGATAACCGGACAGAAGTATCAACTTCAGCAGCAACATCTGTCACAAACAACAACCTACAATCCATAGAAAAAGGACTTGGCCTTTTGCAAGGCTCATCAGTCCCAACCAAAATATCTGTCACATATTCAAATACAACACACGCCACCATAAAACAGATATTAGAGCATCTGTCACATCTTCAGCAAAACCGCTCAGAGCTACGTAGAGACTCGTATAAGAGCTTCAACAAACGAACGAACGAACTACTACTCCCCCTTTTTAGCCACAAATTCTTGCAAACATAAATCATGCATATAAAATGCAGAAATAGAACATAGGGTAGTATCACATAGTTACAGACCATAAGCACACAAAGGTGCAATAGAAATCCAGGACTTAACAAAACATAGGAAAGAAAATCAGAGAAACAAAGATCAGAGTCAAATAGAGTCAGACGCATCAGAATCATCTAACATCTCCTCAGTAGCACCAACAGTAGAAGCATTTTCCTTTCCTCCTTCTTCTTCCTAAACATCCTGGTTATCCACACCATCAACTTCATCTTCAGCCTTCAAAGCTGCAATTACCCTATATATCTTCAACTTTCTGGTCCAAGAGCCATACTGGTCTCAGTCAGATCAGCAATCATTTGTTTCCTGCTTAGCACACCAGATGACCGAACAAAAGTATCAACTTCAGCAGCAACATCTGTCACAAACAACAACCTACAATCCATAGAAAAAGGACTTGGCCTTTTGCAGGCTCATCAGTCCCAACCAAAATATCTGTCACATCTTCAAATACTCACACACACCTCCATAAAACAGTTATTAGAACATCTGTCACATCTTCAGCAAATCCGCTCAGAGCTACGTAGAGACACGTACAAGAGCTTCAACAAACGAACGAACGAACTACTACTCCCCCTTTTCAGCCACAAATTCTTGCAAACATAAATCATGCATATAAAATGCAGAAATAGAACATAGGGTAGTATCACATAGTTACAGACCATAAGCACACAAAGGTGCAATAGAAATCCAGGACTTAACAAAACATAGGAAAGAAAATCAGAGAAACAAGGATCAGAGTCAAATAGACTCAGACACATCAGAATCATCTAACATCTCCTCAATATCACCAACAGCAGAAGCATTTTCCTTTCCTCCTTCTTCTTCTTGAAATTCTAGTTATCCACACCATCAGCTTCATCTTCAGCCTTCAAAGTTGCAATTACCCTATCTATCTTCAACTTTCTGGCCCCAAGAGCCATACTGATCTCACTAAGATCAACAATCATTTGTTTCCTGCTGAGCACACCAGATAACCGGACAGAAGTATCAACTTCAGCAGCAACATCTGTCACAAACAACAACCTACAATCCATAGAAAAAGGACTTGGCCTTTTGCAGGCTCATCAGTCCCAACCAAAATATCTGTCACATCTTCAGATACTCACACACACCACCATAAAACAGATATTAGAGCATCTTTCACATCTTCAGCAAAACCGCTCAGAGCTACGTAGAGACACGTATAAGAACTTCAACAAACGAAAGAACTACTATTCCCCTTTTTAGCCACAAATTCTGGCAAACATAAATCATGCATATAAAATGCAGAAATAGAACATAGGGTAGTATCACATAGTTACAGACCATAAGCACACAAAGGTGCAATAGAAATCCAGGACTTAACAAAACATAGGAAAGAAAATCAGAGAAACAAAGATCAGAGTCAAATAGAGTCAGACGCATCAGAATCATCTAACATCTCCTCAGTATCACCAACAGCAGAAGCATTTTCCTTTCCTCCTTCTTCTTCCAAAACATCCTGGTTATCTACACCATCAGCTTCATCTTCAGCCTTCAAAGCTGCAATTACCCTATCTATCTTCAACTTTCTGGTCCAACAGCCATACTGGTCTCAGTCAGATCAGCAATCATTTGTTTCCTGCTTAGCACACCAGATGACCAAACAAAAGTATCAACTTCAGCAGCAACATCTGTCACAAACAACAACCTACAATCCATAGAAAAAGGACTTGGCCTTTTGCAGGCTCATCAGTCCCAACCAAAATATCTGTCACATCTTCAAATACTCACACACACCTCCATAAAACAGTTATTAGAACATCTGTCACATCTTCAGCAAATCCGCTCAGAGCTACGTAGAGACACGTACAAGAGCTTCAACAAACGAACGAACGAACTACTACTCCCCCTTTTCAGCCACAAATTCTTGCAAACATAAATCATGCATATAAAATGCAGAAATAGAACATAGGGTAGTATCACATAGTTACAGACCATAAGCACACAAAGGTGCAATAGAAATCCAGGACTTAACAAAACATAGGAAAGAAAATCAGAGAAACAAGGATCAGAGTCAAATAGACTCAGACACATCAGAATCATCTAACATCTCCTCAATATCACCAACAGCAGAAGCATTTTCCTTTCCTCCTTCTTCTTCCTGAACTTCTAGTTCTCCACACCATCAGCTTCATCTTCAGCCTTCAAAGCTGCAATTACCCTATCTATCTTCAACTTTCTGGCCCCAAGAGTCATACTGATCTCAGTAAGATCAACAATCATTTGTTTCCTGCTGAGCACACCAGATGACCGGACAGAAGTATCAACTTCAGCAGCAACATCTGTCACAAACAACAACCTACAATCCATAGAAAAAGGACTTGGCCTTTTGCAGCCTCATCAGTCCCAACCAAAATATCTGTCACATCTTCAAATACTCACACACACCACCATAAAACAGTTATTAGAACATCTGTCACATCTTCAGCAAATCCGCTCAGAGCTACGTAGAGACACGTACAAGAGCTTCAACAAACGAACGAACGAACTACTACTCCCCCTTTTCAGCCACAAATTCTTGCAAACATAAATCATGCATATAAAATGCAGAAATAGAACATAGGGTAGTATCACATAGTTACAGACCATAAGCACACAAAGGTGCAATAGAAATCCAGGACTTAACAAAACATAGGAAAGAAAATCAGAGAAACAAAGATCAGAGTCAAATAGAGTCAGACGCATCAGAATCATCTAACATCTCCTCAGTATCACCAACAGTAGAAGCATTTTCCTTTCCTCCTTCTTCTTCCTAAACATCCTGGTTATCCACACCATCAACTTCATCTTCAGCCTTCAAAGCTGCAATTACCCTATATATCTTCAACTTTCTGGTCCAAGAGCCATACTGGTCTCAGTCAGATCAGCAATCATTTGTTTCCTGCTTAGCACACCAGATGACCGAACAAAAGTATCAACTTCAGCAGCAACATTTGTCACAAACAACAACGTACAATCCATAGAAAAAGGACTTGGCCTTTTGCAGGCTCATCAGTCCCAACCAAAATATCTGTCACATCTTCAAATACTCACACACACCACCATAAAACAGTTATTAGAACATCTGTCACATCTTCAGCAAAACCGCTCAGAGCTACGTAGAGACACGTATAAGAGCTTCAACAAACGAAAGAACTACTATTCCCCTTTTTAGCCACAAATTCTAGCAAACATAAATCATGCATATAAAATGCAGAAATAGAACATAGGGTAGTATCACATAGTTACAGACCATAAGCACACAAAGGTGCAATAGAAATCCAGGACTTAACAAAACATAGGAAAGAAAATCAGAGAAACAAAGATCAGAGTCAAATAGAGTCAGACGCATCAGAATCATCTAACATCTCCTCAGTATCACCAACAGCAGAAGCATTTTCCTTTCCTCCTTCTTCTTCCAAAACATCCTGGTTATCTACACCATCAGCTTCATCTTCAGCCTTCAAAGCTGCAATTACCCTATCTATCTTCAACTTTCTGGTCCAACAGCCATACTGGTCTCAGTCAGATCAGCAATCATTTGTTTCCTGCTTAGCACACCAGATGACCAAACAAAAGTATCAACTTCAGCAGCAACATTTGTCACAAACAACAACCTACAATCCATAGAAAAAGGACTTGGCCTTTTGCAGGCTCATCAGTCCCAACCAAAATATCTGTCACATCTTCAAATACTCACACACACCTCCATAAAACAGTTATTAGAACATCTGTCACATCTTCAGCAAATCCGCTCAGAGCTACGTAGAGACACGTACAAGAGCTTCAACAAACGAACGAACGAACTACTACTCCCCCTTTTCAGCCACAAATTCTTGCAAACATAAATCATGCATATAAAATGCAGAAATAGAACATAGGGTAGTATCACATAGTTACAGACCATAAGCACACAAAGGTGCAATAGAAATCCAGGACTTAACAAAACATAGGAAAGAAAATCAGAGAAACAAGGATCAGAGTCAAATAGACTCAGACACATCAGAATCATCTAACATCTCCTCAATATCACCAACAGCAGAAGCATTTTCCTTTCCTCCTTCTTCTTCCTGAACTTCTAGTTCTCCACACCATCAGCTTCATCTTCAGCCTTCAAAGCTGCAATTACCCTATCTATCTTCAACTTTCTGGCCCCAAGAGTCATACTGATCTCAGTAAGATCAACAATCATTTGTTTCCTGCTGAGCACACCAGATGACCGGACAGAAGTATCAACTTCAGCAGCAACATCTGTCACAAACAACAACCTACAATCCATAGAAAAAGGACTTGGCCTTTTGCAGCCTCATCAGTCCCAACCAAAATATCTGTCACATCTTCAAATACTCACACACACCACCATAAAACAGTTATTAGAACATCTGTCACATCTTCAGCAAATCCGCTCAGAGCTACGTAGAGACACGTACAAGAGCTTCAACAAACGAACGAACGAACTACTACTCCCCCTTTTCAGCCACAAATTCTTGCAAACATAAATCATGCATATAAAATGCAGAAATAGAACATAGGGTAGTATCACATAGTTACAGACCATAAGCACACAAAGGTGCAATAGAAATCCAGGACTTAACAAAATATAGGAAAGAAAATCAGAGAAACAAAGATCAGAGTCAAATAGACTCAGACGCATCAGAATCATCTAACATCTCCTCAATATCACCAACAGCAGAAGCATTTTCCTTTCCTCCTTCTTCTTCCTAAACATCCTGGTTATCCACACCATCAGCTTCATCTTCAGCCTTCAAAGCTGCAATTACCCTATCTATCTTCAACTTTCTGGTCCAAGAGTCCCAACCAAAATATCTGTCACATATTCAAATACACACACACACCACCATAAAACACATATTAGAGCATCTTTCACATCTTCAGCAAAACCGCTCGGAGCTACGTAGAGACACGTATAAGAGCTTCAACAAACGAAAGAACTACTATTCCCCTTTTTAACCACAAATTCTGGCAAACATAAATCATGCATATAAAATGCAGAAATAGAACATAGGGTAGTATCACATAGTTACAGACCATAAGCACACAAAGGTGCAATAGAAATCCAGGACTTAACAAAATATAGGAAAGAAAATCAGAGAAACACAGATCAGAGTCAAATAGACTCAGACACATCAGAATCATCTAACATCTCCTCAGTATCACCAACAACAGAAGCATTTTCCTTTCCTCCTTCTTCTTCCTGAAATTCTAGTTATCCACACCATCAGCTTCATCTTCAGCCTTCAAAGTTGCAATTACCCTATCTATCTTCAACTTTCTGGCCCCAAGAGCCATACTGATCTCACTAAGATCAACAATCATTTGTTTCCTGCTGAGCACACCAGATAACCGGACAGAAGTATCAACTTCAGCAGCAACATCTGTCACAAACAACAACCTACAATCCATAGAAAAAGGACTTGGCCTTTTGCAAGGCTCATCAGTCCCAACCAAAATATCTGTCACATATTCAAATACAACACACGCCACCATAAAACAGATATTAGAGCATCTGTCACATCTTCAGCAAAACCGCTCAGAGCTACGTAGAGACACGTATAAGAGCTTCAACAAACGAACGAACGAACTACTACTCCCCCTTTTTAGCCACAAATTCTTGCAAACATAAATCATGCATATAAAATGCAGAAATAGAACATAGGGTAGTATCACATAGTTACAGACCATAAGCACACAAAGGTGCAATAGAAATCCAGGACTTAACAAAACATAGGAAAGAAAATCAGAGAAACAAAGATCAGAGTCAAATAGAGTCAGACGCATCAGAATCATCTAACATCTCCTCAGTATCACCAACAGTAGAAGCATTTTCCTTTCCTCCTTCTTCTTCCTAAACATCCTGGTTATCCACACCATCAACTTCATCTTCAGCCTTCAAAGCTGCAATTACCCTATATATCTTCAACTTTCTGGTCCAAGAGCCATACTGGTCTCAGTCAGATCAGCAATCATTTGTTTCCTGCTTAGCACACCAGATGACCGAACAAAAGTATCAACTTCAGCAGCAACATTTGTCATAAACAACAACGTACAATCCATAGAAAAAGGACTTGGCCTTTTGCAGGCTCATCAGTCCCAACCAATATATCTCTCACATCTTCAGATACTCACACACACCACCATAAAACAGATATTAGAGCATCTTTCACATCTTCAGCAAAACCGCTCAAAGCTACGTAGAGACACGTATAAGAACTTCAACAAACGAAAGAACTACTATTCCCCTTTTTAGCCACAAATTCTGGCAAACATAAATCATGCATATAAAATGCAGAAATAGAACATAGGGTAGTATCACATAGTTACAGACCATAAGCACACAAAGGTGCAATAGAAATCCAGGACTTAACAAAACATAGGAAAGAAAATCAGAGAAACAAAGATCAGAGTCAAATAGAGTCAGACGCATCAGAATCATCTAACATCTCCTCAGTATCACCAACAGCAGAAGCATTTTCCTTTCCTCCTTCTTCTTCCAAAACATCCTGGTTATCTACACCATCAGCTTCATCTTCAGCCTTCAAAGCTGCAATTACCCTATCTTTCTTCAACTTTCTGGTCCAACAGCCATACTGGTCTCAGTCAGATCAGCAATCATTTGTTTCCTGCTTAGCACACCAGATGACCAAACAAAAGTATCAACTTCAGCAGCAACATCTGTCACAAACAACAACCTACAATCCATAGAAAAAGGACTTGGCCTTTTGCAGGCTCATCAGTCCCAACCAAAATATCTGTCACATCTTCAAATACTCACACACACCTCCATAAAACAGTTATTAGAACATCTGTCACATCTTCAGCAAATCCGCTCAGAGCTACGTAGAGACACGTACAAGAGCTTCAACAAACGAACGAACGAACTACTACTCCCCCTTTTCAGCCACAAATTCTTGCAAACATAAATCATGCATATAAAATGCAGAAATAGAACATAGGGTAGTATCACATAGTTACAGACCATAAGCACACAAAGGTGCAATAGAAATCCAGGACTTAACAAAACATAGGAAAGAAAATCAGAGAAACAAGGATCAGAGTCAAATAGACTCAGACACATCAGAATCATCTAACATCTCCTCAATATCACCAACAGCAGAAGCATTTTCCTTTCCTCCTTCTTCTTCCTGAACTTCTAGTTCTCCACACCATCAGCTTCATCTTCAGCCTTCAAAGCTGCAATTACCCTATCTATCTTCAACTTTCTGGCCCCAAGAGTCATACTGATCTCAGTAAGATCAACAATCATTTGTTTCCTGCTGAGCACACCAGATGACCGGACAGAAGTATCAACTTCAGCAGCAACATCTGTCACAAACAACAACCTACAATCCATAGAAAAAGGACTTGGCCTTTTGCAGCCTCATCAGTCCCAACCAAAATATCTGTCACATCTTCAAATACTCACACACACCACCATAAAACAGTTATTAGAACATCTGTCACATCTTCAGCAAATCCGCTCAGAGCTACGTAGAGACACGTACAAGAGCTTCAACAAACGAACGAACGAACTACTACTCCCCCTTTTCAGCCACAAATTCTTGCAAACATAAATCATGCATATAAAATGCAGAAATAGAACATAGGGTAGTATCACATAGTTACAGACCATAAGCACACAAAGGTGCAATAGAAATCCAGGACTTAACAAAACATAGGAAAGAAAATCAGAGAAACAAAGATCAGAGTCAAATAGAGTCAGACGCATCAGAATCATCTAACATCTCCTCAGTATCACCAACAGTAGAAGCATTTTCCTTTCCTCCTTCTTCTTCCTAAACATCCTGGTTATCCACACCATCAACTTCATCTTCAGCCTTCAAAGCTGCAATTACCCTATATATCTTCAACTTTCTGGTCCAAGAGCCATACTAGTCTCAGTCAGATCAGCAATCATTTGTTTCCTGCTTAGCACACCAGATGACCGAACAAAAGTATCAACTTCAGCAGCAACATTTGTCACAAACAACAACGTACAATCCATAGAAAAAGGACTTGGCCTTTTGCAGGCTCATCAGTCCCAACCAAAATATCTCTCACATCTTCAGATACTCACACACACCACCATAAAACAGATATTAGAGCATCTTTCACATCTTCAGCAAAACCGCTCAGAGCTACGTAGAGACACGTATAAGAACTTCAACAAACGAAAGAACTACTATTCCCCTTTTTAGCCACAAATTCTGGCAAACATAAATCATGCATATAAAATGCAGAAATAGAACATAGGGTAGTATCACATAGTTACAGACCATAAGCACACAAAGGTGCAATAGAAATCCAGGACTTAACAAAACATAGGAAAGAAAATCAGAGAAACAAAGATCAGAGTCAAATAGAGTCAGACGCATCAGAATCATCTAACATCTCCTCAGTATCACCAACAGCAGAAGCATTTTCCTTTCCTCCTTCTTCTTCCAAAACATCCTGGTTATCTACACCATCAGCTTCATCTTCAGCCTTCAAAGCTGCAATTACCCTATCTATCTTCAACTTTCTGGTCCAACAGCCATACTGGTCTCAGTCAGATCAGCAATCATTTGTTTCCTGCTTAGCACACCAGATGACCAAACAAAAGTATCAACTTCAGCAGCAACATCTGTCACAAACAACAACCTACAATCCATAGAAAAAGGACTTGGCCTTTTGCAGGCTCATCAGTCCCAACCAAAATATCTGTCACATCTTCAAATACTCACACACACCTCCATAAAACAGTTATTAGAACATCTGTCACATCTTCAGCAAATCCGCTCAGAGCTACGTAGAGACACGTACAAGAGCTTCAACAAACGAACGAACGAACTACTACTCCCCCTTTTCAGCCACAAATTCTTGCAAACATAAATCATGCATATAAAATGCAGAAATAGAACATAGGGTAGTATCACATAGTTACAGACCATAAGCACACAAAGGTGCAATAGAAATCCAGGACTTAACAAAACATAGGAAAGAAAATCAGAGAAACAAGGATCAGAGTCAAATAGACTCAGACACATCAGAATCATCTAACATCTCCTCAATATCACCAACAGCAGAAGCATTTTCCTTTCCTCCTTCTTCTTCCTGAACTTCTAGTTCTCCACACCATCAGCTTCATCTTCAGCCTTCAAAGCTGCAATTACCCTATCTATCTTCAACTTTCTGGCCCCAAGAGTCATACTGATCTCAGTAAGATCAACAATCATTTGTTTCCTGCTGAGCACACCAGATGACCGGACAGAAGTATCAACTTCAGCAGCAACATCTGTCACAAACAACAACCTACAATCCATAGAAAAGGACTTGGCCTTTTGCAGCCTCATCAGTCCCAACCAAAATATCTGTCACATCTTCAAATACTCACACACACCACCATAAAACAGTTATTAGAACATCTGTCACATCTTCAGCAAATCCGCTCAGAGCTACGTAGAGACACGTACAAGAGCTTCAACAAACGAACGAACGAACTACTACTCCCCCTTTTCAGCCACAAATTCTTGCAAACATAAATCATGCATATAAAATGCAGAAATAGAACATAGGGTAGTATCACATAGTTACAGACCATAAGCACACAAAGGTGCAATAGAAATCCAGGACTTAACAAAATATAGGAAAGAAAATCAGAGAAACAAAGATCAGAGTCAAATAGACTCAGACACATCAGAATCATCTAACATCTCCTCAATATCACCAACAGCAGAACCATTTTCCTTTCCTCCTTCTTCTTCCTGAACTTCTAGTTATCCACACCATCAGCTTCATCTTCAGCCTTCAAAGCTGCAATTACCCTATCTATCTTCAACTTTCTGGCCCCAAGAGTCATACTGATCTCAGTAAGATCAACAATCATTTGTTTCCTGCTGAGCACACCAGATAACCGGACAGAAGTATCAACTTCAGCAACAATATCTGTCACAAACAACAACCTACAATCCATAGAAAAAAGACTTGGCCTTTTGCAAGGCTCATCAGTCCCAACCAAAATATCTGTCACATCTTCAAATACTCACACACACCACCATAAAACAGATATTAGAGCATCTGTCACATCTTCAGCAAAACCGCTCAGAGCTACGTAGAGACACGTATAAGAGCTTCAACAAACGAACGAACGACCTACTACTCCCCTTTGTAGCCACAAATTCTTGCAAACATAAATCATGCATATAAAATGCAGAAATAGAACACAAGGTAGTATCACATAGTTACAGACCATAAGCACACAAAGGTGCAATAGAAATCCAGGACATAACAAAACATAGGAAAGAAAATCAGAGAAACAAAGATCAGAGTCAAATAGAGTCAGACACATCAGAATCATCTAACATCTCCTCAGTATCACCAACAGCAGAAGCATTTTCCTTTCCTCCTTCTTCTTCCTCAACATCCTGGTTATCCACACCATCAGCTTCATCTTCAGCCTTCAAAGCTGCAATTACCCTATCTATCTTCAACTTTCTGGCCCCAAGAGCCATACTGGTCTCAGTCAGATCAGCAATCATTTGTTTCTTGCTTAGCACACCAGATGACCGAACACAAGTATCAACTTCAGCAGCAACATTTGTCACAAACAACAACCTACAATCCATAGAAAAAGGACTTGGCCTTTTGCAGGCTCATCAGTCCCAACCAAAATATCTGTCACATCTTCAGATACTCACACACACAACCATAAAACAGATATTAGAGCATCTTTCACATCTTCAGCAAAACCGCTCAGAGCTACGTATAAGAGCTTCAACAAACGAAAGAACTACTATTCCCCTTTTTAGCCACAAATTCTAGCAAACATAAATCATGCATATAAAATGCAGAAATAGAACATAGGGTAGTATCACATAGTTACAGACCATAAGCACACAAAGGTGCAATAGAAATCCAGGACATAACAAAAATAGGAAAGAAAATCAGAGAAACAAAGATCAGAGTCAAATAGAGTCAGACGCATCAGAATCATCTAACATCTCCTCAGTATCACCAACAGCAGAAGCATTTTCCTTTCCTCCTTCTTCTTCCTAAACATCCTGGTTATCCACACCATCAGCTTCATCTTCAGCCTTCAAAGCTGCAATTACCCTATCTATCTTCAACTTTCTGGTCCAAGAGTCCCAACACAAATATCTGTCACATATTCAAATACACACACACACCACCATAAAACACATATTAGAGCATCTTTCACATCTTCAGCAAAACCGCTCGGAGCTACGTAGAGACACGTATAAGAGCTTCAACAAACGAAAGAACTATTATTCCCCTTTTTAGCCACAAATTCTAGCAAACATAAATCATGCATATAAAATGCAGAAATAGAACATAGGGTAGTATCACATAGTTACAGACCATAAGCACACAAAGGTGCAATAGAAATCCAGGACTTAACAAAATATAGGAAAGAAAATCAGAGAAACACAGATCAGAGTCAAATAGACTCAGACACATCAGAATCATCTAACATCTCCTCAGTATCACCAACAGCAGAAGCATTTTCCTTTCCTCATTCTTCTTCCTGAAATTCTAGTTATCCACACCATCAGCTTCATCTTCAGCCTTCAAAGCTGCAATTACCCTATCTATCTTCAACTTTCTGGCCCCAAGAGCCATACTGATCTCACTAAGATCAACAATCATTTGTTTCCTGCAGAGCACACCAGATAACCGGACAGAAGTATCAACTTCAGCAGCAACATCTGTCACAAACAACAACCTACAATCCATAGAAAAAGGACTTGGCCTTTTGCAAGGCTCATCAGTCCCAACCAAAATATCTGTCACATATTCAAATACAACACACACCACCATAAAACAGATATTAGAGCATCTGTCACATCTTCAGCAAAACCGCTCAGAGCTACGTAGAGACACGTAGAAGAGCTTCAACAAACGAACGAACGAACTACTACTCCCCCTTTTCAGCCACAAATTCTTGCAAACATAAATCATGCATATAAAATGCAGAAATAGAACATAGGGTAGTATCACATAGTTACAGACCATAAGCACACAAAGGTGCAATAGAAATCCAGGACTTAACAAAACATAGGAAAGAAAATCAGAGAAACAAAGATCAGAGTCAAATAGAGTCAGACGCATCAGAATCATCTAACATCTCCTCAGTATCACCAACAGCAGAAGCATTTTCCTTTCCTCCTTCTTCTTCCTAAACATCCTGGTTATCCACACCATCAGCTTCATCTTCAGCCTTCAAAGCTGCAATTACCCTATCTATCTTCAACTTTCTGGCCCCAAGAGTCATACTGATCTCAGTAAGATCAACAATCATTTGTTTCCTGCTGAGCACACCAGATAACCGGACAGAAGTATCAACTTCAGCAACAATATCTGTCACAAACAACAACCTACAATCCATAGAAAAAAGACTTGGCCTTTTGCAAGGCTCATCAGTCCCAACCAAAATATCTGTCACATCTTCAAATACTCACACACACCACCATAAAACAGATATTAGAACATCTGTCACATCTTCAGCAAATCCGCTCAGAGCTACGTAGAGACACGTACAAGAGCTTCAACAAACGAACGAACGAACTACTACTCCCCCTTTTCAGCCACAAATTCTTGCAAACATAAATCATGCATATAAAATGCAGAAATAGAACATAGGGTAGTATCACATAGTTACAGACCATAAGCACACAAAGGTGCAATAGAAATCCAGGACTTAACAAAACATAGGAAAGAAAATCAGAGAAACAAGGATCAGAGTCAAATAGACTCAGACACATCAGAATCATCTAACATCTCCTCAATATCACCAACAGCAGAAGCATTTTCCTTTCCTCCTTCTTCTTCCTGAACTTCTAGTTCTCCACACCATCAGCTTCATCTTCAGCCTTCAAAGCTGCAATTACCCTATCTATCTTCAACTTTCTGGCCCCAAGAGTCATACTGATCTCAGTAAGATCAACAATCATTTGTTTCCTGCTGAGCACACCAGATGACCGGAATGAAGTATCAACTTCAGCAGCAACATCTGTCACAAACAACAACCTACAATCCATAGAAAAAGGACTTGGCCTTTTGCAGCCTCATCAGTCCTAACCAAAATATCTGTCACATCTTCAAATACTCACACACACCACCATAAAACAGTTATTAGAACATCTGTCACATCTTCAGCAAATCCGCTCAGAGCTACGTAGAGACACGTACAAGAGCTTCAACAAACGAACGAACGAACTACTACTCCCCCTTTTCAGCCACAAATTCTTGCAAACATAAATCATGCATATAAAATGCAGAAATAGAACATAGGGTAGTATCACATAGTTACAGACCATAAGCACACAAAGGTGCAATAGAAATCCAGGACTTAACAAAATATAGGAAAGAAAATCAGAGAAACAAAGATCAGAGTCAAATAGACTCAGACACATCAGAATCATCTAACATCTCCTCAATATCACCAACAGCAGAACCATTTTCCTTTCCTCCTTCTTCTTCCTAAACTTCTAGTTATCCACACCATCAGCTTCATCTTCAGCCTTCAAAGCTGCAATTACCCTATCTATCTTCAACTTTCTGGCCCAAAGAGTCATACTGATCTCAGTAAGATCAACAATCATTTGTTTCCTGCTGAGCACACCAGATAACCGGACAGAAGTATCAACTTCAGCAACAATATCTGTCACAAACAACAACCTACAATCCATAGAAAAAAGACTTGGCCTTTTGCAAGGCTCATCAGTCCCAACCAAAATATCTGTCACATCTTCAAATACTCACACACACCACCATAAAACAGATATTAGAGCATCTGTCACATCTTCAGCAAAACCGCTCAGAGCTACGTAGAGACACGTATAAGAGCTTCAACAAACGAACGAACGACCTACTACTCCCCTTTGTAGCCACAAATTCTTGCAAACATAAATCATGCATATAAAATGCAGAAATAGAACACAAGGTAGTATCACATAGTTACAGACCATAAGCACACAAAGGTGCAATAGAAATCCAGGACATAACAAAACATAGGATAGAAAATCAGAGAAACAAAGATCAGAGTCAAATAGAGTCAGACACATCAGAATCATCTAACATCTCCTCAGTATCACCAACAGCAGAAGCATTTTCCTTTCCTCCTTCTTCTTCCTCAACATCCTGGTTATCCACACCATCAGCTTCATCTTCAGCCTTCAAAGCTGCAATTACCCTATCTATCTTCAACTTTCTGGCCCCAAGAGCCATACTGGTCTCAGTCAGATCAGCAATCATTTGTTTCTTGCTTAGCACACCAGATGACCGAACACAAGTATCAACTTCAGCAGCAACATTTGTCACAAACAACAACCTACAATCCATAGAAAAAGGACTTGGCCTTTTGCAGGCTCATCAGTCCCAACCAAAATATCTGTCACATCTTCAGATACTCACACACACAACCATAAAACAGATATTAGAGCATCTTTCACATCTTCAGCAAAACCGCTCAGAGCTACGTATAAGAGCTTCAACAAACGAAAGAACTACTATTCCCCTTTTTAGCCACAAATTCTAGCAAACATAAATCATGCATATAAAATGCAGAAATAGAACATAGGGTAGTATCACATAGTTACAGACCATAAGCACACAAAGGTGCAATAGAAATCCAGGACATAACAAAAATAGGAAAGAAAATCAGAGAAACAAAGATCAGAGTCAAATAGAGTCAGACGCATCAGAATCATCTAACATCTCCTCAGTATCACCAACAGCAGAAGCATTTTCCTTTCCTCCTTCTTCTTCCTAAACATCCTGGTTATCCACACCATCAGCTTCATCTTCAGCCTTCAAAGCTGCAATTACCCTATCTATCTTCAACTTTCTGGTCCAAGAGTCCCAACACAAATATCTGTCACATATTCAAATACACACACACACCACCATAAAACACATATTAGAGCATCTTTCACATCTTCAGCAAAACCGCTCGGAGCTACGTAGAGACACGTATAAGAGCTTCAACAAACGAAAGAACTATTATTCCCCTTTTTAGCCACAAATTCTAGCAAACATAAATCATGCATATAAAATGCAGAAATAGAACATAGGGTAGTATCACATAGTTACAGACCATAAGCACACAAAGGTGCAATAGAAATCCAGGACTTAACAAAATATAGGAAAGAAAATCAGAGAAACACAGATCAGAGTCAAATAGACTCAGACACATCAGAATCATCTAACATCTCCTCAGTATCACCAACAGCAGAAGCATTTTCCTTTCCTCATTCTTCTTCCTGAAATTCTAGTTATCCACACCATCAGCTTCATCTTCAGCCTTCAAAGCTGCAATTACCCTATCTATCTTCAACTTTCTGGCCCCAAGAGCCATACTGATCTCACTAAGATCAACAATCATTTGTTTCCTGCAGAGCACACCAGATAACCGGACAGAAGTATCAACTTCAGCAGCAACATCTGTCACAAACAACAACCTACAATCCATAGAAAAAGGACTTGGCCTTTTGCAAGGCTCATCAGTCCCAACCAAAATATCTGTCACATATTCAAATACAACACACACCACCATAAAACAGATATTAGAGCATCTGTCACATCTTCAGCAAAACCGCTCAGAGCTACGTAGAGACACGTAGAAGAGCTTCAACAAACGAACGAACGAACTACTACTCCCCCTTTTCAGCCACAAATTCTTGCAAACATAAATCATGCATATAAAATGCAGAAATAGAACATAGGGTAGTATCACATAGTTACAGACCATAAGCACACAAAGGTGCAATAGAAATCCAGGACTTAACAAAACATAGGAAAGAAAATCAGAGAAACAAAGATCAGAGTCAAATAGAGTCAGACGCATCAGAATCATCTAACATCTCCTCAGTATCACCAACAGCAGAAGCATTTTCCTTTCCTCCTTCTTCTTCCTAAACATCCTGGTTATCCACACCATCAGCTTCATCTTCAGCCTTCAAAGCTGCAATTACCCTATCTATCTTCAACTTTCTGGCCCCAAGAGTCATACTGATCTCAGTAAGATCAACAATCATTTGTTTCCTGCTGAGCACACCAGATAACCGGACAGAAGTATCAACTTCAGCAACAATATCTGTCACAAACAACAACCTACAATCCATAGAAAAAAGACTTGGCCTTTTGCAAGGCTCATCAGTCCCAACCAAAATATCTGTCACATCTTCAAATACTCACACACACCACCATAAAACAGATATTAGAACATCTGTCACATCTTCAGCAAATCCGCTCAGAGCTACGTAGAGACACGTACAAGAGCTTCAACAAACGAACGAACGAACTACTACTCCCCCTTTTCAGCCACAAATTCTTGCAAACATAAATCATGCATATAAAATGCAGAAATAGAACATAGGGTAGTATCACATAGTTACAGACCATAAGCACACAAAGGTGCAATAGAAATCCAGGACTTAACAAAATATAGGAAAGAAAATCAGAGAAACAAAGATCAGAGTCAAATAGACTCAGACACATCAGAATCATCTAACATCTCCTCAATATCACCAACAGCAGAACCATTTTCCTTTCCTCCTTCTTCTTCCTGAACTTCTAGTTATCCACACCATCAGCTTCATCTTCAGCCTTCAAAGCTGCAATTACCCTATCTATCTTCAACTTTCTGGCCCAAAGAGTCATACTGATCTCAGTAAGATCAACAATCATTTGTTTCCTGCTGAGCACACCAGATAACCGGACAGAAGTATCAACTTCAGCAACAATATCTGTCACAAACAACAACCTACAATCCATAGAAAAAAGACTTGGCCTTTTGCAAGGCTCATCAGTCCCAACCAAAATATCTGTCACATCTTCAAATACTCACACACACCACCATAAAACAGATATTAGAGCATCTGTCACATCTTCAGCAAAACCGCTCAGAGCTACGTAGAGACACGTATAAGAGCTTCAACAAACGAACGAACGACCTACTACTCCCCTTTGTAGCCACAAATTCTTGCAAACATAAATCATGCATATAAAATGCAGAAATAGAACACAAGGTAGTATCACATAGTTACAGACCATAAGCACACAAAGGTGCAATAGAAATCCAGGACATAACAAAACATAGGAAAGAAAATCAGAGAAACAAAGATCAGAGTCAAATAGAGTCAGACACATCAGAATCATCTAACATCTCCTCAGTATCACCAACAGCAGAAGCATTTTCCTTTCCTCCTTCTTCTTCCTCAACATCCTGGTTATCCACACCATCAGCTTCATCTTCAGCCTTCAAAGCTGCAATTACCCTATCTATCTTCAACTTTCTGGCCCCAAGAGCCATACTGGTCTCAGTCAGATCAGCAATCATTTGTTTCTTGCTTAGCACACCAGATGACCGAACACAAGTATCAACTTCAGCAGCAACATTTGTCACAAACAACAACCTACAATCCATAGAAAAAGGACTTGGCCTTTTGCAGGCTCATCAGTCCCAACCAAAATATCAGTCACATCTTCAGATACTCACACACACAACCATAAAACAGATATTAGAGCATCTTTCACATCTTCAGCAAAACCGCTCAGAGCTACGTATAAGAGCTTCAACAAACGAAAGAACTACTATTCCCCTTTTTAGCCACAAATTCTAGCAAACATAAATCATGCATATAAAATGCAGAAATAGAACATAGGGTAGTATCACATAGTTACAGACCATAAGCACACAAAGGTGCAATAGAAATCCAGGACTTAACAAAACATAGGAAAGAAAATCAGAGAAACAAAGATCAGAGTCAAATAGAGTCAGACGCATCAGAATCATCTAACATCTCCTCAGTATCACCAACAGCAGAAGCATTTTCCTTTCCTCCTTCTTCTTCCTAAACATCCTGGTTATCCACACCATCAGCTTCATCTTCAGCCTTCAAAGCTGCAATTACCCTATCTATCTTCAACTTTCTGGTCCAAGAGTCCCAACCAAAATATCTGTCACATATTCAAATACACACAAACACCACCATAAAACACATATTAGAGCATCTTTCACATCTTCAGCAAAACCGCTCGGAGCTACGTAGAGACACGTATAAGAGCTTCAACAAACGAAAGAACTATTATTCCCCTTTTTAGCCACAAATTCTGGCAAACATAAATCATGCATATAAAATGCAGAAATAGAACATAGGGTAGTATCACATAGTTACAGACCATAAGCACACAAAGGTGCAATAGAAATCCAGGACTTAACAAAATATAAAAAAGAAAATCAGAGAAACACAGATCAGAGTCAAATAGACTCAGACACATCAGAATCATCTAACATCTCCTCAGTATCACCAACAACAGAAGCATTTTCCTTTCCTCCTTCTTCTTCCTGAAATTCTAGTTATCCACACCATCAGCTTCATCTTCAGCCTTCAAAGCTGCAATTACCCTATCTATCTTCAACTTTCTGGCCCCAAGAGCCATACTGATCTCACTAAGATCAACAATCATTTGTTTCCTGCAGAGCACACCAGATAACCGGACAGAAGTATCAACTTCAGCAGCAACATCTGTCACAAACAACAACCTACAATCCATAGAAAAAGGACTTGGCCTTTTGCAAGGCTCATCAGTCCCAACCAAATTATCTGTCACATATTCAAATACAACACACACCACCATAAAACAGATATTAGAGCATCTGTCACATCTTCAGCAAAACCGCTCAGAGCTACGTAGAGACACATATAAGAGCTTCAACAAACGAACGAACGAACTACTACTCCCCCTTTTCAGCCACAAATTCTTGCAAACATAAATCATGCATATAAAATGCAGAAATAGAACATAGGGTAGTATCACATAGTTACAGACCATAAGCACACAAAGGTGCAATAGAAATCCAGGACTTAACAAAACATAGGAAAGAAAATCAGAGAAACAAAGATCAGAGTCAAATTGAGTCAGACGCATCAGAATCATCTAACATCTCCTCAGTATCACCAACAGCAGAAGCATTTTCCTTTCCTCCTTCTTCTTCCTAAACATCCTGGTTATCCACACCATCAGCTTCATCTTCAGCCTTCAAAGCTGCAATTACCCTATCTATCTTCAACTTTCTGGTCCAAGAGTCCCAACCAAAATATCTGTCACATATTCAAATACACACACACACCACCATAAAACACATATTAGAGCATCTTTCACATCTTCAGCAAAACCGCTCAGAGCTACGTAGAGACACGTATAAGAGCTTCAACAAACGAAAGAACTACTATTCCCCTTTTTAGCCACAAATTCTGGCAAACATAAATCATGCATATAAAATGCAGAAATAGAACATAGGGTAGTATCACATAGTTACAGACCATAAGCACACAAAGGTGCAATAGAAATCCAGGACTTAACAAAATATAGGAAAGAAAATCAGAGAAACAAAGAATAGAGTCAAATAGACTCAGACACATCAGAATCATCTAACATATCCTCAGTATCACCAACAGCAGAAGCATTTTCCTTTCCTCCTTCTTCTTCCTAAACATCCTGGTTATCCACACCATCAGCTTCATCTTCAGCCTTCAAAGCTGCAATTACCCTATCTATCTTCAACTTTCTGGTCCAAGAGCCATACTGGTCTCAGTCAGATCAGCAATCATTTGTTTTCTGCTTAGCACACCAGATGACCGAACAAAAGTATCAACTTCAGCAGCAACATTTGTCACAAACAACAACCTACAATCCATAGAAAAAGGACTTGGCCTTTTGCAGGCTCATCAGTCCCAACCAAAATATCTCTCACATCTTCAGATACTCACACACACCACCATAAAACAGATATTAGAGCATCTTTCACATCTTCAGCAAAACCGCTCAGAGCTACGTAGAGACACGTATAAGAACTTCAACAAACGAAAGAACTACTATTCCCCTTTTTAGCCACAAATTCTGGCAAACATAAATCATGCATATAAAATGCAGAAATAGAACATAGGGTAGTATCACATAGTTACAGACCATAAGCACACAAAGGTGCAATAGAAATCCAGGACTTAACAAAATATAGGAAAGAAAATCAGAGAAACAAAGATCAGAGTCAAATAGACTCAGACACATCAGAATCATCTAACATCTCCTCAGTATCACCAACAGCAGAAGCATTTTCCTTTCCTCCTTCTTCTTCCTCAACATCCTGGTTATCCACACCATCAGCTTCATCTTCAGCCTTCAAAGCTGCAATTACCCTATCTATCTTCAACTTTCTGGTCCAAGAGCCATACTGATCTCACTAAGATCAGCAATCATTTGTTTCCTGCAGAGCACACCAGATAACCGGACAGAAGTATCAACTTCAGCAGCAACATCTGTCACAAACAACAACCTACAATCCATAGAAAAAGGACTTGGCCTTTTGCAAGGCTCATCAGTCCCAACCAAAATATCTGTCACATATTCAAATACAACACACACCACCATAAAACAGATATTAGAGCATTTGTCACATCTTCAGCAAAACCGCTCAGAGCTACGTAGAGACACGTATAAGAGCTTCAACAAACGAACGAACGAACTACTACTCCCCCTTTTCAGCCACAAATTCTTGCAAACATAAATCAGGCATATAAAATGCAGAAATAGAACATAGGGTAGTATCACATAGTTACAGACCATAAGCACACAAAGGTGCAATAGAAATCCAGGACTTAACAAAACATAGGAAAGAAAATCAGAGAAACAAAGATCAGAGTCAAATAGAGTCAGACGCATCAGAATCATCTAACATCTCCTCAGTATCACCAACAGCAGAAGCATTTTCCTTTCCTCCTTCTTCTTCCTAAACATCCTGGTTATCCACACCATCAGCTTCATCTTCAGCCTTCAAAGCTGCAATTACCCTATCTATCTTCAACTTTCTGGTCCAAGAGTCCCAACCAAAATATCTGTCACATCTTCAGATACTCACACACACCACCATAAAACAGATATTAGAGCATCTTTCACAATTTCAGCAAAACCGCTCAGAGCTACGTAGAGACACGTATAAGAGCTTCAACAAACGAAAGAACTACTATTCCCCTTTTTAGCCACAAATTCTGGCAAACATAAATCATGCATATAAAATGCAGAAATAGAACATAGGGTAGTATCACATAGTTACAGACCATAAGCACACAAAGGTGCAATAGAAATCCAGGACTTAACAAAATATAGGAAAGAAAATCAGAGAAACAAAGATCAGAGTCAAATAGACTCAGACACATCAGAATCATCTAACATCTCCTCAGTATCACCAACAGCAGAAGCATTTTCCTTTCCCCCTTCTTCTTCCTAAACTTTCTGGTTATCCACACCATAAGCTTCATCTTCAGCCTTCAAAGCTGCAATTACCCTATCTATCTTCAACTTTCTGGTCCAAGAGCCATACTGGTCTCAGTCAGATCAGCAATCATTTGTTTCCTGCTTAGCACACCAGATGACCGAACAAAAGTATCAACGTCAGCAGCAACATTTGTCACAAACAACAACCTACAATCCATAGAAAAAGGACTTGGCCTTTTGCAGGCTCATCAGTCCCAACCAAAATATCTGTCACATCTTCAGATACTCACACACACCACCATAAAACAGATATTAGAGCATCTTTCACATCTTCAGCAAAACCGCTCAGAGCTACGTAGAGACACGTATAAGAGCTTCAACAAACGAAAGAACTACTATTCCCCTTTTTAGCCACAAATTCTTGCAAACATAAATCATGCATATAAAATGCAGAAATAGAACATAGGGTAGTATCACATAGTTACAGACCATAAGCACACAAAGGTGCAATAGAAATCCAGGACTTAACAAAACAAAGGAAAGAAAATCAGAGAAACAAAGATCAGAGTCAAATAGAGTCAGACGCATCAGAATCATCTAACATCTCCTCAGTATCACCAACAGCAGAAGCATTTTCCTTTCCTCCTTCTTCTTCCTAAACATCCTGGTTATCCACACCATCAGCTTCATCTTCAGCCTTCAAAGCTGCAATTACCCTATCTATCTTCAACTTTCTGGTCCAAGAGTCCCAACCAAAATATCTGTCACATATTCAAATACACACACACACCACCATAAAACACATATTAGAGCATCTTTCACATCTTCAGCAAAACCGCTCGGAGCTACGTAGAGACACGTATAAGAGCTTCAACAAACGAAAGAACTACTATTCCCCTTTTTAGCCACAAATTCTGGCAAACATAAATCATGCATATAAAATGCAGAAATAGAACATAGGGTAGTATCACATAGTTACAGACCATAAGCACACAAAGGTGCAATAGAAATCCAGGACTTAACAAAATATAGGAAAGAAAATCAGAGAAACACAGATCAGAGTCAAATAGACTCAGACACATCAGAATCATCTAACATCTCCTCAGTATCACCAACAACAGAAGCATTTTCCTTTCCTCCTTCTTCTTCCTGAAATTCTAGTTATCCACACCATCAGCTTCATCTTCAGCCTTCAAAGCTACAATTACCCTATCTATCTTCAACTTTCTGGCCCCAAGAGCCATATTGATCTCACTAAGATCAACAATCATTTGTTTCCTGCAGAGCACACCAGATAACCGGACAGAAGTATCAACTTCAGCAGCAACATCTGTCACAAACAACAACCTACAATCCATAGAAAAAGGACTTGGCCTTTTGCAGCCTCATCAGTCCTAACCAAAATATCTGTCACATCTTCAAATACTCACACACACCACCATAAAACAGTTATTAGAACATCTGTCACATCTTCAGCAAAACCGCTCAGAGCTACGTAGAGACACGTATAAGAACTTCAACAAACGAAAGAACTACTATTCCCCTTTTTAGCCACAAATTCTGGCAAACATAAATCATGCATATAAAATGCAGAAATAGAACATAGGGTAGTATCACATAGTTACAGACCATAAGCACACAAAGGTGCAATAGAAATCCAGGACTTAACAAAATATAGGAAAGAAAATCAGAGAAACAAAGATCAGAGTCAAATAGACTCAGACACATCAGAATCATCTAACATCTCCTCAGTATCACCAACAGCAGAAGCATTTTCCTTTCCTCCTTCTTCTTCCTCAACATCCTGGTTATCCACACCATCAGCTTCATCTTCAGCCTTCAAAGCTGCAATTACCCTATCTATCTTCAACTTTCTGGTCCAAGAGCCATACTGATCTCACTAAGATCAGCAATCATTTGTTTCCTGCAGAGCACACCAGATAACCGGACAGAAGTATCAACTTCAGCAGCAACATCTGTCACAAACAACAACCTACAATCCATAGAAAAAGGACTTGGCCTTTTGCAAGGCTCATCAGTCCCAACCAAAATATCTGTCACATATTCAAATACAACACACACCACCATAAAACAGATATTAGAGCATTTGTCACATCTTCAGCAAAACCGCTCAGAGCTACGTAGAGACACGTATAAGAGCTTCAACAAACGAACGAACGAACTACTACTCCCCCTTTTCAGCCACAAATTCTTGCAAACATAAATCAGGCATATAAAATGCAGAAATAGAACATAGGGTAGTATCACATAGTTACAGACCATAAGCACACAAAGGTGCAATAGAAATCCAGGACTTAACAAAACATAGGAAAGAAAATCAGAGAAACAAAGATCAGAGTCAAATAGAGTCAGACGCATCAGAATCATCTAACATCTCCTCAGTATCACCAACAGCAGAAGCATTTTCCTTTCCTCCTTCTTCTTCCTAAACATCCTGGTTATCCACACCATCAGCTTCATCTTCAGCCTTCAAAGCTGCAATTACCCTATCTATCTTCAACTTTCTGGTCCAAGAGTCCCAACCAAAATATCTGTCACATCTTCAGATACTCACACACACCACCATAAAACAGATATTAGAGCATCTTTCACAATTTCAGCAAAACCGCTCAGAGCTACGTAGAGACACGTATAAGAGCTTCAACAAACGAAAGAACTACTATTCCCCTTTTTAGCCACAAATTCTGGCAAACATAAATCATGCATATAAAATGCAGAAATAGAACATAGGGTAGTATCACATAGTTACAGACCATAAGCACACAAAGGTGCAATAGAAATCCAGGACTTAACAAAATATAGGAAAGAAAATCAGAGAAACAAAGATCAGAGTCAAATAGACTCAGACACATCAGAATCATCTAACATCTCCTCAGTATCACCAACAACAGAAGCATTTTCCTTTCCCCCTTCTTCTTCCTAAACTTTCTGGTTATCCACACCATAAGCTTCATCTTCAGCCTTCAAAGCTGCAATTACCCTATCTATCTTCAACTTTCTGGTCCAAGAGCCATACTGGTCTCAGTCAGATCAGCAATCATTTGTTTCCTGCTTAGCACACCAGATGACCGAACAAAAGTATCAACTTCAGCAGCAACATTTGTCACAAACAACAACCTACAATCCATAGAAAAAGGACTTGGCCTTTTGCAGGCTCATCAGTCCCAACCAAAATATCTGTCACATCTTCAGATACTCACACACACCACCATAAAACAGATATTAGAGCATCTTTCACATCTTCAGCAAAACCGCTCAGAGCTACGTAGAGACACGTATAAGAGCTTCAACAAACGAAAGAACTACTATTCCCCTTTTTAGCCACAAATTCTTGCAAACATAAATCATGCATATAAAATGCAGAAATAGAACATAGGGTAGTATCACATAGTTACAGACCATAAGCACACAAAGGTGCAATAGAAATCCAGGACTTAACAAAACATAGGAAAGAAAATCAGAGAAACAAAGATCAGAGTCAAATAGAGTCAGACGCATCAGAATCATCTAACATCTCCTCAGTATCACCAACAGCAGAAGCATTTTCCTTTCCTCCTTCTTCTTCCTAAACATCCTGGTTATCCACACCATCAGCTTCATCTTCAGCCTTCAAAGCTGCAATTACCCTATCTATCTTCAACTTTCTGGTCCAAGAGTCCCAACCAAAATATCTGTCACATATTCAAATACACACACACACCACCATAAAACACATATTAGAGCATCTTTCACATCTTCAGCAAAACCGCTCGGAGCTACGTAGAGACACGTATAAGAGCTTCAACAAACGAAAGAACTACTATTCCCCTTTTTAGCCACAAATTCTGGCAAACATAAATCATGCATATAAAATGCAGAAATAGAACATAGGGTAGTATCACATAGTTACAGACCATAAGCACACAAAGGTGCAATAGAAATCCAGGACTTAACAAAATATAGGAAAGAAAATCAGAGAAACACAGATCAGAGTCAAATAGACTCAGACACATCAGAATCATCTAACATCTCCTCAGTATCACCAACAACAGAAGCATTTTCCTTTCCTCCTTCTTCTTCCTGAAATTCTAGTTATCCACACCATCAGCTTCATCTTCAGCCTTCAAAGCTACAATTACCCTATCTATCTTCAACTTTCTGGCCCCAAGAGCCATATTGATCTCACTAAGATCAACAATCATTTGTTTCCTGCAGAGCACACCAGATAACCGGACAGAAGTATCAACTTCAGCAGCAACATCTGTCACAAACAACAACCTACAATCCATAGAAAAAGGACTTGGCCTTTTGCAAGGCTCATCAGTCCCAACCAAAATATCTGTCACATATTCAAATACAACACACACCACCATAAAACAGATATTAGAGCATCTGTTACATCTTCAGCAAAACCGCTCAGAGCTACGTAGAGACACGTATAAGAGCTTCAACAAACGAACGAACGAACTACTACTCCCCCTTTTCAGCCACAAATTCTTGCAAACATAAATCATGCATATAAAATGCAGAAATAGAACATAGGGTAGTATCACATAGTTATAGACCATAAGCACACAAAGGTGCAATAGAAATCCAGGACTTAACAAAACATAGGAAAGAAAATCAGAGAAACAAAGATCAGAGTCAAATAGAGTCAGACGCATCAGAATCATCTAACATCTCCTCAGTATCACCAACAGCAGAAGCATTTTCCTTTCCTCCTTCTTCTTCCTAAACATCCTGGTTATCCACACCATCAGCTTCATCTTCAGCCTTCAAAGCTGCAATTACTCTATCTATCTTCAACTTTCTGGTCCAAGAGACATACTGGTCTCAGTCAGATCAGCAATCATTTGTTTCCTGCTTAGCACACCAGATGACCGAACAAAAGTATCAACTTCAGCAGCAACATTTGTCACAAACAACTACCTACAATCCATAGAAAAAGGACTTGGCCTTTTGCAGGCTCATCAGTCCCAACCAAAATATCTCTCACATCTTCAGATACTCACACACACCACCATAAAACAGATATTAGAGCATCTTTCACATCTTCAGCAAAACCGCTCAGAGCTACGTAGAGACACGTATAAGAGCTTCAAGAAACGAAAGAACTACTATTCCCCTTTTTAGCCACAAATTCTGGCAAACATAAATCATGCATATAAAATGCAGAAATAGAACATAGGGTAGTATCACATAGTTACAGACCATAAGCACACAAAGGTGCAATAGAAATCCAGGACTTAACAAAATATAGGAAAGAAAATCAGAGAAACATAGATCAGAGTCAAATAGACTCAGACACATCAGAATCATCTAACATCTCCTCAGTATCACCAAAAACAGAAGCATTTTCCTTTCCTCCTTCTTCTTCCTGAAATTCTAGTTATCCACACCATCAGCTTCATCTTCAGCCTTCAAAGCTGCAATTACCCTATCTATCTTCAACTTTCTGGCCCCAAGAGCCATACTGATCTCACTAAGATCAACAATCATTTGTTTCCTGCAGAGCACACCAGATAACCGGACAGAAGTTTCAACTTCAGCAGCAACATCTGTCACAAACAACAACCTACAATCCATAGAAAAAGGACTTGGCCTTTTGCAAGGCTCATCAGTCCCAACCAAAATATCTGTCACATATTCAAATACAACACACACCACCATAAAACAGATATTAGAGCATCTTTCACATCTTCAGCAAAACCGCTCAGAGCTACGTAGAGACACCTATAAGAGCTTCAACAAACGAACGAACGAACTACTACTCCCCCTTTTTAGCCACAAATTCTTGCAAACATAAATCATGCATATAAAATGTAGAAATAGAACATAGGGTAGTATCACATAGTTACAGACCATAAGCACACAAAGGTGCAATAGAAATCCAGGACTTAACAAAACATAGGAAATAAAATCAGAGAAACAAAGATCAGAGTCAAATAGAGTCAGACGCATCATAATCATCTAACATCTCCTCAGTATCACCAACAGCAGAAGCATTTTCCTTTCCCCCTTCTTCTTCCTAAACTTCCTGGTTATCCACACCATAAGCTTCATCTTCAGCCTTCAAAGCTGCAATTACCCTATCTATCTTCAACTTTCTGGCCCCAAGAGCCATACTGGTCTCAGTCAGATCAACAATCATTTGTTTCCTGCTTAGCACACCAGATGACCGAACAAAATTATCAACTTCAGCAGCAGCATCTGTCACAGACAACAACCTGCAATCCACAGAAAAAGGACTTGGCCTTTTGCAAGGCTCATTAGTCCCAACCAAAATATCTGGATGTTGCTGGAGAATAGTACCACATAGTAGAGTGGGAAAAGCAATGGGAAACTTCATGGCATATGACTTGGCATGCTCCAATACTTGATAGAAAATATAAGCTCCATAATGAAAGGCAGTTTGAGTACCAACAGCATAGATAAACTTGGCCAACCTAGTAGTAATAGAATTGGAATGAGTGGTTAGAGTCTAGTTGGCAACTGCAATCTTGTTCAACACAGCATACAGGGGAGTGAGCTTAGCAGATGACAAATGTTTAGGCCAATGCTTGACCTTGTTACCAGTTATAGCCTTGCAAATAGTATCATCAGTCACCTCCATCTCAGGAGTCTCCTCAGTAGACCTCTCAAGGTATTCATTTATAACCAGAGGAGAGAAGTTCACACACTTGTCTCTAACAAAAACCTTCCTGTACTCAGGATTCCTTGCATCATCAATATCTTCAGATACATTAACCAAAAATTCCCTAACCAGCTTGTCATAACAGAAACCCAAACTCTTCACAGTCTTCATCAAACACGCAGAAGTTAACAAATCCACAAGTTCTTGACACTTGAACACATCCTCCTTCAGATTTCTTTCCAAACCAAGTCTTCTATGGTAGATGTATTTCCACCTAGCAAAACCACTTTCCAGATGGAAAGACACATTGTCTAGGGGTGCTGGAGGTATAGATAGAGGTACTTTCATACCTTTAATAGTCTTCCTAAATGCCTGGCTAGAAGTGGCAGCATCAGTCTCAGCAACCTCAAAATCAGAGTCACTAGTTGGAGGATCTTTTCTCTTCAGACTCTTCTTCCCTAGAGTAGATTGGAGCACAATCTTGCTCCAACCCTTAGGGGGACCATACATGGGCTTCTTCCTAGTACCAGCTTTCTTCTTCTTGCCCTGTTGGGCACTTTCAATCACAACAGGTGTACTCTTAACAGATTTGTTCCTTGTCCTACGACCAACACCAGAAATAGGAGTTTCCTTCACAATATTTTCTTCTAAACCTTCTTCATCAACCATAACCACATCATCTTGTATCACATTTTCAGGACTTTTAGCATGCTGAGTCTCAAATTCTGCAGTATGAGGTTCAGAGGAACCTTCTTTATGAACATTCTCAGTAGGAGGAGTATCAGGGACCTCAGTGGTCTCAACATTAGCCTGTGCCAAAGATGCGTGAGCATCTGGCATAGCATCTGTCTGCACATCAGTAAAGATAGCTGATTTCTCAGCAAAAGGATTATCAACCAAATTTTTCTCAGGTTCCACATGTTGGTCAGCAACCAAATTAGTCTTTTCATCAATCAAACTATCATCCACGTTAGGATTATCAGAACCTAGGGTTTCAGTCACACTAACATTGACAGTATCATTATCTTCAACATTCTCAGATTCATTCACATTATCAGGTTCCACAACAGTTGAGACAAAAGGATTTTCCTTATAGTAAAGGTCATGCATGCTTAGACCTACACACTTAGCAGGGGAGGGTTTTGATTTCTTACCTTTTGATTTTGAACCTCTTTTTGATGCAGAAGACGAAGAGCCTGTGTTGGCACTCTTCTTCCTCGAAACTGGTATTTTAGCACTTCGTGTGACCACTCCAGTGCTAGAAACCATGGCGAGTGGTTGAGCATCAGTTATAACCGTCGATTGATTCACTTGTTGAGCGACGGGATCAAACGCAGGATCAGATTGAACATTTGTGGATTGATCTTGCAATGTGGGTTGTGGAATTGATCAGCATCTGACATGGTGATGATTTGTTGTTTGAGTGAGCAAGAAAGTAACAAAGTGTGAATGATGTTGAAACAATCGTAATGTGTAAAAGTAACACTTAAGGAAGTTGGAGAGTGGCTTCCTTGACTTGCGTGCAATAAACGGTTATGATATAGAAAAGTAACTACTGCATGCCTCCAATAAATTAACTACTACAATTCTTCAATCTGGCAGATACCTAACTTCCCTCTTAATTTTTCAAATTGAGTAGTATCAAGGGTTTTAGTAAAAATATATGCTACTTGCTCTTCAGTTGCAACATGCTCAAGAGTGATCACATTTTCTTCAACTAAATCTCTAATAAAATGATATCTAATGTCAATGTGCTTAGTCCTGCTGTGCTATATAGGATTTTTAGAAATATTAATTGCACTCAGGTTGTCACAGAATAATGTCAAAGCATCTTGCTTGACATTGTACTCACTCAGCATTTGTCTCATCCAAACTAATTGTGCACAGCTACTTCCAGCAGCTATATACTCAGCCTCAACTGTGGATAAGGAAACACAATTTTGCTTCTTACTAAACCATGATATGAGATTGTTGCCTAGAAAGAAACATCCACCAAAAATACTCTTCCTATCATCAGCACTTCCAGCCCAGTCAGCATCACAGTACCCAATCAACAAAGAATTATTCCCATGGGTATATAGAATCCTATAATCACTAGTACCATTGACATATTTCAAAATTCTCTTCACTTGAGTCAGATGACTCATCTTTGGTTCAGCTTGGTACCTAGCACATACTCCAACTGCAAATGTAATGTCTGGTCTACTTGCAGTGAGATATAGGAGACTTCCTATCATGCTCCTGTACATACTTTGATCAACATCTACACCTTTTTCATCCTTTGAAAGCTTCACATGTGTAGGAGCAGAAGTTCTTTTATGAGTAGCATTCTCCATACCAAATTTCTTGACAATACTTTTGGCATATTTGCTTTGGGAGATAAAGATAATGTCTTCCATCTGTTTCACTTGAAGACCAAGAAAGAAATTTAGCTCACCTACAAGACTCATCTCAAATTCAGATTGCATTTGCTGAACAAAATGCTTCACCATATGGTCAGACATTCCACCAAACATTATGTCATCAACATAGATTTGTGCAATCATTAGCTTTCCTCTTTCATCTTTAATAAACAAAGTTTTGTCATTGCCTCCCTTTCTGTAGCCATGAGTCACCAGGAATTCAGTAAGTCTATCATACCAAGCCCTAGGAGCTTGCTTCAACCCATATAGAGCTTTCTTCAATTTGTAGACATGATCTGGACCACTTGGATCAATGAAACCTTTAGGCTGCTCCACATAGACAACTTCATTTAAATATCCATTGAGGAATGCACTCTTGACATCCATTTGATATAACTTGAATTTGAAGATGCATGCTATTCCTAATAACAACCTTATGGATTCCAACCTAGCTACAGGTACAAAAGTTTCACCAAAATCTACTCCTTCAATCTGAGCATAACCTTGAGCAACAAGTCTAGCTTTGTTCCTTGTGATAGTACCATTTTCATCTGACTTGTTCTTGAATACCTACTTTGTTCCTATGACATTCACATTTTCTGGTCTAAGAACTAAGTCCCACACATCAATCCTTTTGAACTGAGTTAATTCTACTTGCATTGCATTTATCCAGAACTCATCAGTCAAAGTCTCCTTGACATTCTTAGGCTCAAAATTTGATATAAAACAGGAATTTGACACCTCACTATATCTCCTTCTAGTGGTGATCCCTTGATTTGGATCTCTAATGACTTGATCTATAGGATGGTTCTTCTATTTTCTGATAGATGGCCCTTTGTTGGGAGAAGTAGTTTCTGAACTGCTCTCTTCAGATTCTTCAATATTTGTGTCTACATCTTCTGTCTCCCCCTGAGTGTCACCTGCTGAGTCAGATGTGCTATCATGTGGCACAGCATGTTTACCACAGTCATCTATCACAACATTTATAGACTCCATCATTGTTCTGGTTCTAGAATTGAACACTTTATAGGCTCTGCTGTTATTTGAATAACCCAGAAAAATTCCTTCATCACTTTTAGCATCCATCTTCCTTCTTGGTTCTCTATCAGCTAAGATATAACACTTACTACCAAACACATGAAAGTATTTACTGTTGGCTTCCTGTCTTTCCATAGTTCATATAAGGTAGTAGATGTACCTTTTCTCAATGTTACTCTGTTATGGATGTAACAGGCTGTCTTCATGGCTTCAGCCCAAAAGTAGAAAGGTAGCTTCTTGGCATGTAGCATGACTCTAGCTGATTCTTGCAATGTTCTGTTCTTCCTTTCAACTATACCATTTTGCTAAGGAGTAATAGGTGCAGAAAACTCATGAAATATTCCTTCAGTAGTGCAAAACTCAGAGAACTTACCATTCTCAAAATCTTTCCCATGGTCACTTCTGATTCTGACTATGCTACACTCCTTCTCTCTTTGAAGTTGTAAACAAAGATCTTTAAACATATCAAAAGTGTCAGACTTTTCTTTAATAAAGGTGATCCATGTGTATGTGGAGAAATCATCAACAACAACAAAGGCATATCTTGTACCACCTAAGCTTTCAACTTGCATAGGTCACATCAAATCCATATGTATTAACTCAAGAACTCTAGATGTTGACAAATGTTGTAGCTTCTGGTGAGACACTTGGGTCTGTTTTCCCACCTGACATTCTCCACAAATACTTCCTTCTTGAATTTGAAGGTTTGGTAAACCTCTGATAGCTCCTTCAGCAATAGCTTTCTTCATGTTTCTCAGATTCAAATGCCCAAGTTTTTGGTGCCACAGTTTCACTTCATCTTCTTTTGCTATTAAACAGGCAGATAGCACAGTATTGTCTTGTGAAACCCACAAGTAACAGTTGTCTTTTGATCTCAAAACTTTCATTAGGGTGTCACCTTCAGCATTTGTCACTAAACATTCATTCTTTGTAAAGTTGACTTTTAACCCTTGATCACATAACTGACTGACACTGATCAGATTGGCAGTTAGTCCTTTTACATGAAGAACTTTATCAAGCTTTGGTAGATCTCCATTCACCAGTGTTCCTATACCCTTGATTTCTCCCTTGGCTCCATCCCCAAAGGTTACAAAGCTGGTAGCATGTGGCACTACATCTGTCAAAAACTGTTCTACTCCAGTCATGTGCCTGGAACACCCACTATCAAAATACCAATCACTTGTAGATGAGGCTCTCAGAGATGTGTGAGCAATTTGAGCAGTCTCACTAGCAGTATTGCTTGTGAATTGATCATCCTTTTTCTTCCATTCCTTCTTGATATTCTTCACAACAGGCTCTGGTCTTGATGAATAGTTACTTTTAGGAGAGCCATGTAATTCATAACATAAGGGCCTAATATGTCCCTTTCTTCCACAATGGTGACATACCCAATCATAGTATCTACCCTTTCGTCTGGACTTGTAGTTAGTGCTCTGTTGTCTTGCTTGATGTAAGGGCATCTGTCTTGACATAGTTGGATCATAAGTACTAACAGCTGGTACAAATTGTGTCTAATGAGACACAGCTCTGTAGTCAAAGCCTATACCTTTAACGTTTCTTGAACTCTGCCCAATCTCCAGAATCTCATCTAATTTGTCAATACCTCTGTTGAGCATCCTCAGTTGCTTGTTCATGTTATCTATCTTTGATTTGAGTAAAGCAACTTCATCATTGAGATCTGAGTTCTCTTGAAGTAGTCTATTATTATCAGCTTCCATAAGAGCAATGATTCCTTTTTGCTTACACACCTCTTCACTTCTGATAAGTAACTCATTATAGACTTCAGGTGATTCTTCATGGGATAGCTCTCCCTCAAAAAAATCTCTGTCAGATGCACACACTCCTGTCAGAGCAACAACATGGTTGGCATTTTCAGGATCTTCTTCTGCTTCATCTTCATCTGACTAGGAAACAACCATTCCCTTCTTTTGCTTCTTTAAACAAGTCGCACACTCAGTTTTGATATGACCATACCCTTCACAATCATGACATTGAACCCCTTTGTTTTGATTCATCTTGTCCTCAGCTCTGGGTTTTTTCTGATTAATGACATTCTTGTTAGTGCTGGGACTGTTGTCTGGAGCATGTGTCTTAGGACGTCTGTCCATCTTCAAAGCTCTACTAAATTGTTTTCCCAACATTGTCATAGCTTCAAAGATACTTTCATCAGTCTCCATATTATCTTGTTGGTCAGACTCTTCAGCAGCAAAAGCAATGTTCTTTGACTTCTTCTCAAATCTCTCATTGGCTAACATCTCAAAAGTTTGTAAAGAGCCAACTAGCTCATCCATCTTCAAATCTGAAATGTCTTTGGACTCCTCTATTGCAGTGACCTTCATATAAAATCTCTTAGGTAGAGACCTAAGCATCTTTCTCACTAAAGTTTCTTCAGATATCTTCTCACCCAAGGCATCAAATTGATTGTCATAATCAAGAATCTTCATGTGGAATTCTTGAATACTTTCTTCATCATTCATTCTTAAGCTCTCAAACTTACTAGTCAAAAGATGCAATCTTGAGCTTTTCACCTTGGATGTACCTTCATGAACAGTTTAGAGTATCTTCCATGCCTCCTTGGCAACTGTGCATCTTTTGATCAGCTTGAATAAATGCACATCAACTCCATTAAATAGAGCATTCAAGGCTTTTGAATTTGCATTAGCTAATGCCTCCTCCTCTTTGCTCCATGCTTCCTCAAGCTTGAGTGTGGTGGTGGCTGCACCATCTTTATCAGTAACTACTGGATGTTCCCAACCTTTTATAACAGCTCTCCATGTTTTATGGTCCATGGATTTTAGAAACGTTGTCATCTGGGATTTCCAATTGTCATAATTAGAGTCACCAACCAAAAGTGGTGGCCTATTCATAGGTCCTCCTTCCTTGTCCATTCTTGCCAGAAAAACCTCCCTAGAGCTCACCCTAAACAGAACAGGGTGCCTGTTCTGATGCCAATTGAAATTCTGGCTACCAGACAGACAAACACTGTGAACAATGTAAGCACAACTGTCTGAGCGATTGTCTAGCTCAGGACAAACACACAATTAAAACGTAATTAAAAGTAGCGGAAAAGTAAATAACACAGTAGGTTTGTTAACCCAGTTTGGCGCAACTTGCCCTAATTTGGGGGATACCAATCCAGGAGTGAACTCACTATAATAGTTCTAGTGCAAGGACCAACGTAGCCACAATACTTGTCTTCCACCTAGACACTACCCACGTGACAGCCCTACCTAGGAACTCCTAGATATGAGACCCCGTCTCACCTCCTAACCTAAACAACACACTCAGTGTTGCTTTTACTTTTCTTTTCTTTGTTATGTTTTCTTTGGACAAGAGACACACTCTTCCGACTCAATACTAACTCCGTACCTACAGGCTTAGGAGAAGCAAAGTTACAACTCAACTAAACACGTCCTTAGCTTGACCAGCGATGATACAAGCAAGGCTCACACCAATAAACAATAAACTAACAAAGAAGACTAAACCTTAAAACACACGCTTTAGAACACACATGGTTTAGCTTCACTTTTAGGGTCTATCATTACATATATTTATACTACTAGAGTAGCACAGGGTTTGGGCTTCAGACACCTTTGGACGTTGTAAGGTTCATGTCTTGAATCTTCTAGAACAAGATATCTTCTTGAAAAATAAATCAGTATCACTTTTTAAAATATATCTAGGCTTGACCGCCTTAGACTCCTTCAGAACACGTGACTTAATCACCAAGTAATGGTTAAAAGAAAAACCAAAGCGAATCTTGTAAAAGATTGCATAAAATAATAAACGCGCGCTGGCGCGAGCTGGCAGATCACGTAATGTTGTTCCATATGCTACATCATCTTACCCATCATCAGTGATCATAGGCATCTGACCACACATCTGGTCAATATATGTTTTTAACACAATTGTAGCCAATCTTCAAAACTCAACAATATTAACGTAAGGAGCATAAATATACACATGTTTGTAATAAAACTTTTTAAATCACTATTACAAGTTATTAGTCATAAAAATTTATAATTTACAATGACATGATAGTTTTTATTGTTGATAAACGTTTGTGCTAAATATATATGGTGTTCCTCAAATTGATGCTTTCTCTAAGTTACACTAATATTCCCATCAACTATTTATCTATTTCCAGTGCCGAGTTTCTATGGCGTTCCACCGAACCCGTGCAACGCACGGGGGCAGTACTAGTTGATTTATTTAAATAGAAAATTAAATTTAGGTAAATGGGTTAAAACCCCACTATAAAGTTGGCTGATTTTGCAATACCCCTGTAAAAATTTTTTTTGAGATTCCCCCCTGTAATGTTAGATTCTTTGCAATACCCCCCCTAACTCATACAACCATAATATAACTGCCACAAAACAGAATCGCTGCACAAAAAAACCGTCGCAAAATATAATTTTAGAGAGGGAATTAAACCTCCTTAAACTGAATCTGGGGGTATTGCCAATAATCTCACATTACAGGGAGGAATCTCAAAAAAATAATTACAGAGGGGAATTTTAAAACTGACCAACTTTACAAGGGGTATTAAATTTGTTGTAACAATTAAATGATAATAACTGTTAAAATAGAAGTGTGAAACAAAAAAATAAATGAAGTTTGAAAAAAAAATTCATGAAATAAAAAAAGTTTTCGTCATGTCCCATTTTAACCTAAACCTAACGCCGCTGCAATGTAGTGAATCAAAGGTGTTTTCAAAATTTATAAGATGGAATTTCGACTGCAATAATCTTAATTTGCTTCTCATTCTACGCCTTCTATAAAGGCTTTCAGAACTTGTCATCTATCATTATTTTGTGTTGTCGATGTAGGTCAATCAATGGAAGCAGTTGTAAGGGACGATCAAAGTGTAAAGTTACTCAGTGCAACTATCAAGCGTTGTCTATTGGTCCCTGTTCGACAATGTCTGCACTCAACATCTTCTCTTTTTTGTGGTAAATATACCAATTTTTTCCAATCTATTTTATTTTAATTCATTATTCGTTAAAATTATACAAACCTAAACAAATTAGTTTCTCGATTTGTGCCAGATTGATGATTTCGTACATGAATTTTCCATCGGCCTATGGTCAAGCCTATTTTCGATGTTGTTTTGTGTAATAGCGTCAAGGTATTTTAATCCCTTTTATTTATTGTTTTTAATTATATAAAATATTAAATATGTTTTTCATTCCTATAAAATTGCGGTTTTCTAAGTTTAGTCTTTACATAATTTTAATCATATTTTTAGTCCTATAAAATTAAGGTGCACACATTTTTAGTGTCAAGCTGAATAATTTTTTTCAACTATGCTGTAAACATTGTAAACAGTTTCTTCGCAAAAAATAAGTTTTAAAATTTGGAAGGATATGTTTTTCTATTAGCGTAGTAGATAGGGAAGGGAGAAGGGAGGCGAATAACTATTTTTAAATAACTTTTTCAGCCATGTTTTTTTATTAGTGATTGATTAATAAATGGAAGACGAATAGTATAGGGACGTTGTGATAAATTATTTTTTTGATTAAGTAGTCTTGTGTTAGAATTTCACCTTTAAAAATAAATAAGTGGGCGTACCGGGATTCAAACCACGGTCCCTATACATTACGTACAAATGTCCTACCAACTGATTTAAGCTCGTGTATGCGACACGTTGTGTTTAATTATGAATTTATTAATTTTTTTTTTCATTTTACACTATTCTCATTTTAGACGTTTCAAATTAATGTTCAAAAACAATTATTTTTATCTGCATTCTAATAATGTCCTTACCCTTTCAAAAAATTCCCTAAATATATCTATTTCTTATGACAACCTAATTATATTTTATTTAAAAAGGTCAAATTAAGTAATTAGTTGCTAAGTATTATTTATAATGTACATACCGAATTCAAAAAGGATACAATCCCATTTATGAAACAAAATGGTACATATAGCAAATTTAATTTTTAATTTCCAATTACAATATTTTTTTTTTGCTACAGTTTCTATTTTAATTATTATAATTAACATAAAAGTTTAATAATTTAACTTTTTTACATTTAAGCATTACCAATAAAACTTTTGCTACTTTTATATCCCAATTTTTTTTGGTAGTTTCTTTATTTTGTTTTATTCCTTTTAAAATTATATTACAATTTTGAAATTATATAATATTATCTTTAATTTATTGACTTTTCTACCAAAATAAAAATCTTAATTTATTTAAATTTTTACTAAATTTACATGATAATATCTGATTCAATTTCGCAAATAAGGTAAAAAATTGATATCACATACCAATTTTTTCAATATTAATGACATAAAAAATAAATCAGATATCAAATTTTAATGTTTTTCGATTTCAATTTTCTTTCCATTATTTTCCTATTTATTTGTATAATAATTCTTTAATAATTCACTTCTATGATATGGAGGTCTGAATGTGTAGTATGGAAAAAACTGTGATATGGAGTTTCACAAAATTGTATGGGCGGGCCAGAATTTTTAATGCATCATAATTTTTATTTTGGCTAACCCATAAATTTTTGTGAATCATTGTATGTACTGTAATGTGTATCAAACCTTCTTGAGAATAGAGTAAAATTATTAAATTATCATTATTTAACTAGGAAAGGGTAGGAAAACAGTTATAATTGAGAAACATTCAAATTTGATTTCCGATTTATTTATTCGGTCATAAATATTAAAAAATTAGAAGGTGATATCAATTTTTTACCTTATTCACAAAACATAATCAGATATTGTCTTGTAAATTTAGTAATAATTTAAATAAATTAAAGATTTTTCTTTGGTTGAAAGGTCAATAAATTAAAGAGAATAATAGGTAATTTCAAAAATATTATATAATTTTACAGAAAAAAAATTAAAAAACTACCACAAGAATATTTTTATAAGGATATAAAAAGACAAAAGTTTTATTGGTAGTGCTAAAAAGTAAAAGAGTTAAATTATTAAACAATTATATTAATTATTGTTTAAATTAGAAAATGCAGCAAAAAAAATACTAAAATTGGAAAACAAATATTAATTTTGGTATCTGTTATCATTTTGTTTGTTTCATTAATGGGATTGTATCCTTTTTGAATTTGGTAATAATTTTTGTACATTATAAAAATTAATTAATAACCAATCACTAGCTAACTTTGACTGTTTAATTCTTTCATTGTAACACCCTAACCTCGATCCTTAATTTTTTATATAGGAATTAATAAAATAAAATAAAATAAAATCTGTACACTATTGTAAGGGTGGTACACCAAAACAATTCACAATAATGATGTAAAATCCGAAATTAGTTTTTTTTTTTGAACAGCGAAATAGAAGTTATAATTTAACAAATCTCTCTTGATCTTTCGAAAATGTTTTGAAGAGCTAATTCAAGTCATGTCAAATACTTAAAATAGATAAGTTGATGTTTGAGTCTTTACATCACTAAGTATCAAGTCATGCAGTATCCAAGGTTAATCATGAAAGATACATCTCCAAAATACTAATTATACATCAAATTAAAACAAGAGTTTTTCCCCCCGATGTTACAAGTATCAGAGTTGCTCCATAGGCTACGGTATGACTAGCACAAAAGAAAAAAAATCTAGGATGGACGACGACACCATCCCCGCGCCTAGGACTCACCCACGGAATGATCCTCAACCTGCGAGTCTAGACACCCAAGGGTCCGACCCACAACACAAAACAGGGTAAGTTCATATTTATTAGCAAAACGGAAATTAACCAATAAGTCTTACAAATTAAAATACACACATTGTTCATTCAACACCATAATTCATTTCATTTCACTTCACTAATAGCCAATGTAACTCAAGTTTTAACTATGATTTACCAACACACTCATTCACATACATATAATGACGATATGAAGTTCTAAATGCATGTGGTACCATCTCCACCATAAGTCGGATGTTAGAATTTATTTCCAAATCATCCTCTCCACCAAAATACATAATATGAACTCAATAATGATGCTTGTCGGGTCAAGTACACATTTCGCATACATACTGAACTATCAAACAATTCAATACCAATATTATGGATATAAGTACACATACTAAAATATCCCCACCACCAAGTTCTCCACCAAGATCATATTCATTTTTCATTTCTCACTTACTCATGATTATCACCCATTATACACAATTATCGTTCAATTTAGTATTAATTATATGAGCAAGAGGAACACCGCCCCCCCCCCCCCCCCCCCCCCCCCCCCCCCACCCCCACACACTTATCAGAACCAAACCAAATTACCAACAACAAGACAACTAAAATCTCATCATTTTTATCACTAACAATGAAAACAACAGTAGCAACAACAATCACAACACAACACACATTTCATCACCTTATCAAATAAAAAAAATCAGCATAACAAACAACAACAACACTATGAATCTTGATCGACGATTTGTGTATAAAATATTTTGATCTTGACCACAAGTGCACAGTCTCGTCGTGTAGTTTTAAAAGATATCGAATCCATAGGGACAAATAGTTGAACTATCGTATCTCTATTATTAACGGTGTAAATCTAAGGCTAATGACACTACAACATTTTCGTCCTATAACAACGGCTGAAAACAGTTGTGAAATATAAAAAAAACCGTTCTTGTAGTATACCAGAACAATTTCTAAACTGTCTTGTTCTGAGGGGTTGTCTTAGCATTGCAGAATGGTTTTTCAACCAAGCGCAACGCCCTAAACATAACCGTTGTTGATAGTAGATAAAAGAACGGTTTTTGTTTTTTACAACCACAACGGTTTATATCGGTTTTAAGATGAAAATTGTTCTTATTGATTTAGTTTATAGAACGGTTTGATGTAGGATATAAGAACGGTTTTCCTCCGTTGTCCATATGAAAACCGTTCTTGTAGACCCATTGTGATATCACCTTTGTATTGGCTACGGCAACGGTTGCGTCGATGCAGCAACGGCTGTAAACCGTTGCACAATCTGAAGTTTTTTTTTTTTTACAGAACCTGAATTTTTTTTTTTTACAAAACTTGAAGTTAATAGCTTAAAAAAATTTATAAATAAATAATTTTTTTTTACTCAAAATAAATTATTATTATTATTATTACCATAATATGATCCTAAATTAAAAAATTACAACATTTAATACATTAATTTTAATTCATTCATATATCAAAATAACATTAATATTGATCAACATAAAGTTGTTGGATTTTTATCCGATCCTAATTTCAATAGTTCACAATCAAATGAACATCATCAAAATGATATAGACCATGACATTTTTAATTTATCTTAATGTAAATAAGTCTCAAACAAACTAACATCTTCAAAATATATATCCTATTATAAAAACTTAAACATCACATGTCTTCTTCTTCAAAATCTTGCATTTCTTCATCGATAAATGATATAAACCATGACATTAATTTTAATTCATTCATATATCAAAATAACATTAATATTGATCAACATAAAGTTGTTGGATTTTTATCTTCTTCCTAATTTCAATAGTTCACAATCAAAGGAACATCATCAAAATGATATAGACCATGACATTTTTAATTTATCTTAATGTAAATAAGTCTCAAACAAACTAACATCTTCAAAATATATATCCTATTATCAAAACTTAAACATCACATTTCTTCTTCAAAATTATTTCTTCAAAATATTTTTTTTTTACTCAAAATAAATTATTATTATTATTATTACCATAATATGATCCTAAATTAAAAAATTACAACATTTAAATACATTAATTTTAATTCATTCATATATCAAAATAACATTAATATTGATCAACATAAAGTTGTTGGATTTTTATCCGATCCTAATTTCAATAGTTCACAATCAAATGAACATCATCAAAATGATATAGACCATGACATTTTTAATTTATCTTAATGTAAATAAGTCTCAAACAAACTAACATCTTCAAAATATATATCCTATTATAAAAACTTAAACATCACATGTCTTCTTCTTCAAAATCTTGCATTTCTTCATCGATAAATGATATAAACCATGACATTAATTTTAATTCATTCATATATCAAAATAACATTAATATTGATCAACATAAAGTTGTTGGATTTTTATCTTCTTCCTAATTTCAATAGTTCACAATCAAAGGAACATCATCAAAATGATATAGACCATGACATTTTTAATTTATCTTAATGTAAATAAGTCTCAAACAAACTAACATCTTCAAAATATATATCCTATTATCAAAACTTAAACATCACATTTCTTCTTCAAAATTATTTCTTCAAAATATTTTTTTTTTTACTCAAAATAAATTATTATTATTATTATTACCATAATATGATCCTAAATTAAAAAATTACAACATTTAAATACATTAATTTTAATTCATTCATATATCAAAATAACATTAATATTGATCAACATAAAGTTGTTGGATTTTTATCAGATCCTAATTTCAATAGTTCACAATCAAATGAACATCATCAAAATGATATAGACCATGACATTTTTAATTTATCTTAATGTAAATAAGTCTCAAACAAACTAACATCTTCAAAATATATATCCTATTATAAAAACTTAAACATCACATGTCTTCTTCTTCAAAATCTTGCATTTCTTCATCGATAAATGATATAAACCATGACATTAATTTTAATTCATTCATATATCAAAATAACATTAATATTGATCAACATAAAGTTGTTGGATTTTTATCTTCTTCCTAATTTCAATAGTTCACAATCAAATGAACATCATCAAAATGATATAGACCATGACATTTTTAATTTATCTTAATGTAAATAAGTCTCAAACAAACTAACATCTTCAAAATATATATCCTATTATAAAAACTTAAACATCACATGTCTTCTTCTTCAAAATCTTGCATTTCTTCATCGATAAATGATATAAACCATGACATTAATTTTAATTCATTCATATATCAAAATAACATTAATATTGATCAACATAAAGTTGTTGGATTTTTATCTTCTTCCTAATTTCAATAGTTCACAATCAAAGGAACATCATCAAAATGATATAGACCATGACATTTTTAATTTATCTTAATGTAAATAAGTCTCAAACAAACTAACATCTTCAATAATTTTTTTTTGCTCAAAATAAATTATTATTATTATTATTACCATAATATGATCCTAAATTAAAAAATTACAACATTTAAATACATTAATTTTAATTCATTCATATATCAAAATAACATTAATATTGATCAACATAAAGTTGTTGGATTTTTATCCGATCCTAATTTCAATAGTTCACAATTAAATGAACATCATCAAAATGATATAGACCATGACATTTTTAATTTATCTTAATGTAAATAAGTCTCAAACAAACTAACATATTCAAAATATATATCCTATTATAAAACTTAAACATCACATGTCTTCTTCTTCAAAATCCTGCATTTCTTCATCGATAAATGATATAGACCATGACATTAATTTTATTTCATTCATATATCAAAATAACATTAATATTGATCAACATAAAGTTGTTGGATTATTATCTTCTTCCTAATTTCAATAGTTCACAATCAAAGGAACATCATCAAAATGATATAGACCATGACATTTTTAATTTATCTTAATGTAAATAAGTCTCAAACAAACTAACATCTTCAAAATATATATCCTATTATAAAAACTTAAACATCACATGTCTTCTTCTTCAAAATCCTGCATTTTTTCATCGATACCATCATTATTCATCATCTGCAAAATAAGAGCAATATAATTAAAATTCAACGTAACGTAGAAAAAAAACTAATTAATTAAAATTCAATATAATTAATTTCACATTAGACGGTTGAAATTATGTATATGTACCAAAATAACTTAGATTGTAAATTGAAATCGGATCGTTGGTGCAATAACTGCGTCAACACAGTTACAATATGAATTTTGTTTCAAACAAAAAATCACCCAAAAAAGCAAAAATATTCACATTCTCTACATTCTACAAAACTAAAACTAGTCAGTTCCATTCCATAACAGTTAACATATCCAATGCAGTAGTTGATCATCGAAAACAAAAATTTAAGCTAGTCAGCTAACATATATGATACTTCAAGAAACTAGTCAGTTTCAAGAACCTAGTTCTAACAACTCCAATGCAATAGCTGATCATCTAATGCAAAGGAACAAACATATATAATACTTCAAGAACCTACTTAATTGTAAAACGGTGTGATGATGGCAACTTACAAATTAAAGTAGCTAAGGGGAACATTGAACAAATAACAAGATTAAAAAAGTTGGTATCTTAACTCAAGAAAATTTACTTAAAACTTAACAGTTTTAATCAACAAAATGTAGATTTTGCAAATTACCACAACCATTAAAGTCAATAACAAGCAGCCGGTAACAACTGATAAGTTTTACAACACATATTCAATAGAGAAGCTTACTATAATTACTAGCTCACTAGGCATAACAAATACTCCTAAACATATTAAACAATAATAGGCGTAAGATAAGCTAATGTTCTTAACCATTAGACTCCTATTATAATTCTAAATTGTGGTCCACAACTGCAGTTGCAGCCACAATATAAACATCATAAGCCGCAATATAAAAATCTCAGTTGCAGCCGTATTTTAAAAGTCTTAGAGATCTCTGCAACAACAATTGCAGCCTCAACAATCCACATTTTACTGCAACATCAAAGTTGGCACCGCGGCCACAAGTTAGAACCACAGTCCTAACTAATTCTAGTTCTATTTAGAATTACATTTAAAGTAATTTGCTTAAACCTATCTTTAGCTTAGCAAAAACCTAACTACTAATGTAATTGATTCATTACATCGATAAGAAGCAACACTTAGATGCTAAGCACAAAATTAAGCAACAAGATTAACAACAACTAAAGCTAAAGCGCGTTTAATCATGCAAATTTTTCAAACTATGGAATAATTAGACTAACAAATCAATAATTCGAAGAAATTTTGAAAATATAAAGATGAAACGAAGTGTTGTAGATCTGAGAGACAGAAAATCATAAGCATATTATTCAATTTTCGACATAGGGAGTACCATGATCAGACAACTAAGACACAACTAAGAACAATCAGCCTATAAACTAAAGTAAAACAGTTCCATTCAAGTTTAACAAGTCTTTTAAACACAAGTAAGCACACTCAATCAACTAAACTATTTATACCACCAAATATTGAAATTGTCCTCAACATCAATACTAAAACGCCAAAATATTGAGAGTCTTAGTCAATAATAGTGGTGTGTAGGAGTATGTGCATAATGATAGAAAACATAATTTACAACAAATAGCAAAAACAAGTAAGTGAATGAACCGTAATCTTACTTCATTATCGTTTGGAGCATGTTTTGATGTAGAAGAACGTAGGACACTGTTAGCATCAGCTGTAGGAGCTGATATCAAAGCTGCCAAAGCATCCATATCTAACTCTGAGGTGTTTTGACTCACAATTGCTTTAAGAAGAAGTTGCATTTTTCTTTCCATTTCTTCCTTATCTTGACGACGTTTCTCCTCCATTTCTTGCATTAACTGCTTTACCTCATCAGCATCATCTCTTTTAAGTGTTGCAATTTCTTCATTTCTCTTCAAAAGAGTCGGTGTTGTGGTTCTTCCGTGACAACTCACTCTCCAAGTTTTTCTTTGCCAAATATAGTTGGAAAGGCCTTGGAAGGATGCTGATCATGATTTTCAATCAAGTCATGAAGCTTCACCTAGCATACATAAATATATTATTAGTAACTAAATAATAAACATTGTATCAGACCTTTACTTACAACAACAACAACAACAGTGTAAATAAACATGTCAGCTTGCATTGTTTGTTTCTTACAATTGCATTGTTTGTTTCTTGATCCAATTCTTTTCCTTTCCTACTTTGTCGAGTAGCAATGAACATGTCAGCTTGACTCGGAGGCTCTTTATCTTCACTACTTACACGCTAAACCAATGAACATTTAGGCATATAAGAATATTAATGAAATGGCAGAATTTATTATTCATTAAGAATAAACAAAAACAAAATACCATGTTTTCTCTAATAACAGCAAATCTTTTATTCCCAGTTTGATGTCTCCATCTCAGTCGAGTTATATTTTGGGCATTTTGACGACTTACTTCCTATATTCAGTGAAACATAACTTTTTATAACATACCAAATTTGTGACAACAAGTATATATGTACAGAATAATACGTAATTATATCTTACTTGAGTTTTTTCATCTTTCCAATACTCCAATAAACTCCTAAAGTCTTCTTCTGGTACCTCTTCTGGACGATTTTTTAGCCGCTCACGCATGGTGTTGTACTTACTAAAATGGTCCTTTTTAAGCTTGCATTTGTATCGTTTCCAAGCATCATTTACGATAGCAAGCACAACCTTCTTTCCTTTCTTTGGGATAATGTATTTTTCCTGCCAAACAAAAATTCAAAAACTTATTTTCATTGAAATAGGCTAATAAACACACACAATCAAATAAAAAAGTATATACATTGAGATAATCCCACACGGGATCTATCTCTTGTTCCTTCCAAGAATTGACCAACCCAATCCAACTAGTGAAGGTGAGCGGACATAAATCTGCACTTCTTGCTATCGACCCCAAAAAACTACTTAATTCAGCTATTGTCTTTTCATCTGGCCCAATTGGTTGTCCTTCTTCATTCAAGGTAATCTCTACTTTATCTTTCTCTTCTCGTGCATGAATTTTCCGACATAAAGTACTTCCTCGTTTTCTTTTTGAACCTAAGGATAAAACACATAATATTAATTGAAAAGTTAAACGAATACGCAAATATTTTTATATACAATTTCTACTCTACACAAGCAAACAACAAATCAAAACTATTATTATATTACCTTCAGCTTTATTTACATTTGTTCCCTCAATGTCCTCACCTTCATAGTTGATATCCTTCTCCATTTCTTCTTCCATTTCATTTTCTTCGATACCTTCGTCATCTAACTCATGTAGTTCATCTTGTTCCTTATTCTTATTGAGATATTTAGTCATTGGCATGGCAGGACACTTTGGAACAGTTTTTTTCTTTTTAGAGGCTTCTTGATCTACCGTTGATCCTTGAACTTGATTTCCCATTGTAGATCTTACTTGCCTCTTAAGATTATTGTTCTTCCTTACCTCTTTGTTTTGCTCAACAATGTTCTTTGAGATTTGTGATCCAATTGAACCTTTAACTTCATGATCTACTGCAAAATTCAATTTCTTCTTAGAGGCTTTTACTTCCAACGGCTTCTCAATCGTACCTTCAACTTGACGATCCGCTGCAGAATTCAATTTCTTCTTGGTATTATTGTTGTGGATAGTCACATTGGTCGGCTCAACTATTTTTTTAGAGGATTCAACTTGTGGTTTCCTCCTAACATTATTGTTCTGAACACCTTTACTTGCCTCAACATTCTTTATTTTTTGGGATGCAACTATATCATTCAATGACAGCTTCCGATGGTCCAACTTTTGAATGTTTCCAACATTAGTGTTTATATGACCACTAGCTTGATTTGTTGGATAGCCTCTTAAAGATTTTTCATTCTCAACTTTGACTTTTTTCATCTTCTGCAGTAATTATGCGCTAGACTTAGCTTGGAAATCAATCCGAAAATCATTCCCTTTTTTCATTTTCCTCCAATTACCAACATAAAAAGAAAGGATATCAATATAATTGTGTATTCAAGTTCATGCATACAAGAAGAACAACTAGTTAAAGGGGGTGCTGCATTTAAAACATTCCATGACATGGTTATCTTTTAATGGAAGAAAAAAACAAGTTTTGTCATGACAAAATACACGTAGACTTTTGTTTTACCTATTCATCACCAATCCACATATTATCTTGAAAATTTTAACTAAAGAGGAATGGTAATGAACACATTCTCAAAGTAAATATTGCCTGCATAAAATATCTATGATTATGTTCCTCTGTAAATATCAGTCTTGCTTGCACCACTTCATATCTATTATTTTATCTCCACATATTGGTCATGGTTCAAAATATATTTTAAATAATCTAGAGCTGATTATTAACTCTAAGTAAAGGTTTCTTAATCTTTTAATAATCTAGAGGTATGATCATTTGATACATTTGAACCAACTGTTAGTACTCAAAATATAAATACTAATTTCCCTAACTGAGCCTAGCTCTAGTCAGATATCTAGGGTTACTAATTTCCCTAAATCTGTAAATCTCCATTTCATAATCATCAATAAAGCTCATATTTTGCCCTGTTCTGATTTATGTTCCTATTTGTCCCTGTTAGTATTTTCTGGTTCGTAACACCAACCATGAATATTTTAGAACAAGATTAACAAAAGATAAGAAAGTACTATTTGATTAACAACTAAACCATCGATGATTAAGAACAGTTGATCTATACAAAGTACTAGAGCATTGTTATGCAAAATCTCAATAACAAGAAAAAAAATCCTAATAAATCTAAGAAAGCAAACCAGAATCGTCATCATAAATCAGAATCGTCATCAGATTCTGTTACATTTGGCATAGGTACTAAATTATCAACAATTTCTGGTGGAATGTCATTCCTATGGAATTCAACATCACTAATTTCATCGCTTGAAGCTAGATTTACTGCATGATCACACAGATCACAACTATATGGCTGATGGGGACTTGAATCTGATTGTTTATTCATGTTAAAAAAATCCCTCGGAACAGACTTCATAACATAGTGTTTATTTGGATCAGCAGGATCTTGAATGTAGAAGCATTGATGGACCTGAGTAGCCAATACAAAAGGATCGTCCATGTAACATCTTTTGTTGAAGTAAACACAAGTCATCCCATATTTTTCCTCTTTAGCTTCAAACCAGTCACATCTAAATAATACAAACTTCAACATACCATAATAGTCTACCTCAACTATTTGTGTAATTAATCCATAGTAAATTATTGCTGTGTTGAAAAACTTTCACTTACTCCCGCAAGTGTCACACCACTATTTTGTGTTTTACGTCTAGCATCATGTTGTTTTGTGTGAAACCTATATCCATTAATTACATAGCCAGAAAAACTTCGTGCAATTTTATTTGGTCCTCTAGATAGCTTCCGAAGGTTGTCAGACATGTCGCTTAACATAGTGCGCTTCTTAAACCATTCAACAAAATCTGACCCTTGACTCTTCGCTTTGCTCCATCCCTTTCTCTTTTTGGGATTTGCATTTTCATGCTCACTGCAATTAAATTTAAACTGTTCACATAATTGTATAACAATTTTGTTATGCAATTGAAATATACAAGCATAATCATTTACCTTATAAATTTTTGGACATTGTCATGATTGAATAAGATGTAACGATGGGCTAAACTCCTTGACTTGACATCCAAATAAATTGCTTCACCTTTTCTTTTTCCTCCAATAGGATGACCAATGCTAGGACAAGAACTTGGATTGTCATGTTCATTTGGATCACATCTATCGCTATTCCTTGTCATTCTAGTAAACCTTGTTTCAACACCACTATGCAAATACCGCGAGCAAAATGTCAAGCATTCTTCAACCAAATAACCCTCAGCAATAGAACCCTCAGGACGACTTTTATTACGAACATAACTCTGCAATTTTCCTAGATATCTTTCTGGAAAGTACATCCACCGAAACTGAACAGGTCCTCCCAATCTTACCTCATTCACTAGATGTATTGGCAAATGAACCATTACATCAAAGAAAGAGGGGGGAAAAATTGTCTCGAATTGGCAAAGTGTTTCTATAATCTCAGATTGCAAGATATCCAAATCTGCCACCTCAATCACCTTCTGACATAAACAACGAAAAAATGAACAAAGACGAATTAATGGGTGTGCAACCTGATTTGACATTGTACTTCTCACAGCTACTTGAAGCAAGTAATGCAAAATGAAATGTGCATCGTGGCTCTTGTATCCGATTACTTTCCTCTCAGCAAGTTGAACACATCTTGAGATGTTTGAAGCACAACCATCTGGTATTTTAGCATTTTTCAATACAGAACAAAAAGTAGTTTTTTCCTTTGTAGTCATGGAAAAACATGCTTTTGCAAGCACTGCCTTTTTGCCTTGATCTACCTCTTTCGGGTGAAGTTTCTTTCTAATGCCCATATCTCTCAAGTCTAAACGTGCATTTTTATGATCTTTTGTCTTTCCTGGGATATCCAACAAAGTCCCAATTATGTTGTCAAAAATGTTCTTCATTATATGCATCGCATCAAGGTTGTGGCATAAAAGATTATGCTTCCAAAATGGTAACTCAAAAAATATAGATATTTTCTTCCATGGACCATTATTACATTTCTTTTGCTTCCTACCAAAAGCATTTTTGACGTCCTCCTCCTTTAGTTTCTCTATGATTTTTTCCCCTGTTAACAACTTTGGTGGCAGCTTATCTTCTATGCTCTCATTGAAATTCCTAGCATCTGATCTGTATTTATGATTCTCAGGCAAAAAAGCACGATGACCCATATAACACACCTTATTACTGTTATACAACCACAACGAAGTAGTATCATAATTACAGCAAGGACATGCTAGTTTCCCTTTTGTACTCCACCCACTTAACATAGCATACCCAGGAAAGTCACTAATAGTCCACAAGAGAGCTGCACGCATTTGGAAAGTTTGATTTAGTGATGCATCATATGTTTCTACACCCGAATCCCATAACATTTTCAACTCTTCAATTAATGGTTGAAGGTACACATCGATGTTATTCCCAGGTGACTGTGGTCCAGGAATTAATAAAGATAACATGGAATACTCAGCCTTCATGCACCACCAAGGTGGAAAGTTATATGGTATTAATACCACAGGCCAAGTACTATGAGACAAATTCATGGTTCTAAAAGGATTAAATCCATCGCTGGCCAATCCAAGTCTTATATTACGTGTCTCATCAGCAAAGTCAGGATGACATTTATCAAATTCTTTCCATGCTTCCCCATCTGCAGGATGCCTTAACTTCCCATCTTTCGTATGTTCTTCATCGTGCCACCTTAATGAGCTAGCCGTCTTTGAACACATAAACAGCCGTTGAAGTCTAGGAATCAAGGGAAAGTGTCTCAAAACTTTCAATGGAACTTTATGAGACTTATAATTTTTTTTAACTTGATTATCTTGTTCTACGTCTTCATTCCACCGTGGAGCACCACAAACATGGCAAGAAGTATCGTTCTTATGATCTTTCCAATATATCATACAATCATTCGGGCAAGCATCAATCTTCTTATAATCCAGCCCTAAGTCCTTTATCATGCATTTAGTTTTGTTGAACGTATCAGGGACGTTCAATAAAGGCAGTGCTTCTTTCAATAACTCTAAGAGATCATTGAATGATGTGTTTCTCCAACCATAAAGGCACTTTAATAAGTATAGACGAATGGTGAACGAAAATTTCGAATGGTTTTTCCAACCTGGATACAAATCTTGTTTAGCTTCTTCGACTAGATTATAGAACTTTTTTGCATCTTCGTTGAGGCCTACATTAACTTCATTCTCCTCTTGTACAACATCTCTAAATCTGTCATGCAATAGCCCATCAATATCGTCAAAGAGATTCTCTTCACGATTCATGAGATTATCATTAAGATCACTGGGTTTCGGTTTCTTCTCACCATGTCGAACCCAAACATGATATCCTTTTTGAAATCCATAAGCTATTAAATGACTTCTTACTACAGTCCTTGTAAACCACTTGCTATTGTAACATTTAGCACAAGGACAAAGTAATCTCTTTCCCACGGGGTTTTCCTTTGGTGTATGCGTAATCTAAAAAAAAATCAAGACCAGAATTGTACTCTTTACTCTCTCTAGCCGATTGTGTCCATTTCTTATCCATCGGGTTTACAATAAGACTACCATATATGGAAAATAATTTTAAAAGGAAGTTAGTACATCTTTGATCAAAATATAAAGGCTCCCATAGAAGCTCTTATATTATAAAACCCTTTATAACATGTTGTATATATATATATATTCCTAATCTACAATTAGTTTCAGTTTTAGATTGGTAAGTTAGGCACACATTAGTTTTAGATAAGTTTGTTTTTTGCAAAGGCAAAAAGAAAATTTGCTTAAAAGAAGATCATAGCATAAGGTATGCCACAACCATATCAACTATACATGAACTCCATTACACGGCACCCCTTTCGGCATTAATGACTATCTCTAAATTCTTGTCAATTATTTCATCTTCACTACAGTAAATCCTAAATCTTCATTGTGTGTTTAACAATCATGAAGTTTATCTTAACGAAAAAATTATCTACTAGCACCACTATTTACACAATAAAATAGAACCACTCAACCCCATGACAACAATTGTAATTTGAAAAGACAGTAAAATCAATAATCAAATCCAGAAAATGTACCTTTCTTAATTGCACACATCTTCGTCAATAGCAAAAAAAGCTGATCAAATGAATTCTCTTCAGCTGTTCAATTCTGTAAAAAGGAGCAAGATGGCTGTCAAAGAACTGCTTCTCTTCAGCTGCTTTACTCCTAGGTCCTACCTAGAGCTAAAAAGTGTAGAAAGTTTTTTTCACAAACGACCAATGTAAAACATATAACAATGTAAAATAGAAATGTTCAGAAATTGTGTAGCCTTCCGGGATACTTAACCACTTAAACATAATAACATAATATCAAAGCTTCTTCTTGTTGTCTTCAAATTTCTATATTCCATTTGAATTTAAAATTGCATGGTTCATTGTACTTATTGATGCTCTCAGCAGAAGATTATTCAACCAACAACTATCCCCCATTAAAAACAATTCTCAAATAGTGGCATCAACCTTATTACATCAATCAAATAATAAGTACAACGTAACATGGGAAGCTCAAAACATAATCAAAATTTACTTTCAAATTATGTCCAAAGAAATAGAAATTGGTTTCTTTAGCGAAATTAACCCATCTCTAGAAACCAGGAAACACGAATAAAGTGGGAACTAAAGTGAGTGGAGATATAAAGAGGGAAAAGACCAGCAAAAAATTCATGCTACAGTGAGCTATTTGCTTATAAGTTGCAGATTCAAGTGGGGTGAAAAATTCATCTATATATCGTACATGGGAATAGGGGTGTGCATGGTTTAAAAACCACACCAAACCAAACCAAATTAATGGTTCATGAACCAAACCAAAACCATTTCATCCTAAAATCGGTTTCTTAACAAAACTAATTCGGTTTGGTTCCAAATTAGTTTTGAACCAATTTTAAACCGGTTTATATGAAGAAACCGTTTTTTAATTTAAACTGGTTCTAAACCGGTTTTATACCTTAAAAATGTTTTTTTTCTCTAAATCAATTTTTCTGCCTAAAAACCGATTTTTAGTGTATAACCGATTTTCAACTTAAAAACCAGCTTTTAAAAATACATTTTTACAATTTTATTTTTCTGTCTTTATCAAGAAAGCAGTAGGAAAAAGTGGAAGCAATCTGAAGCAACATTACTACATAAACAATAGTTTATGCATCATAAACTCTAAATAATTACTATTAATTAGGTGAATCAGCTTATGAAATCGAAGCTAGCTTCAAAATGTCACTGTCATAAAAATACCAATGTTCACATCAAAGTAGTTAATTAATACTATCTTCAAAGCTAACACACTGAAGAAATCTAGAACAAGAAAAATCATAACAAGAAGCATAAGCAACAGTTAAATTGGGAGCATAAAGATAACGTGAAAACGGTTACTGGAGAGAGCAAGAACTCTAGGATTGGGCATTTGACGACCAAGCTTGGAAGATTTTCCTAATTAAAGATCCCGTGAATTGTAGCAATACAAAGAGATAAGATAATATTTTGCTTAGGATCTTCAATTGTGCATTGCAAATTAAATTACTTATGTTCATTTAAGCTATTTCTATAAGTAGATAAACTTCAAGATCCCGGTTATAAAGAGATTGAACATCCTGACAGTCAGTAGTAAGATGCTTTAGCAATTGCTACAACATCTACGCACAGAACAGATAACATAAAAATATTAAAGGACATAAACATAAATAACACAAGTGTTTGTTAACCCAGGTCGGCGCAACTGCCCTAGTCTGGGGGATACCAATACAGGAAGGAAATCCACTAAGTAAAACGAGTTCAAAGTCAAACTCTTCGTTTGCACTTCTCACTTCCTAACTACCCGTTTAGACTTCTACCTAGGAACTCCTAGATATGAGAATCTCTGCTCACTTCCTCTCTGTTTGAAGACTTCATGCAAACAACCTCTGGTTCACTGATCTTCGCACTGGCATTAAGTTCAATACATAAACACTTAAACGAGAACACTCTCAAACATAGAAATAAACTCCATACCTAACGGCTTAGGAGCAATCTCACAATAAACAAAAACAAACACCCTACGTACTTATCATGTATCAACGTGATACAGGAAAGGCTCACAAGTTCACTATTTAACATATAACCAATGCACGCTTTAGTGAACACAAGAACAACCAACTCCGTACTTCATAGTTTAAGAGTGGTACACAAGAACAACCAACTCCGTACTTCACAGTTTAAGAGTGGTACACAAACAACTCCATACTTAAAAGCTTAGGAGTGCACACGTTAAAGCACAAGGCCTTAACCACCAAACCCTAAAACCCTAAAGACTTCTTTTTGTAAAATAATGGGTTCGCCTCTGACTTTAAGTTTTACACATGTATATATAGAGTCTTCAACGCAGCTTGACTTGTTCCTTAAGAAAAGGAGTCTTCAAAAATATATCCAATAAAAATAAACCAAATCCTAAAATATAGGAATTATATTTTAGAATTAAATCTTCACGTAAGAGATAACTTGTGAACCAAGGCGCGCTCTGTTATGCCAGCTGTGATTGATAAAATATATTTTTAAAACAAATCTTCTCAAGATATATTTCAAAAATAAAAACGCGCGCGTCCAAACAGCTTCAGGGCTCAACATACTCAGATGCTTCAGCATGTCCTAGAGCATGTGACAAAATGGGTTTTTGGAAAATTATAGCCAACATACAAAAACACCAACAATCTCCCCCTTTAGCAAATTTTGGCTAAAGCATATTTGGGCTATATATGAAAGCCAGAGAGATATACATAGCACACTCCTTCTAACCAATCAAAACATAACAACTTTGAAGGAGAACAAGAAACATCTTCACATAGTAGATTTCCAATAAAAGTGCTTACAAATAAGCTTCAACACAAAAGCATTAGAGGCATACAGCAGCGGATGAAAGAAAATAGCCTCACACATAAAAACATCAGAGAAAATACACTCCATCACAAACAATGCTTCACAGTAAACTGAATGCTTCAACATCTGATATAGCATTATCATGAAAGCATAAGCATAACACTCTCCGATATAGCATTGTCATGAAAGCATAAGCATAACACTCTCCTTCAACATCAGCATTCCCCCTGAGAACAATACCTCATGCACATCATAAAGAAACAACTCTCCCTCTAAATACATGACAGAGCAACATAAACTACTCCATATCACCATATAGAAAGATGTATCAACATCAAATAGAACATTAGGCATATCAGCCAATATCAACTTACTTCTCCCCCCTTTTTAGCCACAAATATTGCTAAACTTCATATGAGAATTTGAAATAGGCATATACAAGAGTAGCATAAACATCCAAAGAGCACAAGAAGAGAAAACATTAAGAAAACATGCTCATAAACCTGCTTTGCAATTTCACATTGCACCATAGAACACTTGCGACCAGATCATAGTATCTCCATTTATCAGCATACTCAGATAACCACAACTGCACAATCCAACACAATATATTCCTACTCCATGTAACATGCTGCAACATCAGCAAACACATCATACAACTAACATCATAACAAGTAACAACTAACAAGATCATGAAGTAATTACTACTATTCCCCCTTGTTAGATATAAATTTTTCCAAACATAGCATGTCATACAAGAACATCTCAGAAGTAAAAGGCTAGCAGATTCGCATAGCTAATAACTAGAAGATATCATACAATTGAGAAGCTAATAACTATAAAGTGTAGAGTTATGATTCTACATACTTGCTTTCTTAGTGAAATATTGTAGAGATCCACTTTCAATATAAAATTCTTCCTCTCATTAGAACGTTCATTTTCAGCCAATCTTCTCAAATAGCAACAACATGCAACGGGAAGATGAAATACATTACAAAGAACACCATGTCATCTAAGATACTCCATAGTGTAATTGTCTCATGATTAGCCACAACATAAGCTTCTTCAAGTTCCAAAGCTTTGCAGGTTTCTTTCAACCTAGCTATCATATCCTTACTTGACATAGGTCCAGCTGCAACTTTCTTAGATGTTCCAGCAATGTTTGGAGCATGATTCTCGCTGAATAGCTTGTGGTGCAGGATAAGTGGAGAATCACTTACTTCTCATGTATACTTGCACTTCATAGACCAAAACTTTAGGCAAAACATTGTCAAGAGTAGTATCTTGAGCTTCATCAGATACACGTGCCTTGATCAGCAAGCTATAAGAAAATAAAACTACTAGGGAATCTGTAGAAGCTTGCGTACAGAAATATAACACTTGCTGGCGCGAAACCACTGTCACATAATGTTGTTCTATATGACACAACATCTTTCACATACTATTGTAGAATTAACAACAGTTTAAATGACAAGACTAATGAGGATTTTGAATGCTTTAGCCAACAATATATCAGAGGCATGCACAGCGGATATAAGAACAACTAGCCTCATAGAGTATGAATAGAGAGAATTAATCTCTCACAGTGGATTCCCAGATGAAAACAGAAGCTTCAAGACAAATCAAGCTTAAGGACTAGGAAAAATAAATTCCTCCCCCTTAACTCAAGCAATCATGAAAATGTAGTAGAAACTAATTCTACTTAGTCATCATCACACAACATGCATCATCACACAAGATGCATATACTCCCCCTCAAAATAAGAACAATCACTCCACTCATAGATAGATAGGCAAGAGACATATACTACACATAATATTCCCCTTCAGATAATCAACAGGTAGATAGGAGTTAAACAAATAAGGGATAAAACAAAGCATACTTCACTCCCCCTGTCTTCATGGAAGATAGCTATAGCAGAAAGCATAGTAATCATAGAAATCATAGCAAGCATACATGCAATAAACTTCAAAGGAATAATCTTCAACCTTCAAGAAACCAAACTACTAACTACTGATATGGTATCAGAATAATAAACTTCAAACTTCAACTTCAGTAGCACAACTAATAATACTTCCCTTCACTTCATGAACATATAAGTAGGAGACATGGTTAGAGGAACATAACCACAAGGTGCATATTACAACTAGGTGCACGTGCAGGTTCATAGAACATCCAGGACTTAACCCATAAAAACAACATAACATCAGATGCAAGAGGTCAGAAGTAACACATAAGATCAAAAAAATTTACTATCCTCAAAGTCTTCAACCACCAAATCATTTCCTCTAACATCACGAGCACTCAACTCTTCAGCTTCTAGAGTTTGAATAACACAATCCACCAAGAATTTATTGTCATCTAGAGCTTTACTCATAGTCTTGAGATCATAAATCCTCTATTGTATGCTTAGCATGGCAGATGTGTCTTTAGTAGATGCTAGAACAATGTCTGCAAAATGTGGCTTGTCTAGAAAACCTTGGATCTAAAGTAAAGTCTAACTCTTGTTGACTAGCCTCATCAGATTGATTACATATCTCAGGGTATTGATGCAAAATGATATCACAGATAAGGTAGGAAAAACAATAGGAAGTTTGGTAGCATTAGATTTCCTATGAGCTAAAGTCTAATAAAAGATATATTCACCAAAATTAAATACAGACTTTGTACCTACAACATATATGAACTTACTCAACCCTCTTGACACATCATTGGAGTGTGTAGTTGGCACCCAATTAGCAGCGGAAATTTTCTTCAATAGAGCATACTTTGTAGTTAGCTTAGCTGCTGACAACTTTCTCTTCATTTGCCATTCTTTCACCAAATCACCTTAGACAAAAACATGTTTGTACTCAGCACTCATAGGATCATCACACTCTTCCCCTGTATTCACATTAAAATCTCTGACCAGCTTGACATAGCACTTCCCTAAACTTTGCACATTTTGTTTTTTATTAAACCTGCTGCATCAATTAACTCCATGAGTTCTTGTAAATCAAGAAGTTATTGATTCAAGATACTTTCAAAAGCAACCCTTCTTTCACAAATAAATTTCCAGCTGGAAACTCTTTCTCATGATGGAAAGACACAATATCAAGGGGAACAGATGGAACATTTATAGCTCTTTTTCTCCCTGCTTCTACTAGCTTGTCAGATGTGCCAGCTTCTTCAACAACATCTTCCTCTAAGACAAACTCACTATCATCAGAAGACGCAAGCTTTTTCTTCAATTCCTTCTTCCTAGGCTCATCAGTTGAAAAATGTTTACTCCAAGTTCTTTGATGACCATACATCTCAGGCCTTAACTGATCATAATATTTAATCTTCTTTGTTGCTGTAGTAGAGGTGTAGAGTCATTTCTCAATCTACTTCTCAGCCTCCTAACTAAACCAGGTTCAAGAGTTTTCTCTACAATTTTGTTCACAGATGACAAAATTTCAACATTAGCTTCAATATGATGAGTACCTGTTTATGAGTCTGAGAGAACATGATCCTTTGTTTCTACTTCAGTAGTCTTCATACTCTCATCATTTTGATAGACCACTAATGTATCACCAAACAAATTTCCCTCTACATTAGCTTGAGAATCTGAATCATCAGATGCTCTAGCATCTTTTGCAGCACAAGATACAGGACAGTTAACTCAGTAACTCCTTCATCATAATTACAACTTTTAGGTATGGTAGTAGTTTGAGAATTCTCAGGAGTTGTTTTCAATACAAGGCTATCTGTGGCCTTTGTGTCATCACCACCATCAACAAAAGATTTTTCAGTATCTTTTAATCCTAGGGTTGGCGACTCTTAAACAATCTCAGTAGGAGAATCAATACGCTTTTTATCCAAATCTTCTACATATATGGATTCTATCATAGCATTGATTATGGAATTAAAGACTTTGTAAGCTATGCTATAAGTAGAGTAACCGAGAGTAAATATTTTAGAGGAGCAAATAATCAGAGAACTTGACATCTTCAAATTTCTTCCCACGGTCACTTATGATCCTTACAAACACATTTTCATTCTTTCTATTTCCAAGATTTCCAACTTTCAAAGGACTCATCACATAAGCAATTACCTCTTTTATGATCATGGTATAAGACGTTTTCTGGTCAGATGTTACAGCATTATCTGAGACATGCGTCCCTTCATATATTCTACAGTGCAACTTGAGAGGAGATTCCCTCTTACTGGCAACATCAGAGCCGACCAAAATATCAAGATGTTGTAGCTATGTTAGAACTGTGAGAAGTGAACATCAAGTTGATAGCTCCATTCCTGTTCAAAATTGCATATTTCACCGTGAGCTTATTAGATGACAATTTGCCCTTCTTTGGCCAAACTTTGACTTGATTACCAATGATGGTCTTGCATATGGCATTGTCATTAACCTCAATCTCAACCTGACCTGCTAATAATGCCTTGATAGATGAGAAGTTAACCCGTTTACTCTTTACATGGACTTTTATGTACCCCTTGCTAGAAAGATTATCACAATACTTAGGGATATTTATCAAGAATTCATTCACCCGATCCTCATAACAGCTACCAGCCATATTATAGTTATCTTCAAAACAGAAAAATCAATGAGACCCATGATCTCCTTGTTCTTCAGCCCATCCTTGACTAGTTCCCTTTCCATGGTTGATCTCCTGGTGGTCACAAACCTCCACATCTGTATATTTTTAATGGCGTGGAGGAATACTTTGTCTATGCAAATATCAGGGACATTGAGGGGAATTTTCTTGTTGGTTGTCTTCTTATGTGCAAAAAACATAGATGTTGGAGCATCTTCTGCCACATCATGATTTGAGTCGCTTGTAGGTGGACTCTTTCTCTTCAAACTTTTATTCCCAATTAACATGATAGCATGAAGAATAATCTTGCTCCATCCTTTCTTATAATCCACACTAGCAGATTGCCTCATTACCATAGTAGGGGTTTTGATAGATTGGCTTGTTGAGACAATAGCTTTACCACTTGGATTCCTCAGCCTTTTAATAATATCACTAGTAATCTTTGAAGTAGGCTGCTCAGGAGCCTCATGATTCTTCATATCAAAAGTATCTTGGTCTTCAACATCAAATTTATCCGTGTTAGGCTTACCAAGAAAGATAGACTTCTCATTATTAGAAGGATCACTAAATTTACCCACATCAAACATGCATAGTCCAATTTCTTCTTCTTTAGAGTCATACAGACCAGGAAACATTTATACCTTTCTTTTGCTTCTTAAGATAGGTAGCACATTCTAATTTGATGTATCCATAACATTCACATTCATGACATTGTACACCTTTTTCTTGGTTAGATTTTTCATCAGATGAGATGTCTTGAACATTAGGTCTTCTATTCAGCTTCTTCATAATTATGTTAAACTCTCTTCCAAGAAGTACCTCATCATCTGATATACCTTGGACAATTTCAGCATTTTGTCCAGATTGATCCAAGGATGTTTCAACATCTTGTGCAGCATCACGCTCATGATTTGTTTTCTTGAGTGAATTGAGCTGAGTTTTAACAGATGCTTCAACATTCAACATGGCAGAGTGCTTGACATTGGACCTTTGATTCCTTTCAAATCTCATTAACATGTTCTTGAATTCTCTTCCAAGAATTGAATATGAATTACTTTCCTCAGTGTCCACAAAATATGTCCTATTAATCAATCCTCCTTCCTTGTCCATATTGCCAGAAAATACTTTCCCCTTGATCTCACTCTTTTAAGACCAGAACAAGTAGAGTGACCTGCTCTGATACCAATTGAACATCCTGGCAGTCAGTAGTAAGATGCTTTAGCAATTGCTACAGCATCTACGCACAGAACAGATAACATAAAAATATTAAAGGACATAAACATAAATAACACAAGTGTTTGTTAATCCAGTTCGGCGCTACTGCCCTAGTCTGGGGGATACCAATCCAGGAAGGAAATCCACTAAGTAAAACGAATTCAAAGTCAAACTCTTCTTTTGCACTTCTCACTTCCTAACTACCCGTTTAGACTTCTACCTAGGAACTCCTAGATATGAGAACCTCTGCTCACTTCCTCTCAGTTTGAAGACTTCCATGCAAACAACCTCTGGTTCACTGATGACACGAAATCATATCGTATTTTTAGCTTAATTTATGTGAACTTTAGGTGCATTTTCATATGTTTTTATTTCTTTTGTTTGTTTTTATGTTGGTATTTGTTTTGTTTTCAGTATTGTCTAATAAAATAGGTCGGAGAAGAGAATTGAGCAAAAAGGGCCGAAAACGCAGCAAAAAGGGGGGTGCAAAGCACAAATTCGCGCAGCCCACAAAGGAGCCCAGCAGAAAGGGGCATTTGCCCCCATCAGAACCTTGTGGCGGGCGCCACAAAAGTGGTGGCGGGTGCCACCAAGCCCAAACCAGGAAAAACAGAATTGTGCGCAACGTGGGGAGCAAGCACGCGTCCGATACGAATTCTGTTCTTAATCGTACGGCAGATGGATGATCTCAAAAGATGCATATCTCTACCTATTTTGGTGGATCGTACCAGCACAAAATCTCCTATAAATAGAAGCTCAAACCTCAGAATTTTCTACGCCTTACTTTCTTTATTTTTCAGTCAGTTTATATTTCCAGCTTTGTAAACTGTCTCGGTACTTCCACATCGGAAGTCCGATTTCAATTCCGTTTTCACTTTCCTGTCAAGAATATTATTTCCTTTAATTCCAGCAACTTTAATTCCAGTTTCCAGCAATTTCTATTTCCAGGTTTTTTATGCGTTTATTTAATTATTTATTTATTATGCTTTATTTAGTTTGCTGTTTTTGTTTGTTTATTTCCTTTACCATGTCTAGCTAAATTCTTAGATTTCGGTATGTAACCTAATTCTCTGAAGAGGATTTAATGATGATGTAGCGCGCGCACACACATACTATTTTTCTGATTCGAATTCCTAATTTAATTCAAAGCTTTTGAACGAGAGTAAAATAAAGCAACTAAGGTTAAAATCAATAGAGCGAGAGTTTGAGGTTTTAACTAGATAGTAGGAATTCGATATTAATCTTTGAACGAGCGAGAGCCACGTTAGGATTAATTAGAACTAATTGATTTTCAAAATATACTTTCGAAGCTAAGGTGGTAGAAAAGTGACAGTAAAACTCCTAGCTTAGAAAGTATGGTTTTTATCAACAAAACGAGAGTGTGAGGTTTAAATTCGCGCGCTATTAATTTATTAAATTCCCGAAGGTTAATTAATTACATACCGATATCCCGCTTTTATTAATTAATTTAATTACTTTAATTTCTAAAATTCTAAACAAATCCTAATATTCAATAGCCTTAGATTTACACAGTAACGACAGAAATACGGTAGTTCGACTGTTGGTCTCTGTGGTTCGATATCTTTTAAAACTCAACGACGAAACTGTGCACTTGCAGTTATTAAATATTTATTGATACACAAATCGTCGATCATTCACTGATCTTCGCACTGGCATTAAGTTCAATACATAAACACTTAAACGAGAACACTCTCAAACATAGAAATAAACTCCATACCTAACGGCTTAGGAGCAATCTCACAATAAACAAAAACAAACACCCTACGTCCTTATCATGTATCAACATGATACAGGAAAGGCTCACAAGTTCACTATTTAACATATAACCAATGCACGCTTTAGTGAACACAAGAACAACCAACTCCGTACTTCATAGTTTAAGAGTGGTACACAAGAACAATCAACTCCGTACTTCACAGTTTAAGAGTGGAACACAAACAACTCCATACTTAAAAGCTTAGGAGTGCACACGTTAAAGCACAAGGCTTTAACCACGAAACCCTAAAACCCTAAATACTTCTTTATGTAAAATAATGGGTTCGCCTCTAACTTTAAGTTTTACACATGTATATATAGAGTCTTCAGCGCAGCTTGACTTGTTCCTTAAGAAAAGGAGTCTTCAAAAATATATCCAATAAAAATAAACCAAATCCTAAAATATAGGAATTATATTTTAGAATTAAATCTTCACGTAAGAGATAACTTGTGAACCAAGGCGCGCTCTGTTATGCCAGCTGTGATTGATAAAATATATTTTTAAAACAAATCTTCTCAAGATATATTTCAAAAATAAAAACGCACGCGTCCAAACAGCTTCAGCGCTCAACATACTCAGATGTTTCAGCATGTCCTAGAACATGTGACAAAATGGGTTTTTGCAAAATTATAGCCAACATACAAAAACACCAACAGAGATGAATTCATAAACTTCATAAGCAGAGATGAAAGATTACCTTCAAAAGGTGAACGCTGAAGCTGAAACGGTGATGTTAACGACGGGTTGAAAAACGATTGGTGAAAGTGAACGGTTCTTGATGAAACAGTGATTGTGACGGTGAAGCGATGGTGAACGGCGAGCGAACGAAACCGCTAGTGTGACTCTGGCAGTGAACGAAACCGCTAGTGTGACGGAGAACAGTGAACGATGAACTTCAGTACTACCAAAATCCGTTCAACTGATATGAACGGTGAATTGATACGGTACGTGAAGGTGAATGCAATAGTGAACGGCGATACGCAATAGTGAATGCAATAGGTGAATGCTATTGAGAAGAATTGAGTGAAACCGTGAATTGTGATTGTGAATGCTATAGGAAAAAAAAATTTAAAGTAAAGTTTTTATGTTTTTGGTAGTACTGAAGCTTTTTATTTTTTTGACAAAAGGTAGTACTGAAGCTTATCACTTAAAACAAATTAATAATTTTTTTTGAGAGGGAATGAAATTTTCCCCCAAAAATATAATTCGCGCTCACTTAACACAAAATTGAAAAACGGTTCTTGTTTACTAGAAAACCGTTCTTGTTTACTAGACGAGAACGGTTAAGAGCGGTAGTACCAAAATTGAAAATTTTTCACGCTCTACCACAACGCAATTTGAAAACCGTTCTCAATTGCACTCTACCAGAACGGTTTTTTCAGCCTCCGAATTTTAGGGGTTACCGTAGGTCTAAAATGTTGTAGTGTGAGTGTTTTAGGATTTTAAGAATTTAGAATTTAAAATTAAAGATTTTTAAATAAATTAAAAGACGGGATATCGGTATGTAACTTAATTAACCATCGGGGATTCGGCAAATCAACGACGCAAGAAAAAGTGTTTATTCTTCAGAAGAGCGTTTTCGGTTTAAAGGTCTAAACCTCACACTCTCGTTTTATTGATAAAAACCATACTTTCTCCACTAGAAGTTTTACTGTCACTTTTCTACCACCTAATTTTGAAAGTATATTTTGAAAACCAATTAGTCCTAATTAATCCTAACGTGGCTCTCGCTCATTCAAAGATTAATATCAAGTTTCTACTATCTAGTTAAAGTCTCAAACTCTCGCTTTATTGACTTTAACCTTAATTGCTTTGTTTTACTTTCGTTCAAAAGCTTAGGAGTTTTAAAATTAGAAACTCAAATCAGAAAAATAGTTTAGAATTAACGCGCCGAATCTTTACTAAATCCCCTACGGTAAATTAGGATTACATACCGATATCAAAGAATTTAGCTAGACATGGAGGAAGAAACGACTAAATAGAAACAGTAAATTAAATAAAGCATAACAAATAAATAATCAATAAAGCGCATAAAGAACCTGGTAAAAATTACTGAATCTGAAAACTGAATTGAATAGCTTGAAATAACCAGTACAAAATTCTCGATTGAAATACTGAATTTAAATTCGTAGCAGATTCCCGATGTGGAAATACTGTTACAGTTTATTGTACTGAAAAAGGTGAAATTCTGGAAACCAGACAGACAAATGTTGTGCACAATGTTAGAGCACTTGTTCGAGCACTTGTCACACAATAATAATATAACGTAGCGTAGCAAAGTAAAATAAGCGTGACAGAATAATAAAGAACACAGTGAGTTTGTTAACCCAGTTCGGCGCAACTTGCCCTAGTCTGGGGGATACCAATCCAGGAATGAACTCCATTATTATAGTTCTAGTGAAAAGTACAACGTAGACTCACTACTTGTCTTTGCACCACGACCCTACCAATGGCTGCTCTACCTAGGAACTCCTAGGTATGAGACCCCGTCTCAATTCCCACTAACAGTACAGACAGCACTGTTAAACACACACTTGTTTCTTTGAATAAGAGTCACACTCTAAAGAACACAACTAACTCCGTACTTCAAAGCTTAGGAGCAGTACACCATTACAACACAAAACACAGAGTACTTGACTTGAATCAGGGTCATACAATCAAGACTCACAACTAACAAGAAAACCTAAATCCTTAAGACACACGCTTTAGTACACACACGGTTTTCCACACACAAAACTAGGGTTTGTGTTTACATATATATAATACTGAGCAGTCATTGGTTTGGGCTTCAGCACACAGCTTGGACGTTAACAGGTCCAGCAAATAATTATTCATGAGCAAGAATATTGTTTCCAAAAATATATCAATATTAATTATGGAAATACACCAAGGCAAGACAGCCTTTTACAGCTCATTAAACCTGCGCGTCTTGATCAGCACGCTAGGTTAAACTTAAAACCTCATAGAATCTTCAGAAGATCTTGCACAGAAATATAGCGCGTGTTGGCGCGCAACAATCAGGTCACACAATGCTGTTCCACTTGCTACAACATTTGTCGCAGCATTTGACTAGTGGTTGTTTTTGCAAAATGTAGCCAACTTACAAAAACCCAGCAAAAAGAATAAAAGCTAAATTGAAACTAAGGCGTAGAAAAGAAGAGAGAGAAGACTGAATTTTTGCTCTGCTATTTATAGAAAGTATCAAGCCTTCTACGATCCACCAAAGTAGGAACAGATGAAAATTATTAGTTGGCTTTTAGGAGAAAAGATAGGAGACCGTTGGATATGCATCACGTGTCGTTGGAAACTCACCGAAAATAGCATCTGGAAGTTGAAATATGCATGGCGGGCGCCATGCATTGGGTGGCGGGCGCGACACATTTGTTTGTGGGCTTTTTCACACATTAACTTCATATATATACATTTAACATGTGTCACGTGTGTTTTCTTGGTTTTTACATGGTGGGTCCCATGTGTCACATGGTGACCTCACCATGTGGTATGTGGTGGCCCACAATTTCGCGGTTTTGTTCTTTTCGTCCATTTTAATCTCTTTTCGATCTAATTTTTTTCATTTTCAGCTTAATTCTCTTTTCTGACCTGTTTTATTAAAATATCTGAAATAGAAACAAATACCGGCATAAAAAGAGACAAAAGAATTAAAAAGATATGAAATGCAACTAAAAGTTCATGAAAATTAAGCTAAAAATATGATATGATTTCGCTTCATCAAATTCCCCCACACTTGAACTTTTGCTTGTCCTCAAGCATAAAAAGGTGAATTGCATGGATTTAACACATGATGCAACTACTCTAATCATACATGGCTGACGACTAAGAAATTAAAATAAAGTAATAGCTAACAATACCAAAAATACCGTAATGACTCCCATCATACAAAGACAAACCTGAAGTATTTCCTTTTGACTCTACCTGTTGCTTAAGTTTCTTTTCACCCTTTTCATTCCAGCGCAATCACATTAAGCCCGTTATCTTGTACACGCCCATGGTAGGAAACCTGTTAGTGATTATGGTCATATAGCGATGGTTGCTGATAACATAAGTTTGGTAACCCCTATTTTCTTTACCCATTTAGCAGTTGCGGGGGATCAGATCTTAACCCGCCCTACCAAGTCCAAAATCAGACACCTCTTGAACCAACTATTAATGAGTTTATTTACTATGGTATTTTTTTCTCTGCATGTTTCAACATTTGCTGAATTTTTCACAATTATTCTCAGAATCAACCAAAAGTATAGATAAATTAGAACATTCACTTATATTTGTCGGTTTCCCACTTAGTTTGTGCCTTGAGATGGGGCCGACTGCTAAAATAAACTACTAAAGGTTAATTTGAAACTCAAGTTCAAGACTTTGTCAAAACTAGTACTCAAATTAATCTTACATACTCTTGGGGATCTAGGGTGTTAAAACGGTACTGATGTTATAGAACCATTACTAAACTTTCACAAAATAGCCTAAAAAGTGCAAAATAGTCTATATACTTTTAAAGTGCCGAGGCAAACATCAAACCACAATACTTAGCTTTTCACAAAAAATTTTGATATAGCTTAAGAAATGGAAAAATCTAACGAAACAAAAAGAATATGTACAATTAACTCAACTATCATGAACTATCCTAGGGTTTATAATGCATGGAAATGAGATAGCAAAACAGAAAGATAAGGCAATGGAAACTTCCTCCCTTACACTTAAATCGAGCATTGTCCTCAATGTAGGAAAAGAAGAAAAACCTGGATATCCAAGCTTGCAAAGTCGCCCTTTTGTCGCGCGTGCTACCTCTTTATTTGCTGCAAAATTTAAACAAACTAAAAAGAAAACATCAAAATAAAAGACAAGTGGGTTGTTGTTGTTAGAGCCCTAGAGGCCAATAGTTTTAAGTACTTGTATTTGAATTATTTATTAATAATATAAGGCACTTCCTTATTATGTTTGTAAGAGTCCAAAAGAATAATAAAGTCCTTAGAATAGATAGTCCGTTTAAAGAAATATTAAGTGTGACTTAATCATGAGATTCGATTAAACATAATGACGCTATTCTTAAAGTATCCGTAGTCGAGCTTTAAGGTGAAGTGGGATAACCTTAAAGCATAAAGACTATTATGAAGATAGACTGATGATCGCATCTCATGGATCATGGGATTAGGAGTTATCAAGTCTTGACATAGGTATAAATATTAGGAGTAATATTTATACTGGATTGACCCTCTATGAGAGTACTACATGGAATGTTATGTAATGTGTCATAAGTTACTCTCATGGTGATAATGGTGTAAGCCACCCTTAGACCTGAAACCACTATGTACCCTAGATGTGGAGTCAAGTGCTTTATCACTGATCTAACGTTGTCCGTAAATGGATAATCATAAAGGCAGTAGATGTGTACTTTATAAAGCATGCTGAGCGACAGTAGTGTCCTAGATGGAATTTGCCAATCCTACATAACAGGATAAATGTCTATGGGCTCAATATTGAACGGAACAAGGATGACACAGTCTATGCCTTGTGTTCAATATAGACATAAGGGCAAAAGGGTAATTGTACACGCATATATTATCACAAAGGTTATGTTTTGATCACATGTCAATTTCTCATAACTTGGGTAGCAATGATGTGTTGCTAGATACCGCTCATTGTTTATTATATTAAATAAAGGATTTAATATAATTGCCAACGTTATGGAAACCTACAAGGGTCACACACATAAGGACAGTGGAATGTGAGAATTGAGAACACCTTAAGGTACGGTACACTTTAGAGAAATAAATTAATGATAAGAGGTACGCCATAAGATATGGTGGGCGAGCGTGCACATAAGTGGGAAGACTCATGGGACGCGCGCCCTAGAAATTATCTTGTTGGGTATATTTTGTTTGTTTGTTACAAACAAATCTTATTGTTTATTTTGTTTGTGTTTGTTACAAACTTATTTTATTGGACAAGACAAATATTTATCTTGGAGAACAAGATAATAAAATATATAAATAGAGGTCTTGTACAAGAGTAAAATAACAAGAGAAAATCATAAGAATTTTAGGGTTACTTGAATCCTAAAAATATTTCTCTATTTCTCTCTCTCACATAAAGTCCTTCATTCATAAGCTAGCATTTGGAGTGAAGGAAAGTTGTTCGTGTGGACTAGTTAGAGGTGTGGGTGACCTTCAACAACGCTCATGATCATCTTGTCCGTAATTCAAGGGTTCTACGCTTCAAGAGGTAAAACCCTAAACACATGATCATGCCCCTTCGTAAGGATCTCTTAAAGAAATTTTTTGAAATTCCGCTGCTTTTCCTATCACAATTTTCCTTCAGTGGTATCAGAGTCACTCACGAAACGATGGTTATGATGTTTGTTTATTTTGTTTTAATTTGATTAAAACTTTAACAAGATAAAATTGAGGAATTAAATTTTAAATTGATCAAGTCTTGTATATGATACAAAGGAACAAGATGCAAATAAAGTATATGTGATATACTAGATTTCATCCGTTAAATCACATAGTCGTTGTTGGCATTGAACGATCCACAATTAATGTTTCGGAACCTTCGATTGGTGAAACATTGATGTGGTGATGAATCAAGCCGATAGTCGTTCATGGTGAGTTTTATTGGAAGGAACTTGTTGCAAAAGGGTTCAATACATCACAAGGTTGTGATATACTGAAAGCATGTTTCAGAACTCGCCGAAATCATGACGCAATTTACGAAATCGTAAAACGATTTTCGCAGAACCCTGCCGCGGTCACCCGGCAAGCGCGGGCGAGGGCTGGCGACCAGCCACAGACACGGTCGCGGCCTGGCGAGCGCGGGGGAGTGCGAGTCGGAGCAGCTCGCTGGCTGGCGAGTGCGGGCGAGCGCAGGCGTGGGTGAGTCCGAGCAGCTCGTTGGCTGGCGAGCGCGGGCGAGTGCGCGGGCGAGCAGCTCGCTGGTTGGCGAGCACGGGCGAGGCTCGGCGACTAGTGCACGTCCAGATTTGGTCGAAAACGCGATTTGTGAAATCGTAACTTGATTCTATCCGTTATAAACGGTATGATCAGTTTATAATAATTTAATTTTAATTAATTACTTAAACCAAGGATAATAATAAAGTGAGTTTATTATTGTTGTGTTTCAATGAATGATTATGGCCTTAGTCTGTTTTTTGTTTTAAATTTTGGGAATTTAAATACGGCCTGCGTGTCGTGCCTCTCTCTCAATCTCTCAATGTAATTTCTCTTCTCATTTTACTCCCTCGTATGTAAAACGAGTTTCTTTAATGTAAAAATATAATAGAATTACATAGGAACAAAAGGAGAACAGCCGTGAAGATGATGCTTGGAGAAGTAGATCATCGTTAGGCTAGTTTAGGGTTCTCTCATTGGCTTGAGAGAACAATTGCGATAGGAGGCCATAATCATATCATTTTATTTTATATGTTGAATGTATGTTGATGCATGTGAGAGCGTTTAATATGTTAAACTAGCCGAAGAGATCAAACTAATTAAAAATCCCTCAAGAGACACATAAGAGACTAATAAAGAAGATGTAGGTTTCGCCTACCGCGAAGTGCATTTTTCTATACTAGTAAAATATGTGAATATTAAGTTTTTAGCTTTCCAAAATTTTAGAACTCATCAAGACCGGTATCGAATAATGTGGGTTCGCCTACCGCGGAGTACATTGTCTATATGGGTATGATGCAATGGGATAATTGTAATATCCAACTTCTAAAATTGGGTCAAACTTAACTAAACAAATATAATAAGATTATATGAGTTTAGAAGCAAGAGTTGGGAATGATTCATATGATGAATTAGAATAAAGAGTTATTCACCCAACTGAAATATTCGAGAGTTGTATGAGATGCAATTGGAAGGAGTTACTACCTAAATAACTAAGTTTTGTGTAATCTGCCCACCGCGGACTTAGAGCAAAGTGAAATATGGATCTTGATCCACTAGAAAATCTTCCAACGGGATTTTCCGAATCAAATGATTAGGGTCATTTGTTTTGAGTAAAATAGTGGAAGTCTTTTAATAGAAGTCCTTATTAAAAGAATTAATCATAATATAAATATCTTACATATCTTTGAAATTAAATACAATACAAATTATGTTGTCCTTATGAAGGACAAGGATTTCAGAAAATAGTTTCTAAATTGGTACACAAATGAGAATGGTTCTAAAATACAAGAAGTACTATAAGAGCTTGAACTAAACTCTAACAACCTACTATAACTAGATTGGAGAAGGATGCTTGTTAGAAGTATCAAGTTGACATCTAGATATAGAATACTTCATACTTTTAAACAACGAATGATGTGATCATTCAAATCAAGATCTTTTTGAAAGAACTTCAAGGTATGATGGATTTCTTGATAGATCAAGGAGTTGGTCATAGGTTCAATCTAAACAAATTACAATGGATAGATATAGATTCAAGAATTTCTATATCTACCGGAATTTGTTGAATAGAATGAGAATTTATTTGTGCTATTAAAATTTGAGATATAATTTGTATTTCTCTTTTTTGAATAGAACAAAATTGGTTGCCAAAGAAGAACGACTATTTTAAAATAGTTAGACCATTGATTGAAACAAAGTGCCGTAAATAGTTCTTGGAAGAGTCAAACTAAAGGGAATGAAGTAAGACTTCAATATTATACATATTGTTATAGAAAGTCAAAGTTTCTATTTCTACAAAGGTATATGATATATATGATACAAAGATGATTGAATCTCAATTTTACGAAAATAGAGATGCTTAAAGAATTAGAACATTGACTATAATATTAAGTCAACAAATGTCTAGAATGAAAATTGTTTCATTGACTATGAAAGCTTATGTCTAGAATGAAAAATTGTTTCATTGACAATGAGAGCTTATGCCATGACTTAAAATCAAGTTTTAAAAGGAACATAATAATTGTCATTGAATTCCATCTTATAATAGAAGTATTGATTATATATCTTGTATTGACAAGATATAATTTGTAGTTTTAAATAATAAGTAATGGACTAGGGTTCCATGATCTTGATAAGATTATTCTATAACAGTTATGACAAGAACAAAATAAGATTTGGACCTTGTACATATATCAAGAGTTTTATTGTTTAGTACAGTTAGTAATGTGTTGATTATTAACTGAAAGGTGTAGATGACACATGACCCATTTAAACAATATACATGAGATGTATGACTACCACTAAACAAACTTGATATATATATTAAGTTTATTTTACTTCATTTACATTGATGATTATAATCATTAAATGTGGATATGTGTGTGACACAAATTAGAGATCTTTGAATTTGTCAAAGAGTTTAAACAATGAAGAAAATAGAACTCAATAAAAGTATTTAAGACATATGAATGAGTCATATCAATAAGTACTTAATAAAGGTGTAAAATAACTATTTTATCACATCATGTTTGACATGATTTATGATAGTTTAAATACATCATTGACTCTTAAAATCTCTCTTCTTATAGTTAATCTTTACCCACAACTGGTTCCCCTTTTAAGATGATCATTAAGACACCATATGCGATATGGGGTGAGAGCACCAAGTTTGCCTTTATAATATTTTGGATCAGAAATTTTTAAGATAAATTTAAATCCAATGAATAAATATGTGGAAGTATTCTTAGGGATACTTATCTTATATCACTCTAAAAAGACAAAAGTTGTTTTGTTGCTCGGTTTGAATCATTCCTCTAGTGGGAATGTGTCTCTAAGAGAAACAGTGGGAGTGATATAGAACCTGAATAAATTCAAGTACTACAAAACATATTTATTAGAATGGGAACATAAATTGGTTCCTCAAGGATGTTGAAGGACCAATGATTTGAGTTGCACAAAATCTTAGACAAGTCTAACATATCACATGGACAAAATGTATGATTTTATCATGACTCAGCAATGTGATATGGTTCTCATGGAAGATGAGTCTCTGACTTTCTAAAAGGTCGTAAGACAGTCTAAATTCTGAGAGGTGGCTAAATGCCATGAAATCTTAAATAGAAACCATATACACTAACCTTATGTAGATAATGGTTATGTCATAAAGATGAGTAAGACTCATAAGATGATAGTGAGTATTCTTAATGAATACTAATATGGATGGTGTTGAGAATATCTTTTAAGATTTGATTAATCATTAAAGGTTTCACGCAAAATCATAATGCAAATTATGATGAAACCCTAAATGTAATTAATAGTAAAACTTAAGATCTGTTTGATTGTTTTACTAAATGTTGTACTACATGTTTTGGTGGATGGATAACAAAGTTGCATTCCTTAATTGGAATGACCTCATATAAATGTACTAGACATATATGTAGGGTTTTGTTGATCCAAAGGATGCTAGAAAAGGTATACAACTTGTAGCTATCTAATTTTGATTAGATAGAATTCTCAGAAATTTAATTATTATTTGTTCCTTTTATGAAGTTTTAAGAAAACAAAATTAAAAGGACAAAACTATCTAATTTTGATTAGATTGAATAAAGTTTAAATATTTGTTCCTTTTGGAGGTTTTATGGAAAACAAGTGGATAAAGGAAAAATATAAATCTTGTGCATACAAGGATTTAGTGGGAGTAATAAAATAAAATCTGGTGTTATATGTGGATGACATATTAATCATCAACAACATTTTCCTTATACATGTAAGACATGGTTAAGGAAATGACTCTTGATGAAATACTTAGGCAAGAATTCCTAAAGGGTTAGGAATAGCCTATGTATTTAGGCAAGATTTCTTAAAAGAGTTAGGAATAGCCTATGTACATGTATTAGCGAATTGTTGAGACACTTAATGTGTGAATTTATTGCATGTGTCAAAAGATTCATTTTGTCTAAAAGACAAAATCATGTATCATTAGATGAGAATAAGGCACATAAGAATAATCCATATGCTTTGGAAGATAGGATTAATCATGCACATCATAATATGTACCATATCAGATACACCATATGATTGTAACACAATCAGTTGTACCAAAATTTGAAATTAGTGTTTGACACTAAAGGACCTTCAAGAATATCCCTTAAGGACCTTAAAGGAACTAAGGACCTTTTTCCTGAAATAGGTAGGAATGGAAATGATCATTATAAGGAAGTAATAATGATAGAAGTTTCCATACTATTGAGGTCTCTCAGAATGATGAGAGCACGAAGAGTGTTGAATTGGAAATAGAGGATCACACTCTGTCTGATCCACAAACAAGTACACAGAACAAGGAATCAGAACAAGTCTCCTGGACCTAGCATTGCTGGGAGGTTAAGGAGTAGATCTAAAAGAGAACCTACACCACCACCAAAGTCAACAAAGAAATCCAAAGATATTGATGGGTTGAAGCCAGTGATGTATGGTCCTGGTAGAACCAAAAGCAAGCACATTCCAACTGTTGAGCCTAAGAAGAAGGCTTTGAAGAGAAAACATGAATCATCTGATGATAGTGATTTCGTTGTTAAAGAAGATGCTGTTGAAGATGATGGCACATCTGACAAGCCAGTGGATACAGGGAAGAAAAGAGCCAAAAATATTCCATCTATTCCCTTAGACAATGTGTCTTTTCATCACGAGGAAGGTGCCTCTAGATGGAAATTTATCTGTGAAAGAAGGCTAGCTGTTGAAAGGAACCTGTATCATGATCTTCAAAATTTGTAAGAGCTCATGGAGGTTATTGAAGCAGCTGGTTTACTGAAGACTGTGAAGGGATTGGGTAAATGCTATATCAAGCTGGTCAGAGAATTCATTGTGAACATAGGAACTCACTGTGATGATCCTATGAGTCTTGAATATAGGCAGGTCCTTGTACGTGGCAAATGTGTTAAATTTTCACCTGCAATAATCAATGAATATCTAGGCAGGAGCACTGAAGATGTAGCTGAGTTGGAGGTAACTCAGAATCAGATCTGCAAAACCCTTACAGGTGATCTGGTCAAGGAGTGGCCTATGAAGAATAATTTGTCTACTGCCAAGCTCTCTACCAAGTATGCTATACTGAACAAGATTGTAGTTGCTAATTGGGTGCCAACTACCCATTCTAATGATCTCTCCAAGGGGTTAAGTAAGTTCATCTATGCTATAGGTACCAAATCTGCTTTTAATTTTGGTGAATTTATCTTTTATCAAACTATAGCTCATATGAAGACCAATGCTACAAAAATTCCTATTGCTTTTCCCACTTTGATCTGTGATATTATCTTGCAACAATATCCTGAGTTGTGTTTCCCTACTGATGAGGTTGTTAAAAGAGAGTCAGAAATTACTTTAGACTCCAGGTTTTTGGAAAAGCCACATGCTGCAGATATTGCTCTAGCATCTGCCAAAGGCAAATCTGCCATACTCAGCAGACAACAGATGATTACTAATCTCAAGGTTGTGAGTAAGGCTCTGGATGACAAGAAGTTCTTGGTGGATCGTGTTATTCAAACCTTGGAAGTCGAAGAAGTGGCTGCTCGTGATGAAGCCTTAGTGGTGGAAGATTCTGAAGGAAGTGTTGAGTTTTGATGCTCTATGTTTTTTACTTTTTTGTTGTTTTCTGATGTGAAGCCCTGGATTTTCTAAGCACCTGTGTGTGCTATCTGGTCTGGAATAAGTACTATGTGGTTCTATTCCTTTGACTGTTGTTCTTGACAATGTGATGTTCTTTACCTTTTGTCAAATTATTTGGCTAAAGGGGGAGTATTATTAGTGTTGATGCACAGCTGCTACTGAAGTTGAAGTTTATTGCTTGCTACTGATTTCTATGATATGTTCATTATTTATAGCAATGCATGAAGAGAGGTTAAGTCTCTCTGATCATACTCTTTGAGGCTAGTTGTTTTCATATCCGCTGTGCATGCCTCTGATACATGGTTAGCAATTTGTTCAAGTAATGTCCTATTCTTCCTTGTTATATACTGAAGTTGATTTGAAGAATTATTTTTGTGTGCATGATGATCAAAAAGTGTTTTAGCCAAAATTTGCCAAAGGGGAGATTGTTGGTGTTTTTGTATGTTGGCTATAATTTTGCAAAAACCCATTTTGTCACATGCTCTAGGACATGCTGAAGCATCTGAGTATGTTGAGCCCTGAAGCAATTTGGCGCGTGCGCGTTTTTATTTTTGAAATATATCTTGAAAATATTTGTTTTAAAAATATGTTTTATCAAGCATAGCTGGCATAACAGAGCGCGCCTTGTGTGACAAGTAATCTCTTGTGTGAAGATTTAATTCTAAAATATAATTCCTATATTTTAGGATTTTGTTTATTTTTATTGGATATATTTCTGAAGTCTCCTATTCTTGAGGAACAAGTCAAGATGCGTGAAGACTCTATAAGTACATGTGTAAAACCTAATTTAGGTTTGTGGGAATTTTATTGTGTTCACTAAAGCGTGTGTAATCCTATTTTCTTAGTGAACTTGTGAGCCTTCCTTGTATCACCTTGATACATGCTAAGGACATAAGCTGTGTGTTTGTGTTAAATGTGAGATTACTCTTAAGCCTTTAGGTACGGAGTTTAATCCTGTGTTTGTTTGTCTTCTCATCATCATAAGTTGTTTGTTTGTAAACAACACTGGTAATGGAGTAAGGCGGGGCATCTTTGATCTAGGAGTTCCTAGGTTGAGTTGCAAGGGTAGTTGCTAGGTGAGAAGACGTAAACGAGGCGTTTACTGAGGTCTTTGAACTAGGGCTATATTAGTGGATTCCTTCCTAGATTGGTATCCCCCAGACTAGGGCAAGTTGCGCCGAACTGGGTCAACAAACACTTGTGTTATTTACGTTTCTGCTCTTTATCGCTTTTAATATTATCTGTGTTGTGTGTAGACGCTGTAGCAATTGCTAAAGCATCTTACTACTGAGCGCCATGAATTTCAAGATAAATCTCAAGGGTTATAGACAAACCCAAGTGGGGTTTCTACGAGTACTTCAGAGATGAGAGAATGAATTCAAATTTCTCTACTCATAAGAAATCTCTACTCATAAATATAACTTCCCTTACCTCTAACTTGTGTAGAAAAAATGGTAGAATTAGCTTGGTAGATTTGTTTTCTCTTTCTTCCTCTTCTATTCTCCAAACCCTTTATCTACTCTTCCTTCTACTCTACCTCATTCTATTCTTTTTCCAAAAATTCTACTTCTCTCTCTAACTTTAGCTTTTTATACTACTAATTTAGGTTACTAAAAGTCATATTCTAATTTTAACCATCAAATTTTATTGGGCCTACTACTCACACTCCCCCCTCATTAATGGGTCAATTAACTAAGATTCTAATTTAATACACAAACACATAATTAAGCATACAAGCATATGGCACATCATTAAATAAAACAATACTAAAATTAGTTCTAATAAAATTTGGGGTGTTACAGTCATAAAAAAAAAACTTTGACTGTTTAAATAAAATAGAGTTTAAAAGATCATTCATAACAATGTTGTTTCTTTTAATTATATGGATGTTGTATTTAAAAGAATGAGTTTCGCAAAATGGGTTATGGCGCAGCTTGTTGCCCGTTTTCCTTCTATTCATTTGTAATTAACCATGCACGAGATTATTTTCTTTTTAAATATTATTTACGAGTTTATTTTAAATTATTATTTGAGTAATTTATTTTAATATTCAAGAGTGAATTTGAGATATTATATCTTATGAGTTGTTTAAATATACATTATTGGGGTAGAAACATTTTTTTTATAGAAATTAGAGTAAAAATATTGTGATTCAATTCGTATAAATGGCGTTAAATAAAAATAAAAGTTATATTAAAAACTTCAACGTTTAACATAATAATACCAATTTAAAAACATAGATTGTAAGTGAAGTGACATTTTAAATTATATTTGATATGTAATGAGTCCTTATCATTTACTATTTTTAGAGTCTTTTTAATTAAGTTTTAGTTTATTTTTATTAGTTTAATCTTTAATTTAGTGTCGATTTAAATAAATTATGGTTTTTGAAGTTATAAATAAATTAAGTGTTTATACTTTTAATTGATTCATTAACCCAATATTTTGTGTAGTTATTGTTTAATTTTATTGGTTTAAATAAATAAGTTGATCATTTGAAGTGGATTACTATTATTAAAGGTGTGAAGTTATTGATGCATTGCTTGATAAAAAGAAAGTGCAAATAATATTTTAATTGATAATGAGGTGAAATGAAAAGAATATAACATAAAGAGAAGGAACTTAAAAAGAAAAAGAATATGAGTTTGGTGCTTGTCCTATAAAAGAGGCAGGGACTGATACAACCTGCTGCTAAAGATGAGCAGATTGTGAGCACTCTTCGAGTGAGTGTGTACTCCTAAGAAGAAAGAAAGAATTTTAGAAGAGAAAAATAGACTTTTCTTATTATTCCTCATATTCCAATGGTTTGAAAGTACAGTACTTTTATAGGAAGAATTGCATTCAACCTTCAAATGGAAAGCACAGATTATTCAGGAAACTAATTAACATAAATTGGAGAATTGCAATAACAACTACATAAACAAAGGCTTAAATCATGTTGCTGTCATAGTGCTTCTAGAACTCTCAGCCATAAACAAAGTCTTTCATCCAAGTTGGCTTTTTAATTGTACGTTTGCCATGGCCCAACATGTTATCTTCAAGTTCCTCAACTGATTGGGCCCTTGATGGTTCTTGAATTGTTGGGTCTGTATCATTTCCCTCCCCTTCGAAACAAACCTTGTCCTCAAGGTTGAAGGATGGAAAAGCTGCAATGAAACTAGAAAAGTCTTCCCAAGAAGCTTCCTCTAGTGGGCAGCCTGCCCACTACATTAGGACTTGTTTTTGAGGACTGCCATGAACCAAGACAGTACGAGTAGCAGCAACTGCAGTAGGGGTTTCGACAGGCATGTTGGCGACACTGTCGGGTGGAAGATCATGGGATAAGGGTCCGTCCTTGCCACAAAACGGTTTCAGATTGGAGACATGGAAAACAGGGTGAATGCGACTACCTTCAGACAACTGTAGACGATATGCAACCTTTCCAATCTGCTCTATGATTTTAAAAGGGCCATAAAATCTTTTAGAGAGTTTGTGGTGTCATTGATTGCGAACTGAAACTTGACAGTATGGTTGTAGTCGAACCAATACCAAATCTCCAACATTGAGTGTGATGTCACGGCGGTGTGCATTGGCTTGTTGAACCATTTTGTTCTGTGCAGCCATCAAATTTGCTTTCAGAGTGCGCAACAACTCATCCCGTTCCAATAAGGAATCTTCCAGAGCTGGTATAGAAGTGGAACCGCGAGTATAAAATGGAATAGATGGTGGAGGGCGACCATAAAGGGCCTGAAAAGGTGACATCTTCAACCCACTATGGTAGCTGGTGTTGTAATGTAGTTCAGCCCAAGGTAAAAAATTAACCCAAGATGATGGCTTTTCTTGTGTAAAGGCACAGAGATATTGTTCAAGGCAGCGGTTGACCACCTCAGATTGGCCGTCTGTTTGGGGGTGGTAGGCACTGCTCATAGCAAGTTTAGTGCCGCTTAACTCAAAAAGTTTGCGCCATAATGCGCTCAGAAAAACAGGATCTCTGTCAGAAATGATGGACCGTGGGAAACCATGTAAGCGGACCACCATAGACACAAACAACTCAGCAACTTTGGCAGCCGTAAATGATGATGACAATGCACCAAAATGGGCAGACTTGGAAAGTCGATCAACAATTACAAGGATGACTGTAGAGCCGTGGGAGTTGGGGAGTCCCGTAATGAAATCCATAGTTACATCCTCCCATACACAGTCTAGAATTGGAAGAGGTTGTAATAAACCTGCAGGGGCCTGAGTTGAATACTTTATCTGTTGACAAATGAGGCAGGCAGCCACATAAGCCTCCACGGATTGACGCAATTTAGGCCAAAAAAAATTAGCTGCAACTCGAGCTAATGTACGTTTCACACCCGCATGGCCACCGGATAGAATGCCATGGAACTCTTCAATAATCTAATGACAAAGAGGGGAGTTTGGCCCCAACACATAAGGACCACGGTTAACTATCAACCCATTGAGGACAGCAAAATGGTAAGGTAAAGTACCCTGGTTGTGCTTGTTGTGAAGTTCCAATAAGAAAGGGTCAGATAGATTTTCCTTTTTAAGCTGCTCCAAAATAACAAAGGTGAGTTGAGATACTAAGGCTTGAAGAATTGCAGGTTCTTCACTTGAGTCTGCAGGCCACTCAGCTAGAACTCTGGACAAGGCGTCAGCGACTTTGTTAGAAGTCCCCGATTTGTATTCGATGCGAAATTGAAAGCCCAATAATTTTCGCACATAAGTTTGTTGGTCTGGAGTTTGGATAACTTGCTGCAAAATCTCTCGAATACTCTTATGATCAGTACGAATTACAAAAAATTGACCGAGTAAATATTGTCGCCATTGAAGAACTGCTTCGGTGATTGCATGTAGTTCTTTAATGTACACCGAAGCTGCCTGCAAGTTAGGACCAAGTTTCTTACTAAAGAAAGCAATTGGGTGGTCGCCTTGCATCAATACTGGACCTATCCCAAATTAGAATTATCAGTCTCAATAATAAATTATTGGGAGAAATCTGGAAGGCGAAGAACCGGCGCTGCCATCATTGCTGTTTTGAGAGCAAAGAAGGCTGAATTAGCATCCACAGACCAAACAAAGGCATCATGCCGCAAGAGATCCGTCAAAGGTGCAGCAATGCTAGCATAATTAGCAATGAAGCGGCGGTAATATCCTGTGAGACCCAAAAACCCCCGAAGTTGTTTCACCGTCTTAGGGGTTGGCCACTTTGCCATTGCTTCGAGCTTGCTTGGATCTGATGAACTCCTTGAGAAGAAACAATATGTCCTAGGTAGTCTATAGACTCTTGGCAGAAAAGGCATTTGGAAAGTTTAACATAAAAAGAATTGTTCAATAAACAATCCAAAACCAATTCCAAATGCACCAAATGATCCTCAATGGAAGAGCTATAAATCAATATATCATCGAAGAAAACGATGAAAATCTTCGGAGAAACTGTGAGAACAAACGATTCATTGTGGCCTGAAAGGTTGATGGAGCATTTGTTAATCTGAATGGCATGACAAGAAACTCAAAATGACCGTCATGGGTGCGAAAGGATGTCTTGTAGGTATCCTTAGGATGAAAACGAATTTGATGATACCCAGCATGGAGATCAAGCTTGCTGAAAATAGAAGCGCCACCAAGCTCACCTAATAACTCATCTATGGTGGGAATAAGAAACTTGTCTTTGACAGTTGCAGCATTCAACGCCCGATAATCAACACAAAAACGCCATGAATTATCCTTTTTGCGAACAAGCAAAACCGGTGATGAAAAAGGGCTGTGACTCGGAACAATCATTTCCTGATCAAGCATGTCATGTATTAATTTTTCAATTTCAGCCTTCTGAAAATGAGGATATCGATAGGGTCGAACATTAATAGGGTTAGTTCCTTCTACCAAGTGGATGCGATGATCAATGGAGCGATGAGGGGGTAAGTCGGTGGGAGGAAGGAAAATACGCCTGAACCGATGAAGGATGGCGGAGACAGCTTGAGGGAGGTCAGGGGGAAATTCAAGTGACTCAACTGTGGGCGGTGAATGATGGCTGGGTGATGTAATTATAGTAAAATTACCTGCCACAGAATCACTTTGTATTAGATTTTGGAATGGTAGCAAGGATATAGAATTTGAAATCGGGCCTAGATCACCCCATAATAAATAGGTTGTCCATTCCAAGTGAATTCCATAGTTAACGCAGCATAGTCATGAGACACCTTCCCTAAGAGTTGTAACCAAGGAAAACCTAACACCACATCAGTTCCTTCAATTGCCAACATGTACAAATCAACTGGGAATGTGATACATTGCAAAACAAGAGGAACCGCCAAACAACAATACTGACAAAGTAATGATGAACGACACCCGATGGCAACACGAAAACGCGGGTAAGGAGTCATTGTTAACCCCAAAGGCTCCACTAAGGTGAGATTAATGAAGTTATGAGTGCTACCACTATCAATGAGAGTCTGAAAACGATGAACCACATAAGCATCTGATACACGGAGTGAAGGGCCCAATAGCTTACTAGATAGGGCATGAAGGTTAGAGATATCGCCTGCGACATCTTCAGCCGGTGAGTCTTCCAAATCCATGTCAAGCGATTCTTCATCAGTTCCAAGGAGGAGAAGTACCTTGTTACGACATTGATGTGCAGGACCCCATTTCTCATCACATCGAAAACATAAGCCTTTGGAGCAAAGATCACGGACCTCCGCCGGTGGTAGATGACAGACGGGAATGTTTGTGTTAGGTGTTGGAAGAAGAGGTGGTTGAGTGAGTAATTTCTAGTTTGGGGTGTGAGGCGAATTACGAAATTGATTGTTGATGGGTTGTGTCAGATTGGTCTGAGTGTTTGGGCCAGAACTAGGGCGATTCCAAGATTTTTGTGGGTTGGTATTATCCTCTAATCGAGCCTCGTAAGCACGTGCCATTGCAAAAGTCTCCATGAGTGTGGCAGGGCGATGGAACTGGAGTTCACGACGGAGACTCCGCTTCAACCCGGTAATGAAGAAACTGATCAGTAAAGATTTAGAAATACCAGTTACCTTATTCATAAGATCCTAGAATTGTGTTTGAAAGTCAGCCGCTGATCTTGTTTGTGATAACTTCGATAGATCGCCTTCGACATCTTCTTAAGTTGTAGGTCCGAATCATAGACGAATCGCATCCAGAAACACAGGCCATGAAGTCAACAGATTATTGCGCATTGCCCATTGGAACCAGGAGGCTGCACGACCTTCGAGATGGAATGACACAATTTGTAACCGAGAGGCTGCCGGTGTGTCATGAAAATTAAAGAAGGCCTCGATCTGGAAAATCCAATCCATTGCGTTAGATCCATCAAATCGTGGCACGTTCAGTTTGAGAGAGCGAGCAACATTACTCGATCCATGTGACGACCCATTGGACTCAGATCGAACGTTTGCCACCTTCGAATCTACTTCCAACAGGTGACGATGCAAAGTGGTGTGAATGGAGTCGGAATGGGACTCGAGAGCCTTGTTGAGAAATTCTTGAAGGGTTGATGCTTGTGCATCCAATTTGGATTGAAGGGCGTTCATGAGTTCGGAATCAGTCATGATGAAAGCACCAATGATACAACCTGCTGCTAAAGATGAGCAGATTGTGAGCACTCTTCGAGTGAGTGTGTACTCCTAAGAAGAAAGAAAGAATTTTAGAAGAGAAAAATAGACTTTTCTTATTATTCCTCATATTCCAATGGTTTGACAGTACAATACTTTTATAGGAAGGATTGCTTTCAACCTTCAAATGGAAAGCACAGATTCAAGAAACTAATTAACATAAATTGGAGAATTGCAATAACAACTACATAAACAGAGGCTTAAATCATGTTGCTGTCATAGTGCTTCTAGAACTCACAGCCACAAAGTCTTCCATCTAAGTTGGCTTTTTAATTGTACGTTTGCCATGGCCCAACATGTTATCTTCAAGTTCCTCAACTGATTGGGCCCTTGATGGTTCTTCAATTGTTAGGTCTGTTACAAGAGAAATAATTGGAGGTGATTCAACTGGTTTGGAATGGAATATCGTTCGATTATAATTTTATGTGTAATTTTCAATTCCCTTTTATCTCTAATTATATATTATGAGTAGCTAATTCTCTAGTTATAAGGTTATGAGATGATATTTCTTTGAACAAATTGAATCATGTAGATACAAGTGAAGACCTAAAAATGCACGTAGAGGGTCACCATCTAAAAATAACATATAACCAAAAATACGCAGCAAAATATACACAATACATGGCATCATTTACGCATTTAACATATGAATCACACACCGTAGAATTTAAGTGCACGAATAATCTATCCATCAAACACAACAGTATTAAAATGCACAATTAGCCTATGTATGCAGACTCTATATGAGTGTGACAACAATCATTGATCGTCACATGCATGAATTTCGGAATTAAACCTCTCTGCAGAGTAGTCTCATGTGGAGACCAATCACTAGTCGCCGCACACCTACTAAACCCCGCAGGGCAAGTGGAGTCACTCAGACAAGCACCAACTCAATAAAAATCCTGCAGGATTAGGTGAAGTCACTCAGTCTTAACACCCGGTGTATAGTTCTCTTGACTTACACGCAACTATGAAAATGCATGAGCATACACATTCTCTACATATACTAATGCATCAAATATCATAGTAACTCAACGTATATAATTCTCTCAATTATATATACATGACATGTACAAAATATTTTCGATCATGTACATGCATCAACATTTCATATTTATTCAATCATATGAAATTCACAACAACTAGTCAAACATGTGTAGACAATAGCATACTCTCAACAAGTTCTCGTCACGAAAATACATCACCAAACAAGCATGCTCATAATTCACATTGCATCACGTGAAACAATTACACATGCATAAAAAGCACTCGATATGTCGAGGTATATGAAATCGTTAGAAAGTGCCCCTACCTCAGTTAGCTTCCAACACGTTCAACTTATGCTACGCGAGCAATATTCGTCTCCTTTGACGAAGTCCCCAATTCGGCTACTCCTCTTAACCTTTTAAAACATATAACTTATCTAAGTTAAAACTACATTCTAATCGGTCACTCAAATAAATTCTAGCTCGGCTACTAATGGATTCAAGACTTATGGTTGTTCTCTCTCAATTAACTTGGTTAGAATCACTTTATATAAATAGTTTTATCCAAAAATGCTGCCAATAAAATTGAAACTATTTTAAAGCTTTTCCAAAAGCAAGAATACCCTTTTGAACAACTTACTCATTTCTTTATAAAACAAAACAAGTTCAATCTACTAAATTAATGGTCATTTCAGCCAAAAGGATTTTCATTTCACTTCACAAATCGATTTCTAAACATTTTTCTCTTTTCAAAGAAAATAATCTCTATCATTTTGTGACTACTATATTTTAAATCCAAAAACGACGATAAATAGTTACAAACTTGAAACGACCATAACTCGGTCATTCTTCGTCCGATCTTCGCAAACCATATATTCATTTTCATCATTTTAAAAAGGCTTGGATCACTTTGTAAGACAGAACCTAAAAGTCCTTTATAGTTTCGGCCATTTCTTTTTAATATCAACTTTGTTAAAACACTTATAAAATTACCAATTGCACATAACCAACTCAATTTGATTTTAATTTCAACTAAACAACTCTTTCCGAACCCCTAACTTTAAGAATCATAAAAATTTGAGACTTTTGTTTCTCAACAATTTTCTTTCTAAAATCAACGTTCTAAAATAACTTGTCATTAATTCAAATGCAAGAACATTGTCGCGCCGCGAAAATCGCCCGAGCGTTTAGGACACTCAAAATGACACAGAGTCGCCACCAAATTTTATTTGTTAAGGAAAATATTGATAAAACCTTAAAAACAATGGAAAAATGGTCATCGCAACCATCTTCAGGTTCGGGAGTTGGTTATGCAAGGGGAAGGTATTAGCACCCCTCACATTCGTTGTACTCAACGGGAACCTCCTAATTAGTTCTAGGATTTAAGGCTTTTAGGATTTGTTTACATGTTTTTTTTATTTATTAGAATTTATTTTATTAGAGATATTTACAAGAAAAAGGGGGAAAATTAGGTTTTTTATTATTATGCTTGACAAGATGTTGAATCTTGCTCCTACGTATCCTCCGGTGCGATGAGGAATTCAAAGCTACGTAGTTCTAGGTGTCATTTGTTTGTTGATGTTTTTAGAGAACGATGTGTTAATCGAATTCTAGTGGTTAACCTCAACTTGTATGCTCGCACTGTGGAGGCTTAAGCTTCGTTTGTCTCACGTTTGAATTTATTGTATACATCTTCTTTTTATGAAAAAGATTTTTATTTTGTTTTTTAATTGGCCCGAAGGCGAAAATTTAGTTTTGATGTGTTGGTATTTTTTAATGTTTCTTTTGTGAAAGAATTTTTAGTTATTAGAGCGGAAGACGAATATTGGTAAACGAAGTGTACACTAGGCCACCAATTGTCCGAGAGAAAAATGAATGTACATTCATCGTCTCTTTTTTAATCCAAGACTTAGGATATTTTTAGTGGATTACAAACTATTGGTAAAAATAGTGTACACTAAGCCACCAATAATTCGAGAGAAAAACGAATGTATATTCATCTTCTCTTTTTTAATCCACTTTTTTAAAAAGAATTGTTTTTAATTAGTTTTAAAAAATATAGAAACAGAACAACATTAAAATTGACAAATTTCATGTCCTTATATATTTTTTTTATGTTTTTGGGTTGTGAGTTATATGAGTAAAAAAGTAAATCAAAAGAATTCAGATTCAGCAAATTAAATTAAGAGGAAAAAACATAGAGGGGGAAGGACACTACTTGAAAAAACTAAGGGTGTGAGTTCATTGGGTTTGGAACACTCGTTGAAACTAAGAAAGATCAAATAGATAATTCAATAGATACATAAATAATCAAAACAACAAAGATGTGAACAGTGGAACATAACAACAAACAGAAACATAACAACATACCAAACAAGAGAGAGAGGGACCGAGAGAGAAAGAGAGGAGAGCACAATCGAGAGTAATCCGGTGTGGGAGAGAGAGGAGATCTACGTTCTACTGATGCTTTGCGGAGGCGGTGCCGAGAGCTCAATTTTTGCTCGGATCGCAGAGAGTTTTTGTGGTGTTTTTTCTCAGATTTTTTGTTGTGTTTCTCAGATTTTTGGTTGTGTTTAGAGACCGTGAATTGCTCTCTATTTATATTGAGAAATTGTAACCAATTTTGCTATTTTTTGGGACTGATTCGGATAGAAATTTCGTATAAATCCTTTCCCTTTTTCTTTGAATATTTTGTTTGTTAATCGGATATTGATGAAAATTTTGTTTCTGAATATTTTTTCTTCTCCTCGAGTCATGGCGTTTTCTGTTTTTTTCTTTCACTCCCCTTTTTATTTTCGGTTCCCTTTTTTTTTTATGTATTTTTATATATATTTTATATTATATGGACAAACAAATAAAATACAAAAACAAGTATCAGCGGGTAAAATTTGGGGCATGACAAATATCATATTATAAATTCAATTTAACTTTTAACACAAAAATATCACTTCATAAAACTTGTCAAAACTAAGATTTTCTTTTGGATCTACTATATACTATCATATCATGGATTTATACTATTAACAAAGAAACCAAATTTGAAACTCATCCTATAACTAACAAGGCCACACAGTTTTGCAAGGAAAAAGAGAGAAGAAAATTTCATTTACCAAAATAAAGTGGATGGAAAGCATCATGGTGATGAGAGGAACAACTTTGCTCTTGCTCACTTCTCCTAACTCTCCCTAGATCTCTCACAAGATGGACTTTTTCTCTTTAAGGGTGAAAAATGAAGCAGGATGGGAGGAAAGGAGCTCACGGTTCTTGAAAGAAAAAATGGAAGAGAAGTCTCATTATTTTTCTATTTATAATCCTCTCAATTAAGTCATAACCATTGGATTGAATAGTGTAAAGTTTTATAAGCAAATCCTAGTCATCCACCTCTTATACTCACAAGGATAATCAAGTAATATCCTAGGAAAATATCTAGATATTTTTATGAGTCATGTTCCATTATCTCGCTCAATTCTCGCGCTCGCGCTTAAACGAGTCGTATCTCGCATACCGATTGACTTTACGGAAATAAAAAATAATATCGTAACCATTCAATTAAAACAATTCGCAAACTTTCGAAAAAAAATTATTCCGGGTAATTTTTCGCTCTTTAGCTCGGAAAAATATAATGAGATCGAGTTCTCATTACAATCGATATCTAAAGTCTCCGTTTAAAGTTTGACGGAAATCGAAAACCGTAAAATTTTCAAACAGCGGGTATATCTTTCCCGTTTTCTCAAATATCTAAAGTAATTTATTTTCAAAACTCGACAACACAAAAATATTTCTAAACTCGTTTAAAGCTTATAAAATCATTGTGCCATTTTTTCATATATTAAAATAGTGCGTTGGCACAATCATAGTGAAAATATATTATTTTACCGACGACAAATACACCAATGTTTGGATTAAAGACATATAAAGATACTGACTATGATTCTAGCACTTGCTAATATTACATGTCTTACATAGATTGTTGAGGATCTTATTATGCAATCGAAATTCTAATATTATTCATTTATTTCTATGTGTAATGCTTTTTATAAATTGACGAATTTATGAATTGTTCTTATGAATCAAATGATTACTAGCCCTAACTTTTGGAACTTGAATATGAGATAATTGTTTTAGAGATATCGGATTATTGAACGATGATAATTAAAATTAACAAGCGATAAAACATTCTATGATTTTGAATTGACCTAAGACGTTAGGGAATTATTTTTATAAAAACGGGTTCTTAGCATTAACACCGATCTGAACCAATTAGTTAATTCATCGTGATAATAAGGAAGCAATGGTAGCATAAGACTGCATCTACCAATTTGTGATAAGGAAGTGATTCGAATAACCTAATCATCCTCATAATTCTGAAATCAATTTATCTTTTCTCAATTCTTTCAATTAAAACTTATATGCAAACAAATCCCCCCTTGCTTTTAAATTACATTCTAAATTAAAATTTATTGTTTTGTCGAGATATAAACGATGGTTTAATACACTTGTAAATTATCCATCAATATGAAGTTCCGTTTTAATTTATATAAAATAAAAAAATAATGAAATTTAATATTTTGATATTTCCATAATCTTGAATATTTAATATGGTTTAATTCCTATATATCATAATAGACATTGAAAAAAAGATTAAATTAGATATTTGGCCCCATGACTTATTTTGTTTGTTGTTATAACAAAATAAACAGTGAACATTGTGAAATTGGCGAGAAAAACATAAATAATGTATACAAATTTTATTAAAAGACGTCATAATGTAAAATTAAAAAAATTAAACATTATAAAAAAACAAATACAAAGAAATTGGCAATCTACTATCATAAACCTCGCACATTTTTCTATCAAAAAGAAATTTCGACATTTAGTGACCTTCTAACATTTATTGTAGATTTTTTTTCGTAAGAACATTTGTTGTAGATTTAATAAATTGAAACTCATCATTGCGTCAATAAAATAAATAATAGAAACTCATAAAACTAAATACTTTTTTCAAATACAATGAATATTAAGATATCTTTTTTTGTCATTCTTTCACTTTATTTCAACTTGTTTCATAGTAATCCACATATAAATATTTTAAAAAAATACAAATAAAAAAAAATCCACATTCAATGATCTTCCTACTTTTATTGTAAATTTATTGAACTGAATCTCATTAGACTACATTTTTTTAAAATACAATGTAAATTAAAATATTTTTTCTCATCATTCTCTCATCATCTTAGTAATCAACGTGTAAATTTCAAGAAAAGAATACAATAAATAGACAACCTTGCATATCACAAAACTTCCATATTTTTTGTAAACAAAAAAATTCATATTCAGTGATCTTCCTACGTTTATTGTTGATTTATTCATCTGAATCTCATAAAACTACATTTTTTGTTAAATACGTACAATGTAAATTAAGATATTTTCCCATTGTTCTCTCAATCCAAAACTCCTACTTTTTTTTCAAAAAAACTTTCACATTTTAATGATTTTCCTACGTTTATTTTTTATTTATTCAAGTTAATCTCATCAAACTACACTTTTTAAAATACAGTATAAATTAAGATATTTTTCCACATCGTTCTCTCACCTCTTTGTTTCAACTTGTTTTTTTTTTTGGTCGAGGGTTTCAACTTGTTTCATAATAATCCACGTGTAAATTTAAAAAAAAATACAAATAAATAGACAAATTGCATATACAAAACTCTCATATTTTTTCGTCCAAAAAAAAAGTCTCACATTAAGTTATCTTCTTACGTTTATTGTAAATTAATCATCTGAATCCCATCAAACTTCACACATTCAATGATATTCCTTCGTTTGTTGTATACTTATTCAATTGAATATCCTCTAACTACATATTTTTTTAAAATATAGTGTAAATTAAGATATATTTTTTTATTATTCTCTCACCTTATTTCACCATTTTTTAGTAATCTGCATAAAAGTTTCAATAACAAAAATAAATTAAAAAGAAAAAAAAAAACTTTGAATATCATAAAACATCCACAATTTTTCGTCAAAAAAAAACTCCAACTTCATTGATCTTTCTAAGTTTATTGTAGATTTATTCAACTGAATCTCATCAAACGACAATTTTTTTAATATAATATAAATTAAGATATTTTTTCTCATTGTTTTCTAACATTATTTTTGTTTCGTAGTAATCCAGACGTAAATTTCCAGAATAAAAGCATACAAAGACAAAACTCCCACATATTTTCTTCAAAAATAAAAACTCGCACATTCAGTTATCTTTTCTATGTTTTTTGTTAAATAAAATGTAAATTAAGATTTTTTTCTCATCGTTCTTTCACTACAAAACTCTCATTTAAAATATATTTTCTTATCGATCTCTCACATTGTTTCAATTGGTTTCATAGTGATCGACATGTAATTTTTAAGAATAACAACAAAATACAAAGAAATAGAAAACATTGCATATCACAAAACTCCTACATATTTTGGTAATAAAAAACCACATTATGTGATCGTACTAAATTTATTGTAGATTTATTAATCTGAATCTCATCAAACGGATTTTTTAAAAAATTAGTATAAATTAAGATATATTTTCTCATTGTTTATTTAACTTATTTATGTTTGTTAGTAATCCATATGTAAATTTCAAGAATACAAAAATAAAAATAAATAGACAACCTTGCACATCACAAAACTCTCACATTTATTCATCAAAAAATAAAAATTCTCATATTCAGTGTTCTTCTTATGTTTATTGTATATTTATTCAAGTTAATCCCATAAAACTACCTTTCAAGAAAAAATCCCATAAAACTACATTTTCTTTAAATACATTGTAAATTAAGATATATTTTCTCATTGTTCTCTCACATTTTTGTTCAATTTGTTTCATAGTATTCCGCACATAAATTTCAAGAAAAAATACAAATAATTAGATAATCTTGCATATCACAAAACTCTAACACTTTTTAGCATAAAAAAAAAACAATCGCACATTTCCCTACAAAACTCCCTTTTTTCACAAAAAAAAACTCACATATAATGATCTTCCTGCGTTTATTGTATAATTGAATCTTATCAGAGTACATTTTTTTAATAAAATGTAAATTATGATATATATATATATATCTTTACTCATTATTTTCACACATTGTTTCAACTCGTTTCTTATTAATTCGCAAGTAAATTTCAAGAACAACACAAAAATACAAAGAAATAGAAAATATTGCATATCACAAAACTCTCATTTCGTAAAAAAAAAAAACCACATTATGTGATTTGCCTAAGTTTACCGTAGATTTATTCAACTGAATCTCATTAAAATTCATTTTTATAAAAAAATACAATGTAAATTAAGATATTTTTTTCTCAACGTTTTCTCGCTCATTTGAACTTGTTTTATATAGTAAGTTGATACAATGTAATTTGACACAATGCAATTTACATGTGGATTATTTATTCATCTGAATTCTATAAAATTACATTTTTTATTAAATACAACGTAAATTAAGATATATTTTCCCACCATTCTCTCACCTTGTTTTTTTTTTTTTGATAAGCAAGAAATGACATTATAAGGAGTACAAGGTGTACTCAACCCTTACAAAGCCAAAGAATCAATTAGGATCCCTGGAAACAATTCAACGGATTACTACACCAATCTGCAAAAGTTAAACTTGCCGTATAATTAAATCGGCCTACAAACCAAAACCAAGAAAAAAACCTAATCTGTGCAAACAAAACATCACTATCAAAAATAGCCTCCTGGAAAATAAACGCATTGCGCATATGCCAAATGTACCACGTCGTGGCTAACCAAAAAAGATGGCGGAGCCGTTTGCACGAGCTGCTTGCAACACAGAATCCAGAAGAGATAAAATGCAACACAAGATCAGTACATGGAACATTAGGAATTCCTAGCCAATGGCACACACGTTGCCAAACTTGGAGAATAAAAGGATATAATAATAGGACATGCTGAATATTTTCATCCCCCAAAGCGCATCTTGGTTCTTGTGCCTCAATAATAATGCCCCTGCGAAATAAAGCTACTCTAGTTGGTAATTTTGCCAATGATGACACGAAATCATATCGTATTTTTAGCTTAATTTATGTAAACTTTAGTTGCATTTTCATATGTTTTTATTTCATTTATGTCTTTTTATGTTGATATTAGTTTTCTTTTCAGTAATGTCAAATAAAATAGGTCGGAGAAGAGAATTGAGCAAAAAGGGCCAAAAACGCAGCAAAAAGGGGGGTGCAAAGCACAGATTCGCGCAGCCCACGAAGGAGCCCAGCAGAAAGGGGCATTTGCCCCCATCAGCCTTGTGGCGGGCGCCACCAAGCCCAAATCCACCAAAACAGCTTTTTGAGCGACGTGGGGAGCAAGCACACCGTCTGATCCGTTTTCTGTTCCTAATCGGATGGCAATTGGATGAGATCAAAGTGAAGCTTATCTCTCCTACTTTCATGGATCGTACAAGTCAAAATTCCCCTATAAATAGAAGACTCAAATTCAGAATTTTCCACGCCTTTTCTTTCCTTTATTTCAGTCAGTTTCTATTTTCTGTTTCGTTAACTGTAACGGTACTTCCACATCGGAAGTCCGATTTTAATTCCGTTTTCGCATTCCTGTCAAGAATTTTGTACCGGTTATTTCCAGCAAGTTTAATTCAAGTTATTTCAGAATTTTATTTCCAGGTTTTTAATGCTTTTATTTAATTATTTATTTACTATGCCTTATTTAATTTACTGTTTTTATTTGTTTGTTTCTTTTATCATGTCTAGCTAAATTCCTAGATATTGGTGTGTAATTTAATTCTCCGAAGGGGATTTAATGACGATGTAGTGCGTGCACATATTAAACTATTTTTCTGATTCGGGTTTCTAATTTTAAAACTCCTATGCTTTTGAACGAAATTAAAATAAAGCAATTAAGGTTAAAATCAATAGAGCGAGAGTTTGAGGTTTTAACTAGATAGTAGAAACTTGATATTAATTTTTGAACGAGCGAGAGCCACGTTAGAATTAATTAGGACTTATTGATTTTCAAAATATACTTTCAAAACTAAGGTGGTAGAAAAGTGACAGTAAAACTCCTAGTCTAGTTAGTATGGTTTTTATCAATAAAACGAGAGTGTGAGGTTTAAACCTTTAAATTGAGAAAGTCCTTCTGAAAAATAAATCCTTTTTCGCGCGCTACTAATTTATTAAATTCCCGATGGTTAATTAGTTACATACCGATATCCCGTTTTAATTAATTTGATTCATCTTTTAAATCTCTTTTAAATTCTAAAAACAATTCTAAACCTCTATTTATTAGCCTTAGATTTACACCGTAATGATAGAAATACGGTACTCAACTATTGGTCCCTGTGGATTCGATATCTTTTAAAACTACACGACGAGACTGTGCACTTGCGGTCAAGATCAAATACTTTTATACACAAATCGTCGATCAAGTTTTTGGCGCCGTTGCCGGGAACCAATTTAGTCGATATCGTAACTCCGTTGTTACACCGCAGAGAGACTAAGGCAATTTTTAATTTTTGTTAAAACATCAAAAACATAAAAAAAAAACTAAAAAAATACAAAAAAATTACCCTTTTTGGTTTGTCAATTGTATGCCAAGTACTCGCTCACAAGGCGAAGAATTAGAACAACCAATTGACAACCCCGAGCGTCTACTAAGTGTACGACGCCGAATTGAAGCGTATAGGGAAATATTCATAGTTCCCCAAAATCAAATCATCTTTCCCGACACAGACAGAAGAATCTGAAGAAGAATTAGAGATGGAAATAGGACCACAAAACCGCCCCCTGAAGTATTACGCTACCCCTTCTGATGCTGAACCACATAACAGCATTGTTGCCCCTGCGATAGAGGCAAACAATTTCGAGCTTAAGCCTTCCCTGCTCTTAGCTGTTCAGCAGAATCAGTTCTCGAGTAGCCCTGCGGATGACCCTAATCTCCACCTCTCCGTGTTCCTGCAATACGCCGATACAGTGAAAGCTAATGGCGTCAGTCCCGAAGCAATTAGGCTTCAACTTTTCCCTTTCTCTCTTAGAGATCGAGCCCGTGCTTGGCTCTAGTCTCTACCTTCTAACTCCGTCACTACGTGGGAAGAGTTGAAGAAAGTCTTCTTAGCAAGGTATTTCCCGCCTAGCAAGACTGCTATGCTAAGAGCCCAAATCAATGCATTCAAGCAGAAAGACAATGAATCTCTCTACGAAGCATGGGAGAGGTTCAAGGACATGTTGAGGTTATGTCCCCATCACGGTTTGGAAGAGTGGTTGATCATTCACACCTTCTACAATGGTCTCCTGTACAATACTAGGATGACAATAGACGCTGCCGCGGGCGGCGCCCTCATGGACAAGCCTTACAATGAAGCTTACCAACTCATCGAAAGTATGGCTCAAAATCACTACTAGTGGGGAAGCGAAAGATCCCCTGTAGAGAAACCTCAATCAAGAGGTGGAATGTATGAGATAAGCGGCCTTGACCATGTCAATGCCAAGGTTGATGCTCTCACTCAGAAACTAGATAGCTTACTCAAAGCTCCTGCTGCTAGCGTAGCAGCAACAGTCTCCAGTTGTGAAATATGTGGTGATCCTGGGCATGCCATAGCCAAATGCCCACTCTTGGCCGGAACTCCTTCCGATCAAGTAAACTACGCCCAAGGAGGCCCATACTCCAGCAACTACAACTCAGCTTGGAAGAGCAGTCCCTATCTCTCATACAAGAGAAACAATGCATTGTATGCACTTAGACAAGGACCACCCTCTAGTCCGCCAGGTTTTCAAAAGGCTCCCATGCCAAATCCAAATAACCCTGGAAAGTCTAGTCTTGATGTCATGTTTGAAACCTTCATGGCGTCCCAGCCGCAAACAAACGAAGGACTTAAAAATCAAAATATGCACTTCACCAAGATGTTTGAGCAGTTGAACAACAAAGTAGATGTTTTGACCACCCATCATAAGATACTAGAAACTCAGGTTGCACAAGTGGCCCAACAACAAGCATCTACGTCTGCTCCTGCAGGCACATTTCCAGGCCAACCTCAGCCTAATCCCAAAGCGCATGTGAACGCTGTGACACTGCGAAGTGGAACACAGTATGATGAACCAAATGATCCTAGGACTGAGAGGCCACCCATGCAACAAAGGCTTGATGTACCAGCCGAGAAAGAGAGTGAACCTAAAGAAAAAGAAGGAGATGACCCGGAGTCCAAAGAAAAAGAGAAACCTTATGTGCCTCCGCCGCCTTATAAACCTCCCATTCTTTACCCTCAAAGGTCTGAAAAGACCAAAAGCATGGGGCAATTCAAGAAATTCGTGGAGCTTCTCAAGCAGTTGAATATAACTATTCTATTCACTGAAGCTATCACTCAAATGCCCGCATATGCTAAATTTCTTAAAGAGATCTTAACCAACAAAAAGAAGATCGAGGACTGTGAAACTGTTATGCTCACTGCCGAGTGTAGCGCCATCCTCCAAAACAAAATGCCACCTAAACTCAAAGACCCAGGAAGCTTCTCTATACCCTGTGTCATTGGAAAGTTTGTCATAGATAGGGCCTATGCGATTTAGGTGCCAGTATAAGTCTCATGCCCATGACCATATGCGAGAGATTAAAGTTAGGAGAGTTGAGACCAACTAGGATGTCTATTTAATTCGCTGATCGTTCTGTCAAGATGCCTTTAGGTATTCTAGAAAACGTTCCTGTGCGTATAGGTCAATTCTTCATCCCAACTGACTTCATAGTCATGGACATAAAAGAAGACTCTAACATGCCAATCATCTTAGGAAGGCCATTCCTAGCTACAGCTGGTGCGATGATTGATGTAAAGAAAGGAAAGCTCACTTTTGAAGTGGGAGATGAAAAAGTTGAATTTATTTTGACTCAATTTCTTAATGCACCAGCCATAGATGATACTTGCTATCTGTTAGACGTCATTGACGAATGCAGAAAAGAGATGGAGAATGATCCAACTACATACTCTAAAATCCTAAGATCTTATCCAACACCAACTCTCGAAGTTCAGGATGACGAGCTTGGTGAATTCTTTGAGATTACACCGAGCCCGACGCCTTCTCCCGACCAATCCTCTTTAGAACTCAAACCTCTGCCTGAAACTCTAAGATATGAATTCCTTGATCAAGAGCTTAAGCGCCCTGTGATTGTGTGCGTAGATTTAGGAAAGTCAGAAACTGCCAAGTTACTGACAGTCCTAAGAAAGTATCCAGCTGCTTTAGGATATAGCATTTCTGATCTAAAAGGGGTAAGTCCCTCTCTTTGTATACATCGCATCTTGCTCTAGGAAGATTGCAAAACCTCTCGAGAACCACAAAGAAGGATAAACCCTGAAATTATGGCAACTAGACAGACAAATGTTGTGCACAAATTTAGAGCACTTGTCCGAGCACGTGTCACACAATAATAATAAAACGTATCGTGGCAAAGTAACATAAGCGTGACAGAATAATAAAGAACACAGTGAGTTTGTTAACCCAGTTCGGCGCAACTTGCCCTAGTCTGGGGGATACCAATCCAGGAATGAACTCCACTATTATAGTTCTAGTGAAAAGCACAACGTAGCCTCACTACTTGTCTTTGCACGACGACCCTACCAATGGCTGCTCTACCTAGGAACTCCTAGGTTTGAGACCCAGTCTCAATTCCCACTAACAGTACAAACAGCACTGTTAAACACACACTTGTTTGTTTGTTTGGATGAGAGAGTCACACTCTAAAGACACAACTAAACTCCGTACTTAAAAGCTTAGGAGCAGTACACCATTACAACTCAAACACAGAGTACTTGACTTGAATCAGGGAGATACAAGCAAGACTTACAACTAACAAGAAAACCTAAAACCTTGAAACACACGCTTTAGTACACACACACGGTTTTCCACACCCAAAACTAGGGTTTGTCTTCACATATATATAATACTGAAATAGCACGGGTTTGGGCTTCAAAATAAAGCTTGGACGTTGTCAGGTCCAACTGTTAAATCTTGCAAATATATTTTAGAAACATATAATATGTTTCAATAAATGGAAAAACATATTTTATGAAGCAATCAGGGCAAAACGCCACCTCCTGAAGGTTCTACAGAAAAAGGCGAGACTTAGTGCACAAGTAATTGAGATAAAACTGAAGCAAATCTTTAAAAAGATCTCGCACAAAATCACGCGTACGTCCTGATGTTGTACGCACACGCTGGAGCATCTGGTCCAGCATCTGTCCAGTTAGCATCTGGTCCAGCATCTGGCTAGTTAGTGTTTTAGCAAAAACGAGGCCAATACACAAAAACCCAACAATCTCCCCCTTTGGCAAATTTTTGGCTAAAACAATCTTAGGCCATATATGAAAGCCAGAGAGATATACATAGGACACTCCTTCTAACCAATCAAAAACATAGCAACTTTGAAGGTGAACAAGAACCATCTTCTCATAGTAGATTTCTATTAAAGGTGCTTACAAATAAGCTTCAACATACAAACATTAAAGGCATACAACAGCAGATGACAGAAAATAGCCTCACACATAAAACCATCAGAGAAAATACGCTTCATCACAAACAGTGCTTCACACAAAACCGAATGCTTCAACATCTGATATAGCATTCTCATGCAAGCATAAGCATAACATTCTCCTTCAACATCAGCAAACATCAGTACTCCCCCTGAGAACAATATCTCATGTATACCATAAAGAATAAAGAAACAACTCATGCATATTTGCCATGGCAAAGCAACAAAAACTACTCCATATCACCATATAGACAGATGTATCAACATCTAGTAGAGCATCATGCATATCAGCCAATATCAGCTAACTTCTCCCCCTTTTTAGACATAAATATTGCCAAACATTATATGAGGATTTGAAACAGGCATATACTAGAGTAGCATAAACATCCAAAGAACACAAGAGAAAACATAAAGAAATCATGCTCATAAACCTGCTTTGCAATTTCACATTGCACCATAGAACACTTGCGAGAATATCATAGTAACTCCATTGATCAACATACTCAGATATCCACAACTGCACAATCCAACACAATACATTCTTACTCCATGTAACATGCATAGAGAAGAGGATGGATAATGCATAAAGTGCAGAGTTATGATCTACATATGTAAGTGATAGGCACCCCTACCATAAAGTGTGAACCTCCATTCCTTCTCAGACCCTTCATTTTCAACTAATCTTCTCATGTAGCAACAACATACAACGGGTAGATGAAATACCTTACAAAGAACACCATGTCATTTTAGATACTCCATAGTGTAACTGTCTCATGATTAGCCACAACATAAGCTTCTTCAAGTTCCAAAGCTTTGTAGGTTTCTTTCAACCCAGCTATTATATCCTTTCTTGACATAGGTCCAACTGCAACTTTCTTAGATGTTCCAACAATGTTACTTCTCATGTATACTTGCACTTCATAGACCAACACTTAAGGCAAAACATTATCAGGAGTAGTATCTTGAACTTCATTTAAATACAGGTGCCTTGATCAGTAAGCTAGATAAAAATACAAAAGAATTTGTAGAAGATTGCGTACAGAAATATAGCGCTAGCTGACACGAAATCACTGATCACATAATGCTGTTCCATATGACACAACATTTGGTCAAGCATCTTTCATATACTATTGTAGAGTTAACAACAGTTTAAATGACAAGACTAATGAGGATTCTGGAAGGATCACACATATCAATATTATTTAGAAGGAGTTTCAACACCAGAATCTTTGACAAAAATCAATTTTGACCAATATGCATAATAAAATAATCTTCAAATCAACATCAATACACAGCTAAGAAGATAGGACATTACTTGAATGCTTTGGCCAACAATATATCAGAGGCATGCATAGCGAATATAAGAACAACTAGCCTCATAGAGTATGAACAGAGAGAATTAACCTCTCACAGTGGATTCCCAGATGGAAATAGAAGCTTCAAGACAAATCAAGCTTAAGGAGTAGGAAAAATAAATTCCTCCCCAAAATATAGTAGAAAGTAATTCTAGTTTGTCATCATCACACAAGATGCATATACTCCACCTCAAAAACAAGCACAAGCACTCCACTCATAGATAGATAGGCAGGAGACACATACTACTCTCCCTCAGATAATCATAACTGGTAGATAATAGGAGATAATCAAATATAATTTCTCCCCCTCAAAACATTCATGCGTATTTCATAAACTCACCTACTACAATAGGTCAGATGTCACTGTCACTGCTTCATGCATCATAATCACCTACACACAATATTAAGCTACTAGTACAAGACATATGTTAGAGCATCTGTTAGAGTTTTATGCATCATACGCATATAAAATAACACAGCAACTTCTACTCTCCCAATTTAGCCACAAATTCTGACAAACAACATTCATGCATAAAAGAAGGTCACAGAGTACCAAAGAGTCACAAAGAAGCCACACATAGAGTACTTATTACAAGCCATAAGTCACACACAAGTGCATAAGAAATAGGGAAACATCAAGATCAGAAAGAGGCAGTCTCATCAGAATCAATTGACAATTCCTCAGTATCACCAGCAGCAGAAGCATTTATTTCCTCCTTCTTCTTCTTCCTGCGCTCCCTCAATATCTTCACCCTTAACTTCACCTTCAACCTTCAAGGCTACAATAATCCTGTCAATTTTCATTTTTCTAACACCAAGAGCCATACTAGTCTTAGTAAGATCAACTTTCATTTGTTTTCTACTGAGAGCACATGTTGGCTGGACATAAGTGCCAGCTAAGTAAACAGCATGTGAATCACAAAGCGACTTGTAATCTAAGGACAGAGGACTAGGCCTCTTACAGGACTCGTCGAAATATCTGGATGTTGCTGAAGAGTAATACCACACAAAAGAGTGGGAAAGGCAATAGGGAACTTAACAGCAAAAGATTTAGCTTGCTCCAAAAATTGATAATAAATGTAAGAACCAAAATCAAATACAGATTTAGTACCAACTGCATAGATAAGCTTAGCTAAGCCAGTTGCAACAGAATTAGAGTGAGTATTGGGGGACTAGTTATTAGCAGCAATTTTGTTTAAGGCAGCATAAATTGGAGACAATTTTGCAGAGGACAAATGTCCAGGCCAGTGTCTAAGCTTATTACCTGTGATAGTCTTGCAGATGGTGTCATCGGTCACTTCCAACATAGGAATGTCTTCAACCGATCTTCCAAGATAAGTATTAATAACTTGAGGAGAGAAGTTTACACACCAGCTTGTCATAACATTGACCCAGATTCTTCACAGTCTTCATCAACCCAGCATACTCCAACACATCAACAAGCTCTTGGGCACTTTCACTCATAGCAGGTGTACTTTTCATGGATTTGATCCTTGTCCTACGAGCAACACCTGTCACAGGAGTTTCCTCCACAGACATATCTTCTGGTCCATCATCTTCTACCAGAACCACATTATTTTGTAACACATTATCAGGACTCACAGCTTGCTGAGTCTCAAATTCTTCAGACTGAGGCTCAGGGGAACCTTCTTCATGAACACTTTCAGCAGCAAGAGTGTCTGGGACCACAATGGTCTCAACATTGGCTTATGCCAAAGATGCGTGAGCATTTGACATAGCATCTGTCTGCTTATTAGTAAAATCAGCTGATTTCTAAGCAACACTAACATCTTGTTCAGAAACAAAACCACCAGTTTTCTCATGATCAACAAATTTTTCAACAGAGGAATTTGACTTAATATCCTCTACACAGTCATCTACCTTAGGATTATCAGTACCTAGGGTTTCAGTAGTATCAACCATAACATTACCCTCACCGGGGGTATCCTCAGATTTACTGACAGACGTGTCAGCACTTGGTTCCACAACAGTCGAAACAAACGGATACTCTTTACAGTAGAGATCGTGCATGCTTAATCCTACACGCTTAGCATGGGAGGGTTTTGATTTCTTACCTTTAGATTTAGAACCCTTAGAGGACGGAGAGACCTTTCTTGAACTCTTCTTCCTTGATACTAGCACCTTAGAGTGCCGTGTGGTTACTACGGTACTAGAAACAGTGGCAAGCGGTTGAGCATCAGTAATAACCGTCGCTGGATTCACTTGTTGAGTGATAGGATCAGAAACAGAATCGGACGGAGGAGTGGATGATTGATCTTGCATTGTGAATTTGTCATTCTTTTGCTTCCACTCTTTCTTGATGTTCTTCATAATAGGCTCAGTTTTTGATGAATGATTTTTGTCAGGATACCCATACAATTTGAAGCAGTAAGGTCTAATGTGTCCCTTTCTTCCACAGTGGTAACATACCCAACCAAAATATCTTTTCTTTGATTTGGTATTGTTTCTGGTTGTCTATTGTCTCACCGGATGCTAGGGCATCTGTCTTGGCATAGTTGGATCATAAGTACTACAAGAAGGAACAAAATTCTTTACAGGCACAAATTTCTAATGATATAGTGAACTGTAGTTGAACCCAATACCTTTAGTATCATTAGAATTCTGTCCTAACTCTAGGATTTCTTCTAGCTTATCAGTTCCTGTATTCAGCATCCTCAATTGCTTGTTCATGTTGTCAATCTTGGATTTATATAGAGTAACATCACCATCTAGCCTTGAATTTTCTTCCAGAAGTTTGTTTTTCTCAGCTTGCAATATAGCAATGGTCTTCTTTTGCGTTATCACTGTGTTACCAACTTCTACGCTTTTAAGCCATAATCCCTTATAACAATCAACTAATTCATCATAAGTCATTTCACCATCGTGTGATTCAACATCAGATGTACATACTCCAGTTAAACAAATCACATGATTAGTAGTTTCAGAATCTTCTTCTGATTCATCTTCATCAGTCTGCGGTTTCCTTTGATTGTTGGCATTCCTATTGATGCTGCGACTGTTGTCAGGGCGTATGTCCATCAATTTCAAGACTTTATTAAATTGTTTTCTCAACAACGCAATAGTTTCAGAGATGCTTTCATCAGCCTCCATATCACTCTGTCGATCAGTCTCCTCGGCATTAGAGACAAAAGCAATGTTTTTCGTCTTCTTTTCAGATCCTCCATTTGCTGACATCTCAAAAGTTTGTAGAGGACCAACTAATTCATCCATTTTCAATTCCGAAATGTCCTTGGCTTCCTCTATTGCAGTGACCTTCATGTCAAACTTCTTAGGCATGGACCTAAGCATTTTTCTTACTAGAGTTTCTTTAGATATCTTCTCACCCAAGGCATCAAATTGATTGTCATAATCAAGAATTGTCGTGTGAAACTCTTGAATGCTTTCATAATCCTTCATTCTCAATTTCTCAAACTTACTAGTCAAGAGTTGCAGCCTTGAGCTTTTCACCTTTGAGGTACCCTCATGAATAGTTTGGAGTATCTTCCATGCATCCTTTGCAATAGTACATTTTTTTATCAATTTGAAAATATGCGCATCAACTCCATTGATTAAAGCATTTAGAGCCCTTGAATTTGCATTGGCTAATGCTTCTTCCTCCTTGCTCCATTCCTCCTCAGGTTTCAGCGTAGTGGTAGTCTCCCCTTCCTTACCAGTAGTAACTACAGGATGTTCCCATCCTTTAATAACAGCTCTCCATGTTTTGTGATCCATGGATTTCAAGAAGGTAGTCATTTTAGACTTCCAGTTTTCATAGTTAGCCTCACCAACCAAGAGTGGTGGTCTATTCATCTGTCCTCCTACGTTGTCCATCTTAGCCAGAAATATCTTCCCTGGAGCTCACCCAATCAGGCAGGGTGCCTGCTCTGATACCAATTGAAATTCTTGCAACCAGACAGACAAATGTTGTGCACAATGTTAGAGCACTTGTCCGAGCACGTGTCACACAATAATAATAAAACGTATCGTGGCAAAGTAAAATAAGCGTGACAGAATAATAAAGAACACAGTGAATTTGTTAACCCAGTTCGGCGCAACTTGCCCTAGTCTGGGGGATACCAATCCAGGAATGAACTCCACTATTATAGTTCTAGTGAAAAGCACAACGTAGCCTCACTACTTGTCTTTGCACCACGACCCTACCAATGGCTGCTCTACCTAGGAACTCCTAGGTTTGAGACCCAGTCTCAATTCCCACTAATACAGACAGCACTGTTAAACACACACTTGTTTGTTTGTTTGGATGAGAGAGTCACACTCTAAAGACACAACTAAACTCCGTACTTAAAAGCTTAGGAGCAGTACACCATTACAACTCAAACACAGAGTACTTGACTTGAATCAGGGAGATACAAGCAAGACTTACAACTAACAAGAAAACCTAAAACCTTGAAACACACGCTTTAGTACACACACACGGTTTTCCACACCCAAAACTAGGGTTTGTCTTCACATATATATAATACTGAGATAGCACGGGTTTGGGCTTCAAAACAGAGCTTGGATGTTGTCAGGTCCAACTGTTAAATCTTGCAAATATATTTTAGAACATATAATATGTTTCAATAAATGGAAAAACATATTTTATGAAGCAATCAGGGCAAAACGCCACCTCTTGAAGGTTCTACACAAAAAGGCGAGACTTAGTGCACAAGTAATTGAGATAAAATTGAAGCAAATCTTTAAAAAGATCTCGCACAAAAATACGCGTACGTCTTGATGTTGTACGCACACGCTGGAGCATCTGGTTCAGCATCTGTCCAGTTAGCATCTGGTCCAGCATCTGGCTAGTTCGTGTTTTAGCAAAAACGAGGCCAATACACAAAAACCCAACAAACCCCATTCTCACTGAAGTAGTTAAAAAGAAAGTAGAAAAAATTCTAGAAGCAGGAATCATATACCCGATCTCCGACAGTAAATGGGTCAGTCTCGTACATGTCGTACCCAAAAAGGGAGGGGTGACTGTGGTTACTAACGAGAAAGGCGAGTCCATTTCCCAAAGAGTTGTAACCGGAAGTAGAATGTGCATTGATTATAGGAAACTTAACACAGCCACGCGCAAGGATCATTTCCCTTTTCCCTTCATTGATCAAATGCTTGAGCGCTTGGCAAAACATTCATACTTCTGCTATTTAGATGGCTACTCAGGATTCTTCTAAATTCCTATTCATCCTGATGACCAAGAGAAAACAACCTTCACTTGTCCTTTTGGCACGTTTGCTTACAGGCGATTGCCATTTGGATTATGCAATGCCCCTACAACTTTCCAACGGTGTATGCAAGCAATCTTCGCTGATTACATCAATGATATCATGGAAGTTTTCATGGATGATTTCTCCGTGTGTGGGCAAAGTTTTGAAGGATGCTTGACAAACCTAGAAAAGGTACTTGAAAGATGTGAAAAGGTCAATCTCGTACTAAACTGGGAAAAGTGTCATTTCATGGTTCGTCAAGGGATCGTTCTTGGACATATAGTGTCCAATAAGGGGATTGAAGTAGACAAAGCTAAGATCCAAGTGATAGAAAATCTACCTCCCCCAAAGTCTGTACGAGAAGTCTGTAGTTTTCTAGGTCACGCTAGTTTCTATCAGCGATTCATTAAAGACTTCTCCAAGATCACCAAGCCCTTGACCAGGTTGTTAATGAAAGATGCCGAGTTCATTTTTGATGACGAGTGCTTGAAAGCATTCAACCAATTAAAGGCAGCTCTCATTTCCGCACCCATCATGCAGCCACCTGACTGGAGTCTACCTTTTGAGATCATGTGTGACGCTAGTGACTATGCCATAGGCGCAATCTTAGGCCAAAGGAAATATAAGAAGCTTCATGCTATCTACTATGCTAATAGGACCTTAGACCCCGCGCAAATGAACTACGCCACCACTGAAAAAGAACTCCTGGCTGTTGTGTTTGCAATAGACAAATTTCGTTCTTACCTCATAGGGGCCAAAATCATTGTCTATACCGACCATGCGGCAATTAGGTACCTTGTGAACAAAAAGGATGCCAAACCAAGGCTCCTAAGATGGATCTTGCTCCTTCAAGAATTTGATATAGAGATCCAGGATAAGAAAGGAATCGACAACACAGTTGCAGACCACTTGTCAAGAATGGAGGGAATGGTGCCTGAAAAGGTGCCCATAAATGACGATTTCCCGTATGAGAGGCTTGTAGCCCTTATGAAGAAAGTCACCTCCGAGTGCCCCTTAATTGATGGCAACATTGAAGTTGTCAACTCTGTCTGCACGAGGGACTCACTACCATGGTATGCTGACTTTGTCAACTACCTAGCAGCAAGAGTTCTTCCGCCTGATCTGACTTATCAACAGAAGAAGAAGTTCTTCAGTGACCTGAAACATTACTATTCGGATGACCCTCTTCTTTTCAAAAGAGGTGCCGATGGAGTCTTCCGTCGATGTGTCCCCGAAGAAGAGGCGCAAAACATTATTTCTCATTGCCATTCTGCGCCACATGGGGGACATGCAAGTACTTCCAAAACTTGCGCTAAGATTTTGCAAGTCGGCCTTTATTGGCCCACTATTTGGAAAGATGTCCACGCTGCCATACGGAGTTGTGATCAGTGCCAGCGCACTGGTGGCATCTCCAGGCGCGATAAAATGCCTCAGCAAGGCATCCTTGAAGTGGAAGTGTTTGATGTATGGGGGATAGACTTCATGGGACCATTCCCATCTTCTTTTGGAAACAGATACATACTTGTGGCTGTTGATTACGTGTCCAAATGGATCGAGGTTGTTGCCTCTCCAACTAATGACGCCCAAGTAGTGATTAAACTGTTTAAGAACCAGATCTTCCCTAGGTTCGGTGTGCCGAGACTTGTCATCAGCGATGGTGGCTCCCATTTTATCTCTAGGATCTTTGAAAGGCTACTATCTAAGTATGGGGTCCGACACCCTGTAGCAACTCCCTATCACCTACAAACAAGTGGGCAAGTAGATGTCTCCAATAGGGAGATCAAGCAAATTCTAGAAAAAACAGTTGCAACCTCTAGGAAGGACTGGTCCTTAAAGCAAAATGAGGCGCTGTAGGCATATAGGACAGCCTACAAGACCCCAATTGGGACCATTCCCTTCAAGCTTGTTGCAGGCAAATCATGCCATCTATCGGTGGAATTGGAACACAAAGCTTATTGGGCTATCAAGGCCCTTAATTTTAACTACACCACCGCCGGTAGGAAAAGGATCTTGGATATCCATGAGTTAGAAGAACTTCGGTTAGACGCTTATGAGAATGCTAGAATCTATAAGGAAAGAACTAAAAAATGGCATCACAAGCGTCTGTAATTCTGGCAACCAGACAGACAAATGTTGTGCACAATGTTAGAGCACTTGTTTGAGCACTTTTCACACAATAATAATAAAACGCAGCATAGCAAGTAAAATAAACGTGACTGAAAGATAAATAACACAATAGGTTTGTTAACCTAGTTCGGCGCAAAATGCCCTAGTCTGGGGGATACCAATCCAGGAATGAACTCCACTATAATAGTTCTAGTGAAAAGCACAACGTAGACTCACTACTTGTCTTTGCACCACGACCCTACCAATGGCTTCTCTACCTAGGAACTCCTAGGTATGAGACCCCGTCTCAATTCCCACTCACAGTACAGACAGCACTGTTAAACACACACTTGTTTCTATAGTTTGAATAAGAGTCACACTCTAAAGAACACAACTAACTCCGTACTTCAAAGCTTAGGAGCAGTACACCATTACAACACAAAACACAGAGTACTTGACTTGAATCAAGGTGATACAATCAAGCCTCACAACTAACAAGAAAACCTAAAACCTTGAAACACACGCTTTAGTACACACACGGTTTTCCACACACAAAACTAGGGTTTGTGTTTACATATATATATATAATCTTGAGCAGTCATTGGTTTGGGCTTCAATACACACAGCTTGGACGTTCTCAGGTCCAGCAAATAATTCTTCATGAGCAAGAATATTGTTTCCAAAAATATAGCAATATTAATTATGGAAATACACCAAGGCAAGACAGCCTATACAACTCATTCAACCTACGCGTCTTGATCAGCACGCTAGGTTAAATATAAAACTTCATAGAATCTTCAGAGGATCTTGCACAGAAATATAGCGCGTGTTGGCGCGCAACACTCAGGTCACACAATGCTGTTCCACTTGCTACAACATTTGTCGCAGCATTTGGCTAGTAGTCGTTTTTGCAAAATGTAGCCAACTTACAAAAACCCAACAATCTCCTCCTTTGGCAAAATTTTGGCTAAAACAATATATAGCCAGCTCTTGGAGAGATACACAGAATTTCTTCAATTCACATTAGCACACGCCTTCTCAATTCAACTAAACATAATCTTGGCATATAATGAAACTACTTCCAAGGGAACTCTTTTAATAAAGATAACTTGTAAATAGTATCAGAGGCATTCATCATCAATAATCATAATACGCCTAGCCTCACAGAAATAGCTAGATAAAAAGAACATATATATAGTGGGTTCATTTAGAGAGATGAAAGCATACTCTTGAATAGATAATTCCACAACACAGAGGAGATAATCAGATATAAGTGCTCCCCCTCAACACATGCACATCTACATGTCATAATAAGTGCTCCCCCTCAAAACATGCATGCATATACCATAACATAAAACTTACTTCAATGGGACACTTGTCAGAGCATCTATCAAAGCAATCTTCAGTCATGACAAAAATAAATACTACATATTCTACTCCCCCTTTTTAGCCATAAATTCTGACAAACATCATCATTGCATAAATGGAATCAAAGAGTAGCACATCAGTTCACAGAGGTCACAGAGTCACAGAGGCACAAAGAGGCCACAAATAGAGTTATTACAGACCATAAGGCACACACAGGTGCATAGCAAATGAACAAAAGAAGAAAAAAAATTACACAATCATTAATCAGAGGCAGTCTCATCAGAGGCAGCAGATACTATGTCAGTATCACCAGCAGTAGAAGCATTTCCTCCTTCTTCTTCCCTGTCCTGACCTTGTGCAAGAGGCTCACCCTCAGCTGCAACCTCAGCTTTCAAAGCAGCTATAACCCTGTCAACCTTCAGCTTTTTAGCACCCAGATCCAAGCTCACCTCTGTAAACTCAGCAATCATAGCCTGCTTACTCATACCACCAGATGACTGGACAGAAGTGCCAGCCAAATCATCAGCTCGTGGCTGGGATATCAACCTGCAATCCAAACCAAGAGGACTAGGCCTCGTAACAGGCTCATTTGTGCTCACCAAAATATCAGGGTGTTGTTGCAGAATAACACCACACACTAGAGTAGGAAATGGAATAGGGAACTTAACAGCAAAAGATTTGGCTTGCTCCAAAAATTGATGATAAATATAATAACCAAAATCAAAAGCAGACTTAGTACAAACTGCATAAATGAGCTTACCAAGAACAGTGGCCACAAAATTAGAATGAGTAGTAGGGGACCAGTTATTAGCAGCAATTTTATTCAGAGCAGAATACAGAGGAGTCAGCTTTGCAGAGGACAAAAGCCCAGGCCAGTGTCTAAGCTTATTACCTGTGATAGCTCTGCAAATGGTGTCATCAGTAACCTCCAACTCAGGGGTGTCTTCAATTAATCTTCCAAGATAAGCATTGATCACTTTAGGAGAGAAATTGACACATCTACCACGCACATACACCTTCCTGTACTCAGCATACCTAGGATCATCACATTCTTCAGGTATGTTGACAACAAACTCTCTCACCAGCTTGTCATAGCAGGGACCAAGATCTTTCACTGTCTTCATCATCCCAGCAAACTCCAACACATCCACCAGCTCTTTGCATTTGAACACATCAGCTTTCAGGTTTCATTCAAGACCTAGTCTTCTATGGTAGACAAACTTCCAGCAAATAACTACACTTTCCAGATGAAAGGAAACATTATCCAAAGGAGCTGAAGGAATATCCAAAGGAACTTTCATTCCTTTAACAGTTTTTCTAGATGCTCCACCAGATGGGGCAGCATCTGTCTCAGCAATGCCAAATTCAGAATCACTTGAGGGGTGATCCTTTCTTTTGAGACTTTTCTTCTTTTGATCAAGCTTGGGAGTCACTTTACTCCAAGACTTTGGGGGACCAGCCATAGGCTTCTTCCCAGCAGCAACAGTTTTCTTCTTAGTGCCTTTAGCACTCTCAATAGCATCAGAAACAACCTTAACAACCTTGCTCCTTGTTCTGCGAGCAACACCAACAGCATGAGTCTTTTCCAAGGATTTATCTGCATACTCTTCTTCATCAACATTGACCACAACAGTTTGATCAATGTTTACAGTCTCAACTTGATCACAACTTGTTTCCTGAACCTCATCGTGTTGATCTTGAGGCTTGGGAGAATCAGTTTCAGGATCATTTATCGTCTCAGGGGTGTTTGGTATCACCAAAGACTCCACATCAGTTTGTGCCAAAGATGCTTGAGTATCTAGCACAGCCTTCTGAATAGCAGCAGAGGGATCAACATGTTCCTCTGTCACAGCAATGTTCTCAGCAACACTAACATCATCAGCAGTAGTCTTGTCATTATCACCAGCATTATCAACATTTTCAGCATGCAAATTTGACTCATCAGCATCTAATTTGTCATCTATCTTAGGATTAACAGAGCCTAGGGTTTCAGTAACCGTTTCAGTTCCATCAGAGATGTTTTCATTAGATCTGTGGACAGGAGTGTCAACATCAGGTTCTACAACTGTCGATCTAAAAGGATTTTCCTTACAGTACAAATCATGCATGGTTATACCTACTCGCTGAACAACAGAAGTTTTCTTACCTTTAGATTTGGAGGTCTTCTTCGTTGTAGACGAAGTTGATCCTTTTCTAGTATTCTTTTTCCTTGCAACAAGCACTTTGGGACGCTGTTTAATCGGAGTAGATTCAGTAATCGTTGCAAGTGGTTGAACATCCATTACCACCGGTGAAGTGGTTTCTGGAACAGTGGGAGGAGTTGAATCATTTGCAGTAGGAGATGAAGTGTTGGTTGAAGTAGACATGATGATGGAAGAAGTTTTGAGTAATTGAGTGATTTGGAAAGTTGGAGCAGCGAAGGGAGTAGCAAGTGAGAAGATGAGCAGTTTTGAAAAAATTAGGAGAAGGAAATAATGATGAAGGCGTGTAATTGTTTTGTTTAAGGGAAGTTAGGATTCTCTTCCTTGATTTGCGTGCATAGAGCGGTTGAGGAGGGACAAAATAACTATTGCACGCCTCCCATTAAATAACTGCTACAATTCCTCAATTAGGCAAATGCCTAACCGCCTTCTTAATTTTTCAAATTGTGCAATATCAAGAGCCTTTGTAAATATATCTGCTAATTACTCCTCAGTTGAAACATGCTCAATAGAAATAATTTTTTCTTCAACCAAATCTCTAATAAAATGATGTCTGATATCAATGTGCTTGGTCCTACTATGTTGTACAGGATTCTTAGAAATATTGATTGCACTCAGATTGTCACAATATAATGTCATAACATTTGTCCTGACATTGTACTCACTCAACATCTGTCTCATCCATACCAATTGTGTGCAGCTACTCCCAGCAGCTATGTACTCAGCCTCAGC